>OX424496.1:3095875-4374625 GCA_949152395.1 Agrochola litura
AATTTTATGGCCTCACACGGTCTGCTTCCTGCCCATGTGATCCCAACTCGGCTTAACAACTGTTTGGATCATGTTTTGCTCAAAACAAATCACACGGCAACGACGTTGGTGGTAGAAACGTCAATAACTGACCACTCCGCGGTTTTATTAAACCTAGAAATTAAAGCCCCAATACGTAACACAAACAGATGCACTCCTTGCCGCCTAAACTTAACTTCTGCTATCAGCGATATCGAAAGCTGTGATTTTTCAATTGTCTTAAACCTAAATGACCCTAATCTCGCTATGGACAAACTTTATGAAATCCTGACACCCATATTAATAAGGAACACTATATATAGAACCATTTCCTGTAAACTTAAAATTATTAAACCTTGGATAACGGTTGGTCTGCTGAGATGTATACGCAACCGCGATAACATGCACAAAAAATCTAACAAAGAACCTCAAAACGCGATTTTAAACTAACATACTTGCGCTATCGGAATTTTTGTAACAATCTCCTCAAAAAACTTAAAACCGCGTATGAACAAAAAGCTTATTCTGATGCTAAAAATAACCCAAAAAAGATGTGGGGGGCCATCCGCAACGTACTTGACACAAATAAAAAGACCTCACCACCAACTGATCTCCTTAAAATAGACAATGATCCAATCGTGTCGGTCAACGCCGTGAATAGATTCTTTGCTGATATCGGCAGAAACTTGGCTAACAACATCCCGCAAAACTTAAGTAACGCCCAATGTAGTCCTCCCCGCCCAGTCTCGATGCTAAACTCAATTGTCCTACTGGAGACAGATGAGGAACAGGTCGAGGCTATCATAAAAGACCTCCGCGTGGACAGTGCCTCTGGTTGGGATGATATCCCTCCCAAACTGATAAAAGCTTCCAGTCACAAACTAGTTCCGGCCATTACGCACATTTGCAATCTTGCAATATCCACTGGCACTTTCCCTAAGACTCTTAAAAAAGCCATTGTTCATCCAATCTTTAAAACAGGTGACAGAGGCAGTGTTAATAATTATCGACCAATCTCGGTACTTCCAGCGATTTCCAAAATACTAGAAAAACTTATTCATAAAAATCTTCTCAACTTTCTGAACAAATATAAAATCATTGCTGAAAACCAGTACGGCTTCAGAAAAGGGGTATCGACGGAAGACGCTGTATTGGCTCTACTGGACTCTGTTGTCAACAAAATTGACTGTAAACACAAATGTGTTGGCATATTCTTAGACCTTTCTAAGGCCTTCGACACTGTCTCTGTCCCTATTTTACTCGGAAAATTAGAACAAATTGGAATACGCGGCACAGCTCTCAAATTGCTTAAGGATTTTCTATCGGACCGAACCCAGTGCGTTAAAATTGGCGAGTACGTCAGCAGTCAACAACTACTAGATTTCGGTGTGCCACAAGGAAGTTTGCTCAGTCCCCTCCTCTTCCAAATCTATGTCAACGATCTCTGTCTACTTAATCTCCCTTCTACTCACATCATAGCGTACGCCGATGATACTGTCTTATTGTCCAGCGGACACGACTGGGAAACGGCTAGAGTGGCCGCTGAAAGGTCCTTGTCCCAAGTTATGATGTGGTTGGGCAATAATAGCTTAACCTTGAACGTCAGTAAAACCAATTTTATAACCTTTGGTTCTAGACCCTCTACCCTTCCATCTGATCTCTCACTACAAATCAAAGCCCATGTTTGTGACGAGCGTGACAGCAATAATCCCTGTTCATGCCAGACACTGACGAGAACCTCCTCCGTAAAGTATCTCGGCCTTTATCTTGATTCCAGTCTAAGCTGGAAGACCCACATTGAATCTCTATCTGCGCGCACTAGGAAACTCATTTACGTGTTCAAAAAGTTAAGAACTTCTGCCCATAACGATATCCTAAAAATGGTATACACTGCCCTATGTGAATCAACACTAAGCTACTGTATCGTTGCGTGGGGTGGTGCTGCTAAAACAATCCTCATACCAGCTGAAAGAGCCCAACGTGCAGTAATCAAAGTCCTGTTGAGCAAACCCTTTAGGTATCCCACGCAGCAAGTTTATTCGGACTTTCAGGTACTGACAGTCCGCCAAATTTATATGCTTCGTGCGATCACGCGTACACATAAAATTACCCCTCTCAATAGATGTAAAAGCCCTACGCTCAGAAGAAGACCCAAACCCGTTTGTCCCCAAGTTTGTACAAAGACCACCTTTGCACGACGGCATAACCGTTATTTAAGCACATTACTATACAATAAACTCCACAATGCATTAAACATACATTGTTTGAACAAAATCCATTGCAAACAAAAAATTAAGGAATATCTGCAAACTCTAAATTATAACGACACAGAAGAATTACTAAAACCATAATTTAAACAAATCAGGCACCCACTCATACATTCATACCTACACTCACTCATACATATCTATACTCACATTTACACACCTACACCCACTCATACAACACACACCCGGCACATAATTAGATACTTCCTTTTCCTTGCCAATAATGAATTTAAAACCCCTTTACTTTCTTCCCCCCCTTTCTTTTATTATCTCCAAAATCAGTCTAGTTTATTTTTATTTATTTTTTACATAAGTGCACATTACTAAATTGTATGTAACTTTTATAACATCCATAATGGACGAATGGATGACCCCTGTAACACAGGTTTTTCCTAGCATAGGGGTCATCGTTCAATATTTTGTATCAAGCTATTTCCACGTGTAATTAAGTGTTAACCTGTATCTGTGTACTTTTTTATGTCAAATAAACAAATAAAATAAATAAATAAAAAAAATATCTACGCATCATACGCGTGATCTTGGCCAGTGTATCGCATTGCTAAAATTCGAAAGTAAATTATATGTGCAGATAACAGAAGGCGTTAAGCGTTGGTCTTAGATTCAAGATGGCTAAGGTTCTAATCTCGTAAATCACAGCGCTGTTTTTGCAAATATTATTATTTTTGTTTGCAATAATAATATTTTTAAATATCCTGCCTATTTATTAATGTTGTTATTGCAATAAAGGGTTTAGAATAAAAAATGCGTGATATGTTATAATAAAAAATAAATAATATTTATTCGTTATGTTTATTTTACTTAAGTATAGTTATCAAACTGCTACAATTATTTATCATTACTTCACCTGAATAATATGTGAAATAGATGTGTAGAAACTTAGAAGCAATTTGTATTATTTTGACATATTTAAATTTTGAAATGTTTTAAATTTTAAATGGATTTTTTTGCACCATAAATATAAAGCTTTGATCATGGTCTAAGTAATTAAGCAATAAATAAGAATATTAGACTACTTAAAATGTAAAAAAATCTACTGACAAAATTGTTGATTTTAAGGTTAGAGGCAGTTGTTCATATTAATTATTTTAAACTTTATTTGGCTTTAGTAAATATTGGTTGGTATTGAGGTTATAGCTTAAGTATTCATTTTCTTTACGAAAAGAAGATTGAAACTAAACCTCAAATTTTAATCCTAAAATAATACAATTACTAAAATAATATTAAACAATTTCGGTATATCTGCAAGAAATACGACAAACACCCTATTGAAACGTGCTTAAAAAATTCGTTACCATAAATTCATGCAATAACGAATCTGTTGTTTATTAAGTTGGTACGGTCAATATTTTAAGGTCAAAAACGGTTTTCTAGCTGGTCTTTAGTGATGCAAGCCTTCAGAGTGCACGGCGAACGGTTCATAATGACGTGTTTTTAATAATTCAGCAAAATATCTCGTTGGTATGAAACCATTTGTTTCATTCACCATTTGACGTCGCTGCTACTCGTTAATAAGCCCCTTCCTCATATCTCTTAACCGTCACAGTATTTCTCTAGAACAAAGAAAAACATTGTTTTTATTACACATAATACCTAATTATTTATTATTCACTAATCGAATTAAACCTCACAATGAATTTAAAACTTTAAAGGCATCTTCTGTCTCAACAATACCTCTGTTCTATCAACAATACCCTTGATTAAGATTTATGTTTAGTAAAATATGAAATATATAAATGATAACACTCACACTTAGTCCGGTTTTATTAGATATTCACTTCACTTTTACGCAGCGCAATAATATTCTCTGATCTGATCTGATCTCTTCAATATATTTTATGCCTGCTTTTTGATAATAATAACCACAACATAAACATAACCACAACATACAGCTAAATGCTCGTCACCAATATTATCACGGCACGAACCAACAAAGTTCTATTAGTTGAATACTTGTAACAAACTGCATCTACCCCACAGAAATCGAAATAATTTACTTAGTTTTTTGTGGTCTACCTGCTAAACTTTAATATTTATGTGAACAAGACGAATTAAACTAAAAACGAATGATGATTATCGAACTAGTCATTGGTTGCAGACAAAGTGAGTGTGTGTGTGTAATGTGCGTGTCTACAGTATTGTAACAACTTATAGAAGAAGGTCGTAAGTCAAACCGAAGCGTCAGTCTATTGCTTTGTGAGATTGCTTATGGACTTTTGGTCGGTACTGTACATTGCAAGTTAAAAAAAAGATTTTAATATAAAGTGTATCACGCTATAATATACTAACTTTAATTTCGGTTAACGTTGTTTTTGGATCAGTATTTTAGTTTTATACTAAAAAGAGAAAAAAACTTTTTACAAAAAATACAACTTCCAAACTACAATGTCAAAAATAACTTTAATTTCGGAAGTCAGTGTCTTTAGATCAGTAGAAGTCGGAGAAAACCAACGAACTGAGAACCTCCTCCTTTTTTGAAGTCGGTTAAAAATACCCAAATCGCTATATGTGTGCCTATAATATTTCAAGAGTTTCCTAGATTTCTCCAAGATCCCATCTTTAGATCGTGACCAAAATGACAACGACCCTTTCAAACAAAAAAATAATTTTAAAATCGGTCCAGCCGTCTTCGAGTAATCGGGTAACATAAATAAAAAATAAATCCGACGAACTGAGAACCTCTACTTTTTTTGAAGTTGATTAAAAATATTAAAAGTTGAATTACTTTATAAATAAGTTAATTAAAGTTTAATCAAAAAATATGATGACTTACACCTTCAATATCAAAAAGAAAATTGGAAACACTGTAACGTTGTTTACATTTTTCTTATCATTCAGTATTTTAAATGAAATTTTACTGAATTATATAAAACTAATAAGCAAAGACCGAAGAAAGCTCTCTACGAAAGTAAACTTTGCGAAATATTGTTTTTTATTAAATGCAGCTTAAATACCTCTGCAATAGGAAACGATATTTTAACTACATCTGTATTAATTAACCATGATTTATTTAAAGAAAAAGTACTTTCACTTATTCACAGATTATTTTATTTTATTCTATTCGGGAAACTTACAGCTAACTTACACAGTGTGCTTAAATAATATAAAATTGAAGGCCATTTACAAGTTTCCACTGATAAACACATAACATAAAAAAAAAAAAAAAAAGGTCGGTACAAAATACCTGTTAAACATTAATTAGGAAAAAATATAGTAAGTACCTACACGATAAATTACAAACTAAAAATCAGATTTTGCTAAAAATTACTTTTCCGTAAAGAAGCTTTTCACCAACAAATGCTTAAGCCGAGAAACACTGGTGTTGAATATATCCAAATCATGTTCACCAGACAGTTTATTAAAACGTCTGCACGCACGGATTAGAAATGAATTCTGCCTGTACGTGGACTTGGAATGAGGGACATGCAACAAAATAGGTTTGCGAAACATTTTGCAGTGTGTAACTAACCCTAAACTACCTAACAGCTCAGGGCAATCTACAGTACCATTTGCGTTTTTAAATAAATACGTCATATCTGCAATGCGTCTGCGCTCATGAAGTGGTAAGATGTGAAACCTTTTACATCGCGCTATATAATTGGGAGTATATTTCCTAGTTTTGTACTGCAAGAAACGTAGGAACCGCTTTTGAATTCCCTCAATTCTGTCTATATAAATATTATAATTAGGGTTTCACACTTGCGAGGCGTACTTGCGGGTGCGGACAAAAGCACAATAAAGAATTTTCAACGTTTTTACGTTTTTAAAATCAGCCAATAACCTAAGTATAAATCCAAGTGCTCTGTTTAACATAATTATGATGTGAAAGTATCTCTGCCTAGACTTTTCAAAACTATATTGGGGTCGGCTTCCAGACCAACCGGATGCAGCTGAATACCAGTATTTTACATGGAGCGACTGCCTATCTGACCTCCACAACCTAGTAACTATAATACGATACCCCTTGGTAAGACTGGTTGTCCGGCTTTCGGGCTTCGGACGACTCGTAACGACTGTCAAAGAGCTACGAATGGCAGCCGGGACCAACGGCTTAACGTGCTTTCAGAGGCACTCCTCCGTGCCTCTCGGTATGTAAAGATGATCACTCATCGACGGACCAACCCCGGCAAGCGTAGCTTGACTTGATGCATCGACCCGAGTGGATATTATTACTTAGCCACGGGCTCCTCAAAGATGATGTAAAAGTATATAAATACATAAATTAATTTAATAAAGCTATTGAATTTGTTATTGCCACTGAAATAGTCAGATATTCCGACTTAATTTGACCACCTAAAACGGGTGTCAAAGGTCCGTCACCAGTCTTCAGTTGCTACGTCGTAGCTTGAAGCTACACCGTTGTTCAAAACCTTGTAAGAATATTTGATCCTCATAATGTTGCGATGCTGCATGTCTCAGAGGAAGGAAATAGCCGGCGATACAGACCGGACAGTGCTGGCAAGACAAAGTTAGAAGCTTTTCTAAGAGATTTGTCGGAGGGTTGGAGCGGAGAGATAGTGAATAATGTTTTGAAAATGGACAGCAAGAACAAAATCAGCTTGCATCAATGTTTTGGGTCACTTTAATTTGCTATCCAACTGTGGAGTAATTGTATTATTTGGACAACCGACTTTTTTACTATTGTTGATTTCTTCTTATTTTTACATGGGCGCTGGCACTTGCTCAGCTGGTATACCGACTATTATCGAAAATTTATAATGAGCCTATAAAGTTCCCACTGCTGGGACACTTAGCGAATGTCACTAAGCAAGGTGGTAACACCATCTCTTGTGGGATTAGTAATAAATTACAACAGGCGATGATATATCCCTTTCTCCCGCCTAATAAAGTACGCCTTTACCGAGGCGTGAAAGATTCCGCTTCCGAAGGTCAAGCCCCGTAGCTGTGTGACAACGCTGCGCGAACGCCGCTCTGCTCGCTTAATCCGCTTCAACCGCTATCGATAAAAACTGTGATTGAACTATTTAACTATTAACCGCCCGCGGGTGTCGTTGAGTGATTTTGGTGCATGAGGGACTCCAATGACAAGTGCCGAGCAAACAAAGCAGGATCCCGTCGCCGCCATCTTCAAGCTGAACGCGTGTCGCGAAGGAAGATAAGGTAAGCGTGCTCTCCTTGAATTTCTCATAATTGATCGCCCGTTCATCACCTACCACCGCCAACCTTTAAATACAGTCCACTTAAATTCAATGAACCTAAATTGGTAGTTTTCCATACCACAAGGTAAGTAAAGTTGTTACGTAATGGTAAGTACCTAGTTGACTGAGCTCTGCTCTGGTGAAAATAGAGAATGCTCATTTAATAGTATACTAATCCATGTATAGTACCTACTTATTCCATGCTGCCATGATTATAGGTACTTACTAAATCCATGCTGCCATGATCATTGTTCTAATGTCATAATTGTCAGATCATTATTCATTATTTTGTTCTAAACTTTGGGCGACCAAGCTCTGCTAGAGTGAAAATAGGGAAAAAACTAATTTTCCCAGATATGAGACCTAGCTAGATCGATTTTTTGCCCCTGTAAACCCCTATATTGCAACTTTCATCGAAATCGTTAGAGCCAATTTCGAAAACGTGAGTACAAATCTATATACAAACAAATATTCAAATATTGCTCGTTTTAATAGTATAGGATTATATAATTATATGTTACTTACTACTGTACATTTTTGTCTCAGATACGCAATTTTTCTAATACCTACAAAATGTTCACTACCAATAAATCGAATAACGTTCTCAGCAAGGACATAATATTTATACGGCATTATATGTTTATAAACATATACTCTATTGATATTATCAATAGAGTTCTTAATTGGGCATCTACGTAGGTACTCACTCATAATACAACTATGTTACCTACATTGAATGTTACCAATGGTAAAATTAATTTGCCTAATGGACTCTTTCGTTACTTGTCATCAAGCAAATAACTTATGGAATATGCCTAAGTAAAGAATAAAAAAGAATATGCTGTCATATTTTGTGTGACCACATATAAATAAATCATCATTTGAGAGCTGTCTCAAAAGTTTCGTTTTCCCTTGAGATACTGATATTAAGAAGATATTTTATAGTTTTGAAATAATAAACAATTTATAATACTCGAAGTATGTAGGTAATTTTTTTCTAATCAATCAATATCAAAACATTTGTTTCAATTTAAATATTTACAGGCACTTTTGAATCGTCAAGGAGTCTGTCCGTCAGAAAGTTGAAGCTAATTGCCCATTCCAAATAGTAGTATCGTTAACCGAATGTACAGGTTTAAAATTGAATATTTGTGGTCCAGTTTTCGTCTCAGGTTGATAACAACTAGGACTGAAGTACTTAAGCGAATGACTATTTAGTAAAACTTATGAATAATTGGCTTGGATACCAGCACTTAAGAGCGTGCATTCTAAAAGTTGGCAACATCGCAAATAGCTGTCAAATATTTACCTGTTTTTATTAATTTGTTAATGTCACTGTATAGAAATATGAAATATCGCTAAATAGTGACCTAAAATATTAATAATGAATTGCAATTATAACACTGAATTTGATGTTGTAATCGTTTTAGGTGTAAAAAGGGCATTTGGAAAGCTTCCAAATATTTTTTTTATATCTAAAACGAAATATTCGGTGTAACGGTATTAATTATTGCATTTCATAATCAATATTTTTTGTTCACTAGTTACCGATAAATTTCATAATTTAATATTGCCAAATTATTCAAAACAGCGAAATATTTGACAGCTATTTGCAACGGTGCCCACTTTCAGAATGCACATTCTTAATGTTTTATATACCATCTCTCAATTGAAGGTGCAAAAGTTTGACAAAATTAACTTAACCCGTGAGAAGGCGCGCCTCAGTTTGTTACACGGAGAGGCGCGCGCGAGCAAATTACTCACACTACTTTAAATGCTCATATTCCTACTTTTATAGTACTTATTGGCTTATAATGGATTTATATAAATAAAGCAAGGCTTAATAAGTAAGAAAATAAGTATTTCAATTAAAACTATGAAACATAAATGCAACTTCTAAACCAAATAACAAATCAACTTATTTTTATTTTCTAATTTTGACTGTCTTCATATAAACCTCAATAAAAAATGTTACATAACAAAAACTTAAAAAAATACTCTTTGAACACATTATATGTGATATGGTCGGTGCAGAGTAATTGCTTGCACAAAGTGCAAGCTTTTTTTGACTGTCTATTCTTACGTCTAGGACATATTGAACAGAATCCGCTTGGCCTAAGCTCGGCAAAAGGGCTAGGAGCCGGCACAAATCGCTTCATTAGGAACTTGAGATCTGACGATATGTTCTCCATGAATCCTCTTCCAGCCACGAACAAATTTGTGCTTGACGTCGATCGCCCATTTTACATGTGTGTTGTAGCTATAAACAAAAAATATTATTATTAAAATATTACTATAGAGTATTTACGTTATATTTAACTAATGTAATATAAATAAATAAAACAATATATTAAAAAAATACATGAATACTTTTTTATTGGAAAGATAAATATTTACACGGATGGGCGCGTCATGAGCACGATGGTACGCGGCTTCCACAAACACTTCGCTGCGCGGTCGTAACAGAACCGACCGGTATTAGAGTTGCGTCAGGGGGAAGGGGCTGAATAGTTAGGAAGGTATCTAGGCGCTTGAGACCAAAATTTTTTGGTTAAAATTTTTGTGTGAATAAATTGCTCATAGCGCGCCTTCTCAAGGGTTATTAACTGGAACACAGTAATACGAAAAGCAGCGATTTCGTAACAGTTGAAATGTGGAATTTAACAGTTCTTTCGAACACACAAGAACGGGTGTTCCTTTTTTTTAACTTTCAGCGTTTTCTTTAGTTACACTTCTGTTCCGAACTTACCTACACTCAATGAGATGGGGAACATCTGCTAAGAAAAATCAACCTTATCAACTGTGAAACTCGGCTCATTTTCGATTGTGGCTGTAACCGTCTTTGATACATAGAGTACCTTTGTGAATTCGAGAACACGGACTTGGCGAAAAGTTAAAAGTTACAAAGTTTGTTCGACTTAGAAAATTATCTACGTATTATGTTACGTAGGAGTTTACTTGTTATCGGTTGTGACACAGGGCACGATGTATTATGCCTGGGTACTGAGTTTTCGAAGGTATTATAAACTTTAATAATGTAGGTTCTATCAGATTCTTGCTAGATTGTCTGTGAGAAATCGACCCAAGCGCTAATAGATTCGTATGATTAGAAGTTATTGATCTTATTGTGCTGAGTACTACTGAGTGTGAAGTCCATGTACAAATTATATATCGGGCGGGAGTCATATCTATTCAACAATAGATTATGCAGTTCACTACTGACTTTTATGCCATTGGTATAAGGTGTAAATTGGAATGATTGATGCACGTTCGTGAACTGTACGATATATGTAGGTACCTGAAACGCAACAAGTCAATTTACATAAATGCAAATATAGGTACTGTGCAATAAGAAAACGACTCTAAAGTCTGTGTTTTCATACTAACTGATAAAGTTTAAAAAGTAAGGGCTAGCGCGCACTGCGGTGCAGTGGAATGAGCGTAATTTCTACCGTGCGGTGTTAAAAAAAACGCAGTCACGGGTCCGCGCAGGCGGTGAAAAAATGCATGTTTTTCGTACTCAAACAGTTTTTGGTGCTTGACGGCTTTAAGGCCTATTAAGGTCTACTTTTTCCTAAGATATGCTTAATTAGATTTACGGGCGTATACAAAAAACAAAAGGATAACATCAACTGCCTGGTGTCTCGGTGATTTTTTTTACTGCAGTGCGCGGTACTTCATATATCTTTTTGCAATACAAAATACGTGCGGTGGTCTCACCGCAAATTTGCAGTTTGTGAATTAACCACATACGTTTTTTCCATCGCAATGCGCGCTCTTCTAATGGGCCTACCACACGTGCGTGTGGTTGGTAAAACTCGCCGATTTGTACATGGTATTCCGTGTACAAACCGGCCTGCGCAGGCAAAACTGTGGTGAAGCTTGAGCGTGTGGTAGACCCTTAAGACATTCCATACTTCGCAAATTTCACGGTAAAAAAACGCGCGTCAGTACGCGCTAGGCCTTAGTCTGGAGTGTTTGTAAAGAACATGAGTTCGGTAGGAAGATAAGTATGTAAGTTAGCCGTGTTATCTTAGAGACCATAATACAAGTACCTACCCGACTCTGTCAGCGTGGTAATCGGAAAAAATGTTAGATCGTTAGTTATCCTACTATATAAAAATAAATTTAAAAACACATATAAACATAATATTATATAAATTATATATTTTATGTGTTTTTACATATAAATATAATATTATAAATATGAAAGTTTTAAAGTTTGTGTGTTTGGATGTTTGTTAAGCACTGCACTGCTGTTGTTGATTTCTTTTTACTTTTACATGGACGCTGGCACTTGCTCCGCTGGTATACCTACTATTATCATAAATTCATAAACAGCCTGTAATGTTCCCACTGCTGGGACACAGGCTTCTCTGTGAGTGGAGAGGGCCGTAATCCACCACGCGAGCCCAGTGCGGGTTGGCGAATGTCACATGTTTTCGAATTTTTGGTTCTAGTACAGTTTCATCAAAATGTTTACCTTCACCGTTTTGAGAGCAGTGGCGGTGAAATAATTTACACAAAGTAAAGTGCTTGCTTGGGATGGAACTTACCACCTGCAACTCGTAAGTCGCCTTAAACACTGGGCCACCACTGCTGTATCGTAAATTATATTTAACGCTTTTCATCATCATCATGATTTCAGCCGAAAGACATGGGCCTCCCCCAAGCACCGCCACTTCGACCGATTTTGTGCTTTCCGCATCCAGCGGATTCCTGCGGCCTTCACAAGGTCATCGGTCCATCTTGTGGGAGGCCTTCCAACGCTACGTCTTCCGGTACATGGTCGCCACTCCAGAACCTTTCAACCCCATCGGTCATCCGTTCTGCGAGCAATGTGCCCTGCCCATTGCCACTTAAGTTTGGCAATTCTTCGGGCTATATCGGTTACCTTGGTTCTCCTGCGGTTTTCTTCATTCCTGATTCGATCACGTGGGGAAATTCCAAGCATAGCCCTCTCCATTGCCCTTTGGGTGACTTTTAGCCTTCTGATAAGGCCCATTGTGAGCGACCACGTTTCAGTACCATAGGTCATCACTGGCAACACGCACTGGTCAAAGACTTTCGTCTTGAGACACTGTGGTATGTGGGACGAAAAGATATTGCATAGCTTCCCGAACGCTGCCCAGTCGAGTCGGATTCGACGATTGACCTTTTTCTCGAAGTTGGACCTACCTAGCTGGACAGTTTGTCCTAGGTAAACATACTCGTCCACAACTTCGAGCATAGCGTCTCTGATCTTCATGAGAGTGGGTGTCACATGGGCATTTGACATAAACTTTGTCTTGTCCATGTTCATTTTAAGACCCACTCTTTCGGAGTAATATCTTTTACCTAGCAAGTAATAGGAAGCTGTACGAGTTTGCGTCCGTTACCAGTAAAATTGTTATTATAAATAGTCAGTATGACGAGTATTATTTTACTAACATTTTTATGCAAAATGTGTGTATAAATAAATCCAAACAATCAATCTGCCTAGCCTTTTCCCAACTATGTTGGGGTCGGCTTCCAGTCTAATTAATTGTAACTGAATACCAGTATTTTACATGGAGCGACTGCCTATCTGACCTCCACAACCCAGTAACTGGGTAATACGATACCCCTTGGTAAGACTGGTGTCAAATTTTCGGGCTTCTGACGACTCGTATCGACTATCATGGATCCACGAATGATAGCCGGGACCAACGTTTCCACGCAACGTTTCAACCCATCCATGGACCAACCCCGGCAAGCGTAGCTTAACCTGGTGGATCGACCCGTGCGGCTGTTATTACTTAGCCACGAGCTCCTCCAAAAAAAATTAAACCAACCATTCTGCAAAAACGAAAATACCACCACGTTCCATGTATCCTTTTAAAACTTGTAAAGATCGTCACGCACGAAGCAAGCAACAGCTCAACAGCTCAAACATCTACACCTTTTATCCGCGAGCCATCCTTATAAACTTTTAACTTGGTAACCTCAAGCGAGGCTCGTAAACGCGCCACAACATGTTTTAAACTTTTTAATAAAGCAACAAAAAGGGAAATTTTAATAGTTTCACTTTAATAAAGAAACGGCGATCCACTGGCTTTATATTTTTTTCTTTCGTTACTTTAATTATTAATTAAGACTGCGGTGGAACAAGGAAGGAATGGAGGTGGTGAAAGAGAGATTGAAATAATTGTGAAACAAATAATTGCGAATAATTGAGTTTTATGAAGGTGGTTTATATTAGCATGCCGTTGTTTTGAATAAATAAATCGACGAACTGTTTCTTGACAGCAACCCTTAACTCTTGACGTTCAAGTTGGTAGGTATATGGACTCTTTCAATTAAATTAAAATAATTACCTAGCTTGTGATAAGTTTTTTGTCGAGTCTATTACGAGGCACACATCCAAACTTCGGCGGTCAGCGCAGAAGTCAACACTTTTACGACCCGGGATTGCTCGACTTCTTATTATGGGGGCTACTCCACGTTTATTTAGCGTGCGACAACTAAATACCAACGTAATGACAAAATCTAAGTTATAAAATTCTAAATTAAATCCTGGAAACAACACTTTGATAGTATCAGTCATCAAAAAGGTATATGGTATAAAAGCATACAAGGCGAGCCTCTTCGTGTGCCTTGGTTCGATGTAGATCAACTTAGTAGGAATAATGTTAAATTAATTTTAAGACTTCGCTCTGGACACTATCCATCAGCGAAGTTTGCATTCCTTATAAAAAAAAACTGATTCACCACATTGCAGAGAATGTAATCAGATTGAGGACGTGCAGCATTTGCTGACGGATTGTGTCCGCAACAGGCGCGAGAGGGAGTCACTTTTGAGAGAATTAGACTTGAATAGGCTTAACGTGGAATTAACACAATCAATTTTATCCCAACCAACTCCAGAAGGTGCCAAAAAACTGTATTATTTAATAACAGTCCTTCATCGGTGATTTCTTTCTTTTACTTTCTTTTTTTTTTACAAAATGTATTGTATATTTTTTAATTGTTTAGTATAGTTTATGTGTATAAATGATGATGTTACAATGGTAAAAGGCATGATGCGGTTGACATATCTATTTCGCTAAAAACCCCAAAACAAATAAAGAAAAAAAAATCTAATCAAAATAAACCAAAATATTTAAGTGTCATCAATCCGTATCAACATGGAACAGTAAAACAAAATTCCGTATGATATTATAAATTCAGCCAACAAAATTAGTATTAATGCAATATCGAATACCAATTTAGATAGAATTTTAGGTGATATTTGTGTTTGCAAAGATAATTGGTTTAGTAATACTGGATGCGGTCAGTATTTCGAAACAACGGTCTGTATCACAATTCTGTTGACAGCTAAACATATAACATTTGGAACTAATAACAGATTTCATCTTTACTGCAAATATTGCAATTGCGTGGTGTGGAATCTTATTATTATCATAGCTGAAATTGTGCTGTGTTGATTATAAACTAAGCTTTGGATTGGAAAATGACTATTCATTTATAATAAAGTTGTCGGCTATTTGCTCTGTGTGATTTAACATCATTTTTCTGACATAAAGAATTGTTCAAAATCGGGAATTTGTAAGGCAATGAGGAATTACACGATTAAATCTTTTTACGATTGTTTATAAAAAAAATATTCGTGTTTACAGGTAAAATGAAAATACTGGCAACCCCAACTCACCCAAAGAAACTGAAACAATTCTTAATTCATAAATGTTACTACTCCACAACTGAGTTTATGGAGGACACCACTGACATTTAGCATTACATTTAGATTATTATTATTTAATTTTTACATTGGTAATTGTGTGTTAGTACGTAAGGATTTGTGTGTTATTATGTAAGTAATTGAGGTGTTTCATTTTAAATGTGTGTCTGTTGTTTCGACACTACTAATTTTATATTATTTGTATGCTCTCGAGTAAAATGTAGCGAACTGACCATCTTATTATAACATCCTATTGTATTGAAACCTACATTTACGAATAAATTTGATTTGATTTGACTCAAACACGTGAGTAAATATTTCTTAATAAACAAAACTTTTCAACAAAACTATAATTTTGACAAGTAGTGTAGCTATACAATATGTAAACAAACCCTGTCCAATCCGAAAGTTGCACATAGGTACTGCAATAACGTTACATGTAAAAGTTTTTTTTTTATTTTAATATTAAAGTTTTCAACAGGGGTCATAAATTATGACTTGTAGACACCCGCTAAACGACGGCTGCCTGCGCCCCATGTAATAATCCGGCAAAATTCCAAATTGAAAAAAAAAAAATTACGATTTTTATCTTTTTTCTTGAATTTTACCACATAAATAGACTCTCAGTATGATACCTAACAACACCCTCAAGGATTGGATAGGGTTTTTTTTTACATGTTATTTACGTACCATTCTGTTACCTTATTTAACCATTACGTAAACCGAAATCTTTGCATTTTTAATAATAAAATGAAAAGTAAGTCAAAGCCTAATCGTTTATTTCAAATAGGCACATAAAAGGCACTTTAGAACGTCAAAAATTAACAAGAAAAAAAATAACCGACTTCCAAAAAATACACTTCAAAGTGAAAAATAACTTTAATTTCGGAAGTCGGTGTCTTTGGTTTTGAATTTTCGTTTTTTGCCACCGACTTCCGAAATTAGTTATTTTTCACTTTTTAGTTGTGAAAGCTATGTAAATAACAGTGACAGGAACTTATCATAATCATCCACATACTAAGTGGGGAAAAAGACTTATTATTAAAGCTAACTCAAAAGCAACCTACCCAAGCTAAGTTAGTAAAATTTACGTGGGACTAAGTCTAAAGCCTACTGAACAAAAAAATAATCATCAAAATCGATTCATAAGTTGGCGGAGTAATCGCGTAACAAACATACAAAGAAAAAACAGTCGAATTGAGAACTTCCTCCTTTTTAAGTCTGTTAAAAATAGAATTATAATAATTCTAGTTGCTATATTTCTAATAAAGTTACGTACGTTTATATTAGGTAGGCATAGGCACATAAGTATTTAAAAGATAGAGATAATTATGTTCAATTTTATTTATTCATTTCTCGCAGAAGTATTTTTAGCTTATTGATATAAAGGTATATTTAAAAAACTCATCCTTATAAAAATATTGTAATACTGAATCCAGAACAATATAAATCAGATTACGTCTTAGACGAATGAAATCGTCATTGTAAGTCGTTCTAATATACGACGGAGCCCAGCGAGGGAATTCTAATGTCTTTTTTTGTTGAGTGCAAGAAAAGCAGATTTCGAATTGTGTCAGTCAACTTGCTTTGGTATAGGTATGTAGATAAATGTACGGGATTCGTTGAGAAATTAAGTATGAAGAAATAGAATATGTAGGAAAACTGTTGTAATGATGTGTTCGCGTTTTGTGATTATCACACCCACATTTTGACAGTTATGTTTAAGTCCCATGTAATAAGGGGCGAGCCTATTGCCATTAACGGGGCACAAATCCAGACTCCGGGCTGCTACTGAGGAAATCCAGACCTGGGAATCAAACCCAAGACCTCATCCTTAGTAGAAGCGCTTGCGACCACTAGACTCCCTCGTTGGTCCATTATAGTAATAGGGATGATAACTAAAAATAGTTTTTCTGCCCGTCTTTTAGATTATTAAAAAATATTGGCCACGTATTTGTTCTTTTTTTACGTTATCAAAAAATTACGGCGATACATTGAGTTCAAATGTGGCATGACGTCACGAGTATGTAGATTTTATACTTATTTGTGACGTAGTGACCCCCACTCCCCAACTTTAATGCGTTTTATCTAAGTATTTTTTATTAATTATGTTGAAGAAAAAATACTTGTCTAATATTTTTTTTATTTTTGACTGACGGATTTATTAGAATTTCTTTTTTTTTGACACAGGCATCAATCCCTATTATAGAGTATAGAAAACTAAGATTTTTTTTAAACCTGGTAGCTTTAATAACTATGAATCTTAACATTTTGGTTTTCGAGGAGAAAAAATTGTACCCAAGAACCTAAAGTTTGACTTTATATTCATAGTTAATTGATTCAGGCGTGACCTTGCGGAAATCCATTATATAATACAATAGACGTTGATATATTTAGTAACCAGTTCCGCTTAACTATTCTTAAAGAGCCATAAAAAACCCCGTGAGAAATCGACAAGTGTTTCTCTGCGTCCAGCGCTCGGTGTGGCAACACGCCGTGTTCGGGTTCGCGACAAGTCTATCGTCATCCTAAGGATGCCTCGTTGAGAGATGAAACACGTGTCATGGCAATAATAGGCTCGCCCCCTATTTCATGGAACTTAAATATAATTGTTGAATTGTGGGTGTACAGTCAGCTGCAGAGAAATCTCACCCCCTAGCAATGTAGTTTTACATTGTTAGGGGGTGAGATTTCTCTGCAGCTGACCGTACTATAGGACACCTCTGCCAAACCCTTCGGGGAGTACCAACATAATGTTATCATTGAAAATCTGTATTGTTCTACACTATCCCCAATGACTTTATTGGAGATCTCCTTACATTATGAAACGTGCTAATAATTATATCCTTAACAACCATCAGTCTCGGTTATCTAAAATGACTGACTTAGCCGTAAGCTGAAACCGAGATCCGAAAATCCGGATATTGGTACCCGCCTTTATTGTGGTTGCGATGGTCGGGTTACGGCGTAAAACATTATACCAACATATTTTTCGTGTGAAAATCCTCTTAGAAAAGTCTGAGAAAGTCGAAATACAAATACCAACTGGATACAGTTTTTCTATTTTCTTAATGTCCCTCGGGAATCATCGCATTTCTGAATACAAGCAAATGTTAATTTCCAAGTCCATCAATTATTAGATTTATCAAGTTGATTTGAATTCAGAACTAAGTATTTTACTGTTGTTTTGTTTTGATTTCCGTGTGAACTATATAGAGCTGTAAAACTATTTTCCTATCTTGTCATGCCTGCGACTTTGGCAGCTTTAGCATTCCCATTTAAAAAATAAATTACATTAATTTAAAAGAGTATTAACAACTCTTTATACGTCCAAGTCGATTGAGAGCGTCCGGTCTGCACCAAGTGCAAAGGGCTAAAGGATAGAAATCCGACAACTGACGAAACACGAATTTTGCCGAGGGACATTGGTAAAATAGAAATACTGTACCTACATTATTTATTTCTTAGAAAAGAAACAGAATGCTTAGGGTTTTCAAGATACTATCAAGCTATTTTCTTTATTTCCCACATTATTTCATTTGTGGCCTCGCGGTTACTGACAAAAACATTTATACTGTATGTACGAGTATAGCATCAGTTTTAATCCAGTATGAACAACTACTGAGTGGAAATCTTCTTGTGACAGTCATGACGTGCCAGCAGCTGCCGACTACTTCTGTTTTGTGCTGATTATATTGAAATCTATTGTTTTACTCGAGTTAATTTTCTTTTTGTACGCACGTGTTTCTGCGACAAATCAACTTATTTTTCTTTCTTACTATGAACAGTGGGTTAATTCGCAACGTTTCAAATATCGTTGGACCTTCTTACCAGCCGATAAAGCACGTTCACACTAGTTTATTTCATTTCTGTCTGACTGAAGGGATGGTTATTATTGCCATTACGGCGCCTTGGTTGGGTACCCAGCCTTGTGGCTTTACAGAGCGATGAAAATGATTCCCATTTTGTGTATTGTATGTTCGTAATTTTACCAACTCGAATTGCTGTGTATTGAACAAAATACACCGAAAAATTGTTGAGATAACAAAGGATCATTTATGTTTTTAAATCCTTTATGTATGGCTGGAGTACCTAAATACAAGGTTTTATACAAAGGTAAATAATGAAGTTAATTTTATGTCCTGTGCGCAGATTTTCATAAATCACTAGATGTGTCCTCCGGCTTAACCCCCACGTGTAAAGTTTTTTAATTTTCCGGTATGAACAGTTACTCCCTGGAAAATATCATTAAAGTCGTGACCAAAACAGAATGGTGGCGTTCGCTTTTATAATAATATTATTTCATCGAAAATTATAAACTGTCTGAATATAAAACGTAATAATTTTTCATTGAAGCTTTTCAGGCAGTCAGGCATTGTAAACTAGTTGTAGCTCGTTACGTTACAAGAGAAGATCAAGCATATGCGCGTCGGGCATGTTTGCTGACACAAGAGTCGATGACTTTTATGCGTAAGAAAACAGCTTCTCTGATGCGCCGGATTCGGGGGAGCGCCACCGGAATCCTAAGGATGATCTGCTGGCGACATTCATCCAGCTAACTTTGTGACGAGTACACTATGATTTTATGTCATAGGTAATTTTATTATTTGAATTTATGAATGATGCAAATCTAACATAGTTTTAAGACCTTTGTAACTAACAACTAAGGACAAGTTCTTCCAAGCTCTCCTACAATCATACTTTCAGTCTAGACCAATCACCTTCTTCGGGTCGTTGGTCCCCCTAGTAATGTAGAATCAAGCTGTTAATCGTTTCTTCACTTGAACACAACCGTTGCATTTCAGTTACTCACTTTTTAGAACCCTGGTGTTATCATGACACGTCAAGTTTTCTGAAGTGACTGTCATAGATAGATGTGTTGCTGGGGAGCTTATTCGACCAATTCGTCTTCGCAGCTTAAACAATAGGTAAAGGGTTTTGGGGACTGTCTTATGTAATTTAGACGTTAAAACCTGTTGATCCTCAGCCTAATTAAGAATAAATGATTTTTGATTTTGGTAGGTATAATTGACAGGGGACGATGCTGTACATAACCGAACATTTTCAGAAACCTTATGTGCCGCATAAACAGCCGCAAAAACATTTCCCAAGTTACCACCTCCACAATTCGTAAGTCCCGTCTGCTTACTACTTTATTGCATATAAGCCAACCGACGCAGATGTCCCCGCTCTCTGTAATTGCCACTGTTCCTGTCCACACTGTAGACGCGCCAGATGTTTACAAGTACTGTCTTGTAAGACGCCCGCCAGTTTAGTGCTGTGTGTTTTTTCTCGAGAAAGGATTTATTGAGGTTCATATCTGTTGGTTTGTGGTTTTGTGTTTTTTTTTTGGGAAATGTATTTGATTGATTTTTCGCTATTTGGCGGTGTGGTTTCTGAGGACAGTCATCATCCTTATCTCTTTTCATATTTCTTCTAGAAAGCTAAGAAACGAAGAGCATAGGCGGCAGCATCTTTCATCTTATTGTTCTTTCGATACGGTTTGAACTAAAGGAATAGCCATGCGCTAGGTAAGACAGCCAATCAGCAGGGTGGTATAGTTTGACCGAAAACTCTGTACCGCGTCTGAGTTACGTGTTTGGCGAGACGCGGACCGTAGTGCAGGTCACTCATTTGTCCACGTCCTAGGCATTTCGCCGCTTATTCTTCAACGCCGCCGCTGCAGCGGTCTCGGTCAAACTATAGCGCAGCTGCCAGCATGATCCAAGATGAGCCGGGGACGTTCATTTAAATATAATCAATTTATTTGCCATACGTTGTGCTTAAAGATCATTTTCGAAAGCATTTATTAAAATGTCACAGGAAATTCAACTCCAAAATTCAATTTTGCCATTCCATTCCAACATATTTAGTTTATAAAAGCCAGCAATTTAGGTCCTTTGATGGACTCTGCTAGCGTCGGAAGCCAACTGCTCTGAACACGACTCAGATTGAAATCCCCTGGGTGAAGGAACGTTTGCTCCTGCCAACGCTTGACAACATCCGCGTCGTGGAACTTAATATATGTATTATGAAATTGAGCTATGTGGACAATAAAGTTGCAGACAATTTAAGTGGAGACGGCTTGAGTCTGATTTGCACGATGATTCTTTTGTGATTTTTAGACTGCAGACAGAACCTGGAAATTTAATGAGTGGGAGTGAACATCATAAGCAAGTTTAAAAAAAAATCCTTTCCTACATAGCAGGTGTACTTGTAGTACCTTATCGAATTATCATTTTCATACTGAATGTTGACATTGTCGAAATTGAGCTATGTGGACAATAAAGTTGCAGACAATTTAAGTGGAGACGGCTTGAGTCTGATTTGCACGATGATTCTTTTGTGATTTTTAGACTGCAGACAGAACCTGGAAATTTAATGAGTGGGAGTGAACATCATAAGCAAGTTTAAAAAAAAATCCTTTCCCACATAGCAGGTGTACTTGTAGTACCTTATCGAATTATCATTTTCATACTGAATGTTGACATTGTCGAAAAAATAATAAGGTGCAAATAAAGATTAATTTAAAGGTGTGTAACATTCTTTGACTGTAAGTACATTAACAGCATTCAATTTGTAGAAGCAGATTATAAGCATAAAATATCCCAGCGTCTTGCTAAGATGTTTATTAACTTACTGTATACCTAACTCTTTTGCTGCCTGTACACAGGTACTTAATTTAACAAACTTCGGAAGAAAATTTACTTACTACAAAACAAAAGGATTTCAACCTTATCAATTCCCTGTACACGTATTCATGTAAGTGTAATTCATCGTAAGTCACGTCTACAATCTTCTTTGTAATTCCCCGAACAATTTTTGGTAATATCAAAATAGATTCCGAGCAACAGGCATATTAATGAAGTACGTCTTATGTAAGTTCACAATCAAGTCTTTAATGTAGTAAAGTTATAGAAAATTTACGAAACTTAATATTTAATCATTTTGAACGAAGTTTATTGTTAAGAAATTCAAGTCTTAAGAGGAAAGTTCCAAGTATTTAGTTATAACAATGAGGGCCAACTTTGTATAGGTACTTTTATGTGAATTTTAATAATGTTGTAGGAAAATTTTGGTTCGGTAAACGATTTTGCTACACCGGGTTTTGGAGGAAAGGGTGTTCATAACATTTTTCAGTAGAAAGAAGCAGAAGAAATGATTCCTGATTTTTCAGGATTTAAAAAAGAAATTGTTATGATCTTCCTAAAATTGGCAAATTGAAAATGATTAAATTTGAGTAAAAGAAAATCAGAAATGATAGAAATTTTATATTTTGGATTATAATTATGTACCTATAACCCTATCCGTGTCTGTCTATTTGAATCAATAATATTGATGAAGATATGTTTTGTGTTAGTGCAAAAATTGTATTTACCTCTCATTCTTACTTTCTTAATCGATCGATGGTTAAGCTACGCTTGCCGAGGTCGGTCTTTGGATGGGTGACCATCCATTACATATCGAGCCCCTCCATTTCTGGAAAAGCACACTAAACCGTTGGTCCCGGTTGTCATTTGTAGATCTTTGACAGTCGTTATGGGTAGTCAGAACTTCAGAAGCAAGGAAATCTGACAACCAGTCTTACCAAGACCCCAGTCGCTCCAATTAAATATACCGGTATACAGCTGCATCCGGTTAGAGTGGAAGCTGACCCCAACATAGTTGGGAAAAGGTATGATAATTTTTACTTTCTTAACCACATAAATTTTGAGCCAACATATTATTATTCACTTTGCGAAATCGGTAGTCCCGTTCCACGACGCAGAAAACTGTAATGTCTTAGTCTAAGCATACTTTAAATTTAATTAAAATAGATTTTTATTTATTTATTTATCTATTCTTTTCTATTTTGTGAATGTGAGAACGCTGTAGGCTTAGTGGACTGTAGATTTCTTGATCATTTTCTAGTTTGTTAAGTACCTGGTACTTATTGAAAGACCTACACTGTCCTCCCATACCTAGTAACACTGTTATTTGAAAGTATTGTATAAGCCAATTATTTTTAAAAGAGTAACCGTGGAGTTTCTTGCCGGCTTTGCTCCATAGGAAACGACCAATTGGAACCGTGCACCTAGCTTCTGACGTTTCATAAGTGTCCATGTAGGTTTATGTGAAATTAAATATTTTTCAAACTCAAACTCAAAGCATTTATTTCAAATAAACCAATTACGAGTATAGGTACTTTTGAATTGTCTAGGGGTCGGTCAGTCAGAAAGATGAAGCTAGTTGCCCATTCCAAAGCGTAGTAGGTATCTATGTAGAAGAACGGGCAAGAAACTCATCGGACACTCTTTTAAATAAAAAATATTGTTCCAAAATATTGGTTACATTATTCATGTTGAAATTATACATGTGAGAACAATGTAGAAAGACGTGCACGTTTAAAGCGTCCGTAACAAAAATAAAAACAAAAACAATTCAAAAATTAAAATAAACCGTGGCAGCTAAGAGACGACCAGTCCCTACTGACGGCGCCCGTTCACGAACATGACGCATGGATCAGCACCATTTAGCTCAACCATTTTGAAGGGAACTTAATGATCCAACACGCACGCCACCATCAGCGAGACATTTGAGTGAGCATGACACTCTTAGCCGCCAGGGCACTTTCAAGTCAATGAAAGACTTTTGAATTTGAATTGTATTATATAGGGTGTGTTATCACGATCTTTTCACCTAGTTTACACTATACAAGTCGTGGAGACATCCGTCCGTATTTGAAGTGCTCGTTATGTCAGTAGAAATAGGAACTCGAGTGATACATTATGTCGAATTTTGTCGTACAAGTCCCGGTTATAAATAGAGGAGGATATTTTTTGTCGTGGATTTTTTCTTAAATTCTTTATTGTTACTATTTATTTGAAATTATTTGTTTATTTGTAGCCGATTTACTCTTTGCAGTTAAGTAGGCAAAGGCGGCTTCTGCAAGTGCTCGTTATGTCGGTAGAAAAAGGAACTCGAGTGATACATTATGTCGCATTTTGTCTTACAAGTCCCGATTAAAAATAGAGGAGGATATTTTTTGTAGTGATATTTTTAAATTCATTGTTGTTACTATTTTTGAAATAATTTGCTTATTTAGCCTAGTCTTTGCAGTTAAGTACGCAAAGGCCACTTCTGCCTTCTCATTGATGACATAGAAAATTGTGTAGGTAGGTATAGTCCGTGCAATCCACGATGACGCGCCCCACTCCGCGATTACTGTACTGTAAGCTGAACTCTAGTACGGCGCGGAGCGGAGTGCGGCGTGTCTTCGTGGATTGCGCGGACTATACAATACATGTGTGTTTTAAAGAAACAACAGAGATTGTTTTATGTCGATCTTGCTTTTGGGTAAAATATTACGAAAATTATGATGTCGTCACATTGACTGTTGCCAACTCCATTAAGCACATTTAGCATTGTTTATTTTATTTTGTTACCTACCTATTTAATAGACAAATCAATGGACTTGACTTGATTTCCGTACACCTTTTTCGGGTGACCACTGAAAATCAGCACTGTGCTGTAGGTCCCCCATAGCACAGCATCATACTGAGTGAGTCTTCTTGTCACAGTCATGTCGTGCGGCTGCCGACAAATTTCTGTTTTATGCTCGTGATTTATTAAGTACTTTGTGTTGTTCTCTGATTACTCTTGTCTTTTATGTATGCACGTGTTTCTGTGACAAATTAACCTATTTTTCTTTCTTACTTTTTCTTTCATTAATTTGTTTGTTGTGTAGTTTCAATGAAAATACTAAGTTATTACAAAATAATAGTTTTCTTCTATCATCTCAGACATAGACACGGAAAACAACAACTATATCCATCCTTGCCTTCCAAACAAATGTTCCCAAAAGACTAACAAAATATCTAGTGCGTGGTGTTACTTAACTGATAGTAGTAAACAATCATTAATTAACAATCGTACCAGTCGCACACGTACCTGAGGGTGTGGCGGCTATTAATCACTCGATAGACTGATAGCCTGATAGACCGATAGCCTGATGGCCGATAGTACCAACTCTTTACGATCGTGTGTGCTTCCGGTTGATTGATGGAGAGGACTTTGAACACGTGTTTATCGATATTATAATATACAATGTCGCCCATGGCCATTTGGCCGTCTGTATTTTTCTGAATATTCATGAAAAATTATCAAGGTCTATCTTTAATATTTTTCACGTTGTATTTTGTTTTTTTTGTTGTTGTTTTTTTTTTTTGGATTTTTTTTGTTGTATTTTTGAGTAGCGTTTGCCGTAACTCCGATGTTATTGGTTTGATTTGGATTCTGTTTATTATTTCTAAAATCTTATGAGTTATTTTATCAGATTTACTAAAAAAAATTATTAATTTTAGTCAAATATCAAAAAAAAACGGAGATTATAATTTTTTTCAAAAAGAATCTGTATTTATTTGAATTTGAAAAAAATAAAGATAGAAACTTTTTTAACTTAATTTTCGATAATTTTTCATGAATATTCAGAAAAAAACGGGCAGTCACATACCCATGGATGGCATTGTATATAAAATTCGGTCACAAAATGCAGTCTTACTTAGGCAGTGAAATGAATGCTAAGTGTAGCCGTTATGAAAACGATAAATTAAGAGTAGGTATGAGTTACGTTTTTCAGGCTGGTTAAAGAAACATGGATTTTTTTCAAGGATTTTTAATAGCAGACTTGGGTATTCATTTCCGTAGGAGAACGGCGACAGGTTTTTATCAATAAAGGTACATTATATGGTACGGCGGGATATCATTTATTAGCTTAACAATATAAAGAAAAAGAAAAGAAAGAAAATTCGTTTATTTGCGGTAAACATGCAAAAAAAGATAAAAAAACACGTAAACAAAAAATAAGGGGAAAATATGCGTCACATCCACGCAAAACCCATCGCTTAGCATAATGCTGCGACCCCATGTGAGACAGAGCCCCAGCACTGGTTTTGAGCGACAGCCGGCGCTGACGAGATGACGTCAACAGGTGCAGCGTATAGTGAAATAACAAATCAAAAATAAAAATAAATACTACGTCTACTAACCTATACTTAGTCCTAAATGAATAGACAAATATAACATTTAAAATATAAATGTTTGATGTTCGTAGAAAAGGTCGAAAGGAACTAAATTAAGTCTTTTTTGTTTTTATTTTTGAGAAATGACGTGAACTCTACTGAATACTAAATCTTAATCCATCAGGTGATTTCAAAGCCTTCCAAATACATAGCCACACGACCGGACGACTACATTTATACTATTTGTACATAAAGGTACAGTCAGGGAAATTAATTGGTAAGCAAATTAACACCCTTCATCAACTTGCCGCGTAATAGCCATTTCATAACACTGTCAAAGAATGACAGTTTTGATTTCAATTTAAGTACGTACAATTGAAGTTGGTAGCCAATTTGCTTAGCCATTAATTTCTCTGACTTTACCACGGGACCCGCATGTTTTAATTAAATGAAAAGTACCAAAGTACAGTAAGCGCTCAAAAGTGCATAAGCACGCTAAGAGTCGTATTGCTGTGAACACGCGGTATAGTCCGTACATTTGTATGTGTAAACAGTCAGACGTCTGTGGTGTGAGTGCCGTACACACAGCACAGAGAACGCAGTTTCACACTATCGTATCGTCACGGTTCGCGGGCGCCGCACTTATATTTCTATAACTTTTGTTAGCACGCATCATACGACCTTGGCCAGTGTATTGCATTGCTAAAATTCGAAAGTAAATTATATGTGCAGATAGCAGAAGGCGTTAAGCGTTGGTCTTAGATTCAAGATGGCTAAGGTTCTAATCTCGTAAATCACAGCGCTGTTTTTGCAAATATTATTATTTTTGTTTGCAATAATAATATTTTTAAATATCCTGCCTATTTATTAATGTTGTTATTGCAATAAAGGGTTTAGAATAAAAAATGCGTGATATGTTCATATTAATTATTTTAAACTTTATTTGGCTTTAGTAAATATTGGTTGGTATTGAGGTTATAGCTTAAGTATTCATTTTCTTTACGAAAAGAAGATTGAAACTAAACCTCAAATTTTAATCCTAAAATAATACTATTACTAAAATAATATTAAACAATTTCGGTATATCTGCAAGAAATACGACAAACACCCTATTGAAACGTGCTTAAAAAATTCGTTACCATAAATTCATGCAATAACGAATCTGTTGTTTATTAAGTTGGGTACGGTCAATATTTTAAGGTCAAAAACGGTTTTCTAGCTGGTCTTCAGTGATGCAAGCCTTCAGAGTGCACGGCGAACGGTTCATAATGACGTGTTTTTAATAATTCAGCAAAATATCTCGTTGGTATGAAACCATTTGTTTCATTCACCATTTGACGTCGCTGCTACTCGATAATAAGCCCCTTCCTCATATCTCTTAACCCTCACAGTATTTCTCTAGAACAAAGACAAACATTGTTTTTATTACACATAATACCTAATTATTTATTATTCACTAATCGAATTAAACCTCACAATGAATTTAAAACTTTAAAGGCATCTTCTGTCTCAACAATACCTCTGTTCTATCAACAATACCCTTGATTAAGATTTATGTTTAGTAAAATATGAAATATATAAATGATAACACTCACACTTAATCCGGTTTCATTAGATATTCACTTCACTTTTACGCAGCGCAATAATATTCTCTGATCTGATCTGATCTCTTCAATATATTTTATGCCTGATTTTTGATAATAATAACCACAACACTGCGCTAAATACTCGTCACCAATATTATCCACGAACCAAAAAAGTTCTATTAATTGAATACTCGTAACAAACTGCATCTACCCCACAGAAATCGAAATAATTTACTTAGTTTTTTGTGGTCTACCTGCTAAACTTTAATATTTATGTGAACAAGACGAATGAAACAAAAAACGAATGATGATTATCGAACTAGTCATTGGTTGCAGACAAAGTGAGTGTGTGTGTGTAATGTGCGTGTCTACAGTATTGTAACAACTTATAGAAGAAGGTCGTAAGTCAAACCGAAGCGTCAGTCTATTGCTTTGTGAGATTGCTTATGGACTTTTGGTCGGTACTGTACCTACTGGGGAGGTACTTGGGTATTTTCTCACTGATACAATCTGACTCCACGTTGCTAAGTAGGTACTGGCTAGGTCATTAATTAATTCTGTAATAATACTTAGATTTCCGAGAAAGGTATCTTCATATTACTGGACTGCCTCGTTGGTCTAGTGGTCGCAAGCGCTACTGCTGAGTATGAGGTCCAGGGTTCGATTCTCGGGTCGGGCAAAGTGTTATTGGGTTTTTCCATCTGGAATTTCTCAGTAGCACCTCGGAGTCTGGATTTGTGCCCAGTTGATGGCAATAGGCTCGCCCCCTATTACATGGGACTTAAACATAACTGGCGAAATGTGGGTGTACTATAGGTACACCTCTGCCTAACCCTTCGGGGATTACAGGCGTGATGTTATTTTATGTATTTTCACATTATTATTCTTGGTAGCATTATGATTAAGATTAGTTTCGCGAAGAGAGATTATTTTGCTTTGGCCTAAGCTTTTACGTGGATGATCGGTAAAAAGTAGGTACCTCTCTAGAATAAATAATGTTCTGAAGCTAGGAAACAAAAGAATACTAATAGGTTGGACAATTTTGTTTGTCAGTTTCAATACTTCGATTTTAGTTTTTCTTTTACTACTACAATAATACAGGGTTATTAGTTATACGTCAGCAATCCGTTATGGGAATGTGGGAGAAGTCATTTGCAACCAAATTACCCCTGATAACCTACCCCTATGGACCAATATTTAAAAGGCTTGGTTTGCTACCGTTACCTTCATTATATTTGTATGAAGCATGTATGTTTGTTAGGAAATATAAAGAATTGTTCAAAACAGCAGAAGAAATAAGTTCTTTAAGTCGCCGTGATCAATACAGACTTGTACTAGATGAGCTCCCTAGGTTAGCAAAATATAATAAAAGCTATGTGTGTATGTGTTTATAATAAATTACCAAATGTTTTAAAAATATTAAATTGCAGATTATTCAAAATTAAATTATATAAATGGCTGAATAAAAATAATTTCTATAATATTAAGGATTTTTTTGAACATAAATTATAATGTTTGTAAATTCAAATTTGTTTATTCGTTGAAGTTTGCATGCTTTAATTTTTAAGCAAATCATGTATGATCTCATATGCTTTAATAACACATATGTATATCATGTTTTACGCAAATAAATTATCTTATCTTATGCCAACGCCTGAATCAATTAACTACCATATGCCAATGTCAACCATTTTCGAGTAATTTGACATTTTAAATAATATTATATGAAATAAAAATATAAAATGTCAAATTAAGCCATTTTTTTAGACATTTTCATAGGAGTCAAAAGGCGTCATTTTTATATATACAGGGCGTCCCAAAGTTATGGGACATGAAGGGAAAGTACCTTAAATATCGTAGATAGGGTATTTTGCTGAAAGAAGACTTTATGTTACTTTTAAAAGTTAGTAATTCTGCATTCAAAGATTTTCTAAAAATTACTTGCCTCGTCTGGGAATCGAACCGACTTAAATGTAAAAAAAAACACCCCTACTTTTATGATGCCAATCGAAAGAATGGCCAAAAACTAATAACTCTTCTTAAGTAACATAGTATTTTAAAAGAAACGAACAACGTAAAACTAATCATTTTAATCAAATTAAAAACATACATGAAACTGCCGTAGTCAATTAAGTGGGTATTTTTTTGTAAATTAATTAATTAAATGCTCAAAATGTGATTGATCCCTCTTGTCTTACGCAAATCGCCAATATTTTATTGAGTCCGCTGCCTGTTGATTTTCTTATCATTTTATGGTGAATACTCGATATGATATGGCACAATTCTGTTTGTAACTCGCCCACGTTCTCGTTTCGCTTTTTGTATAGCATATCTTTCACGTATCCCCAAAAGAAGAAATCTAATGGTGTAAGGTCCAGGGATCTGGCCGGCCATCTAATCGGTCCATTCGTACCAATCCAAGTAGGAAAACATTCACTACTTTTCGAACGTCGTCGTCGGCAATCAATAACTTTCTTGAAATTTGACTCAAACATTTTACGTTGTTCGTTTCTTTTAAAATACTATGTTACTTAAGAAGAGTTATTAGTTTTTGGTCATTCTTTCGATTGGCATTATAAAAGTAGGGGTGTTTTTTTTTTACATTTAAGTCGGTTCGATTCCCAGACGAGGCAAGTAATTTTTAGAAAATCTTTGAATGCAGAATTACTAACTTTTAAAAATAACATAAAGTCTTCTTTCAGCAAAATACCCTATCTACGATATTTAAGGTACTTTCCCTTCATGTTCCATAACTTTGGGACGCCCTGTATACAGGCGTATATTTTATATAAAGGCGTCATATTTTATAAATGACCTCTCCTGCATCCCCTTAACGGATATATATAAATATTATTTTACTAAACTGATCAGTGATCGCAAACCAAGATAAGTAGTTAAGATTCAAGGCTCTTTCAAAATTATTTTAGGTCGTAAAAATTTTTAAATAGAAACTTTCTTTTCTAATAGTAATAAGTTCCAGAGATTCTATCGTAATTACTTTCCATTCCCTGAAAATTCATAAAGGAGGATATATTTTTTGTTGTGGATTTTTATTTTATTCAGAATTTTTACTAGGTATATTTATAATTATTTATTGGGATGAAATTCTTTAACGAGGCTTGCGGTAGAAGAAAACTGGTAGAAATCATCACGTAAAGAAAAGACGTTATGCCTGAAAAGGTCAGTTTCAAGTGTCGCAAGTTTTTGTTTTTTAATACAGAACCATCAAGCATAAGCTTTGAGCATAAAAACTTTTGACACTTAAAAACTTAAGATCACACTAGATGGTCCTGTATTAACTAATACATTAAGCAAAAAAAACCCTGTTCGATCCGAATAGGGCACATAGGTACTGCAATAAAATTACCAAAAAGTGATAAAAAAGCTTATTATTATTGAAAATAAAAAGTGATTGCTGTTTAAAAATCACATTTTTAGTACCAAAATTACCCCAAATCCATTAAAAATGAGCAAATTTTCAACAGCGGTCATAAGTTATGACTTGTAGACACCCGCTAAACGACGGCCGCCCGCGCCCTATGTAATAACCCCGAAGAATTCCCCATAGAAAAATAATACGACTAATTTATTTAATTTCTTTTTTCCTGAAAATTACCACATAAATAGACTCTAAGTATGATACCTAACAACACCCTCACGGATCGAACAGGGTTTTAAGCTATTGCATAGTTTTTATCGCGGGCTTTGAGCGCGGCGACCGAATCAAGAAATTCCGTAACGTAACGAAAATAACGTTACGTAAATAAAACCTAACACCTCCCGCTCCGCCTACCATGTAATGACGGTTCCCATGACAACGTGATGTTAACGTGATGTTGTCATGAGTTCCCATGACAACGTGATGTTGTCATGGGAACATAATTTTTGTTTTATGTCATCACGTCATCATCCCAAGTGTAGCGTTGACAAATAGGAAGTATGGAGGTTACAAATGCTATGCAATAGCTTTACCGCGGCAGTCCCCGAGTGTCACACGTTTTTTTTTAAACCTGTTTTATACAGCGAAAGCCACGACAACTCCCGACTTTTTATTTAGATAATTAATTATCTCACTGTTGGGATAATCTTCCTATCCAGTTTTCTTTATATTGTGCCGTCTTTGGCCAATCAGTCAGGAATGAGTCCAAATCCATATACATAATCCAAATACATAATCTAAATACATAAACAACATAATTCCAAAAAATTGTATCGCAATTTCCATTCAATTCACTTACGAAACCTCCATATTATTGGGTCTTGAAAACATCCATAACGGACAATTTTCTTCATTAGCGCTACATCTGTATTTTCTTTAATTCTGACGGAGAAATATCGCTCCTCAGTCATCGCTCAGGACTCACCCGAGTGTAAGAGCGTACATTAATCCTAAATCACCCACATTATGGACTGCAAGACAGAACGATCGATCTGTCACTGCTTATCCCCCACCTAAAGCAACTGTAAATAATGATAATGGATTACTTTGTTTTCTCTTTTTATTAACCGGGAGATTAGGACGGCAAAAACGATATCCCGTTGTTTTTACACCGGCGCAATGGTCGAATCCCCATTAACATTTTCTGTCGAGACCGACCCTTGCCGAGACCCACCCTTTTCCAATATTGTTAACCTTAATTTTTTTTAAACGAGTGCCCCTGCCCTATTGAACGAGATAATCGTCTACTCACATAATTTTTTATTCACTGCGTTAAAAGTACAGTTTTGTTAATGGTTACTTCTACCTTTTTCCTTTGCTAAGAAATAATAAGTTGATGCTTCAAATTTTGAGTACCTGATTTCTAAAAATGATTAGGAATGCTTTATTATAGCTGCGCCCCCAGGTTTAACCCGCATAAGTCTCGATCCCGTGGGTTTATCGGGATAAAAAGTATTGCCATATTTCATCCAAATCTGTTCAGCCGTTTTAGCGTGAAAGCGTAACAAACAAACCATCAAATAAACAAACAAACTCACTTTCACATTTATAATATTAGTTAGGATTACTTTTCAAAAATAAAGAAATATCATGCTACTCGTATTAAAAAAAACATAACTATTATTTTCTAATACATAACTGATATTTCAATGTTAAGATTGGTTTCTTTATTTCATTAAAGTTGACCGTGAAATTGTTATTTTAACAACAATTATTTTCAGTCTTTTCAGGGACGTAGGTATTGTGAGGTTTTATTATGAGATATAACCTCATGTTGCACAGGCTGGCATGAATGCCATGGCATCCGAGCAATCTGTCAAGATATGTTTAAATTAGGATTTGTAATAGTTTTCACTTGTCGACAAAAAAGAAACTGCCCCCGGAAGCCGCTCGCGTATGTTTTTGTATAAATGGTTTAAAAATATAGTCTTGCTATACCTTAAAAGTTCTTTAATTTAAATACTATCCCGGGTACCGCTGCCAACTTGGTGCGCACAGTATTGTGACTAGTTTTTAAAGCACAATATCCAGCTGAAATTAGTTTCTATTAAGAATCATCATCTAGCCTAACCTTTTCCCAACTACGTTGGGGTCGGCTTCCAGTCTAACCAGATTGCAGCTGAATATCAGTATTTTACATCAGTTTCTATTAAGAAACTGGGCGACCGAGCTCTGCTCTGGTGAAAATAGAGAATGCTCATTTAATAGTGTAGGCCATGATAGTACACACGGCTACACATCAAGCTATACATCGTGAAATTTGAATCACAGTTTTGCTAGAACAAACGTGATTCAGACCATGGTCTACTACCATTCTACAGCATCCAATAAAAAAAAAAAAAACATAAATTGGTATTTGAAAAAACACAAAAAGACAAAGTTTAAAATGTTAAGATTATCTACTGCTTACTAAATTTCGTTTATGGAGGTACATTTCCCTGTAAACAATGCTGTGTCCCATGCGTGGTGTCTGTGTTGTAGGGAGTAACGATAATCTCGACATTTTAAACATTGTTTTTTTTTGGTTTTTTCAAAAACCAATTATGTTTTTTTTTTTTTATTGGATGCTGTAGAATGGTAGTAGACTACGGTCTGAACAACGTTTGTTCTAGCAAAACTGTGATTCAAATTTCACGGTGTATATTTCCAGTTTATGCTGATCTCGCATATTTCCGTACTATGCGAGGTCAGCTCAAACTGGAAATGTAAAGCTTGATGTGTAGCCGTGTGTACATATTAATTCCATGCTACCATGTCATTATTCTAAGGTAGCCATATTGTTCTAAACTTTGGGCGACCGAGCTCTGCTCGGGTGAAAATACGGAGAAAACAAATTTTCCCAGATATGAGACCTAGCTAGATCGTAACCCTCTATATTGCTTTACCTTCATCGAAATCGTTAGAGCCGTTTTTGAGAGCGTGATTAAAAACTTTTTACAAAAAAAAAAACTACCGACTTCCAAAAAAACACTACTAAGTGAAAAATTACTTTAATTTCGGAAGTCGGTGTCTTAGGTTTTGTGGTTTCGTTTTTTGCCACCGACTTCCGAAATTAAAGTAATTTCTCACTTTGTGGTGTTTTTTTTGGAAGTCGGTACCTACCTAGTTTTTTTTTTTGTAAAAAGTTTTTATTTTTCACTTTTTAGTTGTGGTACCTACCCCACACACATTCGAATACCACTACCTACTACCAGTGTCAGGAACTTATCATATCATCTACATACTAAGTGGGAAAAAAAATACGTATTTTGTAGCTAACTCAAAAACTACCCAAGCAAAGTTAATAAAATTTATATAGGACTAATTTGGGAGCATACCCTTTCAACCAAAAAAAGAATTTTCAAAATCGGTCCACAAATGACGGAGAAATCGGTGGACAAACATAACAAAAAAAAAAAAAAAAAACATACATCCGCGTCGAACATATAACCTCCTCCTTTTTGGAAGTCGGTTAAAAATATAAATGAATGACAAAACTGACGAAAAACATTCTATTAGTTATTGAGTTTCTTGAAATTGGTTTTTTGAAGTTAGTTTGACATGTTTAGTTTTACTTATGTAGTAGTAAGCAGAGAGAGAGAGAGAACTTCCGTCCCTTTCCTTTCATTTGCAAGTAGAGCTACCGGTATTCTTAGTATCATAATAATACAACAGTAGATATGAGCATCATTATCCTAATCTGCAAATTAGAATCTAAATTCTGCATATAATTTTAAAAGCAACATTCAAAAGCGCCACGCATTGTGATAAGAATTTACGAGAACCACCCACACATAAGTAGGTTATGTACTAACATTTCCCTTAGCTACACAACGTAAATGTAGGAAATTCACAGTGCGTGTTCACCACTGGCTCGACCGATAAGAATCTGACCTTGACCTTGAAACGTCCTAATAAACCGGTTTTTTATCGTCCCGAGTACTAGAAAACTTTTAGTAGTTGTAGATAGCGAGTTGATATTATTATGATGGAAATTGGGACTGGATTCGTAATTTGATGGGACTAATTATGGCATCATTGGAACAAATTCTTTTCAATTTTTTGTGTTGCTAAAAATAACCGCAAAAAATCAAATTATTCTAGACATAATGTTTTGTAATAACTCGTTAATGGTTAATCGTGTGTTTTGACCCCGCTAAACAAAAATTCAGAGTTTTCTTTTCGAAGAACTAAAATATTTTATTTTGTGTATTGTCTTGCTTTTAAAACTTGCACAACATTTAAACCTGTAATCTGTATTATGTGTTAAGTATTTTTGAACAAAAAACCTTTTTCTAATTTCAAATTTAATTTTTAAATCGCCACGAAAATGTGGTTTTCATGAATTTAAACGAACAACACCATTCGAAATTTTTGAACATTATATTCAGTTTTGTAAATACCAACTCAATTTCAAATAAAATATAGTACATTACGAAATACAGAGGGCTTGAATATTTGACGCAAAACTGATGTGCAAACCTAGAAAAGTTTAAGCCTCTTATGTCCATTCATATTAAATATCCATCAATCCTAACAAATATATTCCGTCGAAACTTGCATAAAAACCTTTTTGAAAGACTAGAGTTTGTATTTGTTTTCTCATAGGTATTTGTTGAAACCTGGGAATACAAGATGGAATTGAGCGAAAGCCTGTGTTGTACTCAGTCTTTTGTTTTTTTTACACACATGGTTGTGCATTTTATGTACGTGTGACTCTTTTTGAAAGTCATTGTGATATTGGTGAAGGTTACTGAAGTAACAAGACGAGATTGTGAGACAAGATTGAAGTAAAAAATATGAGGCCGTAAACGTAACGAAAATTCGAATTATTTTTAATCGAAAATACTAAAACAATTTGGTTTTAATAAATTAAAAATAAAATACGGACGAATTTTTTGATGCCCCATGATCATTTCCCCGCCCCCCCCTTTTTTATGTACTGTACATGTTATTATTTTAAATCTGATAGCTTTTAAATAATGTAAATACGTGTGTATAAATCATAAAACCCTGTCTTGTTTTAAAAAAAGAAATAAAAAAAAGTAAATAATATTGGTTAAAAAGTTGATCTTATGTGCGAAACGAGTCCTATATTCCATTTTGAAATTCGTTCGAATTTACGTTACTTTGCGCGATTAGTTATTCCATGTAATCTAAAGAAAGCTCGTTGTCTTATCTGTACATTATAATAAAATCATGCAAAGTCTAAACTGTACATTGAATATTTTTGAAAATAAGTAATTGCTACGAGGTCTGGAACGATTCTAATGCAAATAAAATAGTTTTTAGAAATTTTGTCTATTTGTCTGTTTATGTGTTTGTCTGTATGTATGTTTTACCGAAATTTGATATAGATATTTCCTTATAAGGCTGGTCAGCCTATAAATTATCACGCTATTTGCTATGGAGGATCAGCAATATTGCATTATGTTCGTATTCTTCTATAGTTTACCGCAAATTGTAAATTAAAGACGAGTCAAAAAGTTATCATTGTAGATAGTTACAGATTTGACCTTTTATATGATTATCATCACGCTATACCGTTATGGAGCTAAGCAGTCAATCATGATATATTAAGAACGACTATTTTAAATTATTTTCAACAAAGCAAATAGGTTAGCGGTTCGACGACTGGTTTGGAAATCTGTGTTTGTAAATTCGATTCCCAAGTATTGATATTTTTTGTGATTCTTTTTTTACATTTTGATGAACTATCATACTTAAAATAACTTGATTCACTTATTGAGAATGACATGCGGCAACCATCATTGTGCTCGCTTGGTGAATTACGGCCCCCTCCCCTGTTCCACACCGGTGTCCCAGCAGTGAGAACTTTATAGGCTGATTAAAAGGGTTGTACACCAATTTGCACCACCCTCTACAATTTTTTATACTTTGTATAAAAACATAGTTCCTTCAAATCGTACAAGTCCATGCTACAACTATAAAAAAGAATTGCGAACAAAGCCATAGCGCGATTGAGAAACAGCGCGATGAACTAACAGTGCCATCTATCGAGCTATGAGTCAAACTTTGCGTTATAGTGTGCGAATTCAGTTTTTTAAGTAAAAAAAATAGATCATTTGTTGCTGAAAAACGAAGAATATGGTATTTAAAAAAAAAAACTGGCACTCCGGGAGTGCCGACAGAAGTGAAAACTTGAACAAGATCGCCTTGGTGGAAGTAAAATACTTGTATAGAACATTGGTCCGTAACCTTATCTAAATAAAGAGTACAATCGCGTTTATAAAAATAAACTTCTATCTATCTAAAGTAAAAATACTTGCATAGAACATTGATCCGTAACGTAAAATAAATAAAGAGCACAATCGCGTTTACAAAAATGAGGTGTTGGTAACGGTGTCATGAGTTCAATTGTTTTTTTCCATCTCAAAAATGCCCAACGCGCCTAAAGAAGTTTTCATTAAAAAAAAAAACGGTTTTCTCAAAATAATTTGTTTGTGTATAGGCGGTAATCTTCGGAACTACTGACCCGATTCTAAAAATTCTTTCACTAATAGGAAACTACAGTATCGCCAAGTATCATAGGATATATTTTATGATAAAACAAGAAAATTTACGCGGACGAAATTGGAGGCAGAAGCAAGTTCTAATAATAAAATAAGTAATTTGCCGGCCACTGCAAGATATGCTCTCAGAAGTTGATCTCTTTTTTTTTTGGATGGAAATTATCAAATAACTTCGCTCCGCGCTGTGCGGTGCGGAAGGGTGTGCTAGACTCTTACTGGCTAAAACCCACCCGTGTTCCTTCCGTTGCCTGTATGTTGCTAGGGACCACGGTAACCCTTTCGGACTTTTCCGCCACCTCGGCAGGCATCGGCCCTAGTGGACACCCGGTTCTCAACTTTTCACATCTAGTCAGCCCCCGGGTTCTTAGAACCCCATACATTTATTTGCAAAAATTATAACCGAAATAAAAATCACGACCCAAAGCTTTGCTTACATTTTGCCTAATTCTGTAACAAACTGGCGATAGCAATTAATAAAAAAATTACGAGCACTCTGGCCTTAACAGCACATACATCTACACTCCGGAAAGCCTTGAATATTTTTTGTTCAAAAATAAAGGCGACTTAGAGACCCTTCATTAAAATAATTCATTTCGTTAGTCCAGTTAGACACGCAAGGGTGTTTTAAAAAATTTAATTACAGCGAACTGAGTTCGTCGCAGGACAAACACAGTGAAACAATTTTAGAATTAAGTTAAAATTTTCACGTGAAACGTCCACAATATTTCCTCTTTTCACTTCTTTATCTGAGATTATGAAGATTACGCTTGGGAAGGTAATATTTTTACTGCACTAGTGTTGTCATAAAACTAAGCTGTTCTTAGTAATTTTGTGGGTGTTTTATTTTTTTAGGACAACTAGCTGGATAGGAACTGTTTTTACCACATTATGTATTGTAAGTCACAAAGAGGACGGTAGTGTCAGTGGTATTGTCTGTACATGTGCATGTTTTGAGCTCCATTTATCAATAACTAGCTGCGCCCCGTGGTTTCACCCACAGAAGTCTCGATTCCGTGGGAATATCGGGATAAAAAGTATTCTATATGTTAATCCAGGTTATAAACTATCTGTGTCCCAAATTTCATTCAAATCCGTTCAGCCGTTTGAGCGTGAAGAAGAGACAAACATACACACACACTCACAAACTTTCGCCTTTATAATATTAGTAGGATTTATTAAATTAACTGTTTTGTTAAATTCAATACCATAAAAATCATATCACACAAAAAGAAAGTACATTAGTTTTTGCTACGTATACGAAAGAGTGCTTTTCCTCTTAAATAAATACATTTTTATGGTCTACAGAACAAAGAACGATTTTCATTTAGAAACATTACATTTAATAATATTCTGTAGGAAAATGAATCTATTATTTTAACCGTAAACATACGACATCCGTTACATGATCATCTTCCGGTGTACCTACCATTCTTTTTCCAATCTGCGCAATACATATCACGTATGTACTCGTACATATACATAGTTCCATCTTTGCCTAGAAAGAGAAAACTGTGTACTTATATTACTGTGTAAATATCAGTTGTCCTAGTTGAAGTAGGTCAGAGCTACGATAGTACTCTGCTACCTTAGTTGAGTTAACTTTGGAATTGGAGATGTAACAGTACCAACTATTTGGACGTTTTAACAATGTTTTCTCTGTCTTTCGAGCTGTTCTTACAACAAGATTAGTTTAAGAGATATCTGTCTTTGTTTTTAGAGTTCCGTACCTCGAAAAGAAAAAACGGAACCCTTGTAGGATCACTTCCTTGTCCGTCCAACAGTCTGTCAAGACCCCTTTTCTCAGGAACGTGTGGAGTTTTCAAGTTTAAATTAATATCAAATACGTAAATCTATGTTCCCTTGGAGCTCTAACAAAATCAAGCTTCTAAGTAAACGCATTAAAAAAATACGGCCATATATGTGACATATTATGATACTCGCAAATAAATCAAAACCTATAGGGAACTTCCCGTTGACCTAGAATCATGAATTTTGGTAGGAAGTAAGGTCTCACAGCACATGTAAAGTCCGAAAATAGTTAATTTGTAGTTTGTACATTTGCAGCAGGAGAATTGACCGTGACGTATATCGATGTATGGGAGAACATGTTTTTCAACTACAATGTTAAGTTTGTTTTTGGGATAAATTCATCCCAATCCGAACCCTTCATTGTGCGTAGTCCGACATGCACTTGGCCGGTTTTGTTAATTCAGCCTAGGTCACCACGCTTGTATTTTGACGTGGATTCACAAATCAAGGATTATTCTTCACGACATTTTCCTCTGCAATCATTGGTAGTATCTGATTTACTTATTCAAGACGTTGAAAATCTAAACCCCTTTATTCAAATTAAGCTGACAATCAGCACTTTTTGAACGGCAAACTTAGGTAATAAGACAGCTCTAGAATGCCCTGCCTTCATCGCTTCCTACCGTTTTAGTTGGGAAGAAGTGGCGCAATACTGCACACAACCGTTTTATACCTTATACTTACTTTATTATTAGATAAGATAATAAACTTTAACTCAAAATATTGTTACGTGTTATCTCCAGCAACAGCAGTTTTCAAAAATAAACTTAACTAAGTTCTAAATCAGTGGATATGTTAACTAAACTCTATTTACAACTTCGTCTTGGCTGCAATGTAATACCGCCTATCCGCATTGATCCGGTAATATGTTCAGAACCGCAATATCCAAGCTCGAATGCTTTGGAGAAATTAATTGACACGATTCAATCCTATACATGGTCTGTAGATTGACTCTGAAGATATTCACCTGGCACTTTGCCGAAGGATCGATTATTTAGAAGATAAAGGTGTCTTTGCCAGGACAAAAACACCTTTATCTTCTAAAAATCGATCCACTGGGATCAAGTGTGAAAGAAAGCAAGTTGTCACTTGATTGACAACCTCTTTAGGTGCAACTAGGTTGCTGATGGTCGAATGCGACCGATGACATCAACCTTTCAGATCAATCTATTGTGGTGCACGAATACTGGATGCCTGCAGTCGACTGTTATTATACGAGACGCTCGCTGAGTGGAGCGGGAGAAGTGTTTTAGTAAAGTGTTTATCTATGGTAGTTCGTTCATCGATGGATAGGAACCATAGATTTTGTTTTGAGGGAATTAAGCCCTTATACATGCATGCAAACTAGTTTTCAGACACTATTTCTTTAGACTGGGCCTACTTTAAAGTGTCTTTCTTATGAAAAGTTACTTGGAGGACACAAAAAGGCATAGCAATTATTGTATTTGAAAACACAATACGTTAAAAAATGTTCGTTTTGAATTTTAAAATTATAAAATCATAATTTAGTGCCGGTAAACAAACTGAAAATATGTTAATAAATCATAATGTCAACTGTAATACGGCGGGCCGCAGACCTGCAGTACACTGGTCGCTAATTAGCTACGTACGAACATAGCCGATGATTCATGTGGCCGCAAATTACCCTTATTACGGCGTATCGGGTACCGTATCAGCAGTAAAGCCCATTGCTTAACATGGGACTTACAATAACAACTACAATAACCGGTCAGCAGCGATGTTGCCTTAATCACCACGGATGGCAGACGGATTGGTGTTCACAATAGTACTGGCCACCAATGTTTTGAAGAGATCTACAATTCCAAATGCACCGCATGTGTGTTGCTATCCTAGACCAAAAGCTGACGTCACATGTGCTTGTACATAATTACACCGACCGAGATAGAAAGGGTTTTACACCGGAACACAGCGATGCTGGTTGGTAGAAGGAATAGATTTTAGTATTTATTCCTACACTTAGACCTATTCATGTATATTTATAAACGATATCGCTATCGCGCTCGGTAGCGTTCTGGTTTGTCACTTTGGACTAATCACTTATATCTGAATAAGCCTGATCGCGACGATAGGTCGTGGTGGAGAGAAATTAAAGATGATTGAGTGGACTGTATTATATGTAGGTTTATGCACATAAGGAAAGTACAAAAGGAAAAAGGAAAAGAACAAGAATTAAATATGAACGCTAATAAGACGCGTAAGCGCAGCCGTGCTTGAAGCCGTGCAACAGCTGACTGCCAAGGCGCGGGGGCCCGCGCTTGGCTTTGAGGCCAGCGGCATGCCGGGGCTTAACTCCGATGCCGCAACAAATCGCGGCACAACGGACAGAGCTCCGGCGGGATCTCATGGCGTCATGGAGAGTGCGATTGTCGCAACCCCGTGCTGGGCACGCCACAATTGCGGTGATAAGACCCCTCTTTGAGGAGTGGCTTGAGAGACGCCACGGCGTCCTCACCTTCCGCCTGACGCAGGTCCTCACCGGACACGGCTGCTTCGGGAGGTTCCTGTTTAGGATAAGGCGGGAGGAAACACCCGGGTGTCACCATTGTGTGGATCGGCCTGAGGACACGGTGGAGCATACGGTGGAGGTCTGCCCGGCTTGGGCGGAGCAACGCCGTGTCCTCGTAGAGGCGATCGGCGGCGGTGATCTCTCGCGTCCGGCCCTGGTTCAGGCCATGGTACGGAGCGAGAGGAAATGGCAGGCCGTCACCTCCTTCTGCGAAGCGGTAATGCTCGCGAAGGAGGAGGCGGAACGTGTGAGGGAGAGGCAAATTTCGCGCCCTCACGCCCCTAACCGCCGCAGGAGGAGACGCCCGGGGCGGGAATCGCAAACCGATTTCCGGCCACCGTAGGCGCGGGCTTGCGGACGGTGAGCAATGGGTAGCTCGCCGTCCGGTAAGGACCAAGCCCGGGTCGACGGCGCGTTGTGTTCCACGCGTGCCTCAAAGAGATGTCAGCAGAATTGACGGGGTCCGTTAGGGCCGATGCCTGCCGGGGGTTCGAAGAAAACCGATAGGGAAATCGTGGCCCCCGGCAACAGGGCAACCGAAGGAACACGGGTGGGTTTTAGTCAGTAAGAGTCTGACACGCCCTCCCGCTCCACCCAGAGCGGGAGAAGTTATTTGATAATTTCCCACCCAAAAAAAAAAAAAAAAGCTGACTCGCCGCTGCCCCGCACCCCTCGTTCACTGCCGCCAGCGCACGGCGATGTTGAGAGCAGAGGTCTCAACAAAGTCTTTATGGTGGTAGTAGGTACTTCTTCGAGGGAGCTTTTTATATACAATATTTAAATCTTGAGCTTTTGTACCTAGCACTAAATTACTCGATATTAAGTTTGGGAGAATTTCGACAACGAATCTAAACCCGTACCCTAATTGCGTAATACAACACAATCACAATCTGTTTCGATATGAAACAGATTGCTAATCCATTGCTTCGTAAGTTGGAAAAAACATCTGCTCAACAACGTAAATAACGCAATGAATGTTGTTGAACTGTCAAAATGAAACAAATTAGGCAAAATTGTTTACGAAAATAAGTTACGCAATTAGGGTACTCGTTTAGATGTATTGATTGCGTTCAGTTTCATTGGTCAAATTGGCTCTTAGTCTGTGGTACACGACCACAACTGAGGTTAACAAGCTGATATTTCATACCACCCTGATGACAATCATGACTGAATATTTTACAATAACGAATAAAACGTTTATTATGCAATTGCTTAACTTTGTACTTTCGAAAAGGTTGTTTGTCCTTTGTTAAATCGCAGTAGGCATCTAAGTAGTAGGTTTTACGGTCATTGACGCTACTAATCGGTCGTTCTGCGATAGGCCTTAGCTAAGTCAGTCGTACGTGTTAATTATCTATTAATTAGGGGATCACAACCATTTTTTATGTTGTCAATCTGGATCAGCGACAATGGTCTTATCAGCGTTGCGCACAATCGGAGAACATTAATTTCAGTTTATTGACACTGACTGGGATCCTTTGTACCGTTAGTAGAGAGACATTTATTAAAGATCTCTAACATATTTTATTTACTGAACAACACAGAATCCTAACTAATAATTATAAATGTGAAATTGAGTTTGTTTGTTACGCTTTAACGCTAAAACGGCTGAACGGATTTGGATAAAATGTGGCACACAGATGGACAATGATCTGGATTAGGATATAGGATACTTTTTAGCCCGATATTCCCACGTTATCGAAACATATGCGGGTGAAACCACCGGGCGCAGCTAGTACTAATACAAGTAAAAGTAGGTATTCATTGTTGTGATATAAGTGGCACTCCAGGAGTGCCGATAGAAGTGAAAACTTGAACAAGATCGCCTTGGTGGAAGAAAAATACTTGTATGGAACATTGGTCCGTAATCTTATCTAAATAAAGAGAACAATCGCATTTACAAAAAAAAAAAAACTTCCAAAACTATTAAAGTAAAAATACTTGCATAGAACAATGATCCGTAACGTAATATAAATAAAGAGCACAATCACGTTTGCAAAAATGAGGTGTCGGTAACGGTGTCCAAGTTCAATTATTTATTCCCATCTCAAAAATACCCAACGCGCCTAAAGAAGATTTCACTTAAAAAAAACTGTTAAAGACAGACGAACTCTCGCAGGCCACGTTTAAACTTTTCATTTCCACTTTTAGCATCTTTTCCTATCACTAAATACATTTAAAGATAGTGGGTACTTCATCTTTATTATTAATCTTGAACGGTCACGTTTCAGAACGACATAACTGTTACTGGTACCGAATGCTTACAAAATATTTTAAACACAAGGACTTGTAAAATGGTACTCGCAATGAGGGTTTTCTGAAATGATGTTCACTAGGTGGCAGCACTGAGACGTCAGGTGAAAGCACATGTTAAAACTTAAAAAAAAAAACAACCGATTTCCAAAAAAAAACACAATAAAGTGAAAAATAACTTTAATTTCGGAAGTCGGTGTCTTGGGTTTTGTATTTTCGTTTTTTGCCACCGACTTCAGAAATTAAAGTTATTTTTCACTTTTTAGTGTTTTTTTTTTCTCTTTTTAGTTGTGGTACCTACCCCACATACATTCGAATACTACTACCTGCTACCAGTGACAGGAACTTATCATATCATCTACATAAAAAGTGAGAAAAAAATACGTATTATTGTAGTTAACTCAAAAACCACCCAAGCAAAGTTAATAAAATTTATATGGGACCAATTTCAGAGCATACCAAAATCAAAATCAAAATCAAAATATTTTATTTCACATAAACCTACATGGGCACTTATGAAACGTCAGAAGCTAGGTGCACGGTTCCAATTGGTCGTTTCCTATGGAGAAGAGCCGGCAAGAAACTCCACGGTTACTCTTTTAAAAATAATTGGCTTTTACAATACTTTCAAACATTGATGTAAATCACTTTCAAATAACAGTGTTTCTAGGTATGGGAGGACAGTGTAGGTCTTTCAATAAGTACCAAGTACTTAACAAAATAGAAAATGGTCAACAGGTCTACAATCCACTAAGCCTACAGCGTTCTCACATTCACAAAATATGTAGAAAAGAATTTATACAAAAAAATTAATTAATTAAAAAAAGTAAAAAACCTATTTTAAATAAAACGCAATTATATGATTGCTATTACAACTGTAATCAATCTGAATAATTATCATGTCCACAAAAGCCACAAAAAAAAAAAAGTATATAATGTCAAATAATAGAATAGTAAATATGTCAAGGGCGAATGTAAAAAAAATAAAGATTTAAATAAACATGGTAATTTGGAAGCAGTTAATAGACTCTTACTTATTTATGCCGTTAATGAGGTACCAGGGAAGCCACATGTGCAGAAGGAATTATTGCCAAATTTCCTTGTCTTCAACGTAGTCTTTAATTTTATAATATGAATTCTTGATAAGGACACGTTTGATGTGGGTTTTGAACTTCCCATCGCTAAGTTCTGTCACAGACTTTGGCAACTTGTTATAAAAGCGGATACTGTTTATAAGAAATGACTTGCTTGTTTTAGTTTCAAACAAAATAATAATTTCAAAAAGGGTCCACAAATGACGGAAAAATCGGCGCAAATATACATTAAAAAAAAAAACGAACATATAACCTCCTCCTTTTTCGAAGTCGGTTAAAAAGTGTCAACGCGCCTATATTTATTCTTTAGTCGTGGATGAATGAATGAAACGAATGATGGATTAACATTAATTTTTTATATTCATTGTCGAAATGGAAGACCTCTTGAACCTCTTGACCTCTTCAACTGGTGGTGTAAATTTTCAAGAACATCCTCATTAGCGTTCGTGTTTATGAAGGTAGAAGAAGGAGTACCTGCAACTGCCTGCCCCCTTAACAATAAATGTGAGTTTATTTTTCGTACGACCCTGTAAAAAAAAAAACACAAATGTGTCATAAAAATTATATCACAAATCAAGTTAATTTTGTCTTTAATCTAATCATGGCCTCCAGTAATTGATGGAAAGCACAACTTTTCTCTAAGAATTGTGAAATTGTGTCCATATTACAGGTCTTCAATAAATAAATCTATTGATATCTGTACCAAAGCCACTACGTATAAGAATTATTTCAACTATTCTTCAAGAACTATGATTAATTTTCTCTTCAAGACCCGTTTAATGAGCTTCACCAGTCAAAGTTGGCGCTATAGTAAGAAAAGGTTTTCTGAACTGAACTTCAAATGTTTGGAGTTCACTCCGATTTTCTCATTTAGATGAAATGGGTTTAAATGAAACGGTGTAGGTATCAGTTTTATTCGATTCTGGGAAGTCTGAATGATGGTTTGAGTTCGCGTTTTACCTGGAAATGTTTTCGCTGTTAGAAATTGTTTTGAGACATTTTGTTTTAAATTAATTAATAACGTTTTAATTTACGTAATTAAAAATACCAACATAGTTATTTTAAATTGGCAATAGTAATTGTATTATTTAGCATAAGCGAAATCAGCCTGTAATGTTCCCACTGCTGGGACAAAGGCCTCCTCTCTGTAAGAAAGAGTGGGCCATAATCCACCACGCAACTCCAGTGCGGGTTGGTGGATATCATATTCACATGTCTTTGAATTTTTGGTTCTAGGACATGCTGGTTTCTTCACAATGTTTTCCTTCACCGTTTTGAGAGCTGAGTGTGATGGTGATGAAATAATTTTTTCAAAGTGCATGCTTGGGATCGAATGCACTCTTGAGTCGTGGCCATTATCACTCATCCACCACTGCCCTTATCCTATACTATTAAATGAGCAATATTTGTTTAATATATAAGTAGTAAACACGTGATTCTCTCTAGAAAACGGCTCCAACGGTTTCGATGAAAGTTGCAATATAGGGTTTCTTGGGGGCGAAAAATCGATCTAGCTAGGTCTCATATCTGGGAAAATTCGTTTTCTCCGTATTTTCACCCGAGTAGAGCTCGGTCACCCAAAGTTTAGAACAAGATGGCTACCTTAGAATAATGACATGGCAGCATGGAATTAGTATGTACTTTTCCACACTATTAAAATAAGCATTCTCTATTTTCACCAGAGCAGAGCTCGGTTGCCCAGATACTAATAATTAAATAATGTAAATTAACATTATAAAAATAATTAAATCTTGACTTCAAAATATTTAATTACTGATCAAAAAAATTTGCACCAACATTACGCGAAATATTATTAATGTCTGTAGGTTATACAGGGCTGTGAAGAACAGTGGCCGCTCAGTAATTTCCGCTAGGATAGTTATCCTAAGTAAACAGTCGACATGGCCCATCGTAGTTATTTCGCAACTACTACTACATTAGATGGAAGACGACCCTAGTGTTTTGATACTATAACGGCCTACGGTCTAGCTTTTATAACATTAAATAAGTTTCTGAGGACCAAAAGCAATCACTTTGAACTTGAACTTAACCTATAACTTATTTCCGAATTTGACGCCTGATAAAATTATTCCTCAAAGTGAGTCACTGAAATTTCGTTATAATATCGATTTCATACATTATCATAATTTGCAGGTACTTGGCGCAAATTGAGTACTGACTGATGTCAGTACGCAAATCAATTTATTGTAAGCGAAGAGAACTACGGCGGGCAATTTTCCTCTGATGACCCTTAGGCCGCGTTCACACCAAGCGTATAGTGGGCCACGGACTGTCAAAATGAATGAAAAATAAAGGGCAGTTAGTCGGCGGCCGACTATACGTTTTGGTGTGAACACGGCCCTGAAACCATTTTTCGATAATTTTTAGGGTTCTGTTGCCAAATGGCAAAAAACGGAACCCTTATAGATTCGTCATGTCTGTCTGTCTGTCTGTCCGTCCAAACTCAAACTCAAAGCATTTATTTCAAATAAACCAATTACAGGTACTTTTGAATTGTCAAGGGGTCGGTCAGTCAGAAAAATGAAGCTAGTTGCCCATTCCAAAGCGTAGTAGGTACCTATGGAGAATAACGGGCAAGAAACTCCACGGACACTCTTTTAAATCAAAATATTGGTTACATCATTCGTGTTGAACTTATACATGTGAGAACAATGTAGAAAGACGTGCCGTAATAAAAATATTATATCAATTCAAAAATTAAAATTAAAATAAACCGTGGCAGCTAAGAGATGACCAGTCCCTACTGACGGCGCCCGTTCACGAACATGACGCATGGATCAGCACCATTCAGCTCAACCATTTTGAAGGGAACTTAATGACCCAACACTCACGCCACCATCAGCGAGACATTTGAGTGAGCATGACATACTCTCAGCCGCCAGGGCACATTCAAGTCAATGAAAGACGTACCCAGTAAATGGTAGCTTTATGGAATGTATAACATGGTCACAGTGCTCACACATGTGATATGCAATTATACAATACAAAGAGATTGAATTTATACAAAGGAAAGATAGTTTTACAATCTTCAGCAGCAGCAACAATACTTTCAAATGCTAATCAATTAGTTTATGCGCCCTTGTGTAGCTGGACCAGCGCTGAGCCAAGCATTTTTATCAGCGATGTAATCCCCCAACTTATAATATGCTTGGCAGCATAGTGTACGTTTTATACATGATTTAAATTTCGTTTCGTTCAGTTGGAGTATGTGGGAAAGTATTTTATTATAACATTTTAAACAGCACCCCATGAAGGATGAGTCTACTTTAGCCAGTCTGAAACCCGGTTGAACTAATTGGTCCCTATTTCTAGTCCCATAATTGTGTTTATCACCTCTTTTACTGAAAAGACTTACATTTTTCCTGACGTACATGATGTTTTCATAGACATATTGACAAGGTACCGTCATGATGTTAATATCTTTAAACAGTTCCCTTAGAGGATCACGTCTGCGGAGGCCATATATTGCTCTGATGGCTCTCTTCTGCAGAATAAAAATAGACTCGATATGTGCAGCCCGTCCCCATAGTAAAATACCGTAAGACATGATACTATGAAAGTAACTGAAATAGACTAGCCTCGCGGTATCTACATCGGTAAATTGACGGATTAAACAGCATATGCTGCTGAACTTAGCCGTCCTGCAAGAGATGTTAAATGAGGACCCCATTGCAGCTTTGAATCGAGCGTGATCCCCAAGAAAACAGTTTTATCGACAAATTCTAGTTTCTCCTAATTCAGTACTTTGTCACAATCACTACTTTTAACATTTGGTAAAGCAAATCAAATCAAATACGTCTCCGTATGTCACAGCCACTTTTTTCCGAAACTATAAAAGCTATGCTGTTGAAACTTGATAAGTAGATGTATTCTGTGAACCGCATTAAGATTTTTACACAAAAATAGAAAAAAAACAAATAATTTTGGGGTTCCCCATACTTAGAACTGAAACTCAACAATTTTTTTTTCATCGAACCCATACGTGTGGGGTATTTATGGATAGGTCTTTAAAAATGATATTGAGGTTTCCAATATCATTTTTTTCTAAACTGAATAGTTTGCGCGGGAGACACTTCCAAAGTGGTAAAATGTGTGTCCCCCCCCTGTAACTTCTAAAATAAGAGAATGATAAAACTAAAAAAAATATATGATGTACATTACCATGTAAACTTCCACCGAAAATTGGTTTGAACGAGATCTAGCAAGTAGTTTTTTTTAATACGTCATAAATCGTAAACCGCAATTTACCTTTCATTCAATGTTACTTGCTGCTACGGAGCCCTTCATGGGCGAGTCCGACTCGCACTTGGCCGCTTTTTGAGACCTTGGACATGACAACATCATTTGAAATACCTATTATGAAACTATGAATATGTACATACTATTTCTTTCAAAAATCTCGATCTGTGTAATACTTTTGCATAATATCTGTAGAATGGAGTAAAGCTTGTCCGATATTGGTTCCGATGTAGTCCAACTAACTCGTTCCCAAACATAGAAGTTGAACGCTCCCCTACGCGGTAGTCATACGTATCAAACGTAGCAGAATATTTGTTTAAATCCAATATAGAATTGATGTTTAGTTACCAATGGAGTCTCCAGGATAATCTCAGTAAATCTGTTGGAAGCCGATAAGCCGGTCAGATGTGGGATTGTAAGACTTCACCTGTATACGCCAGGGTTAGTTTCAACCTGTATTATTTTATGTGCAAGGGATTTAATTATGTTTCAAAGGTGAATGAAACCCCGGTTTAACTAGATGATCGATGATTTTAAACTCATGCAATATAATAAAGTCAGCATTGTTGAAGTGAAAACTTCTGTAGGCGCGTTGGGCATTTTTGAAATGGGACTAAACAATTGATTTCGCGACACTGTTACGACACTAACTTTTTATCATTAAAAAGACATCAACGCGCGATACGTTTTTCGATCACGGGTCGATCCAACAGGTTAAGCTACGCTTGCCAGGGTTGGTCCGTGGATGGGTGACCATCTTTACATACCAAGACTCCTCCGTGCCTCGGAAAGCACGTTAAGCCGTTAGTCCCGGCTGTCATTTGTAGATCTTTGACAGTTGTTACGGGTCGTCAGAAGCCCGAAAGTCTGAAAACCAGTCTTACCAAGGGGTATCGTATTACCCAGTACCTAACTGGGTTGTGGAGGTCAGATAGGCAGTCGCTCCATGTAAAATACTTGTATTCAGCTGGATCCGGCTAAACTGGAAGCCGACCCCAACATAGTTGGGAAAAGGCTAGACGATGAACGCACGATACATTTTTCCTGCACAGTAAAATTGTTCAAGTTTTCACTTCTGTCGGCACTTCCGGAGTGCCACTGGTTTTTTCTACAAAATATTAAGGGCAATCTTAGACATCACAGACTAACACAAAAGAAAACCATTGTGAGAATCCTGAACTTTGCAAACGAGGTGATAAATACTCGTTTGTCCTCTTAGACGAAGCATTGCCCTGCAAGAGGACAATAATGCCAATATAAAAATAACAACAACTATGTACCAGTAAGGTTTCAAGAGCAGTAGCGGCCCTGTGGTAACGGCCACGACTTGCGAGGGTCGTAGATTTGAACCTAGACAGGCGCTTTACTTTGTGTAAATTGTTTCATCACCACTGCTCTAAAAACGGTGAAGGAAAACGTCGCGAGGATACAGAACTAAACAGTTCGAAGTCATGTAACATCTACCAACCCGCACTGAGCCCGGGTGGTGAATTACAGCCCACTCCCTCTCACCAAGAGGAAGCCTGAGTCCCAGCAGTGGGAACATTATAGGCTGATTATGCTAAGCTTTCAACAAGTTAATTTAAATAAACTTTGAAATATCGAAGCTTAGGCATGCCGTCCGATAAGGACCAGGCCCGGGTCGATGGCGCTTTGTGTTCCGCGCGCACCTCAAAGACATATCAGCACAATTGACGGGGTCCGCTAGAACCGATGCCTGTCTGGGTCGCGGGAAAGTCCGAAAGGGATACCGTGACCCCTGGCAACTGAAGCAACACGGGTAGGTTTAGTCAGTAAAAGTCTGACACGCCCTCCTGCTCCACCTAGAGCGGGAGAAGTTATTTGATAATTTCCCACCCAAAAAAAAAGGCTTACTTCTACTAATGCGATATATACAGGCACTTTACCACAGAGTAGCCATCTAGCTAAGTCCAAAAGTCAGTAGGTAAACCTGACGACTTTGCAGCTACAAAACATGTCACAGGATGAAAGAGTAGCAACGGGGTGCCGTAAATCTGACTAGCCGAAAGCGTTAGTTCAACAATATTGAAAAGAATGGGCAGCGCGGTGAAGTTCCAAATAGAGTTTTTCCTGCTTGGGTGTTATGGAAAATTAATGGTGTTTTCTAATTAGTATGATAGTTATCATGCTACATTTGCTTACTAGATATATATTATTGTAGTATGGACCTAAACCCTATATTCAACTAAACTTTTCAATTAATATTATGTTAAGAAAGTTAGTCGTGCAAACATACCCAATTATGTAGATAAGCTTGTCCAACTTTCTTAACATAATCTAAACTTATATCTAATCTGGAAGTACGGAACCTTAAAAACCCCTAAAGCGTAGTTGAATTGGTGATGGTAGGATCTTGTAGGTATAAAATAGGTACTTAGGTACGTTGAGACCCGCGCCCGAGACCCGCGCTCGGGAAGTACCACGCGCATCGCGCTTGCGTATAACACCAAAGCCATAGAAAGCACTTAGATGGAATGAAAAACCAAACGCTTAATAAAAAATCACAATAGTCAGAACGAGTCGATAGTACCTACGTTCGATGTCTGAACAAAAACATAGGCGTGCAATTTGTTGGTAACGCGCTGATTGATTGACCGACACCCTTGTACTTTATTTTCATACCACAATTCGACAGCAAACAAAACTACGGCACACAAAAAAGTTGGCACAAAATTACGAATATAGTCGGATGTTGAGGATAAAAGTTTCGAAAATAAATTGGAATTTCCATGCGTTTTCAGAGAAGTTGCTGCTGACTGTGAAAGCTAAAATAAGGACAAATTTTATATTTTGGTGACGCCGACTTTCTATGATAGTAATTGTCAACGAATTTCTTATTTAGTGATATAAAATAACATCGGTAAGTATCTATCTATTAATTTGCTTTATAACCCGGTTAGAGAAATTTGGTGTAGAATATACCATGGCCTAGTTAAGAATGACCTGTCATTAAATTGCATTTACAGTCTTCTGATCACTATTTAGATGGCTATCCGCTTTAAAACTCTAAATCAACTGCATTATACTTTACTAGCTGCGCCCCTTTTTTTTTTTTTTTTGGGTGGGAAATTATCAAATAACTTCTCCCGCTCTGGGTGGAGCGGGAGGGCGTGTCAGACTCTTACTGACTAAAACCCACCCGTGTTCCTTCGGTTGCCCTGTTGCCGGGAGCCGCGATGTCCCTATCGGTTTTCTTCGAACCCCCGGCAGGCATTGGCCCCTAACCGATAGGGAAATCGTGGCCCCCGGCAACATGGCATAGGAAGGAACACGGGTGGGTTTTAGTCAGTAAGAGTCTGACACGCCCTCCCGCTCCACCCAGAGCGGGACAAGTTATTTGATAATTTCCCACCCAAAAAAAAAAAAAAAAGGCGTTGGCCCCTAGCAGACGCCGTCAATTCTTCTGACATCTCTTTGAGGCTTTCTAGCTGCGCCCCGCGGTTTCACCCGCAGAAGTCTCGATCCCGTGGGAAAATCGGGATAAAAAGTATTATATGTGTTAATCCAGGTTATAAACTATCTGTGTACTAAATTTCATCTAAATACGTTCAGCCGTTTGAGCGTGAAGAAAAGACAAACATACACACACTCACAAACTTTCGCCTTTATAATATTAGTGTGATAGTAAAAAGATAAACCGGGCAGCGATGTCGCTGGTTATGCGTTGATCATACTAAAGTATTGTTACTTACTAAATTTGTGCTCGGTTCCTATAAACAAAAACGAAACTTTTTACTTAACGTCATCTTCCTGCCCTTGTCCCATCTTACTTGGGGTCGGCGCAACACGTTTTCTTTTTCCACTCTCCCCAGTCAACCATCACACTATCATTCACTCCCTTCTCTTCCATATCATTCCTCACACAATCCATCCATATTTTCTTTGACCTTCCTCTCCCGCTCCATCCATCAACATTTATATTCATCACTCTTTTAGTCACATGCGTTTTTTCTCTCCTCATCACATGCCCATACCAGACCAAATGATTTCCTTTCAACTTTTCTGTCACTGGTGCCACTTTTAAGCTTCCCCTTATATACTCATTTCTTACTTTATCCATTTTCGTCACTACACACATCCATCTCACCATTCTCATCTCCGCTACATGCAATCTTTTTTCATCCGTCTTCTTCACGCCCAGCATTCCAATCTTTACAGTACGACAGGCCTTATCACGAACTTGTAGATTCGTTTTACTTACCAATAGTTGCATTTTTTTATTGCCAAATTGGGCGTAAGATTCGTAAGTTTACATGTGATAGCTACTTCCATATGGGATGGTCTACTATGAAAACAATACACGAGGTCTTTGCTTCATTATTGGTAATGATAGGTACAAGAGTCTTAATTTTAACCAATTAGGGTCCATAAATTATAGGAATCGGGCATTAAACCATTCAATCTGCAAAAGTGTAATCAAGATAGATCAACAGACCAGCAATTCTGGTCCATGTTTTACACACTCGCTATGTAAATAGATAGATGAACAAATAAAATGATATTGCGGTCAAACGTCACTGGATTCAATACTATCCAGTTGTTGCTATGAAATACTGTCTATTTTTAACAACACCAGTATAATCAAAAGTTTTTACTTGTTGTTTTTAATAGCAGTGAATCCAACAGCAGTTGCGACGCCAAATGATTTTCACACTGCAATGTCCGTTGAGTTTGGCCGTAAAAGTTTTTGTTTCATGTGCAAGCCAAAATCTAACTTTTGTTTGCACACAATCCTGGCGATGTTGACTTTAAATTGTAACTATAGAGGCCAGCAGCTGCCGTATTTCAAATATTATATTGGGTACGTTCTATTATTTGTTTGAAATCTCAAATATTTTTACGGCGCCAACTGTCCATTTCGGAATATGCTGTCTTGCAGCCGAAGGAATAAGATTGCATCGTTATTTGTTTTATTGTATAAATAAAAGGCACTGTTTTGTTATTTTACCATTCGAACGAAGGAATATAAAACATGCTCATAAACTTTATGTTCACTTACTATTGTGATAGTAACGAGAATCATGATTTTTATAAATTTCATTTATATAAAAATATTCTTATTCAGTTTCATGACAGAAATGGTAAATAATGAAGATATTAATGTTATGTAACATTTATGTACCACCTACCTATCCATATACTGCGAATAAATGATTTGATTTGATAAATAGATTATTTTAAACATTATTCTTCTTCATTCTTTTTCAAGTGATTAGTGACTAACCTGGTGCGAGAGTTTTTATGCCACCCATGGGCTGGCATGGCTTCACATGCCGTCGAGAAATATTTCTCAGGCAGGGTTTCCTCACAATTTTTTCCTTCACCGTTTTTGAAGCAAGTGATATTAAAAAATTGTCTCGTCGCTTGATAACAATAATAATAAATTATAGGTTAAGTTTATCAAATTATTTAAAACAAGTCGAGTCATTGTTAAGTTATAAAAAAAAGACAATTTTTATTAAACAGCTTCGTTACCAAAACCAATATTCTTTCGTGAAAGTAAACACTACGTCTGCAATTCTCAAAAGTCAGGATGTACTTACACATAGCAAGCACGCGTCAAATAAATGGAACCAATAAGATTGTTCACCTCCAATCTTTGTATCACAGGCCTATACGTCTCCGGTAATGCCCAATATGTCTCGGTAGGAAGTCGGTACGACTTTGACTTCCATCGACTTCCATTTAATGATACAATGTAGAATATAGCGTCACTCTTTACGTCATTGTGCGTGAGAAGAATTTCGATTACTTTGACAAAAGACGCGCAAAGATATGTCACACCCGTAGATAGCTATTATTGTGAGGTATTCATTTTTCAATATTTTGGTTAAACAGTTCTGTGTGTAACTGGCTGAAAATCACTGGGGTAAGAAATGGGAACTTATCGTTAGAGAATGTGGACTGCAATAAGAAAGAATTTCTCTAAGCTTAAAATCGAAGTCACACATAGACGTGATTTGATTGTTTCATCTAAACTTATACTTAACTGGCTGCGCCCGACGGTGTCATCCGCATAAGTCTCGATCCCGTGGGAATATTGGAATAAAAAATATTCCATGTCCTAACCCAGGTCATGATCTAGTCATGTGCCAAATTTAATTTAAATCTGTTCAGCCGTTTTAGCGTGAGAAAGCGAAAAAAACAAACTCACTTCCGCATTTACAAAATTAGTTAGGATTATTCATTGCAGTTGGAATGTCGCGAGGAAATTGTCGGGAGGACAGTTTTGAGTATCAACGAGGGTGATTTAAAGAGTAGGAGAAGACCCAAGAAATAATGGATGTATTGACTGAGATGATAGCTAATAGAAAACTACGAAAGAAGAAAATATCAAATAAATTAAAAAAAAAGTGGTACTCCGGGAGAAGGAAAAACTTGTACAAGATTGCCTTAGTGGAAGAAAAATACTTGTATAGAACATTGGTCCGTAACCTTGTCTAAATAAAGAGCACAATCGCGTTTACAAAAATGAGGTGTCGGTAACGGTGTCGCGATTTACGTCAGATTTGCCGGATCTGCAAAATAATACCTTACTATTAACAATTTTGTTGAAACAACCAAGTCAAGCAGCGAGGCTTCTTGTAAATTAGGTTCTCATTACAATCTATAACAGTCATAGATAGCCAAGTCATAGGTCTCGAGTTCGAACCCAAGACACGCAACTCAGACTTTTCAGATTCTTGTGCGTATTGTATAATTCTCACTTGCTTCAAAAACGGTGAAGGAAAACATCGTGCGGAAATATCTCTTAGGCATGCCCGAAGAGATATTTCTCGACGGCATATGAAGCCAAGTCAGAAGCCCATGGGCGGCTTTAAAACTCTGACACCAGGTTAGTCACTAACCACACGAAAAGAAGAAGATAAAAATCTACTCTATTTATTCTTAAAAAACAAACTTAGAAACCTGAAACAGGAATATTAAGCACAAACATTCTACATATACATAAGCACATACACTTCTCGTTCCATTGTACACCCGTAAGCGAAAGCGTACATACTTGGTAGCTGCAATAGTACTTACATTAAGAAGAAATGGCTTCCTAGTCCACTTACGAGCAATGCGGTGAACTGTTTTCCTTCCAGCGTTAGAGTAAATATTATAAATTGTGGGATTGCTGTTCCTGTATGTGTTTTAAAGCTGCCCACATTTCTATGTTAGAATATATACATCAAACTTTATTGTAATAAAATTATGAAGGGCTATGCCAAAAGTCGTACAATCAGGAAAATTATTGTTTAGGAAATTAACAATTAACTGAAATTGTCCTTGATAATTTATTTAAATCTCAATTTATTGTCATAATGACATGGTATGGCATTTTTATTTTTGGGTCATGACTACTTAACTGGGCTTTCCTGTGGGTGCCTTAAGCTACTACACTTAAAGCCTCCAGCCAGGGGTTATTCAACTATGCTAATTAAAAACTAGGTGAACGCTCGCTAAGGGCACCCCCTGTGGGGTATGAACCTCGGCTTAGGGCGTCAACCGGAGGGAGGACATCAAGGATAGGACGGGCTGGGACATGATATGGCAATGGAATGGCTTTAGTATGGTGATTTGTTTGTAATGTTTCAATCTGCTAAAAAGATATTTCCCTGAAAGTGCATGAAAACTTTTTCAAAAATCGTCAACCGCTTACAATAATTTACCAACTGAAATAACTATTACCATAAATAAACAATTACATACACAGTTAAAGGTATAAATAATCATACGTGAGAACGACCTTCGCTCCTGATGGGGTCCCCCGACCGCACACGATTTTTTTTTCACTGAACTAGGTACCTACATTTAAATATTTGAATTAAGAAAATCCACCACCATATTCGGTCAACGATTCACAAATCAGGTTCTCGGCGGGAACGCCCAAAGAATCCCGAGGGAGAGACCGGGCGCCATCGCAACTGCAACCGCCACAGAACAAATTCAATTTTGTTCGTTGTCGTATTTGCCCAGTCCATTTTGGTATTGCCAGATAGTCAAGACTGATAGGAGAGAAGTAGATTTATTCTACGACACAAAGAGATTTCTCGCAATGGTTTTTAAGTAACACGTTTTATTTCAAGAGATGTAGCTTAGGGAGCACTCTAGGTAATCTATGTGTATTGTAGGCTGCGCTTTTTCGAATAAACTGGTTTTTACTTTACATGAATGAGCACTTTGTCTAGTAAAAGCCTATCAGGGGACTACAATGCTAGAATAAAATGTAGAACTTATTCTAAGGCAGGTAATGTATTTTTGAAAGTGGAAACCTTAATGCTTTCTCGGAGTCTTAAACGAACTATGTATGTTTTACTCTCACAATCCAATGCGTTATTCATAACTGTAAAATTACTTTTGCCACTATAATCTATTTATTGATTAACAGCCGCATTGATTTTACAAAAGGACGCACAAGTAGAATTTTTTCCGAAATCTACGAAATACAGCGGTCTAAAACGGCCACATTACGCAATTCCTCTTAAAGCAATTCATTTTCTGAATTCCCAGCAATTCCTCTATGGTGACACATATTTTAGCTGAATCATATTTAATTCAATTCATATCAGAATCATATTTGGTGTAAATATTGCCGCATGAAAAAATTAAGACCATCATTTTACCGGATAATTTTTCTTTAGTTTTTATTAATCAAATGAGATTTAGAATACATACTCATCATTTATATTCTTTTTTACATCAAATAACTTACTTCACTACAAATAAACTAAATGTTTAACAAAACTCAAACTGCAGATAATTCGAAATTATACATCATTAAAACATTACTTTTTCCTCATAATGCAATACAGTTAAATTTATTTTTGTACAAAAATACTACATACATAGCATAAATACTGACTGCACAGCAAATTAATAATATAAAATATAAAAAAACAAAAGTGGTTGTTCTATGGCTGAATGGTAGGTTAGGTTAGGTTAGAACTGTGACCACATAATATACCGCACGAGCCGAGCGAACGAAGCAAGCGGTGCCGCGGCAGCGGCCGGCGAGTGCCAGTGCGAACACCGTGTTTTCGAGTGCAGTTTACCAAGATATTTCCCCATAGAACAACCAGTTGAACCATGGGTAAATTTATTTCTCCGTAGTGCAACCAGTTGGACATCGCAGTTACTATCGCTAGTATCACCGGTGGTTCAGTTCGGTAGTACTAGTGGGAACAAAGGTTGGGAACAAACAGTCTCACTAGAAAACTGCTGTACATAATATAAAAATAGAGGCTATATTTAAAAGAAAAAGAGTTAACATGTATAACGTGCATTAAGATTATTAGCTGTGCATTGATGAAAAAGCTTTTGCTTTAGGAAAAATCGCTGAACGCTGCGAAAATAAATTGTAGTGTGTTTAGTGATATTTTGAGTTGAATATTTTGCTGTGCAATCAGTAATTTTGATTTGAATTCGGAATCTTATTGCATAGAAAAAGGATATTTTTTGATTTGCGTTTAAATACTACCCTTAAGAATTGAACGCAGATAATATTATGAATTGTCTATTTGTGACAGTTTATGTGATTCATAATATTATTATATTATGATTCTGCCAAAGCGGCCGTTTTAGGCCCCCTGTTCTCACTCCAATGCTACATTAACTCGAGTCTGGAATTGCCATTCTAAAATGGACAAACCTGTCTTCTAAAGTCATTATGCTACGGTCATTAACACTCGGGTTAGCCTCCCAGGTATTGCATAAGTAACGTTACTGCCGCCATTCTGTCACACAAGACATTGATCCTTCATAATAAACACTGAAACATGACACCGTTATCTATCTTATTATATTTTTAATAAATAGCCATTAAAGCCGATGTCGACTATTCTGCCAATGTAAGTTTGAAAAACAAGTGAGCATGATTTAAAAAAAAAGTTAAAACAAATCGAATTCTTCAATTGATACAGTTGAACACAATTTAGATTTTAATGGGTTAGCAAGAGACTGAAACAAACAAACAATTTAAATAAATAAAAAACAGTGGCACTCCGGGAGTGCCAACAGAAGTGAAAACTTGAAAAAAAATCGGCACCGCGGTAATCAACGCGTTGATGTTTTTTACTCCACGGTGTCGGTAAATTGCGTTACAATGTAGCGAAATCAATGGTTTAGTCCCATCTCAAAAATGCCCAACGCACCTAAAGAAGTTTTCACTTCAATAAATATTTCATTTGTTAAAACATAAAATATACGCGTATTTATTTATTTATTTATTTATTAGGGACAAAAAAACAGTTACATGTTAAGGTTCAAATTATGAGTCGTAACACAAATAGGTAAACATATAACCCACACCATTGTCCACGAGTTAATAGATGAATAACTCAGGAAATGTATATACAATAGTATCTTATTATGTTTAACTGAATTTAAAAATTATTGATAGGTTAAGATTGTGGTGAAAGAGTATTTATAGCTAGTGTTTTAAATTTTTTACTTGAAAGAGAGAAGACATCTATGTCCATGAAGTGCGTGTTATAGGTTTCAACAAGTTGACGAAGGGGCACTCGTGCCCCGGCGTTAGTCCTGCATGAATCTACGTGGAACAGCCGGGGCACGCGCGCTGCCCGTCTGATAACAGTTCTAGGCACTGTATAGCGCAACTTATTTGTGATTTCAATACAGTCAAATCTATTGTTACACAAACCATGTAGCATCATGGCCATCAAAAGTAATCGCCGAGATTCTAAACTTAAAATATTAAATTGCTGTAATAATTGTGTGTAAGGAATCCTTGAATGATAACATTTATAGTTTACAGTACGTAAAAACTTTTTCTGTACTAATTCCAATTTAATATTATATTTGAGGTAGAACGGATTCCAGATAGGAATCGCGTATTCTAATTGAGATCTTATCAACGCTTTATATAGTAGCAAAAAAGTAGAGGGTCGCACGAAGTCTTTCGAGGATCTCATGACGAAACCATACATCCGAAAGGCTTTATTTATTATGTTCTCCATATGCAAATCGAAGTGTAAACACGAATCAAAGGTCACACCAAGGTCACGCACGGATTCTACCACATTTAAATGATGGCCATTCAGTATATACGAACACTTATGTTTGTTTTTGTTTTTAGTAATAGATATACTATGACATTTCGGAAGGCTAAGAAAGAGTTTGTTTTCTTTGCAGAAGTTATCAAGTCTGTGCAGGTCCTCTTGGAGCAGTAGGCAGTCATCGAATTTTTGGCAGGCTTTGTAAACTTTTACATCATCCGCATACAACAAAAAGTTGGAGTGAATAAAACACTGCTTTATATCGTTTATAAACAGGATAAAAAGCAAAGGACCCAGAATAGACCCTTGAGGAACGCCAGACTCGACAGTCACAATTTCAGATTCAAACCCATTAATAACGACCTTTTGTGTCCTGTTATAAATATATGATGCAAACCATCGAAGTAAATTGCCTCGAATACCGTTGTAGGCAAGCTTTTCCAAAAGGATTGAATGATCCACCTTGTCAAAAGCCTTCCGAAAGTCAGTATACACAGCGTCTACCTGGACTCTCCTATCCATATTTTCAAAGAGAAAGTTAGTGAAAATCATTAAATTGGTAGTTGTCGATCGCCGTTTAACAAATCCATGTTGTTCGGGTATAATAAGGCTATGTAATTGAGGGTAAAGAGCACTGTGCACAAGTCTCTCAAAAAGCTTCGACAAGGTGGAAATAATTGATATGGGACGATAATTCTCCACATTCTCCTTATCTCCACTTTTATACACTGGTGTAACAAATGCTCGCTTCCACACGGTGGGAAAGACACCCTTCTGTAGACATTTGTTGAAAATTGAGTACAACGCAGCATAGATATTATCGGCTGTTTTTATAAAAAAGACCGGTGGAATACCATCGGGGCCAGCTCCCTTAGAAGGGTCCAGTGATTTGACTGCTCGGTGTATTTCCTCTTTTGCGAGGTAAATATCGGGTATGCAGACAGAGCTATCCTGGTATTTGTTCGATGGTTCCCAAGTGTCAGGATCAAATGTAGATGGTTCATAGACAGATGCAAAAAAAGTAGAAAATAAATTGCATATATCAGTAGGGCTATCAGACAAGGTATTTTTCAGATGCATACTGGCTGGGTAGTTATTCTTACCGTTTCTGCTGCCTAAATATGTCCAAAAATACTTAACGCTTTTAGGTATACTATCTTCGACTGAATTAATATAGTTTCTAAAACAAATACCAGATTCATCCTGGAATAATTTACGGTAACCTGAGAAGTGATTATAGTCACACAGGTTACGATAAACTTTCCACTTTATCCACGCACGTTCCTTACTTTTAAAGATACGGATCAAAGAGGGTGTAAACCAAACAGGAAAATGTGAATTTTTTACTAGAGTTAGTGGAACGTGTTGTCTAATTATCCCATACAAAGTATCATAGAACGTGTTGACAGCCGGTTCAGCAGCCAGATGAGCGAGTTTTGTATCCCAATCTATAGAAGCGAGTTCTGCATTAATTTCGGGATAATTAGCCTTATGATAGTTGTACCTAGGCACGGAACGGCATTTCATAGGAGCAAATTGCATGTTGAGATCGACAAACACAGAAAAAGGAGGATGGTGTGTGTCAGCCGGAAGAAATGACGTACAGGGTACAGTCTGACAGTCAGTGTTGGAGATAAACAAATCAAGTATTCGTCCGAGATCATTTCTAGTCTTATTGTATTGTGAACCGTTAATCAATGACATGAAGTTTGATATTAGCTGGCCGCTAGATGTTGTGGCATCTGCCACTGCAATATTACCCTGATCCAACCATTTTATATCGGGCAAGTTGAAATCTCCGACGACAAAAACTGACTCAGTAGTAGAATTATTAGCAATCAGATGTAACATGTCTAAATATTGCCTGTATATTGCATCAGTAGTTCGAGGTGGTAAGTACGCTACACTGATGACGTGGTATTTATTAGACTGGGATGCTGGTAACCGAACCACAAGCTGTTCGACGCAAGCATGGGTAAACTGTGTCACAATCGTAGTCGGACGCAGCCCACGAAGTGTGGCTATTAAGACACCCCCACCCTCACGTTTATTTGTCGCAGATCGGTCACGATCACATCTGAAGATTGTGTAGCGATCGTCAATAAACTCGCCATCGTGAATGCTAGGAATGAGCCAGGTTTCAGTAAGTATGATAACATCATAAGAACACGACAGGATGCTCATATAAAGAGTGTGCAACTTCGTACGAATACCTCTACAATTTTGGTAATATATCAGAAAATTGTTAGTAGCCATAGATAACAATTATTGTTATCGCATAAACCAATTAGTACAGCAACATGAAGCATTACGCTTACACCGATGTCACTTGACCAACGTTACAAAACCATAGAGCACGGGGACGCTTTTGCAGCCACTGCTCGAGGTGGTATTGTCAATACTTTCCATACAAACCAATGGCCATACGCCACCAATACCGCCATACGTCATTAGTGTGTGAGTAAACACACTACGACACTAATAGAAAGAAAAATAGGTTTATTTGTCACAAAAACACGTGCATACATAAAAGACAAGAGTAAACAAAACAAGAAAAAGTACACAATAAATCACGAGCATAAAATAGAAATTAGTCAGCAGCTGCACGACATGACTGTGACAAGAAGGCTTCCACTCAGCATGATGTAGTGCTATGGGGGACCCACAGCACAGCACTGATTTTCAGTGGTCACTCGAAAAAAAAGATGATGTACGGAAATCAAGTCAGGTTCAGTGATTTGTTTATTTCAATAGCAAAAACTAAATTAAATAAACAGTGCTTAGAATAAAAGACAACTATACAATGAAATATAAGAATAAATATGATTAAATAACATAAAAATTGATCCGCAGGCATCACCGTACGTGCATAAATAATTTAGATACCTAACTATAATACACATTAATGCTAATGACGTATAGAAACTGACGGCTTTGAAGACAATCCGTGACCAACGCACGTTCGGTGCCATGAATTTTGTTAAGACTGCCATCTCTACACGCTGCCGATTCCCTCCTCTTTACACAAGACATTGATCATCCATAATAAACAACAGCTGACCGTTGTCCTACGATAAAGTCCAACCTAAAAATAATTAAAACCTCATTTTAGAAAACAAATGAATATTCAAACATCAGAATGAAAGCAAATTCTTCAATTTTAATATAAATGTCGTGGACTATAGCTGCAAGCCTTAGCTTTGTGGTGGCGTTAAAAATAGAAAAGAAATCAGTCGACATCTGCAAATAAGGAAATTATGAAACCACAGCAAAACGTCGGCATTCACCCTTTGTTTCTTCAACACCTTTTATTCAACGCTCCGGAGTTTTTAATCAAAAACTCACTAGTATTTTATTTTTTGAGAATATTTTTAATTGCGTTTTTGCTAGTAGGGAAAGGAGGCCTTTGCCCTGCAGTGGGACAATACAAATTCAATTCAAAAATTCAAATTCAAATTCAAAAGTCATTTATTCAAACTAGGCTGAGAATCAGCACTTTTCGAACGTCAAAATTACATAAGACAGACAAATTACATAATACGGGCTAATTATTATTATTATTTTGTACGTCTTTGACATTTCTCGAGACCCTTGGGTCCCAAACCTTTGGGAGGCGTACGAGGGGCCGAAGCCAACTCGCAGAGGCCCGTTAGACGTGTTTAATGAAATGAGGCACCAACCGACGATTATCCCTGTTCGCACTATGCTAGTGCACCCAAGGACAACCCCCGGTTGGTGCAGGACTATTGCAGGATATGGAAACAACGATATTGGATTATGGGTTTGGGTCGCTAAGTGAACTGGTTATCTAGATCTATGGAAAGAGTATGAACTGCCTGACCAATATTTTATACAAAATACATAGATAAAATGGCAGGGACTTGCATACTCAATAATGGGCCCCCGAAAACGGTCGCTAGCATAAAGTGTCGTAGCGACAAGGGGGCAACATGTCCTGAGGTGATTATGAGGAGTGGAGAGGTATTCCACGGCTATCAGAAGATTGGTTAAATTATGATGAGATTATGGTGTGTTTTGATTCTGTGATGGTGCGTGTGTCTGTCCATGAGACTGTGTTCGTGCGGTGGTTGTTGCACTCGTGGTGACGATTGATGTATCGTTGTCATTTTGCAGAAATTTTCTGACAATCCTGCAGGTATTCAAGATTGCAGCTTTCTGAAGAGTCTGATATGTGTAGGGTGGTAAATTATAATTTTGCTCGTAAGAAAAGTAGTTAGAAATGACGATATTATTATTGTTGTTATTAAAAGTACTTTGTATGCTTTAAGCTAACATGTAAATGGTTTGTAGGTTCATCATCTGCCTAGCCTTTTCCCAACTATGTTGGGGTCAGCTTCCAGTCTAGCCAGATGCAGCTGAATACCAGTATTTTACATGGAGCGACTGCCTATTTGACCTCCACAACCTAGTTACTAGGTAACACGAAACCCTTTGGTAAGACTGGTTATCAGACTTTTGGGCTTCTAACTACCCAAAACAACTGTCAAAGATCTACAAAAATGACAGCCGGGACCAACGGCTTAACGTGATTTCCGAAGCACGGAGGGGTCTTGGTATGTAAAGATGGTCACCCATCTACGGTCCAACCGCGGCAAGCGTAGCTTAACCTGATCGATCGATCCGTGCGGCTGCTATTACTTAGCCACAAGCCTCTCAGGTTGTTGGTTAATGTTCATTAAACATTAATGTCATAGTTTATATTAAAATTGATGCTGAATTAGGTACGAATTGTTTGGGCACGCCACAATTGCGGCGATAAGACCCCTCTTTGAGGAGTGGCTTGAGAGGCGTCACGGCGTCCTCACCTTCCGCCTGACGCAGGTCCTCACCGGACACGGGTGCTTCGGGAGGTACCTGTTCAGGATAAGGCGGGAGGAAACACCCGGGTGTCACCATTGTGTGGATCGGCCTGAGGACACGGTGGAGCATACGGTGGAGGTCTGCCCGGCTTGGGCGGAGCAACGCCGTGTCCTCGTGGAGGCGATCGGCGGCGGTGATCTCTCGCGTCCGGCCCTGGTTCAGGCCATGGTACGGAGCGAGAGGAAATGGCAGGCCGTCACCTCCTTCTGCGAAGCGGTAATGCTCGCGAAGGAGGAGGCGGAACGCGTGAGGGAGAGGCAAATTTCGCGCCCTCACGCCCCTAACCGCCGCAGGAGGAGACGCCCGGGGCGGGAATCGCGAGCCGATTTCCGGCCACCGTAGGCGCGGGCTTGCGGACGGTGAGCAATGGGTAGCTCGCCGTCCGATAAGGACCAAGCCCGGGTCGACGGCGCGTTGTGTTCCACGCGCGCCTCAAAGAGATGTCAGCAGAATTGACGGGGTCCGTTAGGGCCAATGCCTGCCGGGGGTTCGAAGAAAACCGATGGGGACATCGTGGCCCCCGGCAACAGGGCAACCGAAGGAACACGGGTGGGTTTTAGTCAGTAAGAGTCTGACACGCCCTCCCGCTCCACCCAGAGCGGGAGAAGTTATTTGATAATTTCCCACCCAGAAAAAAAAAAAAAAAAAAAAAAAAAAAAAAAAAAAAAAAAAAAGGTACGAATTGTTGGATGAAATTACCTTGCTAAATCCATTGATTTGGCAAGTAACATTTATCTATATTTATATAAAAGCGAAAGGTCACTCACTCATCACGAAATATCAAAAACCACTTGACGTAAAAGATGAAATTTGGCAGGGAGGTAGATTATAGTTAGTAGACGTCCGCTAAGAACGGATTTTTGGAAATTCAACCTTTAAGGGGGTAAAAAGGGGTATTTTGTTTGTATGAAAAATCTTATTCTTTTGAGTTAATAAACTTGAAACTTGGCACAAATACTTACCTATATAAATTATAAAGTTTGCAATTTGATTTTTTTCTAAACTATCCCCTAAAGGAGAATTAGGGGGTGTCAAAGTTTGTATGGCAGAATTTTAATGAGCTATCTGAGTAACTCTAAACTCAGTATTTATAATTAAAACTGAAAAGAAATGAAAAATTATATCAGGCTTTTTTGAAAATGTACCCCTAACGTGGTGAAACGGGGTATTCATTTTTACAGTGGAGGATTTTACTGTGTAATAATCTATAAGTCAAATCGTGAGTCAAATAATGGAAACGTCACAATAGATTTTTCAAAAATTATTATCACGCTATTTACTATGGGGAATGAGCAATATTGCATAATGTTCATATTCTGCTAGAGTTTACTGCAAATTGTAAAAAGACAAGCAAGGTTAGAATATTGCAGATAGTTACGGATTTAACCTTTTAAAAGATTATCACCTTTATGGAGCTAAGCAGTCAATCATGAATTCATATTATAGACTTACTATAATTTAAATGAACACAATATACCACTATACAACAGTTGAATTATTCCAATACTTCACTGGGCTGAGTAAGGAACGAATGTAGCAGATAGTTACAGAACCTTTCAAATGATTATCATCCCGCTATACTTTTATGGAGCTAAGCAGTCAATCATGAATTCATATTCGTGCCAAGTTTCAAGTTTATTAACTCAAGGAATCAGATTTTTCATATAAACAAAATTCTCCCTTTTCACCCCCTTAAAGGGGTTCTTAGCGGACGTCTACTAACTATGAACTACCTCTCCACCAAATTTCATCTTTACGGTCGCTAGATAACGGCCGCCAAATAACGGCCCCATATAACATCCGCCACATAGCGGCCGCCACATAACGGCCGCCACTTTACGGCCGCCACATAACAGCGGCAACACAACGGCCGCTACATAGCAGCCGCCACATTGCGACCGCCAAATTACGGCTGCCACTTTACAGCCGCCGAATTGCGGCCGCCACATAACGACCGCCAAATTGCGGCCGCCACATAACGACCGCCACATAACGGCCGCTAGATAACGGCCGCTAGATTACGGCCGCCAAATAACGGTCACCATATAGCAGCTGCCACATAGCAGCCGCCAAATAACGGCCTCCACATAGCGGCCGCCAAATAACGGTCTCCACATTGCGACCGCCACACAACGGCCGCCACATAGCGGCCGCCCCATTGCGTCCGCCACATTACGGCCGCCACTTTACGGCCGCCAAATTGCGACCGCCACATTACGGCCGCTAAATTGCGACCGCCACATTACGGCCGACACTTTACGGCCGCCAAATTACGGCCGCCACATAACGGCCGCCAAATAACGGCCGCCAAATAACGGCCGCCATATAACAGCCGCCACATAGCGGCCGCCACATAACGGCGGCAACACAACGGCCGCCACTTTACGGCCGCCAAATTGCGACCGCCACATTACGGACGACACTTTACGGCCGCCGCTAAATTACGGCCGCCAAATTGCGACCGCCCCTTTACGGCCGCCGCCAAATTACGGCCGCCACATAACGGCCGCCACTTTACGGCCGTCAAATTGCAGCCGCCACATAACGGCCGCCACATAACGGCCGCCACATAACTACGGCAACACAACGGCCGCCACATTACGGCCGCCTCATAGCGGCCGCCAAATAACGGCCTCCACATAGCGGCCGACACAACCGCTGCCAAATAACGGCCGCCACATGAAAATTATGGGCAGCGTGGTTTGGACTTCACGGAGCCAAAAAAACATACCATAACAACCATATTACCATTAGTAATATTGACAAATTAATCAAAACAGGTAATATTTACCAGCTATTTGTGACGTTGCCAACATTCGCATCAACTGACCAATCTTCACTTAAAAACAAGATTTTCAGACGGGATGCAATGTGTTTTTATTTTTGCCTCATTTTTAATTTTCTCAAATGGCGCGTGACGTTTACGTGTGACGCTACTGGTTTCTGAAAATTGTGTTTTCGGTATCTAAAATTGTTCGTAAAACGATGAGGAAGGAAAGGAAGGATGAGGAATTTGGAATTCCAAACGAAAGCAGTGCGCGCGTGCGGTATCGTTTCGGTGTACCGACCAGTGAGGAAACATAAGCAGTACCGAAACGGTACAGAATCGGTACCGAAACGATACCGTACCGATCAATGAGGAAAGGGCCTAACGAGACTGTCCTTAACTTTGAAATATGTTGATCTGCATTCACAGATTTCTTAAAAATGGCCAATTTTCACAAAAACTTTTCCAAAAACTATATCAAGTCCACTGAGGTTTGAGTACAAGGCTAGACAAGACCGTCATTGGTCAGTTGATGCGAATGTTGGCAACGTCGCAAATAGCTGTCAAATATTACCTGTTTTGTTTAATTTGTCAATATTACTAATGGTAATATGGTTGTTGTGGTATGTTTTTTTGGATCCGTGAAGTCCAAACCACGCTGCCTATAATTTTCATGTGGCGGCCGTTATTTGGCAGCGGTTGTGTCGACCGCTATGTGGAGGCCGTTATTTGGCGGCCGCTATGAGGCGGCGGTAATGTGGCGGTCGCAATGGAGCGGCCGCTATGTGGCGGCCGTTGTGTTGCCGTAGTTACGTGGCGTTATGTGGCGGATGCAATTTGGCGGCCGTAAAGTGGCGGCCGTTATGTGGCGGCCGTAATTTGGCGGCGGCCGTAAAGTGTCGTCCGTAATGTGGCGGTCACAATTTGGCGGCCGTAAAGTGACGGCCGTTGTGTTGCCGCCGTTATGTGGCGGTCGCTATGTGGCGGCTGTTATATGGCGGCCGTTATTTGGTGGCCATTATCTAGCGTCCGTTATGTGGTGGCCGCAATTTGGCGGCCGCAAAGTGGCGGCCGTTTGTGGCGACCGTAATTTGGCGGCCGTAAAGTGTCGGCCGTAATGTGGCGGTCGCAATTTGGTGGCCGTTGTGTTGCCGCCGTTATGTGTCGGCCGTAATGTGGCGGTCGCAATGTGGAGGCCGTTATTTGGCGGCTGCTATATGGTAACAGTTATTTGGCGTCCGTAATCTAGCGGCCGTTATCTAGCGGCCATTATATGGCGGCCGCAATTTGGCGGCCGTAAAGTGGCAGCCGTAATGTGGCGGTCGCAATGTAGCGGCCGCTATGTGGCGGCCGTTGTGTGGCCGCTGTTATGTGGCGGCCGTAAAGTGGCGGTCGCAATGTGGCGGTCGCAATTTGGTGGCCGTTGTGTTGCCGCCGTTATGTGTCGGCCGTAATGTGGCGGTCGCAATGTGGAGGCTGTTATTTGGCGGCCGCTATGTGGAGGCCGTTATTTGGCGGCCGCTATGTGGCGGCTGCTATATGGTGACAGTTATTTGGCGTCCGTAATCTAGCGGCCGTTATCTAGCGGCCATTATGTGGCGGTCGTTATGTGGCGGCCGCAATTTGGCGGCCGTAAAGTGGCACCCGTAATGTGGCGGTCGCAATGTCGCGGCCGCTATGTGGCGGCCGTTGTTTGGCCGCTGTTATGTGGCGGCCGTAAAGTGGCGGTCGCAATGTGGCGGTGGCTATGTGGCGGCCGTTTTGTTGCGGCTGTTATGTGGCGGCCGCTATGTGGCGGATGTTATATGGGGGCCGTTATTTAGCAGGAGAGGTAGTTCATAGTTAGTAGACGTCCGCTAAGAACGGATTTTTGGAAATTCGACCTTTAAGGGGGTGAAAAGGTACACATTTTGTTTGTATGAAAAATCTGATTCCTTGAGTTAATAAACTTGAAACTTGGCACGAATATGAATTCATGATTGACTGCTTAGCTCCATAAAAGTATAGCGGGATGATAATCATTTAAAAGGTTAAATCTGTAACTATCTGCTACATTCGTTCCTTACTCAGCCCAGTGAAGTATTGAAATAATTCAATTGTTGTATAGTGGTATATTGTGTTCATTTAAATTATAGTAAGTCCCGCATTTAAAAGTTTTTTCATCATACAAAAGTTTATTGTGTTTTATCTCCTCTCATTTCCTACGAAATGTATTTTTTTGCAATTTCTGACTTTTCTCGTACTCAAACCTCAGTTGGCCCAAAATAGTTTTTTTGATCCTTGTAATAAAGTTTTTGTGAATATAGGCAATTTTTTTGCTTAGTTTTTTTTTTTTTTTTCAAAATCTGTTAGTACAGATCAAAATGTTTCAAAAAGTTAAGGACAGTCTTCTAATACCGTTTTCTTGTAGCGACAACGGTTAAGGTTTGCCTTTATTGCCCCATCTCAAAATCCACCCTGTATATGTTATGATTGCCTGCTTAGCTCCGTAAAGGTATAGCGTGATGATAATCTTTTAAAAGGTTAAATCCGTAATATCTGCAATATTCTAACCTTGCTAGTATTTTTACAATTTGCAGTAAACTATAGAAGAATACGAACATTATGCAATATTTCTCATTCCCCATAGTAAATAGCGTGATAATAATTTTTGAAAAATCTATTGTGACGTTTTCATTATTTGACTCACGATTTGACTTATAGATTATTTATACCAAATTTCAAGTTAATCAAGCCACACAGTAAAATCCTCCACTGTAAAAATTAATACCCCGTTTCACCCCGTTAGGGGTACATTTTCAAAAAAGCCTGATATAATTTTTCATTTCTTTTCAGTTTTAATTATAAATACTGAGTTTCGAGTTAATCAGACAGCTCATTAAAATTCTGCCATACAAACTTTGACACCCCCTAATTCTCCTTTAGGGGATAGTTTAGAAAAAAATTAAAATGGCAAACTTTATAATTTATATAGGTAAGTATTTGTGCCAAGTTTCAAGTTTAACTCAAAGAATAAGATTTTTCATACAAACAAAATACCCCCTTTTTACCCCCTTAAAGGTCGAATTTCCAAAAATCCGTTCTTAGCGGACGTCTACTAACTATAATCTACCTCCCTGCCAAATTTCATCTTTATACGTCAAGTGGTTTTCGCTATTTCGTGATGAGTGAGTGACCTTTCGCTTTTATAAATATAGATTTCCGCAAGGTTACGCCTGAATCAATTAACTACTTTTCAATCCACCCGCAAATTAAATAATTAGTTTTTCTTTAGCTTCAGCTTCAGACCAAATAGCAAACCAAGACATAGCGCTGTCAACGGTGACGTGAGGCCAGTTTCGTAAACATGTGTGCTCTTAGTGAGGTGTAGTTTGATTGTAAATGTGTGCGCATGATCATGTATGCACAGAGCGGAGGTGTAGTTTTAGCATGCTTCAATGTATTGTTCGCAGCGCAATGTCTTGGTTTTTCATTTGGTCTGAGTTCAGCTCAAAATCATTAAAATCCAGCGTTATTTAATTTTAGCGTTTTACTTACCAAATAATTTATCAACCATCCAACTCACACATTAGACCAACACTACACTGCAACTTATATTGCTTAGTGGACCTGCAATGTATTCTTAATCTGTTCTGCATAATCTCTCTAATTGCTCCGCATGGCGTAAACACAGCCATGTGGATTAGAGGTTCCGCAGCTTAAATAAACACACTCATGATAGGATTTCAATTCAAGTAACATTTACTGTGTACATTTCTATTGGAAAATACCGTTCACAGTTTAAGCCTGATGAAGTTTTTAATTGGTACAAGGAAGTTGGATGGCGCTGTGTGATTATTTTGTTTGTGCTAGCTTCGACATTTTATTTTAAAAGTCTGCTGAATAAGACTGTTTTTTGTCGAGACAAAAGTTTGTTGTTGCGAATAAAAGTTGGTATGTTTGACAGCTGATTCTATGGCTAACTAGTGAACTAAAATATTTATTATGAAACATAATAATTAATATCGTAACACAGAATATTTAGTTTTTCAAATGCCTTTTTAACACCTAAAACGGTTACAACATCAAATTCAGTGTTATGATTGCAATTCATTATTAATATTCTAGTTCACTAGTTAGTTATATTTCATATTTCCATATGGTAATATTGTTAGTAATATTGCGGAGTCTGGATTTGTGCCCGGTTGATGGCAATAGGCTCGCCTCCTATTACATGGGACTTAAACATAACTGGTGAAATGTGGGTGTACTAAGGTATACCTCTGCACAACCCTTCGCAAAACAAGGCGTGATGTTATGTTGTAATATTGCCAAATTAATCAAAACAGGTAAATATTTGTTAGCAATCTGCGACATTGTCAACTTTTAGAATGAAAGCACTTAACAAAAAATTTTGAAACTGACAGTGCTAAAAAGAATAGTGAAAGTTTATAGCTAGTTTGCATCTTAAACTTTAGCTTATAAGTTAGGTACATTTTCTGACATGTTACTTAAATACTCGCAAAAAAAGCAAAAGGAGCATTTAAAAATTGTAGCAGGTGGCGTTCTGGTTGTTCTGGTGCTGCTCCACGCATCATGTTCGTGAACGGGTGCCGTCAGAGACTGGTCATCTCTTAACTGCCAGGGCTTATTTTTAATCTATATTTTGAATTGTTTTTGTTATTTTTTTTACATTGTTTTCAACAAGAATTTTGTAATGCCTATATTTAAAAGAGTGTCCTTGGAGTTTCTTGCCCGTTCTTCTCCATAGAGATCTACGTTTTGGAATGAGCAACTAGCTTCAACATCTGACTAACTGACCGACTCTTTGACAGTTCAAAAGTGCCCGTAAATGACATTATTTAAATATGCTTTGAGTTTGAGTTCTGCCTGACCCCAAGGGAAGAAATGAAAAAGAAGGCTGACTGATGACTTTGAATATTCATATTTTCTCTCCTTGTTTGCACACAATTGTCTATTTTTTCATTTCTCCTCTCGCAGGTCTGCTGGAAGAAATTTCTTAAGAAATAAGCAGTACCTTTGTAGTCAAATTATGATTATGTTGTATCTAAATGTGTTTTACTGTGTGTACCTACATAAATAATAACATAAATAAATCAGAAGAAGAATGTATGTTCTGATATTAGGTACGTCTAAACTTGCAGTCGACCACACGGCAGTTGTAATATCTTGACCTGAAGCTGGCCTAGCGTAGGATGGAGTTGCAATGCATCGCATTGGATCGGAACGGATTTTGCAATCTTTAAACGATATTAAATCGTGTACACATTATTTAAAGTCTATATTACTAAGCCGCGCACAGCAGCTTGATTGCGGGTGTCTTCCGCGACACGCGATCGTAGCCGAAAGTATGCTGCGACGCGCGATCGGCTCCGTTCGCCAACTTCAACCATTTTCAAAAATAAAAACACGTCAACACGGTAGGAATGACACTATTTGACTAGGCGCAGAAACTGATACATTCGCAAGCGACAGCCGATCATATGCGTTGACATCCTGTCGGACGCGATCGGCTGTCGCCGCATCCGTTCGTATTCTTTCCAATCCGATGCGACGCGAGCCATTTATTTGAAATCATCCTTAAGAAGACAGCTTACACTGTGCAAGAACTTAGATCTAGGTCTGTAATGTTATGCAATGTGCATATTTATACCAAATAAATAAATACTAGTGTTGTTACCGCTGAAATGCGGCCTATTGTACCTATAGAAATGTTTACCTACGTAAAAATGTTAGTTTCTCATAAAAAAACAATTATTTATTTACTTAGAGAAAGACATTATTCGATCCAAAGCTTTAAATTACAGTCCATAATCAAATTCAGTGAAAATTCTTCAGAGCCCGAAAAAACACCCATTAAAAGTCGTATCATCATCAACAATTCCATCGTTCCAAGACACCTTACATTACATCAACTGCTTGTTAATTATATGTTGCTGTCGGTCTGTCTGTTAACCTAAATTGGACAGCCTGAGTGGACAGTGACAATGTAATCCCATCGCACTGATTATTACCGACGTTGATGCGAATTAGTAACTGTGTAGTGTGTGGCTGTTAATGCATGAATTAAGCGGTTTTAACTTTAAATTAAACTTTGTTCTGACTGTGTGAATTTTCTTTTGATTCTGGACTGCAGGACTCTTGGTGTTATGTAAATTGGCAAATTTTGGCATTTTACTAGTCGAATTAAGTTTACCTACACCATAATAATGTAGACTTTGTTATTCATGTCTGTTATTATCAAACACTCTCATTTCAGAGTCTGAGTAAACTTATTTAAGTATTCAACTTTTTATTTAAAAGGTCAGCCTGGTTTTTTTTAACTCCTTTTTTTACCTTCTTGCTAAAGTCCCTAATTATGTCCAAGCTGTTATTGAAAGGTGCTGATAAACTTGAGCATTCACTTGTAACAGAACATCGAGCACTCGCCGTTTTTAAATTTGTCGAACTGAACAATGAACAGAGTCAAGGATAGAGCCGAACATCGCTGCGAACATTTTCACGATCATTCTACCGAATGCTCTAGTCAATGCTTGTCAAAAAAAAATCTTCACGAAGATATCAGACTTAACGGTCACGTGTGGATGGCTCGGCTCGGCAAAAAGCTCGAAGCAAATTTATTGTCCTTTTGCTAGAATACTCGCTAGAACGGTCGATTGAATGCTCGCTAAAATTCTCCCGTTAATTATTTCTGTAATGTCACATCACATTCGCTATAATGCTCATTACAAGTGAATGCTCAAGTTTATCAGCACCTTTAGTGAAATATCTGCTGAAAAGCGTCACCAATATTCTATTTCTGTATTCTCGTAGCCCTGCGTAAATTCGTACAATATATTCCTGAACCGTTCAGCGGTGCCTCGAATCTCTCAGCCGTGCAACTGTGGATACTGTTTATACTGCTCTGTGGCTTGCATTCACGGCCGAATGAAGACTACGGCCGAACGTTAAGGTTACATTTCACGAGTGCAAGTCAATCGTAGCAAACTGAACTTTATGTCATTGACATAGAGTTAAATGACTTTGTAACGCCTTTAAGGTATTGGTTAAATCTCGCCGACTTTGGGGTTGTGTTAGTCAATTTTGGACTTGGTCGGTAGTCATTTGTTCACTTCTAAATAGATTGATCTAGTTCTACTAAATATATTCTCTTGTTTCACTCTTTTATTTCAGATCTTCCTTGATTTCAGTTTCGTGTAGTTAGTCAATAACTACACGAAAAGAAAAAGATTGAGCTGATGATACAAAAAATATTCTTTAAAAAAATCTCATATTAGCTGATAAGAGTTGACGGTGCCATTTCCGTTCTTTTGGTTTTAGGACCATTAGCTCATAGGACGATTTGCTAATAGGACATTTTACTAAAGTGTCGCTTTGATTATAGGTCGTTTTGCTATTAGGACCATTTGCTTTTAGGACGTTTTGGTACGGAGTTAGTTTGTCTTATCGCTCGAAGACACATTCAGTTTATATAAATGTAAAATAACGCATGTAAAAACTGCAAAACGCCATCTGCTGCGATCATTACATACTCCTTTAGCTTTGTTTACGTTCATACATCTTATCATACACGGTTGCGAGTATTACGCACCTGACCCTTCTGAAGAACATCACCAATAAGGTCACTATTATGTCCTCCTAGGGCGTTTCCGTTCGAAGATTTCTGAAAAAATACATCTTGGCACGAATTTTTCCTTGAATAACTGTTCACCTGTTATTGAAAACCATCAACCTCATCCCCTTCCGTGATCCCAATTTATTTGGGGTCGACGCAATACGCCTTTTTTCATCCATCTTTATAAGCCGTCATCCGAACGTTTACTTAGTTCTAAAGTGCTCAATCCATGGGGCGCGGTACGGTGCGGTATGGTGCGTTGCGATGCGATGTGACACGATTTATTTGTTTTATATTCGTGGGAGTTGTGGCAGCTGTACCTTGATTTTTTGTTTCCTTTCGTAAACGCAGCTCAGGAAAAAAAGTGTACGTCGACTGCGATATTCCATTCTGAAAATAATTTATACGAGTATAGCCTAATGTTTCGCTAACATGGGCACTTTATTTAGATATGTCGGAAATACGTTACTGAGTTGACTAATCGGGACGCCAGCGCCGCCTCGCGGAGTTCGACAGAGTCTACAATATAGCGCTCGGACCGACCGGAGCCACAACTGAACAGAGTTCATGGGTGGCGGTCAAGCAGTGAACACGTTTAGAAACTGTCGCGCGTTCCGTATAGTTGTGTCGTGTACAGAGTGTAAATAGCTTAAATTAAAATGTGATCTGAACTGCAAACGGTTTTTCTATTGCACAATAACCAACACTACCCACAGTAGTTAAAATATGGCTGATAATAACGAAAGAACCACCCTCTCCGTCAGATACAATCTTGAAATTGCCAAAACGTCATATTGATCACAGTTGCTGAGTATTGCGTAATAAATTGACCGTGTAAACGTAAAAATAAATATTCCTTATTTGTATTCCTGAAAAAAATAAATACTTATCGCCATGCTCTTAATATACCTTTGATTAATTTTATTCAATTTCCCTGAGCATATGAAAATGAGCTGCTCACGTATAGTAGGCCACGTTAAATGGTTACATTAAATAAAACACGATACGGGCAATGCCATCACATTTGTATCGTACGCACGATTAAGCTGTCGCTGCCGTGCACATAATATACAACAAATAGTGATTCTGTTGCATGTACGTACCAAAAATAATGCAACTGACAGGGGTGGGGAGCTTATGGTTAGCAGGTTAAAAGGTGGGACGGGACTTTTAATGAAACTGGTTGGCGGTCTAAATCAAAATACGAATAAGTGTGAAATGAGTCAAATGAGGAACAAAATGTGGGGCAAACCAGGAATATCAAATTTGGGGCGAACTTTGTGAGGCGACTGCGGAACAAATCAAATTTTGGCCTAACTTTCGGCTTTAAGCACGGCATTTTAGTTTCATTGTACTTTAATACAGAGTTATGTTTTATTTTTTGTCTTCAGTGAAGAGGTTCTTGATAAACTACTATTTACAAAAAATATAAATGGGATATTATGCATTTCATTTTTGATAAGTATCTCTTGATCGTCATCGGTTTATTGGTGGGGCGTGTAGAGTTAGAAGCTTGGCTCTACATGAGAAATAATCAACTAAATGAATAAATTATTAACTATTACATAACATAAAAGTAATGAACAGTGAATACATTTTTCACCTTACACCATGTGACGGTAGCGAAACGGCCAAGGCACATATTTTAACTAAGGTGTAGACTTTGTGAAGTTAGGGCTTGTACAGTTCGGTGGTGATCTCTCGCGTCCGGCCCTGGTCCAGGCCATGGTACAGAGCGAGAGGGCATGGGAGGCCTTCACCTCCTTCTGCGAAGCAGTAATACTCGCGAAGGAGGAGGCAGAATGCGTGAGGGAGAGGCAAATATCGCGCCCTCATGCCCCTAACCGCCGCAGGAGACGCCCTAGGTGACGGGAATTGCAAAACCGTAGGCGCGGGCTTGCGGACGGTGAGAACTGGGTAGCTCGCCGTTCGATAAGGACCAGGCCCAAGTCGACGGCGCATTGTGATCCACGTGCGCCTTAAAGAGTCGAAGAATCATATCCCGAAAATTTTGTTTATCTGGTATAATCCAAATCCAAGTTATGAGGGTTCAAAAAATCAACGAAGCGCTTCGAGAAAAGGTAGGTTGTGCCCTTGCGCTTCGCTTGACTCGTCTTTGCGGTGGCACTACCGTGCCCCCAGATAAAGGGTTAGATAATATAAAAATTGATATTTTACCATTTCATTGCGCTGTCATTGAGATTAAGATTGCGCTGAGTGGGCGTAATTTGCGTCACTCTTATAATCAGCTCGTGCAGCGTAATTGTAGCAACTCACCTTTGAGCAACGTTTATTCTGCGTTTACGCTCATCTGACCCCACACGTAAGTTATGACGTGCTCTAATTAATTACACAACTACCATAGGTACAGGGAAATTAATTGTTAAGCAAGTTGACTGTTATTCAGATTGTCCGTATATTCAAATCATAACTGTCATTCTTTGACAGTTGTATGAAATGACTATAACATGGCAAATGTCCCTGACTGTACATATGGAGTTCAATAAAAATGAACGCGTTCCGTACATCTAACTGCGTTCAAAAGCTGTCAGTCTCAATTTTTTGTGGAAAATTTACAGTGACAGCTCTTAAACGCGGTTTAGAAGTTCTTATCGCGGTTAGTTTCTTCGGTGAAATCCCCTCTTAGTCAGTCATAGAACTGATTTACTTATTTTATACAATCTCGAAAAAAGTGGGCAAAGTTAGAAATAATTTAAAATTCAAATCTATTATCTTTTCTTTGACGGTTCTTCCTTTTATTATGAAAAATGGAATAATAATATACATTAATTTCCTTTATATTAACTTTAATTTCCTCTATGCTACTCAATCCTTGACGAGAATCAGCTTGAATTATTTTTTTAAAGTAGCCAGTGATGCGTCTTTTGTAAAGAATTAAACATGGACTAAATGCAAGATTCACAGATCGAACTTTGACTTCACTTCACCAAGTAAAGCTACCGTTTCATATAAACATCAACCTTATTCATAAGCAAATAATTTTTATAATCGCATTAAATTTTTTTAAATTATTGTTCACAAACGCGCTTCAGACGAATATGAACCCTTACACTCGAATATAAGGTTCATACACATACATACATAAACTCAATTCTTCTCCCATGGGGATTGGCAAAAACTACAGAACGCCATCTGCCACGATCCTTACATACTCCTTTTGCCTCGTTTACGTTCATATGTCTGGTCATACACGCACGCTGGTTGCGAGTACTACGCACCTGGCCTTTCTGAAGAACATCATCAATAAGGTCACTATAATTATGTCCTCCTAGGGCGTCTTCTCCTGGCGTTTCCAGTAACATATGCCTTGTAAATATATTTTTTTAGTCGCTTATAGTTCATGGGGGTAACACAGCGGTAGGGTAATGCTAACTTTACTTACAAAAGTAAGGTCAATCTTGTCCTTATATCTGTCGCAGGGATATTGTCAAACCAGTGAAATTACAATTGCACGAAACTTTGTCAACCGCCTCCATTTCTCACAATTTAACGGGCTCATTTCAGTGACATTACAATTCCACGGGAACGCTATAGTGATTTTATAACCACCCAAGGTATATTATGAGTTAAGTTTGTAGTGGGGTCTTCGTGCGTTTTGATTGGTCAACTCTTCTTCATCCGCCTTTAAGATCTGCATAATAACGTGTAGAAGTTTATTCGTTTTATGATATAAGTAAGCCATGACATTGGAAACGGATCAATCATTGACCGTCTCACAATTTAACGGGCTTGCACATACAGTGAAATTGTTAATATATGACTGCCTTGCAATATCACTGCGTGGGTCCAGTGGAATTGTAACGTCACTGAAATGAGCCCGTTAAATTGTGATAAGTGGAGGCGGTTGACAAAGTTTCGTGCAATTATACTCAAACTCAAACTCAAAGCATTTATTTCAATTAAACCATATGAAGCTAGTTGCCCATTCCAAACCGTAGTAGGTACCTATGGAGAAGAACGGGCAAGAAACTCCACGGACACTCTTTTAAATAAAAAATTGTTACAAAATATTGGTTACATCATTCATGTTGAAATTATACATGTGAGTACAATGTAGAAAGACGTGCACGTTAGAAGCGTCCAATTTCACTAGTGAAATTATAAATATCACTGGTTTGGCACTATCCCTGCGACATATCTAAACCCGAAGTGCTATTTATAAATGACACTTTGAAGGTCACCTGAGTAACCGCACGCAATTAGAAAGTCTGTGTCGAAAGCAAACTCATTCATTTGTTTTTATGGTAAATCAAAATGACTACATAGAGTATTTGCGATTCCACTGTAATTTCTAAATATTTTTTAGCAAGTAGGTACAAAACAAAACAGTTTCAATTATTTTTTTGCAATTACAGAATAAAACAGTATTTTGCTTTGTTACAAATATATAATTGAGTCCTAGATGTTTTAATTTTGTTTTTTGTAAAATACCAGTTATTGTGTTTAATTGAACTTACTGGATTTAAAACTTTTTATCAAGCAATATTGAAATATTGCCATAATGATGCAGACGAATTCATTGAATTTCTTTCCAATAAAAGAAAATTTAATGCAGAGCTTCATTAGATGTCAAAGGTATAAAAAATCTTTTGGAATATTCATCGTACAGTCAGGAAAATTTACACATTACGGTAACTTGCCGTGTTATGCAGGAAAGAAAGTATCTTCGTCGTGGACAAAGCCCAAAGGTTTAATAGGTAATAGGTAATACGGGCTGGTATCCGCAACTCCACGTCAAAGCGCGTATTTTGCGTATGGGTGGGAAAATCTGTTATTCGATCCACCCCAGCTCCTCAAAGAAGGCCAGCAACGCCTTGGTGTCACTGACAATCTCACGTAGGGTACCTGGGTTACCGAAGTACTTTGCCCTGTATGTGGCGACCGCCGGGCAGTTTAACAGCACATGGGCTGCTGTCTCGTCGTCCTCTACTACTATCATTCTACAGCATCCAATAAAAAAAAAAACATAATTGGTTTTTGAAAAAACACAAAAAGACAAAGGTTTAAAATGTCAAGATTATCTACTGCTTACTACATTTCGTTTATGGAGGTACATTTCCCTATAGACAATGCTGTGTCCCGTGCGTGGTGTCTGTGTTGTAGGGAGTAACGATAATCTTGACATTTTAAACTTTGTCTTTTTGTGTTTTTTCAAAAACCAATTATGTTTTTTTTTTATTGGATGCTGTAGAATGATAGTAGACCATGGTCTGAACAACGTTTGTTCTAGCAAAACTGTGATTCAAATTTCACGGTGTATTTACTAACGAAATAAAGATGACAAACAAATAGATAGGTACTTAATAATTTAGCAGACTTGGTTTTAGATTAGATCTCACATCTTTTTGCGGTAGAAGAACTGCGTTGCGAGACTTGCATTTTTTTACATGTTATGTTTTTGATGGAATGTATTTTTTTTCCATACATATTTGTACCCACTGACGTTCTCGAAATCGGCTGTAACGATTTCGATGTAAGTTGCAATATAGGGATTTACGGGGGCGAAAAATCGATCTAGCTAGGTCTCATATCTGGTAAAATTAGTTTTCTCCGTATTTTCACCCAAGCAGATGTAGATCGCCCAAAGTTTAGAACAAGTTAATGAATAATGCCATAACATTTATGACATTAGAATAATGATCATGGCAGCATGGAATTAGTAAGTACCTACTATCATAGCAGTATAGAATTAGTAGGTACTGTAGAGGCTTTAATATGAGAGGGAACCTCATATGTCACAGGCTGGCATGAAATCTTTCTCCGTCCGAATAATCTGTCAAATATATTTAAATAGGATTCGTGAAGGTTTTGTTTGAAGAAAATATATGAGAGTCAGCTAGAGTCTTCGGCCCGCGTGTGTCCATGTAACATTGATTTAAAATATATAGTCTCAGCTATTCAAAAGTGTTTTAATTATATACACTGAACGATCCCTAAAGCACCGCAGCCAAGCGCGGTGCTCACACATGGTGGAGGCGCCGAACTGAGAAGAGTTATACGTGGCGGAGCGCCGAACTGAGAAGAAACAGGAGATTCACGCCGGAAAACAAAGCTGAGTGGTTTTTTTATTATTATTATTCATATATAAAGAGCGAGATGGCTCTGCAAATGCAGGTTTTCTCCGGCATAAACGGCGTATGCCTTGAGAATTTTATAACAGCATTCAAGCTGATAGCCACGAGCAATGAATGGCGAGAAAATGATTTAGCGCTCATAGTACGCGCATTTCTTGAAGGTCCAGCGATGTACTTTCATAATTATATATACCACGATGGTATATCTTTTGAGTCGTTGTGTGACAAGCTGAGGGCGGAGTTCCCGTGCAAATGTCACAAGGAAATATATAGGGTGCAAGAAGAGGAGATTGCACAAGCAATGTCTGAGGAAGACATACAAGAAAATGTTGTGAATGTTGATAATCACACCAGTTTATTTTCTAGTGGAAGACAGGATGACCCACCAGAAAAGATAGAAAGCTGCCAAGACAGAAGAAGAGATGACGATGATGATGATGAAGAGGAGTCCACCCAAGTGTTCGAGAGTGAACACGTGGAAGAAATTATTGAATCGGGTCAGTCCAGTCCATTATGTATTAAACCATCTATTCATGTTTCAGAAGGTCAGAATGTGTCCTTTTCAGAGAAAATCATTGGTCACAATGAGGAAATTCCTATAAATAACCTCGTCGTTGATCAAGTTTATTTTAATAGTAAGGATGACGTGGAATTAGATTCAGTCACAGATAATGGAGTGGTTGTTAATCTGATCGAACATGTGGAAAGTCTCCAAACAGATGAAACCACAAACGATAACATTCAAATTCATGTTACCCATAAGGAACATAAATATATAAAAGTTTTTAAAGCCCCATTACAACAACATCGTGCTAAGAAAAATTCAAGAAGAGCACCAAATAAAAGTAAGCGGTCGTATGTGAGAATAATCAAAAACTTTGTACCGAAAAACAACCAATTTAAAAGAAGGTCGAAAGTTTATAAAATTAAAAGCTTTATACAGAAAATCAATAAATTTAAAAGAAGGTCGAAAGCATATAATCATTTTATAAAGAAGTTTTACATTTTAGAGTACGAATTTTTAAAGTTAAATAATAAAAAGTTTAGAGTTTGCCCATATCAAGAGAATAAAACCTTTGTCATAGTGTAGAATTTAATTATTACTTTTATGTCATTTATTTTACTGTCATTTTGGCAATGCCATTTAGATGTACACATCATTTGATTTTAACACATTATTTTAGTGAGGAACATATATTATTATTCTGATGTGTTATAATTTTTCTCGTTTTATATTATGGGGAGCAAACATCGGACGCTGCCGGGAGCGAGTGAGGTGTCACTCCTCACATCGCTACGAAGTCTGAGGGAACGAGCCATTGTCTGCGTCTTCAATATTATATGTCGTCTCGTCTAAATTAGCATGAACGTACTCCAGAATTTATTAATGCGAGTTAAGGGGTAATTATTTTTTGAGAAACTGTGATCCCATTTGGAGAGGGGAGGTACTCTGTCTAGGTTGACCAACCTTGCTTTATGGATATAATCCTTGCTAGGTGTGTCTAGTTGACACAATTGGTTCAACTTAAGGCTGAGGTATCACAGTTTAGTCAGAATTAACTGACATTTGATAAAGATTGTCTTGTGAGGAGGTTTTGTGATTTTCCCTCTGGAGTATGGTCGTGAATTATTAATTTTGAACACTTGCTTCTTGAACCCTTGTTCCCTCTGGCTTAATTATGTCCGATGGAGTTAAGGCTTAGGATGTAGAGTTCTTTGTTTTTTTTAAACCCCCTCTGGGTAGATGTGAACTGTCACATCAGTTTGTTTGTTTCTCCGAGGCTTGCTGCGCCTTTTTCGATGGTTTTGGTGCAGTAAGGTTTAAGCATGACGACGTTAACCTTGTGAGTGCATGTTAGCACATATTGTCAGTTAACTTAGCTGAGATCTAGTCTGGTATCAAGACTTTGTGATTCGTTCGTCCTGACTTAAGCCTTCTCTTGTAAGAGAAAGACCTCACTATGTATTTTAATTTCCATCGTTAGGTAATGTTTCGTTTAGGTATAGGTAGGAAGGGTTGAAGATTATTCGGATGCTCTGAATAAAGGTATCTGCTGGATACATTTATCTAGGGGCGTAGCTGGTGTAGAGGCTTTAATATGAGAGGGAACCTCATATGTCACAGGCTGGCATGAAATCTTTCTCCATCCGAATAATCTGTCAAATATATTTAAATAGGATTCGTGAAGGTTTTGTTTGAAGAAAATATATGAGAGTCAGCTAGAGTCTTCGGCCCGCGTGTGTCCATGTAACATTGATTTAAAATATATAGTCTCAGCTATTCAAAAGTGTTTTAATTATATACACTGAACGATCCCTAAAGCACCGCAGCCAAGCGCGGTGCTCACAGTACTATCCTATACTATTAAATGAGTATGCTCTATTTTCACCAGAGCAGAGCTCGGTCGCCCAGGTACTGACATAACAATTTGCCGTTCTCTTTAATGTTCATTCATTTCCAGCGTCTCTTAGACCATGTGAAAGTAAATGACTACACCTGCAACCATTATAAGATAATTACTACATGAAGGTGTACCATTGTGGTTTAAAGAGCAGTTTTCTGTGAAGGCTCCCGAGAAGGCAGGCGCGACTGGACTCTGGTGGAACAATTTCTATGAAAACTTCATGGAAATTGTTCTTACCGGTGTCGCGTTCGCGCCTGTCTGCGGGAACCTAAATTTGGAATGAGCTCAATAACTTTACGTTCTATTAGCTGTTGCCCGTGACTTCGTCCGCGTGTATTTGTAACCACTTAGTATCTGGATGATGTGTTAAGTTCCTGTCACTGTTATTTACATAGCAGGTAGTGGTATTCAAATTTGTGTGGGGTAAATACCATACCTATAAAGTGAAAAAAAAAATTTTTACAAAAAAAAAATCAACCGACTTCCAAAAAAAAACACTACAAAGTGAAAAATTTATTTTAATTTCGGAAGACGATTGATTTTTTTTTGTAAAAAGTTTTTGTATTTTACACACGCCGTGGGAAAATTCGGCACGGCCCGCAACAGGCCTCAATTGGCGTGACGACATCTGGCGGGGTCTGTCAGTTAACGGGCACGGCCTGTCGAGGCCTGTCGCGGCCTAAAGCGCAGGCGTAGCCGCGCTTTAGGCGTAGAAGCCTGTCGCGAGCATTTCTATCACAGGCCTGATCGGATCAATGGTTCCCACGGCCTGTCGGCTTGGCCTGGCACGATCTCGCCTGTTAGAAAGCGGGCCGTAGGACCGCAGCATTAGATATAATAATACATTATGTTGCTGCCTATGGATCTGATTTAATATTATGCCTTCTCTGTTACTGGAATTCTTGATTGAAACAATGTAGACTGCGTTTGCAGTAATTAATTTCGTGCCACAATACAGTTCCCAGAGTGTGTAATTATGGAATTATAACCTAATTAGAACGAGAATTTAATCAACGTGTTACAGTAACTTTGTTTATTACATTCAATGTGGGTACAGTGAAGTCTTTCATTTCTTAGTCAGTTTTCCAATTCTTTCTTTTATCAATTCAGGACACATAAAACCATTGGAAACTGCGGCACTGATCAGACTATAGCATGGAAAAATATATAAAATTTGGTACCTACTTGTTATCAAAGATCCAAATAGCATACACATTTACCCAATGTCAAGTTGACATCAACCTAAAAGCTTTTTTCTCAAACATGCATAGAAACATTGTCATTATTTTCGAAAAAAGAACACGCGTAGTATCGAATTTACGGTCAAAGAAAATCAAATCCTTTGCAGGTGCGTTTTTTGAATTTGGAACATTACAATGCTTCATGCTTCATCAATGTTGTATGAAATGCCGTGCTGGGGTTATTAAATACTCTTTGATTGGATCTCTTTTATCATTCTTGGCATACAAGTCTCTTTGCTTAGTACAAATTGCGTTCACGTGGCTGTGCCATAAATGCGTTTGCCTTTTGGCACAGACGATAAATAGAAAATTGGCGGCAAAGCTGAAAATTCGTCTTGATTTGTTATTTATAGACATAATAAATGTGTAATACAAAAAGTATGTTTTATTTCCCTGCATTCTTTTGAGAAAAGCACTATATATGCCTCGGAGGAAATGGCAATTGCCTGTCTCGTATTAGTGAAGTCCTCGGCTCGGCCTTCACCTGCAATTGCTTATTTCACGGCCTTTGCAATAACGTACTATTAAATGGCCTGGCCAGGTCAAGAAAAAAAAAATACGTCAGTGTAATTTTTTACCCGACAATGGCGAAGCAAAAAGGAGGGTTATGATTTTGACCGGTATGCATGTATGTTCATCTGTTATCTCATAACTTTTAAACTACCGATCATAATTTGACAAATGAGTTATCATTGGAAGCGCCTTGATCGTTTGCTGGTTATAGGTTATGTGACATCACATTAAATGCGTTATGGCGCCCTCTAGAGAACATAAAGTAGTGAACTAAAATAAACTTTTTTTTTTTATTGTGCCATGTTGAGTATCAAATGAAAGGGCTTGACGAGCACATTACAAATATGTTTAAATTGTTAAAAACAAGCAAAAGTGAGACTGTGCTACGTACGGCGCGGTTGTAAAATTTATACCTAATTTACAATAAAACCCAAACAAAAAAATTTTAAGCTGCTCTGCAAATACTTTATCACGAAATTATGACCCCAAAATAATTTAAATAAAAAGTAATTTCAAAAAACTAAAACCCGACTACTGAAAAATCATGCTATAAAAAGTATGAAACAAGAAAATATTTCAGACAGAAATCAAGACATAGGTACAAAAATTGTTAAGGTGAAGCCGTGGTCGTGGCCATTATAATTTTGTAGGTGTAATAGCATGCGACCACGGCTTTACCTTAAGTCTGCTAGGGTGAAGGGCAAGGGTGGGCCATGTATGTTGTATGCATTGACACAGATGGGCCAGAGCCGTCATGCACTGGGCGCCAGTAGACGGGCGTCGTCGCTTAGATAGGCCAAGGACACGCTGGTGTGACGACTTAGATGCGTTTACGGGAGATTGATCAGAGAAAGAAACACAAGAAACAGCGGGAAGTTACGGGGGAGACCTCTGACCAACAGTGAGACAACACAGGTTGATTTAAAAAAAAGGTATTTTTAGTCAAACTATCATAAGTAAGACGTCTTACTTGGTAAACGAAAGGGGCCTACAGAATTTTCGATTTTGATAATGTTAATGTGTTAAATGGTAATTTACCAAAATTTAAGCTGACGTAGAAGGTTAATCTAAAAAAAACCAGTCAAAAGCGAGTCGGACTCGCTCACCGAGGGTTCCGTATAAAAATATTTAAATTATTAAAAATATTTTATTATATGATGTAACTAAAAATTTATGTTTTTCGCAATTTTTCCTTTACCTATCTGTGCTATAAGACGTTGCTTTGTACCAAATTTGAAGATTCTGAGTTCACGGGAAGTACCTTGTAGGTTTTGATTCCTTTGCAAATGTCAAAAATTTGCAGCATAAACGGCTGTTTCTTTTGATTGCGTTGGCTTAGAAGTTTGATTTTTTCACAGCTCCAAGGGAAAGTAGACCTGAATATTTGATATGAAGCTTGATACCTCCACGCGTTCCTGAGAAAAAGGGTTTTGACAGACAGACAGACGGACAACAAAGTGATCCTATAAGGGTTCCGTTTTTTCCTTTTAAGGTACGGAACCCTAAAAATATTATGACGAGAAAAGATTTGATTTTTTGTGTGTGTATTTTTGTTTGTTACGCTTTCACGCTAAAATGACTGAACAAATTTGGATGAAATTTGGCATATTGGTAGACCATGGCCTGGGTTCTTTTTATCCCGGTAGTACGTTCCTGTGCGACATCCACGCGGGTAAATCCGCTGGCAAAAGCTAGTAAGGAATATTTGACAGTCTTCACCTAAGGTATTCTTTACAAATGATTAATTATTCATGAATTATTTTCTTCCTACGCGTAGCCGTACACATCAGTGATTATCGGTTCTCTAAATACTATCGTGGGTGGAAGACATTTTTAATTAACTAACGAAATTAGCTCACGCCTTTTGATGCCCGCTAAGCTGTTTAATTTTATTTTCAGACCTTTTTAGTTTAGGCATTTAGGGATAAAAAGGTAAATAATTCCGATAGATCTACTAAGTGAAATTATTTAGTACAAGTCTAATTACTGTTTAAAGACAACTTTGTTTTCAAATATTCATTGAACAATTAAGTTTAGCAAACCCTTTTCAAGAATTGGAAATTATTTTGTACTGATAATCGTACTGTGGAAATGATGGTACAGTACGAGCAAGATTCCAGAGAAATGGATCAAAGGTATGATGGATATAAACGAAACTAAATTAAAAATACTTACCTAAATAGTCTAAGTTCAAAGCACTATTGATGTAAACTCACTACTGCCACCAGCAAAAGCTAAGGTTGAGTTTATAGCGATCCTAGTAATGCCAAAACATTTCTTTTAAAAATTTTATACCTCTTGGAAAACCTATCTATACCTAACTAGTCAGTCAAAAATATAAATATAGAACCACAAAAGAGCCCATACACGGTATCTATCTTCAGATATCCGTCAAAATCAAAAATCAAAATCATTTATTTGTCCAAATAATGTACAGAAGGTTGGTAAAATGTACAAAATTGTTCTCTTATTCTGCCTTTTATTTTGGCGTGCAAATATAAAATAAGTTACATATTATTTAAATTTATTATTGATCATAATCATGCAGTCATTAAACAGATAATCCAATTAAAATTGTATTAAGTATTGAATTAAATAAATGTCAACATAATGAAAAAATAAATAAAAATAACAAGTAATAATAAAATAAAATGTTACTTTTTTTTTGTTTTCATATGAATATTTAAAAATGTAAATAATATGTTTAAAAAAATGTTAATCATAAATGTCAATAATAATCGTGTCAATAATAATCATGACAATAATGGGAGAGATTCGCCACACAATAACAATAATAATAATCTGATCTAAACTCGAGGAGGAGCTCGTAGCTAAGTAATAACAGCCGCACGGGTCGATCCATCAGGATAAGCTACGCTTGCCGGGGTTGGTCAGTAGATGGGTGACTATCTTTACATACCGAGACTCCTCCGTGCTTCGGAAAGCACGTTAAGCCGTTGGTCCCGGCTGTCATTCGTAGATCCTTAAAACTTGTTACGGGTGGTCAGAAGCCCGAAAGTCTGACAATCAGACTTACCAAGGGGTATCGTGTTACCTAGTAACTGGGTTATCGAGGTCAGATAGGCAGTCGCTCCTCGTAAAATACTGGTATTCAACTGTATGTGGTTAGACAGGAAGCCGATCCCAACATAGTTGGGAAAGGGCTAGGCAGATAATCGTCTGATCTAAACAAAATCGATTACTATTATATGGATATTGTTGAAACTGAAAGGTCCGATCGTCCGCACGCATCCGGTCAGGCCGATCGTATCAGATTTGTCTGTTCAGTTTTATCTCGTCGTACTTATGGTAACCCTAACAGATACTACGGCCTGTTGTTTGGAACTAGCAACGTCAAACGCCAACAACGCAATGCCAGGCTAAAAATAATAATAAAATTTTATTTCGGCCATCTTGACAGTAGGTACAATAATTTACGGAAATCAGGGTAGGTCGTTTCAACCCTACATTCGCAATGAAAGGTTAAGATAACAGATGTTCCTGTTCAACTCGAAACACCTACAGGCTTGTATCAAGTTGTTAAGATAGTAAACTTTCTAACAAGTCGGCTCTAAACAATAAATTAAACAGTAACTGTTATAGAATAATAATAATTTTGATTTATTTGATGGAAATAAACTGAAGTTTTGTTGTTGCTAGCTAGATATTTCGTAGGCGAAATTAATAATAAAATATTTAAAAGAAATGGACAGGATATCGTGGGTTTTTAACAAACCTAACGGTTAAAAGCTGGCTCTGGCTAATAGGTGAACAGCAGAAATGTAATATAGCCCAAGAAATTTATTTATTTATTTAATTTCTTTGTAAAACTCATAGCTAAACAAAAAAGAGTAAAAATTGTGATTATAACTGTCAACCACACGTATAAAAAATATAAAGAAAACAACAGAGCTAATACTAAAAATACATAAATTATATTGATATATTACCATATAGAAGAAGACCAATATAAAAACTAACACTAAAAAGCTAGGCACTCCACCTAATGAAAATAAATATTTGAGATAGTTGAATACAGCACAAGTATATACAATGTGGAGACAAAAATACGACAATAAATGAAAACACTGGCACTACTAATACATAAAAGTATTTTGTAACCACTAAATAAATCCTAGCATCGAAATTAAAAAAGTAATTTTTTTTCAAACAAACTAAATAGTAGTGATGTGCCGACTATGGGTTTTGCCAATCTTTGACTAGCTATAGTGACCAAACTATTGGATATATTTGATTGAATTTGCATATGCGGACTAAGAACATCATTAGATATACGTAGTAAAATTTATGGTCGTAATAGTCGTCTTCACCTTGTATATCGTGGGCTAAGAGAGCGATATGACATTGAAAGTCATATTTTAAAAACCAGAAAAAAGTATTCTATCTTTATAACTACTGTACCATTATGTAACAAAACCTTCATCACAGATTTAGTCTAAATAGAAGACACTGCACAATTACGTTCCGTAATATTAGATGAAACAATACCCGTACACTCGCACTAAAATGCAAGTAAACCTCAAATGCATCAGTCTGCACACATTGAGCGCACACGACGCAGTCATAGAGGTTTATTAAATCGTAGTGACGCTAAAGCGGCTTGCAGACGTCACAAATTGTTACCCAACCAACAGTTGATGCTGGCGACTTGCCTTATGTATAGCAAAGGAAAACAAAATATTGTCACAGAAAAACGTGCACATAAAAAAAGATAAATTAGCAAAAACTTAGTAAAACAAAAAACATATAAATACATTTAAAAGCACGAAAAGAAAGTAGTTGGCCTGCAATTATTCTTCAATTATTATTTAACTCAATTATTATTATTCTCCAACGCATTTGTTTGGTTGAGATAAACGGTCAGCTTCACATGATAGCCAATTTTTTTTAGTGTCCGTAAACCGATTTTACAGACAAACAATTTTATTTTTTGAAAATCTTCTCTAAAATTGTCAAAACACTACCTGCAATCGCACAACTGCGGAAGAAATTAGAGGTTGAATTTTTCTGTGTTACGCCTATGCGAGCGCCAATTGGTTGTAACCAACCCGTTGTTCCGACAAGTTGTGACGTCTGTAGGTCGCTTATTAAGCGTAGTCGCGCTCACGGCAAATACTGGGTGCTTAATTTCTACGGATTTGCTGAGAAACGAACACTGGAATCATGTGTGAACTGCAGTTGTGCGCTACTAATAGTTTTCGAAGTGCTTTACAAATGAAGCATTTTAGTAATGAGTTACTAAAATTAAGTTCTTGTACAAAGTAAGTGTATTAATAGAATGTGTTACGTGTAAAATTTTTGTGTAACGATGGGATTTATATTTGAGTACCAATTTTAAATTAAATAAACTTAAAACTGTAAATTCTGTGTGAAAGCATTTCTAAAATATTTTATTAATTTCTTCCACCAAGCAGCACTTTTGTATTCCATTCTGAAAGATAATGCCTTTTCGAACGAAGTTAATGAGACATCTTTAGCTCTATGACTGGAAATTGCCATAAAACAAAAGAATATCACACCAAAACCGAATTCTCAATTCAAAACAACTTACCTATTTCAAAATTTTAGTTATTTCCACTTATTTCATTTAAATAATTTCCACAGAAACCTACACAAATACATTTCTGTGACACGTTTCCGTGGTAGTGGCAATTGTTCGGCAGCACCAAGCATTGTATGAGCGCACCCATCCGTGTATTTTGTACCTTTTGACTTGCAACCTTATTGGCGTAGCGCATTTATATAAAATGTTACTGTTTTGTTTCACAATACTGTATTGTTTTTAGAATTCTATGCACGTTCGTTTTTGTAGGGGAACAGTGTTTAGATGTTTGTTATATTTGGATATTACTATAGATGTTGCAACTTCAATTTTACTGAACACATTGAACTGCTAATTTACAAATTTTTGGAAGGATTCACGCGCGTTTGCCCTAAAGTTTGGTCAGTCCCATTATCTTGCACCAAAACGAGACACTAAACAAAGGAAAATTTAGGAAAATAATAATTGGATGGTATCTGATCAGCGCGAATTAATAACGTAATTTTCATGGCCATTTCTTTATCATCTCCTTGCCTCCTCGTGTTGCAATAATACACGCATGGAAACAACACCCGAGAGTAACATACACAAACAAAGAAACAACAAAAACAAATAAACAAAAACAAAATATTCCACTAGGATTATTTAACCGACAATTTATTCCGCCATGACATCAACGTTACTGAAGGGATCCTGAAACATTTAAACATTTTTTTTCTCGAATGATCTGAGAGGAAATTACTTTGCCCATTTTAGTGGCTACTTGACTGTCACCGAAGCGACTAGCGACTCCTTCATTTCCCGTCTTCAATATAAAGATCATTCTTTTGTGAAATATTATTTTAACTTTACTTTTATTAACGAAGCTGAAATATGGTTTGCGTTGCCTGTTTTAAAGGGTAGAGATTTTTTGTATCTTTAATGCTTTGAACTTCTGATTTTAAATACATGAACACGATTTAATTTTAATTCTGTCAAATCTTTTGTCACTGTCAACCAATCATAAGGGTTGCTACACATGTTCGGGTCAGTACATTTGAATCGGCAGTATTTGTTAAACAACAAAACCGACTCGAAGCAATTACCATATATTTTTGGCTTTCATTCGACTCTTGCCGATCGACAAACTTAATCATGCCTAATCATGTTCAGGTCGGTTAGACTTTGAGCTAAGCCTAACGGCTTTTTTCCCGAACATATTATTTTTTACATAATTATATTTGGTCTTGCTACCCGGCTGTACCGAATAATGCCGAGCCAAACGTGTGTGCACTCCTAAAGAAAGATTTACTAATCAGACTTGATCAGTACCTATTTTAGAAGCCGGGGGAGTAACCTTATTATGAACGTCTTATGCCTAGGTAGGTCGGCACTTAACTAAAATTAAGTTACAATTTCAGTATCTATTACCTTCATACTTGAATTAGATAGGTACACGTAAAAGCCAAGAGAAAGTATTTATGTAGAAATAGCGCGTTCATAAAGGTCAAGTTGATTTTTCAACCAGAACCACGTTCAATTTTAGCTAAAATACCAGTGTCCTGACAAACAGTATCAGTTTATTTTTAGAATATTCAGTTCCTACAATCCTGTATTGGTTTACTAGTTAATAGAATAACGCTGCTCTTCCGGTACATAGAATATTGAGCTTGGTTCTCGTTGAACGTTGGCCATTTATAGTTCCAGTTCATACCGTGAGTTTCAAAATAACACTGTGAATGTTTCCGTGTGTAAATAATATATGTTAGCTTGAATGTGTTTTGATTTCATTTAATTTTATCATTCTATTGATAGGAATCATCATAGATGTATGATACAAACAAAACTGGTGCTAATTGCTTCTCTAAATCAGATCGTGCCAAAAAATAATACGGGGTCACTATTTAAACTTTTAGGGATTGTGAAACATCAGACTTTTACAAGAACCTCTTTAATTTTATTGCTGTTTAAATATAAGCAGTCTATACGTTTTATTCAAATTTAAAGAAACTTTATTTTTGGTAGGTACAGCAGCCCCTCTTGTTGATTTTGTGAGCCAGCTCTTGACCTCCTTAATCCTTGGGGATCTTCGATTTTACTCCTTGGTCTGATTGTTTTAACACTGCCATACTATCTCTGTCGTTTACCTTTTGCCCTTTCAACCATTATGTTTTTTACGAATGGTTTGTTAAGAGATCGATCAGTGCAGTCATTCCTGCAAGTGTGCAAGTTAATGGATATGTATTTCGAAAAATGTGTGTTATTATAACATTCCCTACTTTTGGCCTTCCCCGAAGTCGGGTAAAAATATAAATACATGATAGCCACTGACTTCGTAAAATTTTATCTAAAAAAATGCACCTAAAAGTGATGAACACCTTTTCAAACACGGTTGACATTATTTTTTCATGCATATATTCTGACATGGCATTTTCTGTGTTTGTTTTTTTGGTATTTTTATTTTGTTTTAAGCTCTCATAATTCTATTGCTACAGTTGATTCTATGAACACATTAGGATTACAGTCGCTTTTCGTGTGACTGAGTTCTTCTAAAATATGTAGGTAACAAATTTTGATGCAGTTTTCAACATTATTAATTTGAATTCTAAACCATCATTTAGAGTATTTATTCCGTAAAATTTATGTGTATAGAGTAGTACTGCTTTTGAATATATCTAGAAAAAAAAAAAAAAATTAGGCGAAAGCGCTAGTGTAGCTCGCGAAATAAATTTTCTTACGTTTTTGGCAATTTGTAGGTTAGTATCAGGCGGTATGTTGACCTAAATATGATTCGCGGTCGTAACAAGTATTTATTTATAGAATTGTAGTAATTAAATTCATCAATTCAACTCTCTAAGTTTTTTTTACCCTCATCATGACATTTGAAGCCAATTCTAACTTAATGAGGTGTATTGCTGAAACTGTTGAATATAATTCTGTAAACACATATTTTTTACGGTCGCGAATCATATTTTAAACAACATTCACTCTGACACTGATCTATAAATTTTAAAAAAATTAAGAAAATTTTAATTTTAATTTCGCTGGCAGTCCTGGCGCGTCCCCTTTCAGATATCGTAGGCGTAATATTAAAAGTTGCTCACTAGAACATCTTTTAATATTACATCCACATACACAAACTCGCGCCTTCTTCCCATGGGGGTAGGCAGAAACTACAGAACGCCACCTGCTACGATCCTTACATACTCCTTTTGCTTCGTTTATGGTCATACATGCACGCCGGTTGCGAGTACTACGCACCTGATCTTTCTGAAGAACATCACCGATAAGGTATGTGTCCTTCTAGGGCGTCGTCTCCCGGATTCCACTCACATCTGCCTTGTAAATATCTTTATTAATCACTTTTAATATTACAGATTACTATATTTTCATCTTTAAAATGTTCTTGACTATATTCCGGTGGGTGGAACTTTAGATTTATCAATAGAAGCTATATTTGGTTTCTCTTTCAAAATGTCTTCTTTGTAGTTTTTTCAGGCGACTGATAGGCTTGTTGCTATTTATAAATCTTTGAAATTATTTAGTCTACAAATTCATAATGTCAGATTTACAAGAAATCTGGATTTTTTATATTAAAGTTAAATACTTACTGAACAGACTAGCTCCTTTTTCATAATAATTTTTATACTAGCAGCGCCTCATGGTTTCACCCGCATGTCTCGATCCCGTGGGGATCCAGGTTAGAAAATATCTGTGTACTAAATTTCATCCAAATCCGTTCAATAGTTTTTGCGTGAAAGAGTAACAAACATCCTTCCATCCATCCATCCTCAGTCTCACAAACTTACGCATTTATAATGTTAGTAGGATAACTGTATTAGACGACTTCATCCGCGTGAAATAAACACACGGGGTAAAATTAAATTAGCTTGCAAAACTCCGCAGACTTAATTGGTTTCGATAATATCTAAACACGACAAAATAAAAAAAAAACGATTTGATGTTTTTTTATAGTTTATTGATTCAGGCGTGACCTTGCAGAAATCTATTATAAAATACAATAGACGTAGATATATTTAGTAACCTGTTCCGCTAAGCTATTTCTAAAGAGCCATTATAAACCCTGAAAGAAATCGACACGTGTTTCACCTCTCAACGTGGCATCCTCAGGATGACGATTGACTTGTCGCAAACCCAAACACGGCGTGTTGCCACACTGAGCGCTGAACGCAGAGCACATCTGATTTTTTATGGCTCTTTAGAAATAGCTAAACGGAACAGGTTACTAAATATATCCACGTCTGTTGTATTTTTTTGAGGTTAACAACCGCTGGTAGTGTTGTTACTTGAAGTATAAGTTGAGAAATCTATCCTTTTTCGTTTTATCATGTTTAAATATCGAAACTCACTGCGGAGTTTCGCTGATTAATTTAATTTGACCCTATAGAATATGGCATTTGGCAATAGTCGGATCAGTACCTGTTATAAACAAACTAACCCCCTAATAATATTAGTTTTAATAATAGGGGTGAAGACTGAAAAAAATTTTTTTTTAGTTATGTAGATTATTAAAAAAAATATGAATACGTATTTTTTTTTCTTTTTTTACGTTATCAAAAGATTACGGCGATACATTGAGTTAAAATGTACCATGAAGTCACGAGTACGTAGATTTTACATTTACTTTTGACGTTGCGACCTCCACTCCCTAACTTTAATACGTTTTATTTATTTAATATGATAAAGCAAAAAATACGTTTCTAAAATATTTTCGGACTAAATAGGATTTCTTTTTTTTTGACCCAGACATCATCGCTATTATAAAAATAACATAACTAATAAGCTAGTAGATTCCAAACGTTTATTAGATTACCAAAAGATTTAAAAAAAACAATTTTATTACAGTCAATGCAACAGTTAATAATAAAATTGGTACCAGACTATTTTTCACTTCAACAAACTTCAGTAAAAGTCGATCATTGCACACACCTTAATCGAAACTGAAGGTTTTAATTTCGGAAGCGATGGCGTAGTTTGGCGTGTGTGTGGCTTTACCTCGATTCATTTCGGTCGGAAGTATTGGAACTTTTAATTGGGCTTCTTTCTTGAACCATGTTATCTCGAATTATTGAGGCAAGCGAAATAGTATGCTAAACTGGCTGTGCGTGTATTTCTACAAGATTTTGTATTTTTGTTCGTAATGAATAAACTCAAAAACTACTGGACCGATTTTAAAAATTCATTGACCAGTAGAATGCTATATTATCACTGAGGAAAATAAGCTGCGATGCGATGCAACGCAGTCCAAGTGCGGGCCCAATGTAGTAGTTAAAATAAATCTGAAATCGCCAACCCGTCTTGAGCAAGCGTGGCTATCAACGCTTGTGTTTTCTCAATAATGAGAAGAGGCCTTTACCCTGCAGTGGGACAGTAATAATCTGGTATTATTATTATTGTATATTTTTCAAATGTCTTTGACACATCTTGGGACCCTGGAGACCCGGACTTTTGGAAGGCGTATGAGGGGCCGAAGCCAACTCGCAGAGGCCCGTTAGACGTTAGTAGGTTAGAATTGGGGGTTCTGCATCACTTGCTCTCGCTGCGCTCGCGCCGTGATGCAGAATCCCCAATTCTATCAGCGAGAGCAAGTGATGCAGAATCCCCAATTCTATCAGCGAGAGCAAGTGATGCAGAACCCCCAATTCTATTTCGACGTGATGCAGAACCCCCAATTTTATTTCGATAAATAAGCAATGAAATCTTCTTGCACTGTATCGCTGACCTGAGACTTTGATGAGTCTATGCTCGATTTATAATTTGCAACAAGTATTAATTATAAACTCTCTTCCTTTTACAGCGTTCAAATAAAAACATTGAGGAAAATGTATAGCATGTTGCATCCAAGGATCGTCATAAATCTCCCAATCTTCTATAACACCTCCACATGAGAAACATGCTACTTTATCATCTATACTATTGCCACAATAAAAGAATCCAGCGTCAGCCATTTCCATCACTAATCTTTTCTTTGAATCAGCCGTTGCCCAGTAATAATTAAATGAAAATTCACGCATTTTATAAGTATTATACATGTCATAGCGGGGTTTGTATTTATTTTGAGACATGCTTCGTTTTATAGATAAATGCATAATGACATCGCTTAGCTACAGTTAGTAGCTTTTAATGATTTGATGACGTTGACGGGGTTGGGAGGGATAGGAAACGTTTACCTAAGTATTTATATAAATTAAACAAGAAAATATTTTTATTTAAAAATTTTATTATCATAGCACCATTTATTTAAACACAATACATTTTTTAAAGCACAAACAGAGTCATGATACATACAACTATACAAATCTTGACAGTATTTATATTGATTGTACAGACTTGACAAACTAGAACAACCTTTGTCTTCTAAATTAAATATATTACTATTACTGTTTTCTAATATATTTTTTAACCACGAGACTTTTTCTGAACCCTTAACATAGACACATTTATCTCTTAAAATATCAGCAATAAAATTCTGGTAGTTGGAATAAGGTACAATTCCTTCACGCCAATATATCTTTCTGTTACGTTCAATCCAACTAACTTGCTTTCTTTCTGCTTTTGTCAAATTGTAAAATGGAAATGGTGGCTTAATCAAAAACAATTGAATTTTTTTATTATACAATATAGCGATTTCTTTTATTATAAATTCATCTGTTTCTGTTCGAAAACCTTGAATATCTACAATAGCAATCATGATAACCGGCGTACAGTGTTGGTGAGAGGTTTATATTCCACAAGTCGATCGTTTATAATCAAACAATATGCAGTTGTCTTATCTGGTATTGGCGTTGAACATTCAATTTCTAATCGCACGTCCACTGGACCTGATTTTAGACTATCGTTTTGCCTTGAGCAGTCTAAGATAAAGAGGGGAGCTTTTTCTTTAAAGTCCTTTAGGTCAAGCAACGGGTCTGCTGGACAGTTGTAATATGACTGACGAAATTTCACATACATTTCGTATAATATACTGTATTTGTTGTCAGAAAACTTTAAACCCAAAGGCTCATAAGGATAATATTGTGAATTTAAGAAAAGCGTAACGTTTGTCACCTCGCAATGATCGAAAAGCGAACTGTCTTTAGTTTTATTATTTTTTCTATTAGTTTGTAAGCAAAAAATTACATATCTAGGCTTTTCCAATTGTGAAGCAGTCTTAACTGACCAAGAATGTTTTGTGGTTTTAGGTAGTAAAGGATATTCATATAAATCCCAATTTCTAAAAGCCATCTGAATGGGTTTATCTCTTTCTAAATGCTTTAAAAGTGTTAATCGTTCTCGATCTGACACTTTTATGTGTGGCACCCTCCATTGAACTCTTTGCATATCTATTTGAAAATGAGCAACATCATCAGTAAGAATAACGCTGTTTAAGTTAGAGTTACTTCTATTCAATATAAGTTCGTGTTTACAATTTATAACGATTTTATTGTAATCCTCTGCAAACCCTAAAATCTTATTTAACGGTATCACAATACTAAAATGACCATCACTTTGGAATCCGTTTAAATTCCAACCCCATAGTGCAGCAACTTTATTTTCACCTTCATTTAATGAGATGTATGATTTTATTGCTGATGTTATTCCAGAATTTTTTATACGATCTATTTCAATACCATTCATTTCGTACCTGATGTCTTGAAACAAAGACATAATAGGGTTATTAGTGAACGAAACAGTTTTCTTGATCGGATTCCCATCTTTACCGAGCAGCTTTGCTTGGCCTTCGATGTAAATTGAACTGGCTGATGGTAGCACGTATATGTCTTGCTGATGTATGGGGATTCTGATTTCATCGTTTTCTCTAAAGCTGTTGTTGTAGGGATTATATGAATGGATTTCATAACTTTCGATCGAACTATCGAAGTGAGGTAATTCAGTAATTTGTAGTATATTCATACTTTAAAACCTAGGGCTCTAAGAAAATCTCTATTTGCTTTAGTCAATTTCTTAACTTTTTTCTTACGTCTACGCACCTTAATGGTTGTAGAAGGAATAAGACGTTTTATTTTCACAGGAGTGTTTTTATAATATACTATCATTTTGTTTTTCTTAAATGAAGGCGTAATTGAATATCAGGTTCATCACCAAAGTTAATACAATAACCAGATTGATCAACAATCTTAACAGATATAGATGAAATTAAGTTTTTGTTAACTGGAAAGTAAATAACGTTTGGCGGTATTTCTATGCACTGATGACCAGGAGCAGTATTAAATACAAATTCATGAATAAAATGAGTTGGTAATCCATTACAGTAGGAACCATGTACAAGATCACATTCGATTCGGATTACAGATTGACTGCTGATATTGATGGGCACATTTGGTCTTGAATTTAACACTGAAAAGTATAACAAACCGCACTCGTATGGATCAGATAAATGCAGATGTGGTTGAAAATATGACACCAATTCAGATTTATTTCCGGAGATAGTAACCGTAGTAGACATGCTTGCATACTGAACTCTTTCAGAATATCCTCTTTATTTTATCCCTTGACTACACCAAAAATTTTTTAAGAACTTTAAACAGAGATGGCCGCAATTGAAAGGGTGATCACGTTGTATATTATCATAATTATAATGGACTTTAGAACCTACGTATTTTATAAATTCTTTTGGAGGCTTAAGATTTCCGTAACTGTCAAAGTACTCAATATAATCATTGTATTTTGCATAGGCTACCCAATGAGAGCCAGGATCTTTAGAACTATCTAAATTAATAACTCCACATTCTTTTTTAAACGGGTATTTAGGAAGCTCATCTCTCATATAGACTCCTCTAAAATAGGGAATACTATTTCCATACTTCAAAATGTCAAAGTTAGTTAAGGCTCGTTTGGGTAGCCGACTTAGTTTTTTTCATTCGATACAAAAATTCCAAGCCCGTTTTTATGTGGTTTAAGGTGTAGTCCTTTCCCAATGCAGAGAGCTTCCATTTTTTCATTATGTCTCTTCGATTCAGTCAACAGCTTTCTAGCCATTTTGAATTCATTTATGGTTTTGGCTATACCAGCTGCCCCGCCTGCTATTGCTCCCACTGCTGATAATCCAGCAAAAATAGGAATTAAAGGTAATACACCACCAGTTTTTGGTATAGGAATAACTCGAGGAAGTTTAATGGATAAATCATCAGCTAATTCTCTGGCTGCGGCAATAGCTAATTCTATTGCCACTTTTTTGCATTTTGGCTTCAATTTTTTCATGTGTCTTTTCGTTTTAGTAATAACATTTTTAAATTTATTTTTTAAACCTTTTCCAGATGTAACTTTTCGATAGCATTTTTTGCCACGTTTTTTTAGTCCAGAACCACTTTTAATTTTTGTAGACATTGTCTTGCTTACCAAGCCTGCTGCGAGTTTTTCGCTTACACTCGCATCCGAGGCAACTACTCGCTCTTTAGCCATTTGTAGTAAAATTAAATCAGCTCTGTGACGATCCTTTAAGTTTGATGATTTATGATAGGCAATGTCGTGTTCTTTGCAATATTCGTCTAATTTATTAATACCTTCATCTCCGCGTGTAAGCCTTTTAATTAATTTTGTACCAGGGCCACAATAATTGTATCCTGGTAAGTGTAATTCAAACGGTAAATTGTTTATAAGCCAATTGAGAAGACTACTCTCTCCAATACACATCATAAGACTAATGAATCTGGATTGAACACTTTAATAAATACTTATACGATTCATTAATGACTTTGTTGTTAAGTTATTTTTATTTATAATAGTATATTCGATTTATCAATCCAACTATTTTCAGCAGAAGGCAAACCTAACCATTTTACTAAAACCCTGTTTCCTTTTCTTCTAAGAACTTTCTCAATTAGATATACATTAGGATGTTTAGTCTTTTGAAGCTCTTGTAAGTAAAATGCTCCTAAAATAGGTTGACCTCTGATTGTATCTTCAATTAAGTAGGTGATAGGAGTTGTATTTTGTATTTTTCGAATTTTAAATATTTCCGTTGACCAGTTGGGCGTATATCCTTTTTCAAATGTTCCTTTGTACTTACTGATACGTACATAATCTCCAATTTTATACTTGCTTCTTATTCTTTCGTTTTTTACCAAACCTAAATACGTTTTTAATATACATTTTTTATTAATATTATCCACATTAGCAGGGATTTCATGAATTGTCCGATGATAAGTGTGATTGTATTTATAAATAACATCATTAAGGGTATTATCTATCCAATTATAGTTACCTTTTAAACTAAATTCCTTATACAGTTTAGATTTCAATGTTCTGATAAATCGTTCAACTATTGAGGCCTTTTTTGTTGAGAAGGTTGAATAATGGTTGATATGATTAGATTTCATAAGCTTTTGAAATTTATTATTATAAAATTCTGTTCCATTATCCGTTTGGAGATTTTTTGAAACACGTCCTGTAGCCAACAAAATTTTGAAAGATTTACATACATCATCTTTGGTTTTACTTTTCAGAGGAAAGGCCCAAGCATATTTAGAAAATGTGTCAATAACGGTAAGTATAAATCTATGATTTTTATTTTCTTTTGAAAACGACTGCATATCAATTAAGTCTGCTTGCCATAGGTCATCTATATCTTTCATTATAACATGTCTTCGCGGAAAGTTCACCCTCGCATTTTTATGTATTTCGTTTACCACATCAGCTTTGCTCATTTTCAGAATTCAGTACATTTGTCTTGAATCCATCTACAATACTGAATGTAAAGCATATTATTACAACTATTTATTCTGTAATTATGTCAGCTTCTTTTAACTCTTCAATTATCGATAAAATTTCATTATCGTGGTTTGTATTGCCAGCATCTTTTGAAGCAACTAATAGTTTCAATCTTTCAACTAATTCGTTAGGGTCATCCCAATATACCAAGTCAGTGTTGTTTTTGTATTTTTTTAGTGTTGCTAAGTTTCCTCCAAGTTTAGGGTGAGCAAGTATATAATCGTTTGACGATTCGGAAAACAGTGGTTTGATTATTTCACGATATTTTGTTCCTTTATCGCCTCTTATTTGTCCATTAGGATTAAAATCTCTCTTATGAGCATTTGTATAATGCAGCATATCCTTATAGACAAGCTTATCTTTGCTAGAAATTAATTTTAAATCAGGTTTTTTTCGAAGTAAAAGTTCCTTCAGGCCTGGGGTTAAATTATAGGCTTTATCATCGACTTTAATTAAAATTTCACTATCGTCATTTAAACCATCAATTTTAGAAAATGATACAACTGAATTGCCCATCAATAAAGTTTTGTTCACACTTCTTATTCCAAACGGTATATTTACACCATCATAAATATCATGGATATCACAACCCTCTAATGAAATTTCTAAATCATCTGGTAATTCCATTTTATTAGACTTTTTAGGTGATTGAATAGAATTTAGTTTTGGATCGTAGCAGTCTTCAAACTTTGTAGATGAGCTAGTATTGATGTCATCCAATTCAATGTCTTTAGAATTAGCGAGTATTGTATTTTCTAAATGTTTTATTTTTTCCATAGATATATTTGAATTAACTAGGGTTTTAAGTGGATCTGTGACAGGTTTTAGCATTTTATCGAATGACAAGTTTATCGAGTGTTCCTGGTTTTTCATTTGTTTTATTTTATTCTTTATAGAGTTTACAGACTTCATTAATTCTATTTTAATATTTTTCTCCATGTTGTAACAACTGGGTTCAGCTGAAGAACAAACAATACTAATTTTCTTTTTGAGTGTTATTTACTTATATTTAAAAACATTCAGTCAAATTTAAAAAAGAAATCAAAATTCTGTCTGTACCTTCCATTATTTAATGGTGACTCTTTATTAATAAGAAGAAATTGATATGGATTACTCCAAACAGTTTTACAAATATCTTTGAACTGATTCCATGGTAGATCGGAGTTGACATGTTCTCCATAGATATGTTTTAAATTTACATCATCTTGTTTAAATATTATAAGAAAATTGGTGTTATCACGTAACAACTGTTTCGGTATTTTGGAGTAGGTTTGCGATAAGTAAAAGCAATCAATTTGTTTATGTCTACCCATTGAGAAATAATTACGGATATTTATTTGTTTTTCACACGCAACATCATCAAATATAAATATAGAATTCGGTAACGCTTCATTGGGAGATATGACTTCTTTATTGTCATTGAATTCAATGAAATTAATCTGAGGCACTCTTCTTAATACTTCACTTAAGAAACGATATTTTGGTTGGAAAGCAGTTTTCGAGTAAAGATAAAGATTTTGGAATTTAAGACCATTTTCATGCAGCAATAAACTGATCATAGCGTTTGTTTTGCCGCAGTTCGAGGGTCCACATATTATGCAACGAATCGTATTAGGCAATAAAGCACTGTGTCTAATCTGACGAGCAGAGTCATTAAAATTGATATTATTCACGTTCAGGGATATGGGTTGTTTGATCAACTTCATCTTGCTTATTATTTATTTTCATTACTTACTATCCTTTATATATGAATATGTGAGCACATTATTCAACCAACAGGTTTGGACCTGTGTCGTTATTAAGATGATGTTCTCGTCTTACCGGCCATAAATGTATTTGTGACTAATAACCGAAAGGAGAACATATTCTAGGTATGTCAAAGTAATTAAACATTACACTTCATTGCAGTAGCTGATCAAAGTAGGACCTTACGCAAATTTTTCACGATTTAAACAATAGTTTCAGTCTAAAGGTAAGTGTTTGAATAATAACCAATCAAACAAAAAGAATAAATAAAATATTTGTTTAAATGCTTATTTGTAAATAGTATTTTATTTTTTCAGAATAATGTCTCGAGCACCGTCACCATCCTACAGCCCCAGCATATTGGACAATGAAAATGTGATTTCTGTTGAACAAGAACAATCCAGATTACGTGAGGTAATCTTTGTTTTTATATTTCATAGAAGTAGATTATTCTATTGCTATTTTTATTTTTTTACGAGGCAAATTTCTTTTTTTTTTTTGCAGTGGAACTCCGAGGTACTCAATGGCAATCCTGTTATGAGTTCATTTTTTTACTCCCAGGGCAACTACGAACCATATTTTGAAGGTTTAAATCAGAGCGCTAAAATTGAAAAGCTGCTCACTGGAAATGATCAAGCTCAAACATCTAAAAAGTCTTCAAAAAAGAGAAAATCTTCATTGGGATCATCATCATCATCATACATTGTTCGCAGAAAGGGAAGCGATAATGCAGGTCATCTAATTAAATTAGAAGTGCATAAACTTAAAGATTCTAAAAATGAAAATGATTATAGTGATAGTGACAATGCGTGTGTAAGTGTGCAATATGTGGTGCATGAAACTTATAACGAAGTGATGGAAGCAACAGAGACCCTTATTAAAAAAATTGGGAAGAAGTTGAGTGACCCGGAACAGTTTTAGGTAATTTTTGTATGCCTAGTTAATAAATAGTTTGTACTGTCAAAATGCCCATATACTTGGACATTTCGTTACTAACTTATTATTTTATTACTGTTTCGAGATTTGATTTTATTATTTTATACATAGTCGACTGTAAATGATCCATGTTTTGTTTTTTAAAACAGTTAAAAAGACTACATTTTTGTGAAAATTAAATAAATGTTATGATTATCAACTATTCTTGGGTTTCATTTTTCTTTGACTAGGTACAGTTACGAGCACTAATATGTATCCACTTACCAAAACAAAAAGCGATTTTCTCGTGGAATATTTACTGCAACTTTGAGATAAGACCTATTCCATATTGTGGGTTCCAAAATACTATATTTCGTAACAATTTAAAATGACAATCAACAGAGTAGGTGAAAATCACTTTGAAAGGTTGCTAAGTGTACCTATACATATTAGTGCTCATGACTGTACTTAGTTTAAATAAGAAGTAGGTATAGAATATCATATTTAAACACAATACATACTGATTACAAATGATTTATTTCATATTATGTAATAATTCAATACATTTTTGCTTACATACTTTACCTTAAATTAATACATTGTTATTAATACAGCGCTTAATTAAAATACTGTTTTATGATGCCCCCAAGGCAAAGTTTTGCAACCATCTTCCATTATTTGTCTTTTATCATCATCCCTACTAAGAATCAGCTTATTAATCTTCTGAGTGAAAATCTTATGATTTTTCGACTTTATAATACACATGTCATCTCTTAAGCATTCATTGTACCGTAAAGCTCGTTTATATTTTTTTATATCGAGTTTTTTCACAGCTGATTTTTTTACACCTTTTGCTCTGATGATTGAAGAAGCTAGAGAGTCTATACAATACAATTTTGCTCTTAAACCTACAAACTCGGTTATAATATCACCACCCATTTCATCCTTAAAAAAACCTGGTATTTTACAATTTGCTTTGTGTATATTAAATTGATTTCCAGTTTCAAAGTTGCTCGTATCAAAGTATTTTATATTCTGTTTCATGTCCTCATAGAAATCTTCTGTATATATTAAATACAAAAGGCTATCAGTATCAGTATAACATAGTTGAATATCATTTTCGTAAAGACGTTTCATCACAGAGTAATTAAATCGATACAAATGAGTCTTAGCCAATTCTAATATTGAGAAACCAATATAAATTGGTCTATCAAGAACAATTTTCGTTTGTTGTAACTGGATTGCTACTAATGTATCAGAAAATACAGATAAGTTTTTGAAATTGGGGGCACTTACATATTTTTCAGCTCCACAAATTTTGTTTGTTTTATTATGAATATCTTTCCATACATTAACCAGTTTTACATCGACTTGTTTTCTTTTGTTTTCTATAGTTTTTCCAAATATAGAGTTGTTTTGTTTTTTAAAAAAGTCTCTTTCAAAATCGGAAGACGCTCTTTGTCTGAGAGTAGTATTCAGCAAGATATATGGAGCTAAAAATGAACTTTGTTCAAACGCTAGTATTCTATATATCTTTAATAAAATAAGTCCATTTTTTACACATTCTTTAAGAGGAACATAGTGAATGATATATTTATGTTTATCATACAGGTTAGCAATTAGTTTAACATTTTTACTACCTGGTGGAGCAAATTTTTCGGCGGCAAATGGTAAATCCGAATGAGTTTCGTGAATTTTATAAGGATAACATAAGTCAACTTCTAAAATAAATCCTGTGTCACTATCATTTAAAATACACATTACATTAAAATTATTTATTTCATTTTCGTTTAAAAACCTAAAGTTTCGAGTAGGAAGCGGTTGCATCATAGCGTGGCCATATAAATTTACACAATCAAGATAAATTAAATAGCTGTCAGGTTCCTTATTGTTATAATTTGGAAGATATTTATTATTTGCCTTCGCATATCTTAAAGAACATTGGGCAAGTCCCCCCCTTATGCCTTGTTCTAACATTTGATACATATCAATATCTGAAATTAAGTCTAAATTAATTTTTGTATATAATAACATCGCATCCCAACTTAGCGAGGGAGATGATACATAATAACAAGGATCAAGGTCATAAAACTTTAAACTCATTGATCTAAACTTTTCAAAAACATCACATAAAAGTAGGACATCACATTTCAAATATAAGTCTGTGTACTCCCCTAAATTAGAAATATCAAATGTATTCCAGACTTTTAATGCATGATTATAATCTTCATCCGAAATAGATTGGGATGTGAGTTTATTATAAAATTTTGATGAATCTGGCAATTTAGTATCTTTATAACGATCCCACGAATCGATGTAATCATAACAATATACACCTTTCTTGCATGCCAAATTAAACAAATAATCATCATTAAAAAACTTTCGTAAGTTTTGAAAATCTTCCGTTTTCATCGTTTTTATTAAATTATCTAGACTTGAACTTAAAAAGTTAAAAGAATCAATAAACTTTAACTGAGCTACATTTTTTTTGTCAATCGGGACGAATTTTGTGAAAGAAATATATTTTTCTTTGTTTTTGGGAATAAGATTTATACGACCGCAAAGACCTGAAAGTTCCTTTATAAACAAATGACAATCATAACCAGAAAGATTATGAAATATGACAGGTATAAATGGACAAGATTTTGCATTCAAATTACATGAATTGTGTGCTGGTCCTCTATACATTCCGGTGAAATGATCATGATCAGCAACAACGAGGTCAGTATCAGAAAAAGTTTTCTTACATAAGTGACATTGTTTAGCGTTGTTTAAAGACATTTGTTGAGCTTTGTTAATTATTAGGGGTTTTATCTCTGACATTAGTCTATGAAGTCTTATTACATCCTGACTAATAGATTTAACGAACTTTTTCGAGCAGTCTGGCCCTCTATAAGATCTAAACTCATTTAATTCAGGTTTAGACTGACAAAAAATGTAATATCCATAACAACTTGCCATATGGATTTGAATATTTTCTACACATGGGGATTTATTTTTGTCTGAATATTCTTGTAATAAACTTTCAAAATCGCCGTAAATAACAATGGGAACTCTTTGAGTCCTATTAAAATTTGAAAAACTAAGTTTTGAGTTTTCTTCGGGAAGGATAGTTTGCACTCTTGCACAGCTATGATTGAATTGTTTTTCTGGTGAGTCGAAATACACAAAACATTCGTCACATAAATATAACTTAGACTTATGTTTTGTAAGTTGTCTGTGTACAAGCTTATTGAAATATTTAATTAAGCAAAAATGACTTTTACCGTTATTATTGAAATAAAGTAAATTTACATGATAAAGTTTTCTTTTTAAAGTTTTATACAACGGCCCTGTTACATTGTAATTCTGTTCCAAACCATAGACGTTAACACTTACGTTTGGATTTAAATCTTCAAATAATTTGATGTCGTCTAAACTGGGTGGAAATGTCATGTTCGTAATGTTTAACACTTTTGAATAGTGAGGATATGATGTAACTCTATTGGGGTTATTCTTTGCTGGGTACAAATATGCTACTATGCTCCAAAGAAAACAATGATTATCTTTATTAACTATGTTTAGACTTGATTTCGTATTTTGAATTCGTTTAGGTAATTCTAAATAAGAACCCGCTCTCAAAGGACTGTATTTAGCGAAATTAATTTCTAAATGACTAATCGATTCGATTGTCCAGCCTGACTCACTTAGTTCGAACTCAGAACATTTATTTAAGATTTTTTCTGCAAATGCATGATATGTGGATAATATATCTGTGCTTTGAAGTATAATTACATATCTTGTATTAAAAGATTTAAGACTAATTTCGTAATTTTTAGGTAAAGTGTACGAAACAAAAAGTTCGAAATTGACTTTCAAAGAAACGTGTTGTTTTAATAATTCTTTAATTAGATAGCAACATGTGTCTGAAGTTTCAGTTAAAAAAAATTCAGGTGTAATAGTAAAACTTTCAGGATTTATTTTGTAACTGACTATTTTGTTTTTAAAAGCACAAGCTATTATACGGACATTATCAAATTGAGTTTTTATGAGATTATTAGATTTATGGATGTTAGTTTTTTTGTGAGAAGAATAATTGGGACAGTTAATGTTACAAGTTTGACAGAATACCATTTTTGAATAATTTTAGAATAGCTTTATTTGTATTTTCTTAGTATTATTATTATTTAGGTTTTTGTTTTATCTACTAAGTAGATTCTGTAAGAGAACAATGCAAAAATTTAGAAATATAAGTTACATTCAGGTTAGTAGATACTTAACCAAATTAAACATATTTTTAAAACATACTATTATCGATTATATGTATATTATAAAGGATTAAATTAAAGTTGAATAAAATTTAAGTAATTTGTTAAACTAAATTTACAAACATAGTATAAGAGATAATAATTATGTTATGAATATTTTATTATTTTCAATTTTAGGTTTTTATTTAGGTTTTTGTTTTATCTACTAAGTAGATTCTGTAAGAGAACAATGCAAAAATTTAGAAATATAAATTACATTCAGGTTAGTAGATACTTAACCAAATTAAACATATTTTTTAAACATGGGTAGGTACTATTATCGATTATATGTATATTATAAAGGATTAAATTAAAGTTGAATAAAAGTTAAGTAATTTGTTGAACTTAATTTTCAAACATAGTATAAGGGATAATAATTATATTATGAATATTTTATTATTTTCAATTTTAGGTTTTTATTTAGGTTTTTGTTTTATCTACTAAGTAGATTCTGTAAGAGAACAATGCAAAAATTTAGAAATATAAGTTACATTCAGGTTAGTAGATACTTAACCAAATTAAACATATTTTTAAAACATGGGTACTAATATTGATTATATGTAGGTATATTATTAAGGATTAAATTAAAGTTGAATAAAAGTTAAGTAATTTGTTAAACTTAATTTACAAACATAGTATAAGAGATAATAATTATATTATGAATATTTTATTATTTTCAATTCTAGGTTTTTATTCAGGTTTTTGTTTTATCTACTAAGTAGATTCTGTAAGAGAACAATGCAGAAATTTAAAAATATAAGTTACATCCTTGTTAGTAGATATTTAACCAAATTAAACATTTTTAAAACATAGGTACTAATATCGATTATATGTATATTATAAAGGATTAAATTAAAGTTTAATAAAAGTTAAGTTTTTTGTCAAACTTAATTTACAAACTTAATTTAACTGGAATAAAAAGGTTTACAAAGAATTTTGGGGGTACAAAATTGGTTGGATAGAGGAATAATCCTCTTTAACTGCTGCAACCACCTGAGTAACCGCCTTCCAAGTTGGGCTATTGTCATTTACCGCTGTTTTGAAAGAAACCAATGAATGTTTCCAGCGGTTGGTTGTTATGGCCTCCAACTCCTGACAATTCGATATGCGAACCTCAATATAATATTCTCCGCGCCTTGTGGGGTTGCTTTGCATAGTATACCCAGATCCGACTCGACGCGTCAGGTAGCTCTTCAGTTTTGCTGCCCGAATTGGTTCACGTTGCTCTTCATCCTGGAAACAAACCAAAAAATAGTTTCATTAAATCATCGTTATAATATGATCATTTTAATATGATGATTCATAATGATCATCAGCCCCCCTTGCTATTGTTATAAATCATCACAATAATAATCTTAAGACATACGTATTCTTCATTGATTTAATTCGGTTTCAACATGTGAATGAAATCTTTTAGAACTTAAAAAATGTAAACCGTACAAAATCCTAACAAATCATGAGTTGACCTTTACTTATTACGTAACATCACGCCTATATTTTTCGAATAGTTATAATTTCATGCTGCTACTATAAAATTATTGAAACTTGGTCCAATTATCTACACTTAGTCAGACCTGAGAATCGAACTCAGGACTTCACAATTATCAGTAACTATGCTTACACCACTACTAAACCTGAACAACTATCTGTAGGTGGTACAATATTTATTCTGCACGGGAATCGAAGCCGCACAGCAGCTAATCGCTCAGCCCCTGCGCCAACCGAGTCGTCAAAATATAATAATTAAATGACAATTTCATCTCAACTTACCTCGGAATCAGGGTAGATAGATAGTTTTCGTTTCTTTTTAGCAGATGTAGACGCAAAGACAGGTGCGGTCGAAGGGTCAGCCTCTGATTCAGACCCACTACCAGCAAACGGCTGTTCTTGGAGTGGTTTTTTAGTTTTTCCTTTTGGTTTCGAGGGTTTTGGTGTTAAAGGCTTACTTGGTTTCTTCTTTTGTGATATAGGGATCACTTCAGTGTCTGAGTCAAATGGATTGGAAAACCTAAAAATAAAACATAATTTTCATCAAGTCTACTTACAAACATTCATACGTTTAGTTACAACTACTCGTATTATCGAACAGTCCAGTCATGATAAGTAGGTACTACACAATAGGTTCCTGTCACGCCAAGCTATTTTTCTGCAAGGAAGTCGAACTTATAAACTCATTCTCAACAGCGACAACCTCTGAACCTATAAGACCATCGATCATATTGATCAATAAGACCTACTAATAAAAATGCCCGGTTGCACCCCACCCACACACACACCCAACTGCACCCCTCACAAATATACACTGATCACAAAATTTATAAAGTTAAAATGACACGCACATACTTACTGTTTTATTTGTTAAACGCACTAATTATTAAACGACGTTAAGTTAGACGAAAACCACTGCAGAATGCACTGCTAAAAATATTCTGTGAGACTATCGCCAGGTGACACTGATTTTATATCCATAAATTGTAAAACGGCATACACACATAATGAATGCTTATTAGTTATAGTTTATTTAAAATTAAGCGTAAATATTGGCATACAATTTTAATCCCTATGCGTATTGCGCATAAGATTTATTATTATTTATTTCATAATAATCATTCATACTCAATTGTAACGTTGTCCTAACTTACCGTTTTAGGAGGATATATAATACGGCGCCGCGCGGTCGCTGAAAACTGAGACGAAATTTTTATAAGGTAATCGTACGTACTTGTATACAAATGGGTCTCTCCATCATGAAATTCTAGAGATCAACCATAACGAGTTCTGATATTAACCTTGAATAAGACTAATATAAATTGAACTCCAAAATATTTAACATTTTTTTTTATTTGTCTGCCTCGTTGGTCTAGTGGTCGCAAGCGGTACTGCTAAATATGAGGTCCTGGGTTCGATTCCCGGGTCGGGCAAAGTGTTATTGGGTTTTCCATCTGGAATTTCTCAGTAGCAGCCTAGAGCCTGGATTTGTGTTCGGTTGATAGCAAAAGGCTCGCCCCCTATTACATAGGACTTTAACATAACTGGCGAAATGTGGGTATCCTATGGATATACCTCTGTCTAACCCTTCGGGGATTACTTCATGCGTGATGTTAAATCGATCTAGATAGGTTTCATTTTTAGAAAACTACAAAAAAAAACGAGAAAGCTCGTTCATCCAGAAAATGTTATAACATAACATAACATCACGCCTTGTTTCCCCGAAGGGTTGGGCAGAGGTGTCCCTGTAGCAGGTACACCCACATTTCGCCATGTTATAATTTATTGAAAAACAAAGATAATATTAAGACTCATTAAAACCTCAGGTGTTCGATTCAGTGCAAGAAGATTTAATTGCTTATTTATCGAAATAGAATTGGGATTCTGCATCACTGGCTCTCGCTGATAGAATTGGGGATTCTGCTTCACTTGCTCTCGCTGATAGAATTGGGGATTCTGCATCACTTGCTCTCGCTGATAGAATTGGGGATTCTGCATCACTTGCTCTCGCTGATAGAATTGGGGATTCTGCATCACGGCGCGAGCGCAGCGAGAGCAAGTGATGCAGAACCCCCAATTCTAACCTACTACTGACGTTTTTAATTAAATGAGGCACCAACCGACGATTATCCCTGTTCGCGCTATGCTAGTGCATCCAAGGACAACCCCCGGTTGGTGCAGGACTATTGCATATGGAAACAAAGATATTGCATTATGGGTTTGGGTTGCTTAAGTTGACTGGTGACCTGGAACTACGGAAGGATTATGGCCCCTGCCTAATCAATGTTTTATATGTACGTGGATAAGATGGTAGGGGTGACACTCAATAATGGGCCCCCGAAAACGGTCGCTAGCACAAAGTGTCGTAGCGACAAGAGGGCAACTTGTCCTGAGGTGCTTATTTATGAGGAGTAGAGAGGTATTTCACGGCTATCAGGACAATCCCTACCAGCATCTTACTGGACTTCCTCCGAGCACGTTTGCTCTTGCGAATCTCCACTCAAGCCAGCCAATAAAGGCAAGAAAGAGGTGGGAGCTCTGTTCCTCGTCAGTGTTCACTCCAGCCGGTCAATAAAGGCAAACCAGAGGTGAGGAACAAGACTTCTCCCGGGAGATAGGGTCCGTGGGGTCGCTAGTGCCCAACAGCTCGCCACATGCTGCCCTGTGGGTTTATGTATCTCTCTTGGTCTGGCTCCTCACTCTAAACCTGTTTCAGTAAAGTAAACTCCACCAACATAGACCCAGGGTTCAGGAGCACGCAAGCCCCACCACGACGATATTATTATCATTATTTATAAATCTTCTGACAAAAATCTTATAATAATAGTTCAGCCTGCGTCGTCTCACTGCAGAGCCAAGGCTTTTTCCGCTCAACTCGACCCTGAGCCAATATGTACCAATCCCACCGGGATATAGGCGACAAACTCGTAAAAATATTGGCGACCAAAAATCAATACTTTGTTTTAAGTCTAAGTTCACCATTATTAATATACCTACGTTGTAAAAGAGACCTTCGTTTTCATATTTTGTACCCTGCATATTTAGAGCAAATTAATGATTTTGACTTTGACTTTAGTGTTTCGTATTTATCAGATAGGTACTGTATTTCTATTTTCTTAAGTCCCTCGGGAATCATCGCATTTCCGAATACAAACGAATGCTAATTTCCATGTCCATCAATTATTAGATTTATCTTGTATAATAATTTGAATTCAGAACTTAGTGCTTTATTGTTGTTTTGTTTTGATTTTCGTGTGAACTATATAGAGCAGTAAAACCATTTTCCTATCTGTTGTGCCTGCGACTTTAGCAGCTTTCCTACCATTTTTAAAATAAATTACATTAAGTTAAAAGAGTATTAACAACTCTATATACTTCTAAGTCGATTGAGAGCGTCCGGTCTGCACCAAGTTCAAAGGGCAACATAGAAATCCAACGACTGACGAAACACAAGGTTTGCTGAGGTACATTAAGAACATAGTTGTACTGTACATAAGTCATTATAGGAGCGATGTGTACGCATACTTCTAAATACTGACGCCAAAGCCGATGTAACTATCTAGTTAACTTGTTTGACGAATTTGAATCGTGCGGGTGAACCAAACTTTATTACTTCGCTACGATGTGCTACGCTGCAGTCTACGTGCTACGCCGTAGCCGTTCAAATGTAGGTAATGAAATATGCGTTTGATACGTTTGAACCATATAAACTTTGCAGGGACTGTTCTGTAGATTCAGGTAGTTTTTTATTCCTAAAAATCCACCAACAAAAAAAAAAGTTTTCACACTAGTTTAGTATTTTTATTTAAACAGTTTTAAAGGTACATTCATTTTTGAAGTATTATTAGAATTTTGAAACTTTATATCATCTAAGTATTATTTTTCATTTTAAAATAATAGTATTTACTATTGGCTGAGAATCAAAATTTACCGCACAACACTAAGTAGCCACCACAAATAAAAAACAGTGGCACTCCGGGAGTGCTGACAGAAGTTAAAACTTGAACAATTTAAAAAAATACTTCCAAAACCTTTAAAGTAAATATACTTGCATAAAACTTTGATCCGTAACGTAATATAAATAAAGAGCACAATCGCGTTTGCAAAAACTTTTTCCAAAAAAAAACTGACTTCCAAAAAACACTACAAAGTGAAAAATAACTTTAATTTTCGGAAGTCGGTGTCTTTAGTTTTGAATTGTTTTTTTTAAGTCGGTTGTTTTTTTTTTTTTGTAAAAAGTTTTTATTTTTCACTTTTTTGCTATGTCCCCACCGCGTATGTTTTCCATTACCTTGTCTGCTATATTTGCTAGGTAGTCTAACGTTTGGTCCTGGCTGACTGTTAGGACTGCTCGGGCAGAGGTTGGAAGACGAGAGATCCACAAGTTGCGTAATGTATCTTCTGATGTTTTTGCGTTGCGACCTAATTCGCGCATACGTTGCAATAACTGTGTTGGCTTTTGCGTTCCTAGTTCCATCTCGCTTACAAGTTTCTGGAACTGCCTTTCGGCACTCTCTTCGAAAACGTGTAGCAGTCGCTCTTTTAATGTTTTGTACTTATCTGTTAGCGGAGGAGACAAGACAATATCGCTGACCTGCTGTAATGCTTCCCGATCTAATCTTGCAACTACAAAGTCGTATTTAGCTTGATCACCAAGCTTCTGCGGTGCTAGCACACTTTCCACTTGGGCGAACCACATCCTCGGCATATCGACCCACATCATCGGTACGCGTGATGTTACCGAGATATTTGCTACTTCTGCTGCGGCTGCGCCACTCAACAATCCCGGTGGCTTGTAATCTCCTGCCTCTGGCATCCTCACTGGGGGTTGAGCCATCCTGCTGTTTTTTGTTGCCGTGACAAACCCTCGATTACGCACTCTTTCTGATTTTAATTCGAAGTTGTTCGGGGTCACCACTGTAGGTATCAGTTTATACCTACGGGATTTGCCACGGGAGTTACCACGACACTTGATTGTACAAATAAAAGACACTGGCTTGACTATTGTTGTATACTTATTTATTCCCGAAAAGGTCCCACTAGTGAACAGGAGCACACGGATCGGCCAGTGCGCAGTAACTGGCGATCGCCCATACATACCTCTCTTTCATACTACGGAACGCTGACGCATAACATTCATACTTACATTGTCCTTACAATATCATCCACATACTAAGTGGGAAAAAGTACGTATTATTGAAGCTAACTCAAAAACTATACAAGGAAAGTTAATAAAATTTATATGGGACCATCTCGAGAGCATACTCTTTCAAACAAAAAAATAATTTTCAAAATTGGTCCATAATTGACGGAGAAACCGGTGGAAATACAAAAAAAAAATGCCCAACTCTTCCCATCAACTTTTCAACTTTTCCCATCTCAAAAATGCCCAACGCGCCTAAAGAAGTTTTCACTTAAAAAAAAAACATATCTCAAAATAAAGAAACTTACTGCCATATTCGCCAACATTTGTACCATGTAAATAAAGAAAGAAAGCACAAGACTGAAAGTTAGACGGAACAGCTAAGACGCTCGGTCTTTGAACAAACACCGACTCAGCTTCTTCGTAAAATTTAAGAAGATTCGCACGCCTAGTTTGTGCCTACTAGGGATGTAACGGAGGCCACGGAGGTGGAAGGTGGAGGTGAAAAATAAAGAAATAAGAGAATAATAAAATAAAAAAAACGTGTGGCACCCGGGGACTGCCGCGGTAAAGCTATTGCATAGCATTTGTAACCTCCATACTTCCTATTTGTCAACGCTACACTTGGGATGATGACGGATGATGACATAAAACAAAAATTACGTTCCCATGACAACGTGATGTTGTCATGGGAACGTAATTTTTAGGCGGAGTGGGGGTGTTAGGTTTTAATTTCGTTACGGAATTTCTTGATTCGGTCGCCGCGCTCAAAGCCCGCGATAAAAGCTATGCAATAGCTTAAAAAAAAAACTACCAATTGGAATTCAAAATTTAGTTTTGACCATGGCTATACAATAAAAGTAAAAAAACCCAGTCCGATCCGAAAAGGGCACATAGGTACTGCAATAAAATTACCAAAAAGTAATAAATAATCTTATTATTATTGAAAATAAAAAAGTAATTGCTATTTAATATTTAGATTTTTTGTACCAAAATTACCCAAAATCTATTAAAAATTAGCAACATTTTCAACAGGGGTCATAAGTTATGACTTGTAGACACTCGCTAAATGACTACCACCCGCGCTCCATGTAATAATCCAGCAAAATTCCCCATTGAAAAGAAATATGTGTAGATTTTTTTTTTCCTGAAAATTTCCACATAAACAAACTCTCAGTACGATACTTAACAACACTCTCATGGATCGGAAAGGGTTTTTTTAAATGTTGTGTTTAAAAAGGGTTTATCGATAAAAAGGTGATATTTAATAAACAAACTTTGCGGCTTTGGGGTCTATACGGGTGTAATCCTCAAATAAAAATGACTTGATTTGATTTGCCACCTTCTAGGCGATTTCTTGGTGGTACAATTAATTAAACCAGCTCCAATAAACTGTTGCTCACTTGGTACTAAACCTGGCGCGGTAGTGAAATGAGAGCAAACACTTGAAATTTCAGGTTACGAGTATATTACCACAGCAAAAGGGTCTTCGCTTAGTTGGAGCCAATTTTCTTTATTAGAACTCTGTTACAACTGAGGCAGGCTAAAGAAAAGATATAATAATATATTATTTTAACAAAAATGTTGATACAACTCATCTATCCTAAACAAAAACACAATGTACAGAGTTTAGAGTATTTAAAGATAGAGTTAACGACGATGTCTGTGCTAGTATTAACTGTGTGACAGACATCAAGATGGATGGTGTGAGGAATGATATGAAATAAAAGGGAGTGAATGATATCGTAACGGTTGACAGGAGAGAATGGAAGAACAAAAATCTTTTTACAAAAAAAAAACAACCGACTTCAAAAAAAAAAACTAAAAAGTGAAAAAAAGTTTGAATTTTTCACTTTTTAGTTGTGGTACCTACCCCACACAAATTCGAATACCACTACCTGCTATGTAAATAACAGTGACAAGAAGTTATCATATCATCCACATACTAAGTGGGAAAAAATACGTATTATTGAAGCTAACTCAAAAATCACCCAAACAAAGTTAATAAAATTTATATGGAACCACCTCTGAAGTATGATCTACCAAACAAAAAAAAGAATCATCAAAATCAATTCATAATTGGCGGAGTAATCGCGTAACAAATATACAAAAAAAAAAATACAGTCGAATTGAGAACCTCCTCCTTTTGGAAGTCGGTTAAGAACGTGTTGTGTTGCGTTGACACCAAGTAACATTGTACAAGGGCAGAAAGATGATGTTGACCTCAACATCATGATAATTAAAGATTATTTATACGTAGATAATTGTAAGCAACATCAAACAGACTAAGGGTACTCCTTTTTTTTTGGGTGGGAAATTATCAAATAACTTCTCCCGCTCTGGGCGGAGCGGGAGGGCGTGTCAGACTCTTACTGACAAAAACCCACCCGTGTTCCTTCGGTTGCCCTGTTGCCGGGGGCCACGATGTCCCTATCGGTTTTCTTCGAACCCCCGGCAGGCATTGGCCCTAGCGGACCCCGTCAATTCTTCTGACATCTCTTTGAGGCGCGCGTGGAACACAACGCGCTGGGGTACTCCTAAGCTCACGTTCACAACACACACACAAACTCAAACACATTAACATTCTCTAACACATACCTACTCACACTTATACCTCTACACGTAATTTTTTATTGATTTCCTAATAACTGATTCGATTTTTGTTGATTTATCTTTTGTCTCGATATTATTAGTTATTATTTTATTTTAGAGATTATCATACTGATAATATCATTTTGCTCTGATTGATCTCACGCTGATGGCAATGAATATTTTTAGTGATTTTTTATTTTTTTATTGATCATAGTTTAGTTTAATCACTGTGCTACTATCCATTACTATGAAAATTTCGCCCCCAAGATACAGGCAAATACCTACTTTGGGTGAAATCGAAAAAAGAATCTCCCCTGATGAAAAACAAATAGCAATATCACACATTTTGCCATCGAATCTTATTGTAAAATGTTTACAGAATGATATCACTAAATATCAATAAAATTCTGGGCTAAATCCTGTATCTGTTCGCTCTAGGTTTTTGTGAGCATTCTCCTATGATGTTACATCTCTGTTAAAAATTTGCTGAGGTGGATGCGGAAGCGAAGGTACAATTTCCTACGGAAGTTCTGTATTTGCAGTAGAGGCGATGTTCCTTTACAACCCTAGTGCCTACTGTGTGCCTACTCCGTCTTGTGCTGTGCATACGTTTTGTTCTTGCCAACAGTGAGATCGTTCAAATAGGTTAGGAGATTACCTGTTTATGTCTTTAGACTACACTATGATGCTAAGTTGTGAAATACAGTTATTAAATAAGTTATTCTGTACTAGCTGCGCCCCGCGGTTTCACTCGCATAAGTCTTGATCCCGTAAGAATATCGAGATAAAAAGTATCCTATGTCCTAATCCAGATCATGATCTACTAATGTGCCAAATTTCATCCAAAGGCCATTGCCCAAAACCAGTATCGCTATAAAAGAAAACAGTATAGCAACAAAAATATAGTCATAAATTATGAAATCTTTTTTTAACTTTTCTTACTTATCTTGATCGAAATCGTATGTGGGGTTAATATTGTGTGTCTTAATAGTTACTAATTCGATTTTATTGCATTATTTTCAAAATGGCTTTCTTAAAGTGAAAGCAGTGTTGACAACTTGAAGAACTTCCCCGTAATCGGTTTTAACTGATATGTAGAGGCAGACGTTGTTTTAAAAAATATTTCAAATATAAGATATTCCCGCGTGATTCATATTTTTATTTGTAATTATTATTATTAAAAAAATATTTCTTTCCTAATTAACAATCTTTCATTAGTTAAAAACTCAGTTATGGTCAGGGTGATTTAGATTAACTGTTGGTAACATTACCACGGGCAAATAAAAGGTGAACTGTCATCAAAAGTGTCACTGTCAAGTCAAACAGCATCGTGTCGGCACGAATTTTTGTTTTTCTTGATAAGTTGTTGAGTTTGTTGTGATAACAAATAACTTATTATTACGTCGAGTACGTGTCCAGTACAGTCTTCGGATTCCTGCACGAACAAGATATCTTTTTGAAGACTATTGTACTGTTTCTGTGCTAGTGGTGTGGATTGTGTAGAACGTTTTTTTGCGACTACGGTCCGAGACTCTGTGCAGAAAATCAAAACAATTGTATTAAAAATGTCACGCTGTGTGAACTGTGCCCTTTCTCTGGTACATCCTTTACCCCGTCGTCAACTCGGGGAAGCAACGGATGCAATGGTTAGAATTTTACGATCCTGGATTGCACCAGCAACGGTCAGTATAATCTTATTTATTGAGTTATGTTTTTTGTATTTTTACCATTTTTCTCAAGACTCGCACACTTTTAGACATCCGTGCAAAGCTAAGCAAGTAATATTGATACTATAGATACAAGAAAAAATCCTAGTTATCCCAAAACATGGGGGTCCAAGTCTTTTAGCACCATTTGTATTTGGTTGTGCATTTAACTTTCACAGGTGATACTAGAAACTGTTTCATTATAAATAATTAATAATTGCATCATGATGAGATACTACCACAAAAAAAGAAGTCGTACCTACTTACTTTTCTTAGTTTGATTTTTTATTTGTTTTGCCTGTTTGTGACAGAAATGTATAATTTTTATTAAACTAGTACTAAGATTAATATCTAAACAGAATGTTTTATGTATCTTTTATATTTATTTTTAGATGTCAGTGGAGGATGTTGTTTGTCAAGAATGTTATACAATACTTGAAAGAGCATCTCTAAACTTATCGGGTGGATCAACAATTGAACGAGCTTATGGACATCAAGAAGTGTGCTTTGTCTGTGGATCTTCCATATTAAGAGCTAAGACACACAGAGTATCAATTGATAGCCCTGAAGGAAATGTCATAATGTCGTGCATACCTACTCAGCAGGTATCTATACCTGTATATAATAACACTTCCCTCATTAAAATAATGTTAGACTTTAATATTGCATGTGCACTTTTAAATAAGTTCCATGCGCCAATTGTGGACCGTCCTGATGCTGCAATTCTTAGAATTAGCTAAAGCTAGATTGAATACAATAAATCATGTGGGTGCGTACATACAAAATGAAAATATTAATAGAAGGAGAGCCATTTTCCTAACCATAGATGCTGAGCATCCACATTTGGACACATTTCCAAGACTTACGTTACTGATGACAATAGCTCTAGGTTCCTACCAGTTATAACAGGCTCGGTCGTATTATGGGGAGCATGTCCGTAGAAACGGAAAATACGAAATAGAGTTAGCAAACGATATTGAGTATGACTTGCCACTGATACTGGGAACGGACAAGTATTTAGTAAGGGGACGAATTAAATCACGTCACGTTAGCAGTAAAGTGTACTATGCATACATTTTAGTTAATAGGGCTATAAGTAACTCAGTAGCTGATATTGCTGATTACTATTGCAATTGTTTGGTGGGTTATCGAACCATTTTGTGGTATCTTGGTTGGGCTCGATTTAGATCAGTTGAGCCGCCGGCTCCGTTTTTAGACGACATATTTTATGAATATGATGATCATATGGACCAATAAAACTATTTTATTCCTATATTCAAGCATTATTATTTTCTATTCCCTATACTACTAACCTATAAACCCCTACATTTAAGTAGGTGTAACCTACCTACCATTGTAGCTAATATTATTTACTCAGGATTATTCACTGGTTTGATGGAACTATTTTCTGGTGTCTTGTGAGAATTCAAATCTGTATTCAAATGTTGTAAGGGCTGCTTTTTTTGGTAGAAGGTTAGCTACAAAACTAACCTCAAAACTTGAACAGAAAATCAGAAAACAATAAAAACCCCACAAAATAAATAGTTCATTTTTATTTCCTTGGAAACTATGACATCTCCCCTCTTTTATGTCCAATTTATGCTATCATACAACTTATTTTTATGCGCAATGGCGGTCCATAGAAGGATGGGCAATCTCCTTTGGTCAGCTGTTTTAGCGTGAAAGCGTAACAAACAAACAAACTCACTTCCGCATTAATAATATTATAATAGTTATGTTTGGGGCTGCCCGCGGTGAGGCAGACCCTCCTAATAAATTAAAGACGTATTGAGTTTTTATATTGGTTGTTATATTTTTATTATGAGCATCATCATCATTCACAGCCCGACTTTACCCATTACTGGGCATAGGTCTCCCTTTTCTTGTGCCAATCCCCACGCTCCTGTGCCAGCCTCATCCAGGGTCTACCCGCGAAGGTAACAATATCGTCTGCCCACTTCGCCGCCAGACGACCGACATCTCGTCTTTCAGTCCTTGAACGCCACTCCGTCACAGCCTTACTCTACCTGACATCACTGCGCCTTGCCAAGTGCTCTGCCCAACTCCATTTGAGTTCCATAATACGCTATTCGATATCGAAGACCTATGACACTATGATGGGTAGGTAAAATAAAAAAAAATCGAATGGCTGGTTACAGAAATACAAATACATTACAATAAGAATATGGATGATTACCTACGAGTATATAGATTTTATACTTACTTGTGACGTAGCGACCCCATACTCCCCAACTTTAATGCGTTTTATCTAAGTCATTTTTAGGGTTCCGTAGTAAAAAAGGAACCCTTATAGTTTTGTCATGTCCGTCCGTCTGTCTGTCTATCCGTCCGCGGTCTAGCTCCGAGACTCTTAGTACTAGAAAGCTGTAATTTGGCATGGGCATACATATTAATTACGACGACAAAGTGGTAAGATAAAATTACGAAAAAAAACTTTTTTAGGGTTGCTCACCTACACGTAAAGTAGGGACGTTTTTTTTTCTATTCCATGGTATAGGGTATCGTTGGAAAGGTCCTTCAAAATCATATTATGAGTGTGTGTGAACCATTTTTGGATTCAGGGATCTGTTTGTGAAATATTAAGCTTTAAAGTGCTAATTTTTGTTAGAGTCAAGTGTCCCCCCCTTTTTTTTTTTTTTTTGGGTGGGAAATTATCAAATAACTTCTCCCGCTCTGGGTGGAGCGGGAGGGCGTGTCAGACTCTTACTGACTAAAACCCACCCGTGTTCCTTCGGTTGCCCTGTTGCCGGGGGCCACGATGTCCCCATCGGTTTTCTTCGAACTCCCGGCAGGCATTGGCCCTAACGGACCCCGTCAATTCTGCTGACATCTCTTTGAGGTGCGCGTGGAACACAACGCGCCGTCGACCCGGGCTTGGTCCTTACCGGACGGCGAGCTACCCATTGCTCACCGTCCGCAAGCCCGCGCCTACGGTGGCCGGAAATCGGCTCGCGATTCCCGCCCCGGGCGTCTCCTCCTGCGGCGGTTAGGGGCGTGAGGGCGCGAAATTTGCCTCTCCCTCACGCGTTCCGCCTCCTCCTTTGCGAGCATTACCGCTTCGCAGAAGGAGGTGACGGCCTGCCATTTCCTCTCGCTCCGTACCATGGCCTGAACCAGGGCCGGACGCGAGAGATCACCGCCGCCGATCGCCTCCACGAGGACACGGCGTTGCTCCGCCCAAGCCGGGCAGACCTCCACCGTATGCTCCACCGTGTCCTCAGGCCGATCCACACAATGGTGACACCCGGGTGTTTCCTCCCGCCTTATCCTGAACAGGTACCTCCCGAAGCACCCGTGTCCGGTGAGGACCTGCGTCAGGCGGAAGGTGAGGACGCCGTGACGCCTCTCAAGCCACTCCTCAAAGAGGGGTCTTATCGCCGCAATTGTGGCGTGCCCAGCGCGGGGTTGCGACAATCGCACCCTCCATGACGCCATGAGATCCCGCCGGAGCTCTGTCCGCTGTGCCGCGATTTCTTGCGGCATCGGAGTTAAGCCCCGGCGTTTCGCCTCCTCGCGCCACTCCCAGATGTGCGCGAGGACCTTTGCCTCCAGATCCCATGGCGGTAATCCGGCAAGGAGGCTCGCCGCCTCGCAGGAGACCGTGCGGTATCCTCGGGCCAGCCGGATGGCCATGACCCTCTGGGACGCGTTCAACCGGCGGGCTAGCCGCAGCCTCAATGAACGCGCCCACACCGGTGCCCCGTAAAGGGCCATGGACCGCACTATCCCCGCATAGAGCCTCCGGCAGGAGGCGTTTGGACCTCCCAGATTGGGCAGGAGCCGCTTCAAGGCAGCCCCGGCCCGGTCCAGTCTGGGAGCCAAACGTCGGAAATGTTCGACGAAATTCCACCGGCTGTCGAGGACGAGTCCCAGATACTTCATCGTCGACTCGACACCGATGTGAACCCCTCCCGCCATTACCTGGGAACCCGACGGTGGCGCATTCCGAGGACCATGAAAACCCATGGCCTCAGACTTGTGCAGGGCCACCTCGAGTCCCAGCTGCCGGATCCTATTTACGATTGTCGCAACCCCGCGTGTCGCTAAGTCGGCCGCCGCCTGGTACGACCCCCCCTGCACCAGGACCAGCGTGTCGTCAGCGTAGCAAACGACGCTGACGCCGCTAGGGAGGTTGGCGCGCAGCACCCAGTCGTATCCGATGTCCCACAGATGCGGCCCCAGGACCGAACCCTGTGGGACACCGCACGACATCTCTTGCCGGTTCCACTCTCCTTGGTGACCGGGGTAGATGACGGCCCTGTCCGTCAGATAGGCCTCGACCACACGACAGAGGTAGGTCGGCATCCGGTGATACCGGAGTGCCTCTCTGATGCTACTCCAGGGCAGGGTGTTGAAGGCATTGGCGATGTCTAGAGACACCGCCAAGACGACCCCACCCCGGGCCACAGCATCCCCCGTCGTGAGGGCCCGCACGCGCATGATGGCGTCTACCGTAGAGCGCCCCCTGCGGAAGCCGAACTGGCTCTCCGCCAGATCCGGCCCCACTCGCACCAGCTGCCCGACGAGGCGGTCTGCAATTACTCTTTCAAAGAGCTTGCCCACCTCATCGAGCAGCACAATGGGCCGATACGCGGACGGAGAGTCCGCTGGGCGCCCCGGCTTCTTGATGAGGACCAGTTTCCCCGTCTTCCAACGAAGTGGGAACTGGCCCCTCTCCATGCATGCGCTTAGGAGCCCCCTTAGTCGAGGCCCGAGAGCCCCCATGGCCAGGACCCAGGCTTTTCCGGGTATGCCGTCGGGTCCTGGGGCGGTATTCTTCGCACTCATCTTGCGTACCGCCACTCTCATTTCTACCTCAGTCACCTCTGGAGCATCGTCGTCGTCGGTGTGGTCCGCATCGGGCACCGCAGAAGGCGGAGCCATGGGCGGAGGGGTATGATCCCCTCTGGAAGGGAACAGAGCGCTCACCACGTTCCCCACAAGCTGGGGCCGGAGACTCTGCGTCAGCGGGGGGGCCCATGGGCGGAGTTTCTCCCGCACCATTTTGTATGGGCGCCCCCACGGGTCCCTGTTGAGAGTCTCCAGCATCTCCTCTCGGGCCAGTGCCCTGGCCTGCAGGATCTCCGCTTGGAGGGCGGTCTTCGCCGCTCTGTACCCCTCGTACAACTCCGCCTGGATGGCTTCCGTATCCGGAGGGCGGATACGGAGCCTGCGGTGCCTGGCGTACTGGCGTCGCGCAGCTACGCACGCCCTGCGCAGAGCCTCCAGCTCTTGCGACCACCAGTACACCTGGCGCGAAGCACGTCTAGGATGGACCCGGGGCATTGCCATGTCACACACATTGGACATGGCCTCCCGGAACCACTCCGCCTCGTCATTGATGTCGGCAGGCCTGTCCGGTGATGACACCCAGGCCTGCACGATCGAGGCTTCCAGGAGAAGCTCCCGGTCCAGCTGCTTCAGCGCCCACCGCGGACCACTCGGGGTCTGTCGGACCGGCGTGCTCGAGGTCTGGGTGGAGACGTCAAACCGGATGTACCGGTGATCGGAGTAGGTCTCCACCCCTTCCATGACGCGCCAGTCAATGACACGAGGCGACAGAGCGGGGCTGGCGAACGAAATGTCCACCACCGATTCACCCCGCATCCGCACGCACGTGGGGACAGAACCCCGGTTTAGGACGACCAGGCCTGTCTCCAGAGCCCAGTCCTCCACCATCCTACCCCGTGTGTCCGTATACCGGGAACCCCAAGCCAGATTCTTGGCATTGAAGTCCCCGAGTACGAGCACGGGGAGGGAACCAAACCCGACGACGACGATTCTTAACTCCGCAAGGGAGTTGTGGAACTCGGCAAGAGTTCGGCTCGGGGAGAAGTAAACACCCACCACGACAATCTCCCCGAACCGTGCTGCAACGCAACCCCGTCCTCTCTTGACCGACTCGAGGGACGGAGTACCGGCGGCGGCCGACGAAATGAGGGTCACTGAGCTGCTCAGGTCCTCCACCCAGTCATCCCTGGGCGGGACAAAGTACGGCTCAGTGACTGAGCGGCGGCGCAGTGGTTGATGTTCGCCTGGAGGAGGCGTAATGGGGCCGTTACTGGCATTCCATGTCAGCCCCCTCCTCCCCCCGAGCCCCCTGTGAGGGCCCTGCTGTGGCGGCAACGGCGGCGGCGACGACGACGGTGGATAAGGCAGCGGCCCCGGTGGAAGTGGCGGCGGCTGCGGTGGTGACGGCGGTGGTGGCGGAGCGCTTGCCCCTGCCTCTGGCCTCGGCGGGTGGAGCGCAGGCCCTGCTCCCTGCCCGGTGATCGGCCGGCTTGCCAGCCGCCGCACATACGACATAGTGCGGCGTGGCGTTACACGAGCCGGCCTTGTGACCGGGCTGACCACAGCGGAAGCATAAGTCGCTGCGGTCCACCTCTGAGGTGCATTTTGCCCCCACGTGGTGGCCCACCTGGCAACGGAAGCACCTCAGAGGTCTGGGCTCCAGCAGTTTGACCTGCGCCGAAACCCAGCCCACCAAGAGCCTTTGGCCCTCCCCGGCTATCTTTTTGGCCGCCGTCACGGGGCAGCTCACCCTAATGGTTTGCATCCCCGTATGATCAGCATGGATGGTGCCTGCCTTGATCTGCTCGACAGAGCACCCTCCAGCCTTAGCGACGGCGGCCACCACCTTTGCCTCCGTCACGGAGTCGTCCAGGCCCTGAATGCGCAAGTCAGCGCACTTGGTGGGCCTGGAGACTCGGGTCTCGTCCGCATTTAGGGCAGCCCGGAGCTTTTCGGCCAGAGCGTCAGCGGCCGGGCCACTGGCCGCACCGGGGACCTCCAGCATCCGGGCCCCGGTTGCCGTGATCTTAATTTTTATGCCCCTGGCGGCGCCGATCTCCTCCAGGTTCATAACCTTATCCACCGTCGCGAACACGTGCTGGTAGGACACGCCCCTTTTCTCCGCTTCCGGCTGCAGTGTGACCACCACAGCTGCGGACTTCGGGGCGCGGAGCCTAGCCGCGACGGTTCGCTCCTTGCGCCGCTGCCGCCTCGCCTTCCTTTTGGCCGCCCTTGCCGTCTTACCGGCCTTCTTCTCCCCGGCTACTTGCCATCCGGCGTCGGCCGGAGGAGAAGATTTAGGAGGCGGAGGCGTCCGTTTCGCCGCCGCCTGGGCCGGAGCCCTCACCGTCAGGGCCGGGGACTTGGCCGCCTGCGCAGCTGCTCCGCCCTTGGCTTGCCCCTGCCTGCCTTGGCCTGGCTTGGCCGCGGCAGATGCGGCGGCGGCATACGATGCCGCCTTCCGCTGGTCTAAGGCCGGCTGGCTCGCCGCTAGCGGGGGACGCAGGACAATAGCCTCTAGGGCGGAGAACCTGCTCCGCAGGGCGGCCATCTCTTGCCGCACCAGGGCCAGAACCCGGTCCTCTGCAGGTACGGGCACGGGCCCCTGCCTCTGCCGCTCCCCTACCTGTGGTACCTCCCGGGGGCCGACTGCTCGCAGCCCAGCCAGGTCCGCTCGGAGCTTCTCGTTCTCCTTTCGGAGAAGCTCCATGGCGGCAAGTGTCCCCCCCCTGCCAGCTAAATGGTTGGTTTTGGATACGTGAAAAAAATCACAGCAATAGTTTATATAACGAAATTAAAAGGAAAATTATCACAGCTAAGTAGGCTCTACAAGTTAACGAGTAATAATCGACCAACTTATATTTACAGTTGCAAGAACATATTTTCCCATACAGTCCGTATCGGAGAACATATTTTTCAACTACAAAGTTTGTATTTAGGATAAATTTATCCCAACTACGGAACCCTTGATTGTGCGTGGTCTGACACGCACTTGGCCAGTTTTTAATTAATATGATAAAGCAATAAAAAATACGTGTCTATTTTTATTATCTGATTGACGGACTTAATAGTTTTTTTTTTTTTACCAAAGCATCTTCCCTATTGCATTTTTGTCAGTAGTGAATCCAACGCAGATTTTGAACAACAAAAGATAGTGTTACATTATTTTTTTAATATCTTTCATTGTTTGCCAATATTTTAATAATGTCTTCGAATTTGTTTTATACGACATTTTTATTTTTCAGACTCAATATTCCTATGAGAAATTACTAGAAATACATTAAATTTCTAAACCTCATTTAATAAACGTGTCCAAAAAAATCAAGTGAACTATAGATTGTTCCGAGAAACAATTTAATAATTTTTGCTCGAGAGATCTCGAGAACACGATAGGTAGGCTCTAGCCATTGAGATCGGAGAGCCCTTACGCCTACATACAATGACACTCCAGTCAAGAGCTCCAACGGAGAAAAATGAAATCGTTTTGTGTTTAGGTATAGATTTTTTTCAGGTTTGAATTGTTTTTATGATGACAAGAGGGCGAAGTTTCTGGATTATCTTGGAACTACGTTATTTTATTAAACTATTAGCAACACGCCCCAGGTGCACACGGTTTTTACGACCTAACAAAACGGACTAAATTTTTTATTATAATTATGTAAGTTACAAATTGGTTGGTTAGTTAGTTGTAAGTTGGCTTATTGGTGACTCGCCCGAATCCGGGCGAATCGACCATTTTAATAAAAAATAGTTTTTCTTGAAATGAAATGAAATGAAATGAAATGAAATGAAATGAAATGAAATTGTTTATTCTGTAAATAGGATATCGAAATCACTTTTACACGTCATATAAAAAAATATTAAAAATAAGCTAGATGAGTTCGGCGTTTCCTATCTGACTACTCTGAGAAGAAAGGCCGAAACAAACTCAGAGGTCGCAGTCTCTTTTAAAGTCCAGACATAATCTTGGTCAGGCCATATGAGGACCATGTAGATAAGTGTCTGAAAAGGTCTTTTGAGGAAAGAACCACACAGATTTGAGTGGACCTGTCCAGTCAGTGCAAGCATTTGTCAGTAATCGTGGAGCTCAACTCAGAACTTAAGGAGCTCAACTCGACGAACAATACCAAAGAAAGGACATTTGGGTAGGCCGCATAAACTACTCAAACTGCCAGACCATCATTAAAACTAGCAGAGAAATAAAAACAATATCCACATAGTCCTCACATTCACAATAGTTAAAATAATATAATACTTTACAAAGTAATCATGTCATTTTGAATATAATTTTCAACAATGTCAATGTGTTTATAAAACTGGTATATGTTGATTTTACATAATTAAAATGTCTAGTTTTATGATTTTTTCACAAGGCTTAGCAGAGCGAGCAGTTCAATCCCAAGCTTTTTTATCTTCTAAATAATCTGAAATTGTATAGTACCCTTTTTTACAAAGTTTGGTTTTAATACAGATTTTAAATCGTTTAATGGGTAAGTTTCGAATGTCAATGGGGAGTTTGTTGTAAAAACGTATACATTGACCCATGAATGAGTTGCCTACTTTGTGGAGACGTGTGCGATGTACAGCAAGGTTGTGTTTATTCCTGGTATTTAAACTATGAATATCGGACATTTTCTTAAAATTTGATATATTTTTGTGCACATACAATAGGTTTTCAAAAATATATTGTGAGGCTACAGTCAGAATATTTATTTCTTTGAATTTTTCTCTAAGGGAATCTCTTGGACCTAGATTGTAAATGGCTCGAACAGCCCTTTTCTGTAGAACAAAGATAGTATTAATGTCCGCACAGGTTCCTCAGAGAAGAATCCCATATGACATAAGGCTATGAAAATAACTAAAATAAACAATTCTGGCTGTATCTACGTCAGTTATCTGTCTAATTTTTTTAACAGCATAGGCGGCCGAACTTAGCCTTCCTGACAATTTTTCTATGTGTGGGCCCCATTGTAATTTACCGTCAATAGTGATTCCAAGAAAAACTGTCGACTCAACAGGGTCCAACTCTGTTCCATTAACCTGAACATTGGTAGATAGCTGCCTGACATTTGGCATTGAAAATTTTATGAGTTTAGTCTTTTTTTCGTTCAGGAGAAGATTATTTACATTAAACCAATGCACAACTTTAGAGAGTGCATCATTAACTTGTTCAAAGTTGACTAACTGACGTTTGATTTTAAAAATGAGGGAAGTATCATCTGCGAATAATACGATCTTGTGATTATCCCTTATGTGATAAGGTAAGTCGTTTATATAAATTAAAAACAAGAAAGGACCAAGAATTGAACCCTGCGGAACGCCCATGGTGACCGCAGATCCTGCAGATCTCTTGCCATTAACATCGACCCTCTGAATTCTGTTGTTCAGATAAGAAGTCAGAAGGTCAAGAGCCTTGTCCCTCATACCATAGTGGTACAGTTTCCTGATGAGTGTTTCATGATGTACGCAATCGAATGCCTTGGACAAGTCGCAGAAAATGCCAAGAGCATCTTGCGACTCCTCCCAGGCCTCGTATATGTTCTTCAGTAATTCCACGCCCGCATCTGTAGTTGAACGACCCTTAGTAAAACCAAACTGTTTCAGATGAAATAAATTATGTGCATTGAAATGTCCTAACATTTGTTTTAAAATTAATTTTTCAAAGATTTTGCTCAATGTAGGTAATATCGAAATAGGCCGAAAATTTGTGGGATCAGTTGTGCTGCCAGATTTGAACAGTGGAATCACTTTGCTAAGTTTCATCAGATCAGGAAATACACCAGATGCAATACAAGAGTTAAAAACGATTGCTAAAAAGGGTGAAATAACATCAATTATTGAGGACACGGTATGTACTGATAATCCCCAAAGGTCAGCAGTTTTTTTTACATCAAGATTTTTAAAAGATTCTATAATGTCTTTAGCAGTAATAATTGTGAATTCAAAAAGTTTGTCACATTCTGGTACACATTCTTTAAGTATTGAGTAAGCAGAAGTGGAGGACGACGATGACAGAGTTTTGGTTGTTAAAATGGGAATATTAGTGAAGAAATTTTCAAACTCAGCTGCCACCTCCACGTCTGCCTTAATATCTACATCATTGATTTTTAGATGGAAGTCACGATTCCGTACTGTCGTTCTTCCCGTTTCTGAATTAATTATATTCCAAGTGGTTTTAATTTTATTTCCAGAACATTTTATTTTATTTTTAATGTTTATGGCTTTTGCTGAGGAACAGGCTCTTTTAAAAGTTTTTGAATATTTCCTAACAAATTCTTTAAAAGTTTCATCATGGTTACATGTTTTTTCATGATACAATTCAAATAACCTCTGCCTACTTTTGTAAATACCTGGAGTTGCCCAATCACTAAATAGAACGCGGTCACAAACAGACAATGTTTTTGAGGTGAAAATCTTACTAAACTCACAATTGATGAGGTTAAATAGTAAAGTGTAAGCTTGATCCGGGTCGTTATGATAAAGCAAACCCGGTAGTTTTTCGATTAAATTATTTTTAAATTGTCCTAAGCGACTTTTATTTACAGGAACAAAACTTACAAGTTTTCTTTGAGTTCTGACTGTTTTCTGAGGGAAAGTGACTAACTGGCCACAGTGATCAGAGTCTAACTCATTTATAATTAAATGGCTGGAAGGTCTTAAGTTTGTAAAAATGTTGTCAATACAGGTAGCACTAGTGGCACTTGAGGCAATTCGCACGAATTCGATTTATTTGTGGACGAATCGAAAACTCCAGCAATACGTAGTAGTAAAGTACACTGGCGCACAGAAGTGATTAGGGTAAAATATTTTCAAATAAAACTTTTTACAAAAAAAACAACCGACTTCCAAAAAAAAACACTACGAAGTGAAAAATAACTTTAATTTCGGAAGTCGGTGGTAAAAAACAAAAATACAAAACTCAAGACATCGACAGTTATTTTTCACTTCGTAGTGTTTTCTTTTTGGAAGTCGGTTGTTTTTTTTTTGTAAAAAGTTTTTATTTTTCACTTTTTAGTTGTGGTACCTACCCCACACACATTCGAATACCACTACCAGTGACAGGAACTTATCATATCATCTACATACTAAGTGGGAAAAAAATAGATAATAATGCGTAAATTTTACATCTCGCTCAGAGAGTTATAGATTACAATTTTAATACACATAAATCGGGATAGATGAATTTACTTACACTAAGTGTTAAAAAATTAACTTTAGAATTTTAAGAGGTGCTTTAGACCATCGAACTGAATAATTTTTACTATGGGACAAACTTTGAAATCACGAAAAAAAGAACAGCTTTCTTTACGCATAGAATACATGAAAACCTATAAGAAGTGTATGGTCTTAAAATAACCTGGTAAATCTCTCAATATTGTGCGTACAAACTTACATTTGCAGTTGGAATGTATGGGAGAACATGTTTTTCAACTGCAATGTTAATTTTTTATTTGGGATAAATTCATCCCAACTACAAATCCCTTCATTGTGCGTGGTCCGATACGCACTTGGCCGATTTTTTTATTAGTGTCACGTGAAATAACATTTAATAGTGGACGATTCAGCCTAAAATAAATCAGACTATTAATAAAATATTTATTCACACGATCTCTCGATGGCTTTTATTTTGTATTTGTAGTTTACCTGACTGCTTTAAATAAATCTATATGAATAAAATATTTATTCACACTATCACTTAATGGCTTTCATAATGTATTCGTAGTATTTATATACCTAACTAAAAAAGAGGCGATGTACGAGTCAGACTCCACTCGACTAGACACACGAAGGGTTCCATATCGTACAATATTTAACACTACATATTTTTGGAACGAAGTGCCTTATCGCGCGTTGCGAAAGGGGGCTAGACGGAAAAAATTAAGAGCAAAAGTTGTAACGACACTATTTTTTTTAATTTTAAATATCTCGGAAACGGCTGGGAATATCAAAGTTTTGATAAAGTTCCCCCCCCCCCCTATGATTTCCATTTCAGCTAGAACCTACATTCAGTTAGACCCCTTAGACCCCATTTTTGACCCCCTTTTCTTTTGACCCCCAATATCTGTAATTAAGTATATCTTGGAACTCTCTTATATATATAACCTCCCCCCGAACCCCCCCTCGATATTCTCCCGCGACCCCCTGATCCCGATATACCCCCTGCACACCTCCCCCCTTTTAAATATCTCGGAAACGGCTAGGAATATCAAAGTTTTGAAAAAATTCCCCCCCCACCCCTAGTATCTCCCCTCTCAGCTAGAACCTACATTCAGTTAGACCCCTTAGACCCCATTTTTGACCCCCTTTTCTTTTGACCCCCAATATCTGTAATTAAGTATATCTTACAACTCTCTTATATATATAACCTCCCCCCCCCGAGTCTTAACTTTGGAGCCAGAGGTCGTAGACCTATCAAGTTTGGGGTCCCCGAAATCAGGAGAAAAAGACCTCTCTTTTGGTTCCATTAAAATCACGGGAAAACGCCGCATTATTCCCTATTTTGGTATTGTGTGGTGCTGCGGTGTACGCTGTGTGTGTGGCGTATGCACTCACTTGCCTACTCATTTTATTACAATTCCTTCACTAATTAATCGAAAAGAACTTCGTTCCATCCGGGTGTCCCTTGACACCTATCAAGTTTTTTTTACTTTCTTTAATTATTTTTTTTCTCATTTTTACCCATTTTTAACATTATTTTATTTTTATTATTTTTTGTTATAGCGGCCATAAAGTAGTTAACACTCTGTGAATATTTCAAGTGTCTATCTATTACGGTTCAAAAGATACAGCTTTGTGACCAACGAATGGAGAAAGGACGGACAGCGAAGCCTTAGTAACAGGGTCCCATTGGGTACGGAACCCTAAAGGTAGCACTGAAAAACTTATTAAGATTAAAACGTTCATGTAATTCCAAATGCATTAATGTTAAATTTAAAGATTAAACGAAATAAAATTTATTATGTTTCATGTGCACATAACACTCAAAACATTTAATATTCATCGGATACTAAGAAGCTTAAAATATTACCAGTATTTACTAAGCAAGATGTTCAAACCTTTTAATATTAAAATATTTTTTGAGAAAACAGCACTTTGTTAACAAACAAGATTAATACCTACTCGCTTACTTAGACAAGCACACAAATCTAATTTATGTAACGGCAAAAAAAATCCGAAGGTAGAAAAACGTTAAAAACAAACCGGATGCTTGAAACCCGGACTCCGGGAAAGACAACTCAACGATTGCTGTAATGAATTTAATTGAGTCATTATAAAAATTCTTATTTTTAGGTTTTCTCAAATTAATTTTGGGATAGTTCCTAGATCTCAGGATTGTTTGAAAAAAATGAGATGAATCCCGGGATTATAAATAAGGGCTTGGATTGAATTCTCCAGAAATAGGTATCTGAACAAAAAACCAACTCAACAGAATATACGAGCGACTGGACAAACATCGTAAAATAAAATGGCGAAAACTTATTTGGGGAAGCAAGTTTATTGGCTTTATCATGACATAGCTGATCCCTCATAAAAATATGTATCGGCATTGTAAGAAAAATATTACTTGAAACTTATGTTCACGACCTCTGGAGGGGCTACACGCGAATATGAACATTCAATTCGCACGTTTTATGGGTGCGATAGGGGCAATATCGCGTGGCGTGCTGAGTCAGGGATATTGAAATACAGGACATTGTGTAAAGTACAGGTGTGTTCGAGGGCGTCATAATTTTGTTTGCTGGTCGATTTTGGTGTCAGGAAGTCTAAGGGACGGCTTGAGCATTCAGGGTTATGTAATTCAAATAACTTTAGGTCAGTGGAGCCTTCAGCGATGAATATAGGCACCTTGTGACCTATGATAGCGTAAGTAAATAATATTGTAAGCAATATTAGAGGTCGAAAACTGAATTTTAAGAAGGACCTCTTATTGCCAAAGTTATTTCAAATATTTGCATAATAATCCAAGTTTTTCCGTTTATTTTCCTTAATCATACTTACCTAAAGCTTTATCAGCAGACGAAAAATGCAAACTGTGGAAAAACCAAACCTTCGTACATCGTCACTACGTCAGAACAACTGCCCCCTGACCACGAACTGCAGTGGTCAATATAAAAATCTATGAACGGATGGCGGGTGCAAGATCCAATCTGGCCAAATGGGGTATTATCGACCCATCCCAAACATAGTGTGAGTGTGGAGCCCCCTCACAGGATTTTCTCTCTTTTCCGTCTTGCACAGCTTCCTCCGTGTCATAAATGAGGTAACTGATAAAGCTGTCAAAGACACTACAAAACATGAGTCATCAACACGAGAAAAAGAAGACAAAGATAATAATGAATTATCTAAAGCGCATCCCAATACAAAAATAACCTTCCATTCTGAATTTCGCACACAGACACCTCCACAATTTGCAGTAAAAATTCTCACAACCAATAATCGATAAAAAAAAATCCTTTCGTCGAATAGTTTGACGTATAACTGCTGCACACCGTTCACACGTCGAGCTATTCCATGTGAACTGACAAAACATTCTACCAAAAGCAAACAGCCAGCCGTCTCGAAAACGAGTGTTGTAAATAATTCCAACAGTTTGGATTCGGTTCATACTCTAAACGGTTGGAAAATACGTAGGAGTTTTGTGTTTTTAACTGCTGATGTTTTTTTTTAAACTAGGTTTATGGAGTTTTTCATTCGTTCCATCGAAAACCACATTTTGGAAAGGGCTATGTATCTATCTATTTACATGTGACTTTGACTGACAAAAGAGGGCCTTTTACTGGTTTAATTAAATTAAAATGTTACATTGGCTTCCTGGTGCTTCGAAACATATCAGGTAGTCAAGTGTACCTAGTTTTGTTAAGATTAAAACACAGCACAAAGTGTATCGTTATAGCAAGTTATAATAATTATTAAGGGAGTTAAACCTACTTGCGATTATTTGTTAAATTAAATTATGATTAATCCTGAACAAACTTTTAACACAACAAGTACAATTTTAACAGCAAACATTTTTAAACCCCCGAAACAAACATTTCCTCATTTCTCTTTCCTACTCCATCACCAGACCCTGTTCACCATCTATCTATAAAAATTTTCATTGAGACCATTCCAATGAGCCCAAACACGATACCTGTGCTGTAAGTTGGTAAGGGAGTTGGGTATCCTTTAAATTCCGGGTGATGCTGCAGCATCAGTTCAAGGTTACTATGTTCTTCTAATATCATTGAAGTAACAGAACACTAAATTTCAAATCGATCAGACCTGTGGAAGATACTCACATCCGTTCATCAACTAGAAAAGAGCTGATAATCTTCAAACGACTAAACCGATTTTAATAAAAACATATCTAAGAACCATCGCTAGAAAATCTGCTTTCAAATTAAAAAAACCGTATTCAAATCGGTTCACCCGTTTAAGAGCTACGGTGCCACAGACAGACAGACACACATATCGGTCTAACTTATAACACCTCTCTTTTCGCGTTGGGGGTTAAAAACAAAAATAATTAAGTACTTACAGAAGCTATCCTCCACCATACAACCGAGATATTTATATTCAAAACAAAAGCCTGCGGGCGTGGTCAAAAACAAAGCCCGTATATTCCTTTACCGAACTATTTTCGCGAAACGGCGCGTCCGGTGAGGATCCGGTAAATATTTGAACGATCCACGTTTTACAATTTACGCCCATCTGGGGTATTCGAACGTTGCTTTATGTTCAAACGGCATGGAATCCTTTAATTAGAAATTGTTTGATAGCCGACGGCTAGATGGCGTTAGTTTCAAATGTATTGATGTGGTGTGACGAAGTGTTTTGGTGTTATTTATTGTAAAAAAGTGAACATTGTGCTTTATTATAAAATAATTCGTTAAACACATTCTACGTAGGTGAGTACCAACTTATAAGATTTTCTTAATTTTCTCATACTTACCTAAAGGTTTATTTAAAATCAATGCTCGAGTATCTACTTCGTTCTAAAGAGTGGACCTAAAAAGTACAATTTAGTCTAAATATTTACAGACTGCTGAGTGGTATAAATAGTAAAACAGTAACTACAATTTACTTGACCCTAACATCTTACCTTCCAAGCCAAGCAATCACCAACAAAACAATAATAACAACAACTCGTGGTCAAATAAAGCGGTAGTCAACAACAAAATAAGCCTTTACCCATTAATCTAAGAGACTTACGCATAAATTGGACTATCTGTGGTGAAACTTTCCTAGTTTGAACATTTGTTATTCAGATATCCCGTTCCTAATGGAGATTTACGAGATGCTCATTATTTTGTGTAACAGATTCAATTTTAAGACCACTCTGTGAAGATTTTGTTGTTAATTTTGATGGTTTGGCTGTGAAATGTGAGCTACTGTTGTAATGGTTTTTAATTTTAATGATTTAATGAATAATGTTTCTGTTCAAAAGATTTCCTTCATTGCTTTTTCTGACACATATATTTGATATTTCTTGAACATAGTTTCGGTGAACGAAATATGACAATCTTTGTTATAATTTAGTAAAATTAAAAAAATATATTGTATTCAATATAACCGCCCCTAAGGCGACCCACTGACCCTAAAATATAAATATTTTGTACAAATGTATAAAGGAAAAATAAACAAAGAGAAGAGCTCATTTGTAAAATTAAATATAATTAGATAATCAAAAGGAGTTTTATCGTAAAAGGAAGAGTAACTTGAAATCGATGATTTGGACATCACAAGCCTTTCAGTAAGCTCCTCTAACTAACCTGTAAAAAAAAGCAAGTCCTTCAATTTTATCATTTTGTGTATATAAGAAATCTAAGTAAGTATAAGTAACTTTAATTATACCATATTATAACTACGATGTAGAACATAACCCACTTCACTTGAACTCGTACGGTGTTGCCAAACTTCTGCAGCTGGAACATTTTAATTGCCGCAATTAATTAGGATTGAGTTAGGTTTCCTTCATACACGACCCACGCATAATGAGAAAAATACTTCCGTATGATGAGAAGTTAATTTGCAAATTATGAGCTGAAAATATAATGAGGGGTTTTTGGTAAATTTTATAATTTGTTTTGTATAATTAAATCCATACTTGATACTAAGAATGTGAAAAGGGCTATTAGAAATAGAAATCCTACGAGAAAGAAATACTAATCCTATCCTATTTCTTATACTAATATTATTATATAAACGTGAAAGTTTGTAAGGATGGATGGATGTTTGTTACTCTAGCACGCAAAAACGACTGAATGGATTTGGATAAAATTTGGCACACAGATAGTTTATACCTGGATTAACACATAAAATACTTTTTATCTGGATATTCCTACGGGATTGAGACTAATGTGGGTGTAACCGTGGGGCGCTGCTAGTAAAAAATATTTAAAAGATCTAATGTTTTTTTGTAAATTTTATGAATAAAAAAAAATTGTAACAAACTTTAAAACTAAATTATCTATCACGATGAAACAAACTTCATAATGATTGGAAGTAATTAGGCGTCCTCATAAAATGAAAATTGTGATAAAAAAAATCCATAGATTTTTTTAAATATTTTTACCGTCGATAAAATTAAGCATATATGTGCACATTATAAAGACTCACACTGTATTGTAATCCAGCCGTGGGTAATATTTTAAGCTACTTAAATTGTCTATATTATTTACCAGTGAGCCCCAAACTAGACATAATTATAGACTGTCATATAACGAAACAGGGCGATAGTTGGGGTTATTTGCAGTAATAAAAATATCTCTGTGGCAGAGCCCTAACTTGATCTCCTTAAAAGTTATGACTATTTGAGTGTTTTTAAGAAAATACTTTTTTTTATAATAGGCGACTACCTTTTTAAAACAATAAATGGTGTTTAGTTGCTTCTAGGAAATGTATCATCGCTACAAAAGTGCTTTTATGACAATGGGTACTATGATTTAAGAGTATTGGCACTTTTTAAAATATCTTTTAAGTCTCATGAAAAATTATTTGTAAAATATATATATTTCTATTCATATATTTTACTGCAAATAACCCCAACTATCACCCTGTTTCGTTTGATCCATGATTTTTTACCCACCCTGTATACAGACAGAAATAAATGTGTCTGTCAGTTACGTGTTTGTGGCTAAACCACTGGACCTATCTTGATGAAATTTTGCACGAAGACAGCTTGAACCCTGAAATCTTTCCTCAAGATCCCTAAAAGAATTCAATTGGGTGTAAAAGTTGGTTACTTTATGGATATGGTAATCTGAAATACACGCAGCCAAAGTCGCGGGCAGAAAGTGAAACTCCTACCTGTTACATTTAATATTCTGTTTCGTATCGTATCGTATCGTACGGCATTAGGAAAAGCAATCATGTGTATGTAATAATAATAATAATATGTACTTAATGTAACCATCAAATATTAATATAACCTTGGTGAGTCTATCAAAATATTTGACGGTAATTCAAATATACCTACGTTTGAAGTGAAAATGGTATTCATGATTTGATTTTGCAAAGGTTCGTTCATCGAAAAAAGTACCAGAAGCATATTGACATAATTTTGATTTATTTTAATTTAATGTTAAATTAATTCTGATTTGATGTTGATTTAATTTTGTTTTGTTTATAATTTAATTTAATTTATGATTTAATTCTAATTTAATTTTGATTTTAGTTTTGATTTTGATTTAACTTTTGGTTTTATTGTAATATTGTTTTTGATTTTAGTGCTACTAACATATTTTTGTAAGTTCTAATACTAATACAATATGGATGTTTTCCAAAATAAATCTGTCTGTATGACCGCATTGTTATTCTAAACTAAGTAACGGATTTTAATGCGAATTTCACCATTATTTAGAGAATTTTATTCAGAAAAGTTTACGTGAATAAATCTAAACAATAATAAGCAACAAAAATAAACACAAACACTACAACAACAAAGCCCGAAAACAAAATCGAGTTGCGAGTTATTTGTTTAACAATAATGATATATTATATAAATCTCGATGTTTTGTCAAGTCGTAAAAATCGTGTGAAGCAGGGCCGGATCGCTAGTTATAGTTAAAATAAACAGAGTAAGTATTTTTTTTTCCACACGCCCAAAAAAACCACTACCACACTAACCACCTTTTAAAACCCATAACTAAAATAACCCGGCAACCTGTACAGCAGTAAACATCAAAGAATTAAGACTAACAGAGGATCGAACATTTCAATCAAAGTGGTTATGCATAATTCAGTGAGACGCCCCGAAGGACCGTAATTGAAATACGCGAGGCCTTCGGGTAGCCACTTCGATGCTAATCGGTGACACCTAACGTAAATCACTATCCCTTTTAATAGTGTTATTAGTAGTGATGTTAGGGGTTATTTTGATGTTGATTTTCTTGACTGAATGTTTATTATTGTGGTTTTTGTTAGGGTTCCGTATCTCAAAAGGGAAAAATCGGAACCCTTATAGGATCACTCGTGTGTCTGTCTGTCCGTCTGTCACAGCTAATTTGCTCTGAATCTAATGGACCGATTAAGTTGAAATTTAGTACACATAATATATGTATTTCTGTGACCCAAATACGGACGTGTAACGTAAATAAATGAATTTTGAATGTGGGGGTCACTTTTGGGGGTAAATAAGAAAATTTAATTTAGTGGGGGGCCTTCCAACGCTACCTCTCCTGGTACGCAGTCGCCTCTCCAGAATCTTTCGGCCACATCGGTCATCTGTTCTGCGAGGAATGTCAGTTTGGTAATTCTTTGGGCTATGTCGGTTATCTGGGTTCCCCTACGGATCGCTTTTTGACACTGGTAAAGAAGTGAAACAATCATTCGTGGCTTGAAGGTATCTAAATAAGCATTTCATAGGACGATGCCTACTTCTGCATTTAGTTGACTTTTATATTTCCAAGTAATTCAATTTGTAGGCTTTTAGGTTTGTGTTGATTGCACAAATTGTAAGCCACTGAATTACGTATATATTAAAAACACTGACGAAATTACCGAAATAGGCGAACTGCGATTACAATAATGTTTCAGGCAGGAACATTTGTCAATACCTATTTTATTCGCGTCCTAACCAAAACGATCGTTCGCGCGAATACGCGATGTCGCTCTCTGTATCTTTTTTTTTCATGTGGAAATCCTCATGGATAAGAAAGAAAGAAAGAAAAACATTTATTTGGATACAGTTCGTGAAACACAAAACACAAATAACAAAACGAAAAATTGAAAATAATGTTTTAACAATAGGTAATAGTGTGTGCCTCACGGATACGCCAAAAAGATTAATTTCAGCATTAATGCTAGACAGATGCTGTCTGACGCTGGGAATCAAACATAAATACAAAAACAAAAAACATATGAAAACAACAAGAACTGATCCAGCAAAAACCTGTTTTTAGCGAGCCATATTGTAGATTGATCCGTGCATCGGTGCGCTCACAAAGCGCTACAGGCCGCCGACCGCAGTGGATAGATACACCGACAGTTTTACGACAAGAAAAAATACTGTGGGTTACTGTGGGGAGACCCTCCGTCTAGAGTTATGTCGGATTCCTACCGACTAAAACCCCACTGTTCCTACTACTACCATGCATCGAGGGCCCGGGACATACTCGTACATACGCCGCACTCCCGATTGGTACCAGCCCGCCATGCGTAGCGGGCCCCATCACCCAGTGTGGCCGATCCCACGACCGCACGTCCTCCCCTATAGGCTCGCATGGACCTCTTTGGGTCTGACTATTCGGGCGATGACACAGCCCCAATTTCGCCGCCCGCAGGCCCCTCCTTATTGTGGATGGAGATCGTTAAGCGCCCTTCGACGCCCAGCTGCTCTTCTGGTGCTTTACCTATATGAATCCATAAAGTCGCTTTTGTACGTCAAAACTCATACAAACGAATAACGATCGTCTCGATGGCGTAGAACGCGGGGTTATGCTTCCTAATGTATACATTAGAAAGCATAACCCAAATGTTGGCATTGTGATGAAATAAATAAAACGTAAAAAATTTCGCCATCTTGGATTTACATTTCGGCCCCACTATCGGCTTTAACACCCTCGAAAACCATGAAAACGACACCCATGATGAAAGATGAATTTTTCGGAGCTGTCATCTTGGATTTACATTTTGACCAAATTCCAATTCACACTTTCTCTCTCTCTCTCTCCGGCGGCATGCAGTGTACTCGGGCCGATGTGTAAAATTTTATCACACGATCCATTTAGCGTGACGATTTTTGAAAGTTTACAAGCCGCGTTCCAAAAAGTCATCTAAGTGCGAAAGTAGGCATCGTGCTACGAAACCTTAAAAAGGATACCTATATATTTCTTTAAAGCGAACCAAATAGATCTGAAACTAAAGAATTTCTCTTGAAAAACGAAGCACCCAAGTAAAGTGGGTACTTACGTTTAAATTTATCGTACCTACCTGCCTTTACTTAGTGATTGATATATGGCCTCAAACAAGTGGTTGCAGTACCTAGTTTTTCGTTGAATATTTCCTAGAACCATTTACTCGTAAGTAGCTAGTTAAGGCATGATATTGGATGAAGTACCTATGTTTTAAGACATAACATGACGCCTTTTATCATCGAAGGGTTGGGCAGAGGTGTAAGTTATGTTTAAGTCCCATGACATAATTTTAATACTAGAAATAAAGATAAACTAGATCAACCATTTTTCAGATTATCTAAAGTACATACATCTTTTATGGGGTACTGTGTTAAATGTTACAACAAAATACCTTGTGACATATTGCAATTAAATGAAAGAAAATTTAAAACTCATATCAAAAGTACACTTTGTAAACAAGCATATTACAAATTAGAGGATTATATCCAAGATAAGAGTGCTTGGAAACATGCTGGTCCTGCTCCATAGGACAATTTAGAATCAAGACAAAATCAAACTGGTTGCTAATTTAATTGTAAAATTGATTATTTTTTGTTTTATGACATTGATTTTACATTCTGTGATTACTTTCTCACACTTATTAATTACAAAATTTTAGGAAAATCGTCTATTTTTACAATGTTTGAAAATATGTGAGCACCATGTAACTATCACATATTAAATTATCTGTCGTTGCTTCATTTTTAATTCTTTTTACCTATTGTGGTATAGTAATTTTATTCTAGGTGCATCGTCTTCACATATAGGTAATATTATTTAACTAATGTACGTGCATATACAAACAATTGTAAAACATTTTAAAAGAGTAACGGTGGAGTTTCTTGCCCATTCTTCTCCATACGAAAACTACCTTTTGGAAGGGGCGACTAGAATCAATTTTAATATTTTGTAAATTTTGACGTTCAAAAGTGCCATACATGGGCCTATTTGAAATAAATGATTTGACTTTGACTTTGACTTTGACTTTGACATGGAAGTGAGCGTATTGCCACCGACCGGGCACAAATTCGGACTCCAGGCTACAACGGAGAAATTTCTGATGGAAAAACACTGCCCGACCTGGGAATCGAACCCACAACCTCATGCTCAGCAGTAGCGCTTACGACTACTACACCAACGAAGTACCTACGTTATATGTTATTTTAATAGGTTTTGACAATTTCTTCGTACATTTTCTGAAATGCATAAATACTTCATAAAGAATTAATGGGATTTTTCTATGAGAAGCTATGAAAATCACGCTTTGATTTTCTTAAATTCGCCATATTGACGAGTACCGTACCACAACAACGGTAACGGGTGGGCGGGCGTGTTCTATTTCAATCGTCATCACTAATTACTAATCAGTACGCAGTAAGCAGAGCTCGGTCGCTGGGCGACTTTGGTGAAAATAGAGAATGCTCATTTAATAGTATAGGAAAGTTCATACTAATCCATGTATAGTACCTACTTATTCCATGCTGCCATGTCATTATTCTTATTTAATTATTCATTATCTTGTTCCAAACTTTAGGCGACCGAGCTCTGCTCGGGTGAAAATATGCAAAAAACAATTTTTTCCAGATATGAGACCTAACTAGATCGAATTTTCGTCTCCGTAAACGTTCTCGAAATCGTTAGAGCCGATTTCGTGAACGTGAGTAATATTAATACAAATATTGCTCGTTTGATAGTATAAAATGACCATGATGATGAATTTGTCAACAATAAAAACTTTTTACAAAAAATACAACCGACTTCCAAACTACAAAGTGAAAAATAACTATTTCAAGTCGGTGTCTTTAGATCAGTATTTTAGTTTTTTTGACACCGACTTCTGAAATTAAAGTTATTTTTCACTTTGTGGTTTGGAAGTCGGTTGTATTTTTTGTAAAATAAAAAATATTTCTCGCTTTTTAGTGGGTCAATTTGTAATTAATCTATGTTACATTAGCCTTATGCCAGCTGCTCATCACCTTTTACAAAATATTGCTTTTCCCGATTCAGGGACGTTCATCGTTGAGGAGTTCTCCTGGTACTTCACCATCAGCTCCACTTCTCCATATGCATTGTGACGAGCATAAATTGCATTGCAACCATATTAAAGTAATCGAATCGCAACCCGTGAAATACTTATTATTGAGTAGTTCCGGTGGCTATTTGTGGTCTTCATCATCAGTTCCAGTTAACTAAATGGTGCTTTCCAAGAGCAACTGCACGAGTTACTATAAAAAATACCCAAATCGCTATAGGTTTGCTTGTAATATTTGAAGAGTTCCCTCGATTTCTCTCGGATGCCATCATCAGATCCTGATTTCCTTATCATGGTACCATTCTTGGGATATTTGCGTTCCAAAAAAAAAAATCATCAACGACTTTGATGATTTTTTTTCATAAACGACGAAGTTATCTACGAACACACATAAAAAAAAAAATATATATACGGTCGAATTGAGTAACCTCCTTTTTTTGAAGTCGGTTAAAAATTTAACAGTGATTAATTTCAAAACTCATTATTAAAAACAAAGTAACTGCATAATGAATCTGCAACGAACCAAAAAGACCCACCCACTTTCAGAAAACACTGTTTTCAATTAAATTTCTCGTACATATCCACTGAAAATTACCGAATAAATCGCAGTTATATTAAGCTCCACTCATATAGGAAACATTGCTAATTTCTCTTTAATTAGCCGTTTATTTAACAAGAATGAAATAAAGCCAACTATTGGGAATTAATTATAACCATTACTATATTAACTACTGCTTTGTTTCAAGCACTTTGTTAACTGAACATCGAAAATGGTCGTAATAAATTATTTTCAATGAACACGTGTGTAAAATGAAAAGCCGTTTCAATTATATTTATCTGTTGAACGTTAGATGTAAAATCGTGTTGATGCTAAAATATTGTGGTGGTTAATGTAGGTCTTATAAAAGCCTTATGTTGGAACTAAAACTAGGAAACAGGGTTTTTAAAATTTCATAAAAAACAATCAATCTGCCTAGCCTTTTCCCAACAATATTGGGGTCGGCTTTCAGTCTAACTGGATGCAGCTGAATACCAGTCTTTAACATGGAGCGACTGCCCCACAACCCAGTTACTGGGTAGCACAATACCCCTTGGTAAGATTGGTTGTCAGACTTTCGGGTTTCTAATTACCGTAACGACTGTCTAAGATTACGAATGACAACCGGGACCAACTACTTAACGTGCTTACCGAGGCACGGAGGGGTCTCGATATGTAATGGATGGTCACCCATCCACGACCCGTCCTCGGCAAGCGTTGCTTAACCTGAAAGATCGACCCGTGTGACTGTTATTATTTAGCCACGAGCTCCTCTTCAATTTCATAGAAAACAAAAATACTAATATTTTAATATAAAGAAAAAAGAAAGAATAACAATTACCTACATTACATAATTTTATTTTATTTCTTTTTTATTTATTTTGTTCACGTTTACCTTACTGACACAGTAAATAAAAGCTCTGTAGATTCGTTTGGCATTTAATCATCACAAACACCATCTAACATTTTAATATTCTATTAATATAACAACATGTAGCTATAAATGTATTTAATAAAATCATCCAAATTTTAAAGGCAATGAAAAACTCAACTGCACCAAATCTTTATACAGCGCCATCTATCCACCGTTTCTTGAACTCGCAACTCAAACGGCTGAGCAAATATTCGGCATCGTCTATACAATACGCAAGTAGTTATCCTGTTGTACAGATAGAGGTATCGCCTTGTACCGTTTGGGGCATGACATCGCTAAACTCATAATAAATTGGTTTCTTGTGACTCGGTTGTGAATTTACGAGTATATTTCGTGTGGCATAATTTTATTATTCTGAAAACTTATTCTATGTTTATCGAGATGCTAGGATACTGTGTGATACGCGTTAAAGTATTCTTGTGTGAAAGAATGTACTATCAATCATACCTGTTCATCATTGTCAAATCAACTCAAAAGCATCTCAGCTCGATTTCAAGCTCTCCAAGGTGGCAAGGACATTGATGCGCAACTTGTTATCATGGATTCGGTACATGATTCTGGACCCCCCTGCGTAGAAATGATTCATCGGTGATTAAAAAAAAAACTGCTGTTCCATACATTTTGACCGCGTAGCGCACTTTTGTATGAAACAGCAGATTTTTTTAATAGCCGATGAATTTTACGCGTCTATATAAATATATTCTGATTTCGCTATTTATTTATTGTACTCTATCATATTAAGGACATCAGTCAATTAAATTAGTTAAAAAAAAAAAAACATCACGACGCTGCTGAACAAACGTATCTTCCGTAGATTTATTCAATCTTTATGCATTAGTTCTAGTTGCTCACATCTCTTGGCGACTTGCGACTTTCACCTTTTCATAATTGATTCATACTTCCCTCAAAAAAAAACAGTGGCACTCCGGGAGTGCCGACAGAAGTGAAAACTTTAAAAAAAGGTGTCAGTAAATTGCGTTACAGTGTCGCGAAATCAATGGTGTAGTCCCATCTCAAAAAATGCTCATCGCGTCTAAAGAAGTTTTCACTTCAAAAACTATAGTTCACAATCACATCCAATAAAACTGACATCTCCGTAGGAAAGTCATGAAATCCCAGTGAAGGAACGAACAGAATGAATGAACTAACAGTATCGTTTAATCGCACATATTTAACACAGCTCGTGCCGAATGAACAGTCATAATTTGTTGTAACAGTCAGATTGTTCTGATGCAAAGCGCGAAGTTTGGGTCGAATGTGCGTAGGTACTGTAAAATAATCTAGAAATTCAGTTTAAAAGAAGAGGTAACAACAAAAGCGCCTCGCTACTAAGTCGCTTACGATGCAGCACTAACAGTATCCTGAGCGTATTGTCCGAACGGTGGGACTCGGTGATGTTGGAGAGGTGGATGCACCTGCATGCCAGTTCGTCACCATTTATTAAGTGAACATTGTTTTATAATTGTAATTTAATGTAACCAAATGAATTTTAATCTTGTAACTATATTAATTGTACATTTATTTAATTTTTTTTAATTTTTAATGTGTGGGTTTTAATGTGTAATATTTTAATGAATAATTTTTTATGTATAATTTTATGTATAATTTCTATGTACTGATGATTAATATGGGAATAATTTCCTAAAATAAATGATTAATAATAAAAGTCTTTTCTGTAATTTCATTGTACTGCACCAAATCATTTTCAACAACATTTCAGTGGAAAAACGTCCACTTCTGGACAAAGGCCTCCCCCAAGCGTCACCACATCGACTGGTCCTATATTTTTTGCATCCAGCAGATAACCACGACTTTCCCTCTGTAAGTCGTCGGCCCACCTTGTAAGAGGCCTCTACACTAAACCTTCCAGTACGTGGTCACTCGAGACCTTTTAGGCCATAATTATCATCTAACGTGGCTTATATGACAAACAATCAGGCATCAACATCAACTCAGCCTATCACAGTCCGCAGGAGGAGACGACGGCGCGTTGTGTTCCACGCGCGCCTCAAAGCGATGTCAGCAGAATTGACAAGGTCCGCTAGGGCCGATGCCTGCCGGGGTTGCGAATAAGGCCGAAAGAGAAATCGTGGCCTCCGGCAACAGGACAACCGAAGGAACACGGATGGGTTTTAGTCAGTAAGAGTCTGACACGCCCTCCCGCTCCGCGCAGAGCGGGAGAAGTTATTTGATAATTTCCCACCCAAAAAATAAATAAAAAAATGAGCCTCTCCCAAGCTGGGCCACAACACCCTTTCCTCCGTTTTCCGCATCCAGTTTCTTTAGGTCGTCAGTCTATCTAGCTGGGCATCCCACGCTACGCTTGCCGATACGCGGTCTCCACACATGAACATCGAACATGATCAGTACAACGGTGCAAAGAAACAGCAACGAAAAACCATTACAAGATATCAGTATCTACAATTTCCTGTAGACCCAACTTGGACGTCTCACTAAAGTTACAGTGAATATACTAGAAAAACGAAAGAGCAAAGATCTTACAAACTTTCTGTGGTGCAAATCTCTCATATTTTCCGTTACATCAAATACCACAAAAGACTCGAGAGTTACTTCTTAGTTAACAGTAGAATCAACACTGAACCCGTCGTAACTTCTGACGATTCAAAAGTTCTGGCAGCATCCTAATTGAATGAAAACATTTGGACTTACAACTACGTTTGTATTTGTGGATGCTAGTTCGTGAATAACAGTCTTTTTAGTGTTTCGATTCCTGTTAAATTCTGTTGAAGAATTTATTTTCTTTAGCAGTGTGGTGCAGCTTTTAAGGTATTTTATTAATGCAGGGCAAATGTTTAAGATTTTATAGCTGCGGGACCTTAGAAAATTCGAAAGTTTTCTGCAAAAGAATATTTAAATATTAAAAATTTCAGCAATATAGGCACTGTTTTTGGGATATTTTTAGCTCGAAAATTCAGATTAATAATAAAGTTAATTCCGCTACCAATCAAAAACTATATATTTATTATTCTCATAAAGATCGTACTCATGAAATTGTCCCACATAAGTATAGTCAAACTTTTCGTGAAAATATTTCGACGTTAATTTCCGTACCTACATTTTCTTTTATCGCCCTGCGTTAGAAGTCCTGTTAATTATGCGTCATTTAAATTACCGATACCGTTAAACCCAGTCGCTTTTGGGCACTGCGGGTAATGTTAGATATCGGTGGTATTACAAGAAGATGTGCAGTATTATTACTCAGAAAAATATTCAGATTTTTTAAGGCTTTTAGCCAAGTGCATGATTGTACTGCCAAACAAAATACAACGTTAGATTTCTACATTTATATTTGTAATTTATAGGTATGGTATGTTTAATAAATAATATTCTATTTTTTATCTATATAACGTCCTAAATATTGAGTTTCTCGGACGATACCATCATTCGCAGTGAGAAGAATCGTAAAGAACCATTTCAGACGATAAACAGCCACATCCGTATCTGATACCAAAAAGAACAGAGATGAGGAACGATCAGAAACTGACTGGTGACCGCAGAAATTCTAGTACATTTGCCCAAAATCCTATCATCAATATTCAAAAGTTATTTATTCAAACTTGGCTGAGAATCAGCACTTTTCGAACGTCAAAATTACATAAGACAGTCCCCCAAAAACGCCCACCCTTCACCACATCGATGGTTTGATCAATTGGTTGTCGACGACGGAACAAAAAAGCGGAATACCTGGAAACTGCAGAAGATGACATTTATGACCTCAATATGATAAGCACATAAACAAAATGTAGAAGCGTTTTCAAGAGTACTGTTTTATTATGATGACTACTAAACAGCATGCCAATTGCGTACTTAACTCTCATTTCAATCACAATGTGAAGAATTTTGAACGAAATTAATCATCCATTGCTTTATAATTTTACTATAATTCATAACTTGTTTGAAAAATGTATCTGCTCGACAGCGTAAATAACGCAATGAATATTTTTAAATTGTCAAAATTAAAGGCATTGGCCTGGCAAATGTATAACGCAATTCCCTCACAGATTTCCACGAAACAATAACCTTGACGTGACATTCACGATAACCTCGAAGTCAGAACTTAGAATTCTGGCAATAAGTTCGACTGGGACGTAAAACAGGTTTGAGTACGGATGGATCAAGTGCCCACCACTTGTGTGAAGTGCTCTTTATGATCGCTGTGTAGTGGCTTTGGCGTTTCCGAATTAATTCGGGAATTGTTTTGAGTGGATCGATTGATAGTTAAAAATATAGACATGAAATTAATAAGCTTTGTATTTGGAATAGATTAAAGCTAGAAGCTGATTTTGTGTTTTAATTGATCAATTAAAAGTAAGTTCAAAAACTAAAACCCGACTACTGAAAAATTGCGCGCTGAAAATAATAATAATAAATTTTTATTTCATGAGCCTAATACATAAGGAGAGAAAGGGTTAATAATGAATTTCTTAAATAACTTGTATCCTTATAGTAATTAGACTAAGCACATGCACGAATTTGTGAAACTCCGGACACCCAAACTAGGACATGTCCTGTATCTCAGGTGTCAGCGTTCCTTCCTGCCAGACACATTGTGGAGCGTAACTTATTGTATAATTGTTATTGTATAAATGGAAAAACAACAGAAAAAATATTAAAAATAAATACGTAACTATAATGTATTACCTACCTATTTAATATATATATGTGTGTGTGTGGAGAGGTGAATGTAGTGTAAGGAAGAGTGAGTGTAGTGTGAGAATGTTTAAGTGTGAGTTGATAGATTGCGGATACGTGTGTTTTCAGGTGCGTGCGATATATTGTAGATCAGGCAGTGATGCCAGCCAGCAAATTCTCAGTTTCCTGATAGTCTAGAGAAGTGAGCCAATCCCTAACCTTCATCTTACAGTTAATTCTATTTAGATGAAAAATATCGAATTGTTTGTTTGTCTTGTTATACAATCTTACACTAAGGATATAGTAGTGTTTACCTGCAAAAGATGTTCTTGTCCGATCCGAGCCTTAAAGATTGTATGTTTAATTCTACCACGAGGCTCCAGCAGAGGTCGTGACTTATGTTTACGGGCTATGGTCTGGTGGACATACAGTTGGCTCACCGTGAGAACTTTACATTCAGCGTAAAGTTGAGCCGTAGGGTACCTGTAGGGTCTTTTTGTCATAACCTTAAGAACAGCCCGCTGGGCGATCTCAAGCTGCAGAATCGTTGATTTCGGTGCTCCACCCCATACCGTCAAACAGTAGGACAATAGAGACTGACATAGGGCCAAGTACACCATTTGCAGGGTTTTAGTGTCAGCCGACTGACGAAGTCTTCTAAATATAAATATGAGTCTTCGAGCTCGAGTAGTAACAGCCTCAATTTGTCTATGCCAACGGAAACTCTGATCTATATGTACGCCCAAATATTTAACGCAGGGAGATCTGGTAATGTATTAGCAACAGCAGTCAGGGGCAGGCACCAAACAAGAGTGTGCTTTAACTTTGAAAGTCGGCGGGGGCAGATGGTCAGCTCGCATTGCAAAGGGGATAAACAGGGTTTTATCAATATTCAGTGTCAGAAGATTATTAGACAGCCACGCCATTATAATTTTAAGATTTAATTTTTGTTCTGCATTTTGTTTTGTTTGGCACCAGTCTCCTCCATTCACAATAAGAGCTGTGTCGTCAGCGTAAGTAAATATTTTACAGTTTAGTAGGGGCATATTGCACAGATCGTTAATAAATATAATAAAAAGTGTGGGGCCCAGGATGCTTCCTTGTGGAACGCCACAGTTGATAGCCTCTTCATTACTTACATGTTCCCCTATTTTTACCACTTGTACACGATCTCGTAGATAGTCGGCAAAGATTTTTAAGGGGATACCTCTAACTCCTACGTGTTCCAGCTTATTTAAAAGGATTGGGACAGAGACAGTGTCAAAAGCTTTCGCCAGGTCTAGAAACAATCCTAGGCATTTAAAAGTATGAAACAAGAAAATATTTCAGACAGAAATCACGACGTAGATACAAAAATGGTCAAAGTAAAGCCGTGGTCGCATGCCATTATATTTTTTTAAGCGTACAGGGCTATTTATTTACTTAGACAAATGATATATATATACATATTTGTAATGTGCTCGTCAAGCCCTTTCATTCATATCCAAAATGGCACAATAAAAAAAAAACATGACTATGTACTATGACCTCTAGAGGGCGCTACATTGCATTTAATGTGACGTCACATAGCCTCTAACTAGCGGACGATTAAGACGCTTCCAATGATATCTCATTTGTCAAATTATGATCGGTAGTTTAGAAGTTATGAGGTAACAGATGAACATACATACATACATACCGGTCAAAATCATAACCCTCCTTTATGCTTCGCCGTAGTCGGGTAAAAAGAGTGTTAGTTGGTTGTAATATTAAAATCAAAGATAAGATTTCCATTCAATTTTTGTTTCGAATTGTTAGAAATCTCGACCGAAAATAAATAAACACAATTCGAAAAAATAATCTGATTAAAATTAAAACAGATTTGGATATTAAATAAAGGGGGCCAAAGAACTCAATATAAATTAAAATAAGCGAAACAAAGCCTCACAGAAGGGTTTGTAATAATTAAACTGAACTGATTTTTAGACTTTAATTCACGGCTGACCTTTTGTTCTGAGACAAAAGCTTTCGGCCTACAATAGAGGCCGCCACCTGTACCAGGTGGATAACTTATGTCACCATGATTTAGCGAAACCAAGGACAAAATAAAAACATAATGTTTCTACTGCAAGATTTTATAAAGACTCGTGGGTTTTGTCGTTGGTACTTTGTACTGTGTGAGTGTGAATCTTTATATCGATAACATAACATCACGCTTAAATTCCCCAAAGGGTTAGGCAGAAGTGCACCTATGGTACTGGTACACCCACCTACTCAAAATCTCTAGAATTTTCTTCTTATTCTCTACTTAATTTGCTCTTATCTAAATTTGGACTTAGCAAAATTGTGTTGCTCTAATGTTGGATTTTGAAAAATACGTTTCATTTGATCCTTTGTAAAACTTTAAGTGTATTGTTATTTGTGTATTCAAATTTTCTCCAATTAAATTAAGTAAACTCGTTTGTTTGTAGGTTTTCCTAAAGTTAAATTATATTCTTCTCAAACTTAAAATTTAATATTTTCTTATAAGAGACAGGCTCATATGAGATGTCAGACGCAGGTTCTACAGTTTAAATCTAGCAAAACTTGGTCGTTTATTTATTTTACATAGGTACTCAAAACAATTTTCAAAACAAATTGGTACTTAAGTTTGAATTAAGAACCTCCTATTTTTTAAATTTGGTTATTAAGGGTTCTAATTAGGGTTTGGTAAGTCTCGACAGTCTCAAAGTCTCGGGACACGAGACAACCCACGATCAAAGTTCCGGGACGTCCCGGGACTTCGAGACTTCATCATCATCATCATCATCATCATTTCAGCCGAAAGACGTCCACTGCTGAACATAGGCCTCCTCCACTTCGACCGATTCTGTGCTTTCCGCATCCAGCGGATTCCTGCGGCCTTCACAAGGTCATCGGTCCATCTTGTGGGAGGCCTTCCAACGCTACGTCTTCCGGTACGCGGTCGCCACTCCAGAACTTCGAGACTTATCAGAATAAAATAATTGAGTTAATTTTGAGCCAGATGTACCAATAAATACCGGCCAAGCGCGTGTCGGTTCACGTACAATGAAAGGTTCCATGGTTGGGATGAATTTATCCCAAATACAAACTTAACATTGTAGTTAAAAAACGTGTAAACCAACTGCAAATGTAAGTTTGTACGCACAATATTGAGCGATTTACCATGTTATTTTAAGATCATAGACTTCTTATAGGTTTTCCTGTAATCGGTGAGTAAAGAACCATTATCTGCATTTTATTCAAAATTTTAGGCTCAGCGGTTTCGGAGATAAGGGGATTAATTTTCATCTATTTTCTTAAATATCTTTATTTTAAAATTATAAAAAAAAATATGAAATCCTTGCAATAAGCCCTTTCATTTTTTGATATTTCACACGGTACAGTTTACAAAATATTTTTTTAATTTTCTTGTTTGCCCCACAAAAAGGAAATCGAATATTCAAAATTCATTTATTATTTAGTTTAAATAAGTTTTAGGTAAAATTTAGAAACAAGCGTCGTCGTGTCGGAGGACGGCATGCTATGAGTAAAAAAGATATTTTCATTCGCTTTCCCCTGAACTTATAGGGCCAATACATTTTATTTTATAATTTTTTAAAGGGTTCTGTTTTTTTCGGGGTTTTTTTTAATTTAAGGTACGGAACCCTAAAAAAAGCAATTGCTTTATGATTTTTGTAATAATGCCACTGGACAAGGAGAACACTCTCGTTTTCAACAGTTTTCGGTTTTATTGTGTTAAAAGCTTTGTAAAGTACTTAGTTCCAAACTTTCAGTAGGTACGTTTTACAGTTGCTTCAAACATCTGGAACTCCTTTTTGTCAAACCCTAATTCTAATCATCTAGATTTTTTTTTCTGTATTAATAAGAATTGACGTTCTTAGTGATTAATTACAATCTAGCCTAATAGACTAATAAGTAATTCAATTCTAACTTAATATTTATTTAAAAAACGAAACTTTAATTATTACGGGGTGGCGTACAAAAATTTATTATGGTCACTGTATACTTAAATATCCCTATTTCTTTGAGAACAATAGTAAATGAAGAGCACGCGATGAGCCTGTGACTGAGACAATCTCGTCAGATTATTTTGACAAAACAATTTATTGTTTGCTTTTTGTAAGTACCTTCTCATATTAATTTCTTTAAGTTTATAAAAAATATTATCTTGCTGCGTGTTTATTTAATATTTTAGGAAAATTGATAATAGGTTAATATTTTATGCAAAATATGTAAAAAAAAAATCATTTTGTAGATTTTTTGAAATATTGGGAAATCTATATTATCTTTAAACAAATATTTCTTCCTGCTAACCATTTACCAAATCAATTTATAGGTAAAATTCCGATTATTTCATTGTGAATACCGTCTTAGCCGGTAATTCAATGTGTCATTCAAAAGTTTGTCATTTTCTATAACAATGCCACAGCATTGTTATAATTTTATCTCCCAATGACCTCGTAACTAGACGCAGTGATCTACTAATGAATTAATTAATCAAAACACAATCAAACACCAATCAATATTTATTTACTAAGCGTTTAATCAATTAATGTCCATATACTTCGTGTAGCATATACCTGTGCGCAGACAGTAATAATGGCCGAACATTATTCAATACTCAGTAGTTTATTTATTGCGTTCCACAATGTGTAGGTACCTACTTACTTTTCTCAAACGTACTTGGAAATTCGACCATTATTTTGACAACCTTCTTCGAGATAAATCGAAAATGAGACTGGTCGAATACGTGCGAGCGCCCGGCCGGCAATGTTTGTATGAAAATCCGTATCTGTCGTGTTTAGCGGCCGAATAAATTACTATAAAAACTCATATCTGTCGTGTTATTTAAAAATGGTACGAACTTTTTACTTCGACACATGGCAACCAAGGCGGTTACACAGCAAAGATTTTATTAAAATTTCGATTTCGATTGCAAATATAGCAATTTAAAGTAAAGAAGAAACAAATGAACATAATTACGCGTGAAAACAGATCGACAGACCTGTGGATGATACTCACATCCATTCATCAACTAGAAAATAGCTGATAATCTTCAAACGGCTTAACCGATTTTAATAAAACGTGTCTAAGAACAATTGCTAGAAAACCAGCTTTCAATTTAACAAAACTGCATTCAAATCGGTTCACCCGTTTAAGAACTACGGTGCTACAGACAGAGACACACACATAGCGGTTAAAGTTATAACACCCCTCTTTTTACGGCGGGGGTTAAAAAATAACATTATCACTGATTTGGTTATAGAAATGTATCTCGATGAACGAGACAATGTCGTGAACAACTCGAAAATTCAACATTGTTCATCCACATTTCAACATAGTGCATGCAATCAAATGTCACAACACAGGTATTAATATTCTAATCATCAAACGGGAAATTGGATGATATGATCTGGTCAAGAATTTCAATGAGTATTTCATTGTATTTTCGAGGCAACCCAGCGTTCCCACCTCCACGTATGTTATATCGGTTCTAAGTTCCAATAAAGGTTCTATTACTTTGTTTACGTGTTATAACTCATTTACCAGTTAATCGATTAGTCAGTCGAATTGTTCTATCGATAAAATTGTATCGTTGAATTGACATAAAGTGTTGTCATAATATAAGGTATTAAATCGTGCAATAAATTGTGTTTAAATTGCATAGCTGATTATAACAGACAAAAAGTATCAAAGACGTAATCTTCGAAACGGCCGGGCCGATTTTGACGGGACTTTCACTGGAATATAAAATAATATAAAAATAAGCCTTTATTGCTGGTCCCATAAACTTTTCTAAAATATTTTTCTTAATATCGCTACATTTTTTTTTTTAAATAGGTGTTGATGTTCTGTGCACTTTTTTGAAGTGAAAACTTCTTTAGGCGCGTTGGGCATTTTTGAGATGGGGAAACAATTGAACACGCGACACCGTTACCGACACCTCATTTTTGTAAACGCGATTGTGCTCTTTATTTATATAACGTTACAGATCGATATTCTATGCAAGTATTTTTACTTTAAATACATTACTGACTGTATTTCATTTCAAAGAGTTGTTAAGGTGTTGGTTTTTTTTTTTTGTAAACGCGTTTGTGCTCATTATTTAGATAAGGTTACGGGCCAATGTTCTATCCAAGAATTTTTCTTCCACCAAGGCGATCTTATTCAAGTTTTCACTTCTGTCGGCACTCCCGGAGTGCCACTGTTTTTAGGGTTCCGTAGTAAATAAGGAACCCTTATAGTTTCGTCATGTCCGTCTGTCCACGGTCTAGCTCGGAGACTCTTAGTACCTACTAGAAAGCTGTAATTTGGCAAAAAACATGTTTTCCCATACATTCCGTATGTGACAACATGTTTTTCAACTACAAAATTAAGTTTGTTTTTGGGATAAATTCGATGAATGAGGAATAGATTCTTAATAATAGTCCGGGTGACATAATATTAATTTAATATGCTGGAATTTACACGTAAATTTCTAATCTCGAAAAAAATTAAATTGAGATGATCGTGACATGTTTAGTATCAGCAGAAAGGTCCTGACAAGCACATTACGAATATGTATTTAATATTATATTTTCAAAGTAAATAAATATGTTTAAATTGTTAAAAACAAGCAAAAGTGATACTGCGCTACGTACGGCGCGAGACGATACCAAAGCGCAGTTAATCAAATCTTAATAAATAGTAACGATTTGTAATTTCACTCTTCTGCAGAAAAACAACTACAACGAAATATTATATTTTGGATTTTTTCGAAGCTCTAGAAATGGTGTAGGCGTCGAAATAAATCGCGCTATGCTTTCGTCCAAAGCATTATGCACTGTTATTGGAATTTATTTATTTGTTTAAGGATTACCAACGAGTTACATTGCAATTATTATCTTTTACAATAATAAAACTTAGTTATAATACATTTCCTGTAACGCACACTCAATTACAGGTAACCACAGCTTACACATTATCGAGTACATAATGCTCTGAAATTTAAAATACATAGGTTCATTACTGACCTATTGTATTACTCTTAAATAAGTTGTCGTAACGTTTATTTATCAAGCGTTAAAACGGAAAAGTATAAAATAAATAAATAAGTTTAATAAAAAACCCGATTACGGGAAAATAAAAATGATCTAAAAAGTACGAAACAAGAAAATATTTCAGACAGAAATGAAGACATAGGTACAAAAATAGTCATGATAATCCATGTTCGCATGCCTGTAGGTATATCATGTGGGTGCCAGGAAAACCTACAAAATTATAACGGCATGCGACGACGGCTTTACTTTAACCATTTTTGTACCTATAGCTATGTCTTGATTTCTGTCTGAAATATTTTCTTGTTTCGTACTTTTTAGATTATTTTTATTTTCCCGTAGTCAGGTTACAGTTTTTATTAAACTTATTTTTTTATTTAAAGGTGTTAAAAAACCTTCTGACAAAAAAAAAATGGAAATGGTTCATCCATTTGAGAACCACGAGTTCAGAAAGAGGTAGACAAACTCATCATCATCATCAGCCTATAAATGTTCCCACTACTGGGACACAGGCCTCCTCTCTGTGAGAGAGAGTGGGCCGTAATCCACCACGCGGGCAGTGCGGGTTATTAGATGTCACATGCCTTCGAATTTTCGGTTCTCGGACCTGCCGGTTTCCTCACGATGTTTTCCTTCACCGTTGTGAGAGCAGTGGTGATGAAATAATTTACACAAAGTAAAGCGCCTGTCTGGGTTCGAATCTACGACCTACAACTCGTAAGTCGCGGCCGTTACCACTGGGCCACCACTGCTGACAACAACAACAACAACAGACTCACCCGTATAAAAAAAAAACAATCATGTTACTTAAACAAAACTAAATTCGTAAGGAAAACCGACATACATTTTTATTCGACATACATTTTTGTGTAAAAACACACTCGCAGCTCCACATAATTTCCCAAAAGCATTTCTCTAGATGGTTTGATATTTCATTTCATTCTGAAAACTGTAAGCCGGGCTTCTGACAAGGCTTTTGTTACATCACAGCTAAATAACTTTGCTGAAGCACGTACTGGATTACCACGCTCTGCTCACGTGATATCTGAGCTAGCAACTACTTTCCCTAAGGATGTATAAACTTTAATATTATATGCATCATCTTCAGGCATTTCGTTTGCTGCTTAGTTGTCTCTATTGGGAATGAAGCTGATCTTTGGTTGAGGATAGCTTTTATTTGTCTATCATACAGATGAGCATAAAGCCACACACCAGTGGTAAAAAAAACAGTTTAGGCTAGTCTCATTTTCTATTGTTACTCCGTACAACCACCTCTGTGGTTTTTCTGCTCGATTTGATTGGTAATAGGGCTTGTTCTAACTCCGCCTGGCTAGCTACCACCATCTTATCTAAGTCTGTCGCCATAACAACAATGTTAACAGCATTTCTGTGTTTCGGCAGTTAGAGTTAAGGTTGTCAGTTCCTTTGTGGTTGAGGATTCCAGGTAAAGCTCGCTTCCAACTTCGGCCTGATCGTCACTTACCATCAGGTGAGATTCAATTGATGATGCCCCGTTGTGTTTTATTTTTCCCCACACTAGTCTCCATGACAAATCTGACATCGGAACTAAATGCCACAAAAATAATAATAATAGAAGTGTTCGTGTTTCAAATGGTTTATTTAAAGAAAATAATAGTTTCTGATGCAATATCTATATAAAGATTAACAGTCAATGGCGAAACGACAACTGTAACCAAACAATTTTATTGGAGAGTAGTGCAGAACTTTGTATATTGAATTAATTGGACATGTTACCAACAATTAAAAATTTATCACGCTATTTCCATGTAAGCCATGGTTTTCAGACCTCGAGTATGATAGCCAGTTTTCGTTAAGTTTAAGTATCTTTGCTGTGTTAAGGGACACGTTTTTGAATTATTCACGTAATAGGTAATTTTGGTAGGTACCTACGTATTCTAAACCGGAAGACTTTTTATTCTATTTCTGCTAGACGATTTATTTTGAGGCAAATGCAGATGAAAATAATACCTGATAATATAAATAAGTACAATTGTAGGAAAATAAGTTTTTTTTTTTATGTACAACAAACAGCTACAATATAAAACATAGAAATAAGAAATACATAAAAATTATAGACAATATTGCAGCCCACAACGCTGTTTACAGATTAGCTACAGGATACATAACAGCGAAAATAGTAGCTAGAGTTACAAGTTAGGTTTTTTTACTTAACAAACGTGTTTCAGAAGTTTATAAATTAAACATAGTATCTTAGTCCAAAATAGGAAAAAAAAACTCGTCGAACGAACACCCACATAATTGCTGTGCCTATCGAAATGATTTACTTTCTCAAATTGGTCTTTAAAAATCTACCCACTCCACTGCTTTTGTTCCAAACATGCTTTGTCGTCATGATACAATTCCTGTACCGTTCCAAAGTTTCATTATTCCAAGTAAAGCTCTAAAAACAATCACCCTGTTAAATTACCTCTATAATTTATTCCGTATTTTAAGTAAGTACTGTATAAATAAACTTCTATGTGATTGATTTACACGATACGACTTAATTGCTTCTAGCATACTATAAGTTGAAACAACAATAAAAGTTGCACCGTCTAAAAAGTATTTACTGGCTGTATTAGTAATTTTTAGGGTTCGTACCTCAAAAGGAAAAACGGAACCTTCGTTGTCCGTCCGTCAGTCTGTCAAGACCCTTTTACTCAAAAACGCGTGGAGGTATCAAGTTGAATTAATATCAAATACCTAAGTCCATGTTCCCTTGGAGCTCTAAAAAATCTAGCTTTTAAGTCAACGCAATAAAAAAATGCGGCCATTTAATTATACCGCATAGTAATGTTGACACTCGCAAATAAAACAAAGCCTTTATGGTACTTCCCGTTGACCTAGCAACATGAAGTTTGGCTAGAAAACTCCCTTTAGGATTATTTTTGAGACAAAAAGTAGCCTATGTCCTACCCTAGGAATGCCATTTATCTCTTTGCCAAATTTTCTCGAAATTCGTTTAGTGGTTAGGCGTGAAAAGGTAACATACAGAGAGACATTCTTTTACTCAAACTTTAGTTGGCCCGATATAGTTTTTAGACACTAGTAATAAGAAATAGGATCGACTAGCATCAAGGTACTTCTCGTTGACCTAGAATAATGAATTTTGGCAGGAAGCAAGATCTTACAACACATGTAAAGGAAAAAGTATTTTCCTTACATTTGCAGGTGGAGAATTTACCGTAACGTATATCGATGTATCATCACCATGTGCCTAGCCTTTTCCAAACTATGTTGGGGTCGGCTTCCAGCCTAACCGGATACAGCTGAATACCAGTATTTTACATGGAGCGACTGCCAATCTGACCGAACGTATATCGATGTATGGGAGAACATATTTTTCAACTAGCTGCTGCCCGCGGCTTAACCCGCATGAACCTTTAAAATAAAGTAGCTTAAGTTACTCCTTATAATATCAGCTATCTTCCAGTGAAAGTCCCGTCAAAATCGGACTAGCCGTTTCGGAGATTAGCCGGAACAAACAGTATATTCTTTCATTTGTATTTAATAAAAAGCCGTTATTTTGTCATTACAAACAGACACTTTTGTATAAACTAGAAAGTTTAGTTTGTTTTTGGGATAAATTCATCCCAACTACGGAACCCTTCATTGTGCGTGGTCCGACACGCATTAGGCCGGGTTTTTTGCTTCAATTTGACTGTAAACCTCAGGTAATAAATTTGCTTCGTGTAAATGGGGCTTCAGAACTCACACGAGTGAAAATACAATTTCCTGCTAAGCACACAAGGCATTGTTCCACCACCGGCCTAGCTTCAACTTGTCATGAAGCGAATGCGTAAACCAGTGTAGACATGAATTGTTTTCGCTGACTTCACACGACGCAGAATGATGGCAGGTAACCGCAAGCTCGCCACTCTGCTGTTTCCCCTACGGCCATTGATAACGTGCCAACTCTGCCAACCAACTGACTTTTAGTAATGAGAGGCATTTAAGGGGATAGTCTGTTGAGATGGTCCGGTGATTAAGGGATTCTCAGGCTAACAGATTGTATGTTCTAAACTGGTAAGTAAGTAGTCTGGAACAACACTGGACAGTGAAAAAAAACGTAGTGGGTAACCTGGATTTATAAAGATAGGAGGCAACTTCAGAGCCTGTGCACACGCGATGTCACTACTGCATTCTATAAACAAATATCCATGGTATGCCACACCGTGCCGTTCCGGCGTCGCACCCCACGTACACCGGACTTGAAGCCCGCGAGACAAGCCGAGGAGGGGTGTAGGCGTGACACCGGAGCGGTATCGCTCAATTGTTTGTGCATTGTCAAAAACACAGATGTTTGATTACGCGCCAATGCGGCGAAATCGTTGCGGTGCGGTGCCACAAGGCATCGTGTGCACAGGCTCTGAAGTTGCCTCCCCGTACTGAACAAGCATGGTGACCCGTCTAGCATCCAAGTTGAATAGCGCGCATTTGTTTATTAATTTGCTGGACTGCGTTATGGTGTTGGATAACCTGCTATTAGCTAGGCCATACTATGCAAAAAATTAAGTAAAGGATTCGGAAATGGCGCTGAAGTTTGTGTCGGCTTTGGTTCAACGTTGAGGGCTTAGGACGTGCAAGGGGTATGTTTGTTCTTGTTGTCCAAAGGCATTTGACCTGCAGCGAAAATAACGTGAATAAACTTTTCGATCTAAGTCTTAACACTATTTCTGATGCAAAAATTCACTGCAACAGAACGTCGCTATTATTTGCAATGAGACAATAAAAAACACTTTTCTCCTAGTTCGCTCTAAGAGCTCGGGCGCCGGTAATCCTCACGTTGGCACGTTGTCAACGCTACAGTTTGTGGTCAGCGGTCCTTGTTTGCGGTCACCGGTGTCGGGTGTGTTCTGTCCCTTGGACAACGAAATGTTAGTGCTAAGTAGTATTATCTTATTAGATAACTTCACTTTTGATAATATGATGACATGATTTTCTGGGTTTTAAAAGAAGCCTATTTCCCTGAATTTCTTTTGGCATTTCTTCCCAGATGTTGTTAACAAAGGAACGCCAGCGCCATCTTTGTTTTAAGAATTGGCTTTTAAAAGTGTTTTTAGAAGATGTACCTACCTAGACATTTTTTTTTAAAATGTCTATTAAGTTTTAAATTAATCTCAGGTCATCAACTAGACCAAGGCACTTGGCAAGTTATGCATCTACTACAAAAAGTACACAAAGGTTTTCACCGGTCTCATGCAATCCACAATAGTTGCCAACTTCAGGTCCTTGGTACATAATAGCTGATTACTTATAACAATCCTTACTATAAGAATTGACTTTTTAAGAGCCACCAGTTTTTCAATACATAATGGTAATGCAACTTCCAAAGCAACAAAACTATTCGCTGATTCAACAAAACTTGTACCAAGTATCTAAGTTGCTGCAACCAAACGTGACCGATCGTCACGCATCTAGTACGTGAGAGGGAAACTCTACTGATATTGTATTATGTTTCTATATCAGATATAAAGAGTATCCACTAGTAAAGTTGATGGGAAAATTCAATTTCTTTGCTCTTGGTGTGAAAGTGTTGGGTTCACTTTTATAGAAAAATGGCACTGGGTTCTTTAAGTAGATTATAATATGACGTTGTTACTGTAGCTTTGGCAGATTTTAGTGAAAGCAGCGTAGGCGGGATTATGATCTGATTGGATTTCTTGTCGGCAAAAATCACGAACTTGCATCCCATTGCATCCACATTATAAGTAACAAGTTTACAAAAAAAAAAAAAAAAACTGTGCCACTCCGGGAGTGAAAACTTGAAAAAAAATCGGCACCGCGGTAATCAAGACGTTGATGTATTTTTAATGGTCAAAAGCTGGTGTCGTCATAGTATCGCGTAATCAATGGTTTAGTCCCATCTCAAAAATGCCCAACGCGCCTAAAGAAGTTTTCACTTCAAAAACTTCGAATGGATGAATTTATGATGTTTTGTAAGTATTTTGATAAAGATGCGCGCCCAGTTTCTCATAATTATGAGCGAACACTTAATATAAACCCTTTATTGATTTAAATGGAAAAACGCTGTTTAAAAATGATATTTTCTAACGTCTCATACAATATCTCAACATAATATGCAACCTCGTAATAAAATAATTGTAGGCGTCAATTCTCGTGGGTACAAAATAATGACGTGGATTATTCGTCACAAATGACATCTAGATTTTCTGTGTAATTTCATTAAAAAAACCGGCCAAGTGCATGTCGGACCACGCACAATGTAGGGTTCCGTAGTTTTGATGAATTTATCCCAAGAACAAACTTAACTTTGTAGTTGAAAAAAAAAATCTTTCGTACAGAATGTATGGATGAACATGTTTTTACAACCGCAAATTTAAGTTGGTCGATTATTACTCGTTAACTTGTAAAGCCTACTCAGCTGTGATAGTTTTCCTTTTAAATTCGTTATATAAGCTGCTGCCGTGAATTTTTTCACATATCTAAAACCAACCATTTAGCTGGCAGGGGGGGGGGGACACTTGACTAACAACAATTTGCACTTTAAAGCTTAATATTTCGCAAACGGATCTCTGAATTCAAAAATGGTTTTAACACACTCACAATATTTTTGAAAGACCTTTCCAACGATACCCCACAAAAAGGGGTAGAAAAAAAAATACATCCACACTTTACGGGAGGTAGGTACCCTAAAAAAAATTTTTTTCGTAATTTTATTTTACCACTTTGTCGGCATAATTAATATGTGTACCCATGCCAAATTACAACTTTCTAGTACTAACAGTCTTGGAGCTAGACCGCGGACAGACAGACAGACAGACAGACGGACATGACGAAACTATAAGGGTTCCTTGTTTACTACGGAACCCTAAAAACTAGCTTTGTAGTCGAATCCTATACCAAAACATTAACAAAAGTATTAAACAGCTACTTATAGAAACTGAATTACCTTAGATCTTATATTTAGAAAGACGTAGGTAACATTGTGACCAATATAGTAAAGCCATTGGCAAGTCTATTTCGAAATTAATGTCGCTTGTCCACTTCTGCTGTTAGGTACTTAAGAGCGGCCAACCCGTCATACTTTTCATACAAACGCTCGTACGTGATTATAGCGTTGTAACACATCTTTCTTTAATTATTTTAAACTAATAGGTATCTTGTGAACTATATCTAGGTTTCTATGAAAGCAAAAAATAAAAATTTTGCGAAACAAATTCAATATAAGCCTCCAAAAATCTGCTTTTTTGCACAAATTTTACCTGAATTTTTACCGTTCATAATGTACTAATAAATTGTAAAATTAAGAAAAACATCGTCATAGAAACCTCGCACATGTAATGGAGATTCTAAATGACAAACATTTATTTCACAAACTTGTAAGGCGTATTAAAAAACACGTATTTCCTGAAACAAGTTTTTTTTCGCACAATGTTATCGCGTTCTCACTTGCTTGTTAGCAATTCTCACTTTCGCTGGATGAAACAACAAGCTTTTCGACCATGCTCGCGTTGACGATAGACGGACCGGGAAGGGCCCTCTTAACGTTCCTATTTCCATTGTATCGGCTGTCTGTGATTTTTGTTATTCTAAGACTTTGTTCAGGTTCAGATGGTGCGATCGGTACCCAAGGCATTATGCCGATAAAATAATTTATTTTGCAAGCCCATTGGCAGTAAAATATGTATGTAACTATACTCCATTTGAAATAAGATTAGACATTTAACTAAACCTTTTTTACAGTCCGTTCAACCCATTTTGAATTCTATTCGTTGGAGACATGACAAATGGCAGCTGCAGTAAACAGTTGGTATTGTAACCACTTTTTTGCTTTTAATGCCATCCTTATGCCTACGGTATAGAAGTCAGAATCGGTTGAACGGACTGTAAAAAAGGTTTGTTTAAATGTCTAATCTTATTTCAAATGGAGTATAGCTATGAGTTAGATATCAAAAATTTTGGAACTACCTCTATGAACTATGAATGCAAAATGAATTATTTAAAAGCGTGTCCGTGGAGTTCTTTGCCCGTCTCCATTTATAGGAACCTACTAAGCTTTGAAATGGGCAACTAGCTTTGAGTAAATGCTTTCAGTTTATAGGATAATCCAGAAATAACACAGTTAACCTTCAAAACTTATTTATTGTTCTCACAACTTATTATTATCAAAACTTATTTCTTAAAATTAATCACCACGGTACAACAATACCACGACTGCTCGCTATCAACTCCCTTCAAAAAGTGCCCGATCTCTGCCAAGTCACCGCAACCGTCGTCACCAGTGTGGCCAGTGCAAATCAATTCAATCTCCCGATTTTATTCTAATATGCATTTCCGCCATCAGTATGGCCAGTACAAAATTTTTAACCGTAGATCGACTCGATTTCTAGATTTTAAACAGTGTAGTTTTAGTTAAATTAATAAAACCTTACAAGTTTGAGTTTGAAAAATGAATTATTTGTTTGTTTGAAAAGATTACTTTCCAAAATAATTACTGCGACAACGTACTTTTAAATAAGAACTTGAATAATTAAGGTAACGTAAGCTTAGTAAAAGCTTCTTGCGACTTGAAAATATACTTCGGTACCTAATCCGTACGGAGAATAAAGTCTTAAGTCGTAAAACTGTGACGTAGCGTATCATAATAAATGTATGTATATTACGCAAACAACTGCATTATTAAAATTAAACATAAAAAGGATTAGTTAATTTAAAATTCTTCGAAAGGGGCCGTATTCATATTCGTACACCTTTGAATTACACCATTCATTTTCCACCGCTGTTAAATATGTATGAGAATACGTCAAAAGTTTTGTATGAGAACCGAAGCAGAAACTTAAAGTATCACTTGAAAGTTACGAGCTTAAGTATACGAGGTACGAGTAAAGAGCGTTTGCTATTAAGATTCTGTGATATAGTATAGTCAAATACAATATTCAGGAAAGCTATTGTGAATGAAAATGTCGCTTTGTTCGTGGGTCCATTGTTGGTCGCGTTCGCTACTTGCTAATGGAGACTGCATTGTCTTAAAGTGTAGTGAATCAGCGTCTGCCGACTTGATTTGGTTCTCGTATAATTGTATTGCAACCGATTGTTGTGATAAAAGCGTTTACATTTTGCTTTATCGATATTATTTTGGGAGTATTGTGCTGTTTCTATTTATGTTTTGAAGTAAACGATTTTAATATTCACTCCCAAATAGGATAATAATATCAACCACAAAAAATCAGGTGTATACAAGTTACATTGCGATGATTGTAATGGTATTTACATAGGTCAAACTGGTCGTAATTTTCAGACAAGATTTATGGAACATATTGCAGCGTACAGGAATAATTATCCAGAAAAATCCCATTTTGCACAACACTTAATAGATACAGGTCATTCGTTAAATAATAATAACACTTTCGAAATTTTACACACATGTGATAAAGGTTTCAGAATGTCAGTACTAGAGAGTTTAGAAATTGTCAAAAATAAGACCGGAAACATTACACTGTTGAACGAATTAAATACGAGTATGCCAAGGTCACCTTTGCTGCGATTGTTCGCCCCTTATCGCACTGATAACGGTCGCACTGATAACGGCGACACTATATAAGTGGGTTTCACGGGCGATCAGGCTCAGTCTGCACTCAGGGCTTGATGTAGCAACACGCCGTGTTCAAGTTCGCAACAAGTCCATCGTCATCCTGAGGATGCCTCGTTGAGAGGTGAAACACGTGTCGATTTCTTTCAGGAGTTTTTTATGGCTCTTTAGAAATAGCTAAGCGGAACAAGTTACTAAATATATCCACGTCTATTGTATTTAATATCAACGTGTAAACTCTAAGGTCTTTGGTCTCATACAAATAATTTTTACCCGACTACGGCGGAGGGTTATAATTTTGACCGGTATGCATGTGGGTATGTATGTCTTGATCACACCCACATGCATACCGGTCAAAATTATAACTCGTGGCTAAGTAATAACAGCCGCACGGGGCGATCCACCAGGTTAAGCTACGCTTGCCGGGGTTGGTCCGTGGATGGGTGATCATCTTTACATATCGAGACTCCTCCGTGCCTCGGAAAGCACGTTAAGCCGTTGGTCCCGGCTGTCATTCGTGGATCTTTGACAGTCGTTACGGGTCGTCAGAAGCCCGAAAGTCTGACAACCAGTCTTACCAAAGGGTATCGTATTACCCAGTTACTAGGTTGTGGAGGTTAGATAGGCAGTCGCTTTATGTAAAATACTGGTATTCAGCTGCATCCAGTTAGACTGGAAGCCGACCCCAACATAGTTGGGAAAAGGCTAGGCAGATTGATGTATGTCTTGATCATCCCCTGGTTATTAAATTAAACATGGCGAACATTAAATTGAATATGGCACCCTTTAGAGGACATAAAGACATGAACTAAAACCAAAAAAGTTTTAATGATGCGATGTTAGGTTTCAAATGAAAGTGCTTAATCAGCACATTTCAAAAGTATATGTAGGTATTACAAACCTAAAATAATTTAAATAAAAATAAAAGTTATAAAAATTTAAACCCAACTTCGACAAAAAATCAACTAAAAAGGTATAAAAAAGATATATCAGCCAAACAAATAAAAAATTCGGAGTCACACGTAATCTGTTCAATTTATAACACGTGTAACACGCGTGATTATTAAATTGTCTGTCTGTGATATCTTATTTATACTTTTTTGTCGTAGTTAGGTTTTTGAAGTAAACGGTTTTCCAAACAAGATAATAATTTCAACATGTAAACTCTTAAAGTCTCTCTCTGGTCTTATACAAATTATTTTATACTTTTTACTATATTCAACAGACAAAATATACATACTTTTCATCATAATCATCATCAGACTATAATGTTCCCACTGCTGGGACACAGGCCTCCTCTCTGTGAGAGGGAGTGGACCGTAATCCACCAAGCGGGCCCAGTGCGGGTCTTCGAATTTTCAGTTCTAGGACATGCCGGTTTCCTCACGATATTTTCCTTCACCGTTTTGAAAGCAGTGGTGATGAAATAATTTACACAAAGTAAAGCGCCTGTCTGGGTTCGAACCTACGACCTACAACTCGTAAGTCGCGGCCGTTACCACTGGGCCACCACTGCTCTCATAGTTTTACATAGTTTTATATCTAGATCATGATCTAGATCTAGTCATTAACATAGATGCCATAATTTTATTGCCTTCGTACTCTTTGCATTAGTTTATTATTCACTCACAGAACAAGTAACGGTATCTAGTCGCAACACGGTGACGCTACAATGGATAAAAGGACACAGCGGTTTGCTAGGTAACGACGCAGCTGACGAACTTGCTAGAAGATGTTCTGGCACGGCAGTCTGTGGACCCGAACCTATCGTACCAATCCCTTTCAACCAAATACGCAGGTGGCTACAGGAGTTCACCCTCACACAAGCGGAGTACTGGTGGACCTGGACACCGGGCTGCAGGCAGTCCAAGGAAGCTATGCCATCCCTGGATAGCAGGCTAACCAGGCGTTTATTACGCCTGGACAGGAACGGCCTGCGCCTGGTGACGGGAACCATCACGGGACACTGCTCGCTAAACAAACACTTCCACACAATAGACATAACGGACAGCCCTCTATGCAGGGCATGCATGGAGGCTGAGGAAACCGTCGCGCACGTGCTCTTCGAATGCACAGGCGTCACCCAGATTAGAATAGAAACCCTCGGGTCACCCAGATCTTTTACAGATGTTCTGAACAAACCAGGAGTTTTGATTAACTTCTGGAGGGAGGTGGGCTGGTTGGAATAACCACCAAACGGCCGCCATGGCCCACGCACAATGGTCCACCTGACGGACTAAGTGCGGAAACCAAACCCCATAACATAGAACATAGAACATATCTAGATCTAGTCATTAACATAGATGCCATAATTTTATTGCCTTCGTACTCTTTGCATTAGTTTATTATTCACTCAAGGCACTTCATTTTACATGATATTTCTTGATCATTTGTTAAAGAGAGGCTTTTCAGAATCTTTGTTTTTTACCCTAAGTATCTTCATGCTAACGAATATCTACTTAATTATTACAGGCAGAAGTTTATCTTAGAAATATTTCAGTCCTTTTCACGGTATTTTCAGCCAAGAACCGGGATATTTAACTGTCTGTTCGGTCGATAAGCAAGGCTGCATTTTATGGCCCTTCGGAGAACATTCTGGAGATAATTTGTGTTGGTATTTTTTCTGCATTTTATATGTTAAGTAATAGCTGTCTCCCGACTGGCAGATTATCATAAAAGTGCCGCTGAAGTTTATATGGATTGTAGCGTTCGAGTTTTTCTTTTGGAGGTGACGCCGCTCTCTGTATATTTTTGTTTTTGTTGCTTTTCATATAAAACGAAGTGTGGATATTATGTTAATTCTGTGTAGGGGAATTTGAGTATTATAATAGCTCGCTTTCATTTTGCTTCTGATTCAAATGTGAACATAAAAGGTAGGTAGTATTATGATAGCACCGTTCTGTTGAAATCTGAGTTCTCTCAAAGCGATGCAAGAATCGTTTTGCATAAAACATGAAACTAACAATGCTGTTACTGAGATTCCCGGTTTAAACTAAGATGTATTTTAGTCCTTCAACATCATAGTTCCAAATACTACTGTGAATCAACAAATCAAACAAAACCGATGAATACCACTAATAAAACTCCACGAGCTCATAAAACTTATTAAACGAGAGATTTCAATGAAAACTTAGTATTACGTGGGATCAATATGGCCGTTTACCTTGTTCGGCCACAGTCTTATTCATACAAAGGTGTATGAACTCGAGATCAGTGGAATGCGGGCTTGGCATCCAAACTGCTTAATCAACTTTAGACACATATTCTTGAGGTGCACGATATGTTTAGGGTGATATTTTGTCGGTTAGTCGCTGTTAGGGGAGTTAATTTGCCACTGTGGAGTTTGAAAAACCGTATTGATGAGTAAAGTGTCTTTCCTAAAGACAGGTACAATTTTAACAGTTAAAATTTAAAACACCCCGACACAAACAATTCCTCATTTCTTTTTTCTACTCCATCACCAGACTCTGTTCATCTTCTAATCTATAACCTATTCATTGAGACCATTCTAATGAGCTGTAAGTTGGTAAGGGTATCCTGCAAATTCCAGGTGATGCTGCAGCATCAGATCAAGATTACTATGTTCTTGTAATATCATTGAAGTAACAGAATACCAAATTTCAAATCTATCAGATTTGCGGAAGATAGTCACATCCGTTTCTTAAACTAGAAAAGAGCTGATAAATCTTCAAACTGATAAACCGATTTTGATAGAACATGTCTAAGAACACGCTAGAAAACCTGCTTTCAGTTGAAAAAACCGTATTCAAATTGGTTCACCCTTTTAAGAGCTACGGTGCCACAGACAGACACACACATATAGGTAGCGGTCAAACTTATAACACCCCACTTTTTTGCGTCGGGGGTAAAAACCCAAAGATAAGATTAGTTTATGACAAGAGATGCACGTTTCATAACTTTCATAGATAAATTCAGTTGCTGATAATCTCGTGCAAATTCTTTTTTCATTTTATTTCAACAGTATTTGTATGAGTAAATAGTGCCTTTTTGGAAATTGTGAAACTAGCCCATAAAGTTCGAAACAAGATTCTCTGAAACATATTGTATCACTTTACAAAACAACATTGACGTTAATTTGCAATCCTATCCTTAATTCTAAATGTATTTATCAAAGAATGTTCTAAACCAATGGCTTTGGGGATACGTTAGCTTCTCGTGTTTATTTTGGATCCCAAGTAAATAGCACTCCGTTCTGATCATCTTTATAAAAACAAAGATGGCTACTGTTTATTATTAGCCAATCTATTCATGTCAGTTTGTGTATGTCCTTCCGGGAACCATCATTGTCCTGTTTTTAGCCTAATTTTTTTGGGGTCAGCTCGGAAGGTTTTCCATACAATTCATAATGTTTAAAAACTTCACTAGTTGTTGAGGATTTCAGTAATTGCTACGAGTCTAAGGCCCACTTGCAGCAAAAAGATGTCCCTGCCACCAACGTTATAAATTTGTCACCTTAATTTATGACAGGAGATTATATGGAAATTAGATTAAAAAAAAAATAGTATGAGAATCGACCTTCTAGACGCAACTTCAAGCGAATTTTGAACAAGGTGTGATGATGATGACCGAATGATGAGATAAAATGTTAGGTACAGCCCACACACACCACATCGCAGGTACAAAATGTGGGCAAGAAATGGTTAAGTGTGAAAGTGTCGTTGCAACTTCTTGCAACTCTGCAACTCGTTGTGGTTGCGTTCCCGCTAGTAGTTGTAATGTGGTTGTGGCTAGTGTTTGCAGACAGACTGATGGTTGTGGTTGCGTCATGACTGCGACTGCAACGTGACCTTGATGTGGTCGGTATCGCCCACACGGTAGATTTTGATGGTCAAATGTGGTCTGTGTGAATAAACTTTTGATTTTTATACACAGTAGAACCTGTCCACGTGTTGTGGTACGTGTGATCGAGCTATTATAAGAATAGGCTCAAATATTGCTGTCACGCACATCCTTAAGCGTTCCACGTTTGAAATTAAATAGCGAAAGAGGTCGTGATGTGGCTTTGTGTTCTATTTGAGTACCCAAGTTATATGTGACCCAAGTATCCACTGAAAAAAAAACCCTTAGACGCTGTCGACATTGAAACTTGGCCTACAAACTCATTCCTTATGGGACTTGATTCGAACGTGACGTGAATTCTCATCCAGTGATGTTTTGGGTCGGTTAATGTCGTTTTACTGCTCAATCTCCTACGGGAATCGGACAGAATTTGATACGAGAACTCTTCTATTATATCTTTTTTTTTAATAAATGTTGAAGGGTGGGTGTGGAATGAATAAAGGGGTTTGAATAGGAAGTAAATACTGCGGTGTTGTGTGTGAAGATAATCGATTTTTAGTTTGTCAGTTTATCGTGTTACAAATTCGATTTATTCTTGTCGTTTGCAATTTCATGAGATTATATATATGGAAAATGTAGATTGCAGTCTTGAAGCTAATACAATCAACTATAATACTAAAATTACAGTTTACCTACTAAAAAATATAAAAATTAAAGTATCCTCATATACACTGCATAATGTAGTAGATTAAACTGGAAATCCAGTCAATCTCTCAAAGCACTTTTATTGCTACACTTTCACCCCTAAAAACACGATAACATTCATCTTTAATTTGCAACACGATGCTAAATTTCAGCCAAACATGATCGGACAAATCCGCTTTCGACCGCTTCTGGGCGGATTATACCAGTTTTAACCGGATTCAGGCGGGTGCCACCGACACCGGCATTGTAACAAATACATATTAATTCTTGTCCACAATCCGCGCATAATTGAAACGACAATATCGGTTAACATGGGGCTAATATAAACTGTTTTTGATTGTTAACCTATTTTAATGATGTCACTGATTTATGAATGGAGACAATTGTTTTGGTTTAGCGCGAATTAGATTAGTAGGGATTTATTGAATAGTTATGAGGTGAACTATTAATTGAATTTAATTATTCAGTTGTAACTTAAGGTTACTTGCATTTTGGTAATTGGGGTGTTCTAACCATAATTTCATTACGCTTTTTCGCAAGGATGTAGGTAGAAACCACAGAACATCACCGGTGTTTCTAAATTTATTAAGAAGGATTCATTTTCGTTTTTAGAATATGAATATTGACTCCATATTTTTTTATAAACAAAATGCAACAACTAAAAACCTCTTCAAAAAATCTAGAGACACATTAAGTAGATAGGTATATATTATTTGATCAAATAATAATATACTGCGAGCTCAGATAATATTATCATTACATAAGGAAGGGACAGATGTAATGCTAATCTCAATAGAGGAAATAGATTAGTTGCTGAGATCAAGGAAGGGACGGAAGCCAGATAATTTTGTATCGGGAGCTCGGCTGGATGATTGTGTGATAGGACAGAATTAGGTATGATAAGGGTGGATATTGGATGAAGTAACCATGTGAATACGTTGTATAGGTAAGTTTTAGGATATTTTTTGGAATAATTTGGGAAATACATACTTATATGGAACTTAGAGATTACTGATTGTGTGTGTTTGTTGAACATTTTTAACAATACTTATAAACTGTTCCGATATTTTGACAAAATTTTATTTCAGTATTCCCATGAAGTCTAAGCGATACAATCCACCTTTGCGCGTGCCATTTGTTTCGACCAATTATAGGCAAAATTCGTACATTGTGTGTGCAAGCAGAAATTTAAACAGGCTTTGTAAACAGTACGATATAGATCCATTTATAACTAGTGTGTCGTCAGCCAGGAAGTGCTTAAGCCGTAACTTTTTCATATAGTAAATTTTGTTATGATGGTTGCTATGCAGTGCGAGCAACATAGTAATTATGCTGTAGTGTATAGTAACTCGTTGTGAGTGTCCTTTGAATTTACTTTTTTTTTTCTGTTTCTTATAAGTGGAGACCTGTAATTGCCTTTCAGACTATTGTACTGTCCTTGATCTGTTTGTTTTAGCTGTAAGTCTCCCATGTTATTTAAATAAAATAAATAAACTTAAACATAACTGACGGAAATGTGGGTGTTCTTAGGCACACCTCGCCTTACCCTTCGGAAAATACAGGTGTGATGTTATGTTACGATGTTGTGTATTTTTTTCTCTCCGTTTTATATTTATAGTATTTTTACCGATTTTTTTTGATTTTTACCAATTAAATATGACACAAAGTTGTGAAATGTGAGACCAAAATGGGCAACAAAACCAAAAGATTCACCACCCTGATCTAAGAAGTAAAAGTATAGACGGAGAAGAATGCAATGCTGACGCGAAGTCGGGCACGACGATTAATACAAAACACACACCCAACATCTTCGGGTTCGTCGCTCAGCTCCACCTCGCAGTTGCCGGATTCTGCTCCAGACGTGAGTCCAGTGATACCGGCCGCTGCAGTTGCGTCGAGCTCGAGCGACGAATACTTTTCGCCGCCGACGACACCACCACCAGTACGTCGGCGCGGAAAAGGCCGACCACCGGCCAGCTTAGGACTCCAAGGCCCACCGGCCTCTGATAGGGTCCCCGCTCCCGGTGGAAGTGTGCAGCGCATGAAGTGGACACAAACTGTCAATGAAAATGTCATGCGCGCATACTTTGGGGCTACAGAGGGGGGAACTAACCTGACTGCGTACCATGGTCGGAGGCTCTCTCTGTTTCAGGTGCTTGAACCAGCTATCAACGTGTCGGCGCAACGACTGATTAAAACTAAAAATATAATATCTTAACCTATCTAAAACTATTAACAAACTAAAATATGGCGTCGAAAAATTCCTCCGCATCTCTGTCGACTGGTAATGTACACACAGCTACACATCAAGCTATACATTTCCAGAATAAGCTGACCTCGCATTGTACGGAAATCCTATAGCCGTGTAGCCGTGTGTACCCAAGAGACTGGCCGCATTGCCACGTTGTATGGTAATGCTTAGCCTCTGGCCAAGGTAAAAGCCAGCCTTTGGGTTACTGAAAATGTCAACCAGTCGTTTGAAGATTTCGTTGAACAAACCATAAGCACTCGGACCCCAAGGCCCGAGGGTTTCAACCACAAACGACTTGAAAATATAATTACCGATAACAGTAGCGAAGGCTCACGTTATGGAAGAGGGAAGCCGGATCTATTCCTTCCAATCCCGCACTCATAAAACAGCTACGAATATGTTTTCAAAACCCTATATTCTTTAACTACAATCTATGAAAAGTAAACACGGGAACAATACATTTTATTAAATTTACGACTGCCAGTCACTCATTGATATTTATCGTAAAGGGAAACATTAAAATGTTTGAACGAACCATCGCGGCGTTTGTAATTTATAGTCACGTCTGGGCGAGCACGTATTTTCAAAACTTAACCTTGACAAGCATGTTTCTTCACAAAGTAATTGTCAAACGACATTCTAAAACTATGAATGCCGCCATCCTAATAAGATCGTACTAATTATTTTCAAATCTACTCTAAATAAGTAATTTCAGCTTATTAAACTATCTACTTACCCCAATACCTAATTACAACGTACTTTATTTTCACATCCAATAAACTCAAAACACTATGTTAATTACTGTCCTATGACTACAAACAAATATTAATACTACTAGTAATGATAAACTAATGAATTCAATAACTTCAACGTGAAATATTTTAATTTTATGGTGTATCAAATACTTATAGTTTGATTATTCAATGACGATAGAGTGGTTGTGTTCCGAATTTCCAAAGGGAAGCCGGTAGGAATCGGCTTATATGGACGTTTCGCCACTGACCGATAAGGTTATTACGTGTAAATTGGGAAATCTTAAATTAATTCCATTATAGTTAGTTCCATTGTAAGACTTATCTATGAGTATGATATCATCATCTGCCTAGCCTTTTCCCAACTATGTTAGAGTCAGCTTCCAGTCTAACCGGATGCAGCTGAATACCAGTATTTTACATGGAGCGACTGCCTATCTGACCTCCACAACCTACTGGGTAATACGATACCCCTTGGTAAGACTGGTTGTCAGACTTTCGGGCTTCTGACGACCCGTAACGACTGTCAAAGTTCTACGAATGATAGCCTGGACCAACGGCTTTACGCGCTTTCCGAGGCACGGAGGAGTCTCGGTATGTAAAGATGGTCATCCATCCACGGACCAACCCCGGCAAGCGTAGCTTAACCTGTCGGATCGATCCGTGCGGCTGTTATTACTTAGCCACGAGCTCCTAAAATAAAATAAGTACCTACGATATTAAAATACAAACTTCAACAATTTCTCAAAATTAAACAAGACTGCAACGCATAATAAAAGGGTAATTAAAGTAGCGAAATAACCCAACAGTAACTTAGTTTTACCTCCATACAACCTGCTTGAGTATTCCTGGGCATATTAAGGCAGGTTCATACTTACATCTACAGCCCGGTAGTTAACGTAGCCTGTAACACGAAAGGGGCGGTCTCAACGAGCAGTGTATACACTGTCGCAACCTTCCGGCCAGCGGTGTGTACCGACTTTATTGTTGTGTATGCTAGTGTATACAGTGTCTTAGTCAAGCTAGTGTAATTGATGTGTTGTGTTTAATTTGTAGGGAATTATAGTTATGGGTTGGAGCAATTATTAAATGAGATAGGAATAATAAGAGCAATGTATGGTTGGGAAATTCAATTTGAGTGCGTGCAACTCAAATTCAATTTTTTTAGTCGAGCACAAAATATTATTATAAAAATCTGTTGATATATTTTTAATGATTCTTGTGTTTTCATAACAAGCCAAACCGTTTTGAATTTTTATTTAACCATTTTTTATTTTTATTACGGACGCTTTCAACATGCACTTATTTATCACATTGTTATCACATGGTATAATTTCAATATGAATGAAGTAACCAATATTTAGTAACAATTTGTTTATTTAAAAGAGTTTCCGTGGAGTTTCTTGCCCGTTCTTTTCCATAGGTACCTACTACGCTTTGGAATGGGCAACTAGCTTCATATTTCTGACTGACCGACTCCTTGACAATTCAAAAGTGCCTGTAAATAGTTTAATTGAAATAAATTGATTTCAGGAAAACCAGAAAAAACTAAAAAACGTCTTCAATCACGATTTTTTTTTTTTACAAAAGCCACTTATTATGAAATGTATTATAATTTCAGTACCTACTAACCTACATCATATTCAACGTACTTGTATAATATTTGGCAACATATAATGGTAGCAACGTCGTGAATAAAATATGACGTTACAGCCTACTGAAGTTGAGGCAAAAATGCGAGCAATTTCCCTTCATGATGCTACTTTATATCATCGAGTGAGGTTTATGTTGTCTACTTAACAAGGATAAACTCCATCGTTATGTTTATTTAAATTCTTATAACAAGGTCATTTCTTTTTAGTATTCTTTGTCTCAAGGTCGCTCAAACTCAAAACTCAAAGCATTTATGGCACTTTTTAACTGTCAAGGAATCGGTCGGTCAGAAATATGAAGCTAGTTGCCCATTCCAAAGCGTAGTAAGTAGGTACCTATAGAGAAGAACGGGCAAGAAACTCCACGGACTCTTATATAAAAAATTGTTACAAAATATTGGTCACATCATTCATCATGCATGTGAGAACAATGTAGAAGGACGTGCACGTTAGAAACTTTTTTTTTTTCAATTTGACCCTGAAAAGTGATCCCTATATTTAAAATTCATTTATTTTCGTTACACGTCCGTGTTTGGGACACAGTCAACTTAATGGGTCCATTAGATTCGGAGAAAATTGGCGGTGATAGACGGACAGACAGACACACGAGTGATCCTATAAGGGTTCCGTTTTTTTCCTTTTGAGGTACGGAACCCTAAAAAAACCTTACGTCGTAAAAGTTATTTAAAAATCCCTTCTTTAGAAATAAAGCGAAACGCCAGAATAGTTCATTAGCCTGCAAAAGAAAAATGACAGTCCCAAATGGCATACCATTTCCCAGCTGCATATAAAAATGATTTCGACAAATCCTTTTCATAAAATAACTTGCTATTATCAACAGTGTTTTATTCAATCTACGTCAGAGGAGTTAAGCCGGGTCTCCATTTGTGGGTTTAAAGCCAAGCACAAGCTATTTTGTCAGCGACAGTGTGCTTCTGACAGGGTACAAGCTATGCCGGTGTTAGTGTAGCTTAATGTCACACCGGAGCGTAATGTTCACATGGCTGGAAGCAATATGAAGTGACTTGTGGGGAATAATTTTTGAAGTGATTTTGTGAAGCTTTTTGATCATTTTATGAGTTTATTTCAAATTGACATTAATAAACTTCCTCACTATAGGACAATTGGTTGTTTATTTCTTAGATAGTGTGAAATTTTAGAATGTACGACTTTGCCTTCACACTCAGTGGTTTTAAAACTAGTAGAAGTGAAGAATTGGAAAAGGATACATGGAAGGATTTGGGGGAGGCCTTTGCTCAGCAATGGGACACTGCAGGCTAAAGAAAAAAAAAAAAGAAATGAGCTGGTTTTATAATTTATATATTTATTTTTAAAAAGACACCTCTAAAATAAAGGAAAAAAAAATGGCAGAATAAAAAATCAATCTGCCTAACCTTTTCCCAACTATGTTGGGTTAGGATGCAGCTGATTACCAATATTTTACCTCCACAACTCAGTAACTGGGTATACTATACCACTTGTAAGACTGTTTGTCAGACTTTCGGGCTTCTGACGACCCGTAACGACTGTCAAGGATCCACGAATGACAGCCGGAACCAACGGTTTAACGTCCTTTTTAAGGCACGGAGGAGTTTCTGTATGTAAAGATGGTCACCCATCCACGGACCAACCCCGGCAAACGTGCTTAACCCGATGGACTGACCCGACTGAATCTTATTATTTAACCACGAGCTCCTCTTGTAGCAGAATAAGATCAGAATTATTTCACACTTGTTCGAGTGGAAAAAAATTATAATACTCAACAAGATTACGACTATAACGGTGTAAAAGACGACCAGTCCTTTTCTCATAGTTGTAGAACAAGTAAATTCTTTTCCCGACTCTGGTATAAGGACACATTTATTTCATTTAAGTGAAATTTTTCAGTATACAATGAGAGGCTAATAAGATTATGTATACATTTTTGTACAAGGTTTAATACATAAAGCTTTGGACACAAGTGTAGTTTCTATTATGTGAGGAAGATGATGTAAAGATAAAATGGCTTTCAATCTGTATAGTCTAGCCTTGTCCCAACTATGTTGGGATCGGCATCCAGTCTAACCAGATGCAGCTGAATACTAGTATTTTACATGGAATAACTGCCTATCTGACCTCCACAGCCCAGTTACAGGGTAATAACTGATAAAATTTGGTAAAACTGGTTGTCAAACTTTTGGGCTTCTGACTACCCGTAACGACTGTCAAAGATCTGCAAATGATAGCCGGAACCAAGGGCTTACCGTGCTCTCCGAAGCACAGAGGGGTCTCATATGTATGAGTTGTAAGACGAAGGAGACTAGTCTCCACGACACAGGGAATCCTAGTGTGGAGGCTAGTGCTATTTAAATTTGTACTGCTTACTTGAACAATAAAGTTTTTATATTGTTTTTTTTTTTTTATATGTAATGGGTAGCTGTTATTACTTAGCCACGAGGTTTAATACAAAAGCGGTAAATAAAGCTTGGACACAAATGTAGTTTTCATTATGTGGGGAAGATGATATCAAGTAAAAATGCTTTTATCTACTCTCATAGAATATTCGAATTATAAACTTCAAAACGAGTTTATATTGACAAAATTTAAAAACAGAATCATATTATAACACTTTTTCTCTAACAAAATAATGCTATAATAGTAGATTGTTTACCAAGGGAGCAAACAACTATTTTTAAGGCGAGAGTGTTTCACTCGAGTTTAAAATAGTGTTGCTCCCAAGGTGAATACTCTACTTTTTACCACCCTCTATGAGAAAAAAGAAGTGTGCGGGCCAACCCCCGTCAGGAGTGAAATTCCTACTCACGTGTGATTTAAAACAAAAATCGCTACCATCTTGGACTTACATTTTGACCTCACTATCAGTTTTAGCACCCTTGAAAACTATGAAAACGACACTCATGACGAAAAATTAGAAAATTTCCGCAGCCGCCATCTTGGATTATCATTTTGACCTCACTATCGGCTTTAACACCACCGAAAACTATGAAAACGACACCCATGACGAATAATTTGATAATTTTCGCAGCCGCCATCATGGATTTTTATTTTGACCAAATTCACACTTTCTCTCTCTCTCTTGCCAGCTAGGGATTAAAAAGCTATTTTAGTCCCTGTTTACGAGGACTAAACTAGCAATTTTAGAATGGATGTGATAAAAAAAAAATCTGTTACGATACAGGGCTAATCCAAGAAGTTATTATCAACAAGTTTCCATCAATTTTTGTAATGGTTTGTTTGAGCGGGGGACAGCAGCACCCGCTGCAGCGCATGTGTGGTGAAGTGCTGGTGCAGGCGCCATTCATTTGTTTTGTAGTACCAAATTTCGTGAGATTTTTAAATGTATTCTTGATCTTTAATTTTGATCTTTTATTTAGTATAAGGTTCAATTCCAATGTATGATAGTAGATAAAGTAGTGTATGAAACTGCACATAACTAGGTATTAAAACATTCGTATGATACTATTAAAAACCTCGCCTACGGCTCTGTTATTAAACACAGACTCATGTTTTAATACCCCTCATTATGCAACAGTTTCATAAACTACTATTATCAAACACTATTACTAGAGAAAACAAGTCATCCCACAAGATATTCGTACACAAAGATCTATACACTAGTGATTACGTATTTATTAGAAATGACGCAGTACGGAAACCATTACAACCTCCGTACGATGGACCATATCGCGTCATTATTAGAAAGGATAAAGTATTTCGTGTACAATTGCCAGACAGACAAACAAATGTGTCTATAGATCGTTTGAAACCAGCACACCTATTGATAGACTGTGAATTGCCATCAGAAAAATTAGATAAACAAACGGTAGATAAACAAGGAATAGATAAATCCGATAATAAAAAAGGCGAGAAAATTAAAAAAAGAGTAACTTTCCAAACAAGCAAACCCAGTAGCGAAACATATACAACGCGAACTGGACGAATAAGCAAAAAACCTTTGAAATTACGTTAAATAAGCAGTAGAAAAAACGAGGCCAAACACAGTAAAAATGAACGACATCGCAAAAAAACAACTAAATACATTTCAGACATCAGTCAAGAAGTACATAATTATAATAATATAATCATTTCATTACTCTTAAAAAATGGGTTCCAATCAGACAAAGGAAAATGTCATTGTAAACGAAAACTTAGCAAACGTGACACAAGTAGAAAACAAATTGAACCTTATTGGCATCGTCATGATAGTAACCATAGTGCTATTTGCCATTCTGATAACATATGCAGTAAAAAGAAGATGTTTAAAAAATATACGAAAATGGTTAAAAAAGGAAGTAGTGGCAAGCTCAATAGCCTTACCAAGTATAAAGGTGGAAACCATGCAACCACCGCCCAATCCCAAAGTCATATACTGATGACAACCAGCGCAGAAAACATCATCCTTCGTACATTCAAGTCAAAGTGAAATATGTGTAATAATAGTGTAAAAATACTGAAAACAATTGACAGGTATTGTACTAGATATTATATTGTGTTTTCATTGGCGTCATCATGACGAACACTGTGGACTCCAAGGAGTGCCAAATTTCTTTTATTGCAGAGTGGGTCGTCATGGTGACTACCCTTAATTTCATTAGTTCATAAGAAATTGTAAAACTTTTCAAGACGGTGCCTTGAAAAATAGGCAACCGCACCATTGTAATAGGTTAAGTAAAGACGTTAGCGAGTAAATACTAGCTATAAGAAGTATTATTTGTAATTCAAAATGTGTAACCTTATTGTTGGATAATGTTAAAAATTAAACACTGCTTGAACCTTTTGTAATAACAGCGTGATAATATTGCTAAAACTTTTAAATCATAACATGGTTTATAGCGAACATTGTAAGTAGCGCAATCGTACACCCAGAACAGATCTGGTTACAACATTGTTCATTGTAATAAAATGATGCATAAGCAAATTCCTTGCAGTTCGTAGTTCTGATAAACATGTCTATAGTTTTAGTCAAATTAATATTTGTTATTAAGGATCATTTGGTAAAAAACATTTTGTTTTTTTTTTTTTAAAGGGAGGAATAGTGTAGGAGCGCTGACACATCAGTATTGTATTCGTTGTACGTGAGGCGCTCGGCGACAGGAGTTCGCCCGTAACCACCGTAAACTGTAGACGCGCTCCCAACCTAACTAACTACTCATGTGTATTATTAATCACGAGTTATAAGTAAAGTAATAATAGAACTCCGCAGCATTTGATTTCTCTCCGTACACACAACCCTAAAGGTATAACACCACAACACACACTAAAAGAGGATAAATGAAAGGCAACTATCAAAATGTATTTACAAGGCAGATGTGAGTGGAAACGCTGGGAGGGGACGCCCTAGGAGGACATAATAGTGACCTTATTGGTGATGTTCTTCTGTAAGGTCAGGTGCGTAGTACTCGCAACCGGCGTGCGTGTTTGACCAGATGTTTAAACGTAAACGAGGCAAAAGGAGTATGTAAGGATCGTAGCAGGTGGCGTTCTATAGTTTTTGCCTACCCCCATGGGAAGAAGGCGTTTGTTTATGTATGTGTATTGCATACATATTCTTTTTGTATAAAGATTTACCAGCATGTCGTTTGATATTAAGATCAAATCCTCAAAAGGATTGTTTCTTTATAGAACTTATTTTTCGGATAAGAATGTAAACGAGTAAAATTTTTCCATGTTCTTTCTTTTTAACCGACTTCCAAAAAGGAGGAGGTGATATGTTCGTCGTCGCGTATGTTTGCTTTTTTTTTTTTTTTTTTTTTATGTATGACCACCGATTTCTCCGTCAATTGTGGACCGATTTTAAAAATTATTTTTTTCTTTGAAAGTGTATGCTCTCGAGGTAGTCCCATATAAATTGTATTAACTTTGCTTCGATAGTTTCAGAGGTAGGTACTTGATAGGTTTGTTTTTCCATTTTCTGCTGGTATTAAAGCAGGTCTACATCTGTTATTATGTCCATCTCTATGCAATGTCGCCCATCGGCATGTGACCGCCCGCATTTTTCTGAATGTTCATGAAAAATTATCGAAAAATAACTTTAAAACGGGGGTAAACGGGGGTCTATCTTGATTTTTTTTTTTCATTTTTTTTTTCAAAATCCCCCCTATTATTTTATGAACGTATGCTTGTGTTTTTTTTTAAAACACGATTTTTTTGACAAAAAAATGTTTTCACCTCCGTTTGTTTTTGCATAGTTGACAAATTTTAATAAAATGTTAGTTAATCCGATAAAATAACTCATAAGCTTTTAGAAATAATAAACAGAATCCAAATCGAGCTAATAACATTGGAGATATGGCAAACGCTAATCAAAACATAAAAAATGGAATAACATGAAAAATATTAAAGATATACCCCCCCTTTTCAAAGTTAGTTTTCGATAATTTTTCATGAATATTTAGAAAAATTCATGCGGTCACATGCCGGTGGGCGACATTTTACGAGTATAAGATTGATTCATCAATATTTTGTAATATCAATATTTTAATAGTCAAACTAATTGTTAAATGCCAAGAAAGTAAACTCGACGCCATACACGCAGCGCTGCAGTTCACTATAGAGCGATATTTCATATTTCCATACAGTAAGTAATATTGCCGAATTAAACAAAACAGCGAAATATTTGACAGCAATTTGCGACGTTGTATAGTTTCAGAAACCCCTAAAGTGTCAAAAAAATGGTCATTGTATCACACAAAGCAAACTATCGATCAGAATGCCATCCTATTTAAATAAAATTCAAATTCTATTGCATGACAATATGAAGGAAGCTACCCGCTGGCGAATGTCCAAAAATTGCTTCATTCAACATCCTGCAAACCACGTTTGAGTTTCATTCATGTGTAAAGATACTATTTGAACTAGATCGGGGCAGCTTTATCTGGAAAATGTAGGTTTAGCACGTGAAAAGAGCTATTGAGCTGGACGGAGTTTAGTTATGGTCATATTTAGCTAGATTTTTGCGATAGTGGATAATGGGAACTCGTCGATCTAAAGTTTACTAGGAGTAGCTTCTAATAGTAACAATTTAATTAAAAGACATTGATTAAAGTTGTGTGGAAAGTGGTCTGTCATCAAAAAGTCCTGTTGTGTTTTTATATGTATGCAATGTAGATTATATTTTTAATTCGTTTTGATTTGAAGTGTTTCTATCATGTTTGAAAATTCCTTGAAGACAGGTGTCGCTGCGGCGCCGGCGTCCTACATATATATATCCATGGTATGCCATACGGTGCGTTCCGGCGTCGCACCGCTCGTACACCGGCCTTGCAGGCCGTGAGACGAGGTGGGGAGGGATGTACGCGTTGAGATACCATAGTGGCACTGCTCAGTTGTTTGTGCGTTGTCAAAAACACAAATGTTTGACAGATGACAATTTACGCGCTTTGCGACACGGCGCCGCTTTGGCGTATCAACGTTACGGTGCGGCGCCGCAGCGCCCGTGTGATCACCAATGCGGCGAAATTTTTGCGTTGCGGCGCGCGACGCATCGTCTGCATAGGCTCTTAGCCTGACACATCACAATATAAGCAATTATGACAGGAACTTTAACTGGAAAACGGAGACAAAACTTTATTAAATGTAATTCGCAAAGTCAGCCAGCACTTCATTTGAACTGCAAAAGCAGAATAAGACAAACACTTAAAACTTTCGTCACACCATACCGCAATTCACATAATCCAGGTCACGTACAGGACAAGCTTCACCGAAATTCGTTGCATAGCAGGCCTCAAAAACGGGCAGGCCTCAAAATCGGGCCTAACGTCTGAATAGTTCAATTCCCGGGGGTTATTACCAAAATAACCATGTTCTTTCATCAAAATTGCTACACCCACCGGAGAATCTATCGGTGCCTCAAAGGACCAAGTGAAATGACAGGCTCAAGTGTTAATGACTGATGCGTATCTCTATTTTCGTGAGGCAGACATTACTAAACGTGCCCAACGCCCTTTTGTTGACTTCTAAAGCCTTTAGTTTTGATGACATGAACGCTTCGAGGTGATTAAACGACAAATATTTTTGATTTCGTGTTGTGAAATTGGGTTTTGTATTAAAGAGAAGCTCTCGATTAGGTTATTCGTCGTTGATTAAATAGCTTTGAAAGAGGCGTGAGATCTGGTTACGATCTTTGCTGACGTGAATTTCAAAATTTATTTTTCCTAAACTTAAAACATTAAAGTATAAAATTTAATCCCAATATCCTTTATAGCAGTTTACTTTAGCGGGTAAAACTTGAGACCACCGATGATGAGTTTCAAACTTTCGGAAACTTGTTCGTTGAGATAGTTTTTGAGAATCTGCACAATGTAACACAAGCGTGGTGACGGGTACTCAGGAAGAAGATTGATCAATATGTCTTTCAAAGTAAGAAGATACAATAAATAGTTTAGTTACCTACTCTCTTAATATGACATAAAAGTTTAACGGAATATTCCTGTACGTGGGGATTTTATTAATAGTAGAACAATGTCAATTTTAATAACCTGTGACCATGTTTCTTGCAAATAAAATTTAAATATTCCTAATACAAACATTTTATTATTAACAGAGCTAAATAAAAGTACTATTCTTGCATTAATTCATTAGTAGTTAGTTATATTAAGTCCTTTTTTTAATATTTACGTAATATTTAGCCTATATTCATTTGGAATAATATACCTTTCAAATTGTGAAAGAATTTTTTTAATTTTTGAAATAGGTGCTTTGGTTCCGGAGATTTACCCTCCACATATACACAAACTCAGATAATTCGCTCTCTATCTTTGTAATATTAGTACTTATAGATTTCTCGTGTTAATCAAATAATTCAAACGTTTTGATGAATGTCACAAGCTTATAAACAAACAAATTAGGTACATAAAGAATGGATCAATTTCAAAATAGTCATTGTATTCGCTAGTCAGCTAATAGTAGCTTCGTATTTTGGTACCTACCAATTATGTAATATAATTGAGCAATTTATTACTTTAATTACATTGTTACCTGCAATATTTCGGGCTTTATTCAAACAGTGCTGTAAAAGGCAAATCTAATCAAGCGTTTTAGGCTAGAGATTACTCATAATACTAACAAAAACTCATTACAAATAAATAAATAAAGTTTAGCACTGCCATTTTCTAAAAGTATTAATGAACACTTCCTAACATTCACACCAAAAATCGCTACATAATCAAAACTGAACAGATATTTTCTAAACAAAAAAATAACAAATTGTTCAACATAATTTTAGTAACAGCAACATTAATATCTACCTAATTACTCAGGCCATCGCACGTAATCCTCCTTCATACATAATCTTACCGCTCATGAATACATAGGAAGTGACTAGTTGTGATGAAGCCCTTAAAAGCTTTCCGCAAATGGAGCCCAAACGTGAGATCGTTTTGGCCGCACACTTATCACATAGATTGATTGAAATAGGAGGTGATTGGGTTCCTATATGTGCCGTCAGGTGGTAGGCAATTTTCTGGCAATTTTGTGGGCTCTTTAGGAGTGTCTGAAGTTTTATTGAGAAGAAAAAATATCTGGCACTATGAATGAGCTGCGTTTAAACTAGATGCCAAGTAAAAGTTTATATAAACATTATATGTAGTGCAACCAGCACAGCAGTGATAGCCTAGTGATATGACCTTCGGACTGCCAACTTATAGATCTCAAGTTCGAACCCAAGGCACGCACCTCTGACTTTTCAGATTCATGTGCGTATTGTATAATTATAACTTGCTTCAAAAACGGTGAAGGAAAACATCGTAAGGAAACTGGTATATTTCTCGACGGCATGTAAAGCCAAGTCAGAGGCCCATGAGCGGCTTTAAAACTCTGACACCAGGTTAATCACAAACCACACAAAAAGAAGAAGATTGTGCAACTCTACACTTTTGTATGTTGTTTAGACAGCGTTGGCGGTTGTGGGCAGTTTCACAGTAATAAATTTGTACCATCTGACATTACGTCAGATATGTCAAATAGTACAATTACCGTCAAATTGTTAACCACTGCAACCGCTTGTGTCGAAACAACGTATTAAGAGACGTATAACTGGTTAAATAATGTATCTTCACTGGATCTTGTATGACCAGCAGTTAGCCTCGTTAGTTACTTGCAATGGCAGTAATTGCCTTGTTGGCACGCTTAAGCTTAACGGTGTAACTTGAAATCGGCACAGTTTACATTTTAACTATTTACTAATTAATAATATCAATACCATTGATCACGAAGGTCGTGGGAATCCGCTGGATCACAGAAGCATAGGACCGGTCGATGTGGTAACGCTTGGGACTACGTGCAGCAGTAAAAAACTTACAAAAGCAGCAGGCTGAAATGATGATGACAAAGAAAAGAAAGAAAGGAAAGAAAAGAAAGAAAACAAGATAAGAAAGAAAGAAAAGAAAGAAAACAAGATAAGAAAGAAAATAAAGAAAATACATTTATTTAACACAGACTAAAAGGCAACAATATTCTAAACACCACATTAAAAAATTAAATGAAAAGTGTAAAATTTGATGTAAGAATTTAGCAGGAAAGTGTGCCTCCCGGCTGCGCCAAAAAAGCCCATGATGATGATATTGTTAATGTTTTCAACCGTTTTAGGACGCTACTGCACATCTCTTGTCTCGGTGACCTATGTATATAGCAAAATACAAATTATAAGGTCAATAATACCTTTTTTAGCCTCACATCATCCATTAAAACCCCGGGTCGTTATTTCTATAAAAATAAAAACAATTTATTTGTAAAAAACATAAGTTTACGGTACAAATTGGAGTTTATAATGTAAGATGTTGAGTTTTAAATAATTGGTCTACATGTTTTCCCATTAAAATAGCGCACCAAGTCAAACTTGCATAGGTACGTAGATATGTTTTTTATTTTTAGATTCTGTGCGTACCAAATCTCATTATTTTCTTTTCTATGTAGTTGGATATCTTAAACGTAATTTCTTTTGTAAGAAATTTTGTTTATACCCACGCGACTCCGGTCTCATACTTTTCAGTCCGTTTTCCATGAAATTCCGGTTTGCGGTTTCTGGTTTATTTTACACAGAGTCTTGCACAGTTGGGTTTTGTCGACTTGATGTGTTATTGCACAGTTTAACACTTCAACATGGAGACTTATGTGTAGATTACTTGAGTAAAGTTGGGAGAGTCATATTTTCGCACTTTACGAAATCGTGGTAAACTCCGGTTTTCGATGCAAACAGAGGGGTATTATAAGTTTGACTGCTATGTGTGTGTGTCTGTCTATGGCACCGTACCTCTTAAAAACGGGTGAACAGGTTTTAGCAAGCAGGTTTTCTAGCAACGGTTCTTAGACATGTTTTATCAAAATCGATTCAGCTGTTTGAAGATTATCAGGTCTTTTCTAGTTGATGAATGGATGTGAGTATCTTCCATTGGTCTGATCGATTCGAAATTTGGTACCTTGAACTGATGCTGCAGCATCACCTGGAATTTGCAGGATAACAACTCCATTACCAACTTACAGCACAGGTATCGTGTTTGGGCTCATTGGAATGGTCTCAATGAATTGGTTTTATAACTAAATAGATGGTGAACAGGGTCTGATGATGGAGTAAGAAAGAGAAGTGAGTAAATATTTGTGTCGTGCGTTTTTTTTAAATGTTAATGTTTTGGAATGTATAGTTTCAGTTTGTGGCCTTGCACCAGCAAAAGCTTATATTGCCGCGCGATTCCAAAACTGTAATCCTATACTTTTAAATGAGCAATATTTGTATACATATTTCTACTCACGTTCTCGAAATCGGTTCTAACGATTTCGATGAAAGTTGCAATATAGGGGAAAAATCGATCTAGCTAGGTCTCATATCTGGAAAAAATTGTTTTCTCCGTATTTTCACGCGAGCAGAGCTTGATCGCCCAAAGTTTAGAACAAGATTATGAACTTTCCTAGCATTCTCTATTTTCACCAGAGCAAAGCTTCGTCGCCCAAGTACTAGTGCACCTATTCGAGGTAATAATAGCAGCAGTGAACTAGTGTACTGTGAGTGTGTTGTCCGTCAATATCGGCACGACAATCAATGTCGGCGACGATACCGTTGACTACACCGACACAGTGTAGAAGTGTTTAGTAGTGATTGTATTAAACTATAGAATAAAGCCTTCTGATAAGGCCCATTGTGAGCGACCACATTTCATTACCATAGGTCATCGTTGTCAACACGCACTGATCAAAGACTTTCATCTTGAGCTATGGAGTGGCGACCGCGTACCGGAAGACGTTGCGTTTGAAGGCTTCCCACAAGATGGACCGATGACCTTGTGAAGGCCGTAGGAATCCGCTGGATGCGGAAAGCACAGAATCGGTTGAAGTGGCGGTGCTTGGGGGAGGCCTATGTCCAGCAGTGGACGTCTTTCGGCTGAAATTATGAAATAATAAAGAAAAAAAAGAAAATAAAAGAAAAAAGAAAATGAAAGAAAAAAAAGAAATAAAATTAAAAAATGAAAGGAAAGAATATACTTAAACGAAAAAAAGAAAATGAAAGAAAAAAGAAAATTTAAGAAAAAAAAGAGGAAAAAAGAAAAAAAGAATGTAAAAGAAAAAAATAAAAAGGAAGATTATTCATTAAAGAATATTCTATCTATCTACCGGTTCGACGATATCGTGTCGTTATTGTTATCGTTCAATGTGAAAACGGCCATTCATATAACATTTAAGTATGTAATATTACTCTTGTTTTGTAATTATGCAACTTCAGAAACGCAAGGCTGCGCCTCGTTAGCTTCTGCATGACTTCTACAAATCCTTATTCCATTCTCAAGAATACCACTTATATTATTCTACCTCGTAGAATGCTGTAATAAAATAATTTCCTTCCGTCTCCACTACTAAAATAAATAATGCCTCTAATAAATTAAGGGCTTTTGTCCGTTCCTATTTTGTTTCAGTAATTTGCAAGGTAAGATAAAGATGGCGGAAATACATAGTTTAAACCTGCTTTAATGTGTATTATTATGAGGGTTTTAACAGTAAATTGTAGTCATAATTCTGTCCACTAAAATATGTATTTCTGGGCATTTACAGGCTCGCGTTGTCAGTAGGTACTATTTTGTAAGTAAAAAGTCAGACATTACTCATTACATATCAGTCAGTTATTTTTAAATAATTCCACGCCTTGATGAAATGGTATAATATATTATCTAATGAAGAAGGGCGTATGTGGAAATCTACATGATAATATCTATATGTATTCCTCCGACGACCAGATTTTCGAGTTACAGCCAGCTGCATAAACGAACTTTATCTTTTAAAGCTTTCACTAAGTACTAATCTTCCATTAAATTGTTTTAACTTGTTACAGAAATCAACATTAAACTCGATTTTAATAGTTCTTTGATTAAATTAATGAAACCATTAGCTTTAATGATCCATTACGTAATGGGGCATTAATGTTTGTCTCTGTCCAACTGGGTGATAGTGTAAAAATGTTCAACTGTTTTAATGATTTCTTAAATAATGAAGAACTAACTGAGATATAACAATAAAAATAATAAGCATAGACACAACCTTGTAGCCAGGTTTATCCATCAGCAACTTGCTCTGAAATACGGCCTTGTAGAATCGAAAGTGCCGTACTACAGGTATGTGCCCGACCCAGTTCTCGAAAATGGAAATATCACATTGTACTGGGATCGATCCATTATCACTGACAGGACTATTGTTGCCAATAAGCCTGATATAGTGGTGGTTGATCGAGTAGAGCGGCGCACAATGATTATTGACATAACAGTCCCGCATGACGGCAACCTCGTGAAAGCCGAGAAAGACAAACAAATCAAGTATCTTGACTTGGCTCGCGAGATTGTTGACATGTGGGATGTGGACTCAGCGATAATTTTGCCGATAGTCGTATCAGCCAATGGCTTAATTGCCAAGAGCCTCGACCAACACCTAAGGAGCCTCTCGTTGGGCAGCTGGATCAAGGGCTTGATTCAGAAAGCGATGTTCCTAGACACGGCTTGCATTGTCAGGAGGTTCCTCTCTCTGGAGCCCTGACCGCCGGTGGGTTGGACCCTGTTCCCGATACCGGTGGGCTACTATTTTTTTATATTTTTAAATGTTTTTATATTTTCTTTATTCTAATATTTAAAAATATAATTTATAAGTATTTAAATGAAATAAAAGAAAAATAATAACTTTCCAATTGCCAAGTAAAGTCCTCCTGCAAGAACAGACCTTTTTTACAATGGCTTCATAGATAAAGTTACTCGAAGTTATTAATTACCGTCATAGTAATGAACTCGCCGCAAATATCCGCCCTGCTCGCCACATAGTCCATGTCTCTGTTACGCCTTGTAACCAATCAGTATTGCAAGGGTGATTAATCATAATCACTTACTACTATAACTTTTTCTAAGAGACAGTTTCACCAAAGTTTTCAAGGAGCGCTAAATTTTGTTTAGACAGTATTAAGTTCTTTGGGCCTAACACGAACTCGCAGAGTCAACGTAACATCGAATGATTTTTAAATTTTAAAAAACACGTTTCGCACGTAATATTAACTTACTTTTAAGACTTCGTATCTATGGGTGATAACAAATGTTTTTGTCCGTCGCAAATAAGTAAATCAATAGTTGTCTGTCCAAATACGCTTGAATTTACATTACGTTTACGCCGCGTATTCGTGCTAAAGTCAAAGTCAAATCATTTATTTAAAAAAGGCACATAAAAGGCAATTTTGAATATCATTTACAAGAAAATAGAATTGATTCTAGTCGGCCCTTCCAATAGGTAGTTTCGTATGGAGAAGAATGGGCAAGAAACTCCACCGTTACTCTTTTAATTTTAAGCTATTGCATAGCTTTTATCGCGGGTTTTGAGCGCGGTGACCGAATCAAGAAATTCCGTAACGAAAATAAAACCTAACACCCCCACTCTGCCTACCATGTAATGACGGTTCCCATGACAACGTGATGTTGTCATGGGAACGTAATTTTTGTTTTATGTCATCACTTCATCATCCCAAGTGTAGCGTTGACAAATAGGAAGTATGGGGGTTACAAATGCTATGCAATAGCTTTACCGCGGCAGTCCCCGAGTGCCATACGTTTTTTTTTGTACAATATTTTATTTACATTAAGTATAATTATGTGAAGACGATGCACCAAAATGAAGCAATTACAGATAAATTAAGGCTTCCTGACTCGGTCTACACACAGTCTAAGAAATGATTTGTCCAATTCCAACTCCGTTCCTTTTGAGAATTGAACAAAGTCACGGCCAAACCTAGTGTGAAAAGAAACCGTCAACATACAAACATCACTTACTAACTACCGAGCCAGCTTTATCAACAAATTCTCTCTCAATACTAATGGAAACCAGGAAGACAAACACAATGGAACTTGTTAAAACAAAGGTCTAAAGTAAAGAACAAACGGCACGACTCTAGAAAACGGGCGGAAATGAGCAGAGGACATTGTTAGAAGTTCAAGCCAATGTGGTGATTGTTAAAGAAGATGAAAATAGTTCAGAAATGTTGGTTATTATATAGTTAACCTTAGATTATTATTTCATGCTTGTTTTATTCTATTTGTTTTTTTGGATTGCAGATGAGGTATATTTTAAACGGAGTGACTGCCTATCTGACCTCTACAACCCAGTAACTGGGTAATACGATACTCCTTGGTAAGACTGGTTGTCAGACCTTCGGGCTTCTGACGACCCGTAACGACTGTTACTGGGTTGTGGAGTTAGTTGTTTAGAGTCACTAAGAGTAACTAACAAAATTTTGCTCGCAACCCAGTAACTACAACTTAGTCGAACTAATAAGAAAAAAAACCTCAAATTGCCATTAATAAATTTCGTCGCTATAGGACAATAGGTGGTTTATTTCTTAGATAGTGCGCCAATTTTAGGATGTACAACTTTGCCTTCACACTCACAAAAACCGGTCAAATGCGTGTCGGACCACGCATAATGAAGGTTCTGTTCCGTAGTTGGGATGAATTAATCCCAAGAACAAACTTAACATTGTTTGTTTGTGTGTAGTGATTGTTTGTTGTTCATTCCAAGTGCAAATGTAAGTATGTACGCACAATATTGAGAGATTTACCATGTTATTTTAAGACTATAGACTTCTTATAGGTATTTCTTAATCTGTAAGTAAAGAACCATTCTCGGTGTTTTTTTCAAAATTTTAGGCTTAGTAGTTTCGGAGATAGGGGGAGGTAAATTTTCATAAATGTTCTTATAAATCTGTAAGAAACTAAAAAAAAAAATTATAAATAGTAGTAGTAGTAGTTTCAAATGACAAAAATAAATAATTTGAGATCCTCGACAAGCCTTTTCATTTGAAAATAATATGTCACACGGTACAGTTTGCAAAACTTTTTTTTTACAATTTTCTAATTTGCCCTCTAAAGTGACACCCATATTTAAAATTCATTTATATTCGTTACATGTCCATGTTTGGGTCACAGAAATAAATTTGTGTACCAAATTTCAACGTAATTGGTCATTAGATTCGGAGCAAATTGGCTGTGACAGACGGAGAGACAGACACACGAGTGATCCTATAACAATTCCGTTTTTTCTTTTGAGGTACGAAACCCAAAAAAATTAATAGATAGAGACACATTGCGTTTCATAATAAACAAGAAAGTATACGTACAATAATCAGAAAACCAACCACGGTCTTAACAAAATAGACAAGCGTAATTTTTCCGAAAGACGAACCATGTTTCATTCACTTTCAACCCGACATCACTACCAAAATACATTAAGAATTCATATCAAACCAGCAAGACAGTGCAAACGTTTCCAATCAGTAAATGGAACCACAATAAGTTTCTATTGCTGTTAAGGTGCATTATGTCACCTTTAGCGCAAGTTTCGGCATTCCAATGGCTGAACCTTCCCGATTCTCACACCCGCTCGGGTAAGGTAGAGGGTTTAGTGATATTGCATTTGAAATGCGAATGCTCTCTTTAAGATGATCTGCTGTTGATTGAAATTATAAAAAGTGCAAAAAATTTTTAGTAAATACAAAAAAAATATTTGTTACAGTTGATTTTGATATTGAATTTTAAAATTAACATTATGTCATTAAAAATGAGTTTGTTATTTTATTTCTGTACGAAGTCGAAAACAGATTAAATATTTACTAAGTTGTTCAAAGTGAAGTGTTTAAAATTATTTCCAATCAGTAAATGGAACCACAATAAGTTCCTAGTTCTGTTAAGGTGCATTGTCACCTTTAGCGCAAAGATTGACTTTATGTTGTGGAAGAATAAGAAAACGACAGCCAAGAAAAATACCGTATTTAGGAAAATATTCGTGTTTTGAAATGATTTCCTATATGTAGAAAGGTTTTTTTTTGTGTTTACGAAATCCTGATGTTCTCTTGCGTTCGCGAGAACAGATAATGTCCCCTTTGAAATCTGTGAAGACAACTTTTTTACTCCACATTTGTATGTCTTGTAACACGAACCACCAATAACCAATTACTGTTATGACAGTAACATTCAGCCTAAATTAATTCCACAACACTTAACACGTGGTACCCACTCATGTAAGATTACATGCCCGTACAATATGCTTGAGGTTAAACTAATACTATTCTACCTTCGAAGTGTTGATAATTCATAACCTCTCCCGCTTGCTCCTAAACCGGATAATAAAGCTTAACTATGGGAAACGGTACACCGTGCACCGTCTGGAGAATTGTAAATCAGAATTCCATATACGACGTGTGTCAGAAAGATGTAGTCATATCAAGGGTGTGGTATAAACCATCAAACTGAACAACTTTTTGTCCATGGGACCAAGATCGTAGTCACACACAAATTATCAACATGTCTCATACAAAACTTACCACCAGTACAAATATGGTCTTAATGTCCTTCGGCAAACCTCGTGTATCGTCAGTCATCGGATTTTTATCAGTTGCCCTTTACACTTGTTGCTGACCGGACGCTCTCAATCGACTTGGAAGTATATAGAGTTGTTAATATTCTTTAAACTTAATGCAATTTGTTAAAAAAATGGGAGGAAAGCTGCTAAAGTTGCAACCACGACAGTTAAGAAAATAGTTTTACAGCTCTATATAGTTCGCTCTATGTAGAGTGGTGAAAGATTATGTTTTGCATTTTTAATGAACCTTGAAAGTTGCTCATCCAGGATATGTTCCTATTCCTGGAACTCGGCAGGGCCCTCAAAATATAACACTTACAATATTTTATGGCGGTTCATTTTATATTCGAATTATTTCTTTTGAAACACAAAAGCAATGTATTGTTTGTTTTTAAATTTCCGAGTACTAAATTAAATTACTAACTAACTACATATAAAAATAAATAAATAAAAAAACAGGCCATGTGCGTGTTGGACCACGCACAATAAAGGGTTCCGTAGTTGGGATGAATTTATCCCAAATACAAACTTAAAGTTGTAGTTGAAAAACATGTTCGCCCATACATTCCAACTGTAAAAGTAAATTAAAAGTAAAAGGTTGACTGGTAGAAAATGCCTCAGGCATTAAGTCCGCCTCTGTACAGTATTTTTTTGACTTGTGTATAAAGTTTAAATAAATAAATAAATTTGTACGCACAATACTGAGAGATTTGCCATGTTATTTTAAGACCATAGACTTCTTATAGATTTTCCCGTAATCTATGTGTAAACAACCACTGCCAGCATTTTTTCCAAAATTTTAGGCAGTAAGTACTTGCGGAGATAAGGGGAATGGTAAATTTTCATATATTTTCTTAAATATCTTTAACTTTATTCATTTTAAAATTATAAATAAAATACCTCGCCCCGCCCTACCTGCCTCGTTGGTCTAGTGGTCGCAAGCGCTACTGCTGAGCATGAGGTCCTGGGTTCGATTCCCGGGTCGGGCAAAGTGTTATTGGGTTTTTCTATCTGAAATTTCTCAGTAGCAGCTCGGAGTCTGGATTTGTGCCCGGTTGATGGCAATAGGCTCGCCCCCTATTACATGGGACTTAAACATAACTGGCAAAATGTGGGTGTACCTGCTACAGGGACACCTCTGCCCAACCCTTCAGGGAAACAAGGCGTGATGTTATGTTATGTGTAAATAAAATAAATTTGAGCTCCTAACAATAAGCCCTTTTATTTGATATGTCACATGGTATAGTTTGCAAAACTTATATTTTTCTTATTTGCCCCCCATAAGTAAAAAAAATAAATAAATAAATAATTTATTTTGGACCAAACACTTGATAACATTTTATAAACCTGCCAAACTGCGTGACAGTTTGTCGGCAGGATTAGCGCTCGTCTTAAAACATTGGGTAAAAACATCAGTAGGTACAAATAGTATAAGGACGGTAAGAATGTTTTTGTTGATTAAAATTTATTAATTATTTATTGTCACATGTTGCGACTATTTCGTTCAAAAGTTCCGCTTTTAATTTATTTCCCAGTGCTCGCCTGCTAATCACACGACTATGTGTTCTCAGCCAGTCGATACTATTGAACAGTGTAGGGGTCAAATACTTATTGGTTCTTTACCCCTTTATTCAAAATTCATTTATTTACGTAACACGTCCGTGTCTGGCGAGTGATCCTATAAGAGTTCGGTTTTTTCCTTTTGAGGTACGGAACCCTAACAAAAGGACATTTATGCGTCAAAGTATTTTACCGCATTGCTGCAGGTTACCGCAGACTGGCAGCATTGCCACGTTGAATGGCAATGCTAATGGTTTATTGAAGCACGTGTAAATAGGACGATTTCGATAGCATCGAGTGTTTGTCGGTGTTAATTCTAAAAATACCTAGAAAGGAACCATTCTAATCAACTACAAAAATGAACATGTTGACTAACGAAATCTTGGCAAAAACCTACCATGGTATAGTCGACCTCGTAGTGGCTTTACCAGCATAAAGTTAAATTTCACTTGTACGTCATAAAACAACAAGATGTGTTTGTCTATGTGACAGATAGGTTCAACTTTACAGTGCGTTTATTATGACTTGACCCGTGACGCGATTGGTAGCACTGAATTTTGCAGTCTAGTTTTAATATTATTAGAGTTCAAAATGGCGACTGACAGAACAGTACTACCAAACACATGACTGCTAAATTCAGGTTATAATGTTTAGTTATACAGGGTGGCAGGGACATCGACGCGAAAACGGTTACCATGGATTCAGTACATAGTTCTGAACCCCTCTTTTTTTGGGTGGGAAATTATCAAATAACTTCTCCCGCTCTGGGTGGAGCAGGAGGGCGTGTCAGACTCTTACTGACTAAAACCCACCCGTGTTCCTTCGGTTGCCCTGTTGCCAGGGGCTACGATTTCCCTATCGGTTTTCTTCGCACCCCCGGCAGGCATTGGCCCTAGCGGACCCCGTCAATTCTGCTGACATCTCTTTGAGGCGTGCGTGGAACACAACGCGTCGTTGACCCGGGCCTGGTCCTTATCGGACGACAAACTACCCATTGCTCACCGTCCGCAAGCCCGCGCCTACGGTGGCCGGAAATCGGCTCTCGATTCCTGACGCCCAGGGCGTCTCCTCCTGCGGCGGTTAGGTGCGTGAGGGCGCAAAGTTTGCCTCTCCCTAACGCGTTCCACCTCCTCTTTCGCGAGCATTACCGCTTCGCAGAAGGAGGTGACGGCCTGCCGTTTCCTCTCGCTCCGTAACATGGCCTGAACCAGGGCCGGACGCAAGAGATCACCGCCGCCGATCGCTTCCACGAGGACACGGCGATGCTCCGCCCAAGCCGGGCAGACCTCCACCGTATGCTCCACCGTGCCCTCCGGGTGATCCATACAATGGAGACACCCGGGCGTTTACTCCCGCCTTATCCTGAACAGGAACCTCCCAAAACAGCCGTGTCCGGTGAGGACCTGCTTCAGGCGGAAGGTGATGACGCCGTGGCGCCTCTCAAGCCACTCCTCAAAGAGAGGTCTTATCGCCGCAATTGTGGCGTGCCCAGCGCTGGGTTGCAACAATTGCACTCTCCATGATGCCATGGGATCTCGCCGGAGCTCTGTCCACTATGCTGCGATTTCTTGCGGCATCGGATTTAAGCCCCAGCGTTTCGCCTCCTCGCGCCACTCCCAAATGTGCGCGAGGACCTTTGCCTCCAAATCCCATGGCAGTAATCCAGCAAGGAGGCTCGCCGCCTCGCAGGAGACCGTGCGGTATCCTCGGGCCAGCCGGATGGCCATGACCCTCTGGGACGCGTTCAACCGGCTGGCTGGCCGCAGCCTCAATGAACGCGCCCGCAGTTCTGAATCCCCCTGCGTTGATCTTTTTCGTCGGTTATTTTTTTTTTTAATCTGGTGTTCGTACATTTTGACCGCGTAGGTATTGCACTTTTCTATGAAACAGCAGATTTTGAAGTGTTTTCGCACTTTTGCAGAGTTTTCGTACTTTTGCGAGTTTTCCACCCTTTATAGTGAACGCACTGTAATGAAGTTTCAATTAACTTCGAGGAAATTATTTGTTGTTAAATGTGGTAAAGTACAAGGGCTATACCAGTGGAGAAAAACCAAATGAGGATTTCTTAAAAAAATATGTTTCCAAAAGTTCTCAATATTTCGTGCAGTTAAATATTTCTTCTAAATAGGTCCATATTTCAGTTTTTTATCACATTATCAAGTAAACGCGAATAGGCAAACTGTTTCCGCTCCTGGGTGTAATCAAGAACAAGACACAGTAACTAGGACTTCTTTTTATATCAGAAGTTATGCAACAACTTTCCCTCGCGAACGATTAATATCATACAATAGTCGTAGTTACGAGGTCATACTTTAGCACCAGGATCAAATAAAAATTGTAAAAAAATACATCTAAATAGAAAAAAAACCGGCCAAGTGCGTGTTGGACTCGGACCACGCACAATGAAGGGTTCCGTGGTTGGGATGAATTTATCCCAAAAACAAACTTAACTTTGTAGTTGAAAAACATTTTCTCCCATACGGAATGTATGGGAAAACATGTTTTTGCAACTGCAAATATAAGTTGGTCGATTATTACTCGTTAACTTGTAGAGTCTACTTAGCTGTGACAGTTTTTCTTTTAATTTCGTTATATAAACTAATGCTGTGATTTTTTTCACATATCCAAAACTATCCATTTACATAGCTGGCAGGGGGGGAGGACACTTGACTCTATCAAAAATTTGCACTTTAAAGCTTAATATTTCGCAAACGGATCCCTGAATCCAAAAATAGTTTTCACATACTCACAATGTTTTTGGAGGACCTTTCCAATCATACCCACACCATGGGATAGAAAAAAAAACATCACCACTTTACGTGTAGGGGAGGTACCTACACAAAATTTTTTTTTGTTCATAGTTTTGTTGTACCACTTTGTCGGCGTAATTAATATGTGTAATTGTATATCCATGCCAAATTAGAGCTTTCTAGTACTAAGAGTCTCGGAGCTAGACCGCGGACGGACAGACAGACAGACAGACGGACATGACGAAACTATAAGGGTTCCTTGTTTACTACGGAACCCTAAAAAGCGGTCAAGTGCGAGTCGGAGTCGCAGGGTAGTAGGGACCACCGTACAAACACGTTTCTTGGATGTCCTTGAATGTCCCCTTTAATTTTTAACTTTATTTTATTTTAATTATTTGTTGTTATAGCGGCCATAGCAGTACACAAGTGTCTACCTATTACGGTAAAAGATACAGCACTGTGACAGACGGACGAACGGACAGTGGAACCTTAGTAATAGGATCCCGTTGGCACCGTTTGGGTATAGAGACAGAAGTAGCAAATTATTCAAATTTGTATCTAAAGTATCTTGTAGAACCTTCACATTAGGTGTAAGTTTGCGTTACGTTGACGCCGCGTATACGTTGCTCTAGCGACGTGAACCTACACGTGATTGTATCAGAACTTGCTCCACGTAGAAGTTGCGTTAACGTTGCGTAAACGCAACATAATAAGGCATGCAGAAATTATATTATTTTATCGAAACCTTTCAACCACTGAAAGTCTGAAATCAAACCGAGAGAGAAGATACAAATACAAAAAGAAACGTTTTAAAAAAAAAATTGGTTGCCTGTAAAGTCGGTATACGGGCGAAAGTTTTACGTGACAACGACTTTGAGTGGTAAAATAATTTTAATGTGAATATTCATTCGTATAGTAGGAAGAAGGATGAAATAATAGTAACAATTTAAAACATTTATTTATACACATGAACCGGTGTGTATGCCTATCTCTCTCACTCTCTCTCTCTCGCTCTGTCTCTCTCGCTCTTAGGCGGGCTAACTGTGCTCGAGTGGAAGGGACGCGTGCCTTTCACTTTTTATGTCTGTCTCTCTCGCTCTTAGGCGGGCTAACCATGCACGCGTGCCTCTCACTCGCTCTCATTGTGAGCGCATAACGTGAGCGGAGCGTAACGCAGTTTCTTGAAGTGTCACCCGGCAAACCAATTTATAAGACGTTGTCACGTCAATAATCGCCACTTTTAGTGGCGATTATTTTTAAAACCCCACCTCACCTGAATCTAGTGGTTGTTCTTTTCCTAAATTTTATTGGACCTTAATTAATTACTCAAATGAATTAAAACAAAAATCACTTTTGAATCGGAAAGCAGTTTTCAAGTTATAAGCGCACTATCAGACAAACAGGAAGATAATGGTGTTTTATATAAAAGGAAATTAATTGTATTTTTTACTGTCAGAAGCCTTTCATATACCACTGAAATCAAACAGAGAGAGAAGAAATCAAAAGGAAAAAAAAGTGGTGGCACTCAGGGAGTGCCGACAGAAGTGAAAACTTGATCAAGATCGCCTTGGTGGAAGAAAAATACTTGTATAGAACTTTGGTCAGTTACCTTATCTAAATAAAGAGCACAATCGCGTTTACAAAATAAAATACTTCCGAAACCTTTAAAGTAAAAATACTTGCATAAACATTGAACCGTAACACAATATAAATAAAGAACACAATCGCTTTCACAAAATCTTTAAAGTAAAAATACTTACATAGAACATTGATCCCTAACGTAATATAAATAAAGAGCACAATTGCGTTTACAAAAATGAGGTGTCATCACAGTGTCGCGAAATCAATGGTTTAGTACCATCTCAAAAAGGCCCAACGCGTCTAAAGAAGTTTTCATTTCAAAAATCGACGTTTTAAAAATAGTCGCCACTAAAACCTCACCTGAATCTAGCGGCTGTTCCCTTTCCCGCCTTTATTGGAACGTATTGAGCCTCTGTGAAATGTGTAAAATTGCCAACAGTAGGATTCTAGGGGAACTTTTGAAACGAGTTTGCTAAGAACGGAAGCTAAAGAAAACTAAACATCGGAATGGAATCGTTTCCCTCGTAATGTTTGACGGCAAAACTTTTTGTGGTTAAATCTGAGAGTTTTATTGGAATTGTCTTGGTCGTTGACATGCAGTTAGGATTTAACAGTGTGCTTTTTTTTGCGAAAAGGTGAATTTCGATAGTTAAACTTTTGCGGTTTTCATAGGTAACTATTATTTCGGAATAGCATGAAATCGGTATTTGTATCCATTATGTATACTGAGGGTTTCAAAAAAAATAATGGTAACGAAGTCAAAACTGTACAATGAAAATTTTTGAAAAAAGAAACACAAGTAATTCGAACGAGAGTTCCAAACGAGTCTGATGCAGAAAATATATTTTTTAGAATTTTTGTCCGTTTGTCTGTTTGTCAGGATGTATGTTCCGGATTGGCGCAAAAACCGGACTGCACGGATTAGGATAAAATTTGATACACAGATAGTTTATAACCTGGATTTAACACTTAGGTTACTTGTAATCCCGGTAGTACGTTCCCTTGGTATATTTTTCGACATCCAGACGGGCAAAGCTGCGGCCAAAAGCTAGAAATATAAAAAAATAAGAGACTTCTTTAAAAAAAAATGTACAACAATACTTTCTTTCTTGAAAAAATTCAATAAATAAACAGTTTAAAAAATTGGGAGATACAATGTGCGGTCAATCAGTGATTACTTACCAAAATTCAGATTGGACAGAAATTGAATTTAACTTCAAATGAACATGAGTTCATTTGAAGTTAAATTCAATTTCTGTCCAATAGTAGTTCTGTATTTTTAAACGGTAATAGCCCAACGTCTATGAGGTCAGGCTGGTGAGCAATAGGTCAGGAGTTCAAATCTCTATGCACTATCGATTTGAACTCATTTCTATTACAAAACTTAAACTAACTCGGTGTGCTTCCGTTTCAACTAATCATGGGAAATTATCGGAATACAAAAAAAGTGCTAAACTACACTTTAGGTATAGTAGGTTAGGTATAGATGTCAGCAGAACTAACGGGGTCCGCTAGGGCCGATGCCGGCCGGGGTTGCGAAGAAGTCCGAAAGGGATATCGTGGTCTCCGGCAACATGGCAACTGAAGGAACAGGCGTGGGTTTTAGTCAGTAAGAGCCTGTCACGCCCTCCCGCTCCACCCAGAGCGGGAGAAGTTATTTGATAATTTCCTACCAAAAAAAAAGAAAGGTATAGTAAAATAGAAAACTGATGAGCACCAGAGTGGAGTAATGTTTTTTGGGGTTCCAAACCTCAAAAGGAAAAAACAGACACCTCGTTTTAGCAAAATACTTCTACCCCTTTATTTATAAAACTTGTTTAATGTTTTGTAAAGATTAGCGACCGTTTAACCATAACTTTTTGACTTTTAAACGTAAAAACGCAATGCTTATAAACATTAATAACCCCTTAAACTACAGACAGTCTTCAAAATACAATTTCAATTCGAGCCACGATTGAACTTGCGACCTCTGCCACAAGAAGTTAAATTGCTATATTCCTGATCCGAAATAAGTCAAGGTTCAGTCGATAATCTGCCCTGTTAAAAGGCTATATTTTCTACAATACGTCGTATATTGAGAAATATTTTTCAGGTAGCTTGTCATGAACTGCACAGGTTGAAGTGCGTTTGACAAAACTGAATTTTACAGTTTGATTCCGTACTTTAGACTTATCCGGGACGACAAATAACTAGCATTGCATGACAAACGATATTGCTTGTTTTCTTTTTTGGTTGGGAATCTGTAACTAACTAAACTTTAAACCCCATTTTTTTATAAATACCTAATTATCTTGATGAACCTAGCGCGGGATTCCACGCCATACTGTTACCGTTATCATTCATAAACTCAAACACAAATCATTTATTCAAGCGTCAAGCGGTCGGTCAGTCAGAAAAATGAAGCTAGTTGTCTATTCCAATCAGAAACATAAAGCGTGTTGTCCATTCCAAAGCGTAGTAGGTACCTATGGAGCAGAACGGGTATGAAACTCCACGAATACTCTTTTAAATGAAAATATATCATCATCATCATTTCAGCCAATGGACGTTTGACGTCTGCTGATCATAGGCTTCCTCCAAGAGCCGCTACACCACGCTCTTGTACCACTCCCAAATAAAAAAAACAGTGGCACTATGGGAGTGCCGACAGAAGTGAAAATTTGAACAATTAAAAAAAATACTTCCAAAACCTTTAAAGTAAAAATACTTGCATAGAACATTGATCCGTAACGTTATATAAATAAAGAGCACAATCGCGTTTACAAAAATTAGGTGTCAGTAATAGCTGCCGGGGGTTCGAAGAAAACCGATAGGGAAATCGTGGCCCCCGGCAACAGGGCAACCGAAGGAACACGGGTGGGTTTTAGTCAGTAAGAGTCTGACACGCCCTCCCGCTCCACCCAGAGCGGGAGAAGTTATTTGATAATTTCCCACCCAAAAAAAAAAAAAAAGGTGTCAGTAACAGTGTCGCGAGTTCAACTGTTTTTTCCCATCCCAAAAATGCCCAAAGCACCTAAAGAAGTTTTCACTTCAAAAATAGCATTTAAACAATCCAGCTTTTCATCAATCTAAAGCACTTTAGAAACTCCAACAATTCACATTACTATTACCAGTCTGGGCAGTAGAATTTTTATTGGCCATAACTGAAGGGGTCAGTCCACAATTTTACTGAAGCTTTCCATAACGGTCGAAACTATGTGCGTTTATTAGCACTAGTATGAAGATTAAAGCTGAACGGAGTGAGGGTCAGACCTTTAATTAAGGGACCTTGAATTTGAGCTGTACCTTGGTCCGGATTTATAGTGGCTGTCGAAATTCACAGATTATTTAGGGCAGGGTAGTTTCACATTTTATAACTGTTGGAACTTGAGGTTTGGTTTGAATCTGAATGCTAGATTCAGATTTCGGGAATTATATTTTGAAGTATTTATTATTTTGAGTCCTTTTTGTTATAAAAAGGCCATGTAAATGTGTATCATGTATGTCATCAGTTTTAGATACCATTATTGGACACTTAAACAATTTTGGAAATTTATTACCGTATCTATTGGTTTTATACAAGTGGCTTTCGTATACAGGGTGGCAGGGAGATCGACGCGAAAACTGTTACCGTGGATTCAGTACATGATTGTAAACCCTCATGCGTTGAAGTTTTTGTCAGTTATTTAAAAAACATCTGCTGTTTCATAGAAAAGTGCAATAACTACGCGGTCAAAAAGTATGGAACAGCAATTTTTTTTTAAATAACCGACGGTTCAGAATCATGTACTGAAAGTCCATGGTAACAGTTTACGCATCGATGTCCCTGCCACCCTGTTAAGGAACTTCATTCGCCATTACCAGAATTGTAATACTATTATAAATCTCGCTAAAACAATTCATTACATAACATTACGCCTTTTTCCCCAAAGGGTTGGGCAGAGGTTTAGGTACCTATAGTATACCCAGATTTCGCCAGTTATGTTTAAGTCCCATGTAATAAGGGGCGAGTCTATTGCCATCTATTGCCACAAATCCAGACTCCGGGCTGCTACTGAGAAATTCCAGATGGTAAAACCCAATAACACTTTGAATCAAACCCAGGACCTCAGGGCTCAGCAGTAGCGCTTGCGACCGACCAACGAGGCAGTCAAAACAATAAATGGTGATCTTCTACACCCAACAACAAGCAATCTTCACCGTAAAAAAATCTAATCAGCCCCAAACGCATAAGAATTTTATACAAACAATTTTTCATAACAACCCGAAGCAATGTTCCGGGCTGTCAGTTACAAAGTACTGACGAGGTGCGAGCCCTGGTCTCGGTTTAATCAAAGCTCTAACTTGTTCCGACAACGTCCCGGCGCAGAATAGGTAGGTACAGAAGGTTGGCTCGATACAATAAGCGAAAATGCATGCACACTAACGCTCGGTTCCTAAAACAAAAACGAACCGTTTTAAGATTTTATCTGTGATAGCTACTTCGAGCCCTGCTGGGGAGAAAATAGATAAACATATCGTCCAGGTATAACAACGTTGTATCACATTCCCATAGCTGAGAAAATAGAGAAAACGAATTTTCCCAGATAACATGAGACCTAGCTAGATCGATTTTTCACCCCCGTAAAGCCCTATATTGCAATTTTCATCGAAATCGTTAGAGCTATTTTCGAGAACGTGATTACAAATAATATACATACATACATAAACTCACGCCTTCTTCCCATGGGGGTAGGCAGAAACTACAGAACGCCACCTGCTACAATCCTTACATACTCCTTTTGCCTCGTTTATGTTCAAATAACAAACAATACAAACAAAAATGAAAACGTACAAATAATATAATATGTAAATCTAATTAACATTTCCTAATTTAAATTGAATTGCATGTATTTCAATAACCATTTTTATGTATACTTATGTTTCATTTTGAATTATACTCGAACACAATGTGAATTGTTACTGCATAAATAAATTGAATTGAAATTGAATAGTCACTCCTTAAAAAGTAATATCCAGGGAAAATTATTTACTATTCCAATACTGTATCAGTATGTATTTTTCTTACTGTTTGCGTATCTACACTATTAGCTTTTTAAGCTTATGGCATATTACGAGTATTATTGGCTTTCTCTTCACTCTTACACACGGTGTCTACATCTCTTTTTATCCTCTGTCCTATCGCAGGTATGCTGGAAGAGATTTCATTAGAAATAAGCATCACCTTTGTACGTATTTTTCTGTTCCTTTTGTCTTGTCTGTGTATTATTTGTGTGCACATAAATGGTTAAATAAATAAATAAATAAATAAATTGACTGCTCAGCAGACTCATGTCACTGTTTAAAAGTTGCAAGTTAGTTGCCAATATTCCAAATAGCTTTTTCGACCTGTCTTGTTGTATGGAGCTGGCCTTCTGTTTCCATCTATTCTGTGGTCTCAGGGTAATTGTTTCAACGAAACTAGCTTTAACAGTCACCAGAGAATTAGCTGTTAAGGATTTGCTGGCGACTTGACGGATTAGCGAACGTTTTAATTTTGTGTTCGTCAATTTTAGGTTTTGGTTACGAATTGGATGATAAAGGATTATATCGTTGGTGTAGGTGGAGATCTAAATAAGAAAAAAATCTTGTTTGGAGAAAATTGCGATTTATTTATGCGGCATGATTTGGGTGTTACGAAAATGGTGAAAAGTCAATTTGACCAAAATCGCAGTTATTTAGTTCTCCACCAACGCGGACGATATCTGGGCTTTTTGATGGAAGTGGTATATTTATTTATTTCATTTATTCATTAATATGAGACAACCATACAGAGTAACTTAATAATAAGCCCAGGATGTACCAAAAATCGTTTAACGTTATTTTGACAGTAAAATTTAGTCTGGTCAACAGATGGAGAATGTGAAACTACAACGAAGTGGTTAATTAATTTTAGTCGGTATGCAGGTATTTTTTTATTTTTTACTTATGATAAAAACATATGACTGACACACTGCCATCCCATATTTATTAACACTCTAATTTGACAACTTTGGAAAACTCAATATTTTTTTTATTACATAGTTACCTTGGAGTTTCTTGCCGGCTGTTCTAGTTATGAAACGACCAATTATTGAAACCATGCACCTAGCTTCTGAAGTTGTATATGTGCTTATGTAGGTTTAAAATATTTTCAATTTGATTCGACTTTCATAAAGCATTTATGAGCATTGAGACAAATATTTAGAAAAACCTTTAAAAAATAAGCAATATTTAATATTAGTGCGGATGTTTTGAAGAACCAGACTGCTTTTTAAACAGATTAATTCAGTAATTGTTTAAGTTTAAATAAGGCTTCATATTTGTGTCTTTATTTAAAATTACATGTACTAATAACTGGTTTGTGCGTCAAAGTTAATCAAATGCTCGTAACAGACGACTGTGGTCTAAATTATAAAATGATGAGAGGTGATTCGAAAGCTTTTACCACTTTCAAAGAAAAACTGGGAGAAAAACATTTTATTCATGACACGAACAGGAAATTCAACTATCAAAAAAGAGCATTTGACAAAATATTTAAAACAAAAAAGGGAACTAGGCAAGGTTAAAAACGCTTCTATCTTAGCATGATGCTACGATATTTGAAAAAAAAAGACAAACACCGCAGCGATGATATTCTGATTAGACCTGCTGTGATCCCACGGACACACCTACGGACATTAATAGTAGTTGTATTTCCACAATACGGTACGGGAGTGCATACTAAGACGTACTGACAAACATCTGAGGCGTCGCTGCACCATCTTTGACGGAGACACCATGGCTCATCTGCGCCGCAGTTGCGCAACTCGGTGCCAGTAGCAAATCTTCGTACAGCAGGTGTAGATCGTGATGCAAGGGCAGCAGCATCCATCGCAGCAGCCACTACAACATCTGCAGCCTCCGCACATGTTTTCCTATCAAAGGTACTTAAATAAAGAGCTTAAAATAGGTCGAAAATAGACCAAAGTTGTGGAAAGTTACTATTTTTTGGTAAATTTTTAAAAAAATTTAAAGTTTTTTTCCGAGGTTTTTTTGTGACTTTTTACAAATATGTGTATTACACGAGCGATTTGATTGTACATACACTAGAAGAATAAAAATAATAATAAATAAGACAAACAATGAAATATAATGAAAAATACAAAAGCAAATGAAAACCGTATTTCTCACGATACACTTGACACGGTACGATAGACTTTGAAGGACACCTATCGCCCATAGGTGTTTTAACAATAAAACTTCTATTGTGTTTTTGAATGTGTTAAGTTGGTTTAAGTTTCCTTTTCAGTTTATTACTGAAAATTAATAATGTTTTTATGACAAGGCACAAGTCAATTTCCCTGCCCAAATTAATTTGATGATGAACCGATTGAATGTTGCACGAGTAGGTTACCGATAAATTAGATGAAGGTTAAATGCACTAACCATTAAAATTTGTTGTTTATTAATCCTAACCAATATTATAAATGTGAAAGTGAGTTTGTTTGTTTGTAACGCTTTCACGCTAAAACGGCTGAACGGATTTGGATGAAATTTAGCACATAGGTAGACCATGACCTGGGCTACTTTTTGTCCCGATATTTCCACGGGTTCGAGCCTTATTCGGGTGAAACCGCGGGGCGCAGCTAGTATAATATAACTTCTCTTTCGACATTTTTATCAAACTTACATAGAGCGAGTAAGTTAACTCTTTGAAATACAAGTTACAAATTTAAAATATTTGGTAAATCCAAAAGTGCACGCCTCATAACTCTCATTCAAAAACAAAAATATGTATTGACTACTTTTTTACCCATAAATATGGGTAAAATTTCTCACCTCACAATCATTACGTACTGTCAAAGACTATTTAGGTTTGTTTTGTTGGTTGCTAAGCAACGGAAGAGGGTTGAAGTTGGAAATATATATTAGTTTGGTTTTTTATTAATTATAATTAAACTACTTTGAATAAAAGAGCCATTTTCAATAGGGTACCTCCGATGGCTGAAACAAATCTATTAAAAAAAATTTACTCAACTACTCGATTTTCTCGTAAGCTACAATGTTTTCTTTTTTTAAGACTATTTTGATGTTTTTTTTTTCGATACTGCTGAATTTAATACATTTTTGAAAAGTATAGTATTCATCTCCATTAAATAATCTAAAGTTTATAAATTATCCAAAGAATATAAATTAAGTAAGTTCTGTGTACTAGCAGGAGTCTAAAAATAAAAACAGTTGCAGAAAGGAGGCAAAACAAATTTTTCGATCGCAGAGCACTCTCTAATGCTTCGCATTATGAGTCGTGCAAAACCAACACATATACCTCAGCATATGATTGGCTGCAGCATCAGCACAACGTGTTGCAACCATTGCACTGTATCTAGAATTAAATACAGATCAAAAAGAATCCAAACACGACATATCTGCAATTTATTTTTTTCAATAGAGTTCTAGTGTGTTGTTTATCCTGGCTGCAGCATCAGACCAAGAATTCCATATTTTTGCAAAGATAAATATCAAACATGAGTGTTTTAAATTTTAGGTCACACACATGTTTGAAACAAAATCTATTATGCGTTTAAGATCCCTACCGCAGCTAACATAAAAGAGCTGATGACCTTGAGCTGCTGAACCGATTTTGATAAAACATATCTATTTACCATCGCTAGAAAATCTGCTTTCAAATTAAAAAAAACCGCATTCAAATCGGTTCACCCGTTTATGAGCTACGGTGCCACAGCCACACACATAGCGATCAAACTTATAACACCCCTCTTTTTGTTGCGTCGGGAGTTAAAAAGACTGTGACCAGAAAATTTAAAAAGCGGCCAAGAGCGAGTCGGACTCGCCCATGAAGGGTTCCGTAGCAGCAAGTAACATTGAATGAAAGGTAAATTGAGGTTTACGATTTATGACGTATTAAAAAAAACTACTTGCTAGATCTCGTTTAAACTAATTTTTGGTGAAAGTTTACATGGTAATGTACATCATATATATTTTTTTAGTTTTATCATTCTCTTATTTTAGAAGTTACAGGGGGGGACATTCATTTTACCACTTTGGAAGTGTCTCTCGCGCAAACTATTCAGTTTAAAAAAAATTACATTAAAAACCTCAATATCATTTTTAAAGACCTATCCATAGATACCCCATACGTATGGGTTTGATGAAATTTTTTTTTTTGAGTTTCAGTTCTAAGTATGGGGAACCCCAAAATTATTTGTTTTTTTTCTATTTTTGTGTGAAAATCTTAATGCGGTTCACAGAATACATCTATTTTCCAAGTTTTAACAGCATAGCTCTTATAGTTTCGGAAAAAACTGACTGTGACATATGGACGGACAGACAGACAGACAGACATGACGAAACTATAAGGGTTCCGTTTTTTACCATTTGGCAACGGAACATTAAAAAGCACTCTGTCTATAAAAAATATATTTTACAATACTGCTCCTATAGAACGACACTTTCATCTGAATCTTCACAATTCCTTTTCATAAAACTCCATAACTCACACACTCCTTCACACCATGTCCTGTTGGGCATCCACTGTACAAACGGCCCAATTCCTCATAATTCTTGACTTACACAGAAACGCACAGTAATTGTTTTAGTTCTCCCTTCGCAGTTTGACATGTAATTACGACTGGATAGCCCTGTTTGTTGTTCTATGCAAATACTGTGTTCCCCTCTGTGTCAATAGTGAGTTGGAGATTTGTTATTGTGACCTTGTTGTGTTCTGGGCTTATTTGGTTTATTAATGTTTCGTTGGTTAGGTCTTTCTTAGGGTTTGCCTTGTTACTAATGTTTGTTGACGTGCCTGTGTTAGCACGATTTCGGTCTATTAAATTTTCAGCCTATAATGTTTAACTGTTGAGCGATCTCGTTTTTGTGAGGAGGTGGAGACACCGTGCGCGTTCAGTGGGTTGGGGGATAACATGTCTTTGATTTTTGTCCGCAGCCCAAAATGGCTGCCTAGTATGTACCAGAGTTACCTACTTGCATTTAGTCAGTTATGAGGAAGAAGTAGAAAAAGTAATGACGATGACTTTCAGTTACCACAAAACACAAGAGTTGTAAGACTTAGCCAACTAGCTTGTTTCGCATCCTCCACTTCTGTCTATCCAAGTAAAGGTACATATAGAGCGTCCAGTAATTGGATGGGTCCACAACTTTATTCGATAACGTTCTAGTCGCCTCGTGTTCGAAGAGCATAAGTGGATTGAACTCTGTTTGGACGTTGTGTCCAAGTCCATGACAACTTTCTATATTGTATTTGGTATTATGTTTTGCAATATGTAAGACGCTGTCGTTGACCGCATTATTGCTTGGCATCAAGTGAGATCGGGACCAATACCTAAAAATCTGAAATAAAAAAATACAATTTATAATTATTATGAAATAACATAACATAACATCACGCCTTGTTTCCCAGAAGGGTTGGGCAGAGGTGTCCCTGTAGCATATACACCCACATTTCGCCTTTTATGTTATTGCCATCAACCGGGCACAAATCCAGACTCCGAGCTGCTACTGAGAAATTTCAGATAACACTTTGCCCGACCCGGGAATCGAACCCAGGACCTCATGCTCAGCAGTAGCGCTTCCGACCACTAGACCAACGAGGCAGTAATGAAATAATCATCACAATTACCAGTACCAGACCAGGCCAGACCAGAGAGGGTCTGTTTCGTTTGACAACTAAATAAATCTTCTTCTCACTGTAACTGATCAGGTATTCCTAAACAGCGATAAGTATTTTATTTCATCTGTCTCATAGATCACCTCAATGATAGATCAATAGGAAGAAATGGCTAATTGTTAGCCATTTCTTTGTCATTTCGTGACAATTCTAATAAAATAATTTAAAGTAGTAAGGTTCATACTACTTCGTATTAAAAGAAACACAAAATATCTTTGCTAAGACAAAGCACCTTTTTTTAGTTAAGATTTGTTTTAAGAATACTCGATTTCTCAATTTGCTAACTAAAAATAGAACAATTATAATCAAACCATTGAACGCTTGACTGGTTTACGAAAACTATTTTTTATTAAAACGGTGAAGTGTTGTGAAGTTCTTTGTTCCAACCGATTCGATTTGAATTCAATAAACGCCACCGACTCAGATCGTTCTCCATGGAAATGAAGGGAGTCACTTTTATTTTGTGCGAGAAAGAATAATTCTATTGGCAGGTAATCGTTCCAGAGATTGGAAGGAGATATTAAAAATCCACTGGGAAGCTATTCAGGCATCCGATAACTTTCCCGTTTTCATTGTCGGAAAATTTATGCTCAATTTTTTTTGTGTTTCTTTTTTAATTTACATTTTTCTGCTCTTTTCGTTTTGCTGGGAGAGTGCGATTGTTAGTGAGAATTTGAAAGGAAACAATTCTGCACGATATTCAGTTTGCTATTTATGAATAAAATGCATATTATTCAGTTCTATTGCGAACTTTGATGCACTTCACTGCAACCACTACCTACAAATTGAGTTGAGACAAGACTTTGATATTAACACTTTGACAGCCAAAGATTTTGTAACGCGTATTCCCCTGTACGCCGCGCGGCCATTTACGGCACAGTTGTTAATTCTATATGAAAATAACAAAAAAAGTAATGCATTTACTTCTTTTTGTCCTATGTTAAAATAAATCGTTTATTTTTATAATATAAAATAAAACAAAGTACGAGTATATTAATTTATTTTTTATTCAAAAAACAACAATACCCATTTTCGACAAAAAAATACTCTTAAATTGAACTTAAACACCGGCCGGCTCGAAGCATTCCTTGCAATTCCTCCCCTTGCACCCCTTCTGCCTAGCCTTTTTCCCAACTATTTTGGAGTCGGCTTCCAATCTAACTGGTTTCAGCTGAATACTAAGTATTTTACATGGAGCGACTGCCTATTTGATCTCCTCAATCCACTAACGGGGTAATACGATAACCCTTGGTAAGACTGGTTGTCAGACTTTCGGGTTTCTGATGACCCATAACAACTGTCAAAGATCCACGAATGATAGCTGGGACTAAAGGCTAAACGTGCTTTAAGAGATACGAAGGAGTTTTGGTATGTAAAGATGGTCACTCATCCACGGACTAACCCTTGCAAGCGTAGCTTAACCTGTTGGATCGAACCGTGCGGCTGCTATTACTTAGCCAAGAACTCCTTTATATATATTAATCAGTCTATAACGTTCCTAGTGCTGGGACATAGGCATCCACTCTTCGAGAGAGAGTGGCCTGTTCTACCACACGGGTCCAGTGGGGGTTGGTTGATGTCACGTCTTCGAATTTTTGGTTCTAGGATATTCCGGTTTCCTCACTATGTTTTCCTTCACCGTATTGAGAGCAGTGGTGATGAATATATTATTTACACAAAGTAAAGCGCCTGTCTGGGTTAGAAACGACCTCCAACTCGTAAGTTGGGGCAGCTACCATTGGGCACCACAGCAAATGTGGTGCAAAAAACTAATTATCTCTATCTATCTATCTATTTGGCTCGTTAAATCCCACTTTTGGGCAATGGCCTCCCTTTTCTTTTTCCACCCACGTCTGTCCATTGCCATTTCGGGCCAATCTTTTCAGTAGGAGTCAAGTTGATCCCTCCATCTTCGTCTTGGTCTGCCGCGATGTCGCCTAGCATTTAATGCGACACAATCAGTGATTATTTTTGCCCACATCTCATCTGACATGCGGCAGACATTGGAGATAGCATAAAAATCCAGAATTGTACAGATTAAACATTCCATTAATTCCCGCGTCCTTGCATGATCACGCGTGAACAATAATATCTCGATCAAACAGAGAAACTGAATGCGCAAACAAAGGCCGCTGATTTAAACGCGCCGAACTTACTGTATCAGATGCAAATCAACATAATTCAGGCTTTCATGAAAATCCAATTGAATTTGTCCATTTTAATAAGTTTAATTAATAGATAGGGGTGATTTGTGGCGCCTTTTCCGTTATCAATTGACGTATTTGCATATTTCACACTATTGATGTATGCTTTTTGATTCAATTAACCTGATATTACCAAATTTGGGACACTATCAATTCTATAAGTTATTGATAAATGGTGACGTAATTATTTCCATTATAATTGCATTCATGAAATTCTGATAATTTCATGTCTGTATACGCGAGTTTATCTTTCGGGAAAAATATTATTATTGTATCAATAGCAAATGAAATGAAATGAATTTTTTTATTCTGTAAATATGATCACTTTTACACGTCATATTAATAAAAATATTAAAAATAAGCTAAATGAGTTCGGCGTTTCCTATCTGACTACTCTGAGAAGAAAGGCCGAAACAAACTCAGAGGTCGCAGTCTCTTTTAAAGTCCAGACATAATCTTGGTCAGGAATCATGTTTATGGTTAATTTAAACAAGCATAAAAAAAAAAATTGGTAAGTACAGTATTGGACAATCATGGTTGTGATCTGGAGAGTCAAACTATTGAGTTTCCCGGTGAAACTGAATGTTTAAAAAAAGTACACCTTTCCAAAGAAAAGTATGTGCTTCGGGAATTATCGTTTATCTTCGGAAATACGAACGCGCGATGAAGAGATCTAATATAAAGCTGTTACAACCATGGAGCACTTGCTTATTTGGCATTACTATGTTAACAAAATTATAAATTATCAACTCTTAATTTCTATAAAACTTTTTAAAACTTTATAGTGATTAATGACGATCTGAGACCGGAGTAGGTAACCGACACAGAGAAGACTTCATACAAACGCGCAATATATGTAGGTGCACAATTACAAAGCGCGATACTACAAAACTTCGAAGCATTGCCTCTGTGGTGGGTTACTCTGTGGCGCATCGTTCGTGCTGATTCGGAAACACGAAGATTCCCGAAGCGCATACTTTTTTTTGGAAAGCTATAATCTGCGTTTTCTTCTGATATGGTATGAGCTTAGCGTGGGTTTTCTATAGGTCGAGCAAAATGTTAGGGGGGATTTTCCCGTAGGAAATTCTCAAAATCATAAATAATTGAGGATATGTGGATGTACTCTACCTACACTTTCAAGTCGTAAAGTATTAAAACAATATTTCCCTTTAATTCCATCTTCACAGTAATTTCCTCCTTCATCTAACAGTATTATCTAACAACAAATCAAACTACTGTAGGCCTTGTATTGACATTGTTATTCTGTTTATGTTCCTCCAACTCCTTGTTATTCTCTAAACATCAATATGGAGTTGCTAATTCCAGTTTGCGGCAATAGTTTCTAGTATTTACATACAATCATTGTTGTGTATTGACATGCTGATGGAATTCGTTGAATAAAGTTAGTATAATAATAACAGGTCTGTTTACCCTGAACTCTGCCTAGAGATACATTTGTCGGATCCGGTCATTAGTACGGACACGAAACGAATCGCAAGCGCGCTACTGGCGACATCAAGTGATCTACCCACACCAAAAGCGCGCTTCTACAGAGACGTTTTAATGCCACGGCGAGGAGGGATTCAGTGTTAATTGTAATTTGTGATCATTGTGTTAATTTGTGATTTTTAACCGACTTCCAAAAAGGAGGAGGTTATATGTTCGACGCGTATGTTTGTTTTTTTTTTTTTTTTTTTTTTTTTTTTTTTTTTTTTATGTATGTCCACCGATTTCTCCGTCATTTGTGGACCGATTTTGAAAATTCTTTTTTTGTTTGAAAGGGTATGCTCCCAAATTGGTCCCATATAAATTTTATTAACTTTGCTTGGGTAGTTTTTGAGTTAGCTACAAAATACGTATTTTTTTCCCACTTATTCCCACTTAGTATGTAGATGATATGATAAGTTCCTGTCACTGGTAGCAGGTAGTGGTATTTGAATGTGTGTGGGGTAGGTACCACAACTAAAAATTGAAAAATAAAAACTTTTTACAAAAAAAAACAACCGACTTCCAAAAAAAAACACTACAAAGTGAAAAATAACTTTAATTTCGGAAGTCGGTGGCAAAAAACGAAAACACAAAACCCAAGACACCGACTTCCGAAATTAAAGTTATTTTTCACTTTGTAGTGTTTTTTTTTGGAAGTCGGTTGTTTTTTTTTGTAAAAAGTTTTTTAATAAACGCCGTCGCATCCAGTGTGTGTATAATTTAGCTAGTGTGATTAATTTGATAGTAAATTATAATGTGATCTGAACTGCAAACGGTTTTTCTATTGCGCATTAACCAACACTACCCACACTACGCCCACAGTAGTTAAAATATCGCTGATAATAACGAAAGAGTCACATACCCGTCTCCGACATACCATTAATATGTAGTACACCCACATTTCGTCAGTTATGTTTTGTTTATAAATAGATGATTATGATTATTTGGTAGGCGAAAAGGAACTGCGTATTTTCGGGCATAAAAGTTTATACTTAATGACTTGGTAAAAGTTTTTTAGTATTTCCAGAATTTGGGTATCCTTTGCAAACTAACAACTTTAATCTATTTAGAATTAAATAGAATAATATTTGTAAAATACTTACCTTTATCATTTTATCAAAATACATAGATAATTACAGTATAACTATTTTCTTAATGTCCCTCGGCAAACTTCGTGTTTCGTCAGTCGTTGGATTTCTATCAGTTGCCCTTTGCACTTGGTGCAGACCGGACGCCCTCAATCGACTTGGAAGTCTATAGAGTTGTCAATACTCTTTTAACTTAATTTCATTTATTCAAAAAACCGGCCAAGTGCAAGTCGAACTCGCGCATCCGTACAATTATCTATAAAAACGGCAAAAAATCATGTTTTTTGTATCTGAGCCCCCTTAAATATTTATTTTATTCTTTTTTTTGTAATTTTTGTTATAGCAGCAACAAAAATACATCATCTGTGAAAATTTAAACTGTCTAACTATAACGGTTCATAAGATACAGCTTGGTGACAAACGGACAGACAGACAGACGTACGGATAGCGGAGTTTTAGTAATAGGGTCCCGTTTTAGTAGGTACGGAAACCTAAAAATGGGAGGAAAGCTGCTAAAGTCGCAGGCACCAAAATGGTTTTACAGCTCTAAATATTTCACACGGAAATCAAAACAAAACAACAACAAAGTACTTAGTTCTGTATTCAAATTATTATAGACGATAAATCTAACAATTGATGGACATGGAAATTAGCATTCGTTTGTATTCGGAAATGCGATGATTCCCGAGGGACATTAAGAAAATTGTTAGACTTTATGTAGATTTTAGACACCTGAATCACACCGTTAGTTTTGTAAAATACGAGTAAAATTTTAAATCTCTCTTGTAATCACTGGCAACTAGACTGGCAATGTTTAACGAATGGTAGACTTAGGAATGGTGTTAATAATTACTTGGACCATTCCTGTCACAAAGAGCTCTTTACTACAGCTAATTTCAAGCTAACATAAGTAATCTTAGTAGAATAATTTCTTCTCTTTTTTCTTTCTTCTATTATTATTTCTTCTGAGTTCTACTAGTACTAACACACAAAAAAAAACGTGTGGCACTCGGGGACTGCCGTGGTAAAGCTATTTCATAGCATTTGTAACCTCCATACTTCCTATTTGTCAACGCTACACTTGGGATGATGACGTGATGACATGAAACAAAAATTACGTTCCCATGACAACATCACGTTGTCATGGGAACCGTCATTACATGGTAGGCGGAGTGGGGGGTGTTAGGTTTTAATTTCGTTACGGAATTTCTTGATTCGGTCGCTGCGCTCAAAGCCCGCGATAAAAGCTATGCAATGGCCTTATTTTGTTTAAACTATTAATTATTGTGTCTGTTTAGCTGTAAGTTTTCCAAAAAATAAAATAAATAAATAAATAGCTTAAAAACAAGTATTATTAGATTTTTTAGATAGTTTGAAATAACCTTGATCTCAATTAAGTTCTCCTCATTTACAAGTTCCAGCATTAATTGAGTAGAAAGAGTACTCATAATGTTTCCTTAGAAATATTATGAGCAACTAATGCAAGTCCAAACATCCTTACTTGTAAATACAATGATGAAAAGTTGTGAATCTCTATTTCAGTATGTAGGTACATTATTGTACCTACTAGGTACTGTGCACTGTGTATGTGTGTGTGTCTATAGTTCTCGTATTATTGTTTTGTGCACTTGTGTCTGCGCACACATTTCTGCACTATAGTAATTATTATCTTCAACGCTGAAGGCAAGTCTCCGTTGAGGTTGGCTGCCATAGCCGAAATACGTTCTGGAGGAATATACATATTGTATAATTATGTACATACATACTGAAATAGAGATTCACCTACATTGCCCCATAAGCTTATAATAAACTCAAACAAAGAGGAAAACCATATAAAGAAATAGCAGAATACACTCATTTTATTTACTCAAACAATTTATACCAAGTAACAAAAAAATAAATGCAAAGTCGGATAAGTGAAATATTCGCGCTCACTGCAGTAAACTGACAAAATGAACATCACAAATAAAAAGTCGAAACATGTTCACACGGAATTATCTCTCACACAAAAAGAGAAATTCTCTAAATGTAGCGAAGCTATTGTTTTACAGAATACCTAATGCGCAGTTGTATGAAATTATTTATGTGTCCATTACATGCGACAGGTCATGCCGATAGTTCTGGCAATAACCGTACTATCATTAATTTAAATTGAATTATTAAGTTTAACGAACCTACCAATTTTAATAGAGCCCCTTTTGATAAAACATATGACATTCTGTATAAGACAACGATCGCAAAGGCAGGAGACAAGGGAGCTCAGTCAATACTGGTCGTAATTCATTAGATGGGTTCTTGGTCTAGAGATTACGTCCTTGGCTGGGCCCTGATAACAAAATTGGAACCTCTTGGGCCCAATTCGGTGATTAACAACTACATGATATGTGTACCCCAAAAGACAGTGTTTTGGACGGTGTTAAGGTCTAACGTAATGGAACTTAAGTTAATATCTTGTCCCAAGGCACTGCCGGAGAGTAATTTTAAAGATAACTTTGTAGTTTTAATAATGTATTTTTTTTTGAATTATCATCTCACATCACAGGCTTATTAAAGTAGTAATAGAGTCCATAATTATATGTTTGTATATAAATATTTATATTTTTTCAATTATGTCAAATTTGACCATAGACCTAATGTGCTTTTGGAAAAAAGTTGCCAATTGTATTTAAATCTTTTGAGCGCTATGATATTATCTTCTTTATATATCTAATTTTTTTGTACGTGTGTTTGTCACCTAACTCCTCCTAAACAGCTGGACCGATTTGGATGAAATTTTGTGTGTATATTTGAGTGGGTCCCTGGATGGTTTGAAAATACATGTGAACCCGGTTGGTGGCGCTATTCGGCCAGGACAATATCTGTCTCGTCCGCTAGTATATATACAAAACTTGCAACACGACTGGTCTTAACTTTCGACTTGAGTGACTTCTCCTATTTGTATATTGGACATTGTATATTGGACATTTGATATTGGACACTGGACAAAGCTATAAAATTTGTCCGAGATAATACTCGAGACCATTTCATACAGCTCAAGTATTGGAAGATGGAAACTATTTCTAAAATTGTTGCAAATAGAGGTTGTTTGGAGGAGCTATTTCTGTTGCTGGTAACCCTATCGATAGTTACGGTATTTGATTGCTAATGACAATTACATTAGAATCTTTGACAATTTGGAACAGCATTTTGAATTATAAGTTAAGATTCAGTGACTTATAATGGGTTTAATTTGATTTAAGTTGATTTTAATTTTTTAGTCTTAATTGCATTTTACATTTTGTGATTACTTCCTCACACACTGACTTATTAACTGTAATATTTTAGGAAAATCATCTACTTTTACAATGTTTGTAAATATGTGGGCATTATGTATCTACCACATAATTAATTTATCTGTAGTTGCTTCATTTTAATTATTTTTACCTATTGTGGTGTACTAATTTTATTCTTGGTGCATCGTCTTCACATTTAATTATTTAACTAATGTAGGTACTATACAAACTATTGTAAAACATTTTAAAAGAGTAACTGTGGAGTTTCTTGCCCATTCTTCTCCATACGAAAACTACCTTTTGGAAGAGGCGACTAGAATCAGTTCTATTATTTTGTAAATTTTGACGTTGAAAGTGCCATTACAACGGTCTATTTGAAATAAATGATTTGACTTTGACTTTCGGTATTTCCGTGAAAGTTTCCTTTAATTATTTTTTTGATAGTGCTGTATGCTGATAACTTTATGTTATCTAACATAAAATTTCTTATTTATACATAATTATAGTCGCTTTTAGTTTCTATCTGTATGACCGCGTTGTTCTTCTAAATGGATTTGAATGCGGTTTTTGTCATCATTTAGAGAATTTATTTTGAAAGGTTTATGTGTATAATACATTAATATTAAACTTATATAATTATGTATAATCAACAAATCTCGATGTTTGGTCAAATCGTTAAAACCATGCAAAGTAGGGACGGGTCGCAAGTTAATACTAAAACCTAACTATCCTGACGGTTCTCAAATCATTATGAGACGGATAGCCAGAGAGTTGTTAATTTGTTTTAAAATAAATACTTTTAAAGTTATACAGGTTGTCCCTGGAAGTATGAATCAAATTGAATAAGGGCGTGGGCAAGGTCATTATCAAGGTCAGAAAATTGTAAAAGTACGACGTCCTTTCCTTGTTAGTAAAATTCTAGTCCTTGTTAATAAAATTCTATATCTTTAAACTAATAAGAATATTCCAGTGATTTATACCTCCAAAGAATCTCTATGATTTGGGCAAGTTTTTCTAGTACGTGGTAAATTTTTTCCCATGAAAATCGCTCGAAAATTTAGTAAAATTTTTGCCAGACCCTTTGACTCTTTGCCTTAACAGTAAATATTTTTTCTTATTAAACACATGTTTTCACACTCATCTACAACGTCCTGAAAAAAAAAAAACAATTGATGGCCCTAACAGTGTTTTTTAATGATTTTTTTTCTTTGAGTGCTATGCGAAATTGTTGGAAAAAAAAAAGAAATTGGTCATATTTTTTAATCGGTAAAAAATTGCATCGACATTCTCGAGGTTAATAAGTTTGGAAATGACCTTACCCACGCCCCTATTCGATTGGATCTATACTTCCAAGGACACCCTGTTTAAGAAAATGGACGAAAATTTACCATTCCCCGCCATAACTCCGAAACTACTGAGACTAAAGTTTTGAGAAAAAAATAACAAAGTAGTCCTTTAGTTAAAGATTACAGGAAACTTATATGAAGTCTATGGTGCTAAAATAACATGGTAAATCTCTCAGTAGTATGCGTACAAACTTAAATTTGCACTTGGAATATATGGGAGAACATGTTTTTCAAGTACAATGTTAAGTTTGTTCTTGGGATTAAATATAAAACATGGTAGCTAACATATTCATCGTACGGAACCCTCATCACGTGAATTCGACTCGCACTTGTCAGGTTTTTTTAAATATTATTTCTGCGTAATAACAAGTCACCAAAATTAAATCTAATCATGCCTAAACCTTCCTTTCACAAATGGAGGCCCCAGTTTAAGTAAACAAAGTCCAAGAATGTCGCAATTCACCCCAAAACGCTATTTGTACGGAGAGAGGTTTAAATATTCAAACTTCGTAAGTGGTTCACTGGGAAGTAACATTGGCTGTAGCGAAACCAGTAAATCATCAAAGTACTTTTAAATTTAACCAAAAACGTCGTGAAGACATTCTGGACCAAGCCTTGAAAATTGGAATTTCTCTGACAAACTAACTTAAGTGAAATTAATTTAGTGGATCCCTTCATTGTGCTGAATACAAAGTTAATTTTCTTGACGGTTACCGTAAGTATTGCATGAACAACTTTGAACAGTAACACGCTAATATTCTAACTATTTCAATAACGCTTAGGCATTCTGATGTAACATACGATTGGGTAATTTTAGATCTGTTATATCTGGTATTTGGAATTGTTTGTGCTGGTTGAATAGAGACCAAGTTTGTTGGTTGGTAACTTCTAAAATGCGATGGTCCAGACAGAATATTATGATGTGCACCTACTCATGTGTTATGCGCTAGGGTATATTATACCTAGTCCCTGGTCGACCGAGCTCTGCTCGGGTGAAAATAGAGAATACTTATTTTAGGATAGTTCATACTAATTCCATGCTGCCATGTCATTGTTCTAAACTTTGGGCGACCGAGCTCTGCTCGGGTGAAAATACGGAGAAAAGAAATTTTACTAGATACATGACCTAGCTAGATCGTTTTTTCGCCCCCTTAAACTCTCATATTGCAACTTTCAGTGAAATCGTTACGGTCGTTTTCGAGAACGTGATTACAAATATTTGTATATATATACAAATATTGCTTATTTAACAGTATAGGATAATACATCATCTCTTTTTTAACCGACTTAAAAAAGGAGGTTACTCAATTCGACCGTATATATTTTTTAATTTTTTTTTATGTGTGTTCGCGGATAACTTCGTTCTTTATGAACCGATTTTGATGTTTCTTTTTTTTATTGGAAAGGAGATATCCCAAAGGTGGTACCATGATAAGGAAACCAGGATCTGATGATGGCATCCTAGAGGAATCGAGGGAACTCTTCAAATATTACAGGCAAACCTATAGCGATTTGGGTATTTTTTGTAGTAACTCGTACAGTTGCTTTTGGAAAGCACCATTTAGTTAAGCGGAACTGATGATGAACCCCACAAATAGCCACCGGAAGTACTCAATAATAAGTATTTCACGGGTTGCGATTCGATTACTTTAATATGGTTGCAATGCAATTTATGCTCGTCACAATGCATATGGAGAAGTGGAGCTGATGGTGAAGTACCAGGAGAACTCCTCAACGATGAACGTCCCTGCATCGGGAAAAACAATATTTTGTAAAAGGTGATGAGCAGTTGGCATTAGGCTAATGTAACTTAGATAAATTACAAATTGACCCACTAAAAAGCGAGAAATAAAAACTTTTTTACAAAAAATACAACCGACTTCGAAACTACAAAGTGAAAAATAACTTTAATTTCAGAAGTCGGTGTCAAAAAACTAAAATACTGATCTAAAGACACCGACTTCTGAAATTAAAGTTATTTTTCACTTTGTAGTTTCGAAGTCGGTTGTATTTTTTGTAAAAAAGTTTTTATTTTCGTGGAATATATTTAGTTGTAACTATCAAGTAGGTACCTAGTGATATTGTTTGATCCAAAACTTGTAGAGATAATACACACATACATAAACTCACGCCTTCTTCCCATGGGGGTAGGCAAAAACTACAGAACGCCACCTGCTACGATCCTTACATACTCCTTTTGCTTCGTTAACGTTTACTTATCTGGTCATACATACACGCCGTTTGCGATTATTAAAGAAAGAAAGAAAGAAAGAAAAAAAATTATTTGGGACACGCACAGGAAATCTAAAACAGTAATAAAAAAATAACAAATATAAAAAAGAAGCATTTTAAACTAACAAACAAAATTAATAACGACCTGTCCGAGGCCAAAAAAGCTCCTATCTCAGCATGATGCTGCGATATTTAAAAATAAATAAATACCGCAGCGCTGGTATTCTGATTGGACCCGCTGTGATGCCACGGACATACCTTCAGACATATAAATCCCACTAGGAGATTACAAAATAAAGCAATGACAATAATAATATAAAAAATCAAAACTATTGTACAATTAAAAAAAACAAAAATAAAAATCGACGCACACCCGATACGACGTTCCAACAACACTTGTCCATGTATGGTGACAAGTGAAGGGACGCGCGCAGGAGTGTTTCTGTATTATATACTCTGCGATGCATTAAGTACTCAGTGGATGCAATCGGCTGTCAATTTATCTGTGCAAAGTATTTTTGTAGTAAATAACCACCACCCACCACCACCACCACCACTACCACCTCTTGACCTTTCTGAAGAACATCACCAATAATTTCTGAAGAACATCACCAATAAGGTCACTACTGTGTGTACTGTCTGCCTAGGACGTTTCTACTCACATATGTAATAAATACCTTTATTTAGTCGCCTTTCATTCATCCTCTCAACATGACCGAACCATCTACGCATACTCTTTTCAATTGTCACTGCATCTTCTTTTAAACCGCACCGTTGCCTTATCACATCATTCCTCAGCCATTCATAGTCACACCACTTATGCTTCATAAAGTACGCATTAGATAATGCTGAAGAGGTTTGTTGGAAGGAGAAGTTAATTTATTTATTTATTTATTTATTTATTAACAGGAGAACCAACAGCTATAACAAATGGATAACAGTTGTTTAAGAAACATAGAGCCAATTACAGGTTCTCACGGGTAAAAACAGAAAAAGTAGTAGTAATCTTAGGATCACTAACAAGCACGGTAAAAAGATTAAGAATACATATTATTGTATACGAGTATAAGGTACAATAAGCACTATGCACTTTTGAAAAAGTCAGCGTTCAGCCGAGCGCGTGCAGAATAGGTTTTGGTTGTAAATGGGTCAAATGAGAACTCTTTACAAAGAATATTAAAGTCCTTACTCGCTCGCACCATGTATGAGTTTTGCCTGTAGTTAGAAGAGGTAAAAGGAATGGAGATAGGCGGATTAAATCTAACTGATCTCTGAGGAACATTGAAACGTAGTTTATGTAGGAGATCAGGGCAGTCAATCTCATTAGATATAATTTTTAAAAGGAAAGTTAAGATATAGTTATTTATGCAACTGTTGTATTATAGGGGTATTAAAACACGAATGTGGGTTTAACACACGAGGCGAAGCACAGTATCACATGAGTGTTTTAATACCTAATTATAACAGTTGCATACAAGACTTTATCTACACCCATGATATGAATCCTCTATAAAAGTTTCTGAAACTGTTGGGTGTTTGTAATTCAAGATCAAGAATAAAGAAATTCCCACGAAATTCGGTACAACTGCACGTACGAATGTCACCTGCAGCTATGCATCACACACACACATGCGTGCAGCGAGTGCTGCTGTCCCCCGTTTGAACGTTGAAACGAGTTGCATGATGAAATTTAGTACAACATTATAACACTCGTTTGGATGATGTAATGGTTACTATGACACTGGCTGTTATAATGTTGCCAATAAGGTAACTGTTTCAGAAACTTTTATAGAGGTTTTATAGCATTGGTGTAGATAAAATCTTTTCTATCGGTTTGGCTTACTTTGCGCCATCAGTGTTATTGTAAAAAACGTTACTCTTCTTTCTGTATGCAAGTAAATCAAATATTATTTTATCTACAAGTTAAATGCGATATTTTTCAGTCTAATTGTTGTCATAATACTAATTTTAGCAGAGTATTTAAATTTAACGCCAAATTTCTTCAGCTTATTCAGAGGAATTAATGTATTATTGCTCAAAGTTCCAGCGAGACCACGCTAACTGAATGCGCCAATAAATGAGCTGCCACTACATGCATTAGTCAGCGCTCATAGCCAGTAGCGTTGTGGCTTAACCTCAAGACGTGTGGCCAGGCAGTCAAAGTGCTTCAGAAATTCTGGATGGGCTTCATTTTGTTCATAGAACGTTTATGCATTGACATTTTTACTGTAGCCTAGTTGATAGACAAGGGCCTTCTCTTTTGTCCTTCTTGATTCAACTAATAATTAATAAATTGAAAATCAATTAATAATTGAAGATAGTACATCATTTTCTATTCTTAATAGTATACTATTGGAAATAATGATTAATTAGTAACATTATTATTTCTCTTCTCACCTCACACTAATAGTAGATTGTTATACGAGGGGCTAAAATAACCCATTGCAACGAGGTAGTTTTACTCCCGAGCTTTAGCAAGGGAGTAAATAGAAACCGAGTTATAATGGGTTTTAGCGCCGTGTGTTACATTCTACTTTTCACTGCGATTGCGACAAAATAAAATAATCCATTACAATATTAAATAGTTTATTTTATTTAAATGTACAATTTGTACAATTCTGGATATTTAACGAGATATTTTTTCCGGGAACTTAATTTCAATCCTCTATGAAGATGTTCTCACTAGATGATGACATTTTCACTGTTGTAAATTATATTACGGTCACCAATTCAATTCGTAATTAGAAAAATATTCTAAAGATTTCGCGCCAATGTCTTTTTATTTCTTCTGTAGCCGCAACGCAATACACGCATTCTACCGAAGAGATAGCCGCATTTAGTTCCATTTTCAAAAATAAAATATTCTTCTTTTTTTTGTGAACCAGTAATAAGTTGCGTCCATAATCATGATTATTCTACAAAAGAATAAATACTTTTTCACTCCTCTTGCTCAAAAAAGCCGTCATTGTAGAGTACCAGAGCGGGGAAAAAATAGCATTTCTTGCTCTAGGGGAAAAAGTATTTTTTTTTAAATTTTGTCTGTTCCAACGAGCCTTGAAAAACGAAAAAGGCTTTATTCTTATATAGAATAATCATGATTATGGACTTGACTTATTACTGGTTGGTAAAAGAAGAACATTTTATTTTTGAAAATGGAACTAAATGCGGCTATCTCTTCGGTAGAATGCGTACATTGCGTTGTGGCTACAGAAGAAATAAAAAAGGCATTGGCGCGAAATATTTAGATTTTTTTTCTAATTACGAATTGAATTGGTGACCGTAATATAATTTAAGACAGTGAAAATGTCATTATCTAGTGAGAACATCTTCACAGAGGACTAAAATTAAGTTCTCGGAAAAAACAGCTCGTTAAATATCCAGAATTGTACAAATTGTACATTTAAATTAAATAAACAATTTAATATTGTATTGGATTATTTTATTTTCTCGCAATCGTAGTAAAAAGTAGAGTATAATACACGGCGCTAAAACCCATTATGACTCGGTTTCTATTTACTTAAAAAAAAATACTTTTTCCCCTAGAGCAAGAAATGCTATTTTTCCCCCCTCTGGTTCTCTACAATGACGGCCTTTTTGAGTAAGAGGAGTGAAAACACATTTGCAACAACTAAAATCGCTTGATTTACGTCGACTGCGCAATTTTCATCACAAAGCAGACGAAATAAATTGTCCTTTAATTGCCACCGTAAACATTTTACCCACGCTTCAAGAGGGACCGCTAATGCATACAACTTGAAAAATAAGAAAACTGTCCTGTCTACTGTTTTTCGCTGTTTTTTTCCTTAACAAGTAATTTAGCACGTTGATGGAATGAAAAAGTGAACATTAATGACTTTATTTGGGTGTTTAATGCAGTATTTTTACCGTTTTGTGACACGCGTTTTTACTCGATTTGAAACCACTTGACTATTATAATTGTCTCATTGGTTTTTTCCAGAAATCCCCACCGACAAATCCCCACCAGTGGGGATTGTTATTATTTTTCCCAGAAATCCTCACTAGTTAAATAAACTGAGCCTTTTTTCTAATATTCTAGTCGTTTTTGCCACTCGCCGGCCGCTGCCGCAGCACCGCTCGCTTCGCTCGCTCGGCTCGTGCGTAGGGGTTCACAGTTCTAACCTAACCTAACCTAACCTTTTAATTTGTGGGGATTTCTGGAAAAAAAAAAAAATTAATAACCACTAGTAGGGATTTGTCGGTGGGGATTTCTGGAATAAATTGTCTCATTAGTCACAACATTATCCTTGCAAAAACAATTTCAAATTGTGTAAGAAGGTATTTATTTTCTTAAATTAATTTATGTAAGTAGATACCAATTACGCTGTTAGTCCCTCTATGCTCTAGTCCCTTTGCACCTTGACCTGTTGTATGACGAGGTTCTCAGCTATGGACTTTTATCTGCTTTGGCCATTTTCTTCAGGTCGTTGGTCGTTCTAGACGAGAAAGGTCTTGAACAGGACTCTCCTGCTCTAAGAGCCACCAATTCCTCCGGCAGGCAAAACCTAACGGGCATTATTCAGGTAGATTCCACAGCAAAAAAAAAAAAAGAAACATCTCTACAAAACAATATACAAAAGCAAAATAGTATTAAATTTAAATTTTAACTTCAAAACGGCGCCTGTTCCCAAGTTCACACTACAAGCGGTGTGACACGGGCAGGTGGGGAGCTAAGTAGCCGGTCACTTCACTACAGTGCCGGCAATTTATAGCCTCCGGCATGGACAAAAGAACGCCTAGATTTCGTGGTAATGTACGAGAAATGGCGCTTTAATTGCACGTACAAATAAAACGTTGGCCCTTATTAGTAAATAAGGGCCAACGTTTTATTTGTACAGCAAAAAAATATGTACAACTAAACGTAATTTAGGTTAATCGTAGCATATTAAAAAGCTGTGTTATTTTGCATGCAGCTGACTTCTTATGACACAGATGTGAAATGAATTCTGGCATCATCATCATCTGCGTAGCCTTTTCGCAACTATATTGAGGTCAGCTTCAAATCTAACAGAACTCAGCTGGGTACTGGTATTTTACACGGAACGACTGCTTATCTGACAACCACAACCCACTCCTTAAAATTGGGCAACTCTGTAACAATGTTTTTTGACGATGTCCATAATCTTATTGAAGGAAAAGAGTACGGTTGATATTGTAACTATAATGTCATGGTTACCAATAACAAAGACTGTTCATTCGATATCGACATTATTGGAGTCATGTCAGATATAACTTTACATCTACATAACATAATTCTGGCTATAATGGACGCTAATAACATCAGCCATCGACATCCAATAATCTGGCTAAGTGTATTGGCTACTGCACGTTGTATCGACACTAAGCGAGCGCTCACTGACGGGACGGCACGGCACAGGATTATTTTAATACTCTTAGCGCTCTTGTTTCGTGGATATCGTCACAAGAAGAATCTTTGGCTCGCATTGGCAGCAGTAGGGTGGCGCATCGCTCAAGTTATTGTACAAGTATCCCGTGGCATCTTTCGGCATTGCTCGAGATTTGGCATCCCAAAAAATCCCTCAACATTCCATTGAAACTTTGCAGTGCCGTCCCGTTGTTGGACGCTTTTAACGTGTATGTCTTTTTGACCTCGTTATCGCATAATACAATTATACATTCAACATAAATGATGTAACTAATATTTTATAACAATCTAATTTAAAAGGGCGTCCATGGAGTTTCTTCCCCGTTCTTTTCCATAGTTACCTACTACGCTTTGGAATGGGAAACTAGCTTCATGTTTCTGACTGACCGACTCCTTAACAATACGAAAGTGTCTGTAAATGGTTTTAATTGAAATAAATGCTTTAAGTTAGACTTTGAGTGAGCACGAGCCTTAATGTGTCCTTCCATAGAAAAGGTCAAAGCTCTTAACAGACATTGTACATTACTGAATAGATGCTGATGACGTATTCACACTAACTCATATTTTACATTTTACACGCGAGACATAAGTGGGTAGGTCACTCACTACAATGGCGTAGGATTTAATGCTCGAGGCACATGACGCCTAGATTTTGTTTTGCTGAAAAGTTTTCATGAGATAGCGTGGGATGGAGGACATGTTGAATTAGTTTAGGTGTTAATTATAAATTCTGTTTATTTTTCTTTACCAGCCAGAGTTTGTTATCCAGCCACCACCTTTATATTGCAAAATAAAACTGCTTAAATAATAATGAAATAGGATGGTAATTTTCACAATACAAGGATGAAAAATGAGCGGTGATCACCATGTTTGCTTAGGTGGCGTTAACAATATTAGACATCTACACGTCAAAGCTGATTTGATGTTAATAGAGAGTAAAATTTAAATAATTTTTTTTTTTTACATAGAAAGCCAAAATGAAATTTGACGTTGAGACAATCTTCATTTTGGCTTACTACCAGAGAACAGACCACTAATTGTGCAGACGCGACTTGCACTTAGTCTTTATACTGCTCATAAATGTACCTACACACCTACCAAATGTTTCTTTTCTAATGTAAGTTTACATTCTCCCGCTAAAAGCGAGGTGAAAAGATACAACGGTAGGTAAGTAGTGTCGGACTTAAGTGCTGGGTCACCACTTCACACGGCGTTGGTGTAAATTTATTGCCGGGAGCTTTAGAATAAGAGAGCGCTAGGATTACATTTGTTGAATAATTTCCACGGCAGGGTTATTTAAAACTGAGATGTGTGAGAGCTGAGTGGAAATGATAGGGAGAATATTGTTTCTTCATAACATAATTTTTGTGTGGAAAGAGCCGTTGTGATGGCTCGGAGACTAAGCATCTCTCAAATATGAGGTTACAGGTTCGATTTTGATGTATCATGATGACTTCTTGAGGTATTTGAAAACATCATGATAGTTGATTTTTAAGTTAATCTTAGATAACATCGACGGAAAATAACGTGGGAAAACCTCGACGTAGAATCCATCTGGATGTAAAATTGGCAAACATTAAGCCTAAGCGTATGCTGAGACGCAGGTGTCGCAGGTCCACGCAGTGCAGGGCAGAGCAGATTTTGTAATGCATGACGTACAGACAATTGCGTATGCTGCGGTGCAGGCACGTGCGACGCAGACATGTGTCTGACCTGCTCTGCGTCTCATTGTAGAGCCAGCACCGATTTCTGCGCGACGCGTGCAGGTCGTCACTTGTTTTTTACCACTGATTCATAATTTTGTTTCATTGAGAGATTGTTTGTACTAGCTAGGACGCAGACGTGTCTGTGTAGCTGTGTCGCAGCATGTGTTTGCGGTCTATGTCTGCCTCACCTGCCCTGCCCTGCAAAATCTGTACTGTGCTGTGTTGCGTCACTTGCGTCTCAACATATGCTTAGCCTAATGCTCGTTTCTTCTAATTATGAGAAAAGCCTTCAATCTTCAGTGAGATGTAAGGCGAGTACGTAAACAAGTAGATAAGAATAATTAAAAGTTACCAATATCGTGTCGATATCAATAAAATTCTTATTTTGAAACAGCACCACACGGTTTTATTTGAAACACAAAACTATTGAAACATGAACATTTTCACAACCATTTTGATATCGACATCAACTAAAGAAAATAAAGGAAACTCGCAAATGTAAAATGCCATTTTAAAATAGTATTTCATTTTGTACAATGGAATCAATTGTTAAAAACGTATTTACCTGTAATAAAGCGCGCTTAACTTGTCCGAAACATCGTCAGTTTAACGCTTAATAAAATTAAAGCTCTTTTATTTCTATGCTACAGTAATCCTACAACTTTTTATAACGCAATTATGTGTTCTGTTTGGTTTTGTGTTGAATAAAAGACACGTGTAACAGCAGTTTAAATAACGTGAGGAAATTTTAAGGTTTAATATGTTTTTACATAATTAAATTATATAAATGTGCTATGCCTTGCGGACTTTCCCGCAACCCTGGTAAGCAGCAGCATTTGTGCTGACATCTCTTTGAGGCGCGCGTGGAACACAACGCGCCGTCGACCCAGGCCTGGTCCTTATGGGACGGCGAACTACTCATTGCTCACCGTCCGCAAGTCCGTGCCTATGGTGGCCGGTAATCGGCCTGTGATTCCCGACATCCAGGGCGTCTCCTGCGGCAGCTAGGGCGCGAAATTTGCCTCTCCTTCAGGCGTTCCGCCTCCTCCTTCTCGAGCATTACTGCTTGGCAGAAAACCGTGTGTATTTCGAATGCGGTAATGCCCGGAAACTACATAACAAGCTGTTCAAAACCTGTACGATATGACAAACGACGGTATGTGAAGCCAAGTCAGAGGCCCATGGGCGGCATAAAAACTCTGACGCCTGGTTAGTTACTAACTATACGAAAAAGAAAGAAGATGGCAAACGAATGTGCAGTTTAGATCTTCTTATCGTATCGATGGCAAATAAGAAAGTTGTGTAAATATCGGACATTGTCCTGGCTCCGGAAGACCTTCGGAGTGAATGACATTTCAGTCAAACAAACTAAACACCTCGTACCACTACATCTATCGTGGGTGCTGCAACTTTTTAACCACTGCCTGGATTTAACAATCATAGCGGCCTTTGGAGGAGATCAAAAGTTATCGGCGTCAAATAATTTTACCATTGGACAGTTACGCCTTTTCCAACACGAAGCTTAACCTATACTATTAATCGAGCAATATTTGTATATATATTTGTTTGTATATAGATTTGTTCACGTTCTAGAAATCGGCTTTAGCGATTGCGATGAAAGTCGCAATCTAGGGGATTACGTCTCATATCTGGGAAAAATAGTTTTCTCCGTATTGCCACCCGAGCAGAACTCGGTCGCCCAAAATTTAGAACAAGAAAATGAATTATGACATGGCAATAATGACATTAGAATAATTATCATGGCAGCATGGAATTAGTAAGTACCTATTATCATGGCGGTATGGAATTAGTAGATACTATCTATCCTATACTATTAAATGAGCATTCTCTATTTTCACCAGAGCAAAGCTCGGTCGCCCAGGTACTTATTTATTATACGAAGAGCTTATTCGTAATTCTGTAATTTTGTGCTATTTATTGGTTACAATCATAGCGCAAAGCTTTTTACGCACCACAATTCTGCTTCCTCTTTGTGCCATTTAATAATTGTTTCATCCCGCATAGTCCCATAAAATATTACAAAAACAAATAAATAAATAAAATCCGCCATATTTTTAAGAAACCTGCTAGTTTATTGGACAGAACGCTCGGTCGCCGGCCACCCAACATGGCATTCAACGCATGATATATGCTGGCAAGCTAACTGCGCGGAAGTTCCACATTTGTATGGGAAGTCGTAATTTTATATGTCCCAGTGCCTACACAGAATAAATATTACGATAGTGTTTCGTTGTAAACATTTCAATAAAACTGTCTGTATGCATTTTCTAACATTTTATTTAGTCCTTTTGTCCCGATTCTTTCTTAAATGTTTTTTTTTAAACATCCTTTTGACCAATCAGTTTCATTCTTTTGTCATTAACAAGCAACAAATAAACCACAGCACGTCAAATAGATAATGCTTGCTCAGAAAAAAAATTACACAAATTAGAAAAAGAACCTATTTTTATATACATATTCAAGGCACGTAAAATTTAATCGGAGAGGTGACCGGATGGCAATTGGTAAACTGGGTCTTACAGTGATACTGAACCCCACCGTACCGTCCGCATGGACCCCAAATGGACGGGGGCGGAGATATGGCGGGGGGAGGGCAAAACATTTTTTTTTACATGGCATTAGAAATCTGTGTTTCAATGCCGGATGGCATTAAAACACAGCTTTGATAAAATTCACCCTCATTTTCGGTGATAAATTATCGATAAGAAGTTTCAAGAATTATGTACGGCGTAAAACATTATTTCAATTATAACGATGTTGGGGGTGGCAATTTTTTTAATAATATAAATTGGGTATAAACTTCAAAGCAAACGCATTTCCCTCCGGTTGCATATATTTGGCCCCCAAATCTCACCAATATCTCCACCCAATCGTTTTGGGGTACATTTGGACTGTACGGGGGGGTTAGTTCGTTATCACTTCAAGACCCAGATTACCACTCGCCATCCGGTTGCCTCTCCGATTAAATTTGACGTACCATTGCTTTAACTACATATTACTCCGATCTTTTCGTGTGGTTAGTGACTAACCTGGTGTCAGAGTTTTTTAAAGCTGCCCAAGGCCCTCTGACTTGGCTTCACATGCCGTCGAGAAAATATCTCTCAGTCATGCCGGTTTCCTCATGATGTTTTCCTTCACCGTTTTTAAAGCAAGTGATAATTATACAATACGCACATGAATCCGAAAAGTCAGAGGTGCGTGGCTTGGGTTCGAACTTGAGATCTATAGAAAGAAAGAAAGAAAGAAAATTCGTTTATTTGCGGTAAACATGACGCAAAGAAAGATTAAAAAAGAACACGTAAATAACAAATTGAGGGAAAATATGCGTCACATCCACGCAAAACGGCCATCGCTCAGCATAAAGCTGCGACCCCATGCGAGACAGAGCCCCAGCGCTGATTTTCAGTGACAGCCGGCGCTGACGTGATGACGTCAACCGATGCAGCATATATAGTGAAATAACAAATCAAAAATAAAATAAATACAAAACTAGTCCTAAATGTTTATACAAATATAATATTTCTTTTCCTATTCCGTTTTGTACTTTCCTTATGTTCATAAACCTACATGTTATACAGTCCACTCAATCGTCTTTGATTTTACGCCATTATACGTAAGAAAACAGCTTATCTGATGCGCCGGATTCGGGAGAGCGCCAACAGAATCCTAAGGATGATCTCTGAGAGGCCAGAGTCTGCAGTGCTTGGTAGGTTCGTTCAGCTTCATGTGACGAGATGATGTTTTTTTTTGACATGAGTGATTTTATTATTTGTATTTTGAATGTAATTACAAATGGTCACAAACATAGTTTTAAGACCTTTGTAACTAACAATTTATGGACATATCAATTAGTCTGAATTAAATGAATTTATTATTAAGTTAGTATACTTAATAATAAATTCATTTAATTCTAGTTTCTAGTTATTTCTTTGAGTGTTTCTAAGACGAAAATTCAAAAATATTACAGCACTTACAAAAATCAGGCCGTGAAAAAAAAAAATACTAGCGAGCCCTGTAGTCGCATATGATGTGGAACATCTGACATCTCACCTTGGTAATAAGCAACAATAAAGGGGCAGGGTCTCGTCAAGGTCGTTTCTGACGGCCAACTCTAGCACCACGCGCGCTCATTAGTCAAATCTAATAGCTCGCGCTTCCTCGGCTTCCTGTGACATACTTCAAATCACTCTTACTCTCACAACTTTGATTATTTAGATTTTTATTGCAGGAATGCGAGAGGAAGTAAATACACATCAAAAACCTAAAAACAACTAGAAAACACGTAACGATCTTGTTAAGTCTCACATAAAATAAAGATAACATTACGGTTACAGACGTACCAAATAATAAAGTTATTAAGCATACCTCTTAGTAATAAAAGCTTGGAACGAGTCACGTACTTACAATCAAGTGAAATTGAACACCTAAGGTCTTGGAATAGACTGAAAGAATATTGGTTATGGCTAGATTAAGTGGACGCGCGTGACCTTGTAGTCAGAGATATGATAGTTATGTCATAGTAGTAGTTAGATGCTCATTAATGTTTATTGGCCGCGATTTACGAAATGTAGGTTCGAACCCTTTTTTTTTTTGGGTGTGAAATTATCAAAAAACTTCTTCCACTCTGGGCGGAGCGGGAGGGCATGTCGGACTCTTACTGACTAAAACCCCCCGTGTTCTTTCAGTTGCCATGTTGCCAAGGGCCACGTTATCCCTTTCGGACTTTCCCGCGACCCCGCCAGGCATCAGCCCTAACGGACCCCGTCGGTTTTGCTGACATCTCTTTGAGGCGCACGTGGAACACAACGCGCCGTCGACCCCGGCCTGGTCCTTATCGGACGGCGAGCTACCCATTGCTCACCGTCCGCAAGCCCGCGCTTACGGTGGCCGAAAATCGACCTGCGATTTAGGTTTGAACCCCGACAGGCGCTTTACTTTGTGTAAATTATTTCTATTTAAACGGTGAAGGAAATCATCGTGAAGAAGTATGTCCTAGAACCAAAAATTCGAAGACGTTTGACATCTACCAACCCGCACTGGGCTCGCATGCTGGATTACGGCCCACTCCCTCTTACTGAGAGGAGGTCTGTGTCCCAGCAGTGGGTGGCTGATAATGTTAATGCTTGCTAGCGTGCTGAGCCTGAGGTCCTGGGTTCGGTTATCGATTTTATCCATCTGGAATTTCTCAGCAGTAGCCTGGAGTCTGAATTTGTGCCCGGTTGATGCCGACAGGCTCGCCCCCTATTAGCTAGGACTTAAACATAAATAGCGAAATATGGCGGTAATATACAAGTCTACTAACCTCCACAAAGGAAAAAAAAACAACAGTGGCACTCCGGGAGTGCCGACAGAAGTGAAAACTTGAACAATTTTACGATGCTAATTTTAATCATACTATATTTTAGTAAATACTTTTCTTTTTTGAAGTCGGTTAAAAAAGGAAAATGTTAATCATGTCGTTGCCATGTCTCAATGTTTGAAATGTCATTAATTCCAAAGAAAATGTATCACGCGTTGATGTCTTTTTAATAGTCAAAAGCTGGTGTCGGTAACAGTGTCACGAGATCAATTGTTTTTTTCCATCTCAAAAATGTCCAACGCGCCTAAAGACGTTTTTACTTATTTTACTTTGCATTTTTTTTAATTTGTTCTTGAACATAACCTCACACCTGTATCCTTTTAAGGGGTAGCCAAGAGTTCTACAGTTATGTTAATATATGCAATGTGACGTGTGATGAGCTAGTAAAGCCGGATTCACATTACCGTGTGTCGTGTCGTGACGCCTTCTGTTAGCCAATCAAAACTCATTGTGATTTGACGTAGTTCTGAACAGATTCGTTTGATTGGTATAACCCGCGTCACGAGACAACACGACACAGTAATGTGTCGGTGGATTGACAAACATATCAACAGGCTCAGATTCAGCATACGAGTATTTTTCGATGATAGCAGCTACTGACTATTTTTAACCGACTTCCAAAAAGGAGGAGGTTATATGTTCGTCACGTATGTTTGTTTTCTTTTTTTTTTTTTTTCTTTTTTTTTTATGTATGTCCATCGATTTCTCCGTCATTTGTGGACCGATTTTGAAAATTATTTTTTTGTTTGAAAGGGTATGCTCCCAAATTGGTCCCATATAAATTTTATTAACTTTGCTTGGGTAGTTTTTGAGTTAGCTACAAAACACGTATTTTTTTCCCACTTAGTATGTAGATGATATGATAAGTTCCTGTCACTGGTACTGGTATTCGAATGTGTGTGGGGTAGGTACCACAACTAAAAAGTGAAAAATAAAAACTTTTTACAAAAAAAAAACAACCAACTTCCAAAAAAAAACACTACAAAGTGGAAAATAACTTTAATTTCGGAAGTCGGTGGCAAAAAACGAAAACACAAAACCCAACCGACTTCCGAAATTAAAGTTATTTTCCACTTTGTAGTGTTTTTTTTTGGAAGTTGGTTGTTTTTTTTTGTAAAAAGTTTCTTTAAATGACAATTTGCCCAACTCGGGGATCGAATCCCATGCTCAGCAGTCACCCTTGCGACCACTAGACTAACAAGGTATTCACCTTGATACAAATCCACTGAACTCGATTTAAATAAAAGAATCCAATCCTAGTATCTAATTATAATTAAATCCAACTTTCACGTTAAGATTACTAAAATTTACGTTCAAACGACCCTAACTTCGCCACCCTTACATAATTTCAGCTTTAATCTAGAATTCGCTTTTTTATTTTCTAATTTTACTGTTTCAAGTAAGACTTCAGACAGTACCTATTTATTTCACGATCTAAATAACAGCAAAATGTATCGAATTTTAACTTTTGTATCTCGAGGAAACTAATTACTAAATTGTTTTCGAAGATTGAATTAGATTGCCTTCTTATTCATTGTAACGAATGAAAAGGAAAGCTAGAATCTAATCTTGTTAGTGATAATAAATTCTGTTCAATTATAAGAAAATCTCTGCTATCTACTCCTTAGTTTCGAACGACTTTGAATAGTTGACCAATAAATCCAGAAAAGTATCTCAGGAATAAGCTATTATAATGGCTACCTTTTCTTTACACTTCTACACTAATAATTATATTATTATTACTCAAACAACAAAAAAAAAAAAACAAAATCAAAAAACTGGACTGATTTAAAAATTTCTTTCACCAGTATAATGCTATATTATCTCTAAACTAATATTATAAAGAGAAAATATTTGTATGTTTGTTTGTAATGAGTAAACTCAAAACAAACTAAACCGATTTAAAAAACTCTTTCACCATTAGAATGCTATATTATCAATGAGTAACGAAGCGACCAATTGGAATCGTGCTTCTAGCTTCTGACGTTTTATAAGTGCCACTTTGTAGGTTTATGTGAAATATATATTTTTTTTTTGCAAAGGCTACGATTTATAAACATATCACGCGAACGAAGCCGCTGGCGGAAGCTAGTTTTGTATAAAAATTGAAATAAGATTTTTATATTACATTGAACTTACTTACTTAACTGCCTTGTTGGTCTAGTGGTCACAAGCGCTACTGCTGAGCATGAGGTCCTGGGTTCGATTCCCGGGTCGAGCAAAGTATTATTAGGTTTTTCATTTCTCAGTAGCAGCCCGGAGTCTGGATTTGTGCCCGGTTGATGGCAATAGGCTCGCCCCCTATTACATGGGACTTAAACATAACTGGCGAAATGTGGGTGTACCTACTACAGGTACACCTCTGCCCAACCCTTCGAGGACACAAAGCGTGATGTTATGTTATGTATTGAACTTACTCCTATTTTAAACTGGACTAGCAGTTTACAGGCAGAATTTCCAAGCTAAATGGGATCCGCTCACTTGAAGATCCCACAATACAAACTCAAGTAAAACCATAATCAATCAATCTGCCTAGCCTTTTCCCAACTAAGTTGGGGTTGGCTTCCAGTCTAACCGGATGCAGCTGAATACCAGTATTTTACATGGAACGACTGCCTATCTGACCTCTACAGCCCAGTAACTGGGTAATACGATAGCCCTTGGTAAGACTAGTTGTCAGACTTTCGGGCTACTGATGACCCGTAACGACTGTCAAAGATCCACGAAAGATAGGCGAGATCAACGGCTTAACGTGTTTTCCGAGGCACGGAGGAGTTTTGGTATGTAAAGATGGTCACCCATCCACGGACCAACTCCGGCAAGCGTAGCTTAACCTGATGGATCGACCCGTGTGGTTGTTAGTACTAAGCCACCAGCACCTAAAAAAAAACCATAATCAATTATACAAAAAGAAACCTTTAATCATCACAGACACAGTACCTAAATAAATTAGCAACAAAATATATATCACAGACTATCTCTGCGAGAGCTTACCAGCCGTGTTTGGGCACCTAACATCCCAAGTCGACCAACAACAGCGCCCTGGAAGCTTTCCAACCACAAATCGCGGAATTTATTTGCCTTCAACCGTTGCTAGTGCATCTACGTGGGTGGTATACAAAATGCATTGGTGTACGGAGATAGGGCTGCTGGATACGGCAATAAAACGCAATTTTCAAGTCAAGAGAGTCAATCACATCATCGTGTTGTTGACATACCTAGCTGTTAAATGCGAGTTGTACATCGTTTTTTTTTACATTCAAAATTAAAAATGTAACAAAAAAAATTGTGTAACCAATTGTTGGCCATTTTCTATTTTGCTGTTAACACTGTTGTTTGAAAATATTGTGAAAACCAATTAATTTTAAAAGAAAAACCTTGGAGATTCTTACCGGCTCTTCTCCATAGGAAACGACCAATTGGAACCATGCACTAGCTTCTGACATTTCATAAGTGCCCTTGTAGGTTTTTGTGAAATATAACTTTGATCTTTTTGTTTTTCACTTTGCAATCACATCGTCGCGTTGTTGATATAGCTGACATACTAAGCTGTTAAATTCGAGTAGTATCTTGCAGAGTAAGCAAGCAGAAGTGGTAGTGGGCTAGCCATGTTTGTCGAAAGTCCGATGGCCGGGGGAGCAGACGAGTCCTGGAGTGGAGACCGCGTATTGGCAAGCGTAGTGTGGAACGCCCCCGCCTACACAGATGGACCGACGACCTTAAAAAGTTGGCTGGGACAGACTGGATACGGAAGGTGGAGGACAGAGTGTTGTGGCGTAGCCTGGGAGAGGGTAATGTTCAGCAGTGGAGTGCAATAGGCACAGTTGATTCAAATGCGAGTGTATCGAACTAATGAAAAAACTATATGTATCTAGTTTTATGGTGTGAAAGAAAAGAAAAGAAAGAAAAAGTATTTATTGAGACTCGCACAGGAAATCACAAATCAAACTAAAACACACTCATTAAAACGTTAATAAAAAAAAAACAATGAAAAATAAAAACAAATTAAAATAAAAGCAAAAGTCCTGTACTAGGCTAAAAGGCTCCTATCTCAGCATATGCTGTGAAATTTAAGAAAAAAAAAATGACGCAGCGCTGGTATTCTGATAGGGCCCGCAGTGATGTCACGGATAGATATAATACAGAAATAAATGTCAAATAAAATAAAAAAAGACGTGAGAAATACTTTAAAAAATAAACTTTATGTAGTCCGCGTGTCTGCACCCGACGTAACATCAGTTACTTGTCTATGCCTTTAGTATCTGCACTAAAATTTAATAAACTCCTACCTTTGCCTATTATTTTCTGGTATCCATAGACTTGGGAGTCGGCTTAATTAAATCTAGTAACTAGAAAAGAAGTCATAAATAGCTGATTTCCTCGTAAAGTAGTAGGTACACACGGCTACACATCAAGCTATACATTTCCAGTTTATGCTGATCTCGCATTGTATAGGATTTCCGTACAATGCGAGATCAGCTTATACTGGAAAAGTAACCGTGTGTACACCTGAAACATAAAATAATGTGGTAAAGGGTTTTACATTACCTACAAAAAATTTTCTGCTTTTTACCTTCTCGCAGTATCAAAACCTTTATAATGTTTTAATTCGTTGTTCTATCTAGTTATTCTGTATCATAGTCAACAGACTTGTAGCGGGAGGCCGTATTTTACTCAGTTCAGTTATGGCGTTGCAACTCAAGTATTGGGTGATAAATAAAGTCACAATACATTCGAGTTTTATCTACCAATCGTTTAGTTTTAAGTGAACAGTTTTGTTGAGGAAAATAACATTTATTGTCGACCTTAGGACCAAAGTCGCATGTCTGGATATTTTATTGGCATTTAGGCCTTTTGAACCGGAACATAGGACGGCGGGAATTTTCATTTTAACATTTTGTATAGGAAAGGTACCTACTGACCATCTTTAAGAATAATTTCTAAGTATTTTTAAGGGTAAAATTACTGTAAGGGTAATCAATTGAATTGTATCACTCATAAAAAGACTTTGATGTCTTTGCCTTTACCCTACCTAAATTTACCTGGTTTTTTAACCCCCGACGCAAAGAGGGGTGTCTGACCGCTATGTGTTTGTGTCTGTTTGTGGTACCATAGCTCTTAAGCGACCGATTTGAATGCGGTTTTTTTAAATTTGGAAGCAGGTTTTCTAGCAACGGTACTTAGATATGTTTTATCAAAATCGATTCAGCCGTTTGAAGATTAGCAGCTCTTTTCTAGTTGATGAATGGATGTGAGTATTTTCCACAGGTCTGATCGATTTGAAATTTGGTATTCTGTTACTTCAATGATATTAGAACAACTTGAACCGATGCTGCAGCATCACCTAGAATTTGTAGGATACCCAACTCCCTTACCAACTTACAACACAAGTATCGTGTTTGGGCTCATTGGAATGGTCTCAATGAATAGGTTATAGATAGATGATGAACAGAAGTAGTCCACTTAGAGCACCGTCCGAATAGCACCTGCAACTCAGCAGCCTACTGCTGGGATGTATTTGTTTTACAGGACGGTATTGAATGAAAGATATCGATTTAAAAAAAATGATATGTATGTAAGTATGTGCAATTAATAAACATTCTAGTGATTTTTATCGATATCTTTCATTTAATAACGTCCTGTAAAACAAATACATCCCAGCAGTAGGCTGCTGAGTTGCAGGTGCTATTCGGACGGGTGCTCTAAGTGGACTACTTCGATGAACAGGGTCTGGTGATGGAGTAGGAAAGACAAATGATAAAATATTTATGTCAGGGGTTTCTAAAATTTTAACTGTTAAATATCGTTATACTTTTGTAAAATTTCCATACTTTCTAATTAGCTGACTTTTGCAGTGCTTCTTATCCACCCTGTTGCCTATGTAACTAGCTCATCAGATTTTACCACGAATACCTGAAAATAAGTGCTGTTGAAATGCGTTCCTTACGAAGCATTTGTGATGTGACTACGAATGATAGGTTGAGGAATGATGTGATAAGACAACGGTGTGATTTAAAAGAAGATGTAGGGACAAAAATTGAGAGGAGTATGCTTAGATGGTTTGGTCATGTTGAGACGATGAATGAAAGGTGACTAAGAAAATGTATTTACAAGGCAGATGTGAGTGGAAACGTCGGGACCACGCCCTAGGAGGACATCTGACCTTATTGATGATGTTCTTCAGAAAGGTCAGGTGCGTAGTACTCGCAACCGGCGAGCGGGTTTGACCAGATACATGAACGTGAACGAGGAAAACGGAGTATATAAGGATCGTAGCAGATGGCGTTCAACATTTTCAGCCTACCCCCATGGGAAGAAGAAGGCGTGAGTTTACCTAAAAGTATTAAGTAAAACTATGTAAACTACAACTATTATCAAGACACACATCGATGTATTCCCAGAATTATAATACTAAGCTCCTTATTAACGTTGGTTTAATTTTATACAAACACCTTAATCTCAGACTGCTTCGTCCTGAGCTTGAGGTCCCGGATTCGATTTTCGGGTCGGGCAAAGTGTTATTGGGTTTTGGCATTTGGAATTTCTCAGTAGCAGCCCGGAGTCTGGATTTATGCCCGATTGATAATTGGCTCACTCCCTATTACATGGGACTTTAAAATGACTGGCGAAATGAAGGTGTACTACATAGGTGCATCTCTGTCTAACCGTTCGGAGAAATACAGGTGTGATGTTATGATAATATCAAATGTTTAATTACCTGCGCATAGAGCTTCAAACAGACACGTCTATTTAATATATGTATTTATTATGTAATTGAGAAATAGTTAATTATGGTGGTGATAACAAGGTGTATTACATAATCAAAATAATTGTTTCCAATCAGAAGCCAATTTACAAATAGAATGGTTTCCTTGAACTAATTACTTGGAACACATTGTATAGTAGAACTATGAATCAATTGGTGTATTTTTTTCACAATAACTTTTTTACTTAAAATAGAAAAGAATTTTCGTTTTGCCTAACATACACAGCTATTTCACGTTCTTCCTGAAATAACAGACAAAAACTTCCCTTGTAACATTAATTCCTTTTATTATCGTAGCCCGACTTCAAAGACCAAATTTGGGCCTTCGAACGTATACGTTCCATTATACTTTTCCCGTCCTTTCCTCCCAATTATTATCTATACGTACCTACATATCACTCAAATCAGCCTTTGACCTGAAGACTTAATTATCGTCGTAATTAACGTTAGTACAGTATAATTACATTAATTTCCATACTTTATTAAGGTCCATGGAATTACGGAGGGTGTATTTAAAATAACACGTTAACTTTTGCGGGAGTCCGACAAAAGAATACAGTGTACTGGGGTTCAAAACAACTGTTTAATTTACCTCGGAAATGTTTATTATCTTTAGGGAAATTTAACAGAATCGTGACTGGGATGTTGAATACTGTATTTTCATCAAACGCTCGCTCCCGGCATCGGGGAGCGTTACAGCTTTTTTATTGTAATCTTCATCAAATAAAATTTGAAGTCGTTTTTAAAACGTGCATGAGTTAATGGGGGATTTCGAGGTTTTATGTCGGTTAAGCTTAGTCTGGAACATTTAGATTCAGGCAAATACTTTTTGTCATTCATGATTTTTTTTTAATGAAAACTTCTTTAGGCGCGTTGGGCATTTTTGAGATGTGGGACTAAACCATTGATTTCGCGACACTGTGACGACATCTCATTTTTGTAAACGCGATTGTGCTCTTTATTTATATTTCATTACGGATCAATGTTCTATGTAAGTATTTTTACTTTAAAGGTTTTGGAACTATTTTATTTTGTAAACGCGATTGTGATCTTTATTTAGATAGGATTACGGACCAATGTTCTATATCAGTATTTTTCTTCCACCAAGGCGATCTTGTTAAAGTTTTCACTTCTGTCGGCACTCGGAGTGCCACCACTTTGCTCTGTCTTGGTCTCTTTTTTTCGTGTGGTTAGTCACTAACCTGGTGTCGGAGTTTTAAAGCCGCCCATGTGCCTCTTACTTGGCTTCACATGCCGTCGAGAAATATCTTTCAGGCATGCCGGTTTCCTCACGATATTTCCCTTCGCCGTTTTTGAAGCAAGTGACAATTATACAATACGCACATGAATCCGAAAATTCAGAGGTGCGTGCCTTGGGTTCGAACTCGAGACCTATGACTTGGTAGTCCGACGATTACACCACTAGGCTATCACTGCTATAGTCGTTGTGTATGATAGTAATGTCGACCGCAAATAAGAATATAATAAAATTTAGGTAGAGGTGCACCTGTAGTAAACTGTACACCCACATTTCGCTAATAATATTTAAGTCCCATTGTAATAAGGTCGAGCCTATTACCATCAACCGGTCACATATCCAAACTACCGGCTGCTACTGAGAAATTCCAGATGGAAAAACTCAATAACACTTTGCCCGACCCGGGCATCGAACCTAGGACCTCATGCACAGCAGTAGCGCTTGCGACCACTAGACCAAAGAAGCAGAATAGAATATTAGGTGCAATGCACGTTTCTGATCTACGCGAATGACTCTTTGTCCTGCACTAGTGCAATTTGCTGGTTAATGTTAGACGGTATTAATAAAAAGAAAAAAGAAAACTGTAGAAACAGCAGAACAAAGTATAAATCACTTATTATTTTACATACTCCGGCGCTATATCTAAGCAAACATCACCAAAACGCATTTGAGAGCCCGAAAAAGTATTCGCTCAAGGTTTTTCTCCGTTGTGTTGACGAGACGAATAGACGATCTTATTCAGCCCTGTCGAATGTATGACGTGTGAATTATTCATAGAATATTTTATCTTTTCAGTGCGAACAGGGAATCATGTATGTTTTAGGGAGTTCATACTCGGATCACGGCATTTTCTGTCTCAATGAAGGAACCCAAGAGTTTCAATAACGCTTTTGTTTTTCTTTTTTTGAATTGAGCAGTTTTGGCAGGTTTTCCAAAGTTGAAGTTTGAATTTAGAAGCTAAGATCAGCTCATTTGACGTTTAGATATTGACATAAACAAAAACACAGTAAAAATAAAACTGATGTCATAATTTCATGTACATTTAGTGTCAGTCACAGTCCAATCTAGTTTTATTAAAACTTTGAATTCAAACAGTTTGGCCTTTTAGCCAACAATAGTGGAAGATTTCGCTACAGAGTTAAGCTTCTTAAACCGTTAAATATTTGATAGTTCGAGGAAGCTACGGCACTGTTCAAACTCTGCCAGTTGTTGTTACGACTGAATACATTTTACTTTCCATCTACTAGTACCCTTAGGACCAATGAAAAGTGTAATTTTTTAGAACTGATTCGGGGTTTTATAAAGATAACACTCCGAAGAAAAAATCCTTCTTCCAAAATTTAAATTCTTATTTTAAGATAAACAACAGGTAAAAGTAACTTACTGGTTCGCTTCCTTTTTAAACGCCTTTAAAAAACGGAGATGTTTTTGTGTTTAGAATTCTCGTGATTTTTGGTTTCTGTTTTAGTTTTTTAGTGTTCCGTACTCTCAAAAGGAACACAAGGAACCCTTGTAGGATCACTTTGACGTCCGTCTATCTGACTATCAAGACCTACCTAGAATCTACATTCTACATTCAACAAAATCTAGGTACCTAATATTAGCACTGTGCTTTATTTTATTTGGACTATTTAAAATAGTAGATTATTCTTAAGTGATTATGTTGCCGTGTGATGATGGCTAAGTCATTCTACTTATTAAATAAATAAAGATGACAAATAGATAGGTATTGAATAAATTAACAGTCTTGGTTTTACATTAAATCTCACATCTTTTTACGGTGGAAGAACTGCGTTGCGAGACTTGCATTTTTTTACATGTTATGTTTTTGATGGGATTAATTTGTTTTAACAAATGAATTCGCAATATAATATATCTACGGAAAAAATATTAAAAAAACCGGCCAAGTGCGTGTCGGACTACGCACAATAAAGGGTTCCGTAGTTGAGATGAATTTATTTATCCCAAGAACAAACTTAACATTGTAGTTGAAAAACATGTTCTCCCATACATCCCAACTGCAAATCGTCGCTCGGCATCCAATACCGCGAATGTGACATTTTTTACGTTTTTTTTTTTAAATTGCAGGATCACTTATTTCAACGTTTAGAATGAAATAAAACAAAAATCTGATTTTCGTTAAAAATTTCACATTCGCGGTATTAATATAATAATAATCTAAATCTAATACCTTTAAACGAGCATTTCTTGTATTTATGTACCTATATATAATCTGAATCTCGGAAACGGCTCCAAGAATTTTTATTAAATTTAGTATGCAGGGGGTTTCGGGAGTGATAAATCGATCCAGCTTAGTTTCATTTATAGATAAAGTCGTTAAAAAAAAATGGACATCCAGATATTTTTCTTTATTCAAGTAACAAGGACTCAGTGTGTTAGTAAACTTATGAACTATGTTAGCTTATTTTACCAGGTCACTCAGAAAGTTTTGCGACTAACAGTTTTTGTCTATAGGATACTGGCTAGTTTTGATGTCAATTAAAACTATGACTATTTATTACAAAAAAAACATATCATTCCAAATTCGAAATTCCCACCACATTTTTTTACGAGCAAAATCAAAATAACTCTTACTGAAAACTTACTGAAAACTGAATTTACAACGAGAACATTTTCGCGCGATGATTTTGTACGATTTCAAATGTCGACTAAAACCAGAAGAATCGTTTGAAAGACTTCAAATGGTGTTCATAGAAAAAAGCCCTTCTAAAGCGACTGTTTTCCGCTAGTTTAATGAATTTATGTGTAGTCGAGTAATTTTGGCGGACAAAGAAAGAAGTGGCCGCCCTATGACGGTTGTTACATAACAAAACGTGCTGGCTGTGAAAAATTTAATTCAAGAGAATAGGCGAATTACATATGAAGAGGTTCAGCATATACTGCCGATTGGATCGGGAAGTGTGCATGAAATTCTACATAGGCATCTTCGGTTATGGAAGATAGTTTCACGCTGGTACCGCAAAATCTAACGCAGGCTCAGAAGGAGGTTCGGGTAGAATGGTGCCGAGACATGATAGCAAAATTTGTAGCAGGCTCGTCTCGGCGCGTTTAAGATATCATTACAGGTGATGAATCTTGGATTTATCAATATGATCCAGAAAATAAGCGTCAGTAAACCGTGTGGCTGTTTCAAAATGAACCAACGCCTACCAAAGCGAAGCGAGCCAGAAGTGCAGGCAAAATTTTGATCGCAAGTTTTTTTTTCTTTACTGGTTTATCTGGTATCAGTACCCTGACGAGATCAAAGGAGCATCAATGCTGAATGGTATGTTACCAAATGTTTGCCAGAAGTTTTTACTACTGCAAGCAGCAAGCGACCGAACACTGGCCTCCGTGGGCTACTGATTCACCACGACAACGCGCTGGCTCACTCGGCGCTCAAAACAAGGGACTTTCTGGACAGCACACCGATCATCCTCCTTACAGTCCCGATTTGGCTCCGTGCGACTTTTTCTTGTTCCCCAAAATAAATCAAATCAAAGGAAAACAGTTTTCATCACCTGAAGATGCACTGGCTGCATTTGAGAAGAAGATTGGAGAGGTGTCTGATGCGGACTGGAAGACGTGTTATAAAAATTGGTTTAGACGTATAAAACTGTGTATAAACGCCAATGGAGAGTACTTTGAAAAGATATAATAAAAAAAATTATAACCTGTAGTATATTTTTTTCTAGTATCACAAAACTTTCTGAGTGCCCCACGTAATCTAGTTTAAATTTATTTCACCCCATGGGAGATGGCACTGCAGTGATTGATGTACATGCAATCCAGCCTGCTAGCAATATTTTTTAGGACATTGTTGGAGCTGGCCCGTACTCTGCGCACCAGGGATGCACACCTCATTCGCATCGTTGCGTAAAAGCAATTAATATGTGCGTCCGCGAACATTCCCGATGCGCTACAAAAACGGGGCAGCCCCACCAATACCCTGAAAGCGTTGTTGTATTGGACACAAAGGGCGTTGCACGACCTTTGGGTATATCTAGCTCACAGGCTGCACGTGTAAAACGTTGTACAATAAGCTCGAAACAGAGTAATTTTGACTTTTAAGTGAGCAGCGTACAAACCTGCGAGCCAGCATGTTTGCCTTTACCGACAACGCTCTTCGTTCCCGCTCAATATCGAGTCCGTCATTGAGGTCAGGGGTCAATATATAACCAAGATATTTAAACGTAAATACTCTTTGTAGTGGAGTCCCATTGAGTAATACAGGTGGTACATAACCCGGTCTACTCCCAGCCTCAAAAACCATGATCTCCGACTTATTGGAGTTATACATCAAACCATGTGTTTTGGCATACTGCTCACATTTGGCGACCAATTACTTTCTGAGACCACAGATTGACGCGCTCAGAAGCACCATATCATCTGCATAGCTAATATTATTTACACAAATACCATCTAAATAGCAACCCACTCTGGTGCTGCTGAGCTCGCCAATCCTGCCTCACCCCGCATTCCAACCTGTATGGCCTGGAAAAAGTTCCAGCCCATCGTACACTATTAATCTGGTTACTATACCACAATTTGAAAATGTTTATAAGCTCCGTTGGCAACCTATCCTTCTCCATCTTTCTCCACAATACGTCATAAGCAACCAGATCAGAAGCCTTGAATAAATCTAGGAAGCTAGCATATATCGGCGTCCCACGCTGTGTATAGTAAGTATGTGATAGTATGCCTAATGCACAACACTGCATTTTCTGTTGACAAACCACGCCGAAACCCGAATTGGTTGTCATGAATACTTACAGTTTTATTTATTTGTGTATTAAGTAGATGGTCAAACACTTTTGATATTATGATATTATAGTAGCTAGAGAGATGGGCCTATTGGATGCCGAGCGACGAAATGTAAGTTTTTACGCACAATATTGAGAGATTTACCATGTTATTTTAAGACCATAGACTTCTTATAGGTTTTCCTGTAATCTATGAGTAAAGAGCCATACTATGTATTTTTTTCAAATTTTTCGGTCCAGTAGTTTCGGAGATAAGGGGGGGGGAATGGTCAATTTTCATTGAATTTATTCAATATCTTTAAAAGTATTTATTTTAAAATTATATAAAAAATATATTTGAGATTCTCGTAACAAGCCCTTTCATTTGATATGTCACACGATACTGTTAGCAAAACTTTTCTTTTTAATTTTCTTGTTTGCGCCCCAAAAGTGACCCCTATATTCAAAATTAATTTATTTGCGTTACTCATTCGTGTTTGGGTCACAGAAATACATATGTGTACCAAATTTCAACTTAATCGGTCCATCAGATTCGGAGTAAATTGGCTGTGACAGACGGACAGACAGACAGACAGACAGACAGACAGACAGACAGACACACGAGTGATCCTATAAGGGTTCCGTTTTTTCCTTTTGAGGTACGGAACCCTAAAAAGAAAAGAAGAAGAGAATAAAGAGAGAAGAGAGGAGGTGGAGGGGGAGGGGGAGGAGGGAGAGAATTCGTAGCTTTTTAGGGTTCCGTAGTCCACAAGGAACTCTTATAGTTTCGCCATGTCCGTCTGTCTGTTCGCGGCTTAGCTCAGAGACTCTTAGTACTAGAAAGCTGTAATTTGACATGGGCTTACATATTAATCACGCTGACCGACTTTGAGTTTCAGTTCTATGGAAGTATGGGGAATCCCCAAAATTTATTGTTTTTTCTATTTTTGTGTAAAAAAATTTAATGCGGTTCCCAGAATACATCTACTTACCAAGTTTCAACAGCATAGTTCTTATAGTTTCGGAAAAAAGTGGCTGTGACATACGGACGGACAGACAGACATGACGAATCCATAAGGGTTCCGTTTTTTGCCATTTGGCTACGGAACCCTAATAAAATCAGGAATGAATGATGAATAATTAAAATATTGAACCATTGAGGTTCAATGTTTCATCCCTCTTACATGAGAAGCTAATTAAAATAATGATATGCAGATAAATCAAATAATTGTGTTTGAAAATTTTGACATTTACTATTATACTTTTAGACGGCTTTTGAATCTTTAGAGCCCAGGTTATCAGGTGCAAAGTTAGTTGACGTTATGTTACGTCACGTATACGTTGCGCTAGTGTCGTCTAGGGTTGATTGTATTAAAAATAAATTCAAGTTAACGTATAATGTCTGCGTGTTTTAGAGGCTAAATAATAACAACTGTACAATAATAGCTGTACCTATATTACTATTTAATTCAAACCTAATATTTTGCATGCCGTAAAGTAAAAAGTAACGGGACACTTAATAAATATTCCAACTTATATGTATACCTACATTATCAGCAAATAAATGATTTCTTTCTTTCTTTCTTTCTTTCTTTCTTTCTTTCTTTCTTTCTTTACGGGTCGATCGAAGGTTTAGCTACGCTTGCCGCGGCCGGTTCATTACATATCAAGACCCCTCCGTGCCTCCGAAAGCAAGTTAAGCCGGTACCCAGTAACTGGATTGTGGAGATGAAATAGGCTGTCGCTCCATGTTAAATCATGGTATTCAGCTGCATCTGGTTAGACTGGAAGCTGACCCCAACATAGTTGGGAAAAGGCTAGGCATATTGATTGATTTGTTTGCGTTTTTGTTCGGCGAACATTTATTACTGAGTGCAAGGCGAGAATTTATTACTGAGTCCAAGGCTTTACATCTAACTTAAGGTAGGTTATTTTTCAGCACAAATAAAATTAATCTCAGCCAATAAATAATATCGGCAGTCCCCCAATGTTTAGTGATCGTGATCGGGTATTGTAACAATGCCTTGGAAGCTTTCCAAACGCGTCATGACCATCATATTTTAAACTGGCAACGACGTCGCCTTTTAGTCTCACTGACAACTATTGCTCTATTTTAAAAGTCAACCAAACGAGTCAATATTTGACCTCTTTAGTCGTGCAGTTTGGTAGTTTTCTAAACAAAGTTTAGTAGGTATAAGTTACTTACTTTAGCTAGTGGCTACGTTTCCGTCATTCCGACCTCGCCGCCGATGTCCTTTGCGATCCCGACCGCCGCGCCCCCGAGTAAATAATACTCCCCCCTGACCCTTGCTCGAAAACGAGGTGCCAGCAGTTGTTGCAGCTGCGCACGTAGCTTTAATTTCCCCGATTAATAATAATAATAATCAAAACCCTTTGATCCAGCTCGTCTCATCTTTTGATGTCTTCCCCCCGGATAACGCCCTAAGCCGAGGCTCGAACCCCGCAGGGGGTGCCCTTAGCGTGCGTTCATCCTAAGCTTTTTAGCTTAGTTTATATATGTGCCCTGGCTAGAGGCTTTGAGTGTAGTAGCTTGAGGCAGCCACAGGATTGACCGGTTAAACAGCCAAGGTTTCTCAAAACCAGCTGTGAGATGCCATACAGAAAAAAAAAAAAAAGAAAAAAAAAGTGGCTACTTTTTTTGGTATACAAGACTAAACATCCAAACCATCATTTTTAATTTTTTGGAAAGAAAAGAAAGAAGGAAAGAAAACAAGATCCTTAAAAATGAAAAAAAAAATGTTATTTTAATGTCATTGCTGTAAGAATTTGCACAGAAGTACAGTCATAATCAGTGATCGGAGTAGGTAGATTGATTTTACGTACTCGCATCATGAATAGTCATAGAAATCGTAACATGGATAAGGCTTTTTTCCGGGATTTCATTTTGGTACTTACTGGAATCAAATATTGTTAAAGTAAAGATTTTTAAAATACTACATTAGAAATTTATAGAATACGATAGATAAACATTTAAAGTATATTTTGTATTATATTGTTTTTACAGTATACCTATCCTTTTCTTGGAGTCTGATCACCTATATACTATTAAAAAGACAGCAAAAGGGTTAAACATTTCTTTATCATATTATGTATTCTTTATTATACACATTACAACATTTGAAATTCCTTAAAAAAATCTTAATAATTTCAAAATCCCGGAATCCCGGAGGCATATCCATACTAATATACACGTGCCAGTTCATTGACCCCAAATTAATCTACCTACTCCGATCACTGGTCATAATTATTCAAAATTTTTGAGATCAAAATAATGGACTACATCAGTTTCTCCGGTAAAAAAATTAAAATAAAGACAAAGGATATAAAATTGATTGAAGAAGAAAAGTATCCACCAAATCACTACCAGGCTACAAATAAAAACTGTCTTAGAAACTATATTGATTGCTACTGACACTAGACGTAGAAACTCTTAAAATGACACAAGTTATAAGCTTTTGTTTCTGTCTTCTTTTTCTTTAAGGCCCCGTTGGCCACGCCGCTCCTTAAATGTAACGGGTTACAAACTCAAATCATCAAATGAGTAGCCAGAATTTAACAGTACTGTCATCGCTTGGCGGAGCGCTCGCTGCGCTGATGGTATACGAATAAATAAAACGCTTATTTGCGGTAAAACTTGGAATATATTGTTAATTTTTTATTCTAACAAGCGCTTGTCAGGCCGTTGAGCTGACACCCTGATCGTTTTTCCTCAATCTGCCTAGCCTTTTCTCAACTATATTGGGGTCGGCTTCCAGTCTAATCGGATGCAGCTGAATACCAGTATTTTACATGGAGCGACTGCCTATCTGACCTCCACAACCCAGTAACTGGGTAACATGATATCCCTTGGTAAGACTGGATGATAGACTTTCGGACTTCTGACGACCCGTAACGACTGTCAAAGATCCACGAATGACAACCGGAACCAACGGCTTAACGTGCTTTCGGAGGCACGGAGGAGTCTCGGTATGTAAAGATGGTCACCAATCCACGGATCAACCCCGGCAGGCGTAGCTTAACCTGATTGATCGAACCGTGCGGCTGTTATTACTTAGCCACGAGCTCCTCCTGATCGTTTTTCCTATTCTAAATATAAATTTAATGTTGGTCTCGTATTCATGCCATCAACTTAAGCTCGCAGAAGTTGCATGCTAACAGCATGTCAAGTCACAGCCTCTACAGTACTGTAATAATCAAATGGTGGCTGTACACGATGCAACCAATCACAAACTGGTTAATAACGCGTACATAAGTATTAACACATTATTAACACAGTGGTAGTACTTTCTGAGATTTATGATATGCCACTATGCAAGCGTCTGGATTGAGAGCCCAAGTAATTTGTTCATAAAAGTTTTAATTCACCAATCACAAACTGGTTAATAACGCGTACATAAGTATTAACACATTATTAACACAGTGGTAGTACTTTCTGAGATTTATGATATGCCACTATGCAAGCGTCTGGATTGAGAGCCCAAGTAATTTGTTCATAAAAGTTTTAATTCACGTTTAAGAAATTTATGGACCTTTGCTTTAAGTTTTTACTATTTTTAACTAATTTCCCTGTAAGTCTCAACTCAATTTGGAAGAAGAAAAAAAAATGGCCCTCAGTCCAGATGCACATGTAATTCACGCCGTCGGCGGGCCTTACCGTACCCCCCTTGCTTAATTGCCCTATAATGTTCCCGCCACATAGGCTTCTTTTCTTGGACATGACGATTTCTCTACCGTCCTTTCCTTAGTGTCTATTAATTCTGGTCGTTAACATCAACAGTAAAATCTTAGACGTCAACGTTTACGATAACGTGACGTGTAGAATTGAAAAAAACACGCATGAACTACCGCGTCAGACACATTTCATGTGCCTGGTGCAAATGGAGATTCGATCTTCATCTTTTTTGACTCAGCAGTGTATAAGACTTTAATCACACATACCACAACCACACCACAACTACATGTGGACAGGCGCTAATTTGTATAAAAATGAATACTTTATTCACACTGACCACATTTAGCCACCAAAATCAACCGTGTGGGCGACCAACCATGTTGCAGCCACAACGCACCACCAGCGAGACCGCGTACTATCAGCCGGCCAAATCGAAAACGCGTCGGCGCGACGACACTGTCACAGCCGGAGTCGTTCTGTCTGTACAAACACTAGCCACAACGTAACCACATTGCAACTACTAGCGACAACGCAACCACGTCGAAATTTTATGGTTACTACATCGCAACTGTAAGAAGCTGCAGTGACACTATTCACACATGACCACTGCTTGCACACATTTTGCCATTTGTTATGTGGTTGTGATACGTGTGTACGCCCTTAGTGATAACCAAATTTGGCCATACCGATTATTGCAGGCTATAGCGTGTACCAGCTTATAACTTGCGCCAAATATCTTTTAGTTTCTCAGCATCGTCCAAGAGCGTCTAAGTTGACATCACGCGCAACAAATATGTCGGGGCAACACACAAACTTTAGTAACTTTGTTTGGATTTCTTGTAACAGTCTCGCAACTTTTTAATTGGCTTTTGTTATATCGCATGTCGGCTTAGTTTCGGTTCATTACGTTGAACACAAATTGGTTTTGTTAATAACAATTTGGTTTAATTTTAAGAGTAGATTGGGTAGGTAGTTAAATAATATTTTATGTATTTAAACTTCATGTACAGTGGATATACAGGTATATCTTTTCACTATTTATTCTAACAATATTCATTTGTGTTTGCAGTATCATCACAACGGTAATGTTTTCCCATTGATTGCCTTATTTGTTTTAGTATACTTATTATAATTAGGTGTATATAATATATTTATAGTTTTAAAATAAGTATATGTATATCCTTATATTTAAATTTATATTTATTCCTCATTCTCGCTATTCTACCAACCACTGTTTGTCCCTGCAGCACCCAAAGGTTGACTGGTAGAAAATGCCTGTGGCATTAAGTCCGCCTTTGTACATTTGTGTGCTTGAAGTATTAAATAAATAAACACACATTTTTTCTCGTGTGCGTAATAACTTTTTAATCTTATGGCATACCTGCTTAAGTCAGCCATTCTCTTTGCGTAATCGGACATGATAGGCAATGAGTTTGGTCCCATTAAGCGCTTTGAAAAAGTCTTAAGTTTCTGCATATTTAGCAAAGATAAAATAAAAACTATGCTGCTTATTATTGCACAAGTTTAAAAGTTCTCTGAGAGGAATGCACTTTAGATCGAGTTAAATAGCTTTTTTTGTGTCGTGGCTTGAGTGTGAAAAAGTGGGTAAACGCCCACTCTTTACTGCTACGTCGTGTATCCTAAATAAATGTTAAAGCGTTTGTAACGTGACGTTATTGAGCAGTTCCATCTTTACTTCCATTCATACTAAATATAAACTGAAGGATCAGAAGTTCTTCAACTCCATTTTTACGACACCGCGCACCGTGATCAACTTTTGTTTTCTAATGAATGGTGGTGCTTACCCAGTCACACTCATGCAGATTATAGATTCACTGTAACACCGAAAAATGCAAGTCAAGCCATTACGTTAGAATTACATCTTCGGGCGTCATGATGGCGCTGCTTTCATCACCTTCCTCAGAAAATAAATAATATTAAAATAAATTAGACGAACAATAATAACTAACTTTTATTACTCCAAAACAAAAACAAATTGAAGTCAAAAATGTTATTATATACGGTTAAAATTGCGTTTCGGAAAATTCTGCCAAGCTGCAATCAGATTTATACTACAACAAGTTATATGAGCATTTTTTGGCAACACCCGTTTGTTCTAAAAACAAAGTTTCTGTCGGGGGCTCTTCTCACTAGACGAGATAGTTCTGGCTTCATTTATGAAATTAGTTTCTTGTATTGGAGACTTTCTTATTGAAGTTTGTTGGAGACCTAACGCGAAGACTAGAAGTGGTCTGCGCACATCTCGTTAAATAAAACTTGCTCAGCGCTTACCGGAATCTTGAAGTTGTTCACGGATATGTTTATCTTGGGCGCAACCATGAGAGAATAAAAGAAGTTTTTTGCTGAGAAATGACGTAGTTTCCCGAACGAGAAACTCCTATATCACAAAGTTCAAAGACTGTGAGTGATCTTCACCATAGACACTGAACTTGATCAGCGCATGCTCAAGATCTGTTAGTGTCAATATTCCACAATAATGATACATTGGTGAAATTCGCCCTAAGGTTCTAGCCGTTTTACGTAACTACCCTCACAGAGTTGATACTTTTGTAGTTAGATGGTTAACAAATTAAAAGGTGATCTGTACAGCCATTTATTTGAATTCTGAGTTACTCTGTAGCTTCGGAGTGATTGACAGGGAACCTAAGTTCGGTATTCTCCACAAGATAACCGCAAACCACAAATCGGAAACAGTAGGATATAATGTCGGATGCCCTTAGTCTTGATTGAGTGAGAGTCCAAATAGATGAATTTATAGATGATATTTGGAGTGGCAAATGATCAGATTCATTTGTATGCTACTTTAGGGATTCATATCGCACGACTAGCTATTTTCTTTCTTCCTCAATTATCATCAAATAACTCGAAACTTTCTGCATAAATAACCAATCAGCGTCAGCAAAACAGTTCCAAATATAGACAACCAAAATAGTGAGAAGTACTCTTTAGTTTTTAACCGCAGAACCAGCAGACAATGTTGTTCAAATACTGTCGTTCTGAAACTCTTGGTTCGTTAGCGGCCACGTTCTGAATCACGGTGCACCCGCAAAATAAAGTTGCCACAGCAAAAATAAGCTTTATATATTTTTAGGTTTACATTGTACAAGTTGGCTGCATAATGTTTTGTCTGTAAATCTTCCTGCACGTTTTATGAGGGTAGGATGTTATTAAAATGTTCTGGGTTAAGAATTTTTTTGGGTTTTTTATTGATATTTTTATGTTGGTTTATATTATAGTCCGCGTGTTTTGTGTACGTGATTCAAAATGATTTACTGAACGTGATTTTTTGTAAAAACTGGTGTGAATTATTATGAATCTGGCTTACAAGGTTGATGTTTTTGATGCTCTTCTACATTTTAGATCATGATTTACCATCTGCTAAATAATTATGGTGTTCCATAATTCTCTCTTCAGTCCCCGTGATCATGTCCATTTATGGTAAATACACACATCAAAAAAGTATAAGCAACACGCATCATTTACAGAAACTGCGGGTTATATTAATTGATACTTTATTTTTTTCTTAACAAAGTATATTGGTATACAATCTTTTTGCTCTCGGAAACATATACTGGCTAATTTAAAAATATAAACTTTTCGATTGTGTTTTGTTTTCATTTAAATAAAAGCTAATAATTTTTTCCCGATTTCAAGTATTTTCGTTGCTTGATAAAGTTGGTTTTTATCTCACTTTTATCATTTTGAGATTTACAGTTTTTGAAAAAATTGAGTGGTGAGTCACTTTTTATGTCATGGAGCGACGCCATTTGACTGCTGATGAAATGCAGAGAGCTGTAGGAATGCTACAAGCGGGAAGAAATCAATCCCAGGTATCTCGGCATTTTGGTGTCAATAGGAGCGTGATTTGTCGTCTTTGGCAGCGTTACGTTAATACAGGGGATCCTGTTGAGCAGCACCCAGGACGTAGAAGGAGTACAACTGCTCGACAGGACCGATACATACAACTAAAAGTTATGGCTTGTCTATGCCAGTTTACTCTTGCTCTCCATACTTCCTTTCTATGGCACGATAAAAAAACGCCATGAAATTTTTCAACTCCACGCAGCGACGCAACTTTATGATACGATACATCAAGAGCTGTGCCCATTAGCGGCATTTCCAAACGCCGTCCATATTCTACGTGCCGGTAAAGAGCGTCACGTTGTCGCGATTATCACGCTGTACCGAAATGTTTCCAATTCACCCTAAATGCCGTTTAGAGGACGATTATTTTTGTTTTTGTTTGCTTGTCTTTGTTTATTTTTGGTTAATATTAACACGATGATTTTGAGAAAGATAATACAGGCTTGTAACTGATCCAATGCAGGGCTTAAATAATCCTAACTATTATAATATTATTAATGCGAAAGTGAGTTTGTTTGTTACGGTTTTATGCTAAAACGGCTGAACGGATTTTAATGAAATTTTGCACATGGGTAAACCATAACCTAGGTTAGGACATAGAATACTTTTTATCCCGATATTTTGACGGGATCGAGACTTATATCGGTGAAACCGCAAGGTGCAGCTAATTTATCTTATAAAGTGAATCGATGAGCATTTTTCACGCTTGTGACTGGGTGTTATCGATTACAGAGCATTAGGCAAGTCACTTTCCTTTCGATGCTTTCCTAAGCCATATTCAATGATGTCTTAGATTAACATAACATTCAAATATTGAACACATCTTTTTGCTTTTCTTCGTAAATAGGTACCTACATGTTCCAATTCTCTCCCTCAGAATCGCTGAACCAAAAAAGAAATCGTGAAATCAAAAATGTATCCCTTTAAGTAAACCCAATTAGCTGATTACATGAAAGTATTGCTTGCTATTTAAAACCGTTTGACGATGACCACAAAGGAATAGGAGTGAACTGGAAAACATAATACTGAACAAGGAAAATTACAGGAACAAAACACCCGAACTGTGAATAGAGGCTGCGGAGCGCAAAATTGATTGAATTTTAAACTTTTGCTACCAACTCGTTGAGATGGGCTGCGAAATAGGCGGGCGTTGTTGTTACAAATTGTGATTTATTTGAAAAGGAAAGGTCACCTAAATGTAAACGAAGGTTGGACTTTTCAATTGCGAAGAAAACCTGTTTATTAATTCAAATTATGACTTAGAACACTAAAGAGCGTTGATTATTTGGTGCAGTTAATGGAACTAATCTATAATATAAAAATGAATCGCAAAATGTGTTGGTAAGCGCATAACTCAACAACGTCTGGACCAATTTGACCAATTCTTTTTTTTAAATGTTCGTTATTTTTAGGACAAGGTTTTAGGGTGGGTAGGTAGGGTAGGTAGGGTAGGTAGGGTAGGTAGGGTAGGTAGGGTAGGTAGGGTAGGTAGGGTAGGTAGGGTAGGTAGGGTAGGTAGGGTAGGTAGGGTAGGTAGGGTAGGTAGGGTAGGTAGGGTAGGTAGGGTAGGTAGGGTAGGTAGGGTAGGTAGGGTAGGTAGGGTAGGTAGGGTAGGTAGGGTAGGTTGGGTAGGTAGGGTAGGTAGGGTAGGTAGGGTAGGTAGGGTAGGTAGGGTAGGTAGGGTAGGTAGGGTAGGTAGGGTAGGTAGGGTAGGTAGGGTAGGTAGGGTAGGTAGGGTAGGTAGGGTAGGTAGGGTAGGTAGGGTAGGTAGGGTAGGTAGGGTAGGTAGGGTAGGTAGGGTAGGTAGGGTAGGTAGGGTAGGTAGGGTAGGTAGGGTAGGTAGGGTAGGTAGGGTAGGTAGGGTAGGTAGGGTAGGTAGGGTAGGTAGGGTAGGTAGGGTAGGTAGGGTAGGTAGGGTAGGGTAGGTAGGGTAGGTAGGGTAGGTAGGGTAGGTAAAGTAGGTAGGGTAGGTAGGGTAGGTAGGGTAGGTAGGGTAGGTAGGGTAGGTAGGGTAGGTAGGGTAGGTAGGGTAGGTAGGGTAGGTAGGGTAGGTAGGGTAGGTAGGGTAGGTAGGGTAGGTAGGGTAGGTAGGGTAGGTAGGGCAGGTAGGGTAGGTAGGAAGGTAGGGTAGGTAGGGTAGGTAGGGTAGGTAGGGTAGGTAGGGTAGGTAGGGTAGGTAGGGTAGGTAGGGTAGGTAGGGTAGGGTAGGTAGGGTAGGTAGTAGGTAGGGTAGGTAGGGTAGGTAGGGTAGGTAGGGTAGGTAGGGTAGGTAATAAATGATAAAGATGGTGCACCCCAAGCATTTATAAGGCAAAACAACGTTTGAAGGGTCAGCTAGTTATTAATAAGATTATAATAAAAATTTCAAGTTTGAAAGTGGAAACATCAACACCGGATGACATACCTTCTATGCCATCCGGTGCTGATGTTTCCACATACATCGATATTTTTAGTGATTTTCAAAAGTGTCCGGCAGTTAGTACACATGGATGATACAAAAAGAGTAAACACCTATGTCAGGATCGTAGCATCGAGCAGCAGCTCTGTGGTTACTTCCTCTATGAGTGAGAAGGTATTAATGACATAGCTACGTGTAGTTTGCTAAGTACCATATAAAATTAAATGGAAAATCCAAAAATGCACGGCCTCATAACGCTCATTCAAAACCAGAAAAAAACTTCATTAATTCTTACTAACTTCATTAAATTATCTATATGTCACCGTAAGATTGTGAGAACCGTAAGTTTATAATCTATCGGTATTATTTCCGTTAGATTATAAACTGTCGAAAAATTGTGAACTGGGTGAAATGGGTTAGGTTAGGTTAGAAATGTGACCAACTGCGCGCGAGCGGTGCCGCGGTAGCGGCCGGCGAGCGCTACTTCCAAGTTGCTCGCAGCCAGGCAGGCTATTTAATATTAGCGCAAGGTACGTTACGACGCAAGCAAGTTTGATACCAGTTCACAATTTGTCAGTTTTTCATGGATGCATTATAAACTATCGGAAAAATATGCGTTAAATTGTAAATGATTTGTCAGTTTACAATTTTTCGACAGTTTATAATCTAACGGAAATAATACCAATAGATTATAAACTAACAAAGTTCATAATTATACAGTGACAACTACAATGATACAGGGTGAAAGGGACATCGACGCGAAAACTGTTACCATGAATTCAGTACATGATTCTTAACACCCCTGTGTTGAAATTTTTCGTCAGTTATTTTAAAAAAATCCACTGTTCCATTCATTTTGATCGCGTAGGTATTGCACTTTTCTATGAAATAGCTGTTTTTTTTAATAACTGACAAAAAATTTCAACGCAGAGTGGTTTAGAATCACGTACTAAATCCATGGTAACAGTATTCGCGTCGATGTCCCTACCACCCTTTATATAAATTAAGAGCGGCCAACCCGTCATACATTTCATACAAACGCTCGTACGTGATTATGGCGTCGTAATACATCTTTCTTTGAAATTTTTAAACTAGTAGGTATCTTGTGCACTATTTCTAGGTTTCTATTAAACCAAAAAGTTAAAATTTCTAGAAATAAATTCAGTACAAGCCTCCGAAAATCTGCATTTCTGCACAATTTTTATCTGAACTTTGGCCGTTCATAATGTACTCATAAATTAAAAAAGTATAGAAAACATCGGCATAAAAACCTTGCACATGTAATGGAGATTCTAAATGACAAACATTTATTTCACAAACTAGTAAAGCTTACGCAAAAACACGTATTTCCTGAAACGAGTTTTATGAAATTTCCACACACTATTTTTCGTACAATGTTATCGCGTTCTCCCTTGCTTGCTAGTAGTTCTCACTTGCTCTAGATGAAACAACATGCTTTTTGACCACGCTAGACGGATCGGGAAGGGCCCTCTTAAGTAGGTTCTGTGAACTAGCAGGAGTGTAACAATAATAACAGTTGCAGAAAGGAGGCAAAACTAATTTTTCGATCGCAGAGCACTCTCTAATGCTTTGCATTATGAGTCGTGCAATATTCATACATCCCTCATCCCCAGTCGTTTTAACAGCCGCACTCTTAGACCTGTTGGCTTCCCCACGAACAGTGGAGTTAATTACCTAACTCTCGCTCTAAAGCCCGATAGATAACTTGTAGTATGGGATGTACTTTAAAATCTTAAATGTAGCTGTTTAACTTTTGCGTTCCTACGTACGAGTATATTGAAACTTCGGAGAATTTTAAATAAGCAATCTGTAAGTTTAGGATGTAATTCTTGTGTTTATGTTTAGGTTTGTTTATTATGTATTATGTGTGTTGTTACCTTGTGTGTTATATTTCAGAGTGTAGAAGTTATGATTAAGGGCGGTGGCGTGGTTTTAATTAAATTTTTAATTGTTTTATTTTTTATTACGGACACTTTTAACGTTCTGCATCGTTTTCACATGTATAACTTCAACATGAATGATGTAACTAATATTTCGTAACCATATTTTGATTTAAAAGAGTGTCCGTGGAGTTTCTTGCCCATTCTTCTCCATAGGTACTAGGTACCTCCTAGTAGGTACTGCACTTTGGAATGGGCAACTAGCTTCATCTTTCTGAATGACTGACCCCTTGACAATTCAAAAGTGCCTTTAGTTGATTTATTTAAAATAAATACTTTGAGTTGAGTTGAGAGCTGAGGTGTTAAAAATGACGTCATATAACGTAGATGAGTACAAATAAGGCTTCTTAAATGAAGTCGGAGTGACTGAGCTTCTGCGTTACAAGTCACGGGTTTGATTTCAGTGCGCGAAAGTTTTCGTATGGTGTTTTTAAGGCTCCTACATGCAGTGACGGCGCCGGCCTTGCCGCCGGGCAAGCCGCGGTGCGCCCGGCTTGCCGCATAAAGGAGTGCCGCTCGGCAAAAGCCGGCGATCCATGCCGCCGGCACTGTGTGTAGCAGCCAGGCAAAATCAGATGGGATATTTCAATAGCATGTCAATTTCCCACAAAATGGTTTAAACAATTGGTAAGAATTGGCAGCCTGAATAGATTTTATTGAAGTGAAAACTTCTTTAGGCGCGTTGGGCATTTTTGAGATGAGAAAAAACAATTGAACTCGCGACACCGTTACCGACACCTCATTTTTGTTAACGCGATTGTGCTTATCCTTACTTATTATAAAACAAAGTCCCCCGCCGCGTCTGTCTGTCTGTCAGAATGCGATAAACTCAAAAACTACCGAACGGATTTTCAAACGGTTTTCACCAATGGACGAAGTGATTCATGCGGAAGATTTTAGTGTATAATTCATTAAGGTTTTGTGTAAATTGGTTGAAATGACGGTTATTGTTGAAGAAGTCGGAAAAAATCATGCCGACTGGGAGCTTTACTGGCGAGCGCTGCGTTAACCGGAAAAGATACATCAAATTTATGTTCGACGGTATTGTTCATCTTAAAAATTTCAACAAAAAAATCTACAATGGTATATGTCTATCTTCTAAGGATGACCCACAATAACCATTTTTATCTTTTAGAACTTGATAAAAATTTAATTGTTATTTCCGAAGCTTTTTTGACCAGTATAGTATTAATCCTTATCCAAAAAAATGTATTATTTAAATTGGGCATTTAATTTAGATTAAAATATGCCTGTAAATCATATAATTTAAATGAACAGTTTAAAAGATATCACAGTTTCAAAATTACGCGGAGCAACGCGGGCGCAGCAGTAGGAGTCAATGACGTTTTCCTCTGTTATTAGGTATGAAATCTCGGTAGTACGTTCCCGTGGGATATTTTTCGACATCCACGCGGGCGAAGCCGCGGGCAGAAGCTAGTTATTTATATTTCGTTACGGATCAATGTTCTATGCAAGTATATTCTTGTTCAAGTTTTCACTTCTGTCGGCGCTCCCGGAGTGCCATTGTTTTTTATTACGATTCTATAAGAAGACTCGCTCATGACACAAAATCACTTTAATGCTACACTTGCAATTTTCAACATCAAACAACCCTGAAAGAAAAGCTACCCTACACCATCTGAACAAAGAAAATAACCCACAGTAATCCCTTTCTAAGCAGAAAACTAGAAATCAGAAACAGCAGTAATTAAACTAAAAAGGATTGAACGGACTTGCACTATCCATTAGTAGTGAGGGATCGGGATTGTCTTTATTTCTCAGTCTTTCACTTGCAAGACAAAGTGCTTGGAAGCACAAATCGTGAGCGATAGTACAATAGTTAGCAAAAGTGATTTTATCGAAAGATTGGCGATGTGTTGTAGAAGTGGTGTAGTTGGGTGGAGTTTGGTAGTTTATATATTGCAGTGCGATAAATTGTTTAAAACATTGATTTAACATAGAATAACCTTATATAGCAAGCAGGAATCTCCATCTCCTCACGAATTAACTCTTTACGGCTACTGCAGTGTATCGTTTTGGTATTCACGCTGAGATTAGATAGCATAACATACCTGAGGCTTTGGGGCAATTCCCGTAATTTTTAAGAACTTTCGCATTCAAATCTCCTTCGCAATCTGTCAAATATACAATCAATTTACCAAGATTATTGTCAAATTTGACAGATAGCGTAGCGACTTGAACGTGAACGTTTTTTTTTAAGTACGAGAATTGTCCTTCTGATCTTAGTGATGATCTGAAACATTTAAATAAAAGCTTATAACTTTCTATTTAAAAAATTGACTATACTACCTCATTAAAAATATTATAGTTCCCACACAATCAATATTTCGTATGTTAGATTTGTGTTAGTGAACGCACACAAAAATATAATATGATTTTAAGTATGAATACTGATTTCCACGTAACGAAATATAATCGAAAACTCAACTATCATTCCGTAAATATAAAATGGAACAAATGGACGTCACAGCTGAATCAACCGTCCCGAGAGAAGCGAAATGGTGAAGAAATTATTCACAATTTGCCAACGTTACCGCGCAAGCAATGAATGCTTTTATTTGACAAGAGCAAGATTTATTCGCTTTGTCTAGATTGAGCGAAGTGAAGCTGTCAGTGCATCTGCTGAAGAGATAGGTGAGGTAGTTAAGATGTTTTGATAATGACGGGATAGAATTCGGTTAATTAAATTCTTGCTTGCATGTGATGAAGAGGGTTTGACTGCAGCCAAAAGTAATTGGTATGAGGCACGATGTATTAAATACTGAAAAAAATACGAAGCTCACTTTTTTAAATGAATATTAATATTTGCTGTGTTGTGGAGGTCTATTAGCAGTCGCTCTATGTAAAATACTTGTATTCAGCTGAATCCGATTAGACTAGAAGCCGACCCCAACATAGTTGGGAAAAGGCTAGGCAGATGGAAGAAGCTGTTAGATCAAACGTTACTGGTCTGAGGCACGAAGTATTAAATACTGAAAAAAATATAAAGCTCACTTTTTATTAAATAATATAAATATTTTCGGAAAAAGAATATTCCATTAATAAAAAAAAAACGGATGTAAAATAAATTATGTCTATGTAACGATGCATGCATATTAATACGTGTGCAATTCTTCGGAAAAACAATGAATTTTAACTCAGAATAATTAACATAATTAAATTTTTCCGTACGCTCATTCTGAATAATTTTACGTTCCAGGTAATTTTATTGCATTTTTCCAGAATACCCACCGTTAATGATAAAGAAGAAAACTTTATTAAAACAAAAAATGCAGTATTTATATTTACAAAAAATATAATATAAGCCAATTTTAGCGTATTTGAGGTCATATTCTTCTCGACGCTTAAATAAGTCATCAAACAGACGACCAATATGCTGATTTTCGACGCAACAACATCATTTTCATTTTTCTGCCCTTCATCATCATCATTTCAACCGACAGACGTCCACTGCTGGGCATAGCCCTCCCCCAAACACCGCCCCTACGAACGATTCTGTGCTTCTTGCCTTTATCTCAATTTATTTAGGGTCGGCGATATATGTCTTCTTACCCGACTGTCCCAAAAAGAGGGTACCTAATGTTTTTCGAGAGTATGTATGTATATCTATTTCTTTGGCACGCTCTGTAGCATAAACGGCTTGATAGATTATAACATTTATGAGAAGTCGTTAGATTCGTTTTACTTAGAATGACTGACATAACTAGGCTAGAAAGTCCGTCATTGTAACGTACCAGAGCGGGGAAAAAATAGCATATCATGCTCTAGGGGAACAAGTATTTTTTTTCTGTAACCAACCAGCCTACAAAAACGAAAAAGTCTTTATTCTTATGTAAAACTAGCTTTTTACTACAGCATACCGAGATAAAAATTCAGATTGAACAAATTTTATATTTTTTTTAAATAAAATAAACTACTTAATATTGTAGTGGATTATTTTATTGTCTCGCAATCATAGTAAAAAGTAGAGTGTACACACGGCGCTAAAATCCATCATAACTCGGTTTCTATTTACTCCCTCGCTTTAGCTCGGGAGTGAAACTACCCTGATAGAATGGGTTATTTTAGCCCCTCGTATAACAATCTACTATAAATTCAATCTACAAATTTAATACAAAAAAAGTGTAAAATAATAAAGTATTAGGTCTTTATTTTAAAATTTAAGAAGATGTCTCTGACTGCATGAGATTGTATAAAGTATTTTATCTACTCTCATAGCGTACTATTCGAATTATGAACTTCAAAACGGGTTTATATTGACATACTTTATAAACAGAATACCGAAATTTAAAAATAGAATCATATTTAACACTTTTTCTCTAACAAAATAATACTATAAAACATTTTTTTTTCTGTTACGATACAGCGCTAATCCAGGAAGTTAATATCACCAAAGAGTTTCCATCAACGTTTGGCGGGGGACAGCAGCGCCCGCTGTAGCGCATGTACGGTTTTGTGGTACTTACTGAATTTCGTGGGATTTTTAAATTTATTCTTGATCTTTAACTTTGATTTTCTAATTTAGTATTTGTTTCAATCCCAATGTTTGAGAGTAGATAAAGTAGTGTATGAAACTGCACATAACTAGGTAACATTCGTGTGATACTATTACTTATCATCTCGGTAGTCACCCCCTTTCTATCCATATCATATTTCACTCAGCCCATCCATCGTTTTTTTGGTCTTCCCCTACCCACATAGTCATCCGACGCAACAACCAAACGTGCAGCAAGAGTCAATTAAACCAGTCAACCAGTGAATTAAGTAAAAAGTGCACAAATATGAAAAACATCAGTACTCTAGTGATGTCGGAAAGCAATTAAAAGTTATCCCCATTTATCTGGTGTCGACGTCGTGTGTATACTATTTATTGTAGCAAAGAGTAAAAAAATCGTGTAGATGATATGAAATTCATGTATGCCGAAATAACCTACCGCTACCCATCACACCGCTACGATCCGTGCTTATCAAAGTCAAAACAAGATTTAAAAAATAATAATACTTATTACACAAGATCGGTTACAAATTCTGTGAAGTCCCTAACTCCTACGCTAAGTGATTAACCTGTGTTAGAAAAAGCAGTGCCTTCTCCCGGGAGGAACTATTGAATCTTAATATGCAAACTTGAGTGGCAGTGGGCAGGGCACATTGTTCGCAGAACAAATGGCCGATGGTGCTGAAAGGTTCTGGAGTGACGACCGCGTATCGAAAGATGTAACGAAGGCCTCCCACAAGGTGCACTTTGTGAAGACCGCAGGAATCCGCTGAATCAGAGAAGCACAAAACCAGTCGAGCGGTGCTTGAGGGAGGCCTATGTCCAGCTGTGGACGTCAAAGGCGTCACGTCAGGGAAATAAAAACTCAAAAACAAAATATTAAAAAAAAAAAAACAGTGGCACTCCGGGAGTGCCGACAGAACTTGAACAAGATCGCCTTGGGGAAAAAAAATACTTGTATAGAATATTGGTCCGTAACGTACTATTTAAATAAAGAGCACAATCACGTTTACAAAAATGAGGTGTCGGTAACGGTGTCGCGAGTTCAATTGTTTTTTCCTATCTCAAAAATGCCCAACGCGCCTAAAGAAGTTTTCACTTTAAAAAAAAATGGTAAAGTGGTGGCCTTTAATAAAATAATAGATTAACAATTTTGTCAATGATCGAGCGTGGTATGCGTAAAGTGTGATGCAAGTGACAACACAAGCCTGGAGCCGAATAGGTAAGTCATACAGTCATAGTCATGATTTCCAGAGCGAAAATGAGATGGCAATAGTGTACGGAACGACGTCTCTTTCTTGCTCTAGAACATCATAATGTTCAGAAGCGGTACAGTTTCTGATCGGTTGAACACCGGTTCGCATTTCAAATTGTTAAGTTTGGAACGGGAGTGTCGCTTCTATACCAATATTTTTGTTCTACGACTGTAGTTTTTGCTAATCGCGTTCACCATACAAGTTTTAATTGCGAAGTGGTCACGTGTAAATTTATCTAACGCGGTTTTGTTACAAAATAGTCGGTTATACACATGAATTGTTTTAAATTGATACTGTTAATTTTGGTGACGAAACAGTGAATAATTAAAGTTTCTTTAATTTGTTTTGCTGTTTGTGGTTTTTGGGTTAAAGTTTGTGTTTATTTTATGTACTGTATGGTGTGGTACACACGAAATTTTCTGCTTTTCACAACTAAACCATAGAACTGGATTGTAAACTGTCAGACAAAAAAATTAAAATGGAGGCCTCCGAAACAGTTTAGAATCATCGTTATTCATTCTGCATTATTACAACCACCAATTCAAAAATATACCAATTAACTTGTAATCAAAAACTAATAAATCCAATCGTTCCAACAATCGTGTTTACTTTCAATTTTATTAAAAACAATTGAACGCCAGCATTTAATAATAATAAATTTACTTATTAATCAACGGTGAACTTTTATATGTCACTGAATTGTTTAAAGTAAATTAATTAATTCACAGTGTATGTGAATTAATTAATTTACTTTAAACAATTCAGTGACATATAAAAGTTCACCGTTGATTAATACTTGATTAACAAAGTTTGCCTAATACAAAATGTGGAGATACATTGAGGCATACATGTGCTGTTGAACAAACTATTTAGTATACAGGCAGCTAACTTGCAACTACTTTTAAACAATGTTGTGAGTGTATATTTTTTTTATTTTTTTTGGGTTAGAAATGATCAAATAACTTCTCCCGCTTTGGGCGGAGCGGAAGAGCATGTCACACTCTTACCAACCAAAACCCACCCGTGTTCCTTCAGTTGCCTATATGTTGCCAGGGGCCACGGTATTCCTTTCGAACTTTTCCGCGACCCTGGCAGGCATCGGCCCTAGCGTACCCCGTCAGTTGTGCTGACATCTCTTTGAGGCGCGTGTGGAACACAACGCGCCGTCGACTCGGGTCTGGTGCTTATCGGACGGCGAGCTACCCATTGCTCACCGCCCGCAAGCCCGAGCCTACGGTGGCCGGGAATCGGCCTGGGATTCCCATTGTGAGTATCCTGAGTAGTCAATTCTTTTACATTACTCTCATATTCATCATCATCATTATATTCTCTTGCCCCTATACCAATTTATTTGGGGTTGGTGTAATGTCTTTTCCTTCCATATTTCTCTATTAGTTGTCATCTCGTCATCCCCTTTCTAGCCATAGAACCTTCCACACCGTCCATCCATCGTTTCTTTGGTCTTCCCCATCTCTTGAATCATCACTCTCGTACTGTCAGAGAAATTAAATATTTATCAAAGTGACTGACTGCGTCAATTTTGCCGTGTTATATCCATTTTATACAAATGTCAAAGAATGACAGTTGTGATTTGAATATATGGACTAAAAGTTGGTTTGATAAAAAATTAATTTCCCTAACTTTACAAGAAAAATTTATATTGGCAGTGAAGTGGAATGGTGAATATTTTTACCTGAACTGAAATGAAATTGTTTGTTCTATAAATAGGATATCGGAATCACTTTTACACGTCATATTAAAAATCAGCTAGATTAGTTCGGCGTTTCCTATCTGACTACTCTGAGAAGAAAGGCCGAAACAAACTCAGAGGTCGCAGTCTCTTTTAAAGTCCAGACATAATCTTGGTCAGGCCCATGAGGACCATGTAGATTACTGTCTGAAATGGTCTTTTGAGGAAAGAACCATATAGATTTAAGTGGACCTGTCCAGTCAGTGCAAGCATTTGTCACCAAACCTGTATACTAAAATAATAACTTGTGCGACTGTACCTATGTAAATATTGTATGACTTTCAACCTGGAATTGTTCACGTTTAAGGTCAATCGTTACCCGTCTACATCAAACTTCTTCAGAATGAACTTAAATTATTTTGTTGTAGTTTGAGTCAAACGAGCACTTAGAAATAGTTGGCGTAAATTAAGGTTATTGCAGGATTAGTACTAGTTTTTTTTCTTATAACTTGGTTAACACACAAAGATTAGAAAGCGGTTCTTCTGGACACGGCGCCTATCGTTAGGAGGTTCCTATCTCAGGAGCCTTGACCACCGGTTAGCTTGGACCCTTGCTTAGGTAATATTTTTTATATTTTTAAATGTTTTTTTTTTTATATTTCTTTATGTTCTAATAATTAAAATTAAAAAAATAATTTAAGAGGAGCTCGTGACTAAGTAATAACAGCCCCACGGATCGATCCACCAGATTAAGCTACGCTTGCCAAGGTTGGTCCGTGGATGGGTGACCATCTTTACATACCGAAACTCCTCCATGCATCGGAGTTAAACCGTTGGTGCCGGATGTCATTCGAGGATCTATGACAGTCGATACGAGTCGTCAGAAGCCCGAAAGTCTGACACCAGTCTTACCAAGGGGTACTTATCGTATTACCCAGTTACTGGGTTGTGGAGGTCAGATAGGCAGTCGCTCCATGTAAAATACTGGTATTCAGCTGCATCCGGTTACACTGGAAGCCGACCCCAACATAGTTGGGAAAAGGCTAGGCAGATTGAATTAAAAATCTAATTTATAAGTTTTCAAATGAAATAAAGGAGATAATAATTATTTAAGGTATCTGTATCCGTACCATCATCTGCTTCGTATGAAAAATGATATAATATTTTTTTCGAAAATATCAAAGCTTTTAAAAATGAATTCATTTTTCGTGCAAATATTATAAAATTGTTTGCCAACCAGCTTAAACCGACATTTTTCCCTTGATTTCAATCCCCAGTGCTTTTTCGAAGCGAGTACTTTCGTAGTTTGTTGTACCTATTGGCGTCGTGCATTGACACAAAGAGAATTTGAATAGTCGAATGTAAACAAGGACTTAATACTGTTGACTGGTTTTAGTCGTTTGAAGCTTTTGTGGGCTAAAATTGACTGCTTCATTTTATTGCGGTCGATGCTGCTAGTTGAATTTAACCCGTACTATCTTACCCAACAGACGTTGTCGTGTCAAAATTTCAATAATTCATACAAAATTCCCGCGAACTTTTCCAATTTTTCTTTCTTTATGAACTTGATTCGAACTATTACAAACATTTTGAAACAATAAATAGCCAAATCGGTCCAGCCTTTCTCAGGTTATGCGCTTACCAACGAACATCATTTCTTTTTTATTATAAATATACATACATATATTTATTTTTTCTATTAAGTTTTACGTTATCTTGTATTTTCATAAATTTTTGACGTAACACAAATATAAAATCACGCTTGTATTTCTAATGTATGTCTAACCCTCTCCTCTCTAGCCTCTGTCTCCGTCTGGTTTACCTCGTTGGTCTAGTGATCGCAAGCGCTACTGCTGAGTTTAGGGTCTTGGGTTCAATTTCCAGGTTGTGCAAAATTTTATTGGGTTTTTCCACCAGAAAATCAGTATCAGCTTGGAGTCTGGATATGTGCCCGGTTGATGGTAATAGGCTCGCCCACTAGTTATAATTTTTTTACATTATATCAACAAATCTTACCTGAAAGGAGAAACAGCATTTAAAGCTATTATTTTTCAAATACTTTTACTTTTTATATTTAGTTTTATTTAACTATAATTTCTCTCATACATTACGAAAATACATTCCATTCAATATACTACTAAGTTATACATATGTCATCGTGTCATATATAAAAAGTAAAGCAGGCCACATCCAAAATTGATAGATGAAGTGCTAGATACCTACTTCATTAACAACTCAACGAATAATAAGACAGAACTGTGTGTGTCGTAACAGAGTATACGAGTGCGAGTGTGTAGACCGTACTACAAGGCGACGTCGGGATGTTGAGGAGGTAAGCGAGCGGGTGAATTCAGTACCGACAATCTACGACTTTGACAGCTCCAACCGCGCAGTTAGAAAAATCGAATTATATTGTGTCATTGTTGCGTGACGAAATAGACTCCTTGAATTGTACAATAGGATTGAATTAGAGCGCCTATGGAGTCAAAGCAAAATCAGACAGCTGATGGACAGTGACCACAACTCCGGGCTATTCGTGGCTTGATAGGTAGGGACGATTCCATTAAGCTTTAGTACTAAGAAGCGATAATGCCTCAGTAACTAGTAAATATGAGGTTTATAACGTAGGCCTTGGGTGCTATGACACGATTTGTGCATCAAGACTTAAATAAAAATTAAAAGTAGGTACCAATTAACTAACCCAATACCAATTCCAACCACTAACCAACTAATTACTCCAATACCAATCAACCAACCAATATTAATTAACCACTAACCAACTAATACCAATAAATTAACCAACCAAACCACTAATAATTTATTATTGATATCAATTAATTATTTTAATTTTATTTTTAAACATTTATGCAGCCATATGTTTGGTGCCATTAGTAGCGTTTAAAAATTGCAAGCTATTATTAATATGTATTTTGTTTGCTTAGTTGTTAACTTTATCGTGCATGCTGTGTTCTCTTATAAGTGAAAGGTGTATACCTACTTATTACCTATTTTGAACTATATCTCTTGATGGAAATCGTAAATAAATAAAATCAAATCAAAACAAAGTGGCAACTTGATATAATTCACTCTTTAAAACTTTGATAAAAATATCGGCACAAATTCAGATTGACAACATCTAAATTGTACTAGTACCTAACTAAATACAAACAGTAACAGGAATAAAAGCTACAATGTATAAATATGTTCCCAATCGCAAGTTAGTAGCAGTGATAGCCATAATCCAGAGCATATTGAATATTATAGTAACTCTACAGAGCAATTTTGTGATACTTCTATTTATGGCTTGAACTGGTGCTATACAGGGTGGAAAATATTGAACGCTGAAGGGATGTAAAGCAACACTATTCGACATAATAATACTGGGAAGCCGATCGTAACACTAAGTTCTACTTAATTAGGACTAACGCTATCATCCTAGGGTTTCTAATTTAGGAATACATATACTATGTATTTGAAGGAAACAATTAGAATTTCTTAAATAAAATTACCCAAAATGAATATGAAATTAGAGCAAAATTTATTCATACTTTATTTCGTTCTGCCTAGCCTTTTCCCAACTATATTGGGGTCAGCTTCCAGCCTAACCAGATGCAGCTGAATACCAGTATTTTACATGGAGCGACTGCCTATCTGACCTCCACAACCCAGTAACTGGGTAATACGATACCCCTTGGTAAGACTGGTTGTCAGACTTTCGGGCTTCTGACGACCCGTAACGACTTGCAAAGATCCACGAATGACAGCCGGGACCAACGGCTTAACGTGCTTTCCGAGGCATGGAGGAGTCTCGTATGTAGAAATGGTCACCCATCCACGGAACAACCCCGGCAAGCGTTGCTTAACCTGACAGGTCGACCCGAGCAGCTGTTAGTACTTTATTTTATTACTAGATAATTTGAAAAAAATTTATGATTATTTTTTACCTATTAGGTACTGTTGCAAGTTATTCATTTGGTACATACTGAGACTAAATTTATATACTTATGCAAAATACCCGCTTGGACGTGGAATTGCGGACATTAGTCCGTTATACAATACAATACATACCCAGACTCTTTTATGCCTCGGAAATCACGTTAAGCCGCTGGTCCCGGCTGTCATTCGTAGATCTTCGACAATCTTTTCGGGTAGTCAGAAGCCCAAAAAGTCCGTCAACCAGTCTTATCAAAGGGTTACCCAGTAACTGGGTAGTGGAGGTCAGATGGGCAGTCACTCTATGTAAAATACTGGTATTCAGCTGCATCTGGTTAGACTGGACACTGACCCCAATATGGTTGGGCAAAGGCTAGGTGGATTGATTTATTATCGCAAGTCATGCCTTTTAATATTTGTTTAGTAGACAATTGGATATAATCAGCTTTTATTCCTACAATTCAAGTAAAACAGTGAACATAAACTATTCCATAAAAATCTTGAAAATAATATAACAATAATATTATTTTTTCACCTAAGTGAAAACTTGAACAAGATCGCCTTGGTGGAAGAAAAATACTTGCATAGATCATTGATCCGTAAGTTATATAAATAAAGAGCACAATCGCGTTTACAAAAATGAGGTGTCGGTAACGGTGTCGCGAGTTCAATTGTTTTTTCCCATCTCAAAAATGACCAAGGCGCCGATAGAAATTTTCACTTCAAAAAATATTTATTAAATGAAAACGTTTACAAAAAGTGTGCAAAGTCAACAGTATTTATTTATTTATTTAATACTTCAAGCACACAAATGTACAGAGGCGGACTTAATGCCAAAGGCATTTTCTACCAGTCAACCTTTGGGTGATGCAGAGACAAACAGTGGTAGGTGAACAGTAAGGTTTCTCAAACAAATATAATGCCTAAAAATAAACTAAAACTAAAATATGTTTATTACAAGTGCAAGTAAAGATAGTTCGGAATTACAATGTTAGGCAGCGACCCGCCCGATCTAGGTTAATTCAAACTTGTGTTTCAGGTCAATACGAAAAGGAAAACTTTTCAGGAAAAAGATCATGCAAACCTGAAAAAGATTTCACTTTCTATACTATTCTTCCAATTCAAAGAAATACATACCTAAGAATATTTAATTTATTCCTACAGGTACAGTTTCTTTTTTAGGCATTTTTAACTCAATAGGTTTACCTTTACCGAGGCCTAGGGCGATGTCGTTTTATCGGCTTAAGCGGATTTGACGGATTCGCTTGTAAGGCTAAGATAAAATTAAAAAGTCTGCTCAAGTCTTGCCAACTTATCGATAATGTTGAACATTGTGCGGTTTTGTTTTTAGGGGTGGTCACGATGTTTATTTTTTATTTTGGGAAGACTACAAAACCTCGTATTTATTACACTTGAAAAAACTCCACTAAGGTTGAAACTACCTAACTGTCACATTGGTCTTCAAGCAAAAATAGACCTTGATGTTTTATGACGTGCAAGTGACATTCAACCTTAGGGTGATATAATAGACCAATAGGCGATGATGCCTGGGTAAAAGAAAAAGAAAATTTAGTCTGTCAGTCAGATAATCAAAAAAATATTAGACAAGTATTTTTTGCATTATCATATTAATAAAAAAATACTTAGATGAAACGCATTAAACTTGGGGAGTGGGTGGCTTGCTACATCAAAATTCAGTATAAAATCTAGCAAGGCGTATCGTCATGGCACATTTTAACTCAATGTATTGCCATAATCTTTTGAATATGTAAAAATATAAAATACGTGGCCAATATTTTTATTAATAATCTAACCGACGGAAAAAAAAAATTTTAGTCATCGTCCGTATTATTGATCGACTTTTAATTCATGACAAACAGCAACAAAATAACGTTATTTGAGTGTCATCGATTTGAGAGCGTTTTTTTTTTATTTTTTTTAAGAGCGTTTTGCGCTAAGAGCGTCTGAAAGTGGGCAACGTCGCAAATAGATGTCAAATATTTCGCTGTTTTGATTAATTTGGCAATATTGCTGTATGGAAATAAGAAATGTGGCTAACTATCGAACTAGAATATTAATAATAAATTGCAATTATAACACTGAATTTGATGTTGTAACCGTTTAGGTGTAAAAAAAGCAATTGGAAAGTTTTCAAATACTTTTTTTTATATCTAAAACTAAATATTCGGTGTTACGATATTAATTATTACATTTCATAATCAATATTTTAGTTCCCTAGGTAGCCACTTTTCTTTAATTCCATACAGTAAAATTGCCAAATCAATCAAAACAGGTAAATATTTGACAGCTATTTACGATCTTGCCGACTTTTAGGATAAACCCTCATAAGACATGCATATTATACTGAATCTAAAACCCCATTGCAAGCTTCCAGCCTGTGGCATATCATAAAAATAAAGCAACTTATCAACTCTCGTCCAAACACTTTAGGCGATGCAACTTTTATTATTGCTTCAACTTTTAGTATTCCACAGGCAATTAAATCGTATCGTGTCAGGCTTAAGAAGTTTTTCTTTAGATCATAGTAAAACCAAAGAAAATTAGATTGTCAATCAAATAAAAGCAATTGAATTTGGAACCCCCCCATTTTTGCAGTCAGAGAGAAAGGAGGAGTAGTGTTCAAAAGTGACACTGGATGACGTCATAAAATAGCAATTTATTGGAACCAGTTATAGAAGCAATACCGTCACTATTTTATGACCAATATATATTACAGTTTAGCTTCTGCAATTGAGCTTCAAAGAGATACTTTGTGTTTTACTGTCGCTGTAAGATGCATTTTTATAATACCATAACTAAGATTGTTTGAAATAAACCTTACTCACCGTCTTTTATTCAAAGTCCTATAAATAACTGAGTAGATATAATACATACATAAACTCACGCCTTCTTCCTTTAAGGGGTAGGCAGAAACCACAGAAGTACTCCTTTTGCTTCGCTTACGTAAAACATCTGGTCAAACACGCTCGCCGGTTGAAAGAAAGAAAGAAAAATAGGTTTATTTGTCACAGAAACACGTGCATACATAAAAGACAAGAGTAATCAGAGAACAACACAAAGTACATAATAAATCACGAGCATAAAACAGAATTTACATAGGCGGCAGCTGCACGACATGACTGTGACAAGAAGGCTTCCACTCAGCATGATGCTGTGCTACGGGGGACCCACAGCACAGCGCTGATTTTCAGTGAGTACTATGCACCTGACCTTTTTGAAGAACAGCAGATATTGGACAAATACGAATTAACTTACTCTCATTCCTGTTCCAAACACAACTATTTACTGTTCAACGTTTTATCTCACCAACAATTGGATACACAGATACAAAGATTTGAGATACATCCAATAAACTTATAGACTAGTGTACCAATTTCTTACAAGTAAGCACTCATGCATTAATTATTTGATGTTGATTGCCTACTTAAAATTAGATGAAATTTTATACTCACCGAACATAACTATGTTTTCAACAAAATTCTAATTTAAAATCTGAAAAAAAAAAAACATAATTAAAATCAAAATTGAAACACAATTAATTCAATCACTGAAATGATTTTACAAATTTTTGTATATAATGCTTCGAAACTTACCAAGTGAGTCAGAGTGCACATCAATAAGATCACTGCAGCTACTTAATCATTTACATAGGCGTGGGAATGGAGATTGGAGAGACTCGAGACTAGAGTTTAAGACTGGAGAGAGGGATTAGACAAGTGGCAATCGCTTTCAAAGCGTTTTATATTTCCAACACTTTGAACAGGACTGACGTAAGCTTTTCGGTACCTTATGTCAATACAATACATTTTTTTACACATCCATCATCGTTATTGCTGATAGAATGGCAATTTGTCTGGGCCCCCAGAAATAAGTTATCCCAGAAAAACAATAGGTACTGGAATTATATTTGGAATTGACTAGCTTTTATTTGATATCAATGTTGTAGTAATTTATTTTAAAAAACGCCTTACCCTGAATTTTTTTGTATTTGCAGATGCAATATATAAATATTTATATAATGCATCTGCAAATGTCACTCCCACAATTAAAACGAATCTAATGATACCTAATATGTTAAAATCCATCACGCCGTTTAAGCTCTATAGCTTGCCAAAGAAATAGACATACATATTATTTACATACTCTCGAAAAACAATCTCCTTCTGGGGCAGCCGGCTGACAATTTAAAAAATACAAACAGACACGTAGGTATCGATTAAACTTCTGAAGTAGTAACTTAATCGATTACTCATTCGGTAAAGATCACACTTGCAAAACATTTCGAATAACAGTATAAGATGAAGACAGCTTAGAAGTAATACGCAAAGTCACTGAACCGATTGTGATAAAAACGTTAATAGGTTCCAGACTTCTTCTGTAAGTAGGTTACTAAGGTTTGTAGCTGTCACGTTATAATCTAGGGTTCTGTAGTAAACAAGGAACCCATATAGTTTCGTCATGTCCATCTGTCTGTCTATCTGTCCGTCCGTCTGTCTGTCTGTCCGCGGTCTAGCTCCGAGACCTTTAGTACTAGAAAGCTGTAATTTGGCATAGGTATATATATTAATTACGTCGACAAAGTGGTAAAACAAAATTATGAAAAACATTTTTTTTTAGGGTACCTCTCATACACGTAAAGTGGTGATGTTTTTTTTTTTTTTACCCCGTGGTTTGGGATATCATTGGAAAGGTCCTTTAAAAACATTGGAAGTTTGTGTAAACCATTTTTGGATACAGGGATCTGTTTGCGAAATATTAAGCTTTAAAGTGCTAATTTTTGTTAGAGTCAAGTGCCCCCCCCCTGCCAGCTAAATGGTTGGTTTTGTGTGTGTAAAAAAATCACAGCAGTAGTTTATGTAACGAAATTAAAAGGAAAATTATCACAGCTAAGTAGGCTCTACAAGTTAACGAGTAATGATCGACCAACTTAACTTTGCAGTTGTAAAAACATGTTTTCCCATACATTCCGTGTTTACACATAACATGTTTTTCAACTACAAAGTTAAGTTTGTTTTTGGGATAAATTCATTCCAACTACGGAACCCTTCATTGTGCGTGGTCCGACACGCACTTGGCCGGTTTTTTTAATATAATACAGTCTGCAACTATACCAGTATTGAGAAAATGCCTTATAGCATTGACCACATCAATTTGTAACTATAAAGATAATAGTACAATGTCGATGGTTAATCTCTTGGCCACCACAAGGTCATTCTAAGATAGTATTTTTTTTTGTAATGCCACTTTTTATTCAATTTTATCATGATTGAGTATCCTTAGATTTTATAAAACAAAGTCGCCCACCGCGTCTGTCTGTCTGAACGAGATAAACTCAAAAATTACCGAACGGATTTTCAAACGGTTTTCACCAATGGACGGAGTGATTCATGCGAATGGTTTTAATGTATAATCTATTAGGGTTTTGTGTAAATTGGCTGAAATTTGAAGATTATTGTTGAAGATGTCGGAAAAAATCATGCCGGCTGGGAACTTTATTGGCGTGCGCCGCGGAAATCATAAAAGTTATGTATTGTTAGTATTTTTATCTTAAAAAGTTCAACAAAAAATCCGCAATGGCATATGTTTATCTTCTAAAGATGACCCAAAATAACGATATTTATCTTTCAGAATTTGATAAAAATTTCATTGTTATTTCCGAAGCCATTTTGACCGGTATTACATTAATTCTTATCCAACAAACTATGTCACTTAAATTAAGCATTTAATTTAGATTAAAATATGCCTTGACATCATTTTATTTAAATGAATGGGCTTAAAAGATATCACAGATTCAAAATTACGCGTATCAAAATAATTATGGTTGACGGCAACGCGGGCGCAGCGGTAGGAGTCAATGACCTTTTCCTCGGCTATTAGGTATGTAATTCCGATATCGGTAGTACGTTTCCGTGGGATATTTTCCGATATCAACGCGGGCGAAGCCGCGGGCAAAAGCTAGTTGATTATATTTTTAGTAAGCACGCGTAGCCGAGCGTAGCTACTGCTACGGCCGTAGCAAATGTGCTACGACCGCGTAGCACTATTACTACGACAATAATACAAAAATAGGGGAAGGTTCTTCTTACTATATGGTTTGTTGAAAAAACACACGTACGTAAGAAAACTTTTGTAGGTAATTTAACGAAAAGTATTTTCACAAAGAAAGTTTTAGTAAGAACTTTTAGTAAGAAATCCTATTTATTGAAAATCGTATAAAGAAAATGTACTAGCCCTAAATTCCCCGACGACGGATGATAATATTTTAAGATAAGTATGACGGGTTGTTTCGAATACAGTAGACATGACTGAATTCATAAATATATTCTCAGAAAATTTACCTATTTCAAGATTAAGTTTGTCGGCAATAATTCGTAAGTCGATAGGCAATTTTCTACATTAGTGCTGTTATTGACAGATTTTGAGGTTGGTGACATTACTGAATTTTAATACCAAATTTTTTACCTACTTCAAAAAGGACGTGATTCTCAATTCGACTGTTTTTTTTTTAATGTTTATTTCGCGATTAATCCGTTAATTATAAATTGTAATGTACAATACATATTACAATTATGTTTGTAAATATGTGAGCACCATGTATCTATCACATATTAAATTATCTGTCGTTCCTTCATTTTTAATTCTTTTTACCTATTGTGGTATAGTAATTTTATTCTAGGTGCATCGTCTTCATATATAATTATTTAACTAATGTACAGTACCGACCAAAAGTCCATAAGCAATCTCACAAAGCAATAGACTGACACTTCGGTTTGACTAACGACCTTCTTTTATAAATTGTTACAATACTATAGACACGCACAGTACACACACACACACTCACTTTGTCTGCAACCAATGACTAGTTCGATAATCATTCCTTTTTTGTTTCATTCGTCTTGTTCACATAAATATTAAAGTTTAGCAGGTAGACCACAGAAAACTAAGTAAATTATTTCGATTTCTGTAGGGTAGACAGATACAGTTCGTTACGAGTATTCAATTAATAGAATTTTGTTGGCTCGTGGATAATATTGGTGACGAGTATTTAGCGCAGTGTTGTGGTTATTATTTTCAAAAAGCAGGCATAAATTATATTGAAGAGATCAGATCAGATCAGAGAATATTATTGCGCTGCGTAAAAGTGAAGTGAATATCTAATGAAACCGGACTAAGTGTGAGTGTTATCATTTATATATTTCATATTTTAGTAAACATAAATCTTAATCAAGGATATTGTTGATAGAACAGAGGTATTGTTGAGACAGAAGATGCCTTTAAAGTTTTAAATTCATTATGAGGTTTAATTCGATTAGTGAATAATAAATAATTAGGTATTATGTGTAATAAAAACAATGTTTTTCTTTGTTCTAGAGAAATACTGTGAGGGTTAAGAGATATGAGGAAGGGGCTTATTATCGAGGTGCAGCGACGTCAAATGATGAATGAATATGAAACAAATGGTTTCATACCAACGAGATATTTTGCTGAATTATTAAAAACACGTCATTATGAACCGTTCGCCGTGCACTCTGAAGGCTTGCATCACTGAAGACCAGCTAGAAAACCGTTTTTGACCTTAAAATATTGACCGTACCAACATAATAAACAACAGATTCATTATTGCATGAATTTATGGTAACGAATTTTTTAAGCACGTTTCAATAGGGTGTTTGTCGTATTTCTTGCAGATAGACCGAAATTGTTTAATTAATATTATTTTAGTAATATTATTATTTTACGATTAAAATTTGAGGTTTAGTTTCAATCTTCTTTTTGTAAAGAAAATGAATACTTAAGCTATAACCTCAATACCAACCAATATTTACTAAAGCCAAATAAAATTTAAAATAATACTTAACCTTAAAATCAACAATATTGTCAGTAGATTTTTTTACATTTTAAGTAGACTAATATTCTTATTTATTGCTTAATTACTTCGAACATGATCAAAGCTTTATATATATGGTGAAAAAAATCCATTTAAAATTTAAAATATTTCAAAATTTAAATATGTCAAAATAATACAAATTGCTTCTAAGTTTCTAGACATCTATTTCACATAGTATTCAGGTGAAGTAATGATAAATAATTGTAGGAGTTTATTAATAGAGATTATACTTAAGTAAAATAAATATAACGAATAAATATTATTTATTTTTTATTATCACATATCACGCATTTTTATTCTAAACCCTTTATTGCAATTACAACATTAATAAATAGGCAGGAATATTTAAAAATATTATTATTGCAAACAAAAATAATAATATTTGCAAAAACAGCGCTGTGATTTACGAGATTAGAACCTTAGCCATCTTGAATCTAAGACCAACGCTTAACGCCTTCTGCTATCTGCACTTATGATTTACTTTCGAATTTTAGCAATGCCATACAGTGGCCAAGGTCACGCGTATGATGCATGCTAACAAAAGTGATGGAAATATAAGTGCGGCGCCCGCGAACCGTGACGATACGACAGTGTGTAGTGCAAATATGCGTTCTCTGTTGTGTGTGTACGGCACTCACACCACAGACGTCTGACTGTTTACACATACAAATGTATGGACTATACCGCGTGTTCACAGCAATACGACTCTTAGCGTGCTCATGCACTTTTGAGCGCTTACTGTACGTACGTATACAAACAATTGTAAAACATTTTAAAAGAGTAACGGTGGAGTTTCAGGCCTATTTGAAATAAATGATTTGACTTTGACTTTGATTTTGAGTTTGAGCTTAGGTAGTTTTTGAGTTAGCTTCAATAATATGTATTTTTCCACTTACTATCTGTGTATGATGTTTTAATAAGTTCATATCGCTAATAATTACATAGCAGGTAGTGGTATTTGAATTAGTGTGGGGTGCACAACAAAAAATTTAAAATAAAGACGTTTACAAAAAAAAAAACCATTGACTTCCAAAAAAAACACAACCAAGTGAAAAATTACTTTAATTTCGGAAGTCGGTGCCAAAAACAAAAAGGCTAAACTTCCGAAATTAAAGTTATTTTCCACTTTGTAGTGTTTTCTATTTGCTTTTTAACACCGTGTAATAGTGACTGAGTTCTCGGATAGAAGAAACACGAACTTAGTCCATACGACTTGTATTATATAAATGCGAAAGTAACTGTGTCTGTCTGTCCGTCTGTCTATTACTTTTTCACGCCGAACCGATTATTATGAAATTTTACATATAGGTCACATTTAGGTTGGGTTTTACAAATTTTTAATGTAAACCATGCTATTAATGTGGACTATAAGGTAATGCTTGTCATTTTTGGGGGGGTATGCCATAATTGCATTGCGGGGGTATACCGGAAGACGTAGCGTTGGAAGGCTTCCTACAAGATGGACCGATGACCTTGTGAAGGCCGCAGGAATCTGCTGGATGCGGAAAGCACAGAATCGGTCGAAGTGGCGGTGCTTGGGGGAGGCCTATGTCCAGCAGTGGACGTCTTTCAGCTGAAATGATGATGATGATAAGGTAATGTAAAGCACTGTTTTTGGCAAAAAATAAACATTATTATTATGATATTATTAAGTAACCTGGGAGCTGGCGATGGACCTATATCCAATGACGTACTTGGGCTAGTTTTCATTTCGGATATTTGTATTAAAAAGACAAACCCTCAAAGACTTACCCTCGTGATGAGAAGAAAAGGGAAATGTACCTGGCCTTACCCAAAAAATGCAAGGTTTTTTTAACTACCCCTATAATAATATAAATAAATCTAAACATTTTCATGGCGCTAATATAAAAGCCAACACGACGTCACGTAGTTCGCGGAACTTTTGTGACGTTTCCCCCCTTTATTAAATTCTGTCCACGTACTAAAATACCGAAGGTTTCATAAAAAATAAAAGTTATGGTATGATAGTAAAATATTGTATGAAATGGTCGGACCGTTTTGTGCGTTTTTAATGGCGACTATGTTTGCGTTGTGTAATATCATTACATCTTAAAGCTCTATCTACATAGTTCCGGGTCAGGGCTTTTCGGGTTACGGGTTGTCCAAACTCGGTTTTTTACCCGACTGTGCTACAGTTATGAAGGGTTGCATGAAATCTAAGATTGAACTAAAATCACTGTCACCAACTGCATCAGACTACTTGAAAAGTGATCTTGCATTGAACTTTTGGTACCCTATAAAGCAATCGGGTATTTTTTTTTTACCCGACTGCCCCATAAGGATGGTAATGTTTTTCGAGAGTATGTATGTAGCGGTTACACCGCCACATACAAACTACGCATCAAAAGACATGACGTCACACAAATCCTGCATCGCGCAGTTAGGGTTTACCGAGCGATCGACATACATACAAGATTTCAACTTCCAACCGATGGGCAGTTGCCCGCCAGACACAACACCCGTCTGGTCGGAGGATTCTCCCTTTTCTATGGTGGATGAGTGAACTTTACACCCTGTTCCTCATACTACTAAATTGGTGACCCCGAGTATGAACGTCAACGCAGCCTTCGTGCAATTACTTCGGCGTGACGTCATCATCATCATCAATCCCGCAAGCTTTCGTGAGGCGAGTCACACAGCCAGCTAGCACCCACGGCTTCAACGGGTATCCTGACCACCAGCATGCAGCGAACGCGCATTCCTGGTCATCACCATCAGCCTCATCACCCCGACTCACTGGGGAATCAACGCAATCAGCCTCATCACCCCGACTCACTGGGGAATCAACGCAATCACCTCAATCACCCCGACTCACTGGGGAATCACAGCAATCACCTCAATCACCCCGACTCACTGGGGAATCACCACAATCACCACAATCGCCGCAATCACCACAGAAAGTTCCGACTCACCGCGAACTATGCGGCACCCGGTTCCGACTCACTGGAACCACAGCTGGCACTGTGTGAAGCATCGCAAGATTCAGCCCACTATCGACCTCGAGTTTACCGAGCGATCGACATACATACAAGATTTCAACTTCCAACCGATGGGCAGTTGCCCGCCAGACACAACACCAGTCTGGTCGGAGGATCCTCCCTTTTCTATGGTGGATGAGTGAACTTTACACCCTGTTCCTCATACCACTAAATGTATGCATGATGTCTATTTCTTTGGCACGCTCTGTAGCCTAAGCGGTTTCATGGATTTTAACATGTGAAAAGTCGTTAAATTCGTCTTAATTGTTGGAGTGACATAGGCTTTATAATATTTATATATTGCATCTGCAAATACAAAAAAGGGAGGTGGTTAAAAAAAAAAACTACATTATTGGTATCGAATAAAAGCTAGTAATGATTCAATATATATATTTTAATAAAACTAAAAGGCTTGAAATAAAGCAAACTATTTAAATAAACAAAAAACCCAACTGCATTATAATCTATAGAATTTTGGTATTGCAGGCGGGACAAACCAATCTGAAATTATGGTACCAATCACCTGAAATATGGTATAAATTTTAATTGTCCCCCACCTGCAATACCAAAATTCTGGTATGTTTTTGCAGTCGGGTTTTTTGTTTTTTTATATAATTTGCTTTATTTCAAGCTTTTTTTACGTCATTGTTTGCTCTGAAGCATTGAGAGTCTTGAAAGAGTCTGGAAATGTGGGATACCAGTTCAACTAAAATGTATGCAAGCAATCTCTTTCTCATCTCTGACAGGACAGGAAGAGACAGAGTTTTTTCCGAAAGCAATCCCATTATTTTTTTTCAGAGAAGGAAAGGTCGTGCCCTCACCATCTAAAACTAAGTAACTTAGAAAAGTTAATACTTAAAGTGCATTCAATGCTTATTCATTTCAATATCTTGACTATAACAAAGATAAAAAAAAAAACCGGCCAAGTGCGTGTCGGACTACGCACAATGAAGGGTTCCGTAGTTGAGATGAATTTATTTATCCCAAGAACAAACTTAACCTTGTAGTTGAAAAACATGTTCTCCATACATTCCAACAGCAAATCGTCGCTCGGCATCCAATACCGCGAATGTGACATTTTTTTTTAAATTGCTGTGTCACTTATTTGAACGTGTACAATGAAATAAAACAAAAATCAGATTTTCGTAAAAAAATTCACATTCGCGGTATTAATTTAATAATAATACCTTTAAACGAGCAATTCTTGTTTACAGGGCGTCCCAAAATTATGGGACATGAAGGGAAAGTACCTTAAATATCGTAGATAGGGTATTTTGCTGAAAGAAGACTTTATGTTATTTTTAAAAGTTAGTAATTCTGCATTCAAAGATTTTCTAAAAATTACTTGCCTCGTCTGGGAATCGAACCGACTTAAATGTAAAAAAAAACACCCCTACTTTTATGAAGCCAATCGAAAGAATGACCAAAAACTAATAACTCTTCTTAGTAACATAGTATTTTAAAAGAAACGAACAACGTAAAACGTTTGAGTCAGATCCCCGGACCTTACACCATTAGATTTCTTCTTTTGGGGATACGTGAAAGATATGCTATACAAAAAGCGATACGAGAACGTGGGCGAGTTACAAACAGAATTGTGCCATATCATATCGAGTATTCACCATAAAATGATAAGAAAATCAACAGGCAGCGGACTCATTAAAAGATTGGCAATTTGCGTAAGACAAGAGGGACCACATTTTGAGCATTTAATTAATTAATTTACAAAAAAATACCCACGTAATTGACTACGGCAGTTTCATGTATGTTTTTAATTTGATTAAAATGATTAATTTCACGCTGTTCCTTTCTTTTAAAATACTATGTTACTTAAGAAGAGTTATTATTTTTTGGCCATTCTTTCGATTGGTATCATAAAAGTAGGGGTGTTTTTTTTTACATTTAAGTCGGTTCGATTCCCAGACGAGGCAAGTAATTTTTTGAAAATCTTTGAATGCAGAATTACTAACTTTTAAAGATAACATAGTCTTCTTTCATCAAAATACCCTATCTACGATATTTAAGGTACTTTCCCTTCATGTCCCATAATTTTGGGACGCCCTGTATACCTTTGTATATATAATCTGAATCTCGGAAACGGCTCCAAGAATTTTTATTAAATTTAGTAAGCAGGGGGTTTCAGGAGCGATAAATCGATCTAGCTAGGTTTCATTTATAAAAAACGTCGTTCAAAAAAAAATTATCATCCAGATATTTTTCTTTATTCAAGTAACAAGGACTCATTGCGTTAGTAAACTTATGAACTATGTTAACTTATTTTACGAGGTCACTTAGAAAGTTTTACGACTAACAGTTTTTGTCTATAGAATACTGGCTGGTTTTGATGTCAATTAAAACGATGACTACTTATTACAAAAAAACATAACATTCCAAATTCGAAATTCCCTCCACATTTTTTTACGAGCAAAATTTAAATACTCTGTCTAACTGAAAACTGGATTTATAACGAGAACATTTTTGCGCGATGATTATGTACGATTTCAAATGTCGACTAAAACCAGAAGAATCGTTTGAAAGACTTCGAATGGTGTTCATACAAAAAAGCACTTCTAAAGCGACTGTTTTTCGTCAACGAATTTATGGGTGGTCTAGTAATTTTGGCAGACAAAGAAAGAAGTGGCCGCCCTATGACAGTTGTTACATAACAAAAAGTGCTGGCTGTGAAAAATTTAATTCAAGAGAATAGGCGAATTACATAGTATATGAAGAGGTTCAGCATACACCGTGAAATTTGAAACACAGTTTTGCTAGAACAAACGTTGTTCAGACCATGGTCTACTACCATTCTACAGCATCCAATAAAAAAAAAACATAATTAGTATTTGAAAAAACACAAAAAAAGCAAAGTTTAAAATGTCAAGATTATCGTTACTCCCTACAACACAGACACCACGTATGGGACACAGCATTGTCTACAGGGAAATGTACCTCCATAAACGAAATTTAGTAAGCAGTAGATAATCTTGACATTTTAAACTTTGTCTTTTTGTGTTTTTCAAAAACCAATTTATGATTTTTTTTATTGGATTCTGTAGAATGGTAGTAGACCATGGTCTGAATAAAGTTTGTTCTAGCAAAACTGTGATTCAAATTTCACGGTGTATACTGCCGATTGGGTCGGGAAGTGTGCATGAAATTCTACACAGGCATCTTCGGTTATGAAAGATAGTTTCACGCTGGTACCGTAAAATCTAACGCTGGGTCAGAAGGAGGTTCGGGTAGAATGGTGCCGAGACATGATAGCAAAATTGGTAGCAGGCTCGTCTCGGCGCGTTTAAGATATCATTACGGGTGACGAATCTTGGATTTTTCAATATGATCCAGAAATGAAGCGTCAGTCGACCGTGTGGCTGTTTCAAAATGAACCAACGCCTACCAAAGTGAAGCGAGCCAGAAGTGCAGGCAAAATGTTGATCGCAAGTTTTTTTTTTTCTACCAGGTTATCTGGTGTCAGAACCCTGACGAGATCAAAGAAGCATCAATGCTGAATGGTATGTTACCAAATGCTTGCCAGAAGTTTTTACAACTGCAAGCAGCAAGCGACCGAACACTGGCCTCCGTGGGCTACTGCTTCACCACGACAACGCGCTGGCTCACTCGGCGCTCAAAACAAGGGACTTTCTGGACAGCACACCGGTCAAATTTATAGGTCATCCTCCTTACAGTCCCGATTTGGCTCCGTGCGACTTTTTCTTGTTCCCCAAAATAAAAAATCAACTCAAAGGAAAACAGTTTTCATCACCTGAAGATGCACTGGGTGCATTTGAGAAGGAGATTGGAGAGGTGTCTGATGCGGACTGGAAAATGTGTTATGAAAATTTGTTTAGACGTATAAAACTGTGTATAGACGCCAATGGAGAGTTCTTTCAAAAGATATAATAAAAAAAAATATAACCTGTAGTATATTTTTATCTAGTATTACAAAACTTTCTGAGTGCCCCACGTAATCTAGTTTAAATTTATTTCACCCCATGGGAGATGGCACTGCAGTGATTGATGTACATGCAATCCAGACTGTTAGCGATATTGTTGGAGCTGGCCCGTACTCTGCGTACCAGGGATGTACACCTCATTCGCATCGTTACGTAAAAGCAATTAATAAGTATATTCCCGATGCGCTACAAAAACGGGGCAGCCCCACCAATACCCTGAAAGCGTTGTTGTATTGGACACGAAGGGCGTTGCATGACCTTTGGGTACATCTAGCCCACAGGCTGCACGTGTAAAACGTTGTACAATAAGCTCGAAACAGAGTAATTTTGTCTTTTTAAGTGAGCAGCGTGCAAACCTGCGAGCCAGCATGTTTGCCCTTACCGGCAACGCCCTTCGCTCCCGCTCAATATCGAGTCCGTCATTGAGGTCAGGGGTCAATATATGACCAAGATATTTAAACGTAAATACTCTTTGTAGTGGAGTCCCATTGAGTAATACAGGTGGTACATAACCCGGTCTGCCCCCAGCCTCAAAGACCATGATCTCCGACCTATTGGAGTTATACATCAAACCATGTGTTTTGGCATACTGCTCACATTTGGCGACCAATTACTTTCTGAGACCACAGATTGACGCGCTCAGAAGCACCATATCATCTGCATAGCTAATATTATTTACACAAATACCATCTATATAGCAACCCACTCTGGTGCTGCTGAGCTCGCCAATCCTGCCTCACCCCGCATTCCAACCTGTAGGGCTTGGAAAAAGTTCCAGCCCATCGTACACTATTGATCTGGTTACCATACCACTATTTAAAGATATTTATAAGCTCCGTTGGCAACCTATCCTTCTCCATCTTTCTCCACAATACGTCATAAGCAACCAGATCAGACACCTTGAATAAATCGATGAACCTAGCATAAATCGGCGTCCCACGCTGTGTATAGTAAGTACCTATGTGATAGTATGCTTAAGGCACAACACTGCACTTTCTGTTGACAAACCACGCCGAAACCCGAATTGGTTGTCATGAACATTTACAGTTTTATTTATTTGTGTATTTAGCAGACGGTGAAACACTTTTGATATTTTGATATTATAGTAGCTAGAGAGATGGGCCGTTTGGATGCCGAGCGACGAAATGTAAGTTTTTACGCACAATATTGAGAGATTTACCATGTTTTTTTAAGACCATAGACTTCTTATAGGTTTTCCTGTAATCTATGAGTAAAGAGCCATACTATGTATTTTTTTCAAAATTTTTGGTTCAGTAGTTTCGGAGATAAGGGGGGGGGGGGGGGAATGGTCAATTTTCAATGAATTTATTAAATATCTTTAAAAGTATTTATTTTAAAATTATATAAAAAATATGTTTAAGATCCTCGCAACAAGTCCTTTCATTTGATATGTCACGCGGTACTGTTAGCAAAACTTTTTTTTTTAATTTTCTTGTTTGAGCCCCAAAAGTGACACTTATATTCAAAATTAAATTATTTACGTTACACATTCGTGTTTGGGTCACAGAAATACATATGTGTACCAAATTTCAACTTAATCGGTTCATTAGATTTGGAGTAAATTGGCTGTGACAGACGGACAGACAGACAGACACACGAGTGATCCTATAAGGGTTCCGTTTTTTCCTTTTGAGGTACGGAACCCTAAAAATAGATCTGAACGACGCCTCTGACACCGCAATAAGCGTGGCCACATTATTAGATACAAACACTGTAATATAGATGTACCGTCGAAATGAAAGAAGTTTACAAAAATAAATAGCTGCTCATTTTAAGTACCTACTTGACACACAGGATCAAGAAAAGCGCTTCACAAAACGCCAACAAAACTGACACTGTCATTATTACGTCCAATGTGAACCGGGCTTAAAATTGAAAACTTTCTGCGGATCGCCCGAGGCTGAAGTCATTGTCTCCTTCAGCGATTATAATAGATCTAATTTTCGAAGAGCACTCCACAAATTAAGACGAAAATATGGAACGAGCCGTTGACCTGACGCTCTGAGCTACTGTTATTATAGAAGATTGTGAAGTATTATGTCGTTTGTGTATATTACTGTATGGAATATTTACTTAAAATATATTATTTTACTGTTTTACCTTTTAAATATGATAGAATGGTGACTGAGCAGACTTTTGCAGTATCGGTAACGGTTTCAATTGGCGTTCGTTGGAATTACGTAGGTACTTGTGAGATTTATATTAGTTTGGATAGTGATGTGAGAAGCACAGAACTGGTCGAAGTGGCGATACTTAGGGAGGCCTATGTCCAGCAGTGGACGTCTTTCGGATAATGATGATATTAGTTCGGTACTACTCACCCAAAATTCAAGGTTTTCACTGTTAAAATACCATCTTGAATTTATGCAAGTCTAAAAATTTTTAAGTTTCCGTACCTCAAAAGGTATAAAACGGAACCCTTATAAGATCACTCTCTTGTCCGTCTGTCCGTGTGTCACCACCGATTTTCTCAGGAACGGGTGGACCTAGCAAGTTGAAATTTATACCAGATAGTCCTTATAGTCCCTATTAGGTGTATAAAAATCAAGTTCCTGGGTCAACACGATAAAAAGGTAAGGGCAAATTTTGATTTTCTCGAAAACTTGTAAGTACCAAAATTTACCTTAATTTTCAACTTTTTTTATTTTTCGGAATTTTCCCTTTACTTGTGCTGTAAGATCTTGCTTTTCACCAAAATTGACAATTCTAGGTCAACCGGAAGTACCCTATAGGTTTTGGGTCGAAAACCTATAGGTATGGTAGTTCCCGTTGACGTAGAATCACAAAATTTGGCAAAAAGCAAGGCAGCACAAATAAAGGGAAAATTCCGAAAAATAAAAAGTTTAAAATTAAGGAAAATTTTGGTACTTACAAGATTTCGCGAAAATTTAAATTTGCCCATATCTTTTTACCAATAAAAATTATAGGTACCAATTTTATTATGGCGGTATAATGGGTAGGTACGGAACCCTCGGTGTGCGAGTCCGACTCGCTCTTGACTGGTTTTTTTGTAAGGGTTTGTACATTCCTTTTCCAAAGCTGCAAAACCGTCAACATTCACAACCCGAACTGAAATAAAGACTTCACAACACACCCGCAATTATGAATAAATATCGATATGGAAATAAAAATCGAGAAAAAAATCGTAGTCTACAGTATCGAGTATCGTATAAATTGCTTCGTAAGTGCATTATGCTGTTCATAATATGTTCTGAGCCTTCAAAGAGGTTCTTAAGTGCATTGGGAAAAGGTTTTATTCCTACATAATATGTTTTTGCATTCATCTACGAGAACCATTTGATGTATATTTTTGACGTTCAGGAAATTACTCGTTTGTAAACTTTGGCGAATTCTTTCAAGATTCATATTATTTTAATGTTATTTCACTTATTTTGTTATCCTGATAACGGACACCGTAATTGAAGTAGGTAAATTATTGTTATGAAATCATATTTTTAACCGACTTCCAAAAAGGAGGAGGTTATATGTTCGACGCGTATGTTTGTTTTTTTTTTTTTTTTTATGTATGTCCACCGATTTCTCCGTCATTTGTGGACCGATTTTAAAAATTATTTTTTTTGTTTGAAAGGGTATGCTCCCAAATTGGTCCCATATAAATTTTATTAACTTTGCTTGGGTAGTTTTTGAGTTAGCTACAAAATACGTATTTTTTTTTCCACTTAGTATGTAGATGATAATTATGATAAATTCCTGACACTGGTAGTAGGTAGTGGTATTCGAATGTGTGTGGGGTAGGTACCACAACTAAAACGAGAAAAATAAAAACTTTTTACAAAAAAAAAAAACTACCGACTTCCAAAAAAAACACTACAAAGTGAAAAATAACTTTAATTTCGGAAGTCGGGGCAAAAAACGAAATCACAAAACCCAAGACACCGACTTCCGAAATTAAAGTTATTTTTCACTTTGTAGTGTTTTTTTTTTGTAAGTCGGTAGATTTTTTTTTGTAAAAAGTTTTTTATTATTGAAATTGAATATGAACAATGAATTTACACTAGGTAATCTTATAAGTTTTAAAATTATCGTTTTAAATTATTTACTAAGCAGGTAATTAAAATGCCTTTATTAATACAGGCTGGCAGGGACATCGACGCGAAATGATTATGAATCCCCCTTTTTTTTTTGGGTGGGATATTATCAAATAACTTCTCCCGCTCTGGGCGAAGCGGGAGGGCGTGTCAGACTCTTACTGACTAAAACCCACCCGTGTTCTTTCGGTTGCCCTGTTGCCGGGGGCCACGATTTCCCTATCGGTTTTCTTCAAACCCATTATGAATCCCCCTGAGTTGAAATTTTTCGTCGGTTATTTTTTTTTAATTTGTTGTTCCATACATTTTGACCGCGTAGGTATTGCACTTTTCTATGAAAAAACAGATTTTTTTTAAATAACCGACAACAATTTCAACGCTAGGGGCGTTCAGACTAACGTACTGAATCCATAGTAAAAGTTTTCGCGTCGATGTCCTTGTCACCCTGTATAGCTTATACGATAATAATCGCTTTGAATCAAATATTGAACTAACATGTTGTATTTGCAAACGGCACTTCAACTGTGCCGCCTCGTTTTGTTACTAAGTTACTGGAATCACCGAAAAAATCGGATAAGAGTGACACTTGTTGGTGACAGTCACTCTAGCAGAGTTACTCGATAGTTGCGTGGTGGCTGTCTTCTGATGACAGAGAGATTATGCTAGGGGAGGTCACAAAGAACTACTTATATTTCTGATTCCGGTACAATCCTTATGATATTAAAGCTGCCGAACCACTAATACGATGACCACTTCTGGTAAAGGCTATCCTCGAATTAAATGACGTTTAAAATTTTTCAACGTTAATGCTTTCTATAAATTATTATAAAAAGCTTGCAGCATTTATAAATTCTATTGCTACCTCTCGGGAAAATTGTAGCGAATTCGTGACCACGAACACTAAGGAAGAAAATAAAATTTTAACAATAAACATGCGATATTCTCACCCGTTAAGATTTCTTTCTCTAGAATGAAATAAAAGCCTGCTATCTCAACTTTTATGTACCTTCTTTTATTGTGTTACTGAAAAATCTCGGTCATCCGTGCTTTCTATGATTTGTTAGCAATTTTCGTGGAGTACATTTCATTTGTTATTGAGATTAAAACGTGAACTGTTAAGATTTTTCACCCATGCTATAAAACCTCTATAAAAGTTTCTGAAACAATGCCAACATGAAAACAGCCAGTGTCATAGTAACCATAATATCATTCAAATGAGTGCTAAGTAAAATGTTGTACTAAATTTCATTATGCAACTCGAATTTCAAAAAAAGAACATTGTCATGCACGCGCGTTTCACTACCACAGCGCTGTATTTAAAAAAAAAACTTATAGGTTATTCGAATTCCCCTCGTATCCCGCCATTTTTGTTCGATAATAGTATTGGAAAATTGTATTACTTTATTATTTACAAAAATGAGTGATACAAGCTTTGATAACACACCACCAGATATTTTTAATGCAGCAAAGGACATTTCTAACCAATTTTTAACAGAAAAGTCGAGAACACAATATTGTACAACACCCTAAGTATGGTTTCAGAACCTTGTATAGAGGATTCCTATCATGGGTGTAGATAAAGTCTTGTATGCAACTGTACATAATTAGGAATTAAAACACTCATGTGATACTACATTCGTGTTTTAATACCCCTTATTATACAACAGTTGCATAAGTAACTATTAAACTATGATCCTACCAAACCAAACCGAGTCTTTTATTCTTTTCTCTTGTCAGATCAATTAATCTGCCTAGCCTTGTTGGGCGGCTTTTAGTCCAACCGGATGCAGCTAAATACTACTATTTTATACTATGTAGCAATTGCCTATCTGACCTCCACCCCTTGGTAAGACTGGTTTTGGGTTTCTGATTACCCGTAACGACTGCCAAAGATCTACGAATGACAGCCGGGACCAATTGCTTAACATGCTTTCTGGGCACGAACGGGTCTCGAGATGTAATGGACACCCATCCACGAACCGACCGACCGTGGCAAAGATAGCGTTATCATCATTATAAGAATAACTCAAAAATAATAAGTGAGGCAGCAAGGTGGCAGCTAAGCTTTTATGCTCTAAATAAAATTCAAAAGTCATTTATTCAAACTAGGCTGAGAATCAGCACTTTTCGAACGTCAAAATTACATAAGACAGTCCCCAAAACGCCCACCCTTCACCACTTCCTAGTGCCTTTGGCTGGGAAGAAGAAGTGGCGCAATAAACTCCCCAGCAGCACAGCTGTAATAAAAGTAAAGTCTTACCACAAAGCAAAAGGTCATCAAACTCAAAATAAAACTTGCATTATCTGAAAGGCATCTTAGAAACTGCATCTAAGACTTACAAGTTTATATTGGAAAAGCATCCCAAGACTTTATTTATTCTGAACATCGCCAGTACAATATACTTGCAAATTTTTCGATATGTGCTGTCATTTGAGAACTATGAATAAAATATCGCAATTTAAGTCACTGTATGATTCTGTAACGCATTCATGAGAAGGCATATAAAATATTATTACATTATTTACGTTAATACTACTAATCCTTGTACCTGGGATTGGTCGTGTTTTTGGAGTCGTAAAGTGTGCTTTTAGGGTTCCGTTCGTCCGAATGATATAAGGGAACCTTTAGGAGTACTCGTGTATCTATCTATCAGTTTGTCACAGCCAATTTGCTCCGAATCCACTGGACCCATTAAGTTGAAATTTGGAACACATTTGAATTTCTGCGACCCAAACACGGACGTGTAACGTGTATAAACGAATTTCACATTTGGGGGCAATGTTTTTTTTTTTTTAAAAGTTTGCGACCTGCATCGCGTGACATATCAAAGATGTAGGTTGATAGGACTTTTTATGAGGGTCTTAAATGTATATTTTTTATAATTTTAGAATAAAAGTTTTAAAATTATTTAAGAAAATAGATCAATATTGACCATTAAGTTCCCTTATCTTCGAAATTAATGAACCTAAAATTTTGTAAAAAAAAAACAGAAACTTGGTCTTTAATTATACATTATAGGTAAACCTATAAAAAGTCTATGGCCTTAAAATAACATGGTAAATAAATGTCTTAATATTATGCGTAAAAACTTACACTTCTAGTTGAAATGTATGGGAGAACATGTTTTTCAACTGCAACGTTAAGTTTGTCGGGAATCCGAACACAGCTTTGAGACGGAACCTTTAGGGTACGATTCCTACTCTCACTTATTCGATTTTATTTTAATATTTTCTGTTGCGAAAATCGACCCAAAGTTTCATGTCATGACGTTTTTTTTAAAGTAACTAGATACCTCTATTTCCCCTTAAACTTTTACGATTCAAATGGTCAGAATTTATCACCCATATCTACACCCTAAAAAACTTAACCCATCAAACAGTATTCTATCAAAAGGCTTTAAAACGTGCCAGCATGGGCCATTGTGTGCAGAAGCCATAAGGTTATAAACCATGGGAGCTTTGCACCCCACGATAAAACGCCAACAGTGAAAAGCGATATGCGTACCGTGCGTAATTCTCACATAAAACATACCAGATAGAAAACAACACACAATATTCCAACGTAATTCTAAGTTTTAAGACTCACCATGTTCCCCATCTTGCCAACTTTGCCGACAAAATGTAAAGTAAGCATAAATGAGAGTTAAATTTTGCCAAACTGCCACATATAACGTTCAGAGCTCGTAAACAAAAAGATAAAACAGTCGTATTTGGGTTGTGTTTGGTTGGTCGGCGGCGTTTCCTTTTAACTGATATGAAGGGACGTCAGCGTAACGTTTAATAAGCGTCGGTTAATTTTGTTCGCGCATTTTTATTTCAAATCAGAGTTTTTAAGGATGTTGTTCTGGACTCTTCCGCATTGCTTTGGGAGATGTTTTTTTTTTATCTAGGGCATCTCGCAGTTTTGACCACTAAGGTCTTGGCTGCTTAATCGAACTTTTCTGTGGGTACCGCTACACTTAAAGCCTCCAGCCAGGGGCAAAAACTATTCTAAATTAAAATTACCGAACGCTCGCTAAGGGGGTGCCCGTGCCCGAACCTCGGCTTAGGGCGTCGCTGGGCGGAGGACAGCAAGAAGGGACAAGCTGGATCAAAGTTAGATTTTCATCATGATTATTATGCGGGGTATTTAAAGCTACGTGCTCAGCTGAAATAACTGCTGGTACCTCGTTTTCGAGCAAGGGTCGGGGGGGGAGTATCATTTACTTGGGGGCACGGTCGCGAACGCAAAGGACCTCGGCGGTGAGGTCGGAATGACGGGAGGCGTCTGTGTTTGTGCACTGTACTGGTGGCCCTATTCTTCTTCTGAAGGAGTTTGGGAGATGATGTTACCTTAATGCTTTTAATCTGGTACAGAGAAAGTTAAGAACGCTGAATTTTCTTTAAGGAAAAAGAAAGAAGAGATGCACAAAGTTCTGAATTCCCTTTAAAGTGTTTGTATGAATTGTCTCTACTTTTGATTTTAAGATTTTTCCGACATTTTCTTTCATGAGACTATGTTAACTCCATTCATAAATGTCGGTCATAACAGTAAAACTCATTATTATTTTTAACAATTTTACTTGAAAACATTAAACAATATAAAAAGCAATTTGATCCTGATACCGAAGTATCGTCGCTACTTGTTAAAAAACTAACCTCAAAAGTGCCAACAAAAAACGATACTCAATGAATATTTTTTGCAAGTTTTCGTTTGAAAATGAAAAGTTTTAAACAAGTTCAGTTCTATCGAACCGAACTATGTATTAGAGAATTATTGAATTCGTGTAATAAGAATAAAACATACTCGGCAAACTTTCAGACCCTATAATCCAATTATATAAGGCAGTATTACTCATGGAATAATCACTTTATTGTAGATTATTGTTGAACTTTATTGATGAAGTTCCGAAATTATGTTATTTCTTTTTAAGTTGTGCCACTAAAATGCTGTGTTAGGTCTTAATGCCTTTGGGCAAGCCACAATTGCGGCGATAAGACCCCTCTTTGAGGGCTAGAGAGGCGCCACAGCGTCCTCACCTTCCACCTGACGCAGGTCCTCACCAGACATGGCTGTTTCGGGAGGTTTTTGTTCAGGATAAAGCGGGAGGACACGGTGTAGCTTACGGTGTTCTGCCCGGCTTGGGCGGAACATCGCTGTGCCTCGTGGAGGCGATCGGCGGCGGTGATCTCTCGCGTCCGGCCCTGATTCGGGCCATGGTACGGAGTGAGAGGAAATGGGAGGCCGTCACTTCTTTCTGCGAAGCAGTAATGCTCGCGAAGGAGGAGGCGGAACGCGTGAGGGAGAATTCGCGCCCTCACGCTCGTAACTGTCGCAGGAGGAGACGCCCTGGGCGTCGGAAATCGCGAGCCGATTTCCGGCCACCGTAGGCGCGGCGGACGGTGAGCAATGGGTAGCTCGCCACCCGATAAGGACCAGGCCCGGGTCGACGGCGTGTTGTGTTCCACGCGCGCTTCAAAGATATGTCAGCAGAATTGACGGGGTCCACTAGGGCCGATGCCTGCCAGGGTTGCGAATAAGGCCGTAAGGGAAATCGTGGCCCCCGGCAACATGGCAACTGAAGGAACCTGGGTGGGTTTTAGTCAGTAAGAGTCTGACACGCCCTCCTGCTCCACCCAGAGCGGGAGAAGTTATTTGAAATTTCCAACCAAAAAAAAAAGGTCTTAATGCCTTATTAAATGAGGGATTAATTAATAACTGTGGTGCCTTTAAAATTACTTTTGAGATTACATCATGCTTGTTCTCCCCGGACAGACAGAAGTGCAAAGTATAAAAATGAATTGTGCGACCTGTAAATTGTAATGCATAATATAATAATATGACTATCACCGCATCCACATTACGTCAGTTACACAATATCATAATTATTCGTTTGACACAACAGAGGTACCTTCTATAATATTTTCACAATTATAATCTTAACTATGTAATATAATCTTATATACCTATTTATATATTAATCCCTATTTCCCTGGTCACGCGTAAACGGCTGAACCGATGTTGTATATTTTTTTTGTGTTTGTTATTGTTAGGATAAGGTTCTTATGAAAGAAAAAATTAAGAAAATTACGCGGAAAATTTGAAAATTTAAGAAAACTTAACGTCCTTATTAACTTTTGTAATGTAATCTTAGCGGTTTTGACATAACTGTCAGTCGTTTGACAGTTGGCCCGATTGACAAAATGCGCGCTCCAAACATAGTTAAGATTTATTTTATTAATTTATTTATTATTATTAATTACAACGGTTATACACCAGTAACTAATTAATTAATTAATTTCAAACTATTATATAAATAGCCAGGGCCAGGTGAGCTCCGCGGTTTTAGTTTACGAATTCCATCCTTTACCTGAGATAAGGTGAAATTTTCAATGTGTATGTGGCCCCCGTCAGTTGTAGCTGTAGAAGATAAGTGTAGAAGTGAAGTGTAGAAGATAGGACAACGTCTGTCGAGTCAGCCAGTTTATTATAAATGCAAAAGTGAGTGTATTTGTTTGTTTGTTATGCTTTCACGCTAAAAGTGCTGAACAGATTGAAATTACATGGGGAGACCATGACCTGGGTTAGGGCAAAGGATACTTTTTATCTTGAAATTACGTTCTCGTGGGATAATTTTCGACCTCCACGCGGGCGTAAGCTCGTAATTTATAAAGTTATTATTGAAATAGTCTATCAACAAGATGTCAGTCATAATTATTAAAAAAGGAATGCTAGATATTTTCTACCATTGCATAAAAATTAAAATATATTCTCATTTAATAAAAAATTATATTAATCGACGCGGCTGACGCAAATTTTATGAATATCTTCAATATGCTAACACAACCTTTTTCTCGTACCAATGCGCCATTTTAGCCTACAGATGTTAACACCAGATAAATCTGATATTACAATATCTACATTATTCCTAAAGCGGTAAAGTCCAATTCACTGTACGCATATCTTCCTTCTAAGTACCGATAAATCTCCGAAACTTCAATACAGTGGAATTTCTAGGTTTATGTTCTCGTGAATGTGCTTCGGAATTTTATTATGAAAGTATATTTATTGGGTTAGAGAATTAACAGTTTATTGGCTTTTATTAGACGAAGTTTTGTTAACGATGTTACTTTTACCCAACTGCCCCAGAAAGAGGGCAATGTTTTTTATTCGAAAATAGTAGATATCTGTTTTAATATTAATGGGAGAGGAGAATAAATGTCGTTGTGCAGAAAGTTTGCGGCTGCTATGCCCGTCCAATTAGTAAGCTGAGAAAAATGGATTATCCTGCAGTTTGTAGCATCGCGGAGCTTTGCTTGTGCACAATTTTGATTATAAAGCTTCGTATAATTTACGAGCTATGAAATTCAATGAAAATAAAATGATTATATTTTTCAGAATCGATTTTGCATTTCAGGATTTTTTTTATATTTTTTTTTTTCAATTTTGTTGATCCAAAACCCATCAGAATTATAATTGTTTTGCAGAGATCTCTTAGTTCGAAAAAAAGCAATCAGCTAAGTATGTGTCATTAGAAAACTCTTTTTCAAAAGTTCAAAGGAAGAATGTCGCAATAAAGTATTCTAGCAATTACTCCAAACTCTTTACATACACAACCGTTAGATAATAAATCTTTATGTAAAAATACCCTCCATTTTATGTGTCGTTACGATCTTATGTTACAGTTTTCACCCTTTTAAGGGTAGGGGTTGAAGATCTAAGGGACGAAGAGGCAAAGTGGTATATATGTCGCAGCATAATTGGAAATATCGATTTTTTTCGAAAATCCTGGGATTTTTGCAAAATACCCCTTTTGCGTATTGCACCCCAATTGTGGTACATACTTTTAATAACAATCCGAAGGATTTACAAGGAAATTGCTGATCCATCTGCTTGCCAACGTGAACGAGGCAATGAAGGTTTTTGAATTGTGAAAATGAAATACATTGCCATTGTAAGTAGGTATGTTATCAATGACCCCGCTAAGAAAGATTTTTATAATAATACGAGCAATTAACAGAATTTTTACCAAAAAAAAACCCCAGACCTTCTAGGAAGATTGGAAACTTGAATGCTGATTGATGACTAAGAGTCAATTCATAAAATCCCTATTCTGGTTGGTCAGAACATGGCTTGAATGTAGCTGTTAATCAGTGCATCCATCACTACAAAACGTTCTTATCAGCCAATCAGCGTTCATACTCATCGGCGTTGTTCGCGATTAATATAAGACCGGTTTTTTTTGCAAAAATCTTGATCTAGCTCGTATTTTACGAAAATCTTTCATAGTTTCCAATAATCCGGTTTTTCGCAAAAATCCTAGAAATTTTGCAAAGATTCGATTTTTCCAATTATCCTGCCACATAATAGATGAAAAAAGTCGGTCAAGTGAGTTAAATGTGCTCACTGAATAGATTCCGTACTGTTAGTCGCGGGGGCTGTGTGAGGCGCGTAAAACTGGCATGTTTATAAGCCATGTGTATCATATTTTGTACTCAGTGGTGTGATGTGTGGCAATCGTACAGGAATTAGGGCTTTAGGGTCGAATAAGACCTTTTTTACGTGAGTATTTGGATTACCAAAATAGCTTTCGAAAGACAATGGCACAGATTAAATAAGTAGCAGTATTATATTTCTGCAGCGACCTTGAAATCATTATCTATGGCCGATCGGTAGATAAATCTAAGCGTAAGGCCCGGTATCCACCAAAGCGGAGAGGAGAGGAGACGAGAGATGTGTTTGAATAAACCAATCCAATTTCGTTATTTCCACATCTCTTCTCCGCTTAGCTTGTGTGGAAATGGATCAAGCTGAGAAGAGAGGAGATGTCTCATTTTTCTATAGAATTTTGTGCGGCGAGCGAGCAAGCGGCGCGGCGGAGCGGAGAAGAGTCTAGTCAGGCGCACGGGCTCGCGCATTCGACTGGTTTCGATCTCTCTCAGCTCACATCTCTGCTACACAAAGCTCACATCTCCTCTCCGCTACACTTCTCCTCTCCGCTTAGGTGGAGATAACCTGCCAGCTTCGCAGCACATTTCCTCTCGTCTCCTCTCCTCTCCACTTTGGTGGATACCGGGCCTAACTGCCGCGCATACGCTACTGTTGCGTACTGATATACACTGAGATTTCGAAGCGCGTCGTTTCGGCCGTTTTCTATGAAGATAGAATACTGTCTTTATTTATACTGTGACAATGGCTTATTAACACTTTCTGAGACACTTAACGCCCATAGACGTTTTATTGTTATGTATGTAACAATAAAACTTCTATTGTGTCTTGTTCAGTGTTCTATCCAGCAAAAACCTTAGGAAGTGTAGAAGAGAGGGTATTTTTGTACCTGGCTTTTTTAGACGTTTAAAAGGTAGGTAGGTATAATTTCAGTCTTAAGCCTCGAGCACACGTTGGGCGACGCCGCGCTTGCCAACAGGCAAATACACGCAAATCAAACAGGAAATACACGCAAAAACGCCCAGTATACGTTTGACGAGCGCGTTCGCAACATGTACTCGGGGTTTTATTTGAAGAACTGGGTCTCGAATTTGTACGTCATACGACAGTCCGCAACTTCATTCAATCATTGGCGGTTTCTCTTCATGAGTGTACAATGTTTTTATTCTGTTAGTCCTAATAACAGTTGCTAAATTTTATCCCAATGCAATGGTGGGCTTATTTTTCAATATTATTTTAAAATATAAGCCTTAACACAAAACCGACTTAACACAAAAATAAAAAAAAACAAACATTGTTAGCTGTCACAATATACAAAATATTACAAAACATTCAAATGACAACTTATCAAATGGCTATTGAAACAAAACAACGGACATATATCACAAATACAGTGGATATTACAACGTAAACCTTAAGGTCCCCGCAGACAGGCGCGACGCAAAATCGCGACGCAATAGCCCGACGTGAAATCGCGATGCGACTCCAGTAGAACTTTTTTTATTAAAACTTCACGGAAATTGTTCTACTAGAGTCGCGTCTCGCTGTCACGTCGCGTCGGTCTGCGGAAGCCTTTAGTGGATTTCCCGCTACAATGGTTTTATATAGGCTGTTACATACACTTGGCTTTCTAACTTAGGGCTTTTATGGGGAGCTCATAAAAATGATAGATCACTATGCGGTGGCTCTTTACATAGTAGTGGTAGGCATTCCCCTTTTATCGTATTTCACTCAGTACAATATTGAATGTTCGAATTCAGAAGGTATGGCTTTAATGTTGCGTGACAGTATTCTGATGGTGAATTGCTGTCGAAGGAAGATTAATATAACAACATCTGGATGGTAAAATTATGTATTGTATATTGCTCTATAGATCTGAGGGTGGGGATAAACGAAAGTAACTGAAACGTAAATTTATCTCATCATCTGTTACGACGTCTCATTGAGGTGGATAACAATTAAAATTCTATTGTGTCTCGTTAATGACAGTTGAAAGGATTGCGTTAATGTCGACGCAGAAAATGAGTTCTCACCAAAGGAACAAATTGAGTTTTTTTAAGTGAAAACTTCTTTAGGCGCGTTGGGCTTTTTTGAGATGGGACTAAACCATTGATTTTGCGACACTGTGACGACACCAGCTATTGACCATTAAAAAGACAACAACGCATTGATTACCGTGGTGCCAATTTTTTTCAAGTTTTCAGTTCTGTCGGCACTCCCGGAGTGCCACTGCTTTTTTGTTTTTATGCACAATGCATTGACACGTAATTTTAAGTGACACAAATTACGTGGTCTTTAAAGTAAACTCATGGAAATTAGTTGTTTATCAAATTGCCTACCAACTTAAATTGTTCGTTTATACAAATCACAACAGACTATCATTAAATTTTTTGACAATTGTATAAAATGGCTATAATGCGGAAAATTTATGTAGACATCAATTCGATAAACAATGAATTTCCTTGACTCAATCAATTTGCCTCACCTTTTTCCAACTATTTTGGAGTCAGTTTCCAGTCTAACCAGATGCAGCTGAATACCAGTATTTTACATGGGGCGACTGCCTATCTGACCTCCATAACCCAGTTACTGAGTAACACGATACTCCTAGGTAATACTGGTTGTCAGACCTTTGGGCTTCTGACTACCCGTAACGACTGTCAAAGATCTACGAATGACAGCCGGACCAACCCAACGGCTTAGGAGCGTTTATTCTGAAAGAGGGCAACGTCGCAAATAGATGTCAAATATTTCGCTATTTTTATTAATTTGGCAATATTACTGTATGGAAATAAGAAATGTGGCTAACTAGTTCCCTAGAATAATGAATTGCAATTATAACACTGAATTTGATGTTGTAACAATTTTAGGTGTAAAAAAGGCATTTAGAAAGTTTCCAAATACTTTTTTTACATCTAAAACTAAATATTCGGTATTACGATATTAATTATTGCATTTCATAATCAATATTTTAGTTCCCTAGTTAGCCACATTTCTTAATTCCATACAGTAATATTGCTAAATTAATCAAAATAGGTAAATATTTGACAGCTATTTACGACGTTGCCAACTTTTAGGAAAAACCCTCTTAACGTGCTTTTTGAGCCACGGAGGGGTCTTGATATGTATTGTAATGGATGGTAACCCATCCACGAACCGCGGCAAATGTAGCTTAACCTTCGACCAACCTGTGGGGCTGTTTTTAACCACGAACCCCTCTAATCAATGTACCTGACTGTACTTGTTAATTTACCTGATTCCCACTGTTTTGTTGATCAAACTCGTTAAATCAAAGTTGCTTATATGTCCTCAGGAATATCAAACAGATGTCCATATGAATAACGTTTGGCTTTCTTTCGCATTAAGTCGCTTCGGAACCGTCGTAATGTATATGATTCAGTCTTTCTTAAAATTGTCAATGGTCAAATAGAATGCGAGCAATTGGTGAAACGTGTCATGTTGTCCGTCCCTGGTAATCTTCCTAGACGGACAATGGTGCCGATTCCCTTGTTCACAAACTAAACTAAATTTAAATTCAGTCCATCTTTTTCTTTCTATTTCAATAAGAAAAGGACAGAAGATAAATCTTAGTTTAGTCCTGTCAAATTAATCAGCGCTTGACGTAAATTGACGTAATTTTAGTAGGCAAGTTTTGAATCACGTCTAAACTTGTATGGAGTAGTGACAGGCGCTGATTAATTTGACAGGACTAAACTAAAATGTATCTTCTGTCCTTTTAAAATAGAAAGAAAAAGATGCACTGAACTTAAATTTTGTTTAGTTTGTGAACAAGGGAATCGGCACCAGTATCCAGACTTTTTGAACCGCCTAACTCTATAAATAATATTGGGAGACATTCGCCAACATCTAGGATGTGTATTGAATTCAACGAACTCAACACAAAACTACAATATTTAGATGTATTCTTTGGTTCTCTGCCGCAATTCGAAACCCTCTTGCGCAGTTATTTAAACAATACTTAGTTAAGTTTATTTTATTTAGTTATTTTATATTGAATGATATTTGTGTAAGTCAGTTTTTTGTTCCAATTTTGGACTTAAGTCAAAGCTGTTTTTTTAATGATTATATTTTGTTTTCCATTTTAATTTTATGTAATTTAAGAAGGTTGCTTTATTTAATGTGAATGTCGTGTACACCTGTAATTGATAAAGCCCACATCTGTTAAATATTAATATTTAATGTACAATAGATACGCTGTTGGCGTACCTATTTTAAATAAATAAATAAATTAAAATCAATGACGTTCTTTTCTGTAAACTCTTTTGTCCGTCCGTCTTTCTCTCTATCTAAGATTTTTTTTCACGAAGCCTTTCTTATCGTTTTCCGTATGCATCGAGTGCCTAAGTGCTATTGTCTAGAGCCGCTATACTCCAACCTGCACTGGATGTGTTTTTATTTTATTTCACATCAAATAGAAAATCAAGTTTTAACTATTAACAAAGAGTTGGGACCCGTGTAAACAAAATTGAAAAAGTACTGATGTGGCAACGAAACCGTTGGCTGTTTACTTTTAATTAACAAACAGTTTGCCGCGAAACAAGGTATGAACTATTTTCATTTTTTGGTTGAATTTACTTGCGCCAAGTTATTGAGCACAAGGCTGTTGAGAGTTAGTTTAATAAAATAATTAATAAGTAGCTATACACGTTTTATCAGTGGCAAAATGTAATGTAAATAAAAACTAAGTTAAAAAATTGGTTGCCTGTAAAGTCGGTATACGGGCGAAAGGTTTACGTGACAACGACTTTGAGTGGTAAAATAATTTTAATGTGAATATTCATTCGTATAGTAGGAAGAAGGATGAAATAATAGTAACAATTTAAAACATTTATTTATACACATGAACCGGTGTGTATGCCTATCTCTCTCACTCTCTCTCTCTCGCTCTGTCTCTCTCGCTCTTAGGCGGGCTAACTGTGCTCGAGTGGAAGGGACGCGTGCCTTTCACTTTTTATGTCTGTCTCTCTCGCTCTTAGGCGGGCGAACCATGCACGCGTGCCTCTCACTCGCTCTCATTGTGAGCGCATAACGTGAGCGGAGCGTAACGCAGTTTCTTGAAGTGTCACCCGGCAAACCAATTTATAAGACGTTGTCACGTCAAAAACTAAAACCCAACTACTGAAAAAGCACGCTCTAAAAAGTATGAAACAAGAAAATATTTCAGACAGAAATCAAGACATAGGCACAAAAGTAGTCCAGGTAAAGCCGTCGTCGCGTGCACTAAACCTACAAAATTATAATGTCACTATAACCAGTGGACGATCAAGACGCTTCCAACGATACCTCATTTATCAAATTATGATCAGTAGTTTAGAAGGTTATGAAGTAACAGATGAACATACATACATACCACACTTAACACTCAGCTGGATAAGTACTTGAATTTACATGATAACCAGTTTGGTTTCAAAGCTGGACTCTCTACAGAAACAGCTATATTGTGTTTAAAGCAGACTGTCAAGTACTACACTGATAGAAGTACACCTGTCTTTGCTTGCTTTCTCGACTTGTCGAAGGCATTTGACTTGGTTTGCTATGATCTGCTGTGGCAAAAACTGCAGCAAGCGTCAGTGCCAGACGAACTGATCCGTATCTTTCAGTTATGGTACAACAATCAGGTCAATGTTGTTCGATGGTTGGGGGCTTACTCGACTCCATATAAGATGGAGTGCGGCGTGAGGCAAGGGGGGCTAACCTCACCGAAGCTCTTCAACCTGCATATTAATGCGCTGATAGAGAGGCTCAGCAGCACGCATGTCGGTTGCCATATTGGAGGTGTGTGCCTAAACTATATCAGTTACGCTGACGACATGGTGCTGATGAGCGCCTCTGTCTGTGGTGAGTCAAGGCTGATTGGCATTTGTGAAAAGTATGCTGAAGAACATGGTTTGTTGTATAACACGAACAAGAACGAGTGCATGGTCTTTCGGGCCAAGGGGAGTTACTTATCGGCAATCAAGCTCAACGGATGCGCACTCAATAAAGTTGATACGTTTAAATATCTTGGACACTTATTAACCTCTGGCCTGGAAGACGATTCAGACATTGAAAGGGAACGTAGAGCGCCGTCTGTTCGTGCGAATATGATAGGTAGCCCGCAGATTTGCTCGGTGTTTGAGGGGCGTCAAAATAGCCCTATTTAGGGCATTTTGTACCTCCTTTTATACTGGCAGTCTGTGGATGGATTACACGCAGAAACAGTACAGCGCTCTACGCGTCCAATACAACAACGCGTTCAGGGTGCTCTTGGGGCTGACTCGCTTCTGTAGCGCATCGGGGATGTTTGCCGAGGCGCGTGTGGATTGTTTCCACACAATCATGCGCAAGCGGTGCACATCCCTGGTGCGCAGGGTGCGGGCCAGCCGCAACAGTATCCTGAACGCTTTCACTGAACGTTTCGACTGTCAGTACATGAACCACTGCTGCATGGTTCACGTACTGACTAATGTCAAGATATTATTTTAATTGTGTTTGTTTTTATCGAACCTAAATTCAATTTTCAATTTATTTTTTAATATTTATGTAATTTTTCTATTAATTTATGTTTTGGTAATGGCTGTTATTTACCTGAAATAAATGAATTTAATTTAATTTAATTTATACCGGTCAAAATCATAACCCTCCTTTTTGCTTCGCCGTAGTCGGGTAATAAAAGTAATATTTTTGTGTGCATGTTTCATTTAGCGCGAATTTCATCAATGAAACTGAACGTGATCAACACATAAGCGACGTTTATGGGCTGTCAGTGTCATTATTTTCTGTAAAATATTGACACTGAAAAGAATGACACTGAACGCGGTTTAGATTTACTGATCGCGTTCAGTTTCATTGGTGAAATTCGCACTTAGATTTCAAAATACTATACCTACTCGTTTTCTTAATTCAGTTAAAAAAAGTGGCAGGTGCAGGTCATTTAGTAAAATAATATTTTTGAAACCCCCTTTTTTTGGTTGGGAAATTATCAAATAACTTCTCCCGCTCTGAGCGGAGCGGGAGGGCGTATCAGATTCTTACTGACTAAAACCCATCCATGTTCCTTCAGTTGCCTGTATGTTGCCAGGGGCCACGGTAACCCTTTCGGACAAACCCGCAACCCCGGCAGGCATCAGCCCTAGCGGACCCCTTCAGTTGTGCTGAAATCTTTTTGAGGCACCCGTGGAACACAACGCGCCGTCGACCCGGGCCTGGTCCTTATAGGACGGCGAGCTACCTATGTATTGCTCACCGTCCGCAAGCCCGCGCCTACGGTGGCCGGGAATCGGCCTGCGATTCCCGACGCCTAGGTCGTCTCCTGGGGATATTTTTTAAACCCCTAAGGGGTGAAATAAGGGGTTCAAGTTTATCGTGTAACTATCATTATAGTAATTACCTGGGCGACTGAACTCTGCTCTGGTGAAAACAGAGAATGCTCATTTAATAGTATAGGATAGTACCTACTAATTCCATGTATAGTACATACTAATTCCATGCTGCCATGTTATTATTCTAATGTCATTATTCATTATCTTGTTCTAAACTTTGGGCGACCGAGCTCTGCTTGGGTGAAATAATGAATTTTCCCAGATATGAGACCTAGCTAGATCGATTTTTCGCCCCCGTAAACCCCTATATTGCAAATTTCATCGAAATCGTTAGAGCCGATTTCAAGAACATGCTTACATTATGTACACAAATATTGCTCAATTAATATTATAGGATAGGATAACAGTACCTCGTATATTTTGGATATTGGCCCACAAATAGCATGAGTGCGCGGTAATTATTCTATAAGTACCCAATTACCATAATCACGCTTGATTTGCTAATCGGATATTACCATTAATTGCAGTGTCAATCATACTGAGCCTTTGCTAGTCCTACCCTCGAATTCCAAAACGATACAACTTTGCAACGTAAAGTCAGGAAAATTAACAATTTATTTTTGACAACAAATTTAAATTGTTCGTTTATTCAAATCACAGCTGTCATTCTGTTTTTTTTTTACATTTGTATGCAAGAGCTGTTGTAACACGGTAAATTGATATAGTGTATCAATTTAATAAGCAATTAAATTCCCTAACTGTACTTAAAAGTTTATTTTTATATTTAAATAAACGCAGAGGCAGTCTGAGACTTACCAGTTAAGAATTTAAAGATTGATACAGTTGTAATAGCAATCATATACTTGCGTTTTATTAAAATAGGTTTTTAGTTTTCTTAATTTATTTATCTTTTGTATAGATTCTTTTCCATTTTGTGAATGTGAGAACGCTGTAGGATTAGTGGATTGTAGACCTGTAGACCATTTTCTATTTTGTTAAGTACTTAGTACTTATTGAAAGACCTACACTGTCCTCCCATACCTAGTAACACTGTTATTTGAAAGTATAGTAAAAGCCAATTATTTTTTAAACAGTAACCGTGGAGTTTCTTGCCGGCTCTTCTCCAAAGGAAGCGAGCAATTGGAACCGTGCACCTAGCTTCTGACGTTTCATAAGTGCCCTTGTAGGTTTATGTGAAATAAAATATAATGAATTTGAATTTGATAAGTGCGGTCGGCTTCTAGTCTAACAGGATGCAGCTGCATACCAGTATTTTACATGGAGCGACTGCCTATCTGACCTCCACAACCCAGTTACTGGTTAACACGATACCTCTTGGCAAGACCGGTCTTCAGACTTTCGGGCTTCTGACTACCCGTAACGACTGTCAAAATCTACAAATGACAGCTGGGACCAACGGCTTAGCATGCTTTCCGCACGGAGAGGTTTCGGTATTTCATAGGTAGATGATCACCCATCCACGGACCAACCTCGGCAAGCATTGCTTAACCTTGAGATCGACCCGTGCGGCTGTTATCACTTAGCCATAAGCCCCTCCTCATTGCTGGTTTGTCTGAAAGGGTTCCCGTGGCCCCTGGCAACATACAGGCAACTGAAGGAACACGGGTGGGTTTTAGTTAGTAAGATTCTGACACGCCCTTCCGCTTCGCCCAGAGCGGGAGAAGTTATTTGAATTTCCCACACAAAAAAAGTCCCTCCCCATAGTTACCGACATGCGTACTGATGTTAAAACCTATTCTATATTTAACTCAGTTTTTCAATTCCGATTTATTACGTAAGTATAATATTATAATATTTGTGTTTGTATGTCTAAGTACACAAGTACACAAAAATACCAATAAATTATTATTAAAGAAGTCGTTTAACCGTAATATATACTCGTAAAATATATTTAGTACTTACACCAAAATACCTCGCGTGGCGTAATGTGAAAAGTTCTGCTATAGTACCGCTATCACGGAGGAGAGCAATAGAATATGAAGGAAGTTTACTAATTTAATGTTAAACAACTATGTACTGGTCATGTTAGTTATGTTTCTTAAGTAATTATTTTGAGGGTTGGTATCATATTATGTGCCTATAATTATGGAGATTACAGATATAATAAAACCGCGCAGGACTACATCAGTCTAAATAAGTAACAGTATTATATCTGCATAGAAAAAGGCCGAAACGAACGCGCTTCGAAATCTCAGTGTAATTAGTACGCAACAAACAGTATCGAATCCGCAGTTAGCCCACATTTGCATGAATGTAATAAAATCGTGGCGATTTTTTTTCGTGCACTTGATTTTCAACTCTCTGCTTAGCGCCGACATTTGAAAATCCAACAGTGTGTTTTTTTAACGCGCTGCTCCGGGACGAGAGTGCGTCCCAGCGCGTTGGATTCTCAACGCTCGGCTCAACAACGACAGTTGAAAATCCAGTGCGCGATAAATTCCCGCCGCGATTTTATTACGTTCGTTCAACGTCAGCTTAGCCCACATTCGCACGGACGTAATAAAATCGCGGCGGAATAAAAACGCCTAGCGCTCGAACTAGCGCTAGTGTTCGAACGAGCGTTAAAAATCACTTAAAACTTCGTGCAGTGCAGACGGATGATGGGTTCCGCAAAATTATTAGTAGTAGCTACTTGTGAGGCCAGAATACCACACAGAAAATTTTGGATGCATGCCTTGAATAATGAACTATATTTAAAAAGGCCAGTTTTTGACGACATACAATTATTTAAGGAAATATCCTGAAAAAAATTAATAAGTAATGATCTATTAGATAGCATGTTTTTTGTATTGTATTTCCTCAAATAAAATCCGTTTAAGGTTTGTTTACTTTCTACATGATACATTTTTACGTCCGTGCAAACGTGGGTGCATGGACGCGGAACGTTTATCTACCGAGTGACTGTAGGTAATTATTTCAAGCTCACTGCCAAAATAATACTGTTACTTTATTATACTGTGACTATCGCTTTCAAAGCGTTTCGTTTTTTTAAACAATTTTCAACATAAACAATATTAAATTATCAAAATATATTTGTTCATACCAACAAGACATACGTATTATCTTCCTATCTAATGCAAAATGTAGTTTCAAGTATTTTTTTGAGTTCATAACATTATTTTTAACCATCTCACTTGATATTTTTACTAACGATATTGGAAGTATCACTTTCAAGTAGATTGGTTGTCATTTTATAGTGTCTATCAGACAGTATTTCATAAAAAAATATATTTACAAGCACACGTAGTGTCACTAATACTAAAAATGTGCTTTGCAAAACCAGCAAAAAGTTAATAAGGTGGATAAAAAACGATGTCTTTTTCTTACATGATAATAAACGGGAAAACTAAATCCACAATTCGTTCTAGAAAACAAAGGAAAACCCATTGTAAAAGTTTTAATAAAACAGTACAGGGTACTTCGAAGATCTCCCAAGGAGGCCATGAAACGTTATAAGTTGAAAGCATCGCAATGTTTAAATGTTTTTACGTTGAAAATACACTGGCTAGTTTTGTGATAGCAAACTAGTGACTTTGTATTTGGATCGAAACTGCATGACAGCTGAAAGAAGAAAGAAAATACGTTTATTTGCGGTAAACATCACGCAATGAAAGAAAAATAAAACGTAAATAACAAAATGGGGGAAAATATGCGTCACATCCACGCAAAACGGCCATCGCTCAGCATAATACTGCGACCCTATGCGAGAAAGCGCCCCAGCGCTGGTTTTCAGTCACAGCCGGCGTTGACGTGATGACATCAACTGGTGCAGCATATAGTGAAATAACAAATTAAAATAAATACAATACAAAACAACTCGTCTAAGCGGCCACGACCATGACCAATGCTTGCAGCCAGGTAAACTATACAAACCGATACGAACCGCGCACTTGGCAATGGTTAACTAGCCCCACACCATACAATACCACTAGACGGCCACGAATGGCCGGAGTTGTGGCCGGCTAGTGCATGAGATCCCTTATAGTATTTAAACACACCACCACCACTGTTTTCTCTTTGGGATAGGCAGAGGTGTACCTATTATAGTACACCCAAATTTCGTCCGCCATCGGGGCGAGCCTATCGGGGTCTGCCATCAACCACGCAAATCCAGACTCCAGGTTGCTCTTGAGAAATTCCAGAAAGAAAACCATCAATCAATCTGCCTAGCCTTTTCCCAACTATGTTGGGGTCGGCTTCCAGTCTAACCGGATGCAGCTAAATACCAGTATTTTACATGGAGCGACTGCCTATCTGACCTCCATAACCCAGTAGCTAGGTAATACGATACCCCTTGGTAAGACTAGTTGTCAGACTTTCGGGCTTCTGACGACCCGTAACGACTGTCAATTATCCACAAATGACAGCCGGGACTAACGGCTTAACGTGCTTTCCGAGGCACGAAGGATTCTCGGTATGTAGAAATGGTCTCCCATCCACGGACCAACCCCGGCAAGCGTAGCTTAACCTGATGGATCGACCTGTGCGGCTGTCAGTACTTAGCTACGAGCATCCCTATAGCTCTTACTATTTAACATCATTAAAGCTTAATAAACGTGTCAATATACATGGTTCTAAACAAATATTCTCGTAAACGTAAATGGCATCTATCCACTTAGAAAGTACACTATTTGATTTTCCAGACGGTTAAAAAGTCCTCCAGTGTAAACGTACATCGAGAAAACAAGATTAAATATTACTCGTACCTCCATAGCTTGAATACCTAGTATTTATGTGTGCATGTAGACACGAGATAAATAAGAAAAGTTTTAGTCTTTGCGAAGAGATTATTTTGTCAGCAAGGCTGGTTCCTATACGATCCTAAGTAGATTATATGAACGCATGTGTAAAACAGTATATGAACGTATGTAGTTTAGTATCGCGCCATCACCGCTTCTGTCCTTCATTCTTCAGCCAAAAGAAACTGCTGATACTGCTGGAAATTGGGCTCCCTCTTAATTTGACATTTGGTTTTGTGCTTCTACCTCCTTAAATGTACAAGATCAGTCGCTGCTTTTTTTATATGAAAACTTCTTTAGGTGCGTCGGGCATTTTTGAGATGGGAAAAAACAATTGAACTCACGACACCGTTACCGACACCTCATTTTTGTAAACGCGATTGTGCTCTTTATTTATATTAAGTTACGGATTAATGTTTTATGTACCTACGTATTTTTACTTTTTTTTTTGTAAACGCTATTGTGCTCTTTATGTAGATAAGGTTATGGATCAATGTTCTATACAAATATTTTTCTTCTACCAAGGCGATCTTGTTTAAGTTTTCACCTCTGTCGGCACTCGCGGAGTGCCATTGTTTTTTTTTTTCTCTTTTAGACAAATTATAATATACGTAAAAACCTTACAATATTTAGCAAAAATCGCCGAAAACAACAATTTTCTTGTATGGGACCCCTTTACATTTAAATTTGACTTGATTTTTATTATTTTTTGGTATAGCGGCAATAGAAAAACACAATATGTGAAAATTATTAAAAATATAATATTATTTATAATTAATTTATTAATTATTTTATAATTAATTATTTAATAATTAATTAAATGATGAATGTTTGCTAAATTATTAATATAAAAAATTATATTATTAAATTAAATTATTAATATTTGCACGCCATAATAATATGTGGCAAACATCTCTGAACCTGTACTTTTTTTTTTATAATGTTATCTTGCAAGCACGTTTTTATTTCTGTATGTGTACACGTGTTTGAGCAAATAAATTTATCTTATCTTAAATTTAAATATAGACACGAGCACAAAACAGAAATATGCGGCAGCTGCTGGCACGTCATGACTGTGACAAGAAGGCTTCCACTCAGCATGATGTGCTTTGGGGACCCACAGCACAGCACTGATTTTCAGTGGTCACCCGAAAAAGACGTACGGAAACCAAGTTAGGTTTAACAAATTAAATATAAATAGATAAGATAGTTTCTACCTGCATTATACTTTGTTAAGTGGAGTTGAATAGTTTATGTGGTAGGATCTATGTAGTAACGATGTTTGAGGACTCGACGTTGCTGGACTAACTTTTGCATTGCTTTGAAATTTTTATACTAGTTTTTTGTTCCATCTATTAGAAGACTTTTTCATTAAAGGAAACCATCGTGAGGAAATATTTATGGACTTAAAGAAATATGAGTCTAAAATTACTGAATTTCCCTGTTAATTTAGAACATGATTTTGAATAAACGAGCCCTTTACTGTAAGAACAGTTGTGGCCCAATGGTTAAAGCCCCGACTAACGAGTTATAGGTCATGGAGTCTGACACGCCCTCTCGCTCCACCCAGAGCGGTTATTCAATACTTTCCCAATCAAAAAATAAAAAGGTGTCGGTAACGGTGTCGCGAGTTTAATTGTTTTTTCCCAACTCAAAAATGGCCAAAGCGCCTAGATAAGTATTCACTTCAAAAAAAAAAATTCAAAAATACTAAAAACCTCCTCGACTATCAAAACTAACTTATTGTTCCAAAAGATAACTCAAAAGATTGTTCACAACAGATGAGCCAGCAAAAACGTGAAACAATATAATTACACTAGCACAAGTATTCGGTACATACGTGACTTGCAAGTCAAGAAGATGGCACTCCAAGTCACGCAGTCTCCGTCAACTGTTGCCATGGTAACCGTACGGAACAATAATTGTGTGATAGTTGAAGCCTCTTGATATATTATGTTATCAGTACCTGGGCGACCGAGCTCTGCTCTGGTGAAAATAGAGAATACACATTTAATAGTATAATAATCCATTTAAAGTACCTACTTATTCCATGCTGCTATGATCATTATTCTAATGGCATTATTCATTATCTTGTTCTAAACTTTGGGCGAACGAGCTCTGCTCGGGTTAGTTTAGTTTTTTTAGTTTAGAAAAATTCTTTATTAACATAAAATATACATAGCTGTAGTACTTAAAAATAAAATAAAGTAACAGTTACACTAATATTAATAACAACACTTTTACAGGCTAGGAGCACCTTTATAAGTATATAATAATAATGGTTACAAACTTATTACAACATGAGGCATTCATTAATTAAACCTTTAACGTAAACATATGAAACTATTGTAATAATTTCATTTATATAAAATAGGGGGTAGCAGTTAATACTTAACTACGCGCTCAGCGTAAGTGCGACCGGTGCAAGCGGTAGCTCAGGTGATCGCGCGTGGCTACCAGTAGCGCATGAGCTACCGCGCCTCCCGCGCGCTCACCTGTATACGGTGAGAGCGGGGAAGCGCCAGCGCATCGTACGAGCCCAGCTACGACGCGTTATCAGTATTGTGCGCGAACAACACGTAGTGATGGGGAAGCTTGTATGTACCGTATCCATCGACATGTCGCAAGTCTTTCAAATTAATTTGACAAATGTTAGCAATCAATGTATTTTAATGACATTTATTTTTGTTGTAAAATTTACGAGTTAATTTTAAGATGAATTTTGTAATGTTAGGTAACTTTATGTTAGTGTGTAGTTCTTTAAGATTAGTTTTAAAAGGAGTATTATAGGCAATTTTAACAGCTTTATTTTGAATTATTTGTAACAGGTTATAATTAGATTGACAGGTGCTACTCCATACCGGACACGAATAGGTGATGCAAGGTCTGATTAGAGTGGTGTATAACCTAAGTTTGGTATTAGAGCTGAGCTTACTTTTTCGGTTAAGTATAGGACTGAGAGAACCGAGTGCTTGAGCTCCTTTAACTCGTAAATTTTTGACATGCTTTGTCCAATTGAGCTTTTTATCCAATGTAACGCCAAGATAGCGAACTTCTGTGGTCCACGGAATCAATTTCCCAGCGATTTTTAATTTTCTTTTAGGGGTGGTACGTTGGCGTGTGAAAAGTATCGCCTCAGTCTTAGATTCGTTCAACTTCAGCTTCCACTTGTTGAAATAAGCTTGAAGTAGTTCAAGCGACAACTGAAGTCTACTTATGATAATGTCGATATCGTCATCGCTTGTGTATGATGCTGTATCATCGGCAAAACAAGCCAGATGTGTACGGACCTGCACAGGAACGTCGCACACGAATAAAATGAAGAGGTAGGGACCGAGCACCGAACCCTGAGGAACTCCTGCCGAAATCGTCCGGGGCGAAGACCTGTCAGTACCAATATGGACCACAAACTTGCGGTTATTAAGGTAAGATTGGATAAGTTTTACTAGCTCAGTTGGAATTCCGTAACTGATTAGCTTGTATAACAGACCTTCGTGCCAGACGGTATCGAAAGCCTTTTCAATGTCCAGTAGGAACATACCAGTAGATTGCTTAAGATTAAGATGATAGGAAATATGTTCAGAGACTCGAGCCAATTGTTGTACCGTGGAGTGAGAGGAACGAAAGCCAAATTGCTCGTTCATAATGAGCTGTTCAGAGCAACGTAGCAAGCGATTGTATATCATGACCTCAAACAGCTTACCTAGAACAGGAAGAAGGCTAATAGGCCTGTAACTAACTGGCAAGGATGTATCTTTTCCAGGCTTTTTAAGTGCAATAACCTTTGCAGTTTTCCAGGTATTGGGAAAATATCCCAATCTTAAGCAACCGTTGAAAATTTTTCTGGTAAACACAACAGATTTTTGCGACAGATTTTTAAGCATAATGTTGTGTATACCGTCATCACCTGGAGCCTTCCTGGTCTTGAGTTTACGTATAACTTTCCAGACTTCAGTTGGCCGCACAGGGAGATGTAATTCATTTATGACATAATCATTTAAGTGCGTAGTGGCTGACTGAACGTCCCTGTCGACACTATCGCTTGTCCAGCCACGAGTAAGATTTGTGTTCATCTCAAAAGCATCTGCTAGAGCATCACATTGTTCAGGAATGTTGGTTGTATAAGTGCCCTCAGGTTTTTTAAGTGGAGGTATTGAGTCTGATCTGGGTTTTAATGACTTAGCCAGTCGCCAAATATCGTTACTAGGATTGTCAACTTTCGAAAGTTTAGTGTTCCATATTTTATCTTGATGTTTCGTTATAGCCAAATTAATCAAATGTTGTAATTTATTGATGGCTGATCGTAACAGTCTTTTCTCTGCAAGGGACACTTTTTGTTCCTTTCGACGAAGTTGATATTTATACTTAGAGAATACACATTTAATAGTATAATAATCCATTTAAAGTACCTACTTATTCCATGCTGCTATGATCATTATTCTAATGGCATTATTCATTATCTTGTTCTAAACTTTGGGCGAACGAGCTCTGCTTGGGTGAAAATACGGAGAAAACAAATTTTCCCAGATATGAGACCTAGATAGATCGATTTTTCGCCCCCGTCAACCCCTATATTGCAACTTTCATCGAAATCGTTAGAGCCGATTTCGAGGACGTGAGTACAAATCTGTATACAAACAAATATAATATATACAAATATTGCTCATTTAATAGTATAGGATAGGATAAGGTGAAGATATTGGAAGAGCCATTAAAAAATTGTTAGAAAGAAAAAAAACAGAAAAAACATACCCACGGGAACGTACTATTCGGATAAAAAGTATTCTTTATCGAAACATGGATGGACTATCCGTGTGCGAAACATCCAAATCCATTCAACCGTTAAGGCGTTAAGACGTAACAGACAGACACGTAGATAGAAATAGTTACTTTCGCATTTATTTTACAACTAGCTTCAGCCCGCGACTTCTTCCGCGAGCCTATAACCTTTCTCAAGAATTGGGCAATACAAAAATAAATTTTCAAATCCGACTAGTAGTTCCAGAGATTACCCCCTACATACAAACAAACAAATTTTACCTCTTTTTATTAATATTTTTTTAAAATGTCTTTAACATATCTTAAAAAAATATTAATTATTATTATATTATTAAGTATAAGTGTATTATCTATACTTCTTATTACTTACTTACTTACTTACCTATTTAGTATAGATAATATCTCTTAAAAAATTTAGGTAATAGTATTTTTTACCCGACTGCCCCAGAAGGAGGGTACTGTTTTTTATGTATGTATGTCTATTTCTTTGGCACGCTCTGTAGCCTAAACGGCTTGATGGATTTTAACATTTGAGGTGTCGTTAGATTTGTCCCCTTCAACCGTCATTAACGAGACACAATAGAATTTTAATTGTTATCCGCCTTAATAAGGCTGCTTAACAGGTGATGAGTTATTTGTGGAAATGTCATACATAGGCTATTATAATATTTATATATTGCATATGCAAATACAAAAAAGGGAGGGGTAGGTTTAAAAAAAACTACATTATTGGTATCAAATAAAAGCTGTTAATGAGTCAATATATATTATTTTAATAAAACTAAAAAGCTTGAAATAAAAAAAAAAATTAAAAAACAAAAAACCCGACTGATTTTATGATTTCTTTATTCTCCACTTATTTAAAGTTTTTATACTACGTATATAATTAAATACTTCCCGTGATTCACTTACAATTTCAGAGTGATAGTTCATTGAATAAGTTAAAAACTTATTTCTGTGAAACACCGCGTTTTTTATTCGTACGACTTTTTTAAACCGCATCCACATAAACTATCACCGATATTTTTTTTTAATCTACTTTTATTTTTAAATACGATTCCACGCTGACAAGTCGCGAGCTCCAGATACAAAAAGAAATTCGACGTAAAATTTCCGACCGTACATTTTCAAACACTGTAGTCGGCGTTCTTTATACACGCTTAACTGAACATTTGGCTCAATCGGATCGTGTGAATCTTCGATACACTCCGGGTCAAGAGTGGCACGAAATTTTCTGTGTAAATATTAAAAGAAAGATTTTGTGCCTTACTTATTATAACTTGCACGTGGCTAACTTTATGTTCAGTCAAGTTATGAGGGATACGTTTCAGATTTTATTTTATTTAAACCGTTCTTTGGGAAATAAACTGAGCCACGAATATTGTACGCCTGATGCCTATACAATAAAAGTAAAGAGGAAGAAACTTTTTACAAAAAAGAATCAAGCGACTTCCAAAAAAAACACTGCAAAGCGTAAAATTACTTTAATTTCGGAAGTCGGTGGCAAAAAACAAAAATTCAAAACAGAAGTCGGTTGATTTTTTATGTAAAAAGTTTTTAATTTTCAGTTTTTAGTTGTGGTAGCTATCCCACACAAATTCGAATACTATACCTGCTCTGTAAATAACAGTGACAGGAACTTAAGATATCATCCATAAACTAAGTAGGAAAAAAATACGTATTATTGAACCCAACTCGAAAACTGTCCAAGCAAAGTTAATAAAATTTATATGTGACCACACGGAAATTACCAACTTTCAAATAAAAAAAGAATCATCAAAATCGGTTCACCCAGTAGAAAGTTCTCAGGTAACAAATATAAAAATTAAAAAAAAATACAGTCGAATTGAGAACCTCCTCCATTTTTTGAAGTCGGCTAAAAAAGCTAACTCACACTTAGCGTAGCTCGATCATGTGCTATAAAAGCGTAGCTGTGACGTCATCTTCTCTGCTACGTCGTAGCAACTGCTACGCCATGAACCAATATGATTATCCTTAACACTTTCCGGGACACTAAACGCCCATAGACGTCATAACATTAAAACTTCTATTGTGTCTTGTTTAGTTTCCCAGAAAGAGTTAATTGTTTGGTTTGTCTTCAAATCGTTCCAAGAATACACATGATAACATAATTTTATCTTGTTCCTGACGTCACATCGGGCCACACACCACACTGCGATCGCGGGCTTCCCCCTTCTTTCACTCGCTCGCCGACACCTTGAGCGTGCGCACACATATTGGTCATCTCGTAAAATTTTAATCAGCCTCAGAAATTTAGTACTTGTCAAATATAGAAATCAAGTACTTTTATTACAAAGTCAAGACCACCAGCAGCACACCTGGAGCTTGATACTCAACAATCTTGATTCAAGAACAGCATTCCGAATTACAGGTGAGTAAAGCTAGGTCCAAAAGCTTTTCTTGCATGAAAACTACAAGTAGGTACCCAATCTAAAATCTTTATTACACTACATTGGAAAAATAACTTTATTACGTATTTAATTTTATCAATCCTGTGTACCTATCATTTAATGCTCAGAGTCGTGGACGATTCGGGCAATAGAACGAAAAAAATAGAAGCTTTTGAGATGTGGTGTTGGCGAAGAATGCTCCGCATACCATGGACTGTCAAGAGAACGAACAAATCTATTCTCGAACAACTACGCTTATGAGATAGACTATTCACGATCACGACCTAAAGATTCTCGGTGACTTTGGTTACATTGGTTAGTGGTGATGGGTAGACCTTGCGGCCGGTCACCTAACCGCTGGTCAGACCAAGTAACCGCCCTCACTGGACTCTCTGTTGCGACCGCTCTGAGAGAACCGGAGAACCGAATGAGGTGGAAAAACATCATACACAAAGCCACGAAGGACTTTCAGGGACACGACCTTCAGTAATGAAGTACGCGACCAAGAAGAAGTGTACTTATCTGTTATTTTATTGTCAGGGTAAAAAACAGTGGCATTCCGGGAGTACCGACAGAAGTGAAAATTTTAACACTTAAAAAATAAACTTCCAATACCTTTAAAGTAAAAATATTTGCATAGAACATTGATCCGTAACGTAATATAAATAAAGAGCATAATCGCGTTTACAAAAATGAGGTGTCGGTAACGGTGTCGCGAGTTCAATTGTTTTTTCCCATCTCAAAAATGCCCAACGCGCCTAAGGAAGTTTTCACTTCAAAAAGTGTTTCCGCTGGGTTTGGTTATTTTGCGAGAAAATCGCAGCGGTTTTGCTCGTGTTTGACATGCATTCAAATAAATGCTGCACATTTTTCCTAAACGTATTATCACTTACTAAATACCGTGAACTTTTTGCACCCACATACAAAAGAGTACCTTCAAAAGTGTACTTATATCGCGTACTTTGTTTACACTCAACTAGGCATTTAGCTCAACCATCGTATCGTGTGAATCTCTTAGAACACTCAAAGAGTAAGAAAAAAAATATAGAGGAGCTAAACTTTTTTCTTTTTTACGTGCGCCGATGCTGCCAAAAAAATCACCAACCGCTTCCCACTACCCGTGCACTCAGCTAAGTCAAGTATCATGCGCCAAAAACCTTTTGAAATAACAATTAAAATTAAAATGTATTTGGTTATTATTGACATTTTGCTAGAATAAATTATTTATTATCTTATTTACTTATTTACATAAATTGACATGCTTGCATTGTATCCAATGACATATTTTTATTGAAAATATTGATATTTTATATTTGTTGTGATTCAAATGATTTGACATTAATCTGTAAAATGGGATTAGGATGATATTTTTAATGATATTTAAAATGGTATTAATTGATTATGATTTGCATGTCTATGTGACATGATTTAATGATTTAAAGGGCCAAACAACTCGAAACCACCTGACTCATTTATCATTTCTAAGGTCGGGAAACCGAAGGCTTTTGTTATTTTTATTGGGTAGCCTGGCTAAATCTGGCAGCTGGTAAGTGATCTGGAACACCAGGAGCATCGCAGAGACGAAGCTGAAATGCTTCATATGGCTGTAATTACACCGGCAGAGCCGATACCAATCCGAAACAAACCAACGCTGATTGGCGGCGGACAACGGTATGGAGATTTATTCTGTACTAGGTGACGCAACCGTCGTTGTCCTTTCCAAATTTCAATAATTATTCACAAAATAATCCCATAAAAACGCACTTACAGTTTTTCCGAACAAACACTTGGCAACTTAGATAGTTAATTGATTCAGGCGTGACCTTACGGAAATCCATTATAAAATACAATAGACGTGGAATTTAGTAACCTGTTCCGCTTAGCTACGAGTATTTCTAAATAGCCATAACAAACGCAGAGTCTGCGCTGAACGCAGACTTTTCGTTCAGCGCTCGGTGTGGCAATACGCCGTGTTCGGGTTTGTGACAAGTCAATCGTCATCCTGAGGATGCCTCGTTGAGAGGTGAATCTTTCAGGAGTTTTTTATGGCTCTTTAGAAATAGCTAAGCGGAACAAGTTACTAAATATATCCACGATTGTATTTTACTTGGCAACTTTTCAAATTTTTCTTTGACTAAAAATCTTACTCGGACTATTACAAAATAAATATTAAAAAAAAAACAAATCAGTTTGGTCTTTATATTCGTTTCAAAAGACGTTCTCAAGTGATGCGATTAACAACGAACAGCATATTTTTTTATTTAAATAGATTTAAAATGCGTTGCAAGTAGAAGTCTCACATCTACCTGATTCTTATTCTATGCAGCACGCCAGTGACGTCACCAGTGACGTACCCCACATCCCACGCTTGTTTATCACGATTATCCGAAACATTACGCGCCACGATCTCTTGTTCGTAAAAAGGAACGAGGCGATATCTCTTTCCTTAACGTTACGTCGTCTTACGGTTGTTCTAAGAAGGCACTCTGACATTTTTTATGGACTTTTCTTCATTGAGTTTTGTCGCATGTGTACCTATTGACATTTTTGGAGGGTTGTTGTATGCTGGTAGGTGTGTTTAGACGGTTTTGTGAAAATAGACAAGAATTACGTTTATTTCACGTAATAAGTTCTTTGTTACATGGGGCTTAAACATAACTGGCGAAATGTGGGTGTACCTACTACAGGTACACCTCTGCCCAACCCTTCGGGGAAACAAGGCATGATTATTTATTTATTGATTTATAGTTTATTAAAACGGTACAACACCAATTACATTAATTAACATAGAAACAATTACAATATTGACATTAATTTAATTTAAAACTAACATGGAACAGTGGACTCCCTTGCATACTTTCTCTCACAGAACACCAGACATGTACGCATAATTTTACTCCATTCATCCGCAAACACATCACATTCAGGGTTGGCAGTCAGAAGGGCATTTAGCATCTTTAGGGTACGACAGACTGGGGATTCGGTTCTGGCTACAGTTTTGCATGACAGTTGCGCAAACAAATTGTGTCGGCGGCTTTGACGGTGTCCAATGTATTTGTCAGGCACAAATAATTGGCAGAAAAGGCCATGGAGCTATGGTTATGTTATGTTAAGTTCTTTGTTTCTTAGGGTTCCGTACCGGGTTTTGTCGACGGGAGAATAGACCAAATGACAGATTGTGATTTTCTATCTGTCATTTAGTCTATTCTCCCGTCGACAAAACCCGTTTCTACGGCGTGCAACCCTATTGCTGAGCTTCTGCTGTCCGTCCAACCGTCCGATCGTCTGTCTATCAGCGAGCTGTATCTTATGAATCGTACTAGGTAGACAGTTTAAATTTTCATATATTGTGTAGGTATTTCTATTGCCGCTATAACAACAAGTGGGGGTTCCCATAAAATAAACGTATTTTTTATACTAAAATTCCCTCTATGCAGGGCATGCATGGAGGCTGAGGAAACCGTCGCGCACGTGCTCTTCGAATGCACAGGCGTCACGCAGATTAGAACAGAAACCCTCGGGTCACCCAGATCTTTTACAGATGTTCTGAACAAACCAGGAGTTTTGATTAACTTCTGGAGGGAGGTGGGCTGGTTGGAATAACCACCAAACGGCCGCCATGGCCCACGCACAATGGTCCACCTGACAGACTAAGTGCAGAAACCAAACCATAGAACATAGATATACTAAAATTAAAAACGTAGTATAAAATATGTGGTACGGAACCCTTCACCTTTGTTACAAAAACCCTGTTCGATCCGAAAAGGGCACATAGGTACCTACTGCAATAACGTTACCAAAAACATAACCACCAGCCATTGACCATTGACCATTTATTTAAAAGTGAAGACCAACTGGACTCTGAGGGTTGAAAGGTTGGAATCGCGCCACAACATCAACTATAAGTCATTCGTGGTACGAGTTCCAACCCACCATCTACAGACTTGCCTGAAAGAGGACTTTTGGCCGAAAGGTGTCGTATATCGATGTTTCCGAGGACGGTTACGCGACACCACGAAGCGATACACGACGCCGTCAACATTACGTGTATAGTTATACCTAGTTGTAAAAAGTTTTTAATATGTATTAGTTTATTATTGTATAAGATTATTTTGTTTATTCTACGTAGGGGCCTTAGTTGCCTGATAATAAAATGATTATTATTTTTTACGTCTTTTACATATCTCGGGACCTTGGGATCCCGGACCTTTGGAAGGTGTACGAGGGGCCGAAGCCAACTCGCAGAGGCCCCTTAGACGTTTTTTGTATTGTATTGTATTTATTTATTTCTCAGTAAATGGTACATAGAGACCTTAAATTAAACAAAAAACGAAATGAGGCACCAACCGACGATTATCCCTGAATGCACTATACAAGTGCACCCAAGGACAATCCCCGGTTGGTGTAGCACTATTGCAGAACATGGAAACAAAACATATTAGGCTATGGATTTGGGTGGCTATAATGGATTGGTTACCTTGAACTATGGAAAAACTATGGCCCCTGCCTGACCAATATATTATAAAACATACACTGGAAAATAGCAGGGGGTGACTTGCACACTCAATAATGGGCCCCCGAAATGATAATTATTATAATTATAATGTCACTCCATTTCTATACGAGTGTTTTTTCTTTTTTGAATATTGGCATCTTATTTTAAATATATTCATGTAATTTGTTATCATTTAATTGTGCTTATGTGTTTTTTTTGTGTGCACTGAATAAATGTTTTGTCTATCTACGAGTATCTAAAACAAAAGTATTATTATTGAAAATAAAAAGTTAATGTTATTTAAAATTCACGTTTTTAGTACCAAAATTAAATTATTATGACATAAATTAAATAGACTCTCAATACGATTCTTAGCAACACCCTCACGGATCGGACAGAGTTTTTGTTACACGCTGTATACATACATTATCATATTATGTAATCTTATATACCTATATTGTTATAAACTAGATCAATTATATCAAGTTTGATTTGTAGTGGTAAATAAAGGCTATTTTATTTTAACTCCTGAAATCAGCAATTCATAAACAACTCAACATCATTTCCTTTTTCTTTCTGGCAACATAACATATTCATACTGCATCCAATCAATCAAACATTCAAAAGAAATTCGTATGAAGGTCGAAGAAATCAAATTTCCGTCGACGTCGCGACGCCCGACTTATTGGTCAAGCGAATATTCATACTGAAGTTATACGGAAAGCTATTTTTCTGAATATACAAAGCGATATTTTTGATCAACAATATGTATCAGAGGGATGGGAAAACGGAATATATATAGCCGTCGATATATTTAAAAGTAGTCGAGATTGTGTGACGTTCGGTGAGTTTATTGCATTCGGTATGTTGTGAGTTGTTTCGATGTTTCTGATTGATGATCGATAGGTTTTGTTTGATCAATTATGCTGTTTCCCAACTATGTTGTTAGACGCTGCTATATAGCTAATTGGAAAGGAATTTGTTAGGATGTAGACTTGACAGGCACCATGAATTTTGTTCAAACAAAACGAAAACATTGTAAGTAATATAGTGATCTGTGAATTTTTGTAACAATATTTTGATTTAAAAGTGTGTCCATGTTCTTGCCTTTCTTCTCCATAGGGCTTTGGAAAGTACAACTAGCTTCATCTTTCTGACTGACCGACTCCTTGTCAATTCAAAAGTTTGAAATAATATGTTCGACAGGGTGATAAATACTGATAAATAATATGACGGATCATAGAGAAAATTTGTAGAAAAGAAGATATTTGATGTTGGCAAAATGAGTGTGTTGTACGTAGAATTAGGTTGATGGTAGGTACTATATTGACTGCCAGGAAGATGTGTTGGCTAATGCAAAAGCAAAAAGAAAACTTTATATTCGTATCCTTCCTTCAAGGATACGAATACGTACCTCACAAATCTCCAAAATAAACAAAAGAATATTTGACCATAATGAAGTCGCCAGCATTTTAAGTTGACGTTAACCCCACGTCAGCTTACCCCGAACAAATTCTTTGAGCACACTAGTCGAGACAACCGTCATATTTTAGCTGGAACGTAAGAAATACGGTGGTATCCTTGCATTGTGGGCCACGAAATATCTGTTCGACATATAGCTGTAATTAATTTTTGAGATTTATGTTAGAAGGTAAGAAAAATTGCTGATGATAGTTATTTTAATCCTATAATAGTAAATGAGCAATATTTGTATATACTCGTAATATATGTCGGATCCGGTCATTAGTACGGACACGAAACGAATCGCAAGCGCGCCGCTGGCGACAGGACGTGATCGGTACACCTAAAGCGTGCGCTTCTACAGAGTCGTGATGTTTTAAGGCCACGGCGAGGAGGGATTCAGCCTCGGATCGCATCGGAGTCAAGACGTCGCGGAACTGTTTTCGATTCGTGGTGCTCAGTATGTGTGTTAGTTGTAATTTGTGATCATTGTGTTAATTGGTGATTTTAATAAACGCCGTCGCACTCGTTGTGTGTATAATTTAGCTAGTGTGATTAATTTGATAGTAAATTATTATGTGTTCTGAACTGCAAACTATTTTTCTATTGCGCATTATAAAGTAGTTCTAACAGTGGGTCATTCCTTTTTGTTTTGTTTTTAATTTTTTCTCAGTTAGTTCTAATCATGGTCTGACAGTTTGAGTAATTTAAGTGGCCTACCCAAATGTCCTTTTTTTGGTATTGTTCGTCGAATCGTTGAGCTCCTTAAATTCTGAGTTGAGCTGCACGATAACTGACAAATACGTGCACTGACTGGACAGGCCCTCTCAATCTGTGTGGTGCTTTCCTCAAAAGACCACTTCAGACACCAATCCACATGGCCTTCACATGATCTGACCAAGATTATGTCTGGACTTTAAAAGAGACTGAGACCTCTGAGTTTGTTTCGGCCTTTCTTCTCAGAGTAGTCAGATAGGAAACGCCGACCTCATCTAGTTTTAAAATATGATTGACGTGTAAAAGTGTTTGTACAAACCTACTTACAGAAATAAAATCATTTATCATTTATCATTAGTTAACAGCATCGTTGTGTTTCGGCAGTTAGAGGTAAGATAGCCTCTGTGGTTGCGGATTACGAGTGAAGCTCGCTTTCACCTTTAGCCTGATCTGACTTAACACCAGGTGCGATACAGGCCATGAGCTACACCATTGTAATAAACAAAAAGGAAAAATAAAATAATATTGGCAAATAATAGAATACACAGAACTTTATTACAATGACATGACTTGATGGCTTGTCACGTGTTTATGTGACAATAAAACTTTCTTTTCTTTCTAACATGAAATATTACCATTTCCAGTTACAAGGCAACAATATTGCGCAACTTTATTTTCCCAATAAATATAGGGCTGTAGGTACCTGCAGCCCAACCGCTATACCTTATCGCTTTCAAACGCTACCTTCATTGCCCTACACAAAATCACAGCCCCACAACAGAGGCGGCTCGGGTAAACCTTTGACAAGTAAGATCCAAGACAACATAATCGCATTATATACCAGCGGCTGCAAAATGTTGTGGACCGCTGAGGCTGTAAACTGGCATAATAAATACTATTAACATACGGAAGATCGTCTGCTTCCTGTGTGTGCACTGCCTATTAATACTGCAAAAAACAACTGTCTGCTTGTTAACTTTTACGTCTTAACTGCTGAACAGATTTCGATGAAACTGAGGTACACAGGTAGACCATGACCTACTTTTTAGGGTTCCGTACCTCAAAAGGAAAAAAACGGAACCCTTATAGGATCACTTCGTTGTCCGTCCGTCAGTCTGTCAAGACCCTTTTCTCAGCAACGCGTGGAGGTAAAAAAATTGAAATTTTTATCAAATACGTAAGTCTGTAATTTCTTAGAGATCTAAGAAAATTAAGCTTCTAAGTCAACGCAATAAAAAAATACGGTCATTTACGCGACATATTTTGATACTCGCAAATAAATCAAAATCTACAGGGTACTTCTCGTTGACCTAGAATCATGAAATTTGGTACAAAGCAAGGTCTCACAGCACAAGTAAAGGTAAATGTCCGATTTTTTTTTATTTTATCACAAAAAAAGTTTTTTGCGATAACAAAATTATATTTGCAGTTGGACAATTGACCGAGATGTAAGAACATGTTTTTTAACAAAAAAGTTAAGTTTATTTTGGGATAAATTCATCCCAAATACAGAGCCCTTCATTGTGTGTCGTCCGACACACACTTGGCCGGTTTTCATCCGGTGGAACAATTTCCAACCTAGAGATAGAGGTATTATATGAAACATGTAAATGTGTGACTTGATGTCCTTAATGAATATGTGTTGTTGATACCACAGTATAAATATGAACAGTAGAGAAACTACATAGTATAAACGTTTGAAACGGCATACTAACACAGACGTAATCATTGACGAGACCCTAAGCGATTGTCGCGGTACTGTCAGTCGCGGGTGCCATGTAAGATTAGTGGTCGCCGCGATCTCTTTAATAATGGAGTGTAAGTAATTATTTCATCAAATAGACCTAGTTTCCATAATATCCATATTTATATTGTGGCGTGGTGGGTTCAATTCCCGAGATACTAGATAGTATTGAGTTTTTTCATCAGAAAATCTTAGTAGCAGTCCTGAATCTAGATTTTTATCCAGTTAGTGGCAATATGCTTGCGCCCTATTTTAAATGGGATTCACTATCTCACTCCCTCTGTCCTCCCTGTGGAGAATACACGCGTTATGTTTTGTTCCGTTGTCCTACTGCGATTGAATGTCACTATTTTACGTGGAGCGATTGGCATCCATCAATCACTGGGTAGTGCCGATATTCTAAAGTTTGGACCGTTTCGATCCATTCTGGTGATTGGATCCGACATCCGACAAACAGTTTGAGGTACAACTCTAAAACATTTTACGTCCACTTTTGAGTGTACAAAGAGATTTCTATGTGGAAGAAATTCGTCCATGAATTGACCGCAACTAGTGGAGCTTTGGAACCAGTTTCATTGTTTTTAGGGTTCCGTACGTCCGAAATTTAAAAAAATGGAACCTTTATAGGATTACTTATGTGTCTATCTGTCCGTTTGTCACAGTCAATTTGCTCTAAATTTAATGGACCGATTCAATTGAAATTTTGGTACACATAATGAAGTTCTCTGATCCAAACACGGACATATATCGTAAATAAATAAATTTTGAATATTGTAATGTCCCTTTTGGGAGTCAAATAAGAAAATCAGAAAGAAAAGTTTTGCAAACTGTACCGTGTGACATATCAAATGAAAGGGCTTACAGTACTGTGGTCTCAAACATATTTTTTTATAATTTTAAATAGTTTGTTTTACAGATATTTAAGAAATTAGGTGAAAATTAACCATTCCCCCTTATCTCCGAAACTACAGAGCCTAAAATTTATACAGAAAATAGTTCCATAATAATAGATTACAGGAAAACCTATAAGAAGTCTATGGTTTTAAAATATAATTTTGATGATTCATTTGATATTCATGATCAAGTTAAAGGGGAAAATATACAAGTCCGTCTATCGTACTGTATGGATCGGAATGCTGGGCTGTGAAGAAGACGGATAAAAAAAGATTGTATGTAGCGGAGATGAGATGTTGAGGATGAATGTGTGGAGTGACGAAAATTGATAAAGTAAGAGAAGAGTATATAGATGAGGAGGGAGGAAACGCATGTGACGAAAACAGTGATAAATGTAAATGTAGATGGATGGAGCGGGAGAGGAAGGCCAAAGAAAAGATGGAAGGATTGTGTGAGGAATCATATGAAAGAGAAGGGAGTGAATGATAGCGTGACGGTTGACAGGAGAAAATGAAATATAAAAGTGTTGCGCCGACCCCAAAAGAAATATGGGACAAAGGCAGAAAAATGTTGAAGCAAGCCTGATAATCATTTGTTGTTATTCCACCTTCTTCTTAGAATAAGAAGAAGAAGAAAATTCCATATTCAAAATTCAAATTCAAATATTTTGTTTCACATAAACCTACAAGGGCACTTGGGAAACGTCAGAAGCTAGGTGTACGGTTCCAATTGGTCATTTCCTATGGAGAAGAGCCGGAAAAAAAACTCCACGGTTACTCTTTTAAAATTATTGGCTTTTACAATATTTTCAAATGACAGTGTTATTATGTATGGGAGGACAGTGTAGGTCTTTCAACAAGTACCAGGTACTTAACAAAATAAAAAAAGTCAATAAATCTACAGTCCACTAAGCCTTCAGCGTTTTCACTTCACAAAATAGAAAATAATCTATACAAAAGATAAATAAATTAATAAAAATAAAAACCTATTATAATTGAACGCAATTACATGATTGCTATTACAACTGTAACAAATCTGAATAATTATCATAATAATCATCAATTTAATTGTAGGTATTTAATTTTCAATAATAGTATGATTATGTCAAGGACGAATGTAAAAAATAATCATGGTATTTGGGAGCAGTTAATAGTTTCTCACATAATTATATTATTAATTAGACTGTAGGTTTACGAAAAATTAAACAAACTCCCATCCAATTTTTTAATATTGTAACCGTAGTTTTCATAAAATAATTCCGCATTATGATACTGGAAGCTGAAAATATAAACACGATTTATTACAGCATTTATGGTGAATAAAAAAGTAAATATTCACAAGAACGGGAGCAACATTTGTATGAGACAAACGTGACTGGAATGATGGTAACGAAGCGAAAACACGGTTGCGTACACACTCACTAGTTTATTTACAAAAAATGTTGGACCTAAAGCCTCGTTCAGATCACCCTAGCATTTCTTTTAAACAATAAAAAGAACAATAAGAGAAAAAAAAACTTAAAATAAAAAACGTAGATTTAAATAACTCAAGTGCTTAGTGGTACAACTTGAACAACGAAAAACACCGTCAATGTAGTTAATTTATTCAGGCGTGACCTTGCGTAAATTCATTGTAAAATACAATAGACGTGGATATATTTAGTAACCTGTTCCGCTTAGCTATTTCTAAAGAGCCATAAAAAACCCTGAAAGAAGTCTACACGTGTTTCACCTCTCAACGAGGCATCCTCAGGATGACGATTGACTTGTCGTGAACCCGAAACGGCGTATTGCCACGCCGAGCGCTGGACGCAGAGAACTAGCTTTGTCTACGTAGTACAGATCGGGTGCAATACCTCATAGTGCTGTGCATTTACTTGCCAAGTGAACATATTCTATCTGACGAGGTTTTTCATATACAGTAGGAAGTAAGCGGATGCCAAGTAATTATAGATCATTATCAATCACTTATTTTTTCAACTTAAAGTAATATCTACCTACCAATAATTTTATATGCGTGTAAAATTATTCCAATCCAAAATATAATTTAAATTGACTGTCACTCAATGTTAACGTTAGTCGATTCGTTTTAGTTTTAAAGAGTTTCCTTTGTTGCAACCTTTTTTTTTTTCTAAGTACATTTTGATAAAAACTTGGGAAATAAAAAATACATTATTTTAAATTTAAAAATTAAATTTTTCCCGAGATACGATAGGTACTCTTTGTATCAAGATAATACCATCAGAAGGCGTCTAAAGACCTTTCTAATACTCTCACAAAAAAAATGATGTTCCATTTATTACGGCGAAACATGGCTACTTCTCCGTCAAGACACACGCTCCGGTTGTTTAGAATGTCTGGAAAAGAAGCCACTTTGTGTGCACACAGCTATCCTTGTGTGTTGAGCCACTCTGTGTGCTGTCTTCCCTTCAATAGAGCTTGTCTACGCTACAGACAACAAATGTGGTACAATGACTTTGAAGGATGTGTCACAGGTAAGGTTTTTTATTGAGAGGTAGGCAAATATTATTTCCCGCATTAGTTAGAAAACAAAAACAGGCAAAGGTTTTGTTTTTATTTTGTTTCTGTTCTAAAACAGAAACAAAAAACCTGTGCCTGATTTTGCGATCGTTATGAAGCTTTGCGTAGAAAAATAGAAGTTTTTTTTTTGTGATTATTCGTCTTTATCCATTACAGTTTTCAGTGATGGACACTACTTAATATGCAATGCAGTATTATGAATTTTGAGAGAAAACTAAAAACGTAGAATTTTTTTCAGGCTTCAGTGCGTACCCGCCTTTAAAACATACTCGTAAACTGAATAAAATACTTGACTAGCATAATCTGAACCCGCCTTAACAGATGCAAATAGAATAGCTGGATACTTTTTTCGTTCCATTTTTACGTTCTATTTTTATGATATTAAAACCTTGCTATTGAGGGTAGTTTGAAAATGGAAACTGACATACTGAAATTCCACAGATCTACTTCCGTGCAGCTTCACATTATGACGTTTAGCATCCGCCATATTGAATTTTCAATGACATCAATGGAGCAAAAGTGCTCGATACTGTCTTTATCATCAAAACGATGAAAACAAATTCTTACATAAGTAGGTTATCACCTTATTTCTGTTCATTGTTTAGGATACACAGAACTAAATAATAATAAAAAAATCTTAAACATAAATTTATTAAGGAAAGAAAAACGCTTCTTTTGCCTCTACCACAGTCATCAACAGATTCTCGATCAAACTAATTTTAAGACGTCACATTTTCGCATTTCTGACTGACACAGCTCCAGCTCCTCTTCGTGCATGAAGAGCTTCACTCAAACGCACACAAACGCAAACATAACTCGAGTTGTTTTATAATTTTTATCGAACATCAAAAGTAGGAGATTGCAAGCAATATTTTCCAGAATATTCGATATGTTTGTTCATTATTTTCTTCAAATATTGTGCGCTAATGGGCTTCGTACTAGATATACTTGTTTTTGTTTTAATGATTCGACGTTCGATGTTCGGTTAGCAGAAAAGTGGTTTTTGTTCCAGAATTTTTATAGACATTTTTAATTAATTTATTAAAATTTTAATGGATGGTAACGTCGATATGGATGCTTTTGTCCGTTCATTGAAATAAAATGATTGAGTAATGGTAGCTGTCTGAAATTAAGAGGCGTGCCTTAATTTCAAATAAAAAATAATTTACAAACTGTGCAATTAAGTTTCATGTGTGCCCGGGACATATTCTTTAGTAGAATTTCCCTTGTGGCTTGCAACATTAAAGGTATCTTTTAGACTTTGTTCACGCACTCTACCACGGACAAGATAAAGCCATGCTTTCGGTTATTGTAGCTTTTGCTATAAACTCCAGCAAACGTAGGTACTGCTTGCTGTTCAAAGGTAAACGCAGGATGTTTGCTAGAGTTTTATCTACTTGAGCCATTTCTCCGACAAATAGGTTATACGTACCATATAGCACGCAGACCAATAGGGGCTCGTGGCTAAGTAATAACAGACACACGGATCGATTTTAAGCAACGCTTGCCGAGGTCGGTCCGTGGATGGGTGACTATTCATTACATACCGAGACTCGTGTCTCGATCCCGACTATCATTTGTAGATCTTTGACAGTCGTTACGGGTAGGTAAGCCCAGTCTCAAAACCAATCTTACCAAGGGGTATCGTGTTACCCAGTAACTGGGTTGTGGAGATCCGATATAATCCAAAATATGACGTAGGTATAAAGACTGACATTGGCTTTGAAAGCGGTCCATGACAGAAGTTGTGCGTTCAATGCACTTTCAGCGCAATGAATTTTATAAGTACTGCCGTCTCATAAAACGCTGCCGACGAGGTGATTCCGTGCTCTGTCGCATTAACTTTTCCACATTAAGTATATAAAGCCTTACTTCCATGACAAAAAAAACAGTGGCACTCCGGGAGTGCCGACAGAAGTGAATACTTGAACAAGACCGCCTTGGTGGAAGAAAAATACTTGCATAGAAAATTGATCTGTAACATAATATAAATAAAGAGCACAATCGCGTTTACAAAAATGAGGTGTTGGTAACGGTGTGACGAGCTGAATTGTTTTTTCCCATCTCAAAAATGCCCAACGTGCTTAAGAAGTTTTCACTTCAAAAATCTGTTCATCACAAAAGCGAAAAACCTAGATGGAGCATAACAAATCCTAACTAATATAAACCCGAAAGTCTGTTTATTTGTTTGTTACTCAAACATCCCTCGACGAAGCGATGGATCGTAATGAAATTTTGGGTGCGGGAATGTAAGGCTAGGGAAAAGGTCTGATATACCCAAATATTCAACCTGCGTCCCGGCGGGATATTTGTGTCTGACCCGTTTTATATGAGCTTGCTCTTGGAGACAAGGTATTAATACTAGCAAAACTTAGTATTAAAACTAGGCAAGAGATACCTTCTAAAAGTATTCCTATGATTTGGATGGTAAGTAAGTAATAGTGGTGATAGTAAGTAGCTGAAGGGTGGGCGTTTTGGGGGATTGTCTTATGTAATTTTAACGTTCGAAAAGTGCTGATTCTCAGCCTAGTTTGAATAAAATGAATTTTGAATTGAAGTACCTCAGTATGTAGAAAGTTAAGTGGTTTATTTGCGCCCACAAAAAGATTTTCGTAATAATTTGTAGGTTCGTCTTTGACTGATGCTAGGATATTTTATCATCGGTTGACTATGCATACATGCATAGTTATTTTAATTCATGAAAATTCAATAAAAAATGAAGGATGAAAGAAACGAAAAGATAAATTGTTTTATTGTCACACGTGCATTTAAAAATCTTAAAACTGGTATTAGCGCCATCTATATTCTTGGTTACAGCACTACGTGTCGCAGCAGTTTATATCCTACCAAATTCACTTCAAAATCGCTCAACGCGCTTAAAGAAGTTTTCACTTCAAAAATCAGTTAACTCGATAAAAATTTCTAATATTATGGTTCGTAGCAATTGGCTAAACACTAAGTTTGGTCCCATATTGATTGGCTTGGCATGTTAGTAAAACCGCAACCAAAAGCCAAAATCACAAGATCATCTCCTTTGTCTATCGATATCACCCGTCAATAATCTGACATCTATAAGTGAATTCACATCGCGAACACACGTCCTGTCAAATTACGGGCAGTCTCCAAAAAGAGGGTGTTGACAACACTAGGAGCGATATTAAAAGTCCCAACTCAAGAGCTGGTATTAGGTACGCCTGTGGTCGCGTCAGCTGTCTCTCGACCCATGTTAGCAACGAAGGTATGCGTGGGTGCTTATACAACCGAATCAACAAGTTTAGGGAATTGTGGGTTTTGTTTATTTATGTTTTGTTATTTAGTTAGTACTGTGCTCACACCTCGCGAGAACTTTTCTTTGCATTTTACCTAGCCAAAGAACACACAAATATAATTTAAAAAGACATGGAATTCCGATAAAATATGATTACCAATTTTTAGATTGATTAGATTTTTGTAATATTACAAAAAGTCATTTGTTTTTTTTACCATTTCTTCGGAAGAATATATAGGTTCAGTAAGTACCAACAGCCAGGTGGTATTGTAATTTTAGGCCGTACGATGTTTTAATTTATTATTCAGAAATGCTAACAATCTGTTTTTAAAGTCCGTTCAATACACATGTCAAGTAAATTACATTTTTGTTGTATTAATCACATGTAAATTACCCTAAGAATTTTTGTTTGATTCACCGTTCAGTACGATCAAATCAATTAAATTTGATCACGTTGATGTCACCGTGCCATCGACTAAACACTTAGGTAGTAAGTCTTCCTTTCAATGCCAGTCTTTAAAGAACAACCCACTAATCAAAGACACCAATGAATTGATGAAAATGGATCATTTTTCATTCGAATAAATCGACAAAATGTATAAGACAGTTGTTTCCTTTTTGTTGTGATTTCATGGTTGCTCCTATTGTAAAATTTGTTCATAGAGATGAGTACAATGATCTCGTAAGACGTTTAGGGTCAACAAAAAATATAAGAACACGGCATTCATTTATTTTTAGAGACAAATATTATCCATAGTTCCACGTGGGAGTGAACGAATCACGTCAAGCCCTGACTTCTTATAATGACAGGAAATTTTTGTGTAAATATTTTACAGGGATAAATAATATTTAAAAGATTAAGATAAAGTCTATTGGTAAACATAAAGAAATTAAGATCGAAAATATATTATCATAGGTAAGGACCGTAAGCCAGTTTTAATAAGGTATCCGAAAAAGAACGAAAAACTTTACGTATTATCAGAAAGAAAAATCATGGACAGATACTTTATAAGTTACTAGCTTTCACCCGCGTGGATGTTGGAAAATATCCCAAGGGAACGTGCTACCAGGATTAAAAGGAAGCGAAGCAATGATCGCATTCCTAATAGCCGAGGAAAAGGTCACTGACCCTGTCGTAGCGCCAGGCCGCCCACGCCCGTCAACCATAATTATTTTGTTACGCGTAATTTTGAATCTGTGATATATTTTAAAGTATTAATTTAAATGATATTATGATGGCATATTTTAATCTAAATTAATAGCCCAATTTAAAAAACATATTTTATTTGCTATGGATTCATATAATACCGGTCAAAATAGCTTTGGAAATAACAATAAAATTGCTATCAAATTCTGGAAGATTAAAATAGACATCCTATCGCGGACTTTTCTGTTGAATTTTTTAAGATGTGCAACCCTGTAAAATATTAATTTTATGTATCTCTTACTGTACAGTCTTACACTGTACATGTTTTGCTGACGCGGTGGTTTACACCATACGTGCGTCATTTTTTTTACTATCAATATACATAAATTACAATAAATCAGCGAGTGCGATTACTGCCACGCGGTGACTAACATTAGAGAAAGGAATCGTCAACAGTATTACTTACGAATATGTTATGGGGTTTTGGTTTCCGCACTTAGTCCATAAGGTGGACCATTGTACGTGGGCCATGGCGGCCGTTTGGTTGTTATTCCAACCAGCCCACCTCCCTCCAGAAGTTAATTAAAGCTCCTGGCCTGTTCAGAACATCTGCAAAAGATCTGGGTGACCCGAGGGTTTCTGTTCTAATCTGGGTGACGCCTGTGCATTCAAAGAGCACATGCGCGACGGTTTCCTCAGCCTCCATGCACGCCCTGCACAGAGGACTGTCCGTTATGCCTATTGTGTGGAAGTGTTTGTTTAGCGAGCAGTGTCCCGTGATGGTCCCCGTCACCAGACGCAGGCCGTTCCTGTCCAGGCGTAAAATACGCCTGGTTAGCTTGTTATCCAAGGATGGCATGGCTTCCTTGGACTGCCTGCATCCCGGTGTTGAGGTCCACCAGTACTCCGCTTGTGTGTGGGTGTACTCCTGTAGCCACCTGCGTATTTGGTTGTAGGGGATTGGTACGATAGGCTCGGGTCCACAGACTGCCATGCTAGATCCTCTTCTAGCGAGTTCATCAGCTGCATCGTTACCTAGCGACCCGCTGTGTCCTTTTATCCATTGCAGTGTCACAGTGTTGCGGCTAGAAACAGTTACCTGCTCCAGTGCATTATGACATTCTAGTATTAAGCTCGAGGTAATATATTTTTTCCGTAAGGATTGGAGAACAGAAGCGCTGTCGGAGAGTATACGAACGTGGGTGTCAGTAACTTTCCTGGCTTCTATGGCGTGGACTGCCTGTATGATGCCCACACACTCCGCCTGATAGACGGTGTTGAACATACTCAGCGGGCGGGATATATTTATGTTGAGGTCGTGTGAGAAGACTCCGACCCCAGTACCGTAGTCGGTCTTCGATCCGTCGGTATATACTCTCAGCTCTTCCGGGCCTGAGTAGTCACACTGTTCTTCTGTAAGTATTATGTTGTAGTGCTTTTGAAAGTGGTGTGATTTCGGGGCTTTGTCGCAGGATGATGCCATCATCGGCTGTCGCTTGATCGCATCTTCCTTTATACGCGTGTGCTTAACTCTGGAGTCTTTGCTTAATGTTCCTGATAAATGGAGTCTAAAGGCGGCCAGGGCCGCCTCCTCCCGCACAATTAGGTGCAGAGGCGGCAGTCCAAGCATTGCCTGTAGGGCGGCAGTGGGTGTGGTTCTCATACTGCTGGTGATTGCAACACAAGCAAACCGCTGCAGTTTTTCGAGATCTCTTTGGGCTGTACTCAAGTCTGTCCTGGGCCACCAGACCAGTGAGCCGTATGTAATAAGTGGTCGGATGACTGTGGTGTATAGCCAGTGGGTGACCTTGGGGCTAATCCCCCAATTCCTGCCAAGCAGTCGCTTGCATTGCCACAGGGATATACTGGCTTTTGTAATGATATAGTTCGTGTGTTTTGCCCAGTTCAATTGTTTGTCCAAAAATATGCCCAGGTATTTGGTTTCAGTCGAGAGACTTAGGGTTGTTCCAAAGAATCGTGGTAGTTGTAGTGTCGCTAATTTCCTCTTTTTTGTGAAGAGAATCAGTTCGGTTTTTGTGGGGTTCACTGAGAGTTGGTGCTTGTCGCACCATTCCTCTACTATCTTTAGGGCTTGACGCATGAGGTTGCATAGGGTATTTTCGTGGGTCCCGTTTATTATTATAGTTATGTCATCGGCGTAGCCTACAGTGAAATAACCTTTGTCATTGAGTGTTTTGATGAGGCTGTCTACTACCAGGTTCCATAGAAGCGGCGAGAGGACGCCCCCTTGCGGGCAGCCCTTCGCAACGATGGCCCTCGTAGTGTCATTTACTGTGACTTGCACAGCTCTCAATTTGAGCATGTTGGTGATCCAGCCGCTCAGGGTCGAGTCTATGCTGTGTCTGTAGAGTGCCATGTTTATACTATTAAACATGGTTTTGTCAAAGGCGCCCTCAATGTCAATGAAGGCAGCCAGTGCCGAGCATTTGTGGTCCACTGCGCATTCAATTTTAGAAACCACGCTGTGCAGCGCTGATTCTGTTGATTTGCCTATGGAGTACGCATGCTGTTGTTTGTGAAGTGGTTTTACCCGGAGCGGCCCATCTCGGATGTGCCTGTCACAGAGTCTCTCCAGGGTTTTTAGTAGGAAGGATGTAAGACTTATGGGCCTATAAGCCTTGGGTTGTGTATAATCGGTTTTTCCCGGTTTGGGTATGAAAATGACTTTCACCTCACGCCATGCGAGAGGTATGTGTCTAAGTGCTATGCAGGCTCGGTAGACCTCTACCAGCCATGGTGTCAGATAATCTACTCCCCACTGCAGTAGTGCTGGGAAGATGCCGTCCAGTCCTGCCGACTTGTATGGCTGAAAGGTGTTGATAGCCCACTTTACTCGGTCTTCTGTTACTACGTTGCGGGCTCTTGACCAGTCATGATCCGTTGGGGTCCATTCTGGTTCAGCCTCCCACGTTCTGTCCTCTAGGACTCTACAGTCTGGGAAGTGAGTCTCGAGAAGGACCTTACTGGTTTCATGGTCAGTTAAAGTGTACGAGTTATCAGGTTTTTTAAGCGCGCCGAGAGTCCGGTCCTGATCGGTTGATAGGATTCAACACAGTATTACTTGTAAACACAATTATACGTAATAAACCTAACGGCAACTAAGTGATCTTTTCTCTACGCGCTTCAACCTAAACAACAACCTTAACAACAACAACTCTGCAAGTGTACAAACCGTACACTTACGGTTAACGCGGCGCACGCCAGTAAATCTTCCAGTCAGCATGATTTTTTCCGATATCTTCAACAATAATCAATAATTATATCAGCCAATTTACAGATAGAGCTATCCACGAAGACGCGCCCCACTCCGCGATTACTGAACTGTAAGCTGTACTTTAGTACGGAGTGGAGTGGAGTGGGGTGCGTCTTCGTGGATGGCACTATCTATTCACAAAAAATTAATGAATAATACGCCTAAACCTTCCTCATGAATCACTCCATCTATTGACGATCGGTTGTTTTTGAGTTTATCGCGTTCAGAGGTAACAAGACCAGTATAAGCTGATCTCTTATTCTATTGAAACTTCGTACTAGGCAATCTCAAGGTGACAGAGGTGCGGTTGACCGTACCTATGAACCACGTGTGTATAGAAAAATATATTTTTGACATTCACATAATTAAGATGAGCTGAGATCAAGCAATAGTCAACGACTTATTAATATAATTTGCACAATACTTAATACTTGCACAAAATAAACACATTATTTTTTCTTATAACAAAACCCAGAAAAACGGATTAAATCTGGCGGTCACATAAGTTTGTCACAACATCAACTTCCTTTCAAAATAAGACGTAAAAGGTAGTCAATTGGAATGAATTACAAAAAAACGGCGTTTCACTAAAGAGTTTTAGGATACATGCGCTATTTCTGGGTTTAAATCCAATATGTTAGTAGGTGTTATAATGTGCTTCTAACACGCCCCTTATATTAGTACTAAATCGAGTGGAAACTCATTACGTCTAAGAAAAATAATCGTATGTGCTTACAAGGCTTTTGTGGGTTTTTAATTCCGTATCAAAAGACACACGAGACTCTAAAGAAGGAGTCTTGTTTCTATACCATCTTTGTCCGTCTGTCACGGTTCTGTTTAGAAAGCTAACGCTCTGTTTTATTAGACATTTTCCTTGGTATACAGTTTCTAGATTTGTCTTCCTTAATATTCGAATTCTTCATTCGGCCTTAAACTACATAGCGCATGCATAATGTATCACGAGTAACTGGGTTGCAGTAGTAAGGCTGCAATGTTCCGTATAAAATATTGATATTCAACCGCATTTGGTTAAATGGGAAGCCGAACCGAACATATTGAAGACATTCAACAGAACCGACGGATGTAATTCTCAAAACCCACATCGTCCGGTCACTATGAAGGGCTTTAAGCCTTTAAGCCTCTTTTGATGCGTTTAACAGCATAACACCACTTGAAGAGGAAGAATCTATGAATAATTTCTTGCGACGGTCGTAAACTGCGCAGATTGTAAACACTTCAATTTACAACTTTACATTATTCATGACAATTCCAACCAGGCTAATACCTGCACTCTTATTTAAGGCGATGCAGATTTTAATAAACTTTCCACTATGAGTACACAATTTTGTTGGCGTGAAATTTAAAATCTCACCTTACATTTTACATTAGGGGAATATGCAAAGAGTGTGTATTATAAGAAATTTTAAAAGCTAGCTCGACTGAACTGTTTAGTGCTGAGGATTAAACGACACACGACACTGAAAGCTCTTTGACACTCAACGAACGAGTAATTGAATGTACGCCCAAAGTAAGTCTCGCGCTTTATACACGAGAGGAAATGTCGCGCAGCTGTGGAGGCGGTGGGAATGTTCGATGAAGCGATCGCTTAAGAATTTTAGTTTTGAAAAATTCAGTTTTCGTTGGCGAAAGGTAAACGGTTATTTTTAGAGATGGTCAGTTTTGTAACTGAAATGATCATGTATCTAATCTAAATATATAAAAGCGAAAGGTCACTCACTCACTCATTCATCACGAAATATCGAAAACTGCCTGACGTATAAAGATGAAATTTGGTTGGGAGGTAGTTTATAGTTAGTAGACGTCCGCTGAGAACGGATTTTTGGAAATTCGATCTTTAATGAGGTGACAAGGAGGGATTTTGTTTGTATAAAAAATCTTATTCCTTGAGTTAATAAACTTGAAACTTGGTACGAATATTTATCTAAGTAAATTATAAAGTTTGCCATTTCAGTTTTTCTAAACTACTCCCTAAAGGAGGTTTGGGGGGTGTCAAAGTTTGTATGGAAGAATTTTAACAAGCTGTCTGATTAACTCGAAACTCAGTACTTATAATTAAAACTGAAAAAATAAAAACTTATATCAGGGTTTTTTGAAAATCTACCTCTAACGGGGTGAAATGGGGTATTTATTTTTACAGTGTCTGATTATATGACTTGGTTAACTTGAAAATTGGTATAAATAAATCAATAAGTCAAATACTGGAAACGTCATAATGACTCTTCAAAAATTATTATTACGCTATTTGTGATGGGGGAAGAGCAATATTACAATAAGTTCGTATTCTTCTATAGTTTACCGCAAATTTTTAAAAGGCTAGCCACAATGTTAGATTATTGCAGATAATTACGGTTTTAATATTTTAAAAGATTATCATCACGCTATAGCTTTATGGATCTAAGCAATCAATCATAACATTTAAAGGGTGGATTTTGAGATGGGGCTATAAGGGCAGGTACCTTAACTATTGTCGCTACAAGAAAACAGTCTTAGAAGACTGTCCTCAGCTTTTTGAAACATGTTGATCTGCATTCACAGATTTTGAAAAAAATGTACAGTCAGTAAGAAAATGGCCAATTTTCACAAAAAAAATTTTTGATGCCAGTCGATCCTATTTCTTATTACTAGGGTCTAAAAACTATATCGGGCCAACTGAGATTTGAGTACACGAATGTTTGTCTGTATGTTATCTTTTCACGCCTAAACCACTGAACGAATTTCGATAAAATTTTGCAAGGAGATAAATGGCATCCTAGGGTAGGTTAGGTTACCGCCATGGGATCTGGAGGCAAAGGTCCTCGCGCACATTTGGGAGTGGCGCGAGGAGGCGAAGCGCCGGGGCCTAACTCCGATGCCGCAAGAAGTCGCGGCACAGCGGACAGAGCTCCGGCGGGATCTCATGGCGGAATGGAGAGTGCGATTGTCGCAACCCAGCGCTGGGCACGCCACAATTGCGGCGATAAGACCCCTCTTTGAGGAGTGGCTAGAGAGGCGCCACGGCGTCCTCACTTTCCGCCTGACGCAGGTACTCACCGGACACGGCTGTTTCGGGAGGTACCTGTTCAGGATAAAGCGGGAGGAAACGCCCGGGTGTCGTCACTGTGTGGATCGCCCGGAGGACACGGTGGAGCATACGGTGGAGGTCTGCCCGGCTTGGGCAGGGCATCGCCGTGTCCTCGTGGATGCGATCGGCGGCGGTGATCTCTCGCGTCCGGCCCTGATTCGGGCCATGCTACGGAGCGAGAGGAAATGGGAGGCCGTCACCTCTTTCTGCGAAGCAGTAATGCTTGCGAAGGAGGAGACGGAGCGCGTGAGGGAGAGGCAAATTTCGCGCCCTCGCGCCCCTAACCGCCGCAGCAGGAGACGCCCTGGGCGTCGGGAATCGCAGGAAGATTTCCGGCCACCGTAGGCGCGGGCTTGCGGACGGTGAGCAATAGGTAGCTCGCGGTTCGATAAGGACCAGGCCCAGGTTGACGGCGCGTTGTGTTCCACGCGCGCCTCAAAGAGATGTCAGCAGAATTGACGGGGTCCGCTAGGACCAATGCCTGCCGGGGGTTCGAAGAAAACCGATGGGGAAATCGTGGCCCCCGGCAACATGGCATAGGAAGGAACACGGGTGGGTTTTAGACAGTAAGAGTCTGACACGCCCTCCCGCTCCACCCAGAGCGGGAGAAGTTATTTGATAATTTCCCACCCAAAAAAAAAAAAAAAAAAGGGTAGGTTAGGTTACTTTTTGTCTCAAAAATAATCCTAAAGGGAGTTTTCTCGCCAAACTTCATGCTGCTAGGTCAACAGGAAGTACCATATAGACTTTGTTTTATTTGCGAGTGTCAACATAAATATGCGGTATATGGCCGTATTTTTTCATTGCGTTGACTTAGAAGTTTGATTTTTTTTACAGCTCCAGAGGACCGCAGATTTAAGTTTTTGATATCTATTTCAACTTGACGCCTCCACGCATTTCTGAGAAAAGGGTCTTGACAGACAACGAAGTCATCCTTTAAGGGTTCCAATTTTTCATTTTTGAGTACTAAACCCTAAAACAGATTTATTACCTGCCTGTTACCTTTTCATGCAGTAACGGCTGAACGTATTTAGATGAAAGACATATAGATTGGCCATAAGCTGGGTTAGGACATAGGATACCCTGGATTCCGGTAGCATGTTCCTGTGGGATATTTTCCGACATCCACGCGGGCGATGCCGCGGGCAAAAACTAGTGTTTTTTATTTAATGTAGACCCTGCTAATACCTACAGTTAGATGTAAGGCGTGAAAATAAATAGGTACGGTCAAACTGAAACAAAGATGAAATTTAATTAGGACAAATGTTTAATGAAATATCTTTATTAACGCCCAGTAAACCCAGAGTCGTAAGTTATACAAAAATAATTGCTCGTAATAAGAAACTTTCGAATAATTATCACGAACAGACTTACTATTTGGTTGAAAAAGTCGAAATGTTATTTCAAGTCTGGCAAATTCAAATCCAACTATTTAACGTAGTTAACCCGAGTAATCTATTTAGTTTGCTCATGACCAGCAGTGTAAACGAAACGCCGAAAGAGCGAAGATTAAATTAAAACAATTAACCCGAAATTACTAACGAACCATTTTTTTTTTTCGGGTGGGAAATTTTCAAATAACTTCTCCCGCTCTGGGCGGAGCGGGAGGTAGTGTCAGACTTTCACTGACTAAAACCCACCCGTGTTTCTTCTGCTGCCTGTATTGCCAGAGGCCATGGTTACCATTTTGGACAAAACCGCAAACCCGGCAGGCATTGGCCCTATCGGACCTCGTCAGTTCTGCTGACATCTCTTTGAGGCGCGCGTAGAACACAACGCGCCGTCGACCCGGGCCTGGTCCTTATCAGACGGCGATCTACCCATTGCTCACTGTCCGCAAGCCCATGCCTACGGTGGCCGGGAATTGGCCTGCGACTCCCGACTCCCAGGGCGTCTCTTGCGGCGGTTAGGGGCGTGAGGGCGCGAAATTTGTCTCTCAATCACGCCTTCCGCCTCCTCCTACGCGAGCATTACTGCTTCGCAGAAGGAGGTGACGGCCTCCCATGCCCTCTTGCTCCGTCCGAGAGATCACCGCCGCCGATCGCCTCCACGAGAACACGGCGATGCTCCGCCCAAGCCGGGCAGACCTCCACTGTATGCTCCACCGTATCCTCCGGGCGATCCACACAATGGTGACACCCGGGCGTTTCCTCCCGCCTTATCCTGAACAGGAAGCTCCCGAAGCAGCCGTGTCCGGTGAGGACCTGCGTCAGGCGGAAGGTGAGGACGCCGTGGCGCCTCTCCAGCCACTCCTCAAAGAGGGGTCTTATCGCCGCAATTGTGGCGTGCCCATAATGTCGTGTCATGCATGTCCTGTCAGCTCCATCTTTCAGGAACTGATGGACGCTAGTGATGGTCCATCGCTGGGTTACGACAATCGCACTCTCCATGATGCCATGAGATTCCGCCGGAGCTCTCTCCGCTGTGCCGTAATTTCTCGCGGCAGCGGAGTTAAGCCGCCGAGTTTCGCCTCCTCGTGCTACTTCCAGATGTGTGCCAGGACTTTTGCCTCCAGATCCCATGGCACTAATGAACCTAGCTTTATAATTTTGATGTATTTACTTTTTTATTAAGAGCCCTATTCCATTTTTTACGCAAATTCATTATTTTTGACACTGTAATTTTGAGCAGCAGAAATATATTTTAACTATTTGATTATGAATAATTATAACTATAGTGCCATTCTCTTTCTTGTAAGTTGAAGTTACACATTATTTTCGTGTAATTAAATTTAATGTAGTTTTATCTTATTTTAGTGAGAAACTAATGAAACGTTTTAATTGTAGATAGAAATTTTACATCATATTAGTTTATTTGATAAAATTGTGTTTCTTTGGAATATAATGGACGCTGAATCAAGATATTTATTGCTTTTCACAGAAATTCTAGAGCTCCAATAAACAAGAAAAACATTCAACTTATCTTTTAGTAATTTTATCTTTTATTAGAATTGTATGAAATATTGTGAATTTGAGCTACAAAGTTCTGTTGCCGACGGTTTTTCTTGTAAACTGAGTTCGTAAAATATTTATAGTTTACACAAAAACATAAATTAAAATGATATAAAAAATAACTCCAACTTACAAGAAAGAGAATGGCACTATCGTTATTTACAAACAAATAATTAAATATCTTACTACTGCTAAAAATTACAGCGTCAAAAAACATGAATTTGCGAAAAAACTGTAATAAGGCTATTATGGAATGAATAAAGTTAAACATTTTGACGCTTTGCTCAAGCTTAATTTATAAGTAAGCAGGTTCTGTCTATTTTTTTTCTTCTTTAAATGTTATAACTTGTGTATACAGCGTCATTGGTTACTATATGTCGACAATCCGTTAAAGGGATGTATGAGAGGTCATTTGCAACCAAATGACCTCTCGTGACTCCTATGCAAATGTCAACCATTTTAGAGTAATTTGGCATTTAATATTTTAAAATATTTTAAATAAAAATATGAAATGTCAAATGACTCGAAATTTTTTGACATTTTCTTATGAGTCAAAAGGAGTCATTTGGTTGTAAATGACTTCTCCTACATCCCCTTAATAGATTCCCGACATATAACCAGTAAACCTATACAAGGTGCAGTTTTGGATCTGCAAAACATTTTAGGAGGTAATTATGTTAGTGATTCTCGACCCGAATCAACAATAAAATGGGCAGGTATTTTTTTTACATTTTATTCTTATTTACGGAAATCGGTAAGTGTGAACTCCCGTTTTTAAAACGAGGCCAATCTGTACGTGTCCTTAAACTGCGCTTTCACACACACAGTGACATGACGCGCGATACTATCGCAATGGGTGATTCTGTTTATTTGAAGAGGGTTATTAAGAGAGTTATTCTGAAAAACAATAAAATTTAAAAATCGAAAATAAAAAGTATTATTGATTATTGACTTGGTATCGTATTGTTATATGATTATTTACGAGTGTCATAACACCCTCCTGAAATGTTTTGCAGGTTCAAAACTGCACCTTGTATATTAGCAGTAATACCTTACCTAATTACTTTTTAAAATCAATGTTGAATGTAAATGCCGTTGGTGTTCTAAAATAAAATAAGTGGGTGGTCATTTTAAAATAACATTATTTATATTGGGTCTTGGTGTTTCAGGTTTTAATGTCGATTTTTTCCAAGTTTTTTAGCGCTTAGTGGTCGTTGACGTAATTTTTTTTCAAAACTGAATTAACTTTTTATTAGCAAATCAGTTCAGCCAGTCACGCAGTCACTGACTGGTTGTTTTTGCCAACCGTGACCATTGGTGTTTTTATTGTCTGGATTCTACAAATAAAATCCTTTTCAGAAACAATTTTCAAATTCCAAGCAAAACGCCAAAAACGGCAAAACGTCATAAATGAACTAACAACAATTTTCACTTCGACAAACGTAACACGTACAATTTTCCAACAATGTTGGTGACAAAATAAAGTTGAATGAATTCAGCATCCATATATTCTATAAGGGACTCAAAGCATAAAGACTGCTAACGGCAGATAAGCGTTATGTTGAAGCTAAAATAAAACTAAGATACTTAAAATAAGACAAACAAGACAAAAATACTTTTTACGTTCGCCTTTCTAAGGTGGTTTATAGACGAGCGACAAGTTGCGAATTTTCTGCCGGTATTAAAGTGTTTCTGTGGTTTTCCTGGTTAAAACCCAACAATACAAATGAATGTTTTTGGATGTTAACACTATGCGATCCTTTAATTTTTTACTTTGAATGATGTAACCAATATTTTGTAACAATATGTAATACATACATACATACATAAACTCACGCCTTCTTCCCATGGGGGTAGGCAGAAACTACAGAACGCCACCTGCTCGTTTGTAACAATATTTTGATTTAAAAGAGTGTCCGTGCAGTTTCATGCCCGTTCTTCTCCATAGGAACCTACTACGCTTTGGAATGGGCAACTAGCTTCATGTTTCTGATTGCGCGACCCCTTGATAATTCAAAAGTACCTGTAATTGGTTTATTTGAATTAAATGCTTTGAGTTTGAGTTTGAACTATTGTCTGGCAGTTTGAATACTTTATGCGGCCTACCCAAAATTTTCTTTCTTTGGTATTGTTCATCAAGTTGTTGAGTTCTTTAAGTTCTGAGTTGAGCTGCACGTTTACTGACAAATGCGTGCACTGACTGGACAGGTCAACTCAAATCTGTGTGGTACTTTCCTCATAATACGATCACAGACACTAATCTGCATGGTCATCATATATGGCCAGACCAAAATTCTGTACCTTCAGTGAAAAGTGATATATCTTGACCTATATCAGTTTTAATATTCTTACACTAAGTTTAACAGTAAAAAAATGCAATTTTTGGTCTAATTGGTAAGATTCCTCTAAGATTAAAATTGAGTAAGCTTATTTTGGTGTAAAGTGCTCTAACTAAGCATTTTTTATATTTATTAATGTGTAATAAAATACATTTCAAATAATATCAATGTGAACTGAACAAATATTTCATACAAATGTATGTGACTCTTATTACGCGATCTATGTGAATTAGTACAAACTGATATATCTACCTACACATAATCATCCAACACAACCAATTAATAATGTGTAAAACGGTTCAAGTCATTTTAAATATTCATTTAGTCATTTTTAGGGTTCCGTACCTCAAAAGGAAAAAACGGAACCCTTATAGGATCACTCGTGTGTCTGTCTGTCTGTCTGTCTGTCTGTCTGTCTGTCTGTCCGTCTGTCACAGCCAATTTACTCCGAATCTGATGGACCGATTAAGTTGAAATTTGGTACACATATGTATTTCTGTGACCCAAACACGAATGAGTAACGCAAATAAATTAATTTTGAATATAGGGGTCACTTTTGGGGCGCAAACAAGAAAATTAAAAAGAAAAGTTTTGCTAACAGTATCGTGTGACATATCAAATGAAAGGGCTTGTTACGAGAATCTCAAATATATTTTTTATATAATTTTAAAATAAATACTTTTAAAGATATTGAATAAATTCAATGAAAATTGACCATTCCCCCCCCCTTATCTCCGAAACTACTGGACCGAAAAATTTGAAAAAAATACATAGTATGGCTCTTTACTCATAGATTACAGGAAAACCTATAAGAAGTCTATGGTCTTAAAATAACATGGTAAATCTCTCAATATTGTGCGTAAAAACTTACATTTCGTCGCTCGGCATCCAATAGGCCCATCTCTCTAGCTACTATAATATCATAATATCAAAAGTGTTTGACCATCTACTTAATACACAAATAAATAAAACTGTAAGTATTCATGACAACCAATTCGGGTTTCGGCGTGGTTTGTCAACAGAAAATGCAGTGTTGTGCATTAGGCATACTATCACATACTTACTATACACAGCGTGGGACGCCGATATATGCTAGCTTCCTAGATTTATTCAAGGCTTCTGATCTGGTTGCTTATGACGTATTGTGGAGAAAGATGGAGAAGGATAGGTTGCCAACGGAGCTTATAAACATTTTCAAATTGTGGTATAGTAACCAGATTAATAGTGTACGATGGGCTGGAACTTTTTCCAGGCCATACAGGTTGGAATGCGGGGTGAGGCAGGATTGGCGAGCTCAGCAGCACCAGAGTGGGTTGCTATTTAGATGGTATTTGTGTAAATAATATTAGCTATGCAGATGATATGGTGCTTCTGAGCGCGTCAATCTGTGGTCTCAGAAAGTAATTGGTCGCCAAATGTGAGCAGTATGCCAAAACACATGGTTTGATGTATAACTCCAATAAGTCGGAGATCATGGTTTTTGAGGCTGGGAGTAGACCGGGTTATGTACCACCTGTATTACTCAATGGGACTCCACTACAAAGAGTATTTACGTTTAAATATCTTGGTTATATATTGACCCCTGACCTCAATGACGGACTCGATATTGAGCGGGAACGAAGAGCGTTGTCGGTAAAGGCAAACATGCTGGCTCGCAGGTTTGTACGCTGCTCACTTAAAAGTCAAAATTACTCTGTTTCGAGCTTATTGTACAACGTTTTACACGTGCAGCCTGTGAGCTAGATATACCCAAAGGTCGTGCAACGCCCTTTGTGTCCAATACAACAACGCTTTCAGGGTATTGGTGGGGCTGCCCCGTTTTTGTAGCGCATCGGGAATGTTCGCGGACGCACATATTAATTGCTTTTACGCAACGATGCGAATGAGGTGTGCATCCCTGGTGCGCAGAGTACGGGCCAGCTCCAACAATGTCCTAAAAAATATTGCTAGCAGGCTGGATTGCATGTACATCAATCACTGCAGTGCCATCTCCCATGGGGTGAAATAAATTTAAACTAGATTACGTGGGGCACTCAGAAAGTTTTGTGATACTAGAAAAAAATATACTACAGGTTATAATTTTTTTTATTATATCTTTTCAAAGTACTCTCCATTGGCGTTTATACACAGTTTTATACGTCTAAACCAATTTTTATAACACGTCTTCCAGTCCGCATCAGACACCTCTCCAATCTTCTTCTCAAATGCAGCCAGTGCATCTTCAGGTGATGAAAACTGTTTTCCTTTGATTTGATTTATTTTGGGGAACAAGAAAAAGTCGCACGGAGCCAAATCGGGACTGTAAGGAGGATGATCGGTGTGCTGTCCAGAAAGTCCCTTGTTTTGAGCGCCGAGTGAGCCAGCGCGTTGTCGTGGTGAATCAGTAGCCCACGGAGGCCAGTGTTCGGTCGCTTGCTGCTTGCAGTAGTAAAAACTTCTGGCAAACATTTGGTAACATACCATTCAGCATTGATGCTCCTTTGATCTCGTCAGGGTACTGATACCAGATAAACCAGTAAAGAAAAAAAAACTTGCGATCAAAATTTTGCCTGCACTTCTGGCTCGCTTCGCTTTGGTAGGCGTTGGTTCATTTTGAAACAGCCACACGGTTTACTGACGCTTATTTTCTGGATCATATTGATAAATCCAAGATTCATCACCTGTAATGATATCTTAAACGCGCCGAGACGAGCCTGCTACAAATTTTGCTATCATGTCTCGGCACCATTCTACCCGAACCTCCTTCTGAGCCTGCGTTAGATTTTGCGGTACCAGCGTGAAACTATCTTCCATAACCGAAGATGCCTATGTAGAATTTCATGCACACTTCCCGATCCAATCGGCAGTATATGCTGAACCTCTTCATATGTAATTCGCCTATTCTCTTGAATTAAATTTTTCACAGCCAGCACGTTTTGTTATGTAACAACCGTCATAGGGCGGCCACTTCTTTCTTTGTCCGCCAAAATTACTCGACTACACATAAATTCATTAAACTAGCGGAAAACAGTCGCTTTAGAAGGGCTTTTTTCTATGAACACCATTTGAAGTCTTTCAAACGATTCTTCTGGTTTTAGTCGACATTTGAAATCGTACAAAATCATCGCGCGAAAATGTTCTCGTTGTAAATTCAGTTTTCAGTAAGTTTTCAGTAAGAGTTATTTTGATTTTGCTCGTAAAAAAATGTGGTGGGAATTTCGAATTTGGAATGATATGTTTTTTTTGTAATAAATAGTCATAGTTTTAATTGACATCAAAACTAGCCAGTATCCTATAGACAAAAACTGTTAGTCGCAAAACTTTCTGAGTGACCTGGTAAAATAAGCTAACATAGTTCATAAGTTTACTAACACACTGAGTCCTTGTTACTTGAATAAAGAAAAATATCTGGATGTCCATTTTTTTTTAACGACTTTATCTATAAATGAAACTAAGCTGGATCGATTTATCACTCCCGAAACCCCCTGCATACTAAATTTAATAAAAATTCTTGGAGCCGTTTCCGAGATTCAGATTATATATAGGTACATAAATACAAGAAATGCTCGTTTAAAGGTATTAGATTTAGATTATTATTATATTAATACCGCGAATGTGAAATTTTTAACGAAAATCAGATTTTTGTTTTATTTCATTCTAAACGTTGAAATAAGTGATCCTGCAATTTAAAAAAAAAAACGTAAAAAATGTCACATTCGCGGTATTGGATGCCGAGCGACGATTTGCAGTTGGGATGTATGGGAGAACATGTTTTTCAACTACAATGTTAAGTTTGTTCTTGGGATAAATAAATTCATCTCAACTACGGAACCCTTTATTGTGCGTAGTCCGACACGCACTTGGCCGGTTTTTTTTATCGTAACTCACCTATTATGAATTTAGAATTAACCTTACACATTTTATAAACTGTGGCGCAAACAAAGACCAGGTTCGTTTAGGTACAAGAGAATGTAATGTTTTGGAAATGTGGTGTTTTACATTCTCTTGTGCCGAAACGGACCCTGGCACTCGCCGGCCGCTGCCGCGGCACCGCTCGCTACGCTCGCTCGGCTCGAGCGTTTTGTGGTTTCACAGTTCTAACCTAACCTAACCTACCTTTCAAAGCAAACCGTAAACAAAAACATGAACGAACGTATTATTTTAGCAGAACATACGTTTTCGGAAACTTAGTATTTTTTTCGGAAATTTAGTTTATTATTTGAAAGTACAGATTATTTTTCGTAGAATTGTATTTTGAATAAGCTCATGTTTGTTTTTTAAATACAACATTTTTTGTCGATTAATTTTGTAATAATTTTTCGGTAAGTAATTCATTTTAACACATCGTATTACAGTCAACCACAGATCGTCGGAAGTTAATTTGTTTTTCGGAAGCTTTATTATTTTCCTTATAAAACCTATACAAATTAATTTGTTTCTTCTTACACTAAATCATGCTCTAAGATTGTTTACCAATGTCAGTAATCAGTACTCATTTTAGTGAAGTAGACAAAGAGTCAGATTTTTTTTAAACTTTAACATTAATTTTCTCAAAATCGTGATTTTCCAGTTACATCACTTTTCACTGAAGGTACAGAATTATGTCTGAACTTTAAAAGAGACTAACCTCCGAGATTATTTCGATCTTTCTTCTCAGAGAAGTCGGTAAGGAAATACCAAAAACATTTAGTTTTAAAAAATAATTTAATGTTGACAAAAAAGTGAAAAGTTGAAAAGTGTATGAAGAAAATGCAAGACTACGAGCAAAGTTCTCGCTCATCATGCATTGAGGTTAGAAATGTCCCAGTTTTGGAAAAAGAAGAAAGGCATAACATCACTGCCACTGTTTATAATATTGGTAAAACTATTGGCATGGACATTCAGTCATCTGACTTGAGGGACTTGTACCGTATTCCCGGCAAACCTGGAACCTGCGGGCCCCTTATTGCTGAGTTTTCGTCGGTAAACACAAAGTTTGAATTCCTCGACAGTGTCCGGTTATTTAATAAAGATAAACCGTAACTGAACTCAGAAACACTTGGCATGCCAGGGCAACGAACACCCATCTATATAACTGAATACTTAAACCAATCACTAAAAAAACTATTTTATCACGCACGAATTTTTGCAAAAAAGAACTCTTTTAAATTCTGCTGGACAACAAATGGAAGAATTTTCCTACGCAAAGAAGTTGGTGCGAAACAGTACCGTGTTCACTCAGAAGACTGTCTTAAGAAAATAATACAGGAACAATGACTAGATGGGTCTACTGTTTGCGGCATTCTTGTGTATTCCTGCTTTTGTCGTCTTTACATATTATGTTACCGAGCAATAGGTGCTAAACTGATTAATGTTACAACTATTAAATGCTTGCATGTTACTTTAAATGTTCACTATTTAAGTTTAAGGATTTTAAATATTTTACTAATACAAACTAAAATCATTACGCTCAACATACAAATCACACATTACATGCACAAACAACTAAATACCTACTTACCGTCAACAACAAATCAACAGAGTGAAAGATTGGGGTCATCTGTCAACTGCTTCGCTATCGTTCCTTTATACAACCTTAAAAGTGTTTTGGTATCTCTTTTCAGTGAAATACTTGTCAATGTTTGTTTTTGTCACTTATGGCTAACATAGATAGCATAATTACGGAACTTGATTCTTTTCAAGTATCTAAGTCATATGCCTGCCTACCCGACCAATATTCGAAAATAGTCAGTGATACTGGAAATACCTTAAATATTTTGCACATGAATATTAGAAGTCTTAATAAGAACTTTGACGAACTACAGACATTCTAAGCAGTGATAAAACTGAAATGTGACGTCATAATACTGTCAGAATGCTGGCTTAGAACTATATCAGTTATTCCCAATCTACAGGGTTATTCGTCTTTTAAGTCGTCAAATCCCTACAATCAAAATGACGGTGTAGTCATCTTCGCAAAGGACGGCGTCAACTGCTCCGTTACTGAGCCCTGTTTTGATGAAGCAAGTGGTCTACTCTGCTCTATTGATAATTTTATTGCAATTCTTGCTGTTTATAGATCCCCGTCATTTACGACGATAGACAAGTTTATGAATAGCTTGGACTGCACCTTATCACACCTTTCCTCCTTCAAAAAAATAGCTTTGATTGGTGATATCAATATTGATATTAAACTAAACAATGTAGATCGTTTTTCTGATTCATATCTTGCCCTCACATCCTCTCATGGTCTACTTCCAGCTCACCTATTACCTACAAGACTTAATAACTGCTTAGACCACGTAATCCTGAAATCTAATCAAATAGCTACGACTTTAATTGTGGAAAGTTCCGTCACTGACCATGCTGCGCTTCTGTTATCTTTACAATGGAAACCTCAGAAATGTAAAAAAAACCGTACAAAAACTCACATTGATTACTCATCTATCGAGAAAGTTATCGAAACAACGGATTTTTCTGAAATTATGACCACTCTTGACGCAAGCGAGGCTGCTGACCGGTTCATTGAAATGATTGCATTTATAGTAAGAGAGCACACGTCCATTGTAAAAATTCCCCGTAAAAGAAGAAACATAAAACCATGGATAACGCCTGGCCTTATGCGCTGTATTAATAATCGGGACAGGATGCACTATAACCTAAAAAAATCCCCGAATAATATTATTTTACAAGTTACTTATAACCGATACCGTAATTTCTGTAATGATTTGTTGCGTAAACTGAGAATTGCGTACGAGAAAGATGCATTCGAAAATTCGAAGAATAATCCGAAGGCGACGTGGAACATCATTAAAACCATAACCCATACAAATACCACTAAAATACCGTGTACCGACCTTCTCAAAATTTGTGCCAGCCCAGAAGACTCGGTCAACTTAGTAAACCGTTACTTTGCGGAAGTTGGGTCAAAATTAGCAGAAAAAATACTATCGGAACAACCCCAAATCCCAGAGGCTCCGTATTGTCTTAGTTCCCAGTGTAATTCATTCGTCCTCCAAGAGGTGGACGAGACTGAGGTAGAGAAAGTCATCCTGACCCTTCGCGCTGACACTGCTGTTGGCTGGGACAATATTTCTACTCGGATGGTTAAAGCCTCACGTAGGTTCCTGGTTCCAGTTATAACTCATATTTGTAACCTCTCGATTACTACCGGTGTTTTTCCCAAAGCCTTCAAAAAAGCGCTTATTCACCCAATTTACAAGGCCGGCGATAGAGACTGTGTCAACAATTATAGACCTATTTCTGTGCTCTCTGCAATGTCTAAGATATTGGAGAGAATCTTAAATAATAAGCTTGTTAAATATTTAGATGCTTATAACATCATAGCACCCAATCAATTCGGCTTCGTATCGGGTAGGTCTACAGAAGATGCCGTGACTGGCTTAAGCGATCTCTTAGCCCGCAATCTGGATCAGGGTAAGAAATGCCTTGGCATCTTTCTGGACCTATCTAAGGCATTCGACACAGTCTCTGTCCCTAAACTTCTACTTAAACTTGAAGTTATCGGTGTAAGAGGAACTCCACTAAATCTATTTGGAAGCTATCTCACAGACAGAATGCAATATGTGGTTATAAATAATTGTAAAAGCAATGAGCACCCTCTAAGTAATTACGGAGTGCCACAGGGAAGTATCCTGGGACCAACACTCTTTCTAGTCTATATAAACCAGTTATGCACACTAACACTTACAAATTGTAATGTGTTTACTTATGCAGATGATACAGCGCTTATTGTGCATGGCTCAGATTGGAACGAAACAAAACGACACGCGGAGAACTGTCTTATCATGGTATCAAACTGGCTCGCTTCTAATCTTCTTACTCTTAATCTCGAAAAAACTAAATTTATACCATTTTCTATTAGCAAGAAGAGCCAGCCTCCACAGGAATTTAATATCCAATTCCACAGTTGCCACTTAAAACCTGATTGTACCTGTCCACACTTGAGCAAAGGTTCACACATTAAATATCTCGGAGTAGTAATAGACGAGCGTTTAAATTGGCACAAACACATTACATCACTTACATCGAGAGTTCGCAAAGTAATCTATATTTTTAAGCTACTTAGAAACTCAGCGGACATCTACACGCTCAAAACTGTCTATTACTCCTTGTGCCAGTCACTACTAACATACTGTGTGACTGCCTGGGGAGGAGCAACAAAAACATCACTTCTACCACTGGAGAGGGCACAAAGAGCTGTTTTGAAGGTGATGCTACGCAAACCATTTAGGTACCCGACACAACAATTATATCAGGACTGCAAGTTGCTCACTGTCAGACAACTCTTTGTTTTCCGCTCGACTCTTCGCAAACATGCCTCCGTCCCACCAAGTCAAGTACTCCCTACTCGACGTAGGTCTGTTCGAGTATGTCAATTCGACCGTTACAGGACCACATTTGCTACCCACCAATATTTCATCCTAAGTTCTAGAATATACAACAAGCTTCAAAAAAAATTTACAATAAATAATCTTAACCATTTTGAATTAAAAAGAAAATTGTTAGATTTGCTATTAAATCTAAACTTATTTATTCTACGAATTAACGTCTTAATACCAATTTTTTTTTCTCTCTTAGTATACCACACTCTCTCACTCGCTCACAAAAATACACACACCCCCACACACACCCCCACCAACACACACATACACAAACACACACCAACAAATCATTTAACCCCATAGCAACACACTCACACACGATTAACCAGTAAACTCACTCAATTAATTTGTTAACATCAGAATTGTTACGCAATTATAAATATTTTGTAAAACGTGTCAATCCCACTAAAGAACACTGTCCTTCAAGATACAGGATTTTCCTAGTTTGAAGGGCAGGGGTCTTACTCATTGTAATAGCCATACCCATCCCATAATTTAAACAACACTGATGTTACCTAGGCTAAGTTTTTGGTAAATAAAATGATTACTTACTTACTTACTTACTTACTGTATTTTTTAACCAATTGACTGAAATAAACATAATTTATCATTTACCACGTCGATAGCTCGTCCTGGGGGAAATAAAGTAGTCACCAGCCAATTCTTACCTACCTTACTAATTAGTTTGACTGCTCGAATCTCACAACATGGTCATACTTTGTCTCAATAAGCATTTTGCAAAAAAAAAAAACTGATTATTTTCTAAGTTGTATTTTTATTCATCTACGTTGGCTATCAATTTGTCGGTTGTCTGTATCCTACCTTAATCGTGCGGAGCGACATAGTAAATACACTTTGTTAATACCTTTGCCGTGTGTTGTGAATCGACTCTAAATTCCCTTTTGTCTGACTTTGTTCTTTTTTTGTTTTTGAATGAGTATGAATTTTACTTGTTGTGACATTTTAGTATATTCTTACACTTTATTGGTGTGTTGCTATATTTTTTTTAAATCATTTCTTTACTTCACGGCCCTGAATTGGCTTATGAATAGTTCAGTGAGTCATTTTAGCTAGAAACGGTGTACGGCAGAAGGTGATAGATGGTGTTAAAAAAATTGCCAGTTTTGAACTTTGGAAGCATCAAGCTGTTAAAAAATAAATGCATCCAGGTTAATGTTACACTCTTTTAAATTTCCTGAAACATTTCAGATAGTTCCCTCTTCCAAAGTTCCGTATGAATCGTCCGAGAATATATGGCGTTTACGTGATCCGAATTATTTGGTAATCGGCGTTTTATTTAAAGTTTCTAGTGCAGCTTTGCATGCACAATATTATTTATGAAGATTTAAGAGAGTGCATTTTTATTTTTCCGATTAAAGTGGATGTTTTATTTGAACTACTGATGTTTATAAACATCTTTGGAAATCGGTAACTTTGTGAGATTAACCGAGGGCATTTGATGCGGTTGAGGAAGGATGTCGTCATCTTAAAAATTATTTGAGAGTGAAAGTAAGACTATAGGAATAGAGAAATGAAATGATGAATGGACTGATTAAAGTAAAATATGCTATTGAAATGTATTAAAAAAAAAAGAAATGCAGTACTAAAATGAATTAGGATCTTTCATAGAGAATACCAATAGATAATATTTAAGTACCAGGAATTCTACAGAAGGTTCAAATTCATGTGCCGGAAAAAGGTTCTCAAAAATTACTATTCACTCGATTGAATTTCCCATCTACTTTTACGCAGACAACACAGCAGGCGCCGTAATAGTCGGAACCCCAAAAAAAGTAAACAAAAGCATCTAAAATACAAAACATAAACAAACCATCCGTACTTGGTCCCTGTAATAATGAAGGTGTAACTACAGATGACCGTTCCCTTCCCTTTGACCCCGTTTGGAAGGCTCTACGGATATTCAATTGGAAACTTCTCAATATCTTTGATGAAGCAAAGCGGATCATTTCGTTGGTCAATTTGTAAACATCCTTGTAAGGTATTTTTTTGGATGTTTCTTTTTTTGCTTCCGGGTCGGGCTTTTTTTATAAAACTCGGTAATAATATGAATGTTTCGGTGTACCTATGTGTGACGTTCTTTTATGGGTGTTCGGTAAAATATTTGCAACCGAACAGCTCAACACTTGCCTACGTGCATTTCCATAAATGCATGTATCATGTATCGCAACTATTACCTACCAATTAGTACGTATTCGGATATCAATCGCGTAACTCAAACAGATGAAACCATCTTAGTACTAATTTAGCTTAGATTTACCATTTGATAATAATTATAATTTCAATATATCCTATTCAATATATCCTTTAGAGACCATTACTATTTCGTATCATTAAACCTGTGGTAGTAAACCAATATCCAAACCATAACCAGTACTCTAATTGCGTAACTTATTTTCGTAAACAATTTTGCCTAATTGGTTTCATTTTGACAGTTCAACAAAATTAATCTGGGGGCACGGCAGTGCCCCCACCAAGTCGAGCAAAAAAGCATCACGGCCGTACCATCCTTTTCTCGAAGCAATTCAGACCATTTTCGACCCCCTGTAACTTCGTTGTGGATAAAACTAGAAGACTGAAATTTTCAGTAACCATGCAAGCATTGTAAAGACACGGTATATTTCAAATTTCATTCAATTTGAACCAGTATTTTAAGAATTATAACGGGTCAAATTTCTTAATTTTGTCACTCACTGACTCACCGATCATCAAAATTCTAAGGCACTTCTAGCAGACCTAGAAGCTTCAAATTTGGAATATAAGTAGTGTTTGGTGTATGAATCAAGGAAAAACTAAAAAATCTAGAAAAGACCGCAAAGAAAATTAAGCCCATACAGCCAAGTCTTCTGTTATTAAATTTTTCAATATTGACTACTTAATGCTTCGAGTACGGAGATTCCAGACACAATTGATTTTCAATTGTTATGGACCACGATCGTGGTCTTAGAGACTGGACGTATTAAGACAGAAAGTCGCTTAAGTAGAGACTGAATAAATTAATAACCGACTTGGTATTACATGCATCTCACAACTTTTTACCGCAGAACAACTGAGTTGCGAGACTTGGTTTTTTTGACAAGTATTGTTTTTGATGGGATTGCGTTATTTACGTTGGTGAATAGATTTTTTTTTCAACTCATGAAGCAATGGATTAGCAATCTTTTTCAAATCGAAATAGATTATGATTGTGTTGTATTACGCAATTAGGGTACTGTTTAATATAACCAAATCTACCAAATATTAACCAGAAGTTAGTGCTAAACCATGCAGGCACTAAATTCTACAATTGGTAAGCTATGACATCGCTGATTTATGTAAAATGAAAACATACTTAGAAAAAAAATCCAGGAGCATATTCTTTCTCTTCAAAAAACCGCCGACCTTATTTCAGCAAGCACTGTGACTCGAAATATCGAGAGGAAACTGGCATTCCTGAAAGATATTTCTCAACGGCATGTGAAGCCAAGTTAGAGGCCCATCATGGGTGGCTTTAAAACTCTGACACCAGATTAGTCACTAACCACAAGAAAAGAAGAAGCAAAATCACCAAAATCGGTAGTCAATTTTAAAGGAGTTAAACTAATCGATATTCAATTCAATTGACTTTTACAGCCGTGGGAAGTTAAACAGCTGATCAGTTTGTTCCTTTTGTCCCGATATTAGCTTACAATTCATTTGTTATTCCTTTCAATAACTGTCACATTGATTTATCGTCGGATATCAATAAAGAAATTATCGATTCAAATTATGGCAGTAGGATTCGAATGATCATTATATTATTATGTAGTATAACAGAATTTTATTTTATACGGCTTATTTTTATGTATTCGGAGACAATATTATGAAGGCTCACACTTGCAAACAAAACAGAAGAAAGGTGTTAATTGTTTTTAAACTTATTTTAATTATACATTTTTTTTACCTAGTAAAAACGATGGTACACTAAAATATAAATTATTCATCAAACCTATTATTACGACAAGATATTTATCGGTTTAAACTGAAACTACATCGATTTACAAATAGCTAAAAACTTGTTCCTAAGCACTAATTTAAAGCTTTCCTTACCAAATAAACTCGTTTCACCCGAGCAAAAAACATACGCCCGCAGAAAAAATGAGGATCATAACCACAGCCTAACTAAATCAGGCTTCCGCAAACTCAGTGTTGACCAGAATACTTTGCGAAAATTGCGCGAAAGTCCACTGTAACATACCAGGGATCTAATAGAAAAACTACTGCTTCTGAACTAACTATTTGCTCCCAGTATTTGTAGCCACATTTCTCTCAGATTTTCTAGGCTGTCTCATAGCTTACGAATTTAATATGGATACTGGACTTCTTACGGATTTTTTTCGTATTTGGCGCTGGTTTTGAGGAAATTAGGTCTTATAGGATTTGGTTTATTTGTCAGGATATTTGCTTTTTGTTTAGATAGGCGACAGTAATATTGATATTGGATTTTAGCAATTTAATAAAAGAGGTTTGTATGTGTGTGTGTCTTTGATTATTTGTATGATCTTAGCAGTTGGCGTCATGTAGTTTCTGCCTACCTTCACTGGAAAAAGGCGTTAGTTTACGTGTACATATTTCAAGTGTATGTTATGTATTTCAACATTTTATTCATTTTTATATTTGACATTTTTATTTTTTTACTTATACATAGTTAGCCTGACAGATGTTGTCCTGTTCTTTCTCATACAAAAATCCCATACAAAAAAAAAACGCTCAGTTTTCCCCGAATTTGAAAAAAAATTGGGAAACTTTTCCAATTTTTCTTTACCTACCTACGTTAAAACCTAATTCGGACCATTACGAAAACTTTAAAACAAAAAATATCCTAATTGGACCAGCCATTCTGAAGCGATGCGCTTACTAACGAATAGCATTCAATTTTTATTTATGTAGAAGAAAAAAACACTCAAACGAACGGTGTCAAAGACTAAATATTCAGCTGTCCCTTAAGGGTCAAAAGCAGCCATATTCAGCTGCATCACTTATCTCTTTTGTCGACCCCACAATAAATGACCAGATCGATCTGCTCGTGACGTACAGATAGCTCTAGCTAACACACTGCGGGAGATACAACTCTCCAGCTTAGCGCGCTCGCACACGACATACTTTTTGTAGGTCATACAATCGGTCAGATTATTTTGGCGAGTTTTATCACCGATTTTGTGACCACCCAGCACACCAGCTCAAATACGTCATTCTTTAATGCGGCCGACTACCGGTGAGTAGTCAGCGTTAGCGCAAAACTTTCCGAACATTTCATTTTCCACCGGCAATCGAGCCATGATACAGACGTACCGATTTTTGAAGTGAAAACGTCTTTAGGCGCGTTGGGATGATGGGTTTTGAGATGGGAAAAAACAATTGAATTCGCGACACCGTTACCGGCACCTCATTTTTGTAAACGCGATTGTGTTCTTTATTTAAATTACGTTACGGATCAATGCTCTATGCAAGTATTTTTACTTTAAAGGTTTTGGAAGTATTATTTTTTGTAAACGCGATTATGCTCTTTATTTAGATAAGGTTAAGGTCCAATGTTCTATACAACTATTTTGCGATCTTGTTCAAGTTTTCACTTCTGTCGGCACTCCCAAAGTGCCACTGCTTTTTTATGACCTACGTTTTGTAAGGTGTGCATTTATACATTTGATCTCTACTGTTTCATTTAGTGCCTACAAAAAATCGGTCACCGATTGTATGCCAACTGCCAACGCTCTTAACCTCTCTCATTTCTCGCTCCCCGCTTAACTTTATCAGCTTAGCCGGTAAATGTTCACGGGAGCGATTTATTTCGCAGCAGCCCCCACGGATATCGAGCGTGCGGCCAATTTCGTCACGTACACTGGCGCGCGCTTTGTCAACGCCACGGCTACGAAATAAACGTATTTACCGTGGCTTGAATTAATCATAAACCATTGCTGCCAACCGATGGGTTGGTTTTAAGCGATGGGAGTGTAAGGGCTTAAGTTTTGGTGTCGTTTAGCAGATGGAAAATAGTGTTTGTGTGTTTTCTTTTCGGATTTTCAACTATTTTTGAAGAGAAAACTTTTAAGGCGCATTGGGCATTTTTGAGATGGAAAAAATCATTGTCATTTTTGTAAACGCGATTGTGCTTTTTATTTATATTACCTACATTACGGATCAATGTTCTAAGCAAGTATTTTTACTTTAAAGGTTTTGGAAGTAATTGTGCTCTTTATTAAGATAAAGTTACGGACCAATGTTCTATACAATTATTTTTCTTCCACCAAGGCGATCTTGTTCAAGTTTTAATTTCTGTCGGCACTCCCGGAATGCCACGATTTTTTTATATCTAGGAACTTTTCTTTGTTTTTAGAGAAAATAAAGCTGTTTCTTTTCCTGTCAATAAAATATCTGTCCTAAAATAACCACAATAAAATCCTACATAATGAGTTTAAATATTTGCGCCTTCCTCTTAGTCAAAGTAATTAATCCGTTTAATCCTGAGTACCACAGAACCCATTATTCTACCCACTAATTCATTTCAACACAATTGTCACAGTCTTGATTCCAGATAGATTGAAACTCACCAACTTGCATTTCTCGATAGCTGAATTGAAACCTGTTCAAACACGGTTTAAGTTTCCAACGACGCAGTGGATTTGCGAAAATTTACACGAGTATTCACTATTCATAAGTGGGTTTAAACTTGCAAAACTGGATTTGAAAACTTTGGTGGTGTCTGCTAGAATTTTTGCGTCAGTTTTTCGACGTGATCATACATTGGTGGAAGAGAAAAATGTCTGATAGTTTGTTCGGTACGGTTTTATCGTGGAGGTTCGTTAAATTGGTGTGTAAAATGTGTTTTAATTCCAGCGTACATGCTTGTGACTGCTCCGTGGGTTTCGTGGTTGCAAGTGCGACTGCTGAGGGTGGGGTCTTAGGTTCGATTTCCGGGTCGGGCAAAGTGTTATTAGGTTTTGTGATACCTGTGCCTGATCTCTCTCAGATTGTGTCGGATTGCCGCCATCGGACTATGAGAGTGAGGGAATAGAGAGTGCACCTGTGTCTGCGCACATACTTGCGCATTATAATATCTCCCGCGCTAAAGGCTGGTGTCCGTTGAGATTGGTTGCCATGGCAGAAATTTGGTCTGGTGGACTATTATTATTAGCACATGAAGTTGCAGCAAAGACCTTCAAAAAAAATTGTTGATAGTAAACCATAGGTAAAACGCGCACCTCTCATCATAATCTATATTACTTATTATATACCTTTTTACGAAAATTACGCGGAAGAAGGAGTACAAAATTTGACAGTTAAAGTTTATATGTAGAAGGAGTGTAGAAAGGTAATATTGTTATATAATATGCATTAGAAATAAATTTAAAAAACATTAGATAGATAGATAGATAAAACATTTATTTAGTGCACACAAAAGACACACGTAAACACAATTAAATTATAACAAATTAAATAAAAACAAGATGCCAATGTAAAAAAAAAAAATAAAGAAACATAAGTGTAGAAATGGAGTGACACTACAAACAATAACATGCGTTTAACACAAGATACCTTAGAATAATGACATGGCAGCATGGAATTAGTATGTACTACAACTTAAAATTTAAATGAACTATGGTCGAATTTCAACCACTGGGCGACCACTAGTAATATTATTTGTTTAATAAAAATGATTCAGCGATAATAAAACCGTCAAGTTCCCTATTGTAAATCAATCCCATTACATTTACAGATTTCAAAAAACGAAAATGCGATGACGACCGTTTCTGGTAATGCCAGGATTACATTAGTCACGAATCCGCATGAATTACCGATGCAGCACGCAAACAAGTAGACCTACCAAACATTAATAACTTTTATTTAGGAAAACCAAAATAATTGTCATTTTGCGCTCCTAAAAAGATTATTTAACACTCTAATAAAATTGATTGCGACTTTTTTTATGAACCTTCAAATAATTCTTATTTTGGGGTTCAAAAAATAATAACTAACCAAATAATTACGACCAACTTGGATGCAGCGCTAACCAGTTTAGTCGAGGTACCTTTTTTTTTTTGTGTGGGAAATTATCAAATAACTTCTCCCGCTCTGGGCGGAGCGGGAGGGCGTGTCACACTCTGACTTACTAAAATCCACCCGTGTTCCTTCAGTTGCCATGTTGCCGGGGCCACGATCTCTCTTTCGGATTTCTTCGCAACCCCGGCAGGCATCGACCCTAGCGGACCCCGTCGGGGTACCCTAGCTTAGTTAAAACTACCAACTGTGATAAAAGGGTAGACATTTTAAAAGAGGCTAAATTATTTAAAACGTGTGCATCATTACAAGCGCAAAAGTGTTCAGTAATTTAAAAAAAAGTCCATCATTAGTAGAGCAATAAGTTTCTTGGGTGTTCCGTTAAATATTTTCCATTCCTGAATTAATTAATTATCAAGGAACAACAACAAACAAACAGACCCAAAGGTTTTCTTTGCAAGCCTTGAAAAGAGATACTAATAAAAGTATAATAAACAGCACATTTCTTGTTCACAAGCAAAACAACTAAAAACTCTCTATCTTAGCACTTCAACAGAACGTCACAATACTATTAACACAGTTTCTAAAAAAAAACCTTTTTAAAACAAACAAAAAAAAACATTTTTGTAAAAATAAAAAGCAACTAGCAGGAATGAAGGAGTATTTAATAGGACGGCAGGTCGAGTACAGTACCGGCAGAGAGTACTGGTGAGAGAAAGCAAAAAGCTGTTGTCTTAAATAAATAAAGAAACGGTCGCTTTTGTAAAACGTATTACGTTGATATTTTTGCTCTATAAGCTCCTTCAGATAAGATTAAAAATTCATTTTGTTTAGCATCAAGCTTGTTTTTGCTTCTTAAGTGGGTTGATGATTAAGGAGTTTTAGGTTGAAATAATAATTGTGGTTTCAGGTGGGAAGGTTTGGTAATACACGTTAGGTTTAACTTGACATAATAAATGTATTTTGTATTTTAAAAATTAGATTTAATTATTTTTAAGTATAATTATAGTGAAATAATATAACTAAATGAAAAGTAACTGCATAAATACTCAGGATTATTGTTTTCCTGGAAATATTCATAGTAAAAAACAGTGTTTGGTTGCCCACCGTTACCGGTAACCTATCACGAACAGCTGATGTTCGACCTGCGGATTTAAACGGGGAGTATTGTTACTTTTATTCTTAATTACCAATTTACCACGCAGTCGTCTCATAGACTCTGTAACACGCCTTCATTGATCCCTAGAATCACTTTTCTTAGTTGATTTGGAACTCAGCAGTGGGTCTAAGTCGCTTTGTTCACATATATGATAACGAAACTTATGTAGTGAATTTTCGAAATAGTTTTAATCTATAGCATAATAGTACTAGAATACACAACAACAAGAACGTTGTTTACCGTTTTTGCCATCTTTATGAAAAACTAAATTTTATTTTAATCTAGGCATCCTACCCACATAAGTAAAAGTCCTAAAATCATAAGAAAATAAAATCAATATAACTTAGTATCTGATCAAATCAAGTTGCAGTTCAATTATATTTAGCAGCCTACCTCATTTCTCTATAAAGCAACACTAATTTCTCTCATTTTCCTTTCATTTCTAGCTTTCCTTTTTTGTTTATCTGTCTAAGTAGTTCTCACCGTTCCTTTAATTCTACTTTCAGTACTAATTCCTGAAACCATGCCTGTGATGACCCGTAAGGCTGTTGCTCAGGAGTTGGAGCTTAAATTGAGAACGGCCATTCAGGATCTTGAGGCTTCAAACAGTAAATGTCAACAGCTGTTACAGGAGATAGATGAAAGTGAGAAGGAAGTCGAGAAGGTCGTTTTCAAAAACACAGGCTTAAAACGGGAGCTAGTGGACCTTCATCAGCAATACCTGGATGTTGTTGATGAACGGGACAAACTGCGGGTGGTCACAAATGGTTTCAACAACTGCAGCAACATATATGAGGAGGCTTTATGTAAGGTTAGGGACCTAGAAGAAGAATTAATTCATGCAAATGTACGAATTAATCACTTACAGAAACAAAAAGAATGTACTCAGGCTAAGGAAAATAATAACTTGTATAATGAATTATTAAACACTACTTGCAACCCGCATTCCTTAATAATAGACCTTACTGAAGATTCGTTAGTTAAATATAATAATAGTAGTTATAAAGTAAGTCAAAATAAAATTAAGAAATATGCAAAGCTAAATAAAATCATTAATAAATGCAATAAATATAGAAAACAACAAAAACACAATTCCAATAATATTAAACTAAGGAAAGAACGTGGTTTTCTTATAAATAAATTAAATAACTATCAAATTAAATTAGAAGACAGTAAGAACATTTATGAGTTTGACACTCAACAGTTACAGTCTGAAATTCAGGTACTAGAAGCGTCACTACAGTCACTCTATACTAAGTATGTGAGGTCTGAAAAACAAATTCAGGAGCACATCCTTGCTGCAAATGAGTTAGTGGAAATGTGCAACTCTAATGTAGATAAAGTGGACCTGCTGACTCCCAGCAGCCCTCAATCTTCATTGTATAGGATATCCAATCTTGGCACTCTCCAACCTGAGGCAACGGAGGGCCCGTACCAGTCAGGAAGTGCTCAGATCACTATTCCAAATAAAGATTTACCAGAAATTGAACAAGGTCCATTGCAAGTAGTTCAGACAGAAGCTAGTTCTCCCCTTTGTAATAGTAAAGTTTGTTACTGCTCCATTATGTTTTCTGATAGTTTTGGAAAAGGGTTAGGAAAATTACTTAGCGACAACCTGAGTCATTCTTCTCAAAACTATTGTAGGCCTCAGAATTCCTACAAACAAATAATGTCTTCAATAACTAGGAAGGAATATGATCCTAATGCCATTATCACTGTATTAATAGGTAATAGTTGTAATGTTAAAAAAGATGATATTACTGATAGTATCACCGAACTATTGAAGTTAAATTGTAAGAAAATAATTTTGTGTGCTTTTCCATATTTTGAGCACTTGTCAAACAGACAAAACAACTACATTCACATGTTAAATAATTACATGCATTTTTTAGTTAGTCACCATAGTGACAAGTTTATATTTTTTGACACCAACATTTTTGTTGATAAGCTCAGGTCGACTAGGGATACTGTGTATCTGCCCATTAGTTTTAGACGTCAAATAGCTAGGCTATTAGCTTTTAATATTAACCCAGACATAATTAGTATGTCGAAGTCATATAGAATTAGTACCACAATTAGTAATAGTACTAATGTTAAGGTGGTTAGCACAAATAGTTTAAACTAGTTTGTAAGACAACAGAAGGTACCAATAACAGTATAATTAAACTTGATAACAAAAAGGTATTTTCTAGCACTAACATAGTTAACTGTACAAAAGGGGCTAAGCAGAAATCCTTGAAATTATTACATCAAAATATTCAAGGTTTTTCTTCCAAACAATTGGAAATTGAATTGTTTTTAGAAAAAACAATGTTTGACATTATATGTTTAACTGAGCATTGGTTAAAAGATTATGAAATGTTAATTAACTATGAGAATTATAGTGTGGCTAGTTGTTTTAACCGAAAATCAATGCTGCGTGGTGGTTCATTAATCTTAATTAAAAGTTGTATTAAATCAAAAACCCGTAATGACATAGTTGAACTATCGGTTGAACATAGCATTGAACTGTCTTGTGTTGAGCTAGATAAGCATGTAATAGTGTGCGTTTATAGACCCCCAAATTATCAAAACTACTCTATATTTGAGTCAGTAATGGAAGATGTTTTGGCAAAACTTGCAACTTGTAGTAAATCAGTAATTATCTGTGGTGACTTTAACATTAATATTTTAGAAAATAATTCAATAACCGGTAGATTTTTAAATTTGTTCAAATCATTCAATCTGTCACATGTGTTTGTGGAACCGACCCGAATAACTACATCTACTGCTACATGTATTGATAATGTGTTTTGTTGCTGTGACTATTTAGATAAAGCCATAGTTAATTATCTCCCTTCGGATCACAGTGGTCAATCCGTAACTTTTGAGTCTAACATACCATTACAAAAAGTGAAGATACAATTCAGACCAATAACAGCTGTTAATTTAAATAAATATAATAGCACTTTAATTTGTAAGTTAAGTAATCAGGTCCTTACAATGAACAATGTTAATATTTTGTATAAAGAATTCTTTTCGTTAGTCCAATCCGAGTTCAATAATTGTTTTAAGAAGAACACTAAAACTATCAGCCCTAAGTTTTTATTTAGTGACTGGGCAACTACAGGACTCAGGAAAAGTAGGGATAGACTTTTCGAGCTGTATGGCCTTAAGCCTTATATTAACACGGAAACTTTTAATAAGTATGTTGCTACTTACTCTAGAACTTTTAAGAACACTTGTAAGGCAGCTAAAGCCTTATACATTAGCAACAAGGTTAAATCAGCAGACAATAAAATACAGACAGTTTGGAAAATTATCAATAATGAAACGAACAGAAACAAAAAGCATAATTCTGATTATACACTGAAGAAGTCATGTGGTGGTCTCATTTGCAATAGCAAAGAAGTTGCTCAAGAATTTGTAAATTTCTTTACCAGTGTCCCACTTAAAACTACTGAAACCTTAAATTCCTCGCCCTCGCTCTCTTTTGATTTAGTAAGGGCCAACGTTTCAGCATGCCCGATTGAATTTAACTTTAAGCATATTAACCCCATAACAGTAATAAAAGCTTTTAAACAAATCAAGATCAAATTGACCGAAGATCTTTGGGGGATGTCCATTAAAGTCTGTACCTCCATAATTGAGACCATAGCGCCTTACTTAGCTTTAATATTTAATTTGTGTGTGGATCAAGGAGTCTTCCCGGATTTAATGAAATACAGTAAGGTAATACCACTTTTCAAATCCGGGGACAGTAAAGACACCAATAATTATAGACCCGTATCCGTGTTGCCGGTATTCAGCAAGGTGTTTGAAAAGGTAATGCTTAATCAAATGCTCAATCATTTTAACACAAATAAAATCCTTCACGATCAACAGTATGGATTCACCAAAGGACGTTGTACGACCGACGCCGGTGTAACCCTATTAAGACACATTTTTAACGCGTGGGAAGAGGCTCAAGACGCCATAGGGATCTTTTGTGACCTCTCCAAAGCATTTGATTGCGTCGATCACGAAACCTTACTCTTGAAACTTGAGCATTACGGACTTGGAAAACTTGCACTCAATTTAGTAAAATCTTATTTAAATGATAGACAACAGCAAGTTCAAATAAACGGTATCAATTCACTAGGTTTAAAAGTAAAAATAGGTGTGCCACAAGGCTCGATATTGGGTCCATTCCTCTTCTTAGTGTATATAAATGATCTACTCCATTTATTAAAAAATCAACCACAAATGGTGTTATTTGCTGACGATACTTCTTTAATTTTTAAGGTAGATAGACGTGCTACAAATTTTAACGACGTAAATAACGCCCTACTGCAGGTCCAAAATTGGTTCACTGCTAATAATTTAGTATTAAATGGAAAAAAAACTAAGTGCATAAAATTTTCTTTACCAAATGTCAAAAGTAGTGATTGTGAGATAGTATTGAATCAAGAGAAACTAGAATTTGTCGACAAAACTGTTTTCCTAGGGATCACGCTCGACTCAAGGCTGCAATGGGGTCCTCATTTAACATCTCCTGCAGGACGGCTAAGTTCAGCAGCATATGCTGTCAGAAAAATCCGTCAATTTACTGATGTAGACACCGCGAGGCTAGTCTATTTTAGCTACTTTCATAGTATCATGTCTTATGGTATTTTACTGTGGGGACGGGCTGCAGACATCGAGTCTATTTTTATTCTGCAGAAAAGAGCGATCAGAGCCATATATTATCTCCGCAGGCGCGATTCTCTAAGGAAACTGTTTAAGGATATTAACATCATGACGGTACCTTGTCAATATATCTATGAAAACATCATGTACGTAAGAAAGAATTTACATCTTTTTAGCAAAAGAGGTGATAGACATAATTATAGTACAAGAAATAGGGACCTATTAGTTCAACCAGGTTTCAGACTGGCTAAAGTAGATTCATCTTTTATGGGATACTGTTTAAAATGTTACAATAAAATTCCTCCCCACATACTTCAACTGAATGAGACGAAATTCAAATCTTGTATAAAACGCACACTATGCAGGCAGGCATATTATACGTTGGGGGATTACATCGCTGATAAAAATGCTTGGCTCAATGCTGGTCCTGCTCCACAACTAATTGATTAACATTTGCAAATACTGTTGGAGCTGCTGAAGATTGTAAGACTATCTTTGCATTGTATAAACTCAATCTCCATTGTATTATATAATTGCATAGCACAGGTGTGAGTACTATGTACTAAAGAGTTACCATTTACCGGGTAATATGTCTTGCATTGACTTGAATCTGCCCTGGCGGCTGTGAGTATGTCATGCTCACTCAAATGTTTCGCTGATGGTGGCGCGTGTGTTGGATCATTTAGCTCCCTTCAAAATGGTTGAGCTGAATGGTGCTAATCCATGCGTCATGTTCGTGAACGGGCGCCGTCAGTTGGGACTGGTCATCTCTTAGCTGCCAGGGCTTATTTTTATTTTTATTTTTATTTTTTGAATTGTTCTTTGTTTTATATTTTTATTACGGACGCTTCTAACGTGCACGTCTTTCTACATTGTTCTCACATGTATAATTTCAACATGAATGATGTAACCAATATTTTGTAACAATTTTTTATTTAAAAGAGTGTCCGTGGAGTTTCTTGCCCGTTCTTCTCCATAGGTACCTACTACGCTTTGGAATGGGCAACTAGCTTCATACCTATTTCTGACTGACCGATTCCTTGACAATTCAAAAGTGCCTGTAAATGGTTTAATTGAAATAAATGCTTTGAGTTTGAGTTTGAGTTTGAATGTATAGTACCTACCTGGGCAACTGAGCTCTGCTTTGGTGAAATAGAGAATGCTCATAATTTAATAGTACAGGAAAGTTGGAAAAGTTCATACTAATTCCATGCTGCCATGATAGTAGGTACTTACTAAATCCATGCTGCCATGATAGTAGGGAATTACTTATTCCATGCTGCCATGTCATTATTTTATGGTAGCCATCTTGTTCTAAACTTTGGGTGATCGAGCTCTGCTCGGGTGAATATAAGGAGAAAACAAATTTTCCCATATACGAGACCTAGCTAGATCAATTTTTCACCCCCGTAAACCCCTATATTGCAACTTTCATCGAAATCGTTACAGCCGTTTTCGAGAACGTGATTACAAATATACATTTAATATGTATATATAAATTATATACAAATATTGCTCATTTAATAGTATATGAAAGGATAGCTTTAACATATCTCGGGACCCTGGGGTCCCGGACCTTTGGAAGGCGTACGAGGGGCCGAAGCCAACTCGCAGAGGCCCCTTAGACATTTTTAAGTATTGAGGCACCACCCGACAACTATCCCTGTTCGCACTACGCAAGGGCACCCAAGGACAACCCCCGGTTGGTGTAGGACTATTACAGGAACTATATATTATATGGAAACAAAGATATTTTGACTATGGGTTTGGGTGGCTAAAGTGGACTGATTACCTGGAACTATGGAAGGACTATGGCCCCTGCCTGATCAATGTTTATATGTACACGAAAGGATAGAATAGGATGTAGCTACTGAAGTAATATCATACTTAAAGAGACCGTTGATGGCTGACACAACACATACTATGGATACCTTTGAATTTTTTTAATGATTATGGGTCCTACCAATTTTTTTTTGGTCATAATCCTAAATCTTCTTCTGCTTAGCGTATCGATGGCAATCTAAATAAACTCGGCCCAGAATTCGGCAGCGTGTTTGGCGTCATCACTAGCGTCCAACAGTTTCTGTAAGGTGGAGCTGACAGGACACGCAGGACACGACATTAAGTGTCCCAGCGTTTGTGAAACAGCACCACATTAGGATAGACAGATATTTAAGAGGGGTTTTGATTTGATTAGAGTTTTTTTATTATTGTTAGTTGTTTTTAGGGTTTCGTACCTCAAAAGGAAAAGAACGGAACCCTTATAGGAACACTTAGTCTGTCGGTCTGTCTGTCTATTTGTCTGTCTGTCTTTCCGTCTGTCACAGCCAATTAACTCCGAATCTCATCATCTTCCTGCCCTTGTCCTGTTACTTGGGGTCGGTTCAACACGTTTTCTTATTCCACTCTCCCCTGTCAACCGTCACACTATCATTCACTCCCTTCTCTTTCATATCATTTCACACACAATCCTTCCATCTTTTGTTTGGTCTTCCTCTCCCGCTCCATCCATCAACATTTCATGCGTTTCTTCTCTCCTCGTCATGTGATGAGGAGAGCCCATAGCAGGCCAAACGATTTCCTTTCAACTTTTCTTATAACTTTAAAATAACAAATTTTAGAGATTCCATTAATTCCATTACCATTCACCCCCCCCCCCCTCCTCTTATCTCCGAATCTTATTCAGACTGGTCTTGTTATTTGTGAACAGCACAATTGAAAAAACTTTTTTACAAAAATACAACCGACTTCCAAACTTCACTTTGTAGTTTGGAAGTCGGTTGTATTTTATGTAAAAAAGTTTTTTTTTTCACTTTTTAGTGGGTTGGTTTGTAATTTATCTAAGTAACAATAGCCTTATGTCAACTGCTCATCAAAAATGCCCAAATCGCTATAGATGTGCCTAAAATATTTGAAGAATTCCCTCGATTTCTCCAAGATTACATCATCAGATCGTGACCAAATGACAATGGAACTAACTTGAAAGTATACCGTTTCAAACAAAAAAATAATTTTTCAAATCGGTCTAGCCGTCTGCGAGTAATCGAGGAATATACATATAAAAAAAAAAAAATCCGACGAATTGAGAACCTCCTCCTTTTTTTTGAAGTCGGTTAAAAATAATTATGATTTTATTATAAGAAATAGCAGCTATTCTATATAATTTTTTTGAACACTGTCTGAAGTCACCTAGCTAACATTTCTTCATTAATGCACAAAGCCCTCATAATTATACTAATTTTACTCTTTTTCCTTTTTATTTTCTTCTCCAAAATTGTCAAGACTACAATAAATACTACAGGCAATCTCAAAGCAATCCATTAACTGAAAATAAATTGTAAAAAAAAACAAAGGTAAGTTAAAAAGGTATTTAAAGCTTACTCCGAACGCCAGATTACGATGTCCCCTAAATTAAGTCGGAGAGTTGCAGGTGATGAATATTTAAAACAAAAGAAAGAATAGGGTCCGCTTCGATCCTACCTTTAAGGGGGCGTCCCGCTAAATGTTTTAAGTAATTTTAATATTTTGATGTTACAATCGTTTCTGAGCAAATTCCACCTGATAGGTGTAATAGATCTTCTTTACAGTGTTTTCATTCTCTAAACATAATTTTGAAATTGGAACAGTATCGAGATTAGAAGCCACAAATAGTTTTATTAAATAAAAACCTTTGCTTCCGCCCGCGTGATAGCTTTAAAAATTATAGCCTACTGGCAGCGCCCCGCGGTTTCACTTGCATGAGTCTCAATTTGTGGAGTTTCTTGCCGGCTCTTCTCCATAGGAAACGACCAATGAACCGTACACTTAGCTTCTGACGTTTCATAAGTACCCATATAGGTTTATGTGAAATAAAATATTTTGATTTTGATCCCGTGGGAATATCGGAATAAAAAGTATCTTATGTACTAATAATCCAGGTCATGATCAAATCAAAAATCAAATCAAATCAAATTATTTATTTGCTAGAATATAGGTATACAAATAAGGTCGTGAAGAATTAAAGTTGAGCCATACATTCTGCCCAAGATTCGACATGCAAAATTTAAATGAATGAATACGATGCAATAATAAAAAATAAGAACATTAAACACAATTATCAGATAAAAAATTAACAGTTTAATAAAATTAAAATTAATTCAGTCAAAATGCAATTAATAAATACGTAATAATCAAAGTAAGATCAAAATGTCAAAATACAATTAAAATGTCAAAATACAATTAAAATGTCAAAATACAATTAAAATGTCATAATACAATTCCAATGTCAAAGTACTTCAAGTAAGTATTCAGATTTAAAAAATACCATTAAAATGTCAAAATACAATCAAAATGTCAACCAAAATACAACAAAAAGTCATTTTAGTCGATATAATTAAAATGTTCAAAATACAATTTATTTAATTCACATATTTTCAAGGTCTATAATAATCGGTCATTTAGAAAATCATTAATGGAGTAATAACATTTTTCTACTAGAAAAGCTTTAAGTTTGTGTTTAAAATGTTGAAGTGTGGCATTTTTTAAATATTCCGGTAACTTATTAAATATAATTGGTCCAATACAAATGACACTTTTTCTTAATAGTGCAGTTTTATAGCCACCGACATTTATAAGGTTTTTATATTGGCTTCTCACGGGGCTATTTCTGGTGTCCGAGACCTTAGTGAATAACTTCGCATTTGAATTAACAAATATTGCCATTTCCATAATAAAATAATGACGGAAACGGAAGAATTTTTAGAGACTTAAACAAAGGCTTGCAACTATCTGTGGGTTTAAGACCGCACATCGCTCTTACACAGCGTTTCTGAGCTTTAAACACCTTATCTCTTAGGCTACAGTTACCCCAAAAAACTATTCCAAACCTCAAGACCGAGGCGATCAAACCATGGTAAGCTATTAAAGCAGTTTTTGTGTCAACTTTTTTTGCCAAATTCCATAAACCATATGCTGCAGTGCTCAGCTTTTTGAATACTTCTTCGGCTTGAGGTTTCCAAGTTAATTGATCGTCTATCATAATTCCCAAAAATTTCGCAACTTTGACTACCTTGATCTCTTCCCTATCATATTGTACGTTTACATTTGGTAGAGTTGTACGCTGGTGGAAGTGCATTACACTAGTTTTTTGTAGGTTTATTACTAGGTTGTTCTTCTCAAGCCAGCTTATAATATTTTTTAAAGTGCCATTAATGTCTTGTGCATAACGAGTAATGTCAGTACATTTCACAAGTGCTGTACAGTCATCTGCAAATAAAACCATAGGATGCTGTATTTGACGTGGCAGATCGTTTATATACAGCAAAAATAGGGGCGGCCCTAACACACTGCCCTGTGGTACACCGAACTTAACTATTCTGCCTTCAGATCGGTATTTCTTTTCACATTTTGTTTTAAGGCAAATGCTGGATGTCTCTGTGTATTGTGTGCGGTTACTAAGGTAAGATTCTAAGAGATTCAGCACGTTTCCTCTGATACCGTATCTGTTAAGTTTATTTATTAATATATTATGACTGACGCAGTCAAAAGCCTTTGTCATATCTGTAAAAATCGCTCTTTCCGACCCAGATGACCCCATTACACTCCTCCAGGAGCAGAATAGGGCCACCAGTACAGTATACAAGAACAGACGCCTCCCGTCATTCCGACCTCGCCGCCGAGGTCCTTTGCGATCGCGACCGTGTCCCCGAGTCAATGAAACTCCTCCCCGACCCTTGCTCGAAAACGAGGTGCCAGCAGTTGTTGCAGCTGAGCACGTAGCTTTAAATACCCCGCATAATAATCATGATGAAAATATAAATTTGATCCAGCCTGTCCCTTCTTGCTGTCCTCCCCTCAGCGATGCCCTAAGCCGAGGTTCGTACCCCACAGGGGGTGCCCTTAGCGAGCATTCGCTTAGTTTTAATTTAGAATAGTTAAAAGCTCCTGGCTGGAGGCTCTAAGTGTAGAAGCTTAAGGCCACCACAGGAAAAGTTCGGTTAAGCAGCCAAGACCTTAGTGGTCACAACTGCGAGAGGACATTTCAAAAAAAAAAAAAATAATGTAAAAATCGCACAAATGGGTATTTTGTTATCTACATTTATCAATATTTCATGTAATAAATCATATACGGCTGAATTAATGCTTTTATTCTTTCTAAAGCCTGCTTGTTCACTGCATAATATATTATGTTTTGTCAGAAAATTGTTAATAAATTCGTAAATAATCTTTTCTACTACTTTGGAAAAAACAGGAATTAAAGCTATCGGTCTATAGTTAGCTATATCTTTCCTGCATTTTTTTTTGTGCAGTGGTTTGACTATTACTGTTTTTAAGCCGTTCGGAAACACGCCAGAGCTGATAGCTAAGTTAACAATGTGGCTAAGATGTCCGATGATATTATTGGCCACAAACTTAATTACTTTCGTTCCTATTTCATCATAACCTACGCTGTTTTTATTTTTCAATGATTTTATTGCCCTAAGTACGTCATGGTGGATTACTGGAGGCATAAACATTGTGCTTGGGTTTTTGAGTAAACTACTTGATTCGAATGTTGCTTTTGGAGAATTTTCAACTTGGTCAATAAAATAATTGTTGAATGCATCTGCAATTTCTTTCGGGCTATTTATAATTGTATTGTGTACTTTGATCTGGGAAATGGGCTCATTAACACGTATTTTATTGTTAATAACCTGCCAGGATGCCCTTGACTTGTTAAGTGACGTTTTGATGAAATAATTGTTTTGAGCTTTTTGAGTCAACTTGACAATTTTTCGAAAACGCTGAGAGTAATTTTTTAATTTAATTTTGTTTTCAATTGTAGGTCTACGCCTGCGTTCCCATAAAAGATGTCGTTGCTTCTTACTACAAACGCGTATACCCCTAGAAATCCATTTAATTTTTTTATTCGATTTTATGGTTACAAACTTGTAGGGGAAGCAAAGATTATGTAACAAGCCAAAATTATCCATAAATATGTTATATGCTTCATCAACATTATCCGTCTCATACATTTCCGAAAAGGAAAGGCATTTCAGATAATTGTTCAAATTATTTAAGTTTACCAATGAAAGGTCCCGTTTTTTTACACGCCATGATTTCAGTCTACAAGTACTATTAACTTTTATTTCAAATATTTGTGCGGTGTGATCAGATAAAGCAAAGTCAATCACGTCGCATTTACATTTAGATTTAGAGTTATGTGCAATGTTATCAATACAGCTATTGCTAGACAGTCGAGTAGGTTGATCAAGCTCTAGATTGAGATTGTAGCCCAGGAGAAAGTATTCGAAGTCCAAACTAATATTATTTCTCTTTAACCGGTCAATGTTGAAGTCTCCGCATATAACAATTTTTTTTTTAGGATTTGCTCATATCGACTTTAAAATTACATCTAAATTGTCATAAAAAACATGTAAATTACTCAATTTTGGTGGCCTGTAAACACATAATGATAGTCAATTGTTGTTTAACAAGTTCAACAGCACAACATTCAATTACTCCTGTTATTGAATATCTCGATACATTTCGAAGTTCTATATATTCAAACGATTTGTTTACTAAAATGCAGGCACCCCCTCGTTTCTTGTCACGTCTTGCATAGCAAGCAGCGATCTTGTAATCTGGTATATTTAGCAAATGCTCGTGTCCATGCATGATGAAGTGCTCAGTTATGCATAATACGTCAATATTTCTTTTAGTCATTGATAATTCTTGAAGATGGATTGTAAGTAAATCTGTTTTGTTTAGGAGTCCAGCAATATTTTTACAACAAATTATTGAATGTTTCTATTCTCCAATTGAACAGAAGCGCGTGCTCACTGTTTTTATACGTAGGTAGGCAAATAATAATGTTTGTATGTTGTATATTACTTAAGGTTTCTCTTATCGAAACAATAAGATTACAGTAATTTTTAGTTACGTTAAAGTCATCTTCTCCTATGAACACGATGCAGTAGTCTTTTAGAGTGTAGTTGGTCAGTTTTTCATGTATGTTATAAATTAAAATCTCAACACCACAATTTGGTGTGAGATAATGACATATTTGATAGTTCGGAAACATGTTTTCTGCCATTGGTAACATTTTATTTTTATTGTTGCTGCTAATGATACACAACTTATTTTTTTCAAGTCTCCATGTATTGCGGTTTGTAATACTTTTAGTTTTACAGGGCACAACCGGTGATATTTTAGTAATGATTAGTGATCTATCTATCAATATGCCCAATTTCATTCAAATGGGTTTAGCCGTTTTAGCATGAAAGCGTAACAAACAAACTCACTTTCGCATTCATAATATTAAGTTAGGATGTTACTCAGTGATAACACGTATAGCATTCTACTAGTGAAAGAATTTTAAAAATCAGTCCCGTAGTTTTTGAGTTTATTCATTACAAATAAAAATACAAATCTTTTCTCTTTAAAATATCGATGTAGACAAGTGAGTTCGCATCCGAATAATGTGGTCAGTTAAGTGAGGTTAGATGTGAACTTAAATTAACTTAGGTGACGTTGATGCATCTCAAAAGCCAGCTGCTGGTTATAATTACATTTGAGCAGTGTGAAAGCTGGACCCAATCTTCTCGGAAAAAGTGTTGACGGGTGATCAATATTAACACTGGCACCGTAGTTCTTTGTTCATTAGCAAAACCGGCTTTAATGAAAAATCAGGAGTCTCGTTTTAATATCACGTTTGTTATGTTTTTTTTTTTCGATATTAATTTTATTGTCTTTTTGTACTCGCACAGGTTGGCGAAGTAGTAGAAGAAAATTCCTGGCAGTGACAATGTGTGCTTAAGACATTACTTCTAATGAGGGTTTTCTGATGACGTTCACTAGGTGGCAGCACTGAGACGTCAGGTCCTGGCTCCTGTCAAGTGTCAAAGCGCCTATATTTTCTTTAGTCGTGACTGAATGATGAACGAATGAACGGAACGAATGATGATCACAAACATAAAAGTCCGTAATGAGAGTTCATTACGGACTTTTATGTTTGTGTCAGGCAACCCAAAATTAGGAGGAGATAAAACTCACTACAAATAGAACATTAAAAAAAAACCTACCTACGTGTTTAATTTTCTCCCCGATATTATCAGACCATCGAACCGCACTCTTACAAAAAAATATTTTAAATTCCTAAGCACGTTATAGAAGCAGGTTGGCTTGTAAAATGTGTAGATTAAGTGGCTCGGGATAGCTGTGCTCAATGATATCTGCTACATAATGAATCAAACGCTTAATAGGATGACGGGATAAGCAGAAACGATGTTATTTCCTAATTCGGAAAAGAATGAAATTTTAAATGTGGAGTGAAGACGTTCAAAACAAATGAACGTAACGTTTTTTTGTTTCCGAATTTAAATTAAATAGAATGAGGATTTTCTGAAATGACGTTCACTAGGTGGCAGCACTGAGACGTCAGGTCCGGGTACCTGTCAAAAGTGTCAATGCACCTATAATAATATTTTCTTTAGTCGACTGAATGATGAAAGTCATTATATTTTATATTCATTGTCGAAATGAAAGACCTCTTGTCAAAGTGTCGCCAACTGGTGCCGGACTCATTAACGACATCGCTCATTATAGCAGCACCGCTCTTACACGGCAAATAACTTGTCATTGAATACCTGAAACGGTCGTAGTGAACAGACGTATCGAACAATATTAGTATAAACAAATAATTACTTGCGAAATCGTGACCTAGTTTTTATTAAATTTGCTGTTAATAAAGTGACTCATACATTAGATTTGATGTGTTTTCCTATAAAAATGATCAGTGATTAATACATAGGTAAATAATCTACTTTACGATGGAGGATAGTCCCTTCAGCCCTAGAAGTAGGTGTGCCCGTTCCCCGCCGCCTACACCTGGCGGTGTAACCGGCCCCGCTCGTCCCCCTCAAGCGCCGCAGCAAACGAATGAAGCTCTTGAAGCTATGACGACACCGGAAATTCAGAGCTGGATGACGACCATCGACCAGAACTTGCAGGAGGTGTGCACTATCGCAGCGGAAGGCAAGCTGAATATGGACCACAAAATGCGCATCAATGCCCTATGCCGGAAGATCGGCCATAGCACATCGCAAATGGCGGTACAGTACCAGTACATGAAAGCGAAAGGATTGGAATCCCACAATATTGCCAAAGCTCTTGAAACCCAACTCGACCTCTCACAGCAACTAAAGGAACTCAAGTTGAGTGTCGAAGAAAAAACGAAAACTGCCCTGGGCGCGTCATTTGCTGACATGGTCAAAAAAGGAGCCAACAATTACATCCAGCAGACAAACGTAAGTTCTGTGGCCATTTATCCAGTAGATAAATTAAAATCCAGCGACGAAACGAAATCCCTCGTCCAAAAAATCATTTGCCCCGGACAGATGAAGCTGCATGTAAGAGGCCTGCGCAAGACCAAAAACGGGGGTGTTATCATCAGCACTGAGACGAAAGACGACATCGAAAAGGTGAGACAATTGGAGCAGCTAAAAAAATCGGGTCTAACAGTCGACGAGCCTTACAAAAGGAAGCCTAGGGTTGTAGTAATAGGAGTTCCGACGTCCATGTCAGAAAACGAGGTTTTCACATGTTTGTACCACCAAAATCTCGCTGAGAAGCTTCAGGACTGCAGCCTTGAGACGTTTTTGACCTCAATCAAGTTAAGTCATAAGTCGGGTAAGAGAGACTCTGACTATTGCAACTATGTTGTAGAAGTATTGCCAGTCATACGAAAAGCCCTAATATCAAAAGAACGAGTGTTTATAAATTGGTCATCATGCCCTGTAAGAGATTTTACTTTGGTCACACGATGCTATAAGTGTCAGCAATATGGCCACGCTGCCAAATCATGTCGACAGACGTCCTACACCTGTGGTCACTGTGGTGAGCAAGGCCATTCAATCAAAGAATGTCCAAAGAGGTCAGATGAACCAAAATGCGCTACTTGCTTGCATTTCAAAAAGCCAGACAAACACATCACAGGTGCAGCTGACTGCCCGGCGAAAATGTTAGCCGAAAAAAGGTACATAAACTCAATAGATTATGAAGGTGCCTAAGAGCGCCGTCAATAAGTTATTTATTTTAGATCTTCTTAGTTTATATAGTAAAGTTTTATTTCTTTCTTTTTTTTTTTGTTATTATGATAAACAATTTAATTAATGTTTTAGATATTTTTTCTGTATCTGAGTCTAGACTTTGTGAAGTTGAAAGCTGCAAACAATATCTTTCCGGCTACAAAACACCATTAACCATACTAACACAAAACATTCGCAGTATTTTTAAGAATTTTGACAGCTTCAGCGTTTTTCAACAACGGCTAAACATTAACTGTGACATTATTGTTTTAACGGAATGCTGGCTTACCAAGAAATATAATATACCACTGATCACAGGGTATAAGATGTACAAAAGTGATAGGAATTACAATCAAAATGATGGGGTGATAGTTTATGTAAGAGATCACCTGAAAGTCTCTGTTGAGGAACCAAATATGCAAGACTGTAACAGTTTGGTAGTGAAAATTGGATCAGATTTTGCGATAGTAGCTTTATATCGGCCCCCCTCTTTCAAAAATACTAAAAATTTTACTGACACTCTGAATGATGTCTTGCAAAACTTATCACCTTTTAAAAACACGGTAGTAATTGGAGATATTAATATTAATATTCTCCCAGGAAGTACTGACGCATCTGCTCAGGACTACCTCAACTTATGCGCATATCATGGCTTGCTCCCAGCACATTGTTTTCCTACACATCATAGTGGCTCTTGCTTGGACCATATCATACTTAAAACCAATTTCCCTTCACTTGCACTTGTTATTAACTCTACAATAACAGATCATAATGCTGTCCTACTAACACTAAATTGTAATTTACCTAAACATAACACTCGTGTAGTTTCGAAATTGAATATAAATAAACTTGATGAAGATTTACGCGTCATCAACTTCGATCCAGTCTATAATTCTGCTGACCCACAGTATTGTATGATGTATGTTATAGAAAATGTACGTCATGCAATTCAGAAAAATACGGTCGTATCGCAGTTGAGCAACAAAAATTGCAACATAAAACCCTGGATCACACCAGGTCTTATTCGCTGTATGAAACACCGAGATAAACTGCACATGAAATGTAAATCTCATCCAGAGAATACAGTCCTACAACTGTCATACAAAAGATATCGTAATTTTTGTAATAGTCTTCTCAAAAAGGTTAAAATCAACTACGATAAAACTGCACTGGATAAGGCTGGAACAAATAGTAAAAAGATCTGGAAATATATTAAACATGTAACTTTTTCCTCAAAACAAAATGAGTCATCTTCAAGTTTATTACGAGCGCACTCGTCACAGCTGACGTCTGCTAACATAGCAAATAATTTCTTTGTTAATGTTGGTAAGTGTCTGGCGGAAAAAAATAACCGGGATCAATCTCCTTATTTAGTGAACTTTTCTACCACGGGTAACTCCACTATATCATCTTTTGCCTTACTAGATACTGATGAGACAGAAGTAGAAAATATAATCATGTCATTGAGAGATGAATGCGCAGTTGGTTGGGATGAAATATCAAATAAAATTATTAAACATTTCAGAAATATTTTAGTACCTCCACTGACTTACATTTTTCGTATGTGTTTATCCTTGGGCATTTTCCCTGAGTGTCTCAAAAAAGCAGTTATCATCCCTGTTCATAAATCAGGCAGTAAAGAACAAGTAACAAATTATAGACCTATTTCTCTATTGCCTTGTATGTCCAAAATATTGGAAAAAATTATAAATAAAAGGTTGTTCAAATACCTAGAGGACAAATCAATTTTATCGGATCGACAGTTTGGTTTTAGACCTAAAATTTCAACTGCCGATGCCGTACATCATCTAACTGATTTTCTAGCACAAAAACTTGACAAGGGTAACCATACAGTAGGTATTTTCCTGGACCTTGCCAAAGCTTTTGACACAGTATGTATCCCTACTCTATTGCGCAAGCTTGACACAGTAGGTATAAGAGGTATCCAGCTCAAACTTTTCAAAAGTTACCTAGAAGACCGTACTCAATGCGTTAAGATTGGCAATGTCCTCAGCGCAGACCAAAAAAACACGTCTTTTGGTGTTCCCCAAGGAAGTGTATTAGGACCCACTATGTTTTTGATATACATAAACGACCTTTGTAATCTTAAACTACAGCACGGTACAGTAATATCTTACGCTGATGACACTGCTCTTCTTTTTGCGGCTGAATCGGAACATGAAGTTCACAAGCTTGCGCAAAACGGCTTCAATATTGTAAATAAATGGCTTCAACATAACACATTAACCCTAAATACGGATAAAACAAACTATATAAAGTTTTCCATGCGCAAACCAACTTCCGATTACTCCTCGACGCTATATGCTCATTGTTGCACAGTCCCCGCAGAATGCCCGTTAAAGTGTCCTAATATTAATAAGACTAACCAAATAAAATACCTAGGTGTTATATTAGACGAGACCCTTACTTTCAAACAACATAATAGAAGTATTAAATAATAGAGTTCGTAAGCTCATACTTGTATTTAAGCAGCTGCGACATATTGCGGATCCAAAAATAATTAAGCAAGTTTACTTTGCTCTATGTCAGTCAATTTCGACATACTGCATTACCTCATGGGGTGGAGCAGGTAAAACTTTATTAATACAAGTCGAAAGAGCTCAAAGAGCGATTCTCAAGGTGTCTACGTGCCGCCCTTTCCTTTTTCCCACTAACCAGCTCTATAAAAATTGTGAAGTACTAACAGTCAGGCAGTTATTCATAATGAGCATTGTACTAAAACAACACGCAGCCCTCCGCTTCAGCACTGAACTTATTAAAAAGAGACGGAAAGATATAGTTTGTCCCACAAAAAGCACAAAACATGCTTTTACAGCCAAATTTTTTGTTTTTCTGGGACCACTACTCTATAACAGACTTAATGCAAAAGCAAAAATTTATTCCCAAAATTTTGTAAATTGCAAGAAAACTCTGAAGGAAACATTACAAAATTTGTCCTATGAAGATACAGAGAAGTTATTAGTTGTACTTAAATAAATATTAATTGCACTTTTTATTATGATTAGTTAGCTTAAATTAATATACTAAGATTTTAGCAGGTAAGATTTTTATACTGTTTACACCTCTTTTACATACCTATTAGTTGACTAATTTACCTTTTGTATATGATGTGATTACTGTGATTATTTAGATATAATGTTTTACCTTTTCTCGCCTGAAACACAGGATGTCCTAGTTCAGGCATGTAACACTTGTGAACTATTACATAGAATTACGAAAAATGTTTTTACTGTACTACATTATTTTTTTGAATAAACTTTATTATTATTATTATTAAACTTTATTATTATTATTCAAGTTAGGATTTAAAATCAAATGCAGTAAAGTCTATTTTACGATCGGCCCGCGAGTCGTCACACTTCGCGCCGACAGCACGCTTCAAGCGAGGAGCCCGCTCCCTAGCGAAGAAACGCCTGCAGGCGGTATGCACGGTGCCTCGCCGTCCGCGCGGTGATGCCTCGCCGGCCGCGCGGTTACGCCAACGACAACTTAGCCTTATCACCGGTGGCGTGCTGTCAGCGAGCGATCGCTTTGCTTACAGCGCGTTGGGGACTAGATTTTTCGAGGTGGTGCTGAGGCGTTACTGCGCTGGAGTGGTGCTGTTATAATGGGCGATGTCCTTTAGACAGATAGAATATAGACAGAACAATACTGCTTTAATTTAAAAAAAACGTGGTTCCACGAATGGTAAAGTTTTGGTTTCCTTAGAGAGCGATGAACGATCACATAATAACGGCTGTCCAAATACAAAGCGTTTTTTGACATCTTAATATCAAATACTGGAGAAAATTAAATGTTTTTCATGACGGCTGTCATAATATGATGAAACCGCTCCTCTAAGAAACCGTAGCTTTAAGGTATGATTCCAAAAACCACTGCATGCAGCAGTGCTACTGCGTCCCTACTGCTGGTCCCCATACATTTTCTAAAGATTTATATGAGATTACATTCCGAGCACGGCAGCAATGGTGCGCGATAGTGTCACCTTGTTGCTGCGACAGACGACGCATTAATACGGCGTTCATCACAGCGATAACACGTGAATGTTGACAACTGTTGAGAAGCAAACCACGAACAGCAGTGCCGCACAGCGGTGCTTGGAATCATACCTTTACATAACAGAAAAGAAAAAATAACATTTAACATCAAACATGGACGTTTTTGGTGATGAATTGATAAAACCATTTCGGACAATGTAGTTTTACAACGTACCACATTTTTGCTCATAATTAACTGTCATGCTTCACGCCAATACTACTAAGCGTTACTGTCAAAAAGTATTAGTAACGCCAAAGCAACTAAGATGGCTATTCATAAACATTACTTACCAAAATATAGCCCAAAATAATTTAGGGTCATATTTTCATATAAATAGGTATAGTTGAGCAATTAAGCTGTCGCTTAATTAACAAAGTTTTAGCTCTTACCCTAGATACAACCGTCCAAAGTGTAGGTCAAGCGGTATTATAATGTAATGTGTAAATAAACTACATCCAATTTAAATTAGAACCTAGTTTTTGGGCTAATAAGGCAAATGTGCAGTTTGATTGTAATAACGAATTAATGTTTCGAATTCATTATGTAAATGTGTGTGAATGTTCTTGTCCGTTTGGTAATGGGTGGTTTTATTGGAGACAGCTACCGACAAATGAAATGCAAGTCACATTACAATAATCATCGTAATTATCAGCCAAAAGCTGTCCAAAGTACTAGTTATCACCAAAGTCAAAGACAAATCATTTATTTAAAATAGGCCCATAAAAGGCACTTTTGAAAGTCAAAATTTACAAAAAAATTGAATAGATTCTAGCCGCCCCTTCCAAAAGGTAGTTTTTTTTTTGGAGAAGAATGGGCAAGAAACTCCACCGTTAATCTTTTAAAATGTTTTACAATATTTTGTAAAGACGATGCACCTAGAATAAAATGACCGGACCACAATAGGTAAACCGGCCAAGTGCATGTTGGACCACGCACAATGAAAGGTTCCGTAGTTGGGATGAATTTATCCCAAAAACAAACTTAACTTTGTAGTTGAAAAATATGTTCTCCCATACGGAATGTATGGGAAAACATGTTTTTCCAACTACAAAGTTAAGTTGGACGATTATTACTCGTTAACTTGTAAAGCCTACTTAGCTCTGATAGTTTTCCTTTTAATTGCGTTATATAAACTACTGCTGTGATTTTTTTCACACATCCAAACCAACCATTTAGCTGGCAGGCGGGAGGGGGGACACTTGACTCTAACTAAAATTAGCACTTTAAAGCTTAATATTTCGCAAACGGATCCCTGAATCTAAAAATGGTTTCCGCAAACTCGCAATTTTTTTAAAGGATCTTTCCAATGATAGCCCACACCAAGGGTTAAAAAAAAAAAACATCACTTTACGTGTAGGAGAGGTACCCTAAAAAATTTTTTTTCATAATTTTGTTTTGCCACTTTACCGACGTAATTAATATGTATACCTATGCCAAATTACAGCTTTCTAGTACTAAGGGTCTCGGAGCTATACAGCGGACAGACAGACAGACAGACAGACGGACATGACGAAACTATAAGGGTTCCTTGTTTACTACGGAACCTTAAAAAATTAAGCAACGACCGATAAATTAATGATGTGATATATAAATGGTGCTCACATATTTACAAACATTGTAAAAGTCGACGATTTTCCTAAAATTTTATGGTTAATCATCATTCACAGCCCGACTTCAACCAATGCTGAGCATAGTTCTCTCTTTTCTTGTGCTAATCCTCACACTTCTGTCCCAGCCTCATCCAGGTTCTACCCACGATGGTAACAATGTCGTCACTGCTAGACATAGGAAACCTTTATTGCACAATATAATCATAAACTAAAAGAACAAAATAACAGCCTCCCTTTTTTTTTTGGTTTGGAATTAACAAATAACTTCTCCCGCACTGGGCAGAGCGGGAGGGCGTGTCAGACTCTTACTGACTAAAACCCGTGTTCCTTCAGTTGCCTGTATTGCCAGGGGGCACGGTATCCCTTTCGGACTTTCCCGCGACCTCGGCAGGCATCAGCCCTAGCGGACCCCGTCAGTTCTGCTGACATCTCTTTGAGGCACGCGTGAAATACAACGCGCCGCTGGTCCTTATCGGACGACGAGCTACCCATTGCTCGCCGTCCGCAAGCTTTCGACTGCGGTGGCCGGGAATCGGCCTGCGATTTCCGACGCCTAGGATGTCTCTTGCGGCATAATACGATGATCATCTACGAAGATCATCGCTCCACCTGGTGTGGTCTTACCCTAAGCTCGCCTATTCGCCATTAAAAATTAACAAGCCGAGTTGACAATGGAGCGGTCATATTAGCCATGTAAAACCGATGACCTTTGCAATATTATTGTGTTAACATCGCGAATTGGTAGGCATTACTGTAATAACTTCCAGTAATTCCACTGAAAGGCAAATGTCTGCCCTGATATCGAGGCGAAATAACTACCTATTAATTTGCACGAAAGCAAGATATCGCACTTGAAATGTAAAGTCTTGAACAATATATGAGACACAAGGAATTATGTATTTTTAATATCTACTTTACCCCCAAGGGGCACACGTGTAACTTTTGATAACTAATAATAAACTTTCATCATTGGTGTAAATCATCATCAGCCGACAGCATTCCACTGCTGGACATAGGCCTCTCCAATTGCATGCCATTCAGTTCAATTCTCGGCAAATCTCATCCAGCTGCTACCAGCCACTGTAAATATCGCCACTCCTAGCCTGCACTACCGTAGGTTTGCAGATTCACGGTCTCCACTCATGAACACGTTTACTCCAACGGTCATCGGTTCTACGGCTCATATGGTCGGCCCAATGCCACTTCAACTTGCTTATTCTGTGAGCTATGTCGACAATTTTGCGTAACTTTGCTTTGTGTAAGTCATAATCTTTATCAATCTGGCTAACTCTTCTAATTCATTTTCCTTCAGAAGAAACTATATATATTTTTTTTCTTTTACATGGCCACTCAGACACAACACCTTGAGTTTGAAATTGTTTCCGGCAGTCACCAAAAGGCCAATTTATGTACTCGTATTTAGAAACGTATAAAATCTATTTGGAATCTCATCTCAGCGACAATCATTGTCAAAAATTTGCCAAAAATGTAGGTAAGTTAGAGATATTTTTGACAGATTCTTAAAAAAATGCGGGAATTGGGCCTTTGGTATCTGGCGGTACTTTCCTTAGACTGATATAAGATAGGTATATAATTACAGAACATTTCTTAGTTTTCCACGTGGAGGACATAATACTCAACGCTGTAAGTCGTTATTTACACCGCGATAAATCTATGTAATTACCTTGAGTAAATATGCGTACATATTGTGGTACATACATTTCTTATCATTACGCGTAGAAATGAGCAAGTATACTGTAACAATATTTCATTATAAATATTTGTTGTCGTTTCATTCACATTATTGTGTCTTTAGTAAACACAGTATGATGTTGTGGTTGGTTGCTTTAATACATTACGTGTTTTGTTTTCATTACCAACAAAGTTTTGTTGCTTATGAGAACTGTGGTTTGTCGATGAGACGATGGTTGTATTATTGTGATTAAAATTAACACTGGAAACTGAACATCGCATAATATGATCACGCCTGTTTCTACAAGGTCTAAGAAGAGGCTACTGTATAGTAAAGGACCCACATCCCATTGACCGGGCAAAATCCAGTTAACTCAGTAGGTACCTAACGCCAGTTTAACTTATGTATAAATATACTCACACCATAACCTACATATTCACAACAGGCACGCACGCAAGCACCATCACATTATTTATTTTGATGTGTAAAATCTTTCTTCTCGCATTCCTGCAATTTGTTCACAGAACATAATTATATACCCTTAAAATCTGTGGGAGTGAATTTTGTTGAAAAGGGACGGAAGTGCGTAACAGGAAGCCGCGGAAGCGCGCGCTATTTGATTTGACCAATGAGCGCGCGCGGTGCTAGAGTTTGCCGTCAGAAACGACCTTGATGATGCCCCGCCTCTTTAATGTTGTTTGTTACCTTAATACCTTATTAATGCTTATTACCAAGGTGAGATGGCAGATGTTACACAAATGCGACTACTGTAAGGCTCGCTTGTTTTTATTTTTTTTAAGAATAGTTATGTCACTCTCTGCTAGTATCATTTAATTTTGTTGTGTACATAGATAGAAGATAGATAGAATATTATTTATTATGTACAGACGCCAGCCAGCACATCAAGCTACCCGAAACTGTAAAATTTTCCCAATCTACTTTGAACCTTATACTTTAGCGATAAAGTTGAAAATCTATTAAATAAATTTGACAGATTGCAGTAGCTTGAAGTGCAGGTTAGGAAAAAAGTTATGTCTGTAGGTAATTTTTATGGTGTACAGACGCCACTGTACACCATAAAAATGACCTACAGACATAACTTTTTTTAAATGTACTTCGTGATTGGTATTATTTTTAGGATAATAGTAACAGTTATGTGATACCTGCTGCCACGTGTAAAGGTACATTTTGTTGCAAACAAATAGATCCGGATTCTTCTGCCATTTACCAAAAGCACAGATGAAAACAGATGGTTAATTCCACATTTTAGGTATGAAGCTACAAGTACGCGGCGGGCCCGTCTTGTCGGGCCAATTCAGTGAGTGTAACGCAGTCAGAAGATATAAGAGTTACGCGATAGAAAGAGAGGCAACTTCTAGGTAAATATAACTGTAGGTAATTAGCGCTGTTCGACCTGAAGTGCACTTTATTGTGTTGTAGCAAGAGTCACTTTTTATTTAAATGATTTTGCGGAGTGCTAAAATAATTGATACCAACCCCAAAGTTTTTAAATACAGAACTAAAACAAACTTGCACACTTTTATACTCACAAAAAGAGCCTGTCTACAAAGAATCTGGAAAGCTGGCTGCAACATTCCACTTTGTATCAACAAAAAAAGTTCTGTCTGCAAAAGTGTTTCCAACTGTTTGTTTCTTGCGGTTTTACTATGAGAGTATGGGACTTTATTCCTGGGTGTTTGTTATATTTACATTGTGATACAGAAATGTGCAGACTTGTATATGTTTTTAAGCTATTGCATAGCTTTTATCGCGGGCTTTGAGCGCGGCGACCGAATCAAGAAATTCCGTAACGTAACGAAAATAAAACCTAACACCCCCCACTCCGCCTACCATGTAATGACGGTTCCCATGACAACTTGATGTAGTCATGTGTTGTCATGGGAACGTAATTTTTGTTTTATGTCATCACGTCGTCATCCCAAGTGTAGCGTTGACAAATAGGAAGTATGGAGGTTACAAATGCTATGCAATAGCTTTACCGCGGCAGTCCCCGAGGGCCACACGTTTTTTTTTTTGTGGTAGGAGAAAGTGCAATAGTATCCGGGGACTTACTAGTCTCATGTCTTATTATTTAACCGTCAGGCATCGTTGTGTCGGTGGAGGTCTGCCCGGCTTGGGTGGGGAACCGTCGTGTTCTCGTGGAGGCGATCGGCGGCGGTGATCTCTCGCGTCCGGCCCTGGTCCAGGCCATGGTACGGAGCGAGAGGGCATGGCAAGCAGTCACCTTCTTCTGTGAAACAGTAATGCTCGCGAAGGAGGAGGCGGACCGCGTGGGGGAGAAGCAAAGTTCGCACCCTCACGCCCCTACCTGTCGCCGCGCCGCCCTGGGCGTCGGGAATCCCAGTCCGATTCCCGGCCACCGTAGGCACGGGATTTCGGACGGTGAGCAATGGGTAGCTCGCTGTTCGATAAGGACCAGGCCCGGGTCAACGGCACGTTGTGTTCCACCCACGCCTCAAAGAGATGTCAGCAGAACTGACGGGGTCCGATAGTGCCGATGCCTGCCGGGGTTGCGGAAAATTTCGAAAGGGGTATCGTGGCCCCTGGCAACATACAGGCAACTGAAGGAACACGGGTGGGTTTTAGTCAGTAAGAGTCTGACACGCCCTTTCGCTCCACCCTGAGCGGGAGAAGTTATTTGATAATTTCCCACCAAAAAAAGAAAAAAAATATTAAAAATTCATCGTTGTGTGAAGCACTTTTCAGCATTTATTAAAGGATCAACGGTCAACGCATCTGCGATGCCTTTGCTATTTATTTCATTATCAATTTTTATATCAAAATTAAAACAACATGAAGACACATAACTTACAAAAAAAAATGGATACATTCATGTAACTTGAGTGACAGGTTTCAAAATCGCAAATTAAATTAAAGGCACCGATAAAAATGTCAACCAAAAAAAACAAAAAACGGTTAACAACCATAAGAGAGAACCCCCAGAACCTAGGGGACTGTTTCTCAGTGATGTGTATGATCTAGAGTCTAGATTATACACATCACTGAGAAACTTATCAAGTGTATAATATATCAAGTGTATAATGTATCAAATGTATAATGTATCAAGTGTATAATGTATCAAGTGTATAATGTATCCAGTGTATAATGTATCAAGTGTATAATGTATCAAGTGTATAATGTATCAAGTGTATAATGTATCAAGTGTATAATGTATCAAGTGTATAATGTATCAAGTGTAATAATGTATCAAGTGTATAATGTATCAAGTGTATAATGTATCCAGTGTATAATGTATCAAGTGTATTATGTATCAAGTGTATAATGTATCAAGTGTATAATGTATCAAGTGTATAATGTATCAAGTGTATAATGTATCAAGTGTAATAATGTATCAAGTGTATAATGTATCAAGTGTATTAGTGTATGTACTTTTCTACTATAGTCCATGCAATCCACGAAAACGCGCCCCACTCCGCGATGGGTGTGTAATGTATGATATAATAACAAATGCTCTAATTTCACTTGAAATAACGTTCATATAATATAATTTTCATATGCTATAAAATCATATAACCTAATTTCATATGACCTAATGTTTCATATGATATAATTTTCATTTAATATAAAACATTTAGTATAACGTTCATTTTATATAATTTTCAATACGTATAATATTCTTTTTATATAACATTCATTTGACCTAATGTTCTTTTGACCTAATTTTCATGTTTAATGTCACAGTTCTAACCTAACTCAAATGGCACCTAACCAAATCTTAAAATATTCAATGCATGGTCGAGGGTGGGCTTGGTCGACGGAGCCCCGCTTTGCGGGGCTCCTACTTCTGGATGGTTTATAAAAAAATAACCACGAAGGGGATGGCGGGGTCTATTCGCTCGCTTCGCTCGCTCACACGACCCCGCCATCCCCTTCTAACCTAACCTGTCCGAGTCGGGGTGCCCTAAAGTCCAGATTGCATCCAATTTCTACTGGTTACAATAGTTGAGGGTGGTAGGTGTATAGGGTATAAAGCGAAGAAAAAAAAAACAGTACAATATTTTTAACCATACTAGCAGGCGTTTAAAATCGTATCAGATTTTCTAAACTATATTAAAAGTTATTAGAGATTATGAATATTATAGTAAATGAATAATATACTACATGAATATTATGTTAAATGTGCATTATAGGAAATGTTTATTATATCATAAGAAATTAGATAAAATGAAATTATATCAACAATTCATTATCTCAACTGATCGTTATATTAAACAAAAGTATATTAACTGAAATTAGGTCAAGTGAACGTTAGATTTTTTGTTATTATATCAACCGTTACACACCCCTCCGCGATTACTATACTGTAAGCTGAACTCTAGTACGGCGCGGAGTGGAGTGGGGTGCATCTTCGTGGATTGCACGGACTGTATGTTCCATAATATCGGTGACAATTTTCCGTCAGGTGGACCGTCACCTTGTTTGCAAAGAACAAAAAAAAAAAAGATTGAACTGTCACTTTTTCAGCCTTCAGTGTATTTAGTAAAGAAAATATTTATGAAAAACAGAAAATTCACTTCATAAAAGAGAAAATCACAAGTTTCCGTGAAAAAAATTTCGAAGAGATTATTCAGAAAGTTAAGAAAACTAAAATAAGTTACAGTCGACGCCTTTCCTATCATTTATCACGGGTATTACAAAACTTATGGAATGATCGATGGTATCTCACTTCGCAACTTTTCGACTTCGGACTTTGAAATTTAGAATAATCAACGTTCATAAATTGTTTTTTTATTTCACATTTGTTTTGGAATTACATTTTTCTATTCTATTCATTTTTCATAAGGCAAGCAATGGCTATGGTGACAATACTGCCAAATTAAATTTTAAAAAGTCTTACCTACTCATAATTATTATCTATACCTACACATAGAGAAACCACATAATTATAATTTAGAGTACAAAGGTAGGTACTGCCTATTTCTTTTTATATTATTTCAAATAATCATTTAACTGGAATTTCCAATATCATAAAAATGTAACTGTTCGTGTTCGTAGTATTTTTTATCAGTAATTTTTTTTTCTATAAACCTATATTTTATTCATTGCATGTTCCTCCAAAAAAAATATTACTTTTTTTTTGTGGAGATAAGTATGCTGAAAATGAAAATGTTAAGTGTTTGATACTATAAATAGGCTGGTTTATGTTCCTTTTTAACCGAATTTTAAAAAAAGGAGGTTACCTACTCAATTCGACCGTATATATATATATATCTCGGATCCGGTCATTAGTACGGACACGAAACGAATCGCAAGCGCGCCACTGGCGACATCAAGAGTGAGCTACCGACACCAAAAAAGGCGCGCTTCTACAGAGTCGTGATGTTTGAAGGCCACGGTGAGGAGGGCATTCAGCCTCGGGTTGCATTGGAATCAAGACGTCACGGAACTGTTCTCGATTCGTGGTGCTCAGTTATTGTGTTAGTTGTAATTTGTGATCATTTTGTTAATTGGTGATTTTAATAAACGCCGTCGCACCCAGTGTGTGTATAAATTAGCTAGTGTAATTCATTTGATAGTAAATTATAATGTGATCTGAACTGCAAACTGTTTTTCAATTGCTCACAAACCAACACTACCCACACTATGCCCACAGTAGTTAAAATATCGCTGATAATAACGAAAGTCACATAGCCGTCTCCGACATATATTTATTTTTATGTGTGTTCTCGGATAACTTCGTCGTTTATGAACCGACTTTGATAATTCTTTTTTAGTTGGAAAGGAGATATGCCGAGGGTGGTACCATGATAAGGAAACCAGGATCTGATGATGGCATCCCAGAGAAATCGAGGAAACTCTTCAAATATTATAGGCAACCCTGTAGCGATTTGGGTATTTTTTATAGTACTTCGTGCAGTTGCTCTTGGAAAGCACCATTTAGTTAAGTGGAACTGATGATGAAGACCACAAACAGTCAGCAGAACTACTCAATAATAATATTTCACGGGTTGCGATTCGATTACTTTAATATGGTTGCAATGCAATTTATTTCGTCACAATGCATATGGAGAAGTGAAGCTGATGGTAAAGTACCAGGAGAACTCCTCAACGATGAACGTCCCTGCATCGGGAAAAGCAATATTTTGTAAAAGGTGGTGAACAGTTGGCATTAGGCTAATGTAACTTAGATAAATTACAAATTGACCCACTAAAAAGCGAGAAATAACTTTTTTACAAAAAAAAGCAACTGACTTCTAAAAAACCACTACAAAGTGAAAAAAAACTTAAATTTCGGATGTCGGTGCCAAATAACGAAAATACAAAACCAAAGACACCGACTTCCGAAATTTAAGTTTTTTTTCACTTTGTAGTGGTTTTTTGAAAGACGGTTGTTGTTTTTTTGTAAAAAAGTTTTTATAGAATAGAATAGAATTTTTCTTTATTTGAGTAACCAAGACTCATTAAGATTGTTAGTAAAACTTACGACTATGTTAGTAAGCACAGACACTAAACAAAAACAAAGAAAACAATACAGTAACAGTACAACAATACAATAACAGTAACAATACAATAACAGTTGGTCACCGCTGCGACATCCCATGAGAGAGGGCACAACAGTGACCTACATATGCACAGTCCAGGCGACTCGCAACCATACTTAAGACACTGTTGGAGCTGCCCCACACCCTGCGCACCATGGAAGCGCACCTTTTACGCATTGTTGCGTAAAAGCAATCTACATGCGCATCTGCGAACATCCCTGACGCACTACAGAAACGGGGCAGCCCCACCAGTATCCTAAACGCATTGTTATATTGAACGCGGAGAGCGCTATACGAACTTTGCGAACTTTGCGAACTTTGCGTGTAAAAACTAGTACAGTAAGCTCGAAAGAGCGTGATCTTTACAGAAAGTGAGCATCGTGCAAACCTGCGAGCCAGCATGTTCGCTCTAACCGACAACGCCCTCCGCTCCCGTTCAATGTCATCATCGTCTTTGAGGTTGGGAGTCAATATATGACCAAGATATTTAAACCTGTAGACTCTCTGCAAAGGTGTACCATAAAGTAATACAGGCGGTACTGCATCAGGACTTTTACCCCCACTATACCCCATATTGATGCAATTTGATAAATGATTGAACATAACTTTAAGATTGATAAACACAATTTAATGGGTATTTACCTAAACGATAACAAGAATCTATTTTATTGATGATGTTCATTGTTCAGTTCACGTTTTATTGATGGATTTATTATTTCACTGACAATACTTTATTATTCGGTCAATTAGCGTTGTAAATTAATTTAATTAACGCTAGCAACTTGTTGAAAAATATTGACCAAATTGCGTTTTATTGCTTGTAATTTTTATATTTTTATGCCCAAACAAAAAAACATGTTACAGTATTAGCAACACTGACTAATTTTGAATGGCAATAGGATGACTGCTGTGCCGCGCAATAGACTAGTTGACGGATTTTGAAAACCAATTAGTAACGATTAGTAATGTTCTTTGTGGTTTATTTAACGCAAAATATGAATATTTCAGAGAACTATTTGGTAGCACTAATTTTTAAATTTTATGACGTAATTTACTTTTTTTTGTAGAAGCGGGGGGCATTCTGTCATGGTGGCTCAAGTGACTTCAAAATTTTAATTCTATCAAATCCGAAAGTTTTTATAACAGCGTTGCTCGTACAAAAAAGAAATATTGCTTCTGTCGGAATATTATTTTATTCGGCAGGCTTGGTTACCAATTTCTTAAAATATTTAAAAAATAATATTCAAAGCAGAAAAATCAATCATTATTTGTGTTAATGTTTACTTTGATAGCTGTAGGTAGACAGAAACCGTCTATTTTGTACGACTCGATAATGCGCATAATTAGAGAACTCAAAAAAAAAATCAAATTAAAAATAGTTTATTTCACATAAACCTATATGGGCACTTATGAAACGTCAGAAGCTAGGTGCACTGGAACCGTGCACTGGCCGTTTCCTATGGAGAAGAGCCGGCAAGGAACTCTTTTAATCTTTCAATAAGTACTAAGTACTTAACAAAATATAAAATGGTCAACAGATCTACAGTCTACTTAGCCTGTAGTGTTCTCACATTCACAAAATAGAAAAGAATCTATACAAAAGATTAATAAATTAATAAAAAGAAAAACCTATTTTAATTAAACGCAATTACATGATTGCTATTACAACTGTAATAAATCTAAATAATTATCATGTCTACAAAAGCCACTAATAAAGAGTTGAAATTAAATCGTAGGTACACCCAACACACGTGCGGAGTTTTACTAATGAATCATTTGAACCTGTATAGAAGCAGTCAATACTACAAACTAAGTCAATATCGTATCAATTGTCGTATTTGGTTAGTATGTTTTCGTTTTTTAACACATGCAAGCAGTCACGAGCATAAATATATTAATAAGGACAGCTCGGCAATAATATCTGATTTCATGATTCATCCATTAATATCTGTCTTCAAGATGGCGGCAAATATATAATGGGATCATTTGTGGAAGGCATATACAAGTGGCAGCATATATAATTGACATCCAAGGAAAACCAAAAGTAACTGACGAGCAACTCGGCGCCAAAATATAGGACGCTGAATCGGGTTCAAAAAGTCGAAAAAGATGTGAAATGACGTCATTTTTCTTAATATAAAATTAAATAATGCGACTAAAGACAGACCTACTTCGAATAAATAAGGGTTGTACACAACTGCACAACCCTCTACAAAAATAATAGGCCTGCATTGGACCTTCAGTGTCATTCCTAGATTTTCACTCTAGCATTCCCTAGTTCGTACAAGTCCGCGCTCCGACTATATATATCAGACTTGGTAACGAAACCATAGCGCGATTCAGAAACAGCACGGTCACTTAACAACGCCATCTATCGAGCGTCGAGTTAAACTTTTTATAATGTATGAAATCTGGTACCCGCTTCAATAGGAATAGGAATAAATGATATTTGTATAGATATATTATTATGCTAGATTATGCATATATTATGTTTATAAAAATAAATAAATTGAGTCCTAAAATTCACGCAATTTACCGACGCAGTGGAGTAAAAGACATCAACGCGTTGATTATCGCGGTGCGTGGAGTAAAAGACATCAACGCGTTCATTACCACGGTGCGTGTAGTAAAATACATCAACGCATTGATTACTGCAGTGCGTGGAGTAAAAGACATCAACGCGTTGATTATCACGGTGCCGATTTTTTTAAGTTTTCACTTCTGTCGGCACTCCCGGAGTGCCACTGTTTTTTTTTAGTTTTCTGGGGCTCTAAAAATTGTTCATACTATGTTTATGTAGTCATTGTTTGTACTTCATTTATTACAAGATAATCTTTCATCTCGCTTTCCTTTCACAGATTGCATTGTGGGAGTGATTTCTTGCTAAAGCTACGGAAGTGTATTACTAGAAACCAGGGAAGCGCGCGTGGTGATAGAGTTGGCCGTCAGAAATGACCTTCATAAGGCCCACCCCTTTAATGTTGCATATTTATTATCTGAATGTTGCTTATTACCAAGGAGACATGTCAGATGTTACATATCATAATTATGTGACTGCTGTAACACTCGCTCGTTTTTTATTCATTATTTCAGTAAGTCTTGTAGTATGTAATAGTATAGTTATTTTGTAATTTCAGAAATTCTAAACTTATTGTGATCCATGCCACCACGTGTCAGAGCGGAAGATAAAGCCCATAAGTTTTTCGAGGTTAAGTGTTGACATAACTTAAACATTTTCATAGGCTAATTAGGGCATTATTGTATCATGATAAAATTCAAATTCATTTCATTTATTTTAAAAGACAACTTATTGGTCCTCAGTAGACGTTTGTAGTAGGTATACGTAATATAAATTTAAAAAAACTATTCACATGATATAACGTTAAAAATACTATAAAATCAACAATAAATTAATTAAAATATTCATTAGATGGCAAATTTCAATAAAATTATAAATAAATTTCATAATTAAATTAAATTAGAAATTATAAAATCACATTACAGACTAAAATAAATTAAACACAATAATTATAATTTCCTAACCGGCATTGGAACAGCAACATACCTGCCACAGCCATGCCGGACATAAGTGCAGTCCAGCCTATCGGCGATCATTGCCAGGATGGCATTGGGGCTGGCCCGCACCCGGGGCGCACACCGCTTGCGCATAGAAGTATAGAAACAGTCAGTGCGTGCCATCGCGAACATCCCTGATGCGCTACAGAAACGGGGCTGCCCCAACACCGCCCGGAACGCGTTGTTGTACTGGACATGCAAGCATTACTTTTATTATTATTTTATCAGCATAAAATATATCTTGCAACTCCCATGTAAATACGCACCAAAACCGACACTATCGTAGCAGGAATGCGACAGTAACATATACATTCAAATCACCAAGATATAAAAGTAATAATGCTGAACATTGAGACCCAAATAAGAGCCTGAAGAGCTTCTAATAGGCACAGGAATGGTTAAAGCCCTTGCAATATCAGAGACAACACAATCGCATTAAAATATTGCTACTACCATGTTTTTGCTTTGTGGAACAAAGTGAGTAGTTGAAAATGCGAAATGTTTTTGGATAAAAATGAAGAAGCGGCCAAATGCGAGTCGGCTCGCACGCGAAGGTTTCCGTACCAGTGTACAATATTTAACACTCGGTACTTTTTTTTAAAATAAATTTAGTCAAAACACGTTTCTTGTTTGTTATACTTAGTAAAAAAAAAAAAGTAAAAAATTAAAGTCTTTAATTTTTTACCGACTTCATTTATTTAATTTATTTTTATTATAGCGGCCATATAGTAGTACACACTGTGAAAATTTCAAGTATCTTAGTACGGTTAAATAAACACAACTCTACTACAGACGGATGGACGGACAGCGGAGCCTTGGTAATAGGGTCCTGTTGGCAAACCCTTAAAAATGATAACCTACATGGTTAACCTACATGGTTATCATTTTTAGTAGGTAAGTTTATAAAAAAAAACAGATTAAAAAAATTGACAACAAACAAATGAACATTTTATTCGTCAAATATTTTGATAAAGCTAGATGTAGTCGGATAACTGAAATTTTAATTTTGCGGGTATGACTAGGTGTCCAAAATGTTTTTTACCAATGAATATCAGATAGGTACCTATTGGTATCTGATATTCATTGGTAAAAAAACTTTTTAAGCTATTGCATAGCTTTTATCGCGGGCTTTGAGCGCGGCGACCGAATCAAGAAATTCCGTAACGAAAAAAACCTAACACCCTCCACTCCGCTCTTACCATGTAATGACGAATGATGACATAAAACAAAAACTACGTTCCCATGACGTGAACGTGATGTTGTCATGGGAGCGTAATTTTTGTTTTATGTCATCATACGTCATCATCCCAAGTGTAGCGTTGACAAATAGGAAGTATGGAGGTTACAAATGCTATGCAATAGCTTTACCGCGGCAGTCCCCGAGTGCCACACGTTTTTTTATACCGTGTTTGTTTAACAAATAAAGCGTTGAGCTCGTGGCTAAGTAATAACAACCGCACTATTCGATCCATCAGGTTAAGCTACGCTTGCTGGTGTTGGTCTGTGGATGGGTGACCATCTTAACGTACCGAGACTCCTCCGTGCCTCGGAAAGCACGTTAAGCCGTTGGTCCCGGCTGTCATTCGTGGATCTTTGACAGTCGTTACGGGTCGTCAGAAGCCCGAAAGTCTGTCAACGAGTCTTACCAAGGGGTATTGTATGGTACCCAATTACTGGGTTGTGAAGGTCAGACAGGCAGTCGCTCCATGTAAAATACGGTATTCAGCTGCATCCGGTTAGACTGGAAGCCGAACCCAACATAGTTGGGAACAGGTTACCAGCCCAGGTTACCTGCTACAGGGACACCTCTGCCCAACCCTTCGGGGAAACAAGGCGTGATGTTATGTTATGTTAGGTTAAGCAGATTGGTTGTTTAACAAATAAAGCAATATCCGCACGACCAAAGTGTATACTGCCAGGGTTTATGTTCGCTTCCACGAATAACCCATAGCCTTCAAAGCAAGAGTGAACAGGCATCTATTGGGCTTGCTCGTTTTATCATAGTCCTCATCTATCGCTTTCCACCAGCTAATATTGAGGTCAAGAACAGGAGCACATTTCACAGTGAAAAAAGAAAACAGTGGCACTCCGGGAGTGCCGACAGAAGCAACAATTTTACTGTGCAAGAAATACTTTTCTTTTTTGAAGTTGGTAAAAAAAGAGAAATGTCAATCATGACGTTGTCATGTCTCAATGTTTGGAATATAATTTAATCCCAAAGAAAATGTATCGTGCGTTGATGTCTTGTTAATGGTCAAAAGCTGGTGTCGATAACAGTGTCGCGAGTTCAATTGTTTTTTCCCATCTCAAAAATGCCCAGCGCGCCTAAAGAAGTTTTCACATTAAAAAAAAAAACAGTGGCACTCCGGGAGTGCCGACCGAAGTGAAAACTTGAAAAAATATTGGCACCGCGGTAATCAACGCATTAATGACTTTTACTCCACGGTGTCGGTAACAAGTCGCGAAATTAATGGTTTAGTCCTATCTCAAAAATACCCAACGCGCCTAAAGAAGTTTTCACTTCAAAAGTAAAAACAAAACCACTGTTCCATTGAATCGTTTTATGAACTAATAGTAAGGGACGCAAAGGAAGTTTGGCAATCGTTTAGGATATGTTGAAACGCGACATGAGAATACTCTTTGATTTTATGGAGTGTAAGGGAAGAGATTGGAATTCGTTGTCTCGAGCTGACTTGCTGGCATTTTATGTGACGTCACATGTGAGTATTTGTTGGATGTTCGGTTTATTAAAATGTACACAACTTCGCAGGATTATTTAGAAAATATTGCCGGTCTTACTGAAGAGAATGAAACTGATTTAGAGTATTTTGTATAGGTATCATATCACTGACTAGGATGAGGAAAAAAGGGATACGGAGGAATTTTTCGACGCCATATTTTAGTTCGCTAGGTAATAGTTTTAGATAAGTTAGGATATTATATTTTATTGTTATTTTTATTAATTAATTAGGTCTAGGTGGTTATGTACATTTCAATTCAATCCTAACTAATATTATAAATGCGAAAGTGAGTTATTTTGTTTGTTACGCTTTCATGCTAAAACGGCTGAACGGATTTAGATAAAATTTAGGGCATGGGTAGACCGTGACCTGGGTTAGGACGTAGGATACTTTTCATCCCGGTAATACGTTCCCGTGGGATTATTTCCGACCTCGACACGAGCGAAGCTGCGGGCAAAAGCTAGTTCTGAAAAAAAAAGCATAGGTACAAAAACAATCGTGTAAAATTAATGTATGTATGTATCTGTAATGTTAATAGCTATATCGTGCCGTATATTTTAAAACCTGTGTTCACAATTACCCGTTCAGCGCAATGTGTGTTGTTGGACTTTTAAAATATAAGCGGTTTAGGTTGTGCCTTTCGGTTCAATTTAAGGCGGGAAAAAAAGGTTTATTTGTCACAGAAAAACGTGCACACAAAAAGATAAGTAAGTTAATAGGAATAAAAAAAAAACATCTAGAATCTCACTACAGAAATAATCGGCAGCTGCACGTCGTGACTTTGATAAGAAAGCTTCAACTCTGCAAGCATTGTGTTCAATAATCGTTCGTCGTGCTCTGTAGGAGAATATTAACTACATTAAGTACTCTAGAGTGTCGCAATTACGGGACAGTAAACAATCTTAATGCACTCTCCAATATTAGAGTCACACCATAGTACAGTACAATGCAGTGCAATTCGATACAATATTCCCACTTTATAATACCGTGAATCACTTTGGCGATTACGTTCACGTGCAACATAGTGTAGCTATCTTCAAAGAGATATCGACGCATCGTATTTAGTGCAATAGCGTATATTAAATGCCTATGCATGTCACTGATGATAATCAAACTGATTACTGTGACATGTTGTGCTATGTCTAAGTTAAATATACTCTCCTGGACTCCACCAAACCGGAGATGTGCGGAGATGTCCGAAGCGGAGACGAGAAGAGATGTTTTTCAGCTAGGGTGTATCCACCGAAACTGTGCGGAGAAGCGGCTAGACTGGAGCGGAGATGTGTGTGATGTGACGCGGGGGGAACTAGCAGCGCTGCTCAATGTATGTACGCCGCTCACATCTCTCGCCAGCTTGCGAGGCACAGCTCACATCTTCGCTTCGATCGCGCCATACAAATATGATACATTTCCGCTCAGCGGTATCCACTGAAGCTGAGTGGAGACGAGATGTGTGAATATCGAAATTTTATTGGTTGTTTAAAACACATCTCCTTTCCTCTCGTCTCGTCGTGTGCATTTTTATATTTTTAGGCTTAAAACATAAAAATATTGATAAGTCAGAGAAATTCAGTTTAAATAGAAAGTTTTTTATGCAGTTTTAAGCTGACGTACTGGCCATCATTTTGTTATCAGCATTGTTCCAAATATCAATAAAATACGGCTTGGTCAGAAGCTACAAAGGAAAAACAAACAATTACATCATCTTCCCAAAAGCACAGATAATACCAAAGTGACATGAATCCCCACGCGAATGAGTTAGCAATTATTAATGCGTGTTATACGCAGGTCAGTATAAAATATTCTATCCTTGATTGCTAACAAAGTTGCTAACCTTTTTCCTGTTTACCCGTTTTTCCTCAAAAAGATACAATTCACCGGCAAATTGACAAATAAAATGCGGCTAAGACCTGGCAGATGACAAGAAAAAAATGGTATGCGATATTAAGTTACGGAATCATGTTGACTTACTTGAAAATATTTTTCTGCCTTGTTGTTTAAGTGAGCGTTAACTTAGCAAGCGAAAAGAGGGTCTGGGTTTGATATTTATATTCTAAACTGCACTAACCGCACTGTTTGATAAAACACTAACCAGAAGGTACAATTTTGTGATTGAAATTTAAATTCGTAGGTAGGTGGAAGGTACCGCGAAACAAGATATTCATCGATATACGAGTACGTCGCATATTAAAGAATCTACCTCAACAGTTTGATTGTAACCCCAGTAAAAAAACACACGTTTTCAAGCGATATGTCGCTTAATTTTTTCCATAACTAATTAATTTATAGCAAACATTCTTATAAAAAAAATTATAACTTCGAAATCTCAATTCTAAGTTTAAAAAATCAATTCACCCTCGAAGAACATTCTGTGAGTGGCGTGAATTTAAAAAAAGAACATCGGAAGGTGCAGTAACGGACGTCCAGAATCTAGCACTATTTTCTATATTCGAGCGATTTTTCTATTTGCCCGCTCCTGCCATGTATTTCAACCGCGCGGCTCGATCCCGTCTAAAGTGTTTCACAGTAAATCTAACCGTACAAAAAATCTCGAAATCTCGCCATTTTGGACGAGTACTGACGGTTCTTTGTGAAATGTCACTGGTTGGCTACAGATACGATTTTCTTAGGATTTTTCATAGATTAGTATGGTATCATTATAGACACAAATCAAAATCATACGCCTTTTATTTTATTTAAGCTAGTCTGTTTACTTAACAATCCTTACAGACCGATGAAATTAAATAACGCTTATAAAAATACAAAACTATGGATGTAAATACAATATCATCAACAAAAATTATGAGGAATCTCCAAAAAAGTGTGTTTCAATTTAAGAACAGATTATTATCCGTCGTTTATGTAGGTCTTTCTTCGTTTTACGAAGTGTGCACACAAACATGTAAACACTCTAATACCTATTCATTTCCTTCGCCTAACAGCCACCATTCTTGTCTTAAGGGGCACGAGAGCGTAAACAATTTGAGATTGTGCCTTCTACCTAAACGGAAGCTTCTACTGAGTGGACTTTTCAATTTTGCCGAGTGCTAAGAATTTATGCTGGGAAACATCGTAGTGTTTTCTTTTCATTTCGAAAAGAGCATTCGTATTCGTACTCCTCTGTAGACTGGTGCTATTGAAGGAGTCTTTTGATACCGTTTGACTTGTGATGTCGGTTAAATGATTGGAACTGTTCTGATTTAAATTATACGCAAATGTGAGGTTCGTGTTTGTGGATGTAGTCTTGTTATTTTCTTTTCTGTGTATTTATTTTAAAGCGGACATTATTGTTAGTGGTCATGAGATGAGATGTCCACTGTCTCAATGCTACATAAAAGTATAATTAAAAAAAAACTGTCATTTGAATTATGTTTTATTATGGCACAAAGATAAGCTCAATTTACCAATGAATGCTGATGAATACCTCTGAAATGCAAAATCGATCAGAAGGGCAATTTTCGTAATTAAAAACGTTCAAAATCTAGTCGCAATCTCATCTCAGCTACAATCAATGTCAAAAATGTAGTGAAATTATTAATTATAACCTAGGGACATATAATGTCGGTCCCGCCTTATGTGACGTCAGATGCATAGTTGTTTTGTTTACATTAATATAACAACTTTCACAAAAGGTTCTCTAGAAACAGTGGAAGGTAGAAATTAATTTTAGTCTTAAGTAATTACGAGTCGTAATTTGCTCGTACTTTAGTTAGGTTGCTAACAAATGTGTGTCATGTTGTTTGATGAGATTTTGAGCAAAAAAATATTTCAAACACAGTTTTATTTAGTTTTTACTCTTTTATTGCTAAGTAAAACTGCCTTTTCAGATCTTAAGCTCTTTTAATTTTTATTCAAAATCTTTAAGAGAGTAACAATAGGCACTAAAAATCGAAGAGTAAATATGAATAATGACAGCTAGCAGTTGTATGTCTAGTAAACAGCCAAAAAGCTACCTATCTATTTGTGAACACCTCCCGCGCTGTAATTAATTAAATTCCCTGCATCGTACTATTTTATCTAATCATCTTTCAACAAACACCCGTTTAGTTTAACTCACAAAACGTACTCAAGAGACGCACACAAACATTGCTCCAAACGCGCTAAATGTTTACAAGAATCGGTAAAGCTGTGCGTTTTCCCGTACGCCACATGCAGCAAGATTGCCCGCGATTATGCGAACGATGCAAGAAACGCCAAGTCTAAGTGGAGTGTACAATTTGAATGAGTGCGTCTTGGAATGTTTGAACAACGACGCAATGCACTATGCACACTCTATTTCGAGTTGATATGAAACGGTTTCTAGCTCATGAAAAGCCTTTTCGAAAGATCTTCAGCCTCTTTTTTTAGTGAAAGCAACGGGATTGAATAACAAAGAGTGCCTTTGATTGACTCCACAGAGCCTCATTTATACTTTTTTTCCGTGAACCGTATGTTTATCTGAAGCAAATGATGCCCGTTCTTGGAACTTTAAATACGCTTTTTCATTTCAATTGATTACATATATGAAGTGGTATGTGAATAAGCGTGGGTACTTTATTTAATTATAAGCCTTTTGAATTTGGAACGCGTATATAATGTGTTCAGAAAATGATAAAAGAAATCAGGGCGGTAAAATACGGGTAATTATGGCGCAGAATATTTGAAATTTATAATTACGTTACAATACTTTACAGATAGTTGTTTTAATTAATTATACTCAACGTGTAGAACAGTTCTGGTTGGAAACTTTTTTAATATTTTTGTTTTCGTAGTTATTGTGATCAAAGGCGATAAGTTAGAATTTTATTACAATACTTTCCCAACTTGTAAAAATGCGTTTCAAATGGTACGTATTACGTAAATATATTTGCAAGCTAATCTTTTTATACAAGGTTAATAACTACAAATGTATTTAACCTGATTTTAATATATAAAATATTTCCCTCTCATTGCTTTACAGTATAAACTTCTACAATAAGTGTACAGTAGAATTTTCACGCAATTTGAACACGATGCTGCGAATTCAAAAGTTTTTTCAGTGTTGCTTTAGAATACTGATTTCAACGAGTTTGTAGCTTTTTAGAGTTGCGTCCGTGATGCGAATGATACGAAAATGATATAGTGCCGCCAATGTTTAGGGTTCACTTCAAACTAAAAATCGAATTTTTAGAATTGCTTTAATTTCTGCCCGCCTGACAGCCACTTTTTTTTCATTGTGGACTGTATTAGTTCTTCAAATATTTTATAAGACATAGATATCTCACGCTTTCTTGTCGTGCGGGTAGGCAGAAAATGCAGAAACAACAGAACGCCATCGCCACCTGCTACGATCCTTACATACTGCTTTTGCTTCGTTTATGTTCACACATCTGGTTATAAAAGCACGCCGGTTGCCAGTACTACGCACCTGACCTTTCTGAAGAACCAATAAGGTCAATATAAGTCCTTTTCTAGGGCGTCCCCTCCCGGCGTTTGTAAATACATTTTGTTAGTCGCCTTTACCATCTACGCTTGTCTACTCTTTTAAATTTTTGTCACTAAATCTTTTTTAAACCGCTATTTTTGTCACTAAATCTTTTTTAAATCACATCATTAATGAAAACATTTTGTAAACATTTTAAATCTTTGTACCATATTGCTTGTTAAGTTAATACAGTTTTTTTTTCTTTTTTGCGTACTGCAGTGTTTCACTGCTAACTAAACCTCTTCGCATGAAAATAAGTTGTCAAATTTTCTTATTTCGTGAAACATATTTTTTCTGACACAAATTCAAATTTTATTTGATGGAAACAAAAGATGAAAAATATTGGAGTGTTTTCAGTTGTCAATGCTGTACCTTCAGTGAAAAGTGATATATCTTGACATATATCAGTTTTAATATTCTTACACTAAGTTTAACAGTAAAAAAAAAAAAAATTTTTTGGTCTAATTGGTACCCCTCTAAGATTAAAATTGAGCAAGCTTATTTTGGTGTAAAGTGCTTTAACTAAGCATTTATTACATTTATTAATGTGTAAAAAAAAATCATTTGAAATAATATCAATGTGAACTGAACAAATATTTCAAGTACCTTAATGTATATTAATACAAATGTATGTGACTCTTATTACGCGATCTATGTGAATTAGTACAAACTGATATATTTAGGTACACATAATCATCCAACACTAACCAATAAATAATGTGTAAAATGGTTCAAGTCATTTTAAATTAATTTACACATAAAACGACTTTAATATATGTTGTGTTAGGTGATATAACTGGATTTCTTTTGAAATTATAAAAATCTATACAAATTAATCTGGTTCTTCTTACACTAAATCATGCTCTAAGATATAGTTTACCAATGTCAGTAATCAGTACTCATTTTAGTGAAGTAGACAAAGAGCCAGATTTTTTTTTAAACTTAAACATTAATTTTCTCAAAATCATGATTTTCCATACTATAACCATACTGAATATCAAGTACGATAAATATATCGATGGGCTTAGTAAGCATTTCTCAAGAAAGTAAAACCTAATATTAGTTTAACCTAAACGGTTAATTAATTTTTAAATTCATAATTTCCAAAGAAAAACGTACAAGCTGACGACGCCTCCGCAAACTTCCATTTTTTAACCGACTTCCAAAAAGGAGGAGGTTATATGTTCGACGCGTATGTTTGTTTTTTTTTTTTTTTATTTATTTCCACCGATTTCTCCGTCATTTGTGAACCGATTTTGAAAATTCTTTTTTTATTTGAAAGGGTATGCTCCCAAATTGGTCCCATATAAATTTTATTAACTTTGCTTGGGTAGTTTTTGAGTTAGCTACAAAATACATATTTTTTTCCCACTTAGTATGTAGATGATATGATAAGTTCCTGTCACTGGTAGCAAGTAGTGGTATTCGAATGTGTGTGGGGTAGGTACCACAACTAAAAAGTGAAAAATAAAAACTTTTTACAAAAAAAAAAACAACCGACTTCCAAAAAAAAACACTACAAAGTGAAAAATAACTTTAATTTCGGAAGTCGGTGGCAAAAAACGAAAACACAAAACCCAAGACACCGACTTCCGAAATTAAAGTTATTTTTCACTTTGTAGTGTTTTTTTTGGAAGTCGGTTGTTTTTTTTTTTTTGTAAAAAGTTTTTTACTCTTTTTTATTCATTGTTCTTTTGTATTTTTACCCTTTAAATATAACATGTTATTTCACCTGAATAGTACCTTTTATTTCATAACCTACGTCGTCCAGGGTTCGATTCCCGGCCGGTACTTGATTGTGGCAAATTATCAAATTTTTGCTACAGTACTTACTATATTCCCAGTGAAGACAGTCCTAGAAACGAATTCAAAACCAATTATCTCCTTACAAATCCCATCTAAAAAACCAGTTACATGCAACGCAAACATTGTTTTTATCCACCCCATTTTCAATCCACCCCTATTTTCAATCCGCTCCGATAACCGAACAACGTGTGAGTATAATAAAATACAATTGAATCTGTTAACGAGACATGACACTGTAGATCCGCAAAGCACACACTCCACTCATTTCCAGGGATTGAATAAACGGTGTTGACATTGGGAGACGCACGCGCTGGGATCAGGCCTCGAAAATGGGCAAGAGCTTCTGTCTATACCAATCTTTACATGCTGTTAAACGCAACATTATTTGACTGACTGTTCGATTATTCAAGGACCACTCGTTTTGATTTACGGGATTTTAAATTAATCTACCTAATCGTATATCTATACAAATAAATACAATTTATGTGTCTGTTTGTAATATCAAAATTACGGCTTTTAAAAATAACAAAACAAAATTCTTGTTTGGGTGGGAAATTGTCAAGTAACTTTTCCCGCTCAGGGCGGAGCGGAAGAATAGAATAGAATAGAATATTCTTTATTATGTACACCAAAAAAAATTACAAACATTAATTTAGAAATTTTACATTAGGTGACACAATGGGCGGTCTTATCGCTAAAAGCGATCTTTTACAGACAACCTTTGGATGGATTTAAATGGAAAAGGAGACTGACCAAAACCCACCCGTGTTCCTTCAGTTGCTATGTTGACTTCTTCGCAATTGTATACTACGGATCCTATAATAATAATAATAAGGTCACCAGTCAACTTAAGCCACCCAAACCCATAGTCCAATAGCTTTGTTTCTATATCCTGCAATAGTCCTACACCAACCGGAGGTTGTCCTTGGGTGCACTTGCATAGTGCGGACAGGGATAATCGTCGGTTGGTGCCTCATTTCTTTAAAAATGTCTAACGGGCCTCTGCGAGTTGGTTTCGGCCCCTCGTATGCCTTCTGAAGGTCCGGGACCCGAGAAATGTCAAGCAACAATAATATGTAGTAATAAATTGCTGAAGCATACGGAATCTACTGCTGATATACGATTGATACTTTTAGACGACGCTTACGGCAGTACCTCATAGAAGCGCAACGAAAGCTGGATATGGTTACCCTGAATGTCTCAATTATATGATATATGTACCTGCCCACTTGAGTATTGAGTATGTGTCAGCGTCTGTGTCAGTGGCTGCGTCAGTATTTGTGTCTGTGTGCTGTATACAGTTTCATTGCTGGGAATTGCTCTGGCTCATGCTGACGTTCGGCTCGGCTCACTGGCTCACATCCCGTATGTCCTCGAGCCGGAGGTTCTTGTTGCATTATTAAATTATGACAATGTGTTGGAACATGGAAGTGTGGCATCGTTCCAAAAAGGTTTTTTTGTTCACTCATTTTCGAAGGATACCTTTATCTTTATTTAAGTATACAATGGTCTATCATGCGTCCGTCTCACTTACTCATTTATTTGTCAGTCTTCCGAATCTTCAATTTTATGCACAATCACATTATTTTTGTACCTACATATTCGTTATTTTATTTATTTTTTTATCTGACACAAATTTATTTTATTTAAGTATACTTTTACACGTTACATTATAAAACTGATTTACATCCGTCACATCACACTTTCAGGTCCAGTTGAAAACCAGCGTCAGGCACTTATTGTTGTCTGGCATTTTTGCTGAACTGGGCCTTTTTGGCGCAGCCGTGAGGCACACTCCCCTGCTAATTTCCGACATCGCTCTTTACACTTTTTGTTTGATTTTAATTTTTTATTATTTTTTATCTACTGTTAATTATATTGTGTGCTTTTTTTGGTCTGTGCTAAATAAATGTATTTTCTTTCTTTCTTCTTTTCTATTTGACTATTATGTTCCATAAAAGGTCTTGAACTGCACTGTGACATTTTTTTTATCTGAGTCTGTTGATCTTAAGATTTAAATTTGTACGAGAACAAATGCGCGGAGAATAGCAAACTCAAACTTGTAGCCAACACTCATCACACCACGTTTTTGACTTCCTGATTCCAAGAAACATGGATCACAGCAGTTCTCAAAAGAACTTTTTACCATAGCACGTTTTGACAATCTGTACAAGAAACAGTGAAATTGTTAGAGGAAGTACAGGACAGGAACTGCCGACGCTACACGCCACCATCGTACTCCGGGCTTCGCCCCTGTCTTCTGCCGCACGCGCGCGCACTACTCTCACACCATCACTGGACAACGCCGCCTCGATGAATGCCGGTGCACAATTCTTTTTTTTTTTTTTTTTTTTTTTTTTTTTTTTTCTGTAGGGCATCTCACAGCTGGTTTTGAGAAACCTTCGCTGTTTAACCGGTCAATCCTGTGGCTGCCTCAAGCTACTACACTCAAAGCCTCCAGCCAGGGCACATATATAAAACTAAGCTAAAAAGCTTAGGATGAACGCGCGCTAAGGGCACCCCCTGCGGGGTTCGAGCCTCGGCTTAGGGCGTTATCCGGGGGGAGGACATCAAAAGATGGGACGGGCTGGATCAAAGGGTTTTGATCATTATTATTATTATACGGGGAATTTAAAGCTACGTGCACAGCTGCAACAACTGCTGGCACCTCGTTTTCGAGCAAGGGTCGGGGGGGAGTATCATTTACTCGGGGGCGCGGCGGTCGGGAACGCAAAGGACCTCGGCGGCGAGGTCGGAATGACGGGAGGCGTCTGTGTTTGTACACTGTGCTTGTTTCCCTATTGCTCTCCTGGAGGAGGGTTATGGGGTCATCGGGGTCTACTAGGATATGCCTTGGGCGGCGAACTTTACTTATTCTACTCGGGACATAACTGGCGGCCTCGACAACCAGAGGGTTGCGATGTTTGGCCGCGGACTCAAAGAAACGCTTTGAAAGGCGTTTTAGAAATTGGTGGATTGTGGGAATCTTTAGGTCGAGGTGGAGAGCCTCGTTCCTGACGAACCATGGCGAACCTGTCGCCCTACGAAGGAATCTATTCTGCACGGTTTGCAGCCTATGTATATGACGGGGTTTTGCATGAGCAAAGACGGCACCCGCATAGGTCATGATCGGTCGAATGCACGCCGTGTAAACGCGCAATTTGCACCTAAGTGACAATTTGCTACGTGCATTCACCAGGAAAAAGAGTCTACCGAGAGCGAAAGCGGCTCGCGAACGAACCATCTTTATGTGCTCTGCGAAGGTCAAATGATGATCGATAACGACACCGAGATATTTGGCTCGCTTCTCCCAAGGGATCGGCTTGCCGAACATGGTGATCGGTCGGGGGAGGGGGTATCTAAGCCTTTTACGCAGTTTCGTAAAGAGAACCGCTTGGCTTTTATCGGGGTTCACTTCTATTCGCCACTTTGTAAACCATGCCGCCAGTCTATCGACTGCGCGTTGGAGAGTGAGGCGAATAGAGTCGGGGGATCTAGATTTGCAGTAGATGGCAGTGTGACCCAACTGCGAACTACGGCATCCTTTAGGGATGTCGCTAGTGTATAGCGTGAATATGAGGGGGGACACTACAGAGCCCTGAGGGACACCTGCACGGATGGGGCGGGGAGTGGATAACGCTCCTTCGATGCGATAGCGAAAGACGCGGTTCGACAAAAAGTCTCGTAAGATGAGCACGAGACGATCTGGCACACCGAGTTGGTACAGCTTGTATATTAAGCCGTTGTGCCAGACTTTATCGAACGCTTTCGCTACGTCGAAGAATACTGCACCGGTCATATAACCGTGCTGGAAACCAGCGCTTATGAATTCTACGATCCGGTGGGCCTGATGCACGCTAGAGTGCTCAGTTCGAAAGCCGAACTGTTCGTTGGGGATGAGGCCCTTGGTCTCGGCGAAGTCTCTGAGGCGCTTATAAATAAGCCTCTCATAGATTTTTCCGAGAACCTTGAGCAAACTAATGGGACGGTAACTGGTAGGCTCGGTTTTGGGCTTGCCGGGCTTAGGGATACCGATGACGGTGGCTTCTTTCCACGACTGTGGGAAGATATTGTTGCTTAAGGCACCATTGAAGATGGTGGTCAAAAGCATTATTAGGTGGGCGGGGAATAGTTTGATCACCCTATTGGTGATACCATCTGAACCGGGGGCTTTACGGGCTTTAAGACCTTTGATGATGTCGTGCACCTCGTCCGGGAGGACGGGGGGCAGCGGACAGTCAGGGTCATCGACGGGAGGGAGGGAGGCTCTACGTTCGACTTCCGCGTCGACCTTTGACAGGTGAGCTTGGTCTACTGGTAGGGAACTGGGAGTGCATTGGGCCTCGAGGCTGTCTGCGAGGCATTCAGCCTTTTCGGCATCGTCGAATGCGATGGTTTTATCGGGACGGGTCAGAGGGGGCATGCCGGAGGATTGGGGAGCCCTGAGTTTCCTCTGGAGCTCCCAGAAGGCCTGATGGTTTGGCTCTAGTTCGCCGAGTAACTTTCCCCAGCTCGCGTCCCGCAGCTCCGCTACACGTTTCTTTACAGATCTCTGTAAATAGCGCATATGGGCTTTGTTGGCGTTACAGGGAAAGCTATCGTACGCACGTATGGCCGCGTTCTTCTCAGTCAGTAATGCACGCACATCGTCCGGCAAGCGCCAGCGACGGTCGTCCGTCGCTGACACTTCCCTTGAACAATCGTTCAGGACGGTTTGTACATGATCAGTGAGTGAGTCGATCGCGGCCGTGGTGTCGGCGACAGAGTCAAAGAGATCGGGGATAGAGTCTAACTGAGGGGACGTGTTGGATTTCAGCTGTGTGCTTACTTTCTTCCAGTCCGTGATCCTCTTAGTGATAGGGGGGGCGTTCGGGTCAGGGAGACCTATGCGGGGGTATAGTCTCATGACTACCGGGCGGTGATCAGAGTCGAGCTCTTGTACCGTTTCTATTGACTCTAACTTTAGGTTGACGTTCTTAAGGAGCGCCACGTCTAAGATATCGGGGGTATGATTGGGATTTATGAGAGAGAAATGAGTGGGAGTCATCGGAGCGATGACGTCAAAAGTCAGGGAGTTTGAGAGGTCGAACAGGTGTTGACCTCTGGGGTTGGTTACCGAACTATTCCAAGAGGGATGTTTGGCATTTAGATCGCCCGCTATGATGAGCGAGTTACTCATAGCGAGTAGGATCGAGAGATCGTTTGAGAGGGATTGATAGTGCCCCGGGGCGTTATCGGGGGGATTATAGACCGATACGAGAGTGATCGGCTCGTGACCTGACATACCTAGGCGACAGGCGGAAACTTCTAATACCAAGAGGGGAGGAGGGTCTAATGGGATGCAGTGAAGCTGCTTTTTATAATAGATAAGGGTGCCACCCTTGTGACAACGCGACCTGTCATTGCGAACAATCCGGTAGTTGGCAAGTGACGGGTCACGATTGCAGGGCTTTAGGAACGTCTCTTGAATTAAGAGAACGTCTATATCGTGATCGCGGAGGAAGAGCCCTATCTCTGCCCTTTGGGTTTTTAAGCCATTGGCGTTAAAGAAGCCTATTGTTAGGGATCGGGGTTTGAACCTAGCTATCGCCGTATTATCCATTGAAGGTTTTAGGTGTGATAGCTAGGCTATCTAGGACTTGCGTGATATCCGGATACGCATTGTAAATAGACTGTATCTGAGGGATATTGCCTTGAGCGGAGATGATTAAATTGGCCATTGCCTTTGCGCGCGGGGAGACAAATGCCATATAGGTCGAGGTAATGATGTTGAATGAATCAAGACCTTGGCGCTGCGCGGTCGCGGGACCGGCAGTCGGGGGACGCGGGGCTTGAGGAGCAGGAGCGGGCGCGGGTTTAGCGAGGGGCGCGGTGGGCGCAGAGGGCGCGGGGGGCGCGGAGGTTGCGGGTGGCACGGTGCCACGGAAGCGGGGGTCCCTAAGGTGGGGGGGCGGGGGAGGGAAGTGACCGTGAGAGGGCACCAAGGCAGGGAAAGACTGCTGGTGGTGGAGATAGTTCCACGGACTAGGCCTCTGAGGGCTTAGTCGTTGGGGCATAAGGGCGGAGGGGATCCTATAAGAGGATGAGGAGGGAGTTTCCCTTTGCTGGCGAGCGCCGGAGCGCTTCCCCAGCTTGGGAGAAGAAGCCTTAGGGGCTTTTGAGCAACCCCGGTAGTTAGCCGGGTGGCCCTCTTTGCCGCATAAAACGCAGCTGGGAGGTACGGTACAGAGGGTACGGTCTTTGGGGCGGGAGCAGTCGGAAGTGCTATGCTCGCCCAGGTACTTTACGCACCTGGGTGTCGCATGGCAATTCCGCTGTGAGTGGCCGTATAACTGGCAGCGGTGGCATTGTCCGACAATGCCACTCTTTTGAGGTTTTTCGATTTCGAACCCTGTGAGACGACACAGAGAACGAATTTGAAAGATCGGGTGGTGGCCCTCAACGGGCGGGCATATGACTAGGACCATATCGTAGAGGTCACCGCCTCTGGAGCGGTGCATACGATGGACCTCATCTACTGGGACGTTTTGCGACTGAAGGTCGGCAAGAATTTCGGACGGGAGGATTTCTCTGGGAATGCGTTTAATGCCGGTGCACAACGTGTGTCACCTGTATTTATAACCGCGGTGTCAGAGCACGGCGAGATGCGCGCGCGCGTCTATGGCGACACCGTGCGGATTAAACGGACAACAGTGCGCTGTGATCCGATTGGTCAAAACGTTTGTAAATATATGTAGTCTTACTAGTTAGTTTATAGTTGTAAATAGTATATAAGCAGGAACAATATTTAAATAAACATAATTCTTAATTATTCATTACAATCTGGAGTCCGAGTATTATTTCTTTTCAACCTACGACACTCCTCTAAAGTGGTGACCCCGAACAGAACGCACCCGTACAGAACGCACCCGAATAGAGCGCACCCGAACCAAACACCTGAAGAAAAGCTGTTCTACTGCCGAAGAATCATCCAAATTCAAGATGCCAGCAACAGAAGTCGCAGCAGTGAAGTCACCAGCACCACCTCCACCATCCACACCGCAAGCAGATACGCAGTTTCTCATCAACGAGATAAGAAAACTATCGCTAGAAATAGCTGAGCTAAAAGCAAGACCACCATACGACAACCATCGTCGCAGCCGCTATCCATCTCGTCACCGTCACTCATCACGGTCACGCCATCGATCAACATCGCCATCACCATTCTGCTACTATCACCGACGTTTCAAAGAGCAAGCTAGACGCTGCACATCGCCTTGCTCATTCAAGAAGCAAAGTGCGGAAAACTAGAAAGGACGTTGGCAGAGGCGGACACCGGCGTTCTAGAAAAATCCCACCGCTTATACATCACCGATAGAAACTCGAAACTATCATTCTTAGTCGACACTGGAGCAAACATATCCGTGCTACCGAGAAAAAAGGGACAAGTAGCGACGCCGTTACCATTTCAACTGTACGCAGCGAACAACACCACTATAGCTACGTACGGCGAGAAAACATTATCTCTCGATTTTAATCTACGACGCCCTTACAAATGGAAATTCATCGTAGCCGACGTTTCGAAGCCAATACTCGGAGCCGACTTCCTCAAGCATCATCAACTCATCGTCGATTTGAAAAACAGAAGGTTAATCGACGGTGTTACGAGCTTAAAGGTCAACGCCCCGGTACGAGTATCAAACGTGCCTACAGTACGCAGCATTGTCATGTCGCAATCGTACCACGACATTCTAGCTCAATACCCCGGCATAACAAGATTAACATCGATGAAATTAAAATCCAATATCAACGTGCAACATTTCATCGAAACACAAGGTCAACCAATATATAGTCGCGCCCGACCAATCCCACCGCATCGCTTCGAAATTGTCAAGAAGGAATTTGAGAACATGATCGAACAAGGATTATGCAGACCCAGTAAAAGCCCGTGGGCATCACCTCTACACATCGTACCCAAGAAGAATGGCGATATTAGAGTTTGTGGTGACTATCGCCGACTCAACTCGATCACCATACCAGATCGATACCCCGTTTCACGTATCAAAGATTTTACTCATCATCTATCCGGAAAAACTATCTTCTCCACGATAGACCTCAACCGTGCATACCAACAACTGAGCGTAAAAGAAGAAGACATTGAGAAAACAGCCATCATCACTCCAATGGGATTATTCGAATTTCCACGTATGTGCCCAGGTTTGAAAAACGCGGGACAAACGTTTCAACGGTACATCCATGAAGTACTACGAGGATTGGATTTTGTTTTCCCATTCATCGACGATTTATTACTGGCATCAGAAAACGAAGCTCAACATCGAGAACACCTTCACAGCGTACTAAAGAGATTAGAAGATAACGGTATCACTATAAATCCCGCCAAATGCAACCTAGGCCAACCAGAAGTTCAGTTCCTAGGATACACTGTATCAACAGAAGGCATCAAACCTCCGGAGCATAAAATTCAAGCAATCACCAACTATCCCAAGCCGACTACAATCGAAGAACTAAGAAGATTTCTCGGCATGATAAACTTCTATCGCGATCACATACCTAACGCTGCATCACTACAAGCACCATTGAATGCATACCTACATAATGTCAAGAAAAGAGACAAAACTCCAATCACGTGGACTGACGAAGCAACTCAAACATTCGAGCAATGTAAAGCTAGCATCATAAACGCAGCTCTCCTCGCTCACCCATCGCACCATGCAACACTTGCCTTATTCTGCGACGCATCCGACAACTCAGCTGGCGCCGTACTACAACAATACATAAATGAAACATGGCAACCGCTCGGATATTATTCCAAAAAATTCACCGACGCGCAGAAGAAGTATTCTACTTTCGATCGTGAACTAGTCGCAATCTATATGGCAGTCAAACATTTCCGAAAAACATTCGAAGGACGTCATCTCATCATATTCACCGATCACAAGCCGCTAACATTCGTAATGTCGAAGACGAACTTAAACTCAGAAACACCGAGGCGAACAAGACAACTTTTGTTTATCAGCGAATTCACCACCGATATAAGGCACGTGAGCGGTAAACAAAACATCGTCGCCGACACACTCAGCTGCATAGAAACAATCTCATGCCCATCTACAATAAACTACCAGGATATAGCTACCGCGCAAGAAAAGGACAGCAACATTGACAAATTATTAACACAATCAAACATCACTCTCAAGAAAATAACGATACCAAACACAGACGTCGAGTTATTCTGCGAAACATCTACTCCATGTATACGTCCGTATATACCCGAGAAATACAGACAAGAAGTTAGAAGTTAGTTTATAGTTGTAAATAGTATATAAGCAGGAACAATATTTAAATAAACATAATTCTTAATTATTCATTACAATCTGGAGTCCGAGTATTATTTATTTTCAACCTACGACACTCCTCCAAAAACTCAAAGCATTTATTCTAAATAAACCAATTACAGGCACTTTTGAATTGTCAAGGGGTCGGTCAGTCAGAAAGATGAAGCTAGTTGCCCATTCCAAAGCGTTGCAGGTACCTATGGAGAAGAACGGGAAAGAAACTAGCTTGTACTTAATAAATCTATATCTAAACATCGTGCCGTTTTAATGGCGACATTAATTTAACACACGTATGCGGTTTCGCATTTTCGTTTTAATATGAACATATTTTAATTTCATTAAACGTTATTATTTATTTACAGTTTTCTAAAATAGCATCTTGGAACAACCTGTACTTAAAGAACTGTAGCCCAGAGGTCATTTGCCGGGGTCATGGATCATAATATCTCATCAATAAAATTGAATAACGTGCAAAGAGTAGGCGAATTGAAGAAAAGAGATACTGTTTGAGAGATTACTGCCCATATCCGTCTGTTAAATTATATCGCCATTCTAGCGGCACGTTGTATACAGGGCGGCAGGGACATCGACGTGAAAACTGTTACCATGGATTCAGTACATGATTCTGAACCTCACTGTGTTGACATTTTTCGTCGGTTATTAAAAAAAAATATCTGCTGTTTCATCGAAAATTGTAATACCTACGCGGTTAAAATGTATGGAACAGCAGATTTTATTTAAAATAACCGATGAAAAATTTCAACGCAGGGGGGTTCAGAATCATATCCTGAATCTATGGTAACAGTTTTCGCATCGATGTCCCTGCCACCCTGTATGTATAATAAATAATTTATTCCTGCCTAGTATCCGTTGAAAATCCTTTCTGTATCAATGTTCAGTATCATTCTCGATTTCTTGGTCTTACCGACAACACTCTCATATCTTTGCCAATATCAAAGCCGTGTACGTAATACCTATAGCTTAGCAGAGAAACCCTTTTATTCTTTAGAAACGTTTACAGGTAAAATAGCCATGAGGCTCTTCAAAGGACCGGTTAGGTAGTACCTACAGGATTAGAAAGAAAACTATTTGGTAAAAAAAAAGATCGAGTGGGGATAGTATATTTTTCATCTCTTCGGATTTTTTGTGAGCTAGCCAAAACAGACAAAGAAAATTGTAGTCTTTTATTTCACAAATTCGTAGGTTTTTTGTTTGTTTTTGGAGCAGTTCGGACTGGCGATGCTACAGGAACTGGTAAGTAACATTTTGTTTTTTAAAGTTGTAACTACAATGATAGATTTCATCTGACAATAGGTATCGATAGTGCCATCCATGAAAACGCGCCCCACTACGCGACTTTAAGCTGTACTTTAGTACGGAGCGGAGTGGAGCGGAGCGCGTCTTCGTGGATGGCACTATCTATAGGTACAGCTACCTCCTAAAGGGGTACATTGTTACCTCATATAAGACTTGAAAAATAAACTAGCTAGCTAGCTATACTGGTTAGGTACCCGAACCAACAATATTAGGGTCTGTTTCACAGTCTTCAAATATCATCATCATTATCTTGACCTATCCCAATTTATTTTGGGTCGGCGTAACATTTACATTTGTTCCATACTTCTCTATTAGTGGTCATCTCAGTAATCACCCCCTTTCTAGCTATATCATCTTTCATCCATCATTACTTTGGTCTTCCCCTACTCTTTTAAAGCCATCCACATTCATACTCAAAACTTTCCTCACGACATTTCAGTCTTCGAATTATACATAATTTTTTTTTTTACTCATTTTTATATTTACTTTGTTTCCAAGGTGTTTATGAACATTTCTTCTTCTTCTTCGTATTGCTCTTGACAGAGTGGTCGTGATCACAATGAACTGTGTCCAATCGCAGGTGTAGTCGTTGCCCGTCAAACATTTATACTATGTATATGTCACCGTAAGATTATGAACTTTGTTAATTTATAATCGATCGGTAAGTCGGTATTATTTTCGTGAGATTATAAACTGTCAAAAAATTGTGAACTGTGACAAATCATTTTCAAAACTTGCTTGCGTCGTGAAGCACCTTGCGCTAATTCTAAATAGCCTGCCCAGCTACGAGCAACTTGAAAGTATCGCTGGCCGGCCGCTGCCGCGGTACCGCTCGCGCGCTTTTGTCACAGTTCTGACCTAACCTAACCCGTTTCACCCAGTTCACATTTTTTTGACAAAACTGTCAAAAAATTGATTATAAACATAATCAAACGAAAATAACACCGATAGATTATAAACTTATGGTTCTCACAATCTTACGGTGACAAATATACAACTAAATATAATATATATTATGTACAAGTATGAAAAGGAAAAAATAAAAATAAAGGGTCGACTCTTCACGTGACCAGAGGGCTGGCCAATTCTTAGGCCAAAGAATCAGCATTGCCATCCAACGTGGCAACGCTGCCAGCCTTTTGGGCGCTTTTCCCCCTGACAGCTATGCGGACGAATTTTTTGACGCCCAATGAGCTCATCCTTTTTTTATTTTTTTCCTATACATACTTGGATTTATATATTTATCAATTATAATGTCATTATAAATTACAAAGTTTCATAACGAAAATCCTAATAAACAAAATTTGAATGAATAAGTTAATTAATCCAGAGGTACAAACCCGGGCCATAATACCCATAAACATTTAAAAAATTCAAGTAGAAAATCGGTGCCTTCATCTTATACATAAATATAATATTGCCGATGGAAAACAAGCGGTAAGAGCGCGGTAATATTTAATTGGTGCCAATTTGCGAGTTAATTGAAATATTGAACAAAATTGCAGTTTCACGTACCGTTTATTGCTTTATAAAAATCTTTGCAGTATTTATTTTATTTTTTATTTCACTATATGCTGCACCGGTTGACGTTATCACGTCAGCGCCGGCTATCGCTGAAAATCAGCGCTGGTGCTCTGTCTCGCATAGGGTCACAGCATTTATGCTGAGCGATGGCCGTTTTGCGCGGATGTGATGCATATTTTCCCCCAATTTGTTTACGTGTTTTTTAAAATCTTTCTTTGCGTCATGTTTACCGCAAATAAACGTATTTTCTTTCTTTATTTTTATTTTTTTTAAATTGAATAGTGGAAATATGCGGTGGGAGGTGAACAGATGAAACACAGTTTTCGATTTTATAATTTCTAACGTGACAATATTATCATGAACGTTCACGTCATGGCATCACGATAACGTAGGGAAGTAAAATGTTTGGAAACATATGAAGACGCTTGTAAACCATTCACGATAACGTTATAGTGTGCACGTATTTTTAATAGATATTATGGACGTGGACGTCTAAAAAGCACATTAGATTCGAATAATCATGTACACTTCAGTTTTATCAGAATTAGATTTTAACTTGATTTTACTGCCATAGATTCCTTTTACCCAACTACATGAAAGACAAAAGGAGTGTTATGATTTTTGCAGGCTATGTATGTATATCCAGCTGTTCCCGCATTTCTCCTAAACTAATAGTAGTATCTTTCATGTCTTTTTTTATCGTTGTTATGTAATGTTAGTCATGCTTTTTTGTAATAAAAATACTAAATATCTTTTATTATAATAGTTAATAATTTTTTTTTTTTTTTACATTTATCTATGCGAACATGCTTATTATTTTGGCAAGGACTACTTTCCACATCTTTATAATCACGAATGTTACACAAATGGCTTTACCGATTAAATTTATGGAACTTTTTACGAGTTTCATTACTGTCTAAATCTTGGTTGGCGCTAATTAGAAGCTTACTTCGTAAATTACTTGATGCACGGTATTACCTTCAGTCGAGATTGAGGTTCTGATTACCTAGCGCTCGTTTATTATCTTATGTTATGTACAGTGTGTTTGTTTTGATGGGTCAGTATAGGGAAAGGAAGGTTGGCAACGTCGCAAATAGCTGTCAAATATTTCGCTGTTTTATTAGTCTCAGGACTGATGAATGTTATTATTGCATTTTCTTAATCAATATTTTAAGTGCACTGCAGAGCGCTATTACATAATTACATTTTGTTACATTGACATATTAATCAAAACAAAAAAAAATTACAGCTTTTTGCGACGTTGCCAACTTTCTGAATGCATTCATAAAGAAGCTACTGGACAACTTTTTTAAAGATATTTTGCTCATTTTATAAAGTAACGTAATGTAGGTTAGAATTTAGGAGAAAGCAAGCTTTCAGTTAATATTAATACGATAGAAAACATTTTAACAGGCTCCTAGGTATTTGATTTATGATTCAGTTGAATAATTCCTTCCTTAATAAAAGTTATAACGAGATACGAAAAAAAAAAATGTTGAAAATGTGTTAACAGAAATTTACGCGTCCTAAAAAGATATTAAACACTAAAATTAAAGCTCCACAAAACTCGTCACAACACAAGTGCGCTGAAGCAACTGTTATTAACTTAACCTACTCATATAATTCCGGCCGAATCTCCGTTGATAACTCCTTAAGATTCCGCCTCGCTGACGTCATATAATGATATTCAGCTGCCGACGAACAATTCACACGTTATATCACAGTATTCACGGTGGGTAATACAAAATTTACTGAACACATCCCAACTCAACACTCGAGCAAAGACGTTATAATAAATATTTCACACTTTATTGCTACGCTTATTTGACGACGGGGAGGCCTAATGACCAATTTAACGCTTATGAAGTGCAAATTCTCTGTCATACTGTGAAACGAGACATTATAATACCCAATTTCAGCTTCAGAAAGAATATAAATGGGTAACGCACCTGTGAGACGTTTTTGCCTCCGTTTTTATTTTTTCTACCCGATATTTTTTAATTTTATCTCCCCGATTGCTGTAAAAGTTTGAGAAGTGGGGTTTATTAAATTTAATAAAAACTTGACAATGAGTTCGGTTTTCAATTTTAATATTAAAAGAATTTTCGAATTGTAATTTTTCGAATTGATCATCTGGACGAGAAAGAATATTGTTTAAGTTAGTTTTCGAAGAGACATTTTTTTACGAAATAGGACTCGAAGGTTATAGAATCAATCAAATTTTCTCGTCTATTCCCCAAAGTAATCACTTTAGATTGGCCTTCAATACTCGTAATTTACTTTCCAAATACTCACTAAGTGCTGTTTTCATGAATTGTTAAATGTTTCGATTGGAGAGTTTTATTGGAAAAGGAAATTGCGAACGGCTATCTATCCGGACGGCTCGACTCTGAGACCAATGTAAAAAAGAACAAATATTTTTGTTTGATTTCTCTCACCTGAATGAAATCTTGTTGTACAGAAGGCGCACTCCGCATTTTAGGTATTAAGCTACAAGTACGCGGCGGACTTGTTTTGTTGGGCCAATTCATTGAGCGTAACGAAGTCAGAAGATAAAAGAGTTACGCGATAGAGAGGCAACTTCTAGGTTAGCGATGTGCGAACTGAATTGCACTTTATTGTGTCGCAGCAAGAGTCGATTTTTTATTTAAATGATTTTGTGGAGTGAGTCTTATTACTATTCTGTGATTAAAGTTCAATCCAAAATAGATTTACAAAATGACCTATGTAGGCTTATAATAGACCTCGCAAATAAAGTATTGGTGGTTGCACAGTGTGTTATATAATACTAGCGGATGTCACGCGGTTTCACCCGCGTAGTTCCCATTCCCGTGAGAGTATGGGGATAAAATATAGCTAATGTTACTCGCTGATAATGTATCTATTCATTGCTGAAAAAAAATTTCAAATCGGTCCAGTAGTTTTGAAGTTTATTCGTCACATAAAAAAATATAAAAATACAAAAGTACAAATTATTCCTCTTTATTATTAACACGCTTTTATTAGGTCGACCTGTATGTAACTAACTATGTAATGGAATCTAAGGTAACTAATTTAACCATCTTCCAAGGGTCGTAGCGTAATGAAAATTAGCAGCTGTATGTAGTTCTGATGACAATACAATAATATGGTACTGTCGAACTGATCTGATAATGGAGCCGGAAGATATGAACTGGAACTTCATGATACTGAAAAATCATATCATAGCTGTTTTGGATTTCTTAGAAAAATCTTGACCACGATTAGGTTTCAAGGTTAGAACTTTGACCACGATTAGGTTTCAAGGTCTGATGATGAAGCCGGAAGATAGGCACTGGCATTCCATGATGGAATATCGTATCATAGTCGTGTTTGCATTTGTGAGAAAGGCCACGTAATGGACTTTGAATACAATCAGTTTTTCGTTTTTACGTGCATTTATAAAAGCGTGTTTTTCTAGTGTTTTTAAAACTAATAATTTATAATATTAGTATAGATGAGCAGGTAGGAAGACACTGTTGTCCATCCGTCTTTTGTTTTGTTTTTCAAACTCTCATCAACATCATCTGCCTAGCATATTCCCAACTATTTTGGTGTCAGCTTCTAGTCTTATCATTATTCCTACAGTGCAGCCTGCGAAATTAAAAATGACTTTTGTTTTTCGTTTCGTTTTTTTGCAAATTGCACTGTAATCGTTATTAATTGATCAAAATTCATTGCACGGCGATTATAATAAAATAATGGCTTGATTATGATCAGTTGAAACATCAATATAGCATTCGAAATTTTATTTGCTGCAAATCATCATAATTTTAATTGAAATGTTTGAACTTCGCAAGCTACATTGACGGATCTCCTTTAATACCAGTATTATACATAGAACGTCTGCCTATCTGACCTCCAGAGCCCAGTTACTGGGTCACATGATACCCTTTTTTTTTTGGGTGGGAAATGATCAAATAGCATTTCCCGCTCTGGGCGGAGCGAGAGGGCGTCAGACTCTTACTTACCTGTGTTCCTTCAGTTGCCTGTATGTTGCCAGGGGCTACGGTAACCCTTTCGGACAAACCCGCAACCCCGAGAGGCATCAGCCCTAGCGGACCCCTTCAGTTTTGCTGATATCTCTTTGAGGCGCGCATGGAACACAACGCGCCGTCGACCCGGGCCTGGTCCTTATCGGACGGTGAGCTACCCATTGCTCACCGTCCGCAAGCCTGCACCTGCAGTGGCCAGGAATCGGCTTGCGATTCCCGACGAACACGATACCCCTTAATCTTTCAAGTGAGAATTTTTGAGAATGATATCGAAAATTCCCTCAACTGAGGCTGCTTAGTCAATATTCAGATTCCCGTGTTAGTGGATACTGACGTAGGTTTATATGATAAATGACCCTCAAATAATATGTCATCTAACCTACAAAGGTCACACTAGTTTGCTTCACAAGGCAAAGCAATTATTCTTTTGATCGTTATCGTGAGCCGAGAGTAAAGACCCTTTGTTAGTTTAGGCTTCGTTATTTCAGATTTGTGATTTTTGCCTCCAAATCTCATTGTTTGGAAAAGGTTGAATTCTTTTCAGTAAGGTAATAGATATGTTATTTTTCTTTTGTTGTTGAGGTCTCGTGGAAAATTATGCTGTTTGAAAAGTTTGTTAAAATGGAGTCTTTAAAATTCAATTTTTGTTCAACCTTGATATAAGTCAAATATTTTCTGAGAGCTTTGAGACCTACAAAATTAATTGCCTTTCATTGATAGCAGTGATAGCCTAGTGATGTGACCGTTGGACTGCCAAGTCATAGGTCTCGAGTTCGAACCCGAGGCACGCACCTCTGACTTTTGCGGCTTGAGCTTTGCTTTCTTTTTTGAACGACTTTTTCTAAAAATGATACCTAGTTAGATCGATTTATCGCCCCCGAAACCCCCTGCATACAAAATTTCATGAAAACCTTTGGAGCCGTTTCCGAGATTCAGATTATATTTATTTATGCAATTGCTCCTTTAAAGGTATTAGATTTGCTTCGAAAACGGTGAAGGTGAACATCGTGAGGGAACTACGCCTGAGAGATATTTCTCGATCGCATGTGAAGCCAAGTCGGAGGCGCATGGGCGACATACTCGTAAAAACTCTGTGACTAATCACACGAAAAATAAAGAATTGCTTTTCCCAACGTTTACAGGCACCATCAAATCCTGAGTGCTGGTATTGTTTCCGTTATCATAGTTTAATTTAAAGTTACCAAGAACATCATCTCATCATAACTAAACATCATCTACAATCTAAATAAAATTATCGACCCACAGCCCAAAATTCTACCCCACCAAAAAAAATAACTCTTCATTTTCATAATTCCATCTGGAAAAACTTTTTATTTTTATAATTCCAGCTGGTAAAACCGTTTATAAATTCAAGAGAATAAACTGGAACGTAACGTCATTTCCTCCGCCGGGTCCGACACGAGTCCACGCCGACGGAAATGAGATCCCTCCACCCTTTTATCAGGGACTAATCGCGATAGAACATGGTCGTGTACTTGGAATAAGATTTCCTACTGAGCCGCAAAACGTTTGTACTAAAATCCTGAAGTTTATTTTTTTTTGCCACTCTTTATTATGTAAGAAAATGAACGGCACAGCTGTTGCAAGAAGGATTTAATTGAATGCTGTGATGGTTATCTGCGGCTTCAAGAGATTTTTTTTATGTTTTTTGTTATTCTGAGGAAATTATTGCACTGTGGTCTATGCATCAGGAAATTAAATACAGTAGGCACAATTATAATATATTATGACATTAGCTGTGCCCGCAGTTCAGTAACGTGATTGTGTATTCTATTGGCATTTTAAGTTTATGGGAACGTGTAGTCATAAATTTGTAAGGAAATTTTCCACGGCTGTTGATTTTATCAATTTAAACTAAAACTTATAATTTTCTTTTGTCATCTCCCGGACTCACGGACAGATCCACTTGTAATTCTGCATCCTTGTAGATTAGATCTAGAGGTCTGATAATTTGCTCAATAACAATAAAAAACTTCCAAAACACCATAAAACATGTACTTACCAACTTTATCCACTGAAAACAATTTATAAATATTACTACTAGTTTTCTAACCCTATTCGAAGTTGGCAACACCGTAACCGGCACTATTTTTAGGTATTAAAACGAACGGGGACCGTGAAAGTCGCTGTTTGGCGTGTAAGCCGATTACCGCATGTAATCTGGCTTAAGAGTGACACATGACCCCTCTCGGTACCTTCAATTAGGTTTTCTGTGTGACTACACTACCTTAGCTATGTTGGACTGGTTTATGTGGAAGCTTGATGTAGCTAATGGACTGGTTGGTATTCGAAAACACAACAGTGTTGAAGCACGTATCTCTTTAAAAAAAATCCTAACTAATATTGTAAATCCGAAAGTGAGTTTTTTGTTTGTTACTTTTTCACGCTAAAACGGCTAAAAGGATTTAGATTAAAATTTAGCTCATGGGTAGACCATGACCTGGAAAAGGACTTGGGTTACTTTTCATTCTGGATCGCAGACGAAGTCACGAGTAACATTTCATATCGGATTTACACATTTAAATTAAATTTTTGTATTTAATTCTGCTTTGACCACTATAACTAAAATTATCTCACATGTTTAGTTAATTATATATGAGATAAAAAAACTTGTATTTTCCAACTCGCAAACAACGCGTGACTGACAGGTAAAATATAGAAAAATAAAATCTAGATGATTTTCGTTAGAGTGAGTAGAGGTGAAGAAAAAGATTTCCAGAAAAACTTCAAATCAGGTTTTGAGTGGTTTTATAAGCAAAGTCGTAAACAACAGCTAGTTAACCATAGAACAGACGTTCAAAAATTAATATGATAGACTAGCTTCCGCCAGCGGCTTCGCCCGCATGATATCTTTATAAACTATAGCCTCTGTTACTCTGTGATAATAATTTATCATTGAACTGGAGAAAGAATTTTTAAAATCCGTCCAGTAGTTATTGAGTTTATTCATTCAAAGTCAAACTCAAAGCATTAATTCCAAATAAACCAATTACAGGTACTTTTGAATTGTCATGGACTTCTAATTCTGAAAATACAAATCTGTTATAGTTGCGAATCATATTTCAATCAAGATATAACCTGACACTGACTAGCAAATACGGTATTGCCTAGGTAAAAAAAAGAAATTCTATTTAGTCCAACTTTCAGATTATAAAAAAAAATATTAGACACGCATTTTTTTGCTTTATCATATTAATCAAAAATAACTAAGAAAACACGCATTAAAGTTGGGGAGTGGGGGCTCGCTACGTCACAACTCAGTATTAAATCCAGCAAGGCGTGACGTCATGCCACATTTTATCTCAATGTATCGCCGTAATCTTTTGATTACGTCAAAAAAGAAAAAAATACGTGTTAAATATTTTTTAATAATCTAGAAGACGGACAAAACAAAAAAACACAAGCCTATTGCAAAAAACTTAAGAAAATTTGAATTTCGCGGGCTACAACTGCGGATCCACCTTTTAATGTTCGTTCTACGAAGTATTGCCCAGGAATGTTTTTTTTTTCGGCTAAAACATGGCTAGTTTTTTTTTTAGATTCAGACAAATAACTTGACCAGTAATCACTAGAGCGCGGCGTATAGTCTTGATGCATAAAATGATCACCCATTCAACAACTGAACTTAGCAAGTGCAGCTTGACTTTAAGAGTTCATTTTAGCCAGGTAAGCCGCGAGCTTCATCCTTACTATAAACTATGTGAGTACTTACCTATGGTGCATTATTAAATTTCCTGTAACTACATAATTTCTGAGTATTAGCTGAGAGTGTGCTTAACTTTTGTTCAGCGCTCTACCACGTAGGATTTAAACTGTAACTCCTTATCTTCCGATCGGTATTCCAACCATGCAGTTCAATAGTAATGTTCGCACTCTAATATGCTATTAGTATTATAGGTATTGTTAGTAACTTGTTGTAGTATTTAGTTGCGGTTACTTGGAATTTTCAGTATATATGAACTTATACATAACATAAACATAACATAACATAACATCACGCCTTGTTTCCCCGAAGGGTTGGGCAGAGGTGTCCCTGTAGCAGGTACACCCACATTTCGCCAGTTATGTTTAAGTCCCATGTAATAGGGGGCGAGCCTATTGCCATCAACCGGGCACAAATCCAGACTCCGAGCTGCTACTGAGAAATTTCAGATAGAAAAACCCAATAACACTTTGCCCGACCCGGGAATCGAACCCAGGACCTCATGCTCAGCAGTAGCGCTTGCGACCACTAGACCAACGAGGCAGTCATAAGTGTCTTATACATAAGTATCTCTTAAATGTGTTTTGTCAAAGCCTAAATGGAGTGAATATTTGGAAAAACAAAAATATGTGCCAAAAAGGAGCTACGTCTGCCAACAAACTGCTGTGCAGTTTGGCAGAGGTAATTTACTATGTAAAAACAAGTATTGTTGTGAATAAACACTTTTTCATTTATTTTTTTTACGCCTTCACCGGACATAATATAATAAAGATAGTTTTGTGAGATAGGTAATAATGTAAGAGAATAATTCTTAAAAAACTCTAACACTGAATTAAAATAAGGAACATGTTATTTAAATTGACTGATTTGAAGTTTAATACGATGACTTACTTTATTTTTCTGAGAAGAATATATATGTTAATGACTGTTAAATCACTTTTTTTGTCATAAATCGTTTTACGAACTCCAAAAATTTTTACTGAATGGGATTTTTTTTAACGCTAGAGAATTTTTAATGATACCAATCGATAAAAAATTCTGAATCCAATGATATATATAACTCATTTTCGCCAAAATGTCCCTTACGTCAATTGATACTTCTGGTGTCGATATGGGATCCAATACCTACCGATACTCCAATGGGGTTAAAAACTGAAAGCTCATAGCAGATGGCAGCACGGTTGTGCGTCTTTAGTCCGCCATTGTTGTTTATGTTTTCACTGTTGTGTCGATAACGTTTAGACGAAAACTAGACAAAAATGTATGCGATTTGGAGTGTAGTACAACTAAAAGCGGAGTTATGGAAAAGAGATGCGTCTACCACGGGTAAAAAAGCAGCTTTAGTGGAAAGGTAAATAAATAATGACCATTTTATATTTAATAGATTGTTTTGTTTACATTATTTAAAACTCCTTTTTTTGTTGAAGACTGGAGGCATACTACAGGAATAACTTGATCGGAGTTGAAGAAGAGCTTGAGGATGATAACCCTAACATTCCTGCCCTGGAAAAGTTCAGGGATGTCAATTCTAGCACTGATCTTCCAGCGCTATCTAAAACCCACATTCAAACGTTTGCTGAAGGGTAAGTTTTCATACAGTGATCAACTTATGATGCATTCACTACTTCCTTTGTGAGTTATAAAAAAAACGTGTAATATACTTAATTCAATGTTAATATTATTTCAGGTTTCAAAATACCATGCTTATTTTCATGCACAATGCAAGGCACAAATGAAAAGATTAATGAATAAGACTGGTATGATATGTGAAAGTCGTTGTGAATGTGCAGCTGGAAGTGGCTTGGAAGCACACTGTAAACATATCTTCACAGTCCTCCATGTTATAGAGGATATAATATGTACAAAGATTACAATTACGTATGCATAAAGTATGCACAGAAAAATTAATGATGTTCAAACAACCAAAAACAACATCATTTTATACTGAGTATCTCCAACCAGCAATTTACGATAAATACTATGATACTGTAATAAAACCAAGTAGGTAATATTATATACAATGTTTTATTTATCTCCTTATACACAATACATATTACATAATACATTCCCTAAAGTTACAGCACATAAGACAAACAAAAAATATCTTTGATGCGAGGGGCACAAAATTGTGATGTTTTGTCAAACATAACAAACGTTCAATGTGAACGCGTTGACTTATTTATTTATTTATTAATTAATAGGTTAGCCTACAATTGTTTACACATTAAGTACATTTCTTTTAAAACTACACGATATACATTTATAAGTGCAACAATTACTTAAAGCTAACACCACATGCACTATATTTGAATTTAACATTTTATGACTGCAATTAATTTCTAATAATGGATGATTTAGAATTATGTAAAAACAAAGCAAAAATGCAATAAACTAGGATCAAATATTTGGTTTACATTAAAAAATAAATTAAAAATTAAATTACATTGAAATAAATAACATTTTCAATAGTAATATTCTTCACATGACTTCCATAATACTTTATTTTGTGAGCCATTACACTTGAGTCTAACACACAAAATAGAACTTTTGATAGGTTTCAAAACCTGTGTAGAAAGCAATGATACTGTCATTGTTTCTACAGTTCTTTATAGATCCATAAATGTACACACAATTCACTTGAGTATGCCTTGATGATACAGTATGTTGGTCCCGCTCTGGCCCATCATCTGGCTCCAATGGTGTGCTAGGAAAAATTTATATTTCGTTAAACATTGTAAATTCCTCGTCTTTATATGGCTCTTCATAACTATCACGGGTTTGAACATGGCTAGGTCCAGCAATTTGATCACTATATGTATCAAAACATTGTTTTTTCTCATTTCTCTATAACAGTCTATTTGCTGTCTTCAGCTAAGGGGTGGACTGGTTTGACTTTAGTAAAAGAAAAAATAGAGGGTACAGCAGTCTTCCTGAGCCTTTTGTATATATTTTCATCACCTAGAACAGACAAAAAGGATTTATGATCTACTTATCTATATGCGAAACATTAAATACAAATATAATGAGTGGAAGATATATTTATCTATTTAGCCCATAAAGTCCCACAGCTAGGCAAAGGCCTCCCATTTCCTTTTCCACACAGGTTTGTCCACAGTTGCTGCGGGTCAGTCCTTTCGGTAGGATTCAGTGCAGGATATGTGTTAATATTAGGCAGTAGGTAGTTTGGTATGAAGATATTAAATACAATGCAATAAAGTGAATGCTGCATAGATGCTTTCTACTTAGACATACGAGTATTTTGGTTGATTAAAAGATAATCTTAACAACACAACCTTAGTATAATGTATATAAATAAATATCCACAAATGCCTATAATGAAAACACACTTAAGTTCACTGTATTATGAAAAAGAGCATCACCTGTATACGCATTCGTCTGATAGAAGTCTTCAGGTTTAAAATGTACATAACCTCGACGAATTATTTGGTTTCCAATTTTTTCTTCGGAGAGCTCTCTCTCACACTTTTCTTCTTTTAAGATCTTTGGGGAATACATGGGTCCCCAGATTTTTGCAGTCGACAGGTGCGCAAGGGGGCATATTATTTAATTAGGCGTAAAATAAGTTGATTGTTTACAAAAAATGTATGGATATTGACAGCTAGCTGTCAAATTTAAAGACGGACAATGATAGCGACATCTGAAGTGAGCAAATGGCAGTTTTTATCCCCATTGAAATAAGATTAGACATTTAAACACCTTTTTTACAGTATTTAAAATTCTCGTGTCACAATGTTAATTGCCATACTCCTCCGAAACGGCTTGATCGATTTTATGAAATTTTATATATGTATATTTGGTAGGTCTGAGAATCGGTTGTAATTTATTTTTTATACCCCTAAGTAATAAGGGTGGTTCACCCCAAACATTTATATGGCAAAACAAGGTTTGCCGGGTCAGCTAGTTCTTAAAAAAAAATCATTACTTTATGTTGGTTTTGGAAAAATCTTCCGACTCTTTTTTTGGCATGGTTTTCCTGTGAGCTACATGAAAATAAGCTTATGCCATTGTAAAAACAAGTATTACTTTGCGACTTAATTTGTTAGAAAAGAAACTAACAGAAACAAATTGTCTCCATATTTTACTACTCGATTTGTTGGAATTGCGCCATCGATGCTGGATAAGTTCAAGAATAATAACTCGACCTACGAATAATATTCATTATTTGTAAATCGAGTCATTATTCTTGAACTCATCTACCCAAATCTAAAGTAGTCATCCAATTCCAAATCAAAAACTTACATAAACAGTAAACATTAATAAACGCGAATAAATAGTTGAGACAAACGCCAATTCCCACACTCGTAAACATTGAAACCGTAAAAAGAGCCGACAGGGATCACATGGAACGTGCCAAATGTTCTATAGGCAACAAACGGATTGTTTGCTTGTAATCTAAATCCGCACAGGTGTATCGCACATTTGAATAAAACAACGTTTTTCTAGCCCCCATGTTAGGGTTAGCGAAACGTAAAAACTGTTTCGGAATCCGTCAATGTTTGTTTTTGTGTGTCTTTGTATTGTTTTCTCTTGTTCTATTTCGTGAATTCGGGTTAGCGACAAATAAAGTATTGGTTTATTCGTATGCCAACTTATTGGCGATTTTTTGAGTGTTATTGCTAAATCTATCTAAAACTGATTCTTCATGTGTGTTCTTCAACGTTCTGGGTTACTACGTTCTATGTTCCTTTTTCTTTTTGTGTTATGATTTATCGTCTGTTCTACCTTAACATTTATTTTTGACAAATACTCAATGGTGCCGATTCCCTTGTTCACAAACTAAACTTAATTTATGTTCAGTGCATCTTTTTCTTTCTATTTCATTAAGAAAAGGACAGAAGATAAATTTTAGTTTAGTCCTGTGAAATTAATCAGCGCTTGATGTAAATTGACGTAATTTTAGTAGGCAAGTTTTAATCACTTCTAAACTTGTATGGAGTAGTGACAGGCGCTGATTAATTTGACAGGACTAAACAAAAATTTATCTTCTGTCCTTTTCTTAATGAAATAGAAAGAAAAAGATGCACTGAACTTAAATTTAGTTTAGTTTGTGAACAAGGGAATCGGCACCATTGTGTGTTTATTGGTTTAAGGGTGTTTTTTAATAAAGGCATTTTGGTAAAGGCATCTACGAAACACGTCCAATTTTAAGTGCAAAAAAGCTACACCATTTTTTCTCATTAACTGTGGTTAATTGGTAACCTTGTAACTCTCTCCCAATAAATTCACCTAACCGAACACCTACAGAATATCAAACTCGACCTCTCAATCAACAATAAACTCACTATCAGTACAACAATTCATCAAATATCACTCAGTATTTAGTCCCACCAACATTGTTATACCTATGCGGTAGAAACTGCATTCGCCTCAGAAACGCCTGGAATGCTGCTAACCCCAACGTGCCTATACATCGAAATGTAATTGCTTTAGCAGGCAGCAAGCTAACTGGTAACACTGCCTATTAAATTTGGTGTAGGTGCTATCTGTCTACCTAGGAAGTAATGGTGTAGAATTGTAAGCCCGGTGTTTATCATTGTGTCCCATAAAATCAATATAATGAAGAGGAATTTTAATGCCCTTGTGATTAATTTACCTAGTTATTTCTGTATATAAAAATATAACAGGGTTTGCCCATTTTTAACCGACTTGTAAAAGGAGGAGGTTCCCAATTCGACTGTATGTTTTTTTTTTTTTAAGTGAAGCTTCTTTAGGCTCGTTGGGCATTTTTGAGTTGATAAAAACAATTGAACTCGCGACACTGTGACGACACCAGCTTATGACCAAAATACATCAACGCGTTGATTACCGCAGTGGAGATTTTTTTTCAAGTATTCATTTCTGTCGGCACTCCTGGAGTGCCACTGTTTTTTTTTTTGTAGGTTTGTTACGCGATTACTCCGCCAATTATGAATTGATTTTGATGATTCTTTTTTTTGTTTGGTAGGTCACTTCAGAGGTGGTCCCATACTTTTTTGTACCTGGGCGACTGAGCTCTGCTCTGGTGAAAATAGAGAATGCTCATTGAATAGCATAAGATAGTACCTACTAATTCCATACTGCCATGATAGCAAGTACTTACTAATTCCATGCTGCCATGATCATTATTCATTACCTTGTTCTAAACTTTGGGCGACCATGCTCTGCTCGGGTGAAAATACGGAGAAAATTAATTTTCCCAGATATGAGACCTAGCTAGATCGATTTTTGGCCCCGTAAACCCTTAGATTGCAACTTTCATCGAAATCGTTAGAGGTGATTTCGAGAACGTGAGTAGAAATCTATATACTAATAAATAAATATCATCATCATCATCAACAGCCTATAAATGTTCCCACTGCTGGGACACAGGCCTCCTCTCTGTGAGAGGGAGTGGGCTGTAATCCACCACGCGGGCCCAGTGCGGGTTGGTAGATGTCACATGTCTTCGAATTTTCGGTTCTAGGACATGCTGGTTTCCTCACGACGATAAATAAATATATATAGGTACAAATATTGCTCGTTTAATAGTAGGTATAAGATAGGAAAATATTGAGACAAGCCATTTTTCCTGTATTGTTGTCATCTAATGTTCGTGGGATTTTTTATGTCGTTGTGATTAGTTTACCTAGTTATTTCTGTATATAAAAATATACTAGGGTTTGCTTTGCCCATTTTTTTTCAACAATGACAACATTTTTCGACATCTGAAAATTCGGCAAATCACAACAATGTAGGCAACAAATATGACTTTAATAATACAAGGCTATTATTGTCCCACTGCAGGGCAAAGGCCTCTTCTCATACAGAGAAGGCACGAGCATTGATCACCACGCTTGCTCAAGACGGGTTCGCGATTTTAGACTTGGGTATATTAATGATGAGTCCAGTTTCCTCACGATATCAATGATATCCAATAATCTTAGAGGTTACATATGAATTGAAAGTCACATGGATACTTGCCAGGATTCGAACCCTCAACCCTCTGTGGAGACAACTACATCGCCACATGCAAATTACGCAACACACTGACGTCACGCAAAATTCTGCAACGCGCAAGCAGAGTAAGTGACTAGCATATATACAACGTCCCGATATCAATCATTGAGCACTAGCCCACTCGACACAACACCCATCTGGTCGGAGGATCCTCCCTTTTCTATGGAGGATGAGTGAACTTTAAACCCTGTTCCTCATACCTCCATACTACCTTTGAACCCTAATGACTATTATGTGGTATTATTTACTCTCAATAAGCAGATTGTTGTATATCTATATATGACCCATACTTGTAATTCTCCTTAGAATTGATTAAAATTAAACCCAAAACAGTCGCACTATATCACACGCTCATAGACCATATTCAGATGTAGTTCCAACCCAGCGGCCGTCTCTCATTCTTAATTCATCATCGGAACCGGTTCAATTAATGTAACATCCCTCAAAAGTACCTACTAGTACCACCCTTGTCAATCAACGTCTATTTCGTGTCCTCACATCCCATTTTGAATCTATCCTTTTGTTTGCGTCTTGTGTAATTCTTTTCTAAACATGTTCAGGTCCCCTGTGTAGTCTTTCAATCAGGAGTTTAACCTACCTCAATTTTATGTCGCAGGGTTTTCGATTTTGGTTGCTTCAATTAATGGATGTAAATTTTTGGTGTAACTTTTTTGATACTAAGTTAAATGGCTGTAAAGTAGTTAATTAATTCAGGCGTGACCTTGCGGAAATCCATTCTAAAATACAATAGACGTAGATAATTTATTTAGTAAACAATTCCGCTTAACTTTTCCTAAACAGTCATAAAAAACCCTGTAAGAAATCGACACGTGTTTCACCTCTCAAGGAGGCGTCCTCAGGATGACGATTGACTTGTGACGAACCCGAACACTGCGTTTTGCCACGCCGAGCGCCGGACGCAGAGTGTTCTCTGTGTGTTTGTATGACTGTTTAGGAATAGTTAAGCGGAATAGATTACTAAATATATCTACGTCTATTGTATTTTTTTGGCTGTAAAGTGCTTACCATTGCTTGCTTTTTCTTTTTATATTAAAAATCTGCACTTGAATACCGGCAATAATTAAATCCCGGTATTCAAGTTATAAGCACACGTAAAGATGATCGCAGGAATTAAAACAGACAGTGTAGGATACTGAAGAGGTTTTCGTACCCTAATAATATCACACAATATTTAAACAATTTTATTGTTTTCGACAGTAAAGAAAACGATACAAATATGAACAAAATGAATAAAGAATCACATGCATAAAAAAGTATCTAAGTTATTCATGAATGCAAATGTAGAAAATCAAAGGCTCTTTTCAAAGCGATCCCTCGAAGCATATTATAGTGACGAAAAGTAAACAGAAGGGTAAATAAGAGGAGGACTCTAAGGGGATGAATCTTCTCATACAATGCCGGAGGTCAGTTAGGGTCACATTTAATATACTCCCCAAAATGTTGTATTACCCTCTAAGGGATGCTACTTGGGTAGCTTTGCAGGTAACTACACTATATATTTTTGTGTAGTGCAAGCCAAAATTATGGACACAGCAGAAATATTATTTGTTATACAAATAATATTATATCATAACATATATAACATCACTCCTTGTTTCCCCGAAGGGTTGGGCAGAGGTGTCGCTGTAGCAGATACACCCACATTTCGCTAGTTATGTTTAAGTCCCATGTAATAGGGGGCGAGCCTATTGCCATCAACCGGGCACAAATCCAGACTTAGGGCTGCTACTGTGGAATTTCTGATAGAAAAACCCAATAACACTTTGCCCGACCCGGGAATCGAACCCAGGACTTCATGCTCAGCAGTAGCGCTTGCGACGACTAGACCAAGGAGGCAGAGGCAGCCAAAAAAAAAATGCGTAACAATTTTTTTTATTTTTTATAAATATGTAAAGAAAAAATATGGAATATTATATCAATTATATAATCAGCGCAAAATGTAATATAATTATTAAACATTCAAATCCAAGCAACGTGATACAAAATAAGACATACTCGTGGACGTTTGATTAACTTAATTCCGTGAAAAGAAAATACACATTTTCCGCAATTTTGTTTTGACTTGACACGTGTCACCAAATCTTATGTTATAATATTTTTAGGTATTATTACTTATATTCAAGATCAGTTGTTATTCACAGCGACGGCATTACGAACCGTGCTATTGCATTAAATCCTTGTGTCGGTTTCCGCTTGGAATTCTAATTAGCGGTGTGCACATACATAATAATCTGTTCTCATGATACGAATTTCCATGCTAAGCGTTTGAATTACAACCTGCAAAATTCTGCAAAATATTGTCACCTGCAGCGAATACATGTAGTATGGAAATGATGATTTTGAGTTTGTACATATTTTGTTTCTCTAGTAACATAACATAATCATTACATCACACTTGTAATTCCAGAAAGGTTAGGCAGAGGTGTACTTATGGTATACCCATATTTAGCCAGTTATGTTTAAGTCCCGTGTAATGGGGGCACAGAAGGAGTTTGGATTTGGGCCCGGTTGATGGCAATAGGTTCGAATGCCATCACTCGGGCACAAATCTAAACTCTTGGCTGCTACTGAGCTGCTACGTTGTTATAGAAAAATTCAAAAGCACTTTGCCCGATCTGGGAATTGGACCTTGGACCTCATGCTCAACAATAGCTCTTGCGACCACTAGACCAGCGAGGCAGTTTTTCCAGAAAACGAACTTAAAATAGGTATTTTGACTCAAACAAAACAATGACTTCTAAAAACTTTTACACCACCATTTTAAACTCATTCAACAAACAGAACATTTCAACACATTAAAAACAGTTCTCCGCGAAAAATTTCCATAGCATTATTTTATGTGGCCTCAAGTGTAAAGAGATGGTGAAATGAATGTCGCCTGTGGGACCATAAATCCTTAAATATTAAAACTGGCGTGGCAGTGACCATGGCTACGACGTGGAATAATGAAGACATTCAACATGTTTGTCCTGTGAAAAGGGGTGCACTTTGTTTCTGATTTTTTCATGAAATTGTAACGGTCTTTTGTTTTGTGCTTTTATTTTTTTTATCGTTTTGGGTTTTATTTTACTTTGTACCCTTGAGTTTAACGTAATATTTATTGGAACATGCTTATGATTATTTTTGTAACAAAGTTCTTAATGTGGCTTGTAAACTTTCAAAAATCGTCACGCTAAAAAGTGTTAATACTTGCGACTGTCTTCTTTTAATTCATAACGAAAGAAAAAGAGAGAGAGAGAACGCCGGCAGAAAAAAAACAAAAGAAAAGAGTAAAGTGATAACATTATCGTGGGATAAAATTCTACACATCAGCCCCAGTATACTGCATGCCGGAGAGAGAGTGTGAATTTGGTCAAAATGAAAATCCAAGATGACGGCTCTGATTTTCAAATAATTCATCATGGGCATCGTTTTCATGGTTTTCGAGGGTATTAAAGCCGATAGTGGGGTTGAAATGTAAATCCAAGATGACGGCTGCGAAAGTTTTAAAATTTTTCGTCGTGGGTGTCGTTTTCAGTTTTCGAGGGTGCTAAAGCCGATTGTGAGGTCAAAATGTAAATCCAAGATGGCGGCTGCAAAAATTTTGTTTTTAATTTAAATCATACGTGAGAAAGAACTTCGTTTCTGACATACATAGATGTCTGCGTTATAATCCAAACTAATATTATAATGCGAAAGTGTTTATGCTTTCACGTCTAAACGGCTGAACAGGTTTCCATGAAATTGGGCATACGGGTAGACCATGATCTGGGTTAGGACATAGGATACTTTTTATCTCAGTAGTACGTTCCCGTGGGATAATTTTTAATTATTGAGATGGACATACATGGAATACCTTTTATCTCGATATTCTCACGGGATCGAGACATATGCGAGTAAAACAGTGGGGCGCAGCTAGTATATCAATGAAATAAAAAAGAAATTCAGCCAATCCTCTTACCAATATACCAGCAATTGAATAAACTCGAGTCTAAGATGATAAGCATATTGAGGGAGACGTTCAACGTTCTTTTTCGCAGTCTAGACTACAAATAAGACAATATATTCAAAACTATTCCATTCAATAAAATTAAATGTCAAGATTTCCAACAAGTAATAAGATAATAATTTGATTTCTCAAGTGCTCTTATCGTTTAATTTACAAAGCAACATTGCAATACTTCAAAAATTTAATTTTCTCTATTCTAATTTTTATTTCATGCTTGAAAATATTACTCACTACAGTACCAACAAAATAAGGTTGGCAACTTAATATATCAAAGAAACCCTTAATATATTTTTAAATTAAGCAACAATAATGTTCTTCTTAAACAAACGTAAAGTACTTCCAAGATTTGGTCCGCTCTCGAAAAATAATTTTGTCAGTACCTACTACAAAAGTTGAGAATCAAAGAGGGCTCTTAGTGAATTAATTTTATTGCCTCAAAACTCATCGTAAATGACTTTTTAAGAATAAAAAAAGATATAAGATTTCTCATTTTTTCCTTACAAATCCATCACGAAGGTTGAAATTAGAAACGAAATTAAATTAGATGTTTTTTCTTTCAAGATTTTTCTTGTGGGTTGAGCTTTGTTAGAAATTGGTTAGCATATTGAAGGTTTGATACTACTAGTGTATACGGCATGAGATATTACGGAGAACAGTGCATGTCGTGGTGATTTCGTTTCTCATTTCAACTGTGCACTATGTAATTCCAGGGTCGTTTATGTCTTCTTGTGAGGGTTGAAAATCCTCACAAGAAGACATTTCAGTGGTATTTGGTGATCCGTCGTTGCTTCACACGGGTGCAAGTTACCTATTTATTTGGCGACTTGTCAAAACATCGAGAGATGCTATATTTAAGACGCAGATATATACCAGTGACCTTGAGTGGTTAGCTTGTTGCGTGAGCTGAGTACAGAACACACTGTACTGAGCTCACGCAACGCGTCGTATGTCCAGCCAGTAATAGAACTCGCCCATCAAGGAGCGCTGTCCCAAATTAGACGCATTATTATTTTATTATACAGTAAACAAAAGGTATTTTAATAAAACAAATGATCAATAATTAAATTATCTTTAAAATGGTGAAAGTTTCAGAAAAATACGCTTGATAGATTTTGCAAGATTCTCGATTTTTTTCCGTATTTAATATAACTTTACAAATTAATTTCACAATGTAAAATAAACAAAAATTAGAATATTTTTATATTAAGTTATTAAAAAAGGCTCTGATATAACATATATTTTTCCAAATCTAACACTACTTGTTTAGATGTGATCTTTAGTATAAAATCATTTTAAGTTGGTTATAGTCGCCTTAAGTTAAATAATCCTTATCCTTACATATTATAAAACAAAGTCCCCCGCCGCGTCTGTCTGTCTGTCTTAACGTGATAAACTCAAAATTACCGAACGGATTTTCAAACGGTTTTCACCAATGGACGGAGTGATTCATGCAAAAGGTTTTAGTATCATTACGGTATTCATTACGGTTTTGTGTAAATTGGCTGAAATTTGACGATTATTGTTGAAGAAGTCGGAAAAAATCATGCCGATTGGGATCTTTACTGGCGTGCGCTGCGTGACCCGAAAAATATACTTCAAATTTATGTTCTACGGTATTATTGACCTTAAAAAGTTTAACAAAAAAGTCCACGATGGCATATGTCTATCTTCTAAGGATGATCCAGAATAACCATTTTTACCTTTCAGAATTTGATAAAAATTTAATTGATATTTCCGAAGCTTTTCTGACCGATAGGTATAGTACGAGTATTAATTATTATCCAGAAATGTGTTATTTAAATTGGGCATTTAATTTACATCAAAATATGCCTTTAAATCATAGGATTTAAATTAATAGTTTAAAAGATATCACAGTTTCAAAATTACGCGTAACAACGCGGGCGCAGCGGTAGGAGTCAATGAAGTTTTCCTCTGTTATTAGGTATGAAATCTCGGTGTTACGTTCCCATGGGTTATTTTCCGACATCCACGCGGGCGAAGCCGCGGGCAATAGCTAGTTATAAATATTATGAGCATAAACCTTCCAAAATGAAACCTCGAAATGATGGTGAAAACCGCGACAAGATCCATTGTATTCTTTAGAAGGACAAACAGCATAAGCATATCAGCCTATGATGTTCCTACTGCTGGGACACAGGCCTCCTCTCGGCGAGAGGGAGTGGGCGGTAATCTACCACGTGGCCCCAGTGCGGGTGGGTAGAAGTTACAATGTCTTCTAGGACAAATGCCCGTTTCCTCACGTTGTTTTCCTTCATCGTTTTGAGAGCTGTGGTGATGAAACAATTTACACAATGTAAAGCACCTGTCTGGGTACGAACCTACAACCTACAACTCACTGACACTGGGCCACCATTGCTCTCGGACAGACGGACACGAAAAATGACTTTGTTCTAAAGGTACCTACTATTTAAAGATTTTCTAAGGAAGTTCTTCAGCTGACTTCAAAGTAAAAAAAAAATGGTATAAAGCGCGACTGACAAAACATTTGCTCAAACGAGTACCTACGTTGTTCAGTCGACAACTTGCGTGGGAAGATCAGTAAGTAGTCGGATTTCTCTGAACTCAAAGATTCACAAAACATTTTCTCCCCAAATTACAGGTTTAATATTACCTGAATTTTAAACCCAAAAATATCCTTGAAAGCCGCATCAATCAAATTAAATGTGTACCTTAAAATGAGCAGGTAACTGGTAAAATACACTCGTTGTACATAATATTTTTACGTCAAGAGTTACGCGTTTTGGTTAGCAGGAAAGCAATAAAGGTATATTAAAGCTACGCATAATATGTACGGCATCAGTCATTCTGTCGCAGAACGTCGGATATTTTCAATCTGCTGAGTTCGTTTGAACGTGCGTCGCGTCATCATTACGCTTTATTAAAGCGTTACAAGCGCTGACTTCCAACAAGACGAGAACATACCGCACTGTCAGTTGATATGAATCGGTTGGTTTCAACATTTCTGTATGGCACTGCAAATGTATTTTTGAACATTCTTCGTGAATACTGCCTGTTCGATCCAGAGGCTTCGAGGACTATGATTCTTCTCAATGAGTCATTACCATCATTGGATGATGCCCGAATTCAGCCACTGCTGGCCATAATAAGGCCCAGACACCACCAAAGCGGAGATGAGACGAGAGGAGAGGAGATGTGTTTTAAACAACCAATAGAATTTCGTTATTTACACATCTTGTCTCCATATTTGTATGGCACAATCAAAGCAGAGATGTGAGCTGTGCCTCGCCGAAAGCTGAACGGAGGTACAAAACGGAGATATGAGCTGTGCTTCGTAAGCTGGCGATGGCGCGCAACGGAGACAAGAAAGAGATGTGAGCGGCGTGCAGTGAGCGATGCCGTAACAGTTCCTCTCTCACCAGCAAACATCTCCGCTCTAGCCAGCACACATCTCCGCTCTAGCCAGCACACATCTCCGCACAGGTTCGGTGGATACACCCTAGCTGAAAAACATTTTTTCTCGTCTCCGCTGCAAACATCTCCGGACAGCGGAGAGCTTTGGTGGAGTCCGGGCCTTAACCCCTATTTGACTATACCAGTCTCGACACTTCTACCTGCGCCAGTCTAAACGGGTCTTACCATCGTATAGATACTCCAAGACACTGACTTCACTGCGTCAAACAGCTTTAACCTCAGATTGAAGGAATCTGTTGTTTCGACACAAACTTTATAACGATTCGAATCTTTAAATAAAATAATATTGCCATAAAAAATTGATAAGTTAACAATTTGAAGTTTCTGGGGGCCTACCACCAGCTCAAAAGCAGTATTATTTTAATATTACTTCAGTGTGGAAAAGGAATGAAGCTCTACTGGACGTATAGCTCTATCTCTTTCTCCCACTGAAGTAATATTAAAATAATACTGCTTTTGAGCTGGTGATAGGCCCCCTGGACTTTCGACGAAAAATATTGCAATTAAAAAACTCTTTTCGAAAAAGAAAATAACAGACTTCAAAAAAAGCACTCAAAGTGAAAAATAGCTTTAATTTCGGAAGTCGGTGTCTTTGGTTCCGTATTTTTGTTTTTTTGCCACCGACATCCGAAATTTAAAAAAATAATCCTATATTCGAATTGAGAACCTCTTGCTTTTTGAAGTCGGTTAAAAAGGTACCTACGCAAGTTTAGTAGGTATTCGATACATTGACAATTTTATCACCAAAGCCTGGCAACAGCACGAAATATTCCTTAAAAATATTACAACTTGGTACCAAGGGAATCTCAGTATGAAGCATTTATTTATTTACGTTGTATCACAAGTTTAAGGCTAAGTACTCAATCAATCATTCTAACAGGTCCCGCAGGTTTTCTTCAAGTTTTTCGTAAATTACTTAAATATTTGTTTTTCCTGACATTGTGAATATGCCTTAGGTAGGAAAACATAATAAGTATATTTTTCTTCTAAATATTATATCCATGTAAACGATTATAAACGTTTACATAACTAGTTTTGTTCATATGGTCTTCTTGTTCTTTTCGTGTGGTTAGTGACTAACCTGTACCCTAATTGCGTAACTCATTTTCGTAAACAATTTCGCGAAATTTGTTTCATTTTGACATTTCAACAACATTCATTGCGTTATTTACGTTGTTGAACAGATTTTTTTTCCAACTTATGAAGCAATGCATTAGAAATCTGTTTCAAATCGAAACAAATTGTGATTGTGTTGTATTACGCAATTAGGGTGCTGGTGTCAGAGTTTTTATGCCGCCCGTGGGCCTCTGACTTGACTTCACATGCCATCGAGAAATATCTCTGTTTTTGAAGCAAGTGATAATTATACAATACGCACATGAATCCGAAAGGTCAGAGGTGCGTGCCTGGGGTTCGAACTCGAGACGTCACTCACCACTAGGCTATCACTGGCTATTTACAATTATATTCATGTTGTAATCGAAATAGACATATCAGACGTTATGAAGAATATTTTCATACACTTTTTGTTTTCAAAGATTATGAATAATGTCATTACATAGCATCGGTATATTGGTGGCTGTGATTGGCTTTTTTTCAGTGTTCATCGATTGCTTGTAGAGAAGACGTATGAAAGAAGAAGACTTAAAGATATGTCGGAGACGGGTATGTGACTCTCGTTATTTTCAGGCATATTTTAACTACTGTGGGCGTAGTGTGGGTAGTGTTGGTTAATGCGCAATAGAAAAACAGTTTGCAGTTCAGATCACATTATAATTTACTATCAAATGAATCACACTAGCTAAATTATACACACAGTGGGTGCGACGGCGTTTATTAAAATCACCAATTAACACAATGATTACAAATTACAACTAACACAATAACTGAGCACCACGAATCGAGACCAGTTCCGCGACGTCTTAACTCCAATGCGACCAGTTGAATGCCCTCCTCGCCGTGGCCTTAAAACATCACTACTCTGTAGAAGCGCGCCTTTTTTGGTGTAGGTAGTTCACTCTTGATGTCGCCAGTGGCGCGCTTGCGATTCGTTTCGGGTCCGTACTAATAACCGAATCCGACAGATATTTATGTTGTCAGCAGTTGACGAATCATGCAGTATTTGGTTAGCGACAAAAATCAATAAGAAACTTTTCGTTAGATTAAGCACCGGGAACTCTGAAGTTAAATCCATTTATTTCTTTAACTTGTAACGGTTAAGTAACACAAATACTGGTCGCTTGTTTAAGTAAAAGACAAACTCTCTTCGGGTCGACTGCAAAATACTTGGGCCAATCTAGAGGCTTGTTAGTAAGCTTGCTTTTTGGGGATATCATTTGCATTTTTAGTGCAACTTAGATTGTACATAAACGGACTGCATCCAGTGCAAGCCAAATGCAATATAACATTAAAAGTGCAGTAAGCAATGGAACCGAATTTCAACTGTAGCTAGTGGCAAATGTAATTTTTTTTTGGTTAAGCTACGCTTGCCGGGGTTGGTCCGTGGATGGGTGACCATCTTTACATACCGAGAATCCTCCGTGCCTCGGAAAGCACGTTAAGCCGTTGGTCCCAGCTGTCATTTGTAGATCTTTGGCAGTTGTTATGGGTCGTCAGAAGCCGGAAAGTCTGACAACCAGTCTTACCAAGGGATATCGTGTTACCCAATACATAACTGGGTTGTGGAGGTCAGATAGGCAGTCGCTTCATGTAAAACACTGGTATTCAGCTGCATCCGGTTAAACTGGAAGCCGACCCCAACATAGTTGGGAAAAGGCTAGGCAGATGACAAATGTAATTTTTACAGTCTGCAAAAATCTATTCGGCAGAATGTTTTTTTTTTAACTTGTTTAGCCATAACGTCAATTGTTATTTCATTTTGCAGTTCTTAAATGCACTCAAAATAGCTGTTTACATATATGATAATTTATGAATTTCAAGCTGCACATCAGAAATGACGTGTTTCTGAAGCACTATGATTTTGAGGCCTATCTTTGTGATTATTGTTCTGGCTAACCTTTATCTTTTCAGGGTATCTTTGCAGTAAGAATTGACACCCAAGTTTTTTTTTCTGTCTTATCTAAACCTGACTGTATTCGAACCTACAGCAGAGAATAACAGCGGTGATAGCTTAGAGGTGTGACCGTCGGATTGCCAAGTCATTTATTTATTTTAAATTGAACGGCTGAAGCCAGTTACACCACTAAAAAAATATATTTATCAGTCATGCATTCTTCTCACAAAAATTCGACAGTATCATCTTCCATTCATTCGCAAACATATCAAGATCAGGAGTTCAGGAGAGCGTTAATAGCGACTAATGTCCGAGGAATAGGTGATTTGGAGTGTGCAACAGTACGGCAAGTTGGAACAGCCAGTAAGCGGTGTTTTCTGCCACGACAGTAACTGTCTGGGACAAATAGATTGCAGATTTCATTATACAGACCAGGAACATCTGTATTCCCCCTAAGAATTTTAAATATTACAGTCACCTGATCGTCCGACCGTCTCACTTATAGAGAATTATAACTTAGGCAACCCAACAGGAATTTACTGGAATACAAGAGAGGATAAAACCCGTACAAGTGCTTGTAAAGATATCTAAGGAATACTTTTTGAACTTTTTCTAAAGCATAGGTCTTGAGTGTCATAGGTCTTGAGTTCAAACCCAAGGCTCGCACCTCTGACTTTTTGGATTCACTTGCTTCAAAAACGGTGCAGGAAAACACCGTGAGGAAACCGACATGCCTGAGAGATGTTTCTCGACGGCATGTGAAACCAAGTCAGAGGCCCATTGGGCGGCATAAAAACTCTGACACCAGGTTAGTCACTAACTACACGAAAAAGAAGTAAGTAGAGAACTGAAGTTAACCTTAGTAACAAAATTCAACAACAGTCTATTATAACTTTTATAAGTTCCTATATTCACATTTTGTTCTCTGGGATTTACCGTCGTCCTCAGGTAAATAGGTCTTATTCCTGAAATAGGTAAGCCCTGTAACTATGTCACGACGTTACGTGGAAGAACCGCGCACCACCGTAACGAAATTATAAGGGTTCTAGTACTTTTGGGATTCCAGGAAAGCTGAATAAGTTATTTCGCTAGGCTTGATATTGGTGACAAAAACAGGACCTTTTAGGATTAAACTGTTGAAGAAAAAAAAATTTGGAGTTTATTATTTTTAGGAAAGTTGGAATTAAAGTGAGTAAAAGGGTTTATTTGCATAGTAATGTCGATTTTATTATTCCTATTGGGTAGGTATACGACTTCGTTGGACCCGTTATGTTACCTGATGTTGTGTCATAAACAGTGACGATTTTCTTCGGAATCCTAGATTAATTTTCTACACGAAGATGTGAAAAGAAACACTCAAAGACATTGTTCGACGTCCATACATCGTTCCCCTAAGAACCTACAGAGACGTGAACTTACTTTCTGTGTTCTAAATAATGCATATATTCGATTGAATCTAAATGAAAATCACGGACACTGCTGAGAATTGTAAAAAATCTAAAACACTTTCGGATTTTAGGGATTATAATAATTAGACCAATATTATAAACATTTTAACTTAGCGTTTATTAATGAAGATACATGGGATTTTATCTTCCAACGTTTTATTACATATTTATGTACTTATTAGTGTAGTCAGAACCATTCTTTATTTTTATTAATGTATTTGTATTTTCATTACTATCAAATGTCAAAGTATCATCTGGCAATTCATCGACTGTCAGTGTCGATGTTGCTGGTTTTACACAATCGCTTCATTCTGTTTGTAACTAAAAACCTTCATATTCATAGATCAAGCGCTGAGGCGTCTTTCCATTCTATACAAGGCCAGAACGCAGCCATAGGAAACTGCTCGCATATAGATTGGAAATCACTATTATTTAAATAGGTCTTCCAATCTATACAAGAGTAGTACGCAAATGCGTATTTCCAATCTATACAAGGCCAGAACGCAGCCATAGGAAACTGCTCGCGTATACATTGTAATGCTGTTTTTAAATCTGTGATTACAATGTATACACGAATTTTGCGTATTGCTGGTGTATAGTTTGTAACGTGGACAAGCGCGTCCTGGTTCCAAACTATACTACATCACTTACGCCTGATAAGAGTTTTAAAGATATAGTCTATAAAAAAAAAGAAAAGAACAAAGGTGTGCACTGGGTGAAATGACTTAGGTTAGGTTAGGTTAGAACTGTGACCAACCGCGCGCGAGCCGAGCGAGCGAAGCGAGCGGTGCCGCGGCAGCGGCCGGCGAGCGCTACTTCCAAGTTGCTCGCAGCCAGGTAGGCTATTTAATATTAGCACAAGGTGCATTACCTTGCAAACAAGTTGGTTACCTGTTCACAATTTCTCGCAATCTAAACTCGATTAGTCCGTATGCGTACTGGCACTGTATACTATGGAATGAGGTAGTTGATTTGGTCACTACGAAGTATACGCGAGTATTTGCGTACTACTCTTGTATAGATTGGAAGACCTTAGTAAAAAAGTGATTTCCAATCTATACGCGAGCATTTCGCGTTCTGGCCTTGTATAGAATGGAAAGACGCTACGCAAATACTCGCGTATACTTTGTAGTGACCAAATTAACTACCTCATTCCATAGTATACAGTGCCAGTTCGCATACGGACTAATCGAGTTTAGATTGCGAGAAATTGTGAACTGGTAACCAACTTTTTGCGACGTAATGCACCTTGCGCTAATATTAAATAGCCTGCCTGGCTGCGAGCAACTTGGAAATAGCGCTCGCCGGCCGCTGCCGCGGCACCGCTCGCTTTGCTCGCTCGGCTCGCGCGCGGTTGTTCACAGTTCTAACCTAACGTAAGCCATTTCACCCAGTTCACACCTTTGTTCTTTTCTTTTTTTTTATAGACTATATCTTTAAAACTCTTATCAGGCGTAAGTGATGTAGTATAGTTTGGAACCAGGACGCGCTCGTCCACGTTACAAACTATACACCAGCAATACGCAAAATATGTGTAGGTATACATTGTAATCACAGATTTAAAAATAGCATTACAATGTATAAGCGAGTAGTTTCCTATGGCTGCGTTCTGGCCTTGTATAGATTGGAAATACGCAGCGCTGAGAGAACCTATTCAAAACGTCAAATTGAAACAAAAAATAATGACGCTGGAGAATAAGACCGAAGTGAATTACTTTTTTAAATGTTTTCTAAAATAAAAAGTGTCTGTTTTATTGTAATAAGTGTAACGTAAATTATTTAAAAAAACTAGTAATTATTCTAAAGGTTTCATACGTGTTGATCCATAGCCATTTTTAACAATGTCCTTCGTGGCTTACCAAAATGGGTATAAAAAAGCGATTTAACTTTATATAAGCTTTAAACCAAACGGTTATTTCAATGTTACCAAGTTTAAAAATCAAAAATACCTATTTTCAACAGCCTCATACAATAAAAATGTTAATAAAACATTCATAAACAAAGTAGTGAATGCAAACTTACCCACTCATAGCATTGCTATAAAAAGCAAAATGAAAACGAAACCATTGAATTCCCTACATTCAAACTTGCTTCTGAATATTATGAAAGAACATAATATTTCGACGTGCGATATTAATATTTGCTATGGTTTCATTTACTATTTAATAGTTTGCTAGAGTTTTAATTAAGTTCAGTATTGAACTGGATGAAATTGGAGCTTGTCAACTCGAGCAAAATGAAATGCTTTCTAAAAGTTGGCAAAGTCACAAATAGCTGTCAAATATTTACCTGTTTTGATACTGTATGGAATATAAACTATGGTTAACTAGTGAACTAGAATATTAATAATGAATTGCAATTATAACACTGAATTTGACATTGTAATCGTTTAAGGTGTAAAAAGGCATCTGGAAAATTTCCAAATACTTTTTTTAAAACTCAAACGAAATATTCGGTTACGATATTAATTATTGCATTTCATAATCAATATTTTAGTTGACTAGTTAGCCAAAACAGCGAAATATGTGTCGTCTATTTGCAACGTTGCCCACTTTCAGAATGCACGCTCTTAAGAGACCGAACGAGACTTGTAGATATATGAAAGAAAGAAAATGAAAGAAAATACATTTATTTAGCACAGACAAAAAGGCACACAACACAACAATTATAACACAAGTAAAAAATAAAAAAGGTAACAAAAACAAAGTGTAAAATAATAATAGTAATATTTTAATATGACGTGAGTACCTACCCACTTATCTCTTTATTGTCTGTTTTATGAAAAGGGTATTTATTGCTGTACTTGTCTGATAACCAGTCTTACCAAGGGGTATCGTGTTACCCAGTAACTGGGTTGTGGAGGTAAGTTAAGCAGTCTTTCCATGTAACCTACTGGTATTCAGCTGCATCCGGTTAGACTGGAAGCCGACCCGAACATAGTTGGGAAAAGGCTTGACAGATTGATTGATCGCTGTACTTGCAGAGAAATAGTTTTACAGTTGGAGTTTGCCTAGGGAGCATTTTTAGCCCGAAAAAATTTCAAACGTCGCTGTCATAAATGGAATCAATTTTGTATAATCGAGTCGGTAAAGCCCAATCTATCTTTCCCAACTATGTTGGGGTCGGCTTCCAGTCTAACCGGATGCAGCTAAATACTAGTATTTTACATGGAGCGACTGCCTATCAGACCTCCACAAACCAGTTACTGGGCAGTACGATATCCCTTTGGTAAGACTGGTAGTCAGATTTTCGGGCTTCTGACGACCCGTAGCGACTGTCAAAGATTCACGAATGATAGCCGGGACCTACGGCTTAACGTGCTTTCCGAGGCACGGAGGGGTCTTGGTATGTAAAGATGGTCACCCATCCACGGACCAACCGCGGCAAGCGTAGCTTAACCTGATCGATCGACCCGTGCGGCTGCTATTACTTAGCCACAAGCCCCTCTGCCCAGTAAAGCCCAATCTACACGATGTAATATTCTTGCCTGTGGCATACAATACAATTGAAGAAGCAAATGACGTGCACCGCCTAAAAACTGTTTAGACGTTGCAACTTTTACGTAGATTCAAACTATGGTATAACAATTCACTTTTCCATACGCACATTATTTACTCGGAAAATAGAAAATCATCATCATCATCATTTCAGCCCAAAGACTGCTGGACATAGGCCTCACCCAAGCACCGCCATTTCGACCGGTTCTGTGCTTCTCGCATCCAGCGGATTCCTGCGGCCTTCATCAGGTCATCGGTCTACCTTGTAGCAGGCCTTCCAACGCTAAGTCTTCCGGTACGTCTTCAAAAAATAGTAGAAAATAGTTTGTGAAGCTACTCTGTTTTTCTGAAAAATAAATATATTCATTAAATCACACAGAGTAAATCTGGCTTAAGGGGATTTGTGGTTTTGGGCAAGATAATTTATTTATTATATAATTAAATGTGCGTGTGTTTGAGTAAAAACACACAGTGTAAGTAACTAATTAACTATGTCGATGAAACAAACTGTAGTGACCTTCTTTATGAACGGCAGAATAAATTAAATTTAATATAGGTATCAAAAAATAGCAATTACAAAACTCTGTAATTAATTAAAAATGTAATGATGTTTTTGCTTTTGCGTAGGACGTAGAAATTACAATTTATATAAAATCTTTTAAAGTTTTTATAGATTGATTTTAGTTAGCAGTGGTGGCACAGTGGCAACGGTCGCGACTTACGAATTGTTGTAGATAGGCGCTTTACTTTGTGTAAATTATTTCTCTGCTCTCAAACTGAGAAAGAAAACATCGTGAGGAAACCAGCATGTCCTGCAACCAAAAAAATCGAAGACTTGTGACTTCTACCAACCCGCACTGGGCCGCATGGTGGATTACGGCCCATTCCCTCTCACCGACAGGAGACCTGTGTCTCAGCAGTGGGAACATTATAAACTGAATATTATGCATATAGATTTATCGTCTACTTTAACTATAAAGTACTTACGTATGTGTTTATATTTTAGTATATGCCTGAAAATCGAGAGCATCTATCAAAGTCAGTTCTTAAGTTCCGGTATTATGATGGATTTGGTCCTAAAGCTTGTATATATTTACTGTGTTTATATTTAGTACGAATATACTTTCTAACTTTCTTTCTTCTATTTTCGTGTGATTAGTGACTTACCTGTTATCAGAGTTTTTATGCTGCCTTGGCTTCACATGCCGTCGAGAAATATCTCTCAGGCGTGGCGGTCGGTTTCCTCACGATTTTTTCCTTCACCGTTTTTGAAGCGTTCTTACCTTTATGCAAATCTGTACTTAAATATTATAAATGAAAGTCACTTTTTTCATCGTCTGTGTGACTGCGTAGTTCTTCTAAACTACGCTATGGATTTTGATACGGTTTCACCATCCTTTAGAAAATTTATTCCGAAAGATTTATGTTTTTAACTAGCTGCGCCCCGTGGTTTCACCCGCAGAAGTCTCGATTCCGTGGGAATATCGGGATGAAAAGTATCCTATGTGTTAATCCAGGTTATAAACTATCTATGTACCAAATTTCATCCAAATCCGTTTAGCCGTTTAAGCGTGAAGAAGAGACAAACATACACACACACTCACAAACTTTCGCCTTTATAATATTAGTGTGATAATTAATATCAAACTACAATAAATAAATAAATGACGAAATTTGTCAAGCCGTAAAAACCTGCTCGAAGCAGGGGCAGGTCGCTAATCAATGTAATAATTACGAAACTAAAGATCTACCTAACTGATAATTATTTCGATCAATAATTTTAAATTGCTACTTGTGAATATTGCAAAAGTTCTAAAATCTAAAACGTTTAAGCCGTTTTTACGATCCTATAAGAGGTTAAACTTGATTGTTCTGTTTTTTTGCTTTTGTATATCCATAATGTTTATTTATAATTATATATTTATTTAGATCGAACATAAAGTATAGGTTTACTTTATTTAGTATGTTCTTCACTTAGAATCAAAACGTCGTATTTCCCATTAATAAAAACTCAGGTGTGTTTCAAAAGTTTTAATATTCGAAATATACAGTGCATTCCACCATCCATCACGTGCCGATATCGGAACGGTCAAATGCACTCACTACAAAACTGATTGATTATTTTCTAGTTTAAATCGTATACAGAGAAATAGGGAAGTGGAACTTGAAAACTCTTCACAATGACAGGTTGTTTTCTTAAAATTTTATTTTTATTTTAGTACCTACCTATGACTTGATTCTGAGAAGAAAATAATATTTGGAAATTCCAAAAGGCTACGCTCATAACGCTCATTAAAAAACAGAAAAATATTTAAACAACTTTTCATGAAGTATGTATTGACTGCTTTTTACCCATCAATGTGGGTAAAATTTCTCATGTCGCAATCTTTAAGTACTGTCAAAGATTATTTAGGTTTGCTTTGTTGTTATTGCTACTGTTTTTTATAATTTTCTTTTTTTTAATGTTGTATTTCCTGTGCGTGTCCCAATTTTTTTTTCTTTCTTTCTTGTTGGTTGCTAGGCAACGGAAGAGGGTCGAAGTTGGAAATATAAATATTTATGTTATATTTGTTATTTTTTTTATTATAATTAAATTAATTACTTACTTTCAATAAAAGAGCCATTTTCAATAGGGTAGGGTTAGGTTTCATATGGCTGAAACGAATCTATGACAAAAAATTAAAAAAATATTTTCTGTTTTCACATACATTGATTGACGGGATTTTTTTAAAACTATTTTGATAGTTGTTTCGTTTATGCTGCATTAAAAAAAATAAAAAGTACAGAATTAATCTCCATTAAATTATTTATACAATGGTAGATTTATAAATTAAGTAGGTTCTGTGTACCAGCAGGTGTGTAATAATAAAAACAGTTGCAGAAAGGAGGCAAAACAATTTTTTCGATCGCAGAGCACTGTCCAATGCTTCGCATTATGAGTCGTGCAAAACAGTATTATTATTATAAAACTTTTTTATCTTAAAAGTTAATTTACCCTCCAATCAAATTATGTTTATGGCATATTTTTAAGATAATGTAAGAAGTACTAACATAATTAGGATTTTTTTGTAACAATTTATTTATTTAAAAGAGTGTCCGTGGAGTTTTTTGCCCGTTCTTTTCCATAGTTACCGACTCCTTGACAATTCAAAAATGCCTGGTAATAGTTTAATTGAAATAAATGCTTTGAGTTTGAGGTTGAGTTTGGACATTTAAATAGTCTGAAATAAATGAAATTTATTTTTAAAGGCAGCCTGGTCATACTTTTTGAGGAAAGTTGAGAACCGGGTTTTGTGGTGCTACTTGAGAGAGGTCTATATCCCGTTGGAGTGAATTGTGATAGGCTGATTTCATTTAATTTTGGTTGCTTTCATGCGTACCCTATTTTTGTTACTACATAAATGTCGAACAAGCGAATACGTGGGCCCTGCAAAATTCATTTTGTTCAAATTCGAACATTAATTACAAAAAACCCACTACGACAATAATGTCATAAACAAGACATCACACTAAGACAAATAAAAAATCCGGAGTCACACTTGTTAGGGCATAAATCGAACAAATTACGTGTGACTCCGGATTTTTAATTAGTCTGTCTGTGATGTCTTGTTTTATACCTTTTAGATAACTTTTTTGTCGTAATTGGGTTTTAGTTTTATAACTTTTATTTTTGTTATTTTGGGGTTTTAATACAAATAATAAATATTTGAAATGGGCTAATTAAGCCCTTTTTTTTTTTTTGGTCTGATATCATCAAATAACTTCTCCCGCTCTGGGTGGAGCGGGAGGGCGTGTCAGACTCTTACTGACTAAAACCCACCCGTGTTCCTTCGGTTACCCTGTTGCCGGGGGCCACGATGTACCTATCGGTTTTCTTTGAACCCCCGGCAGGCATTGGCCCTAGCGAACCCCGTCAATTCTGCTGACATCTCTTTGAGGTGCGCGTGGAACACAACGCGCCGTCGACCCGGGCTTGGTCCTTATCGGACGGCGAGCTACCCATTGCTCACCGTCCGCAAGCCCGCGCCTGCGGTGGCCGGAAATCAGCTCGCGATTCCCGCCCCGGGCGTCTCCTCCTGCGGCGGTTAGGGGCGTGAGGGCGCGAAATTTGCCTCTCCCTCACGCGTTCCGCCTCCTGGCTAATTAAGCCCTTTCATTCGTTTTTATTTTTTTAGTTCGTCACTTTATGTCCTCTAGAGGGCGCCATTTTTTCTTAAATGTCGCAGCAAATGCTGAGATTGGAGCCTTTTGGCCTCGTACAGGACTTTCTGCTTTTATTTTAATTGTTTTTATTTTTTAATGTTTTTTATTTTTATTAATGTTTTAATGAGTGTATTTTAGTTCAATTTGTGATTTCCTGTGCGAATCTCAATAAATACTTTTTCTTTCTTTCTTTCTTTATCAAAATACTTCCAAAGATACCTCATTTGTCAAATTATGATGAGCAGTTTAAAAGTTATGAGGGAACAGATGAACATACATAATTACATATCGGTATAAATCATAACCCTCCGTTTTCATTCGTCGTAGTCGGGTAAAAAATAAAATCTACTTGCTTTTCTACCATTAATTATTTAGAAATAATGAACAAGACTCTTCAGTTGTCGCGTCGGTAAGTTCTTCAATATCCTGAAACATAAGTAAAAGTTTAAGTCCTAAGTTTCATTCACAAATTCACAAACTCCCAACTTTGAAAGATGGATATTTCTCCGAATACTTGAGTCTCTCAAGAACACATTTATAAATGGACTCATCTGTAGTAACTATGGTCGTTAAATTTCTTATCGTGGAATTGCGTCTTAAAACATTATAATGTTTAAAGTAGGTACTACCTTTTATTTGAAGCTAAGTATTTTCTTAGAAATATAAATTATTTTATGTTTTACAGTTTAAGTAAGAGGCTTTTGTGTTATTTATTTTATATACCTATACTAAAGTACCTCTGTTCTTAATGAAATTAAACAAATGCATTATTCTCCTAAAACTAAATTCAACAAACACAATTTGTTTTTGTCTCCATTTGCTAACCTTAATGAAAGCAGTCACCCCTTTCTAAAATTACACGCTAAAAGAAAGTACAGTCTACAGCACTTATTTTGTCATGCAAACAAAACAACCCACGTAAGCTTGAATAAATTTGTTTAAGATATTTTGGAGAGGGTTGCGTTTGTGCTAAGCGGCTGAAAAATGGCTTCCGAACAAAGTAATAAAGCCCCGACCAATCGATTGAAAGAAAATACGAGTTTCCGCCGAACCTACGCGAAGATGCGAAAGGATTCCGTGGAAATCTTCCGCGGAGACGAACTTGGTAACTTGTGAATGTGACTGATTGAAACAACAAATAGGGAAAGTGTGTTTTTAAATACTGCTTCCGATTTGCTTTTGTTTTGTTTGTCTGACTTTGTTTTGTTTGTTCATTTGTTGAACTCCAGTTTGTTTATATTGTTGTATATTTCTTATTATTTAATCGGTGGACTGACCCGCAATGGCAGTGGATAGATGTGTATGCAAAAGAGGAAGGGAGGCGTTTGCCTCCCATCGGTGGGACATCATGAGCTAAATAGATCGTGCTGAGGTAAAAAAAACAGTTTAGTAAAAAACTGTAACCCGACTATGAGACAATAAAAATTATCTAGCATGTACGAAACAAGTATAAATTTCAGACAGAAATTAAGACATAGGTACAAAAATGGTCAAGGTAAAGCCGTGGTCGCAGGCCTGTATTCCATGTGGGTGCCAGGAACACCTTCAAAATTATAATAACAAAAATAAATAAAATTAAAATAATTTATTTCGGGTAACTGGGCCCATAGAAGTCAATTTACAAAACATATCACACTAATAATATAATATAATAGAATAAAATAATAGTAATAAAATTCATAATAAATGTCAATAATGGCATGCGACGACGGCTTTACTTTGACCATTTTCAAAGACTGGCAGCATTGCCACGTTGAATGGCAATGCTAATTCTTTGGCCAAAGAACGAGCCAGCCCTCTGGTCACGTGAAGTGTCGATCAGTCGACGAGAAATTTCTTTAAAAAGGAGACGCGCAATCGGGCCCCATGGTCCGAGCGTTTCGGCCCCAAACGGCTCAAAACTGTAGTTACCCATAAGGTTACAGTATTTGCGCCGCTTGAGGGTCTCAGCAGCCGCAGCTATACTAAGATTAAAGAGGAAAGATTTGTATTTTATATTTTTGTATGTAACGAATAAACTTAAAAACTACTAGATCGATTTAAAAAAATCTTTCAGCAATGGATAGCTACATTATCAGCGAGTAACATAAGTTATATTTTATCCCCGTACTCCCACGGGAACGGGAACTATGCGGGTGAAACCGCGTGACGTCCGCTAGTTCTTAATAACTCCACTTTAAAAATATTTCCATTTTAGAATACTAAGGAATAATTAATAAATTGCTTTTCAATTTATACAAAATGGGAAAATACTAAAATATAGTTGTTAAGTTTACCAGGATTAGCCTACAATTAATAAAGCTAAATGATTTCAGCTATCAAGATATTTAGGTTTTATTTAAATATTAAATTATTCAGCCTTTAGTTGGACGAAAGTTTCAAAGCTTCGTGTTTCAGTAATTAAATCTCCGCTTAATTTAGTTTCGTAAATTAATCTAGATCAAATTAATCCGCTCAGTTGTTTTAACTTAGTAAAACTACTGATGCGATAATCTTCAGATAACAATAACTATAATTTTTGGAACTTCTATTACGTTAGAGCTTTATTTAAGTGCCAATTAACATTATTTTGACGTCTTTATTGAGGATTAAATACCTTTATTATTAAAATAGGTACGAGTCTTGGATTGAGAGTTCTATACTATTGAAGTGAAAACTTCTTTAAGCGCGTTGGGCATTTTTGAGATGGGACTAAACCATTGATTTCGCGACCCTGTGACGACACCAGCTTTTGACCATTAAAAAGACATCAACGCGTTGATTACCGCGGTACTGATTTTTTTTTAATTTTCATTTCTGTCAAAAAGATATTATTCTAAAATGCAGCATGCTGTAAAAATACAGTACAGAGAATGTAACAGTTTTTGAGTCTCAACTTTTATAAAGAGGGATATGGTAGCAAAAACTATGCAGTAGAACCACTGAATATACAAACAGATGTTTTATCGGAGATTTTACTATATCAGACATAGCTGCGCCCCGCGCTTTCACCCGCATAAGTCTCGACTCCGTGGGAATATCGGGATAACAAGTATCCTATGTCCTAAGGCAGGTCAAGATCTACCCATTTGACAAATGTCATGCAAATCCGTTCAGCCGTTTTAGCAGGAAAGCGTAACAAACACACACGAACATACAAAAATAGAAATATTTTCTCTTTAGGTATATTCGTTTAGAAGTTTAGATATACCTATTAGATGTAAAATTAAATGAAAAATGTATTGTAAATACCTACGTAGTTGGTGTTCCTAATATATAAATAGATAGAGGCATTTTATAGCAGTGATATGACCGTCAGACTGCCAAGTCATAGGTCTCGAGTTCGAACCCAACCTCTGACTTTTCGGATTCATGTGCGTATTGTATAATTCTAACCTGCTTCAAAAACGGTAAAGGAAAACATCGTGAGGAAACTGGCATGCCCGAGAGATATTTCTCGACGGCATGTGAAGCCAAGCCAGAGGCCCATGGGTGGGTTTAAAACTCAGACACCAGGTTAGTCACTAACCACACGAAAAGAAAAAGAGGAATTTTGACGACAACCTACAGTTTTAAATTACCATAGCTGCTCGCTACAAATGAGTCACAGAAAAGCATTAACAATTAGTTTGATAATGTTATCACAAGCATCAATCAATTACGGTCCTTCCATACCCCCAAACTCAGCCATGACTAAATTAAATTAGCATGCCATGAATTTTTGACTCCATTAAATGTCGTTCTACAAAAAATGTTTCACAAAGGTGATTACATCTTTAATGGACGCAAAGCGAACGGTCTTCACTTAAGAGATTATGGACTCTTTGTGTCCAACAATGGGGAAGAAATTGGGCCATGGTGGTGTCAGGACAATAATGGTGTTTTTAGGATTCCGTATCTCAAAAGGAAAAAACGGAACCCTCATAGGATCACTTCGTTGTCCGTCCGTCAGTCTGTCAAGACCCTTTTTCTCAGGAACGCGTAGAGGTATCAAGTTGAATTAATATCAAATACTAAGTCCATGTTCCCTTGGAGCTCTAAAAAATCTAGCTTCTAAGTCAACGCAATAAAAAAATACGGCCTTTTATGCGATATATTTTGAAACTCGCAAATAAATCAAAACATACAGGGTACTTCCCGTTGACCTAGAATCATGAAATTTGGCAGGAAGCAAGGTCTACAGCACATGTAAAGGAAAAAGTCGAAAAATTGTTAATTTGTAGTTTTATGACACACTTTTTTTGCCCTTACAAACTTACATTTGCAGTTGGAGAATTTGCCGTGACGTATATCCATGTACAGTAAGCGTTCAAAAGTGCATAGGCACGCTAAGAGTCGTATTGCTGTGAACACGCGGTATAATCCGTACATGTGTATGTGTAAGCAGTCAGACGTCTGTGGTGTGTGTACCGTACACACACCACAGAGAACGCAGTTTTGCACTACACACTGTCGCATCGTCGCGGTTCGCGGACGCCGCACTACCTATATGAAACAAAAATATATTTCAATCACTTTTGTAGACACGGTAACACATACGCGTGACCTTGGCTAGTTTATGGCATTGCTGAAATTCGAAAGTAAATTATATGTGCAGATAGCAGAAGGCGTTAAGCGTTGGTCTTATTTTCAAGATGGCTAAGGGTCTAATCTCGTAAATCATAGTGCTGTTTTTGCAAATATTATTATTTTTGTTTGCAATAATAATATTATTTAAATATTGCTGCCTCTTTATTAATATTGTTATTGCAATAAAGGGGTTTAGAATAAAAAATGCGTAATATGTGATCATAAAATTAAAAAATATTTATTCGTTATATTTATTTTACTAAAAATATTTAGTAAAGTTAACAAACTGCTACAATTATTTATCATTACTTCAGCTGAATAAGGTGTGAAACAGATGTCTAGAAACTTAGAAGCAATTTGTATTATTTTGACATATTTAAAATTTGAAATGTTTTAAATTTTAAAATGAATTTTTTTCACCATAAATATAAAGCTTTGATCATGGTCGAAGTAATTAAGCAATAAATAAGAATATTAGACTACTTAAAATGTAAAAAAACTACTGACAAAATAGGTGATTTTAAGGTTAAGTATAGGCAGTTTGTTAAGTGAATACTCGTAACGAACTGCATCTACCCCACAGAAATCGAAATAGAAACTTAGTTTTCTGTGGTCTACCTGCTAAACTTTAATATTTATGTGAACAAGACGAATGAAACAAAAAACGAATGATTATCGAACTAGTCATTGGTTGCAGACAAAGTGAGTGTGCGTGTCTATAGTATTGCAACAACTTATAGAAGAAGGTCGTAAGTCAAACCGAAGCGTCAGTCTATTGCTTTGTGAGATTGCCTATGGTCGGTACATTACCTATGGACATACGTTCTACCGTAAATCATGTATATTTGAATATGTATGTGTGTGTGTTTCACATGGCCTTTGGTAGACAGAGTAATATGGACAGAAGAGCAGAAATACAGGGAATAGCTGTCACCCAGTTTTTTTTTTAATGAAGGTAGAAAAAAGCTCGTCGAGTTGGCGCGACTTAGATGCTGGTGTTCCACAAGGCGGTATTCTCACTCCATTGTTATTCTCCATCTTCGTTAATTTTAGAACTGATTGTCTTCAGTGTTCATATCATCTTTATGCCGATGATCTTCAATTATATACAGCTGAGCGGGTTGAAGGTTTGTCGGACGCTTTAGCAGATGTAAACCGAGATTTAGTTGCCATCAAAAAGTGGTCTGATAGTTTTGGGGTGTCAGTAAACCCCTCAAAGTGTCAGGCCATTGTAATTGGGAGCACACGCATGATGGATAGGGGCTTAGCTCTCTTCCTCCTCTCATTTTCAATGGTACCATCATACCCATTACCTCTACTGTGAAAGCTCGACGCTTAGCTGGCAACGCCAGGTCTCTAGTGTTAGTTTAAGGGTCAACGGTACACTGCGATCCCTGTATCGTCTGAGAAACTTTTTACCCGCTAAGACAAAAATTATGCTTGTGCAGACTTTGATTTTCCCTATCATCGACTATGGTGACGTGTGCTACTTTGACTTGAATTCGGTTTTGCTAGATAAGATCGACAGACTGCTCATCAATTGTATTCGGTTCATATTCAACTTCAGGAAATATGATCATGTGTCGAGCTCAAATGGATGTCCATTCGCCAAAGAAGAAGTTTGCGCGCTTCGACCACGCTTTTCTCCCTTCTCAACTCTCCCACTCCTCCTTCTTATCTTTTGTCTCACTTTCAATATATATATATGTTCTTCACATTTTTAATTTTTGATCTTGAATTACAAACACCCAATGTTTTTGGAACCTTTTATAGAGGATTCACATCATGGGTGTAGATAAAGTCTTGTATGCAACTGTACATAATTAGGTATTAAAACACTCACGTCACTCATGTCATGTATCGTACGAGGCGAAGCCGAGTGTGATAAACCCACATTCGTGTTTTAATACCCCTTATTATACAACAGTTGCATAAATAACTATATTATAACTCCAGTGTTTAAATGTATATTTTATGAGTGGATAGTAATTAATAAAGCAATAATTTGTATATATTTATACCTACTCACGTTCTCGAAATCGGCCCTAACGATTTCGATGAAAGTTGCAATATACGGGTTTACTGGGGCGAAAAATTGATCTAGCTAGGTTTCATATCTGGGAAAATTAGTTTTCTCCGTATTTTCATCCGAGCAGAGCTCGGTCGCCCAAAGTTTAGAACAAGATAATGAGTAATGACATGACATTATTGACATTAGAATAATGATCTTGGCAGCATGGAATTAGTAAGTATCACTATCATGGCAGTATGGAATTGTGCACATTGCGCATTAATTCAGATAGACATTGTACCTATACGACAGTATAAGAATAAACATAATCAAGATAGGTATATTTTTGTGTATGTGTGTTGGTGTTTTTGGAGGTTATATTTTTTTAAATTTTTTATCAGATTGTAATATTATATGTCAATGCCTGTGTATTTTTGAACGAATAAATTATTCTTATATAAGAAAAATATATTAAATAAAATGTAAATGTTTTAATTTAAAAAAAAAAACTTTATTTCTGAGCAAAAATTATTATTGTGTATAAATTTATAAAAATAAATACATTATTTTGTTTATTGTACATTTTACAAGTACGCTTATTGTTATAGCTTTCCTTTAATTTTAAAATCTGTAATTATGACGAACACTGTGGGTTAATGCTGTGTATGCATTTATTTGGTAAGCCTGTAAATAAATAAATAAAAAAGACACCAAGACAAGAAGAAAATCTTTAGTCCTAAATCCCGGTCACACATTTTTTATTGGCTTCATGTTTTCTCCTGTTCTCGGTACAAACGAAAATTATACTGAACGTCGAGACAGTGGCTAAAATGTCTAAAAAAGCCATCGACGTTTTCTTTCAGTATTATTTTCTATTATTAGTGTTCGGATCACTGCTAAGAAAACTTTCAGGTTCATAAATAAAATAACATCACCAGCTAAAAGGTAAGCTACTTCTATTTGCATCAAAATTTCAGTGACCCATTTCCTATCTTCCTGCGGGAATATGGATAAATCCCGTCTAGATAGTGTTGCCTTCAATATTATAAATAACAGAAGCTGATTTATACAGGTTACTGGATTTATTTTAAACATAGATATTGTTATGTTCTAATGGTATTCTTTCAAATAATAATTAACTAGTTAATTCATTCCGGTGTCACCTTGCGGAAATCCATTATAAAATACAATAGACGTTGATATATTTAGTAACCAGTTCCGCTTAACTATTCTTAAAGAGCCACAAACCGGTCGCTGTCTGAGTCTTAAACCAAGCGCTGGCGTCTGCGTCCAGTGCTTGGTGTGGCAACACGCCATGTTCAGGTTTGCGACAAGTCAATCGTTATCCTGAGGATACCTCGTTGAGAGTCACCTCACAACGAGGCATCCTCAGGATGACGATTGACATTATTATTAACACGTCAGCGTCGTGTCGATTTCTTACAGGGTTTTTTATGGCTCTTTGAGAATAGTTAAGCGGAAATGGTTACTAAATATATCAACGTCTATTGTATTTATTAATTAACTAACATAGTAAATAGTGATCTTTGTAAATAGTGTAGTAAATAGGAGCTCCTTGCTACATAATAACAGCTGCACGCGTCGATCAAAGGTTTAACTAACAACTTAAAATTAAACCATATTAATGAATTAAAACATGCACTCTAATACATAAAATCATAACACAAGGTACACATTCATAATTAAACTTTAAAAAACTTTTTACAAAAAAAAAACAACCGACTTCCAAAAAAAAAAAAACACTACAAAGTAAAAAATAACTTTAATTTCGGAAGTAGGTGTCTTGTATTTTGTGTTGTCGTTTTTTGCCACCGACTTCCGAAATTAAAGTTATTTTTCACTTTGTAGTGTTTTTTTTTGGAAGCCGGTTGTTTTTTTTTTGTAAAAAGTTTTTATTTTTCACTTTTTAGTTGTGGTACCTACCCCACACACATTGGAATACCACTACCTGCTACCAGTGACAGGAACTTATCATATCATCTACTAAGTAGGAAAAAAATACGTATTTTGTAGCTAACTCAAAAACTACCCAAGCAAAGTTAATAAAATTTATTTGGGACCAATTTGGGAGTATACCCTTTGAAACAAAAAAAGAATTTTCAAAATCGGTCCACAAATGACGGAGAAATCGGTGGACATACATAAAAAAAAAAAAAAACAAACATACGCGTCGAACATATAACCCCCTCCTTTTTGGAAGTCGGTTAAAAAAGAAAAGTTACACATACAACGCAAGACGACGAAACAAACTAGGATTGAGAGCACCCAGAACTAACTATGGAAGAAAAAATATACTGTACGAGGGAGCAAAACTAATGCTGTATAATGAACTACCTAATGATGTAACCAATAGTGACACCATATTATTATATATATCACCGTAAGATTGTGAGAACCGTTAGTTTATAATCATCTATCCGTATTATTTCCATTAAATTATAAACTGTCAAAAAATTGTGAATTGGGTAGAATGGGTTAGGTTAGTTTAGAACTGTGACCAACCGCGCGCGAGCCGAGCGAGCGGAGCGAGCGGTGCTGGGGCAGCGGCCGGCGAGCGCTACTTCCAAGTTGCTCGCAGCTAGGCTGGCTATTTAGTATTAGCACAAGGTGCGTTACGTCGCAAGCAAGTTTGATACCAGTTCACAATTTGTCGGTTTCCTATGGAAAGATAATGCGTTAAATTGTAAATGGTTCGTTGCAGTTCACAATTTTTCGATAGTTTATAATTTAACGGAAATAATACCGATAGATTATAAACTAACGAAGTTCATAATTACACGGTGACATATACATTTAAAAAATCCTAGAAGAGCACGTCAGAAAACAACACTAACAATACCGATTGTCGCCTTTTAACTCTTTAATATATATTGTGAACACAGAGAATCACTCTTTTGTGAAATAAATGTCTTTAAACCGAACTACGCTTGCCGCGGTCAGTTCGTAGATGGGTGACCATTACATATCGAGGCCGCTCCGTGCCTCGGAAATCACACTAAGCCGTTGGTTCCGGTTGTAATTTATTTATGAAGTTACATAACATAACCCTTCGTTTTCCCCAGACATAAATAAAATCCGATCAATCATACCTGTACAGTCCATTTATTCATGCAAGTTAATTACTTAGACAGCTTGACGTATTCTTACTAAAAGAGCAGCTCTTTGTAAAAGCTGTTTAATTAATGAAGCACTGATCAGTGAGGTAGCATTTTTATAAGATTTATTTAATGGATTACGGTTTCAATTAAAGTTAAATAACAGGCATTTCTAAAGAAGAGAAGAGTGTTTATAAATACCTACTAGAATATTGCTGGTTGTATATTATAAAGAACGTTATATATGTACAGTAAAAACCATTTATAACGACTTTAAAGGGACCGTCGGATTTGTTATAGCCGATAGTTAAGGTTGATTGGTAGAAAATTAATTAGGCATTAAGTCCGCCTTTGTACAGTATTTTTTTACTTGTGCATAAAGTTTTAATAAATAAATAGTTGTTATAACCAAAAAGTATATTACCATACTTTTTGGTTATAATGACTATTTATTAGAAACAAAAATAATGGGATTTCAAAATTTCGTCGTAATAGGTACGACGTTTTAAGCGAAGTCGTTATAAACGGTTTTCACTGTATCTATTTTATGTAAAGCATGCTGTTTGATTTCATGAGGTTTTGTTCATTGCACAGTTATCTTATTACAATAATTATCATATACTACTAATAATAATAGAGGAGAGCCTCAACATCTCAGGGGGCTCTCATTACGTGAGTTTTTTTTTTTTTTTTCGATGGGAAATTATCAAATAACTTCTCCCGCCCTGGGTGGAGCGGGAGGGCGTGTCAGACTCTTACTGACTAAAACCCACCCGTGTTCCTTCCGTTGCCATGTTGCCGGGGGGCCACGATATCCCTATCGGCCCATATTCGCAGCCCCGGCTCATTACGTGGCTGGATCAAGGGCTTGATTCAGAAAGCAGTACTCTTAGACACGGCATGCATCGTGAAGAGATTCCTCTCTCTAGAGCCCTGACCACTGGCAGATTGGATTAAATGTTTTTTTTTAATCAAAATATTTAAAAATGTAATTTATGTGTATGAAAATGTAATAAATGAGATAATAATAAAACTGAATGAGTTTCTTTTTTTAGTTTAAATGGCCTAATTTCCAGAGATTAGGCCATTTAAACTAAAAAAAGGAACTTTCCAGAACTACCCATCGGATTAGAAAACCTTCTTTTGCATTTGACAGCCCAATTCTTGAAGAATATTATATAGGCTGTTTAATTTAATTTTAATTTATTTATTTAAATCAGATACAGTGATCAATATTTATGTTAGTATACCTACTTAAAAATTACGTTAGTACTTAATCAAAGACACATGCCACAATAATAATTATTGTTATAACCAAAATAAATAATTTAACATCACGCTACAACCTTCAGGAGCCGAGCAAAAATAATGAACATAGGAATTTCACGCGAACGATACCGTATTCTGTTTTGTATAACAGGACAAACAGAAACAGTAAACAAATGATCTTTCACTGTAATAAGAGAGAGCAGTGTTAGCCTTGTGGTATAACTGTTGGACTGCCAAGTCATAGGTCTCGAGTTCGAACCTAAGGCCTCTGACTTTTTGGATTCGTGTGCGTATTGTTAAATTATCACTTGCTTTGAAAACGGTGAAGGAAAACATCGTGAGGAAACCGGCATGCCTTTTTTTTTTTTTTTTTGGGTGGGAAATCATCAAATAACTTCTCCCGCTCTGGGTGGAGCGGGAGGGTGTGTCAGACTCTTACTGACTAAAACCCACCCGTGTTCCTTCGGTTGCCCTGTTGCCCGGGGGCCACGATGTCCCCATCGGTTTTCTTCGAACCCCCGGTAGGCATTGGCCCTATCGGACCCCGTCAATTCTGCTGACATCTCTTTGAGGCGCGCGTGGAACACAACGCGCCATCGACTCGGGCTTGGTCCTTACCGGACGGCGAGCTACCCATTGCTCACCGTCCGCAAGCCCGCGCCTACGGTGGCCGGAAATCGGCTCGCGATTCCCGCCCCGGGCGTCTCCTCCTGCGGCGGTTAGGGGCGTGAGGGCGCGAAATTTGCCTCTCCCTCACGCGTTCCGCCTCCTCCTTTGCGAGCATTACCGCTTCGCAGAAGGAGGTGACGGCCTGCCATTTCCTCTCGCTCCGTACCATGGCCTGAACCAGGGCCGGACGCGAGAGATCACCGCCGCCGATCGCCTCCACGAGGACACGGCGTTGCTCCGCCCAAGCCGGGCAGACCTCCACCGTATGCTCCACCGTGTCCTCAGGCCGATCCACACAATGGTGACACCCGGGTGTTTCCTCCCGCCTTATCCTGAACAGGTACCTCCCAAAGCACCCGTGTCCGGTGAGGACCTGCGTCAGGCGGAAGGTGAGGACGCCGTGACGCCTCTCCAGCCACTCCTCAAAGAGGGGTCTTATCGCCGCAATTGTGGCGTGCCCAGCGCGGGGTTGCGACAATCGCACCCTCCATGACGCCATGAGATCCCGCCGGAGCTCTGTCCGCTGTGCCGCGATTTCTTGCGGCATCGGAGTTAAGCCCCGGCGTTTCGCCTCCTCGCGCCACTCCCAGATGTGCGCGAGGACCTTTGCCTCCAGATCCCATGGCGGTAATCCGGCAAGGAGGCTCGCCGCCTCGCAGGAGACCGTGCGGTATCCTCGGGCCAGCCGGATGGCCATGACCCTCTGGGACGCGTTCAACCGGCGGGCTGGCCGCAGCCTCAATGAACGCGCCCACACCGGTGCCCCGTAAAGGGCCATGGACCGCACGATCCCCGCATAGAGCCTCCGGCAGGAGGCGTTTGGACCTCCCAGATTGGGCAGGAGCCGCTTCAAGGCAGCCCCGGCCCGGTCCAGTCTGGGAGCCAAACGTCGGAAATGTTCGACGAAATTCCACCGGCTGTCGAGGACGAGTCCCAGATACTTCATCGTCGACTCGACACCGATGTGAACCCCTCCCGCCATTACCTGGGAACCCGACGGTGGCGCATTCCGAGGACCATGAAAACCCATGGCCTCAGACTTGTGCAGGGCCACCTCGAGTCCCAGCTGCCGGATCCTATTTACGATTGTCGCAACCCCGCGTGTCGCTAAGTCGGCCGCCGCCTGGTACGACCCCCCCTGCGCCAGGACCAGCGTGTCGTCAGCGTAGCAAACGACGCTGACGCCGCTAGGGAGGTCGGCGCGCAGCACCCAGTCGTATCCGATGTCCCACAGATGCGGCCCCAGGACCGAACCCTGTGGGACACCGCACGACATCTCTTGCCGGTTCCACTCTCCTTGGTGACCGGGGTAGATGACGGCCCTGTCCGTCAGATAGGCCTCGACCACACGACAGAGGTAGGTCGGCATCCGGTGATACCGGAGTGCCTCCCTGATGCAACTCCAGGGCAGGGTGTTGAAGGCATTGGCGATGTCTAGAGACACCGCCAAGACGACCCCACCCCGGGCCACAGCATCCCCCGTCGTGAGGGCCCGCACGCGCATGATGGCGTCTACCGTAGAGCGCCCCCTGCGGAAGCCGAACTGGCTCTCCGCCAGATCCGGCCCCACTCGCACCAGCTGCCCGACGAGGCGGTCTGCAATGACTCTTTCAAAGAGCTTGCCCACCTCATCGAGCAGCACAATGGGCCGATACGCGGACGGAGAGTCCGCTGGGCGCCCCGGCTTCTTGATGAGGACCAGTTTCCCCGTCTTCCAACGAAGTGGGAACTGGCCCCTCTCCATGCATGCGCTTAGGAGCCCCCTTAGTCGAGGCCCGAGAGCCCCCATGGCCAGGACCCAGGCTTTTCCGGGTATGCCGTCGGGTCCTGGGGCGGTATTCTTCGCACTCATCTTGCGTACCGCCACTCTCATTTCTACCTCAGTCACCTCTGGAGCATCGTCGTCGTCGGTGTGGTCCGCATCGGGCACCGCAGAAGGCGGAGCCATGGGCGGAGGGGTATGATCCCCTCTGGAAGGGAACAGAGCGCTCACCACGTCCCCCACAAGCTGGGGCCGGAGACTCTGCGTCAGCGGGGGGGCCCATGGGCGGAGTTTCTCCCGCACCATTTTGTATGGGCGCCCCCACGGGTCCCTGTTGAGAGTCTCCAGCATCTCCTCTCGGGCCAGTGCCCTGGCCTGCAGGATCTCCGCTTGGAAACCGGCATGCCTGAGTGATATTTCTCGACGACATGTGAAGCCAAGTCAGAGGCCCATGGGCAGTTTTAAAACTCTGTCACCAGTAGCAGGCCTAACATGACACACGCGACATATATCCACTCTCGCGCGACAAATTTTTGTCTATTTCTGTAGTTTTATCGTTTTCTGACAGCAACGCCATACAAAATACTCGACTCGTTCTGTCAAAGTTGATGTTTTGTCGACAAACCCTAACATGACACGTTATTTATCTCGATTTTTGACAGTTCAACACGAGATAATCAGTCATTTTGTCGTATTTAGCCGTCGTCGATTTTGACGACGATAAGAGTAGACAAAACGACAAAATTATGATACATTAAAAACTCGAAAAAAAGATGGCAGATTCATAGTCGTACTTATTGTAGGCAATTTTTTTTTTTTTTAATTTGGGTGTACACGGGTGTACTTTAGTGCAGGTAAGCACTATCACGTAGATGAATATTACTTTCAGTAATAACCAGTCGCTTTGCCAATTATGCAAATCAATGGCTGTATGGTAATATCAAACCTTCGCAACATAATGACTAAAATCACTAGTTTATTTCCTAAGGGTGGTGATTAATAATTTTTATGGTTATAATAGCGGAATCAACTCCACCTACCAATTTATTTGAACGTCAGTCCTTTTGGTGAGTGTGGTGATTAACAAAATTTGCAATGTCATGGACTTTATGGTGACTGTTACAATAATAAACTTCAATTTGTCAAATTGCAATCGTCGGCCCATTTGTTATTTGTGGTGATTATCTAATGAGTATAGATGCCACTAATTTTAATTTCCGTCATTTTGTATTCATAACTGGCGAAATGTGGGTGTACCTACTGCAGGTACACCTCTGCCCAACCCTTCGGGGAAACAAGGCGTGATGTTATGTTATGTATTCAGCATGCCAAAGAAATCATTTAATTTTCAAAAAGTCGGTTACATAAAAAACTAATCAAAAATAATTAAAACAGAGAATAATTAAGAGAGAGAAACGTTTATTCAATAAAGTACATAATTCCATGCATAAAATTGAATGAATGAAACAGAACTTCAAGCCAATGTTGCTATCATAAAAATAATTTGTTTTTAATAATTTGCAACATCGGTTTATCGTCGCGCGATAAAGAAGTGTCAAAGTGCCTTTTTTGAGTGTACTCGTCGTTTACGGTCATGTTAGGGATTAGAATGACGTCAGAATCGTAGACAAATTACGATAAAATGAGAAAAAGAGCGTTCTCGCGCTTGTCATGTTAGCCCTGCAGGATAGTCACTAACCACACGAAAAGAAGAAAATCGCAATAAGCACTTTTTGATAAATAAATTTGAACAAAAACAGTGGCACACCGGGAGTGTCGACAAAAGTAAAAACTTGAACAAGATTGCCTTGGTGGAAAAACACTTGTATAAAACATTGGTCCGTAACCTTATCTAAATAAAGAGCACAATGGCGTTAAAAAAAAAAAAAACTTCCAAAACCTTTAAAAAAGTAATCTCAAAAATGCCTAACGCACATAAAGAAGTTTTTACTTTAAAAAAAAACATTCCTTTTCATACCTTTGGTATCATCGCCTTCCACATTATAAAATACAAAAACAGCGATTCCGAAACAGCCGTGACGTCATTAACAGCGGTACTAAAATCCAATAATTAAACTTCCAAAAGATAAGCCAAATCTCGAGAACGGCTTTAAACGTGGCATTACTTTAATTTCAAACGTCTAATCTTATTCAAATAACGTATTATAACGTCATTTAGAATTCGCGTGTAAAGAGACGATAAGCTAAAATCAACATTTCCCCCGCATTTTGATGCAAAAGTGAGAACAATTACAAAAGTTGGGTCCATATTGTTGAAGGAAGTATTCCGGCGTTTGCGACTAAACGCTAAGGATTTCAATATATTTTGTTTGATAAATTAAAAAGCTAGATGAACAAAATTTACGTCGCTCAAAATGAATCGAGATATTTTCAGCTGACTTGATTAGCTTATATCGTAAGAAACTATTTTGCGAGCCACAATAATTATATTGTTTTAAAACAATTTAATGCAACGTAATTCGGTATCGACGTTCTAAATTGCTCACTCAACTCACTTAAGTGGCGTAAATAATGCATCCGATCCCACCATGAACTGGAAAAAAAAATATTCTCCAGTATCGGCACGAACTATTTTTAAGCATAGGTAATCAGTCTATAATGTTCCCACTGCTGGGACACAGGCCTCCTCTCTTCGAGAGGGAGTGGGCTATCAGTGGTGGCTCTGTGGTAACGGCCCCGACTTACGAGTTGTAGGTCGTGGGTCGACACAAAGGGGCTTTACTTTGTGTAAATAATTTCATCATCACTGCTTTCTCAAATAATTATGTATCTGCATCGGTAGCGTGGGTATATTTTTTTTTGAAAATAAATAATAACCAACATTATTGCAAAGTGCTTCAACAAAGTTCAATCACATCTCTCTGCAGACGAAAGAAAAGGAATTATTAAGTGAGAGAGTGTTTGTTTTGTTTTATTTGCTTTGTCTTTTCTGGTTTCTAAATGCATTGCGGATTATAGAGAGCAAAGGAAAGTATAAATAAATACTGTGGACTTAGTCTGCAATTTGTTTTATACAAATCAAGCTCTATTTTCTTGTGAAAATATTTCTCGACCATTTTTTCTTATAAAAACTTGAGGCTTACTAAGTTTGATAGACTCGTTTTTAGTTTACTTTTCTCATAAAAGATGACTAAAGTGATTTTAATGTTATATTGGAAAAGTGTATTTTAAAAGCACTTGGTCCAATTTTTTATTAAAGAAAAGAACCTCAACTGTCATTCACTTGACTTACGTTGTTACGTATTTGGATCACGATTTTAGATTAAAATTATATTTGGCAAGAATTTACTTAAGAGTGGCACAAGTGAAAAAAAAACCGGTCTAGTGCGTGACGGAAATAAAGTAAATACAAACTTAACATTGTTGTTGAAAAACATGTTCTCCCATAATTATAACATTCCAACTACAAATGTAAGTTTGTACGCACAATATTGAGAGATTTACCATGTTATTTAAAGACCATATACTTCCTACAGGTTTTTCTGTAATCTATGAGTAAAGAACCATTCTCAGTATTTTAGGCTCAGTAGTTTCGGAAATACACTGGGGGAATGGCCAATTTTCATTAATTTTCTTAAATATCTTTAAAAGCATTTATTTCAAAATTATTGAAAAAAAATAATTGAAATCCTCACAACAAGTCATTTTATTTGAAATATCACACGGTACAGTTTTTTTTTTATGTTAGCCTACACTGTCCCACTGCTGAGCAAAGACCTCCCACAAATCCTTCCACGTATCCTTTTCCATGGTACAGTTAGCAAAACTTTTTTTTTTTATTTGCCCCCAAAAGTGACTCTCATATTCAAAATTCATTTATTTACGTTACACGTTCGTGTTTGAGTCACAGAAATACATAATGTGTACCAAATTTCAACTTGATCGCTCCATTAGATTCGGAGTAAATTGGCTGTGCCAGACGGACAGACAGATAGACACACGAGTGATCCTATAAGGGTTCCGTTTTTTCCTTGTGAGGTACACAACCCTAAAAAGTTACAAGTTTGGAGCAAAATCACAATATTGAACATAATTATACCAAACATTCTGTCATTTTATGAACTCCATGATAAATAATGCCAGCAGAATAACGGCCACCTATCATCTTAAATACATAATTAGACAAAAACTTACGCCTTCTTCACATAAGGATAGGCAGAACCCACAAAACGCTACCAGCTATGATCCTTAGCTACACTCTTTTCATCATCTGTGTACTAAATGCTTTGAATTCCCGTACGGCTGCCAAGTTTGGTAATCAGGTCATGATTTGCGTTCATTTTCCTAATGAACACACTCGTTTGCTAAAGCAAACAATTGGTCAACTCTTTCATCCATGATACAGATAGCTTTTGGCTAGCCACTGCTTAAACCTAGCTCTTCGACTCATAAAAACTTTGCTGGAGAGTTTGTTAAGCCACTTCTCTTCCCAGCTAAAGTACTAGGAAGTGGTGAAGGAAGGGCGTTTTGGGGAACTGTTTTATGTAAGTTCTAAATTGCTGATTTGAAAAAATAACATTTGATTTTGAATTTTGATTTGATCATAAAAATGCAAACTTAGTACAATTTTAACAATTAAAATTAAAAAACACCCCGATACAAACATTTCCTCATTTCTCTTCCCTACTCCATCACCAGACCCATGTTCACCATCTATCTATAACCTATTCATTGAGACCATTCCAATGAGCCCAAACACGATACCTGTGCTGTAAGTTGGTAAGGGAGTTGGCTATCCCGCAAATTCCAGGTGATGCTGCAGCATCAGTTCAAGGTTACCATGTTCTTCTAAAATCATTGAAGTAACAGAATACCAAATTTTAAATCGATCAGTTCTGTGGAAGACACTCACATCCATTCATCAACTAGAAAAAGTTGATGATCTTCAAACGGCTCAAACAATTTTGATAAAACATGTCAAAAAACCATCGCTAGAAAACCTGCTTTCAAATAAAAAATCGTATTCAATCCAGTTCTCCCATTTAAGAACTACGGTGCCACAGACAAATACACCGACAAATCAAACTAAAACCACCTCTATTTTTGCGTTGTTGGGGGTTAAAAATCACACTACGATAAAGTCAGCTTCACAAACTGACAAATAACGAGTTTAACGTGACAAAGTTACAAAATGATCAACTTTTTCGTAAGGTTTGTACCGCAAAAGTAACTGTTGAGTGGATCATCATAATCATTTCAACCGCAAAACGTCTACTGCAGTGCTGGACAAGGGCTTCCCTCAAGCACCGCCATCGCGCCACTTCGACCAGTTCCTGCGGTCTTCATTAGGTCATCAGTCCACCTTGTGGGAGGCCTTCCAACGCAACATCTTTCGGTACGCGGTCGCCAGTCTAGACCCATTCGGCCCCATCGGCCATCTGATCTGTGAGCAATATGACCTGCCTGTTGAGTGGACTACCTTCAACCAATAAGTAAATAATTTCTGAAAACGTCACACTGTTTTCTCCGTATAAACAGACTATGAAAAGCAAAATCAGTAAACTGTAATATTTTTACTGACCTAATCTTGTAACAAGACGCCAATTAATCCGTTCATCGTCAAGTTCCAAGTTATATATTTAATGTTAATTTAAACATTATACGCATGAAAACAAATACACAAAAATGTTTAGTTCGCGTGACATTTTTAATCAGTATCTACATTTAATTACGTACGTCTATTACTGTTGTTGAATGTACCGAGTAATCAATCATATTGTATGGGCGTGCCGTCCCATACAAATTGTTATAAAGCGGCCAAGTGCGAGTCGGACTCCCACACAAAGGGTGGCACGGAACCCTACAACACTTAACAATGATTACACCATTTTTAACCGACTTCCAAAAAGGAGGAGGTTATATGTTCGACGCGTATGTTTTTTTTTTTTTTTGTTTTTTTTTTTTTTTTATGTATGTCCACCGATTTCTCCCTCATTTGTGGACCGATTTTGAAAATTCTTTTTTTGTTTGTAAGGGTAGGCTTTCAAATTGGTCCCATGTAAATTTTATTAACTTTGCTTGGGTAGTTTTTGAGTTAGCTACAAAATACGTATTTTTTTCCCACTTAGTATGTAGATGATATGATAAGTTCTTGACACTGGTAGCAGGTAGTGGTATTCGAATGTGTGTGGGGTAGGTACCACAACTAAAAAGTGAAAAATAAAAACTTTTCACAAAAAAAAAAAAACAACCGACTTCCAAAAAAAAACACTACAAAGTGAAAAATAACTTTAATTTCGGAAGTCGGTGTCTTGGGTTTTGTGTTTTCGTTTTTTGCCACCGACTTCCGAAATTAAAGTTATTTTTCACTTTGTAGTGTTTTTTTTTGGAAGTCGGTTGTTTTTTTTTTTTTGTGAAAAGTAGGGTAGGTACCACAACTAAAAAGTGAAAAATAAAAACTTTTCACAAAAAAAAAAAAACAACCGACTTCCAAAAAAAAACACTACAAAGTGAAAAATAACTTTAATTTCGGAAGTCGGTGGCAAAAAACGAAAACACAAAACCCAAGACACCGACTTCCGAAATTAAAGTTATTTTTTCACTTTGTAGTGTTTTTTTTTGGAAGTCGGTTGTTTTTTTTTTTTTTTAAAGTTATTTATTTATTTTTCGTGTGGTTAGTGACTAACCTGGTGTCAGAGTTGTAAAAGCCGCCCATGGGCCTCTGACTTGGCTTCGCATGCCTGCCGGGGGTGCGAAGAAAACCGATAGGGAAATCGTAGCCCCCGGCAACAGGGCTGCCGAAGGAACACGGGTGGGTTTTAGTCAGTAAGAGTCTGACACGCCCTCCAGAGTGGGAGAAGTTATTTGACAATTTCCCACCCAGAAAAAAAAAGTCATGCCGGTTTCCTCACGATGTTTTCCTTCACCGTTTTTGAAGCAAGTGATAATTATACAATACGCACATGAATCCGAAAAGTCAAAAGTGCGTGCCTTAGGTTCGAACTCGGGACCTATGACTAGGCAGTCTGACGGTCACACCACTAGGCTATCACTGCTTTTTTTTAAAAGTGAAAACTTCTTTAAGCGCGTTGGGCATTTTTGAGATGGGACCATTGATTTCGCGACACTGTAACGCAAAATACATCAACTGTATCAAAATGTAAAACGCCACTGTTTCTTTTTTTTTGAAAGATACCTTGTATCGGGTCTCCTTAATTTTTTTAATGTATTTATCTTTCATTATTTGTTGTTATAGCGGCCATAGTATTACACACTCTGTAAAAAAATCCAGTGTACTTATTACGGTTAAAAAGATGACCCTGCGACAGTCGAATGGACGGATGGACTGACAGCGGAGCCTTAGTTTTAGATTTCTGTTGGCACCCTTTTGGTACGGAACCCTAAAATGGTTTTATCATAATGTCAAGTCTTTTGGGAATTACACGGGTTATCGCGTTATGGGGTGAATAGGGAAAAAGAGAAAAGATCCCGTTTGTTAAAGGCGAAATTAAGATGATTGGGCTATAATAAGATTAAAAGACGGAGGAAACGACCGATTGATGGCTTGTAAGATTTTTGCTTTTGTGAGTCAAAGGTTAAAAAATTAACCGTGAAAGCGGAATCCTGTAAAGATGTATTAAAAACTGGGTTATTTTTGTTAGAAAGATAAGAGCATTTCTTTTCAGATTTACAGAAGGTCATACTTAATTTGAATTATTTTAATACAAATGGGTTTTTAATAATTATACTAGTATATTTTGACAAATATTATTTTGATGTAAAGTAGTTCTAGTGAACGTATTTCATCGAGTGCTAAGTGGATAAATATTAAGGTAATTTCACTACCAAGAATTTTGGGAATTCATATTTTGTTTTAATAAAATATTAAATCAAAATTTGAATTCCCAAAATTCCTTGGCTTTGGCTTCAGGTTGCCCATGACTCTTGTTTCTATCATAAAATGATTTGTCAGCCTTGGTAACAGATACATTTTCCGACCTTTTTAGGGTTCCGTAGTCAACAAGGAACCCCCATATCCGTCTGTCTGCCGTCCGTCTGTCCGCGGCTTAGCGCAGAGACAGTACTAGAAAGCTGTAATTTGGCAAGGGTATACATACTACAGAATCGGTCGAAGTAACGGTGCTTGGGGAAGGCCTATGTCCAGCAATATATGATACATATTAAAATTGCTGACAAAGTGGTAAAATAAAATCAAGAAAAAACTTAAAAAAAAAACTATCACAGCTAAGTAAGCCTACAAGTTAACGAGTAATAATCGACCAACTTACATTTGCAGTTGCAAAAACATGTTCTTCCATACATTCCGTATGGGAGAACATGTTTTTGAACTACAATGTTAACAGGTTCACTGTCCCATATGCAGACATAATAGTTAAAACAATTGAACAGACCACATATGGTTCATTTGACTGTGAACCGGTTAAGTTTGTTCTTGGGATAATCATCCCAACTACGGGATCTTCATTGCGTGTGGCACACGCACTTTTATTACGTTTCAAAGTACAAGCAGACTGATGCAAATTACATACTATATTCGCCTCAGCGACTCCAGCTTTAAACTAAGTAATCTACAATGAAATAAGTTTATTTCATAATAGATCACTTATCTAATCTTCAAAACCTAACAATTAGGGTTACATGACCTAAACAGCTATCAATGAACCTAAAGCCGAACCCATTTGAGAAACCATTAACTCTATCAACTAAAAACTTTCAGACATTCCAACAATCCACCTGGTAACTCAATAAATCTTCCTTAATGTAATTTAAATCCACTTATATCAGTAACATTACTTGCAATATAACTTCAGGAGTGCACGCCCATTCCGTGTCCACCAACCTGTAACGACTCCCAGAAACCTAACGTGACCCAACAAAACTACCACCACAAATTGATATTCTACTAACCCACCAACCATTAGCAAATTTAAACTTTATCGCCAAGTAATAAGACATAAAATTTCTTATACGACCCCATAATTTCAATCATCAAATTTTATTGTAAGCCTGTAAAATGTTTTATTATTACTCCAGTGTTTAAATGTTGAAACTGAATATTTTATGAGTGGATATAAATTTATAATTACTTTAATTTATAAATATAGATTAATTTGCATTGGCTGTTTCCGTGTAAATAAAATAAATTATTAATTTATATTAAATACGCCTGTAAACCTCCGCTGGTGAACTAATCCCTAAAGACTAATTAATTATTAACGTTAGAATTAATAATGATTTTCATTTTTGTAGACACGCCATTTTGGTAGCAAGTATAATTTTATAACAAGTTTATACATTCATGTTTACATTTTTAAATTTTTGTAATAATATTTCACATAATTATTTTTCAGTAGAAGCCCGGAGTCTGAATTTGTGTTCGGTTGATGGCAATATACAGTGTGAGTCTTTAATGTGCACATATTGAAATGAGGGAGAATCTATTCTTAATTTTATCGACAGATAAAATGTTTAAAATATCTAAATATATTTTATGGAATTTTTAAAAATGTTGTTACAAAACGGTGTAACTTTTAAATTAAATGATATATCGCGATGATACAAACTCCATTATGATTGGAAGTAATTAGGCGTCCTCATAAAATGAAAATTGTGGAAAAAAAAGTACCCTCAATTAAAAATAAACATGTTTCATTAGCAAAAATCTGTTTTTTCTCATCTATTACAATGATCGTAAACTTTCTCAATAAGACGCCAAACAAAACAAAAAAAAAAGAATAATACGGTTTTTTTTTATCCGTCGATAAAATTAAGCATGGATTCCCTCATTTCGATATGTGCACATTATAAAGACTCACACTGTATAGGCTTATCCCCTAATACATAAACGTAATTGCCAGAATGTGCGTGTACTATAAGTACACCTCTGCATAACTCTTCGGAGAAAACAGGCGTGATATTATGTTACGTTACGACTAGAAAAATATCAAAAAAACATCGTTTTTTAATTTATTTTTTTTGTTACTAGCCTACGTTGTCCCACTTCTGGGCAAAGGCCTCCCTCCACTCCTTCCACATTTCACGAGCCCGCGCGTCCTCCTTCCAGTTTTAACGGAACCTATCCAGCTCGTCCCGCCATCTCCTACGTGGTCTGCCACGACCCCACCTCACTGTCTTAGGGCACCAGTTCTGTGCTGTTTGTCCGGCATACGGCAGACATGTCCTGCCCAGTCCCATTTAATTTGGGGAGCCTTTTGAGCCACGTCAGCTATTTTTGTTTTGGAGCACAGTATTGTGTTTCGAACACGATCAATTAATGTAACGCCTTGTATACTGCGTACCTTGAGTTTGGACTTCTGGATGTTAGTCGTCCGAGTCTGTGCACCATAGGTTAAGACGGAAAAAATACACATGTCCATGTGCCTGAATTCCTATTTACCGATATATAATGCCACTTGTTCATTAAAGACAGATAATCATAGCATTATTTTCTTAACTTTATTGAAACATTCAACGCGACGAGTTTCGAACAACTCCATGTTTTTTTTATTGAACAAAGCAAGACCTACTAAAAAGTCGAAAACTTAAACATCAACTTTTCTCGTTAAAAGTTTCTAAGTGAATAATAAAACAGACCTTTTTATTGGTGACGCGTCAAATTTACTCTTGATTGAGGAGCAGACATTACTTTTTTTTCCATTTGAATTATTTTAGGTCGATGTGTCCCAATGGCTTTCCGCAGTGGGAATCAATTTGCATAATTATCGAGTTTTAATTAGAGGCAGTGTAAATTTATATGTGCTAATAGAGAGTTTATTTAATTCTGTGAAAATCCTGGCTGGCGTGGAAATAGAAATTCAGTGTGTTCTACTTTGTCAGTGAAGTATGAAATCTCGATATTGAATACCCTAAGCTAGCAAGGATACGTCATTACCATATTCATACCATGCTCATTGTACCTATTGCCTATTTTGCATTGCAAGAGTATTCTATCATCTTATTTCTAACATAATATTAAGCCTGTTTTTAATTCTCGAAGGGTTCAGAGTTCAGAGTATTTACTTCTAAACATAGGTTACAGATACACAGGTGTATGAGATGTTACATTTTTGTAAGTTCTCTATGCTTTGCCAATAGGCGTACAAATGTTAGTATCAATTTAAATTATTTAATTATTCATTTCACAATATCAAATAAAAATTATAGAAAGAGCTAGAGTGTTGAATAAATCAATATAATATTCCCCTGACAATTAATTAAATTTCAAATAAAAACTGATGTCAAAACAAGTACCAAATTAATAAAATATTTCAAAAATGTAAGCAATACCAATTTAAGATAAAACGAATGTCAAAAAAAAAATATTGGATTAGGTATGTCAATTAATCAAATTAATACAAGCGTGTAAAATAAGTAATAAACAATAAAATATTTTTAGAATGGCAACATTAAAATCAAAGCAAGAAAAAAAAAATTGGATAGTGTCAAATTAATAAGTAAGTACAACATTAATAAAATATATCCAGAATGTCAACAGTAAAAACTTATAATCAACTCGTGTCCTTATCCAAGTTAATTTGGATACAGTGCAGCTTGTCCTCTTCTTTTATAGAGAGAGAAGCATAGACATCTATTAGAAGCCATATCAATATTCCACCCCCTTTGTTGCCATTATCATCCACACAATCCATCCGCCGTTTTTCTTCCCCCCCCTTTCTTAAAACTGAAGAGACTCAAAACTTTTATCACGTCAAGTCCTTCATTCCTCCACATCACATGCCCCCCATGCGTGACTATTCTTATTCACGACCAAATGAATTAAAACATATTTTTTTTTAGTTTATAATGAAAAAGAATGTGACGATTCTGCTAAAAGGGTGTAATATACGACCCGGAAGTTTTAGGGGAATCGCGTGACGCGGGTTCATTGACCGATTAGGTGAATCGTGTGCTGTCATAGTTTGTGTAATGGGCTTACTTTGTAGGCTTCGTATTGTGTTGGGCTAGAAAGGATTGTTGTGTTCGTGATGCAGAATAACAACACCTTTAATTTTTTAGGAGTTTTCATCGCTATTGCCTTGCTTCAAAATCAAAGTAAACATGGTGTATATCAAGTTGTAAATTATTTTGTAGAGTCGATATTTTTAAAAGTCAAGAATGTGCAATAACATAAATTGTTCATTCAAAAAAACAAGAATATACATGTCATGTTTACGGCAAATAAACATATTTACTTTCTATTTTTTTCTTTCATAAAACTGCAATTTAAAAAAAAAAACATTCTATGGTCAAAACTAAATTACAAACTATTTACTAAAATGGTTATCTGAACAACGTTTTCTAAAGACTAATAATACTTTGACTGTATAATACTACATTAATTCCACTTTTCCTCGAAAAATAACAATTAAGAGCGATCTAGTCGCATTTACAATATTATTTAGTCTGAAATGAAATGAAATGAAATTGTTTATTCTGTAAATAGGATATCGAAATCACTTTTACACGTCATATAATTTTTTTTAATAAATATAAGCTAGATGAGTTCTTCAGCAATCAATCCCCGTGGGTGTCGTGGGCGAATTAATTATCTGACATGGTAACATAATATTAATTTATATTTCATGATATACCTACCGTAATAATCTCTACCAATCTCTAGAACTAATCTACACTAACATTATAAAAGAAAAGATTTGTATTTATGGTTGTAATGAATAAACTCAAAAACTACTGGACCGATTTTAAAAATTTTTCTTTCACCAGTAGAATGTCATATTATCACTGAGTAAGATAGGTTATAATTTATAAAGATATCACGCGGGAGAAGCCGCTGGCGGAAGCTAGTGTAGAAAAAACGTGTAATCAAGTTTGCGATGGAATGACGTCGACCGCGAATTTGATTGCAATGTAAGTGGAAATGAATCGCCCCAAATCATTAGCGATGTTTGATCAATACACTGGATTGATCTGAATGATCGATGTCATAGATCGACTGCAAACTTGATTGCAGTTAAAGTTGAAATTGATCGCCACAAAACATAAGTATTGTTCGATATTGATCAAACAACGCTTATGCTCGCGCTTTTAGCTTGACACTGGATCGATCTGAATGATCGACGTCATCGATCGACCGCAAACTTGTTGCACATGAGAAATACTGTAATTTTTCAATATTTTTGCATCTTAATCGAAGATCAGGAGACAAGAAAAACGACAATTCCACATTTTTTTTCCAACCAAAATAAACTGCTGGTTCCGTAATTCACTAACGACTACGCTATATGGAAGAAACGAGTCTATTACTCGGCTCACCCAATTACGAACATAAAACGGCAATCCCAGATAAAATATCGGGAATTTTATTGTTTTCCCGAAACACACCAACATTAGAATAAAAGTAGACGTTAGCCTAGATCTCGCCGTAGACGATATTATCCGAGCGAAAAATGTGGGAAATCTTGAAAGCTTCCGATCGCTACACGAAAGCCCTGAGAATGCCTTCAATCTGACTGAGTGCTCTAGCGGGTTCATATTGCCTCCCAATGACTGGCTCTTTCTATATATAATTTTGAATGTGAATTTCTCCGTGGATATTCAAGCCAATTTTACGGAGAAAAGAAGTACGGAACCATATTGACTTACGTCGTATAGGACGGGTCGGTTTTATGTTTTATAATGCTCATTGGATTGAAATGTTCCACCTTTAGTTGGATATTGTTAGACATAATGTATTTGTAAATTAGAGATTTTAAAATAAATTAATGTACAGTGCCGACCAAAAGTCCATGAGCAATCTCACAAAGCAATAGACTGACGCTTCGGTTTGACTTACGACCTTCTTCTATAAGTTGTTACAATACTGTAGACACGCACATTACACACACACACTCACTTTGTCTGCAACCAATGACTAGTTCAATAATCATCATTCGTTTTTAGTTTCATTCGTCTTGTTCACATAAATATTAAAGTTTAGCAGGTAGACCACAAAAAACTAAGTAAATTATTTCGATTTCTGTGGGGTAGATGCAGTTTGTTACGAGTATTCAATTAATAGAACTTTTTTGGTTCGTGGATAATATTGGTGACGAGTATTTAGCGCAGTGTTGTGGTTATTATTATCAAAAAGCAGGCATAAAATATATTGAAGAGATCAGATCAGATCAGAGAATATTATTGCGCTGCGTAAAAGTGAAGTGAATATCTAATGAAACCGGACTAAGTGTGAGTGTTATCATTAATATATTTCATATTTTACTAAACATAAATCTTAATCAAGGGTATTGTTGATAGAACAGAGGTATTGTTGAGACAGAAGATGCCTTTAAAGTTTTAAATTCATTGTGAGGTTTAATTCGATTAGTGAATAATAAATAATAAGGTAATGTAATGTGTAATAAAAACAATGTTTTTCTTTGTTCTAGAGAAATACTGTGAGGGTTAAGAGATATGAGGAAGGGGCTTATTATCGAGTAGCAGCGACGTCAAATGGTGAATGAAACAAATGGTTTCATACCAACGAGACATTTTGCTGAATTATTAAAAACACGTCATTATGAACCGTTCGCCGTGCACTCTGAAGGCTTGCATCATTGAAGACCAGCTAGAAAACCGTTTTTGACCTTAAAATATTGACCGTACCAACTTAATAAACAACAGATTCGTTATTGCATGAATTTATGGTAACGAATTTTTTAAGCACGTTTCAATAGGGTGTTTGTCGTATTTCTTGCAGATATACCGAAATTGTTTAATATTATTTTAGTAATAGTATTATTTTAGGATAAAAGTTTGAGGTTTAGTTTCAATCTTCTTTTCGTAAAGAAAATGAATACTTAAGCTTTAACCTCAATAACAACCAATATTTACTAAAGTCAAATAAAATGTAAAATAATTAATACAAATAAAATATAAACAAACTGCCCATATTTAACCTTAAAATTACCTATTCTGTAAGTAGTTTTTTACATTTTAAGTAGTCTAATATTCTTATTTATTACTTAATTACTTCGACCATGATCAAAGCTTAATATTTATGGTGAAAAAATCCATTAAAAATTTAAAATATTTCATAATTTAAATATGTCTAAATAATACAAACTGCTTCTAAGTTTCTTGACATCTATTTCACATCTTATTCAGCTGAAGTAATGATAAATAATTGTAGCAGTTTATTAACTTATGTAAAATAAATATAACGAATAAACATATATTTTTTAATTTTGTTATCATATATCACGCATTTTTTATTCTAAAACCTTTATTGCAATAACAACATAAAAAAGCAGCAATATTTAAAAAATATTATTATCGAAAACAAAAATAATAATATTTGCAAAAAACCGCACTGTGTTTCACGAGATTAGAACCTGAGGCAGATTGAATTCCATACCAACGCTTAACGCTTTCTGCTATCTGCGCTTGTTAAGTAACTATCGAATTTTAGCAATGCCATTAACTGGTCAAGTTCACGCGCATAGTGCGTGTGTGCTAGCATGTTTAAAGCGACGGAAATATATTGTTGTTTCGTGTAACTGCGTTATCTGTGGTGTGTGTATCGTGTTGCTTACACATACAAATGTACGAGCTATACCGCGTGTTCACAGCAATACGACTCTTAGCGTGCTCATGCACTTTTGAGCGCTTACTGTACATTAATTTTATTTGTTTGAGTACTTGAGCAACTGGCCAGTGACAATTTATATCAACAAACGTATTCTATAGCAGCTACTATTGGAAGCCGTAACAGAAATCCTGAAAAAAAGAAACCTTAGTATTATCTAAGTTATGTACCTACTGTATTTAACCATTTTTTTTTGTTTTATTATTTTATTTCCTATTAGTTTATTTATTTCGTTGGTGATGTATTTCGTGACAAGATATTTTTTATACATAATTTTACTGAACATCAATTATTGCTGACTATACTGCTATATAAAACTGCTCGCTATGTACATCGAGGCAGTCAACCCACACAATTCTATCCGATTAACATCTTTTCCGATTAATTGTAATATTGATGTACCCACACACACCCATTCACCCTACACTCACCACATTAACTCAACGTTAAAATACATCTCAAATCAAATGTCCGGTACTGTTTATTTTTATCAATTTTTTTGTTTTTATATTTATTAACTAAATCTAATTTAATTTAATTTATCTTAATTACCTTTTTGCATGGAACATCAATCCATTCTGTAGCTGGAGAATGGCGTTGTTAGCTGCGCTACAGTTTATACTTTTGCAGCTATCATCGTTTTACTTGTAATTAGTTTTGTGTTATTGTTCCAAAACAAACTTTTTATTTTTAATTATTAAGTATAAATAAATTCAGTTAGCAGAATCAAAGTGTTTTACATGAAATGTGTAATAGAATATTCTATTAATCTTTACTTTATTTCATTATTTACATATAAATTAAATGATTAAATAATAAAATAAAAAATATTTAAAAATAGTAGCCCACCGGTATCGGGAACAGGGTCCAAGCTACTGATGTGGTCAGGGCCCCAGAGAGAGAAACCTCCTAACAATGCGAAGCGTGTCCAGGATCGCTTTTCGAATCAAGCCCTTAATCCAACCGCCCAACGAGAGCCTCCTTAGGTGTTGGTCGAAGCTCTTGGCAATTAAGCCATTGGCTGAAACGACTACCGGCACAATGATTGCTGAGTCCACATCCCACATGTCGACAACCTCGCGAGCCAAGTCAAGATACTTGATTTGTTAATGCGGGACCGTTATGTCAATAATCATTGCGCACCGCTCTATTCGATCCACCACCACTATTTCAGGCTTATTGGCAACCACAGTCCTGTCAGTGATGATCGAACGATCCCAGTACAATATTATATTTATTATTATTAGTACTTAGGCGACCAAGCTCTAGTGCTCTGGTGAAAATACAGAATGCTCATTTAATAACATAGGATAGTTCATACTAATCCATGTATAGTACCTACTTATTCCATGCTGCCATGATAGTAAGTACTTACATGCTGCCATGTCATTAATCTCATGTCATTCATTATTCATTATCTTATTTTAAATTTTAGGCGACCGAACTCTGCTCGTGTAAAAAAATACGGAGAAACGAATTTTCCCAGATATGAGACCTAGCTAGATCGATTTTTCGCCCCCGTAAACCAACTTTCTTTGAAATCGTTAGAGCCGATTTACACGTTTTAAACGTGAGTACAAATGTATACTTATAAATATATATATGAGCAGCGACAGCCTTTTTTTTTTTTTTTTTTGGGTGTGAAATTATCAAATAACTTCTCCCGCTCTGGGCGGAGCGGGAGGGCGTGTCAGACTCTTACTGACTAAAACCCACCCGTGTTTCTTCGGTTGCTCTGTTGCCGGGGGCCGCGATGTCCCTATCGGTTTTCTTCGAACCCCCGGCAGGCATTGGCCCTAGCGGACCCCGTCAATTCTGCTGACATCTCTTTGAGGCGCGCGTGGAACACAACGCGCCGTCGACCCGGGCTTGGTCCTTATCGGACGGCGAGCTACCCATTGCTCACCGTCCGCAAGCGCGCGCCTACGGTGGCCGGAAATCGGCTCGCGATTCCCGCTCCGGGCGTCTCCTCCTGCGGCGGTTAGGGGCGTGAGGGCGCGAAATTTGCCTCTCCCTCACGCGTTCCGCCTCCTCCTTCGCGAGCATTACCGCTTCGCAGAAGGAGGTGACGGCCTGCTATTTCCTCTCGCTCCGTACCATGGCCTGAACCAGGGCCGGACGCGAGAGATCACCGCCGCCGATCGCCTCCACGAGGACACGGCGTTGCTCCGCCCAAGCCGGGCAGACCTCCACCGTATGCTCCACCGTGTCCTCAGGCCGATCCACACAATGGTGACACCCGGGTGTTTCCGGCTTATCCTAAACAGGAACCTCCCGAAGCAGCCGTGTCCGGTGAGGACCTGCGTCAGGCGGAAGGTGAGGACGCCGTGGCGTCTCTCAAGCCACTCCTCAAAGAGGGGTCTTATCGCCGCAATTGTGGCGTGCCCAGCGCGGGATTGCGACAATCGCACCCTCCATGACGCCATGAGATCCCGCCGGAGCTCTGTCCGCTGTGCCGCGATTTCTTGCGGCATCGGAGTTAAGCCCCGGCGTTTCGCCTCCACGCGCCACTCCCAGATGTGCGCGAGGACCTTTGCTCCAGATCCCATGGCGGTAATCCGGCAAGGAGGCTCGCCGCCTCGCAGGAGACCGTGCGGTATCCTCGGGCCAGCCGAATGGCCATGACCCTCTGGGACGCGTTCAACCGGCGGGCTGGCCGCAGCCTTAATGAACGCGCCCACACCGGCGCCCCGTAGAGGGCCATAGACCGCACGATCCCCGCATAGAGCCTCCGGCAGGAGGCGTTTGGATCCCCTTGATTGGGCAGGAGCCGCTTCAATGCAGCCCCGGCCCGTTTCAGTCTGGGAGCCAAACGTCGGAAGTGTTCTACGAAATTCCACCGGCTGTCGAGGACGAGTCCCAGATACTTCATCGTCGACTCGACACCGATGTGAACCCCTCCCGCCATTACCTGGGAGCCCGACGGTGGCGCATTCCGAGGACCATGAAAACCCATGGCCTCAGACTTGTGCAGGGCCACCTCGAGTCCCAGCTGCCGGATCCTGTCAACGATTGTCGCAACCCCACGTGTTGCTAAATCGGCCGCCGCCTGGTACGACCTCCCCTGCGCCAGGACCAGCGTGTCGTCAGCGTAACAAACGACGCTGACGCCGCTAGGGAGGTCGGCGCGCAGCACCCAGTCGTATCCGATGTCCCACAGATGCGGCCCCAGGACCGAACCCTGTGGGACACCGCACGACATCTCTTGCCGGTTCCACTCTCCTTTGTGACCGGGGTAGATGACGGCCCTGTCCGTCAGATAGGCCTCGACCACACGACAGAGGTAGGTCGGCATCCGGTGATACCGGAGTGCCTCCCTGATGCAACTCCAGGGCAGGGTGTTGAAGGCATTGGCGATGTCTAGAGACACCGCCAAGACGACCCCACCCCGAGCAGCGATAGCCTAGTATTGTGACCGACAGACTGCAAGTCATAGGTCTCGAGTTCGAACCCAAGGCTCGCACCTCTGACTTTTCGGATTCAAGTGCGTATTGTATAATTATCACTTGCTTCAAAAACGGTGAAGGAAAACATCGTGAGGAAACCGACATGCCTGAGAGATATTTCTCGATGGCATGTGAAGCCAAGTCACAGGCTCATGGGCAGCACACTAGGTTAGTCACTAACCACACGAAAAGAAGAAGAAGAAATATTGCTCGTTTAATACTATACTAATATGTACATTTAGGAGAGCAACCTTTTAGTGAACAAGATGCTGTAATAAGTCAAGATATTATATATTATCCAATAACAAACTGTCCTTTCTCATCACTCAATAAACAGCAAGAATAAAATTCCAATCCTTACAAGGAAATTCTATTTCCGTTACAATCTCCTTTGATCGCTGCCATTGTAATCTTTTCTCATATCTTTTGGAATTTGTTCAAACACGTATGTTACTGTTACCAGGAAAAGAGAAAACTGAAAGAGAAATATCATTACAAGATCCTGAAGATTATCAATCTTCGTGAGATTCCCTAAATTCATATATTTTTTATTCAAATGTAACTTGAATAATGTATTGATAAGCAAATTGCTTTAGCCTTTAAATACAACTGACAAATAATGATAGTCTGTTGTGAATTGGACAATTTAAACTGGTAGTCAGTTTGCTAAATAATTAATTTCCCTAACTTTACTTTAGCAAAAGCCACTTTGTTGCGGCAATCATTACACAACGCAGAGATAATGACACGATTTATTTTTCATTCATAATGTTATAAGCGAAATTAACACTTTTGACTCCATCCACTTTTCATAGAGCTCATACAGTATACCGCTATACATATTGGAAGTGAACCCTCCAGGAGGGCAGGAGGGTCACCGGCATTACGTTTGCGCTAAACATAAACGAAAATAAAATGCTTCGATTTTAAAACCAACGCATCCTAACATATTATAAAACAAAGTCCCCCGCCGCGTCTATCTGTCTGTCTGAACGCGATAAACTCAAAAACTACCAAACGGATTTTCAAACGGTTTTCAACAATGGACGGAGTGATTTAGTGTATAATTCATTAAGGTTTTGTGTAAATTGGCTGAAATTTGACGATTATTGTTGAAGAAGTCGGAAAAAATTATGCTGACTGGGAGTTTTACTGGCGTGCGCTGCGTTAACAGAAAAAGATACATCAAATTTATATTCGACGGTATTGTTTACCTTAAAAAGTTCAACAAAAAAGTCCATATGACATATGTCTATCTTCTAAGGATGACCCACAATAACCATTTTTATCTTTCAGAATTTGATAAAAAAATAATTGTTATTTCCGAAGCTTTTTTGACCGGTATAGTATTAATCCTTATCCAAAAAGTATGTTATTTAAATTGGGCATTTAATTTAAATTGAAATATGCCTTTAAAACATATAATTTAAATGAATAGTTTAAAAGATATCACAGTTTCAACATTACGCGGAGAAACGCGGGCGCAGCGGTAGGAGTCAATAACGTTTTCCTCTGTTATTAGGTATGAAATCTTGAATTTCCGTGGGATATTTTCCGACATTCACGCGGTCGAAGCCGCGGGCAAAAGCTAGTATACTAATAAATCTTATCAAAATATACAACAGATTAAATTTCCAGTTTATGATGCTATATTCTTTAAGAAAACCTACATTTATAATAAGCCCTCCGCGAAGGCTTCCGGCATCCCATATGTAATTACATAGAGTGCGCCCTCTAGGACTAGGCTCCCGGCACTGAACGTGTTGACAAATATAATGTCATAAGAGCGAAGTGGATACAAGTTCATGATAATGCTAATGGAAAAATAATTACGTAGCAGTGAGAGTACCTTATACCAATGAGACAATATAATTAGTTACCTAGGTAGGTAAATCTTCTTTTCCCAAACAATAATACAATAAATATTCCCAAAGATAGTTGGACAATAGTCATATTTTGGGATTCAAATTAAATGCCCTCCAATATATCATGCCCTTTGGGTGGGATTTACGATTTCATTTCGTCGGCTTATTGACTGCGTCGGGTTATTAAATAAGGTCACTGGGCCTTAATCCGACTCTGAACTACTGTACGGGGTATTTGCTAATAGAGGCAGTGTTGCCAGACTTTTGTACGGAGTTCCCGGAATACTTTCGTTTGGATTTGTGGGTGAAATGAAGCGTGCGTGTGAAAGAGTGCTGCGGTCTTTGATGGAACTCTGTAAGTGGAAAAACCGACCTAGTGCGAGTCGGATTCGCACACGAAGGGTTCCGTACCACCGTACATAATTTTGCAAATAAATGAAAATACTAAACGAATTACATTGTCATTTTTTTGTTATCTTAATATTTTTAAATTGCATAGATGTACTTCATAATTTGTGATTTTTATGCCGTAATGCGAAGAAAAGCAGCATCTCTGATGTTTAGGATCCGTGGGAGCCCCAACGGTATGCTGAGGATGATATCAGATAGGCCGGAGTCTGCAGTGCTGGGGAGGCTTATTCGGCTTCACGTGACATAATTAATATATGTAATGTTATTGTTGTTGTATTTTTATGTGGTGTTTTAATGTCTATTTGAATTTTTATAATGTGAATTAATACTAGTATACTAACATAGTTTTTAAGACCTTTGTTACTAACACTATATGGACAATTTTGTAATTATGTCTGAAATAAATGTTTTTTTTTTATTATAATGATACTATAAGTTACAAAGTTTTTGTAAGATAAGATAAGATATATTTATTTGCTCAAACGTGTGTACACATACAGAAATAAAAACGTGTATGCAAGATAACATTAAAAAAAAGTACAGGTTCAGACATGTTTGCCACATATTACGGCGTGCAAATATTAATAATTACGATTGTTAATCATTTTGGTAATCAAGTATTATTTTAGTACTCGCAACCGGCGTGCGTGCATGACCAGATGTATGAACGTAAACGAGGCAAAAGGAGTATGTAAGGATCGTAGCAGGTGGCGTTCTGTAGTTTCTGCCTACCCCCATGGGAAGAAGGCATGAGTTTATGTATGTATGTATGTGTCAATATCATTAATGTACCTTGTACAATAATAAATTATAAGTGTCAACAGTAAATAAAAACAATTAAAAAAAAAGTTATTTTTGCTGTTACAGAAAATCACCCATATTTTCAAGGTTCAAATTCCTAACTTGTTTAGTTGTTGAGATAGAGCTCGTACAAAAATGGTCTAAAACTGATAACTTTTCATCATCATCATCATCATCAGCCTTTAATGTTCCCACTGCTGGGAACAGAGGCCTCCTCTCTGTGAGAGGGAGTGGGCCGAGTTGGTAGATGTCACATGTCTTCGAATTTTCGGTTCTACGATACGCCGCCGCGCCGGTTTCCTCACGATGTTTTCCTTCACCGTTTTGAGAGCAGTGGTGATAAAATAATTTACACAAAGTGAAGCGCCTGTCTGGGTTTGAACCTACGACCTAAAACTCGTAAGTCGCGGCCGTTACCACTGGGCCACCACTGCTCTTACGATAACTTTTACGGCACCCTTATTAATCATTTTTGGAAAATATAAATACAGTCTGTAAAAATTTCAACCGTCTACCTCAGAGATAGCGAACCTTTTTACATCTACGTGCCATTTTTTTCCCAATACATATTGAATGTTGCCATGACGTGCCAAACAACCATCTTGACTAGTGACTCTTGGAAAAATATTATTTAAATACTTTCACAATTCACAATAATACCTTTATTATTATACAGTAATGTTAATATTTATTTAAATTAAGGAACAAATTAGTCCCGACTTCTGCTGTTGCAAACTAGATGACTCAAATACCAAAATTCTTAAAATGATGCCGTGCCCAAATCATTTGGTTACGTGCCGACAATGGCAGGCGTGCCACTGGTTCGCCGCCTCTAGTCTTCCTATTACGGTTCATTGAGATACAGTCTGCTGACAGACAGACGGACAGCGGAGGCTTAGTAATAGGGTTACGTTTAGCACCCTTTGGGTACGGAACCCTAAAGAGTACGATATTGTAGTTTAACCTCTCGAATGCCGTAATTACAGAAACAATTAAAAAACCATTGTGTCTCGCGTGGATCCACATACCAAGGGTTAATACACAAATACATAAACTCACGCCTTCTTTCCATGGGAGTAGGCAGAAACTACAGAACGCCACCTGCTACGATCCTTACATACTCCTTTTGCTTCGTTTACGTTCATACATCTGGTCATACACGTACGCCGGTTGCGAGTACTACGCACCTGACCTTTCTGAAGAACATCACCAATAAGGTCACTAGTGTCCTTCTTGGGCGTCCGTCCAAGGCGTCTCCGCTCACATCTGCCGCTTAAAATGCAACATATTTTTTAGGTTTTAATATCAAATCTATATAAAAAACGACTAAGCCACTAACTACAAAACTAACCGATAAACTAACACTGATAGGCACAAAAACTAGGAAAGTTCCGTTAATAATGAAAACTTACCTATCTTGATCGAAGCTTGCTTTTTTATAGGGTTCCGTAATAAACAAGGAACCCTTATAGTTTTGTCATGTCCGTCTGTCTGTCCGCGGTCTAGCTCCGAGACCCTTAGTTCAAGAAAACTGTAATTTGGCATAGGTATACATATTAATTACGCCGGCAAAGTGGTAAAACATTTTTTTTAGGGTACCTCTCCTACACGCAAAGTGGTGATGTTTTTTTTTTTAACCCATGGTGTGGGGTATCATTAGATAGGTCCTTCAAAAACATTGAGAGTTTGTGAAAACCATTTTTGGATTCAAGGATCCGTTTGCGAAATATTAAGCTGTAAAGAGCTCATTTTTGTTAAAGTCAAGTGTGTCCCCCCCCTGCCAGCTAAATGGTAGATTTTGGATGTGTGAAAAAAATCACAGCAGTAGATTATATAACGAAATTAAAAGGAAAACTATCACAGCTAAGTAGACTGTACAAGTTAACGAGTAATAATCGACCAACTAAACTTTGCAGTTGCAAAACATGTTTTCCCATACATTTCGTATGGGAGAACATATTTTTCAACTACAAAGTTAAGTTTGTTTTTGGGATAAATTCATCCCAAATACGAAACCCTTCATTGTGCGTGGTCCGACACTCACTTGGCCGGTTTTATAAAATATTTTTATTTTCTGATCTTGTGGTACTTTAGTACATAAAAAGTAAGTTCAAAAACTAAAACCCGACTAAAAGGTATGAAACAAGAAAATGTTTCAGACAGAAATCAAGACATAGGTACAAAAATGATCAAGGTAAAGCCGTGGTCGCATGCCATTATAATTTTGTAGGTGTACCAGCATGCGACCACGGCTTTACCTTGATCATTTTTGTACCTATGTCTTGATTTCTGTCTGAAACATTTTCTTGTTTCATACCTTTTAGTCGGGTTTTAGTTTTTGAACTTACTTTTTATTTAAATTATTTTGGGGTTATAGTTTCGTAACAAACTATTTGCAGAGCAGCTTAAAAACATATTTTTTGGGTTATTTGGTACAATAATACCAGCCTATTACTGTCCTACTGCAGGGCAAAAGCCTCTTCTCATACAGAGTAGGCACGAGCATTGATCACCACGCGCGCTCAAGACGTGTTGGTGATTTTAGCCTTATAATATATAAAGCTGAAGAGTTTGTTTGTTTGTTTGCTTGAATGCACTAATCTCAAGAACTGCTGGTCCGATTTGAAAAATTATTTCAGTGTTAGATAGCCCATTTATCTTGGAAGCCTATAGATAGGCTATATATCATCACGCTAAGACCAATAGGAACGGAGCACCAAATCATTTTGACAGTTCAACAACATTCATTGCGTTATTTACGTTGTTGAGCAGATTTTTTTCCAACTTATGAAGCAATGGATTAGCAATCTGTTTCAAATCGAAACAGATTATGGTTGTGTTGTATTACGCAATTAGGGTACAGGTTTCCTCACGATGTTTTTCCTTCACCGATGTTAGTAATGTTCAAGATAAACTCAGAAAGTACATTTGAATTGAAAAATTTACATTGGTACTTGCCCGAATTTGAATCCACAACCTCGTGCATGAGAGGCGGCCTTAATCACAGGATCATCACGGCATTTATGGTATAAAATAGGTATTAATTGTACAGCCGCGCCGTACGTAGCACAGTCTCACTTTTGATTGTTTTTAACAATTTAAACATATTTATTTACTTGGACAATATGGTATATATACATATTTGTAATGTGCTTGTCAAGCCCTTTCATTTGATACCCAACATGGCGCAATTCAATTATTTATATTTTTTATTTCGTTACTTTATGTCCTCTAGAGGGCGCCTTAGTGCATTTAATGTGACGTCACATAGCCTATAACCAGCGGACAATCAAAACGCTTCCAATGATACCTCATTTGTCAAATTATGATTGGCAGTTTAGAAGTTATGAGGTAACAGATGAACATACATACATACATACATACATACATACATACATACATACACCCTTGTTTGTACAGACACCCTTACGAGGACCTTGTTAGTTTTAGAACGAACCGAGGACCCTCAAAAAAACTGGTTTAAATACGTCGTTGGCCTTTTTGAATGAGATAGAAAGAGACAGGTGAGTAAATCTATAGTGATGAGCTTATTGGAATAATGCTATCTCAACATTTTTCTGTATGAATTACGGCTATCATACCGAGGACCTGAAATACACAGCTAAATGTGACCAGCGATGCACATACGAGGACTTTGTGTAGGCCAACCGAGGACCCCTTATGTAAGCCCTGCGACGCCCTTCCGAGGACGTATTTTTACACAATATTTCTTATATCTTGTACAAAGTGCGGACGCTGTGTTAGACTTTATATTACTAAACCGAGGACAGTTTTTCGCGTAGAACTTGTACAAAGCGAGGACATGAAAATCTACCTACCTTAACCATTTTACGTGTAAGGTAACTTATGTAGAACGTTCCGATTTATTTCTTACACACATTTTCTAAAATAAAGTACCAAGCGAGGACGAGTCTTTACGTTTGTCGGCGCTTTCTAAAAGTAACGGCTTAGTTACCATTTTATGCTGATGTTGTATCTAGGGTCGTTTTTTAATGAAGAAACTCTTCAACAGGAGAAAAAAACTACCATCACTTTTAAATTTGGCCAACGCGTTAGGTTTGCGTAGTATAACTGAGATAATAACCAGTTTGTGCTGATGCTGCAGCCGGGTCGTTTCATCATGAGGACACTCCTCAAAAGCTGATAGTATCGTCTTAAAATTTGGCATACGCATTAGGTTTATCTAGTAACACTCAAATAATTACCAGTTTTTGCTGATGCTGCAGCCAGGGTCGTTTCCTTATGATGGAACTCCTCAAAAGCTGATAGTATCGTCTTCAAATTTGGCATACGCATTAGGTTTATCTAGTAACACTCAAATAATTACCAGTTTTTGCTAATACTGCAGCCAGGGTTGTTTCATTATGATGGAACTCCTCAAAAGCTGATAGTATCGTCTTCAAATTTGTCATACGCATTAGGTTTATCTAGTAACACTCACATAATTACCAGTTTTTGCTGATGCTGCAGCCAGGGTCGTTTCCTTATGACGGAACTCCTCGAAAGCTGATAGTATCGTCTTCAAATTTGGCATACGCATTAGGTTTATCTAGTAACACTCAAATATTTACCGGTTTTTGCTGATGCTGCAGCCAGGGTCGTTTCCTTATGACGGAACTCCTCAAAAGCTGATAGTATCGTCTTCAAATTTGGCATACTCATTAGTTTTATCTAGTAACACTCAAATAATTACCAGTTTTTGCTGATACTGCAGCCAGGGTTGTTTCCTCATGATGGAACTCCTCAAAAGCTGATAGTATCGTCTTCAAATTTGGCATACGCATTAGGTTTATCTAGTTACACTCAAATAATTACCAGTTTTTGCTGATGCTGCAGCCAGGGTCGTTTTCTTATGACGGAACTCCTCGAAAGCTGATAGTATCGTCTTCAAATTTGGCATACGCATTAGGTTTATCTAGTAACACTCAAATAATTACCAGTTTTTGCTGATGCTGCAGCCAGGGTCGTTTCCTTATGACGGAACTCCTCAAAAGCTGATAGTATCGTCTTCAAGTTTGGCATACGCATTAGGTTTATGTAGTAACACTCAAATAATTACCAGTTTTTGCTGATGCTGCAGCCAGGGTTGTTTCTTCTTGATGAAAGTCCATAAAAGTCGATAGCGTCGTCTTTAAATTTAACATACGCGTTAAGTTTACATAGTTTAACTAAGATAATAACCAGTTTGTACTGATGCTGCAGCCAGGGTCGTTTCCTTATGACGGAACTCCTCAAAAGTTAATAGCATCGTCTTGGAATTTAGCATACGCATTAGGTTGTAAAACTAAAATAATTACCAGTTTGTGCTGATTCTGGAGCCAGTGTCGTTTCTTCATGAGGGAACTCTTCAACAGTTCATAGCATTGTCTTCAAATTTGGCATATGCGTTAGGTTTATCTAGTAACACTAAAATAACTACCAGTTTTTGCTGATGCTGCAGCCAGGGTCGTTTCTTCTTGAGGAAACTCCTCAAGTCGATAGCATCGTCTTTCAGTTTGGCACATGCGTTAGGTTTATCTAGTAACACTAAAATAATGACCAGTTTTTGCTGATGCTACAACCAGTGTCGTTTCTTCATGAGGAAACTCCTCAACAGTCGATAGCATCGTCTTTAAATTTGGCATACGCGTTAGGTTTATATAGTTTAACTAAAATAATAACCAGCCAAGGTCGTTCTTTCATGAGGGAACTCCTTTTTTTTGGGTGGGTAATTATCAAATAACTTCTCCCGCTCTGGGCGGAGTGGGAGGGCGTGTCAGACTCTTACTAACTAAAACCCACCCGTGTTTCTTCAGTTGCCATATTGCCAGAGGCCACGGTATCCCTTTCGGACTTCTCCGCAACCCCGGCAGGCATTGACCCTATCGAACCCCTTCAATTGTGCTGACATCTCTTGGAGGCGTGCGTGGAACACAACGCGCCGTTGTCGACCCGAGCCTGGACCTTATCGGACGGTGAGTTACCCATTGCTCACCGTCCGCAAGCCGCGCGGACTTGCGGACGGTGAGCAATGGGTGGCTACGGTGGCTGGAAATCAGCCTGCGATTCCTGACGCCCAGGTCGTCTCCTGCGGCGGTTAGACGCGTGAGGGCATGACATTTGCCTCTCCCTCACGCGCTCCGCCTCCTCCTTCGCAAGCATTAGTGCTTTGCAGAAGGAGGTGACGGCTTCCCATGCCCTCTCGCTCCGTACCATGGCATGGACCAGGGCCAGACGCGAGAGATCACCGCCGCCGATCGCCTCCACGAGGACACGGCGATGCTCCGCCCAAGCCGGGCAGTGCTCCACCGTGTCCTCCGGGCGATCCACACTGGTAACACTCGGACGTTTCCTCCCGCCTTATCCGGAACAGGAACCTCCCGAAACACCCGTGTGCGGTGAGAACTTGCGTCAGGCGGAAGGTGAGGACGGCGTGGCGCCTCTCTAGCCGCTCCTTAAAGAGGGGACTTACTGCCGCAATTGTGGCGTGCCCATGAGGGAACTCCACAATTGTTGATAGTATCGACTTCAAAGGCAAACGCGTTTGGTTTATATAGTAAAACTAAAATAATTATCAGTTTGTCCTGATGCTGCAGCCAAGGTCGTTTCTTCATGAGGGAACTCCTCAACAGTTGATAGTATCGTCATCAAATTTGGCATACGCGTTAGATGTATCTAGTGAAATAAAAATAATTACCTTGTTTGAATCGTTTTATAAACTGTTAAGTAAGTTTTCTGCTCATGTTTATCAAAGATGTCGCTGCAACTTGATTATTATTTCAATGAGTATAGCGTTGGTAAAAGTTAGTTAAATAATTCGTTTCAATTTAGAATAAACCTACTTCTATTTCAGTAAAGTTTATGTTGTCTTCTTTACTACGTTCACTTTCTTTATTTTTTTATACTCTTTGTTTGCTTCAAATCTTGGTGCCGACATTTCACGTAGGAAGGCATTTCTACTTTAAATTCTTCATGAAGAGCACATGCATTCAGCTCCCATGACAATACAATATTTTATGGTTCAAATCATAATGTTGTGTAATCTAAGTAGGCACATACTGCAGAAGAAGCCTCCTTATTCCTTGTGCACCTAGTCGCTACTAACGATTTGCTTAAGGATTCAGTGTACCTTCAATTTTCTCTTCCATAATTGTATTTAAATGATAGCACATAATTCCTCTTGTACACCCGAGGAAAACTGTCTAAGCGAGGACTAGAATACACACTGTTCGGAAAATCTAGCAAACCGAGGTCTTAAATACACATTGTTTGGAAAAGCTACCTTACCGAGGTCTTTTGTGTTAAAGTTAACACAAAAGTCCTCGGATAATACAATCAACGTGAAATGAATGTAAAGAGGCTGTGTATGAGGCGACAGTGGCGCCACCTGGTGGATACACAATGCGTGTGTAAGATTATGAAAAATCTTGATCAAACCGAGGTTCAGACCACTTTTTCTTATTAAGTATACAGAAAGGCTCAAAATCGCTTGCAGAATACGAATCTTTGGTCAAGTCAAACGGAGGACCCTCGAAAAGGTCCTCGCTTTGAAAAGGTCCTCGGTCGTGCCTTGTGTATTCATACGCACGTCCTCGGATGGTACTTAAAACAAACACATACATACATACATACATACCGGTCAAAATCATAACCCTCCTTTTTGCTTCGCCGTAGTCGGGTAAAAATTAAGCCAACGACCAGATATTTCTACTAAAATATAATGGTGGTACCTATTGGTAATTCTTAACGAATCAGTCAATTTTCCATCCGTGGGTGTAGCTAAAAATCGATCAAAAGCATGGGCGGCAGTTTTCCTCATAGCAACATTACTGCGACAGAATAATCCAGCTGCCAATTAGGATTATTTTCGAAAACATGTATATTAGTTGATTAATTATTGTGTAGCCTTTTAAAAGCTAATTCCCAAGAGCCAAGGTAATTCTAATAAAAAGGTTCGGTAATTATTTTATCACCGCTACTCTCAAAACTGTGAAGGAAGACATCGTGAGGAAACCGGCATGCCCTAGAACCAAAAGTTCGAAGACACAAAACATCTACCAACCCGCACTGGGTCCGCGTGCTAGATTACGTCCGACTCCCACGCATAGAAAAGAGGTCTGTGTCTCTGCAATGGGACGTAATTCTGCAATATTTACTAAAAGAAGAGATCCTTTTATTACTTTTAGACCAAAAGGTATCAAATAAATACGTACTTAACGTTTATTCCCTCGACGCCATTACGGGTCTAGTAGCAAACTATAAAAAAATAAGTTGTTACTAAAAGCGATGCTTTCGGTGGCATGTTATTGAGAATATCGTCAGTTTCGTCACGAACCCATTACCGATTCCGTTGAGGTCTCGACTTAAGTACCTCTGAGAAAGACTTCACTACTTGATCCCGAGTTTAAGTTTCAGCATTCCGTGTTTTCTACTACCCTTCTATATTAACGTTTCATATATTTTGAGACATCAAACAACCTGTGTTTTGATACGTGTTTTGAATTGGCTAACTGGATTATGTTACTGTTGGTGTAAGACTGTGTACAAGAAACTTAATAAAAAAAAAACGTCTATAATATGTGTACCTAATCCTAATCACGTAAACTTATTGAAAACGCATTTAGGTTATCATCATCATCATCAGCCTATAAATGTTCCCACTGCTGGGAACTTTTAGGTTATAATTATCAAAATATGTAAATCATAAATAATTGATTTGCATAAAACAATGGTATACAATGATGTTAAAATATAATTCGACTGTAGCAATTAACATTGTCGTATCTAAATTTAAGCGATTTTTTAATTTATTGCATTAACGGTCTTAGAATAAATTATAAAAATGTTCCCGCAAAGATTTGAAGCAATAAAAAAAAATCGCAAAAATGTGGATTCGACAATGTTAATTGATACGGTTGAATTATAATGGCCCAAACATGGTTAGCTAGGATAAAACATAGCATGCAAAATTTGAGGGTATTTGAAAATGTTACATCAACATTATTACTTACTATTATTTGTACTATATTATTTGTCACGAGCTCTCCTGGAGATCGATAACAATTAAAATTCTATTGTGTCTCATTAATGATAGTTGAGCTCATATCTGAATACCGTAAGGACTGTTCCTGCTTGCAGCGAGCGGTCGGCCGCTATAGTAACGCTTGCCTACAAAAAAAGGGGCGGTAAACAGATGTGGTCATCGTGTGCACGGGATTTTGTTTTCAAAGTGGTTAAAAATATGCCTGACCGCGACGGTACATTGATATGCCTTATTACTCAAAACCCAGTGATAACGGGCCCGACTTACGAAATGTAGGTCGTGGGTACGAATACGTGTGTAAATAATTTCATCACCACTGATCTCAAAACGGTGAAGGAAAACATCGTGAGGAAATACATGACATGTGACATCTACCCGCACTTAGCCCACGTGGTAGATTATAGCCCACTCCGTCTCGAAGAGAGAAGGCCTGTGTCCCAGCAGTGGGAACATTAAAGGTTGATTATGAGGATTTTGACACAAAACCCAAGTCCTTCTAATATTAACAAAATTTAATCCTATAAAAAAATCGCCGTGGCGTATTCCAAATCTTCCTGTTTTAATCCCAAACCCGGAATTGTTCATCATACATATTTATAAACATATTTAGTTCAGTAATACCCAAACTTTTTAGTAACTTCGCCGCCGCCTTAGCCGAAAATCCGAGGACGTTTGCCGGAGATAAAAAAAAAACTTCTGCCCGTATTAAAATAATAAATACGGCAAGTAACAAAACTCGACAAAAGTTATAAGATTTATTCGCACCATTAATTATTTGTTCGCCCGGAGACATAGCGTAATTATATTGTGAGGCAAAGTGAAATCCTACGCCTCAGGCAACTAGCGAGTTGTAAAATTTCACCGGCTTTTGTTTTAATCGGATCCGATATACTTAATGGTAATAAAAATCTTTGTGAGTGAATTCTATTGACGGATGTAACAGATACTCAGTCTTATGATCGAATTTTTTATTTTAATTTTTTTATTAAAATTAATTTTCAAGGGTCCACCACACTGCTGGGGTTGCGAAGAAGTCCGAAAGGGATACCGTGGCCCCCGGCAACATGGCAACTGGGTTTTAGTCAGTAAGAGTCTGACACGCCCTCCCGCTCCGCCCAGAGCGGGAGAAGTTACTTGATAATTTCCCAACCAAAAATAAAAGGGTCCACCACCACCTCTTATAACAGTATTATTTTTATTTAACTTCAGTGTGGGGCAGAGATAACTCAATGATTTAGGTAAGTACAGTTCCATCTAGTATGGTTTCAAGTTTCAAGTGTCAAATTTTTGTTTTTTTAATACTGCTGGTGCCTTGAATGTTTTTGATAATAAATTATACAATCATGATAAAATTACTTTTTCCTTTTATTATTTTTCAAAGTACCTTTTGGAATAACGAGTCTTTTTAAAATAAATAAAAGAGCAATTATTTTTCTAAAACTTAAAATTATAAGAAAAGACACTAGTTTTCTGTGGTGATGGGCTACAGATCTAGAAGTATTTGTAATAAAATTATTACAAGTACTTCGGGAACAGTCAAAGCATGTTCGTATTTAAATGAACCCGCAGCAAACTTCATGGATCTTTTTAACTGCAAATTTTTTGAATAAGATATCGACCAGATTTCGTTTCCAGCTGACCAATTTTTGAAGTGCAAACTTCTTTAGGCGCGTTGGGCATTTTTGAGATGGAAAAAAACAATTGAACTCGCGACACCGTTACCGACACCTCATTTTGTAAACGCGATTCATCATCAAAGGTCAAATCATTTAAAGGTTTTGGAAGTATTTTTTTTAATTGTTCAAGTTTTTACTTCTGTCGGCACTCCCAGAGTTTATCAAAAACACACATGCAGTTCAAATCAGCCAGAGTAACCAAAACTTTAGTTATCATACATTGTAACATGAAAAAGCTGGACACCGATGAATAGAACACAAAAACAGTATACCACAAACAAGTTAGGCAAGCTTATGACCAAAACACTAGAATATGCGGTCCAAGTTTACCAATTTCACACGGACGCAATCCTGCAGGGGTTAACGAACCATGTCCAGGGGACAAAAACACAATGCAGTTTGTCAAAACAGTATGATATATTGGTTAGTGCACCAACAGATTCGTAGAAACTCAAGCGTGGGATTCGTTTGGGAGAATTTTAAAACACAATTTTACAGTGAGTGATTCTGTTTGAGTCTTGTTCAGTGGTCTTATGAGTAGGTGTATGTACCTACTTAGCTGTTACCGTGAGTTATATTGTGTGGTTCAGATATTATATGTAACTACAGAAACCTTTTTATTTATTTTATTTATTTGGGAAAACAAACAGTGACATTACATTTTATACGAATAAATAAAAAATACGGCCAAATGTGCAATCAACAAAATTTTCCACGGAATACAAATAAAAAATAAACTTTACAAACCATGCTATTTAAAACTAAAACTTACAAACTACAATAATTTCATTAGAAAACACTTTTTGTGCTAGATAGTAAAACAAAAGTAAATTTTGCATTTAGCAATAATTTAGCAATTAAACCATTTTTTAAATGAGCTTTTTTAACTTTTCGACTTGTTGATTTGATTCTTGCGCGGTGCAAATATTGTATCGCTTACTGATGGTGGTTGTGGCTTTATCTTCTCTTTTGCATCAGTTATTATTAGCTTTTTAATGCAACCCGTCACTATTATGGCACACGTGGAAATATTTTTTTTTACAATTTTATACAATAGTCGAGAGACTGATCAAATTCAACAAAGTCTATTCATCATACAAATATATGCTACATAAGTTTTATAACATTGAAATATTGATTTATATCATATGAAAAAAAAAAATTACTTTACAATAATTTTAAAATTATGTGCCTATAATGAGTGAAAACACACAAAAGTCTTTCTGATACACTGTCTGTAACTGCTAAAATATTTTTTATTTAAATATCTATGAGCACTCCCGTTCCAGTAGAATATGAATAATGCTTTATTTCAATTACAAAAAAACATCAAAAAAAGTTACATCGAACAATGGAATCTGAAACTTGCAAATCATCTTGTGTCACAACAATCAATCACCGAAAATGTTTGCCACCAATGACAGCTTGTTAACATTCAGCCGCTTCAATGCGATCTTTTTGGCTACCCCAAATCACGGGCCGTGCCCAGGGAGCCGCCATTTTAAGATTTACGACTGACACAGCGGCATCCATTTTGTTAAAACCTACTCACGTGCAACATGCAAAAGCACTCGACCCGAAAACTCTTGAATGTACCGAAACTACTCAACGCGACACACGAAACGCGGGCCGCTGGGGGCCTCAGTAATTAAACAATTTTCATTATTTCACCACACGTTGCCCGCCCCTGTGTAATGGCGATGTGTTATAGAAATTTCGTGAAATATATTTTAATGGAACCCGGGATTATCCCTCGATTAATTAACCTCATTTATTTTTAAAGTACGGAGCGTCCGAAGTATCGGTCTGAATGTTTTATAATGACGTTTTTATTTGAATTTCAGTTCATCTCGAGGGTGAACGAGTCGATTTCGAGACTAAAAGGAATTCAATATTTATTGTTTATGTTTTGTGAAATATTAATATTATTGAATGGGTGCTTTGATAATGAACCGTATTTATTCATGACATTAAAACAGTTTTGATTCATCGTGCAAAGCAATCAATTACTTTTATGTTAACTGGATCTTCTCTGCAAATGTGGAAAGCGAGGTTAAAAAATAATAACATAACATCACGTCTGATTCCCCGAAGGGTTGGTCAGAGGTGAACGTACACTTCGCCAGTTATGTTTAAGTTCAAGCCCATAGCCATCAACCGGGCACAAATCCAGATTCCAAACTGCTACTGAGAAATTCCAGATGAAAAACCCAAATAACACTTTGCTCGATCCGGAAATCAAACCCAGGACCTCATACTAAGGCCTGCCGGGGTTGAAAATAAGGCCGAAAGGAAAATCGTGGCCCCCGGCAACATGGCAACTGAAGGAACACGGGTGGGTTTTAGTCAGTAAGAGTCTGACACGCCCTCCCGCTCCACCCAGAGCGGGAGAAGTTATTTGATAATTTCCCACACAAAAAAAAAAAAGAAAAAAAGGACCTCATGCTAAGCAGCAGCGCTCACGGCCACTAGATCAAGGAGGCAGTTTCAAATAAATAAGTTAAAAATAATGTAATCCTATACCTACTATTAAACGAACGAATATCCTTATCCTAACATATTATAAAACAAAGTCCCCCGCCGCGTCTGTCTGTCTGTCTGTCTGAACGTGATAAACTCTAAAACTACTGAACGGATTTTCAAACAGTTTTCACCAATGGACGGAATGATTCATGCGAAAGGTTTTAGTGTATAATTCATTAAGGTTTTATGTAAATTGGCTGAAATTTGACGATTATTGTTGAAGAAGTCGGAAAAAATCATGCCGACTGGGAGCTTTACTGGCGTGCGCTGCCTAAACCAAAAAAGATACATCAAATTTATGTTATACGGTATTGTTTATCTTAAAAAGTACAACAAAAAAATCTTTCATAGCATATGTCTATCTTCTAAAGATGACCCACAATAACCAGTTTTGTCTTTCAGAATTTGATAAAAATTTAATTGTTATTTCCGAAGCTTTTTTGACCGGTATAGTATTAATCCTTATCCAAAAAAATATGTTATTTAAATTGGGAATTTAATTAAGATTAAAATATGCCTGTTATTCATGCAATTTAAATGAATAGTTTAAAAGATATCACAGTTTCAAAATTACGCGGAGCAACGCGGGCGCAGCAGTAGGAGTCAATGACGTTTTCCGCTGTTATTTATTAGGTATAAAATCTCGGTAGTACGTTCCCATGGGATATTTTCCGACATCCACGCGGGCGAAGCCGCGGTCAAAAGCTAGTATTTATATAAATATAAGTATATGTAAACAAATCGTTATTATAGCCGATTTCGATGAAAGTTGCAATAAAGGGGTTTACGGGGCGTATTTCCAATCTATACAAGGCCAGAACGCAGCCATAGGAAACTGCTCGCGTATACATTGTAATGCTGTTTTTAAATCTGTGATTACAATGTATACACGAATTTTGCGTATTGCTGGTGTATAGTTTGTAACGTGGACAAGCGCGTCCTGGTTCCAAACTATACTACATCACTTACGCCTGATAAGAGTTTTAAAGATATAGTCTATAAAAAAAGAAAAGAACAAAGGTGTGAACTGGGTGAAATGACTTAGGTTAGGTTAGGTTAGAACTGTGACCAACCACGAGCGAGCCGAGCGAGCGCTACTTCCACGTTGCTCGCAGCCAGGTAGGCTATTTAATATTAGCGCAAGGTGCATTACCTCGCAAACAAGTTGGTTACCTGTTCACAATTTCTCGCAATCTAAACTCGATTAGCCCGTATGCGTACTGGCACTGTATACTATGGAATGAGGTAGTTAATTTGGTCACTACGAAGTATACGCGAGTATTTGCGTACTACTCTTGTATAGATTGGAAGACCTTAGTAAAAAAGTGATTTCCAATCTATACGCGAGCAGTTTCCTATGGCTGCGTTCTGGCCTTGTATAGAATGGAAAGACGCGTTTACGGGGGCGAAAAATCGATCTAGCTAGGTCTCATATCGGGTAAAATTCGTTTTCTCATCGTTCGCCCAAAGTTTAGAACAAGATATTGAATAAGGACATGAGAATAATGACATTAGAATAATGCTATGGCAGCATGGAATTAGTAAGTACCAACTATCATGGCAGTACGGAATTAGTAGGTACTATACATGGATGAATTTTCCTATACTATTAAATGAGCATTCTCTATTTTCACCAGAGCAGAGCTCGGTCGCCCAGGTACAATTATCTAAAATTGCAACAAGAATTTTAGTATATCAACCTTTTTTCACTGCAGGACGTTTTCATTGGACATGTCACAGTGATTCTTCTAACAACTCAATCTATTCGGATTGGCCTCGTTCGTGAGCTTTACGAGTAGGAACAGTTTAAGGTCCCCCGAGACTGCCCTGCAGTCAATACTTCGGGAGCCACTTCCAGTTTGTAACCAATGGGATCTTGAATGTTAGAATAGTTACGAGTTCAAACATGAAGGGTATGTATATAGGAAATTATTAATTGGACAGCATAAATTGGCATTTTAACAGCTATTTCTAGGCCCCCAGACACTATCAGTAATAATGACATTAATATTACTGTCATTCCTTCCAAAATACAATCATAATCTATAAAACGAGCAATATTTGTATGTATATACAGCGTAGTGCTTTAATGGTGACATTAATTTAACACACGTATACGGATTCGTGTTTTCTTTTTACGAAGATATTTCAATTTCATAAAACGTTATTATTGATCAACATATTTTAAATTTTCTAAAATAGCATCTTGGTGCTACCTGTACTTAACAACTGTATTGCAGAGATCATTTACCGGGATCACGGATAATAACATCGCGTCAGTGAAAATAAAACGAATAACGTGCAAAGAAAAGGTGAATTGAAGGAAAGGGAGAGCCCTATGTCGGCGAGCGTTTGAATATTTTAATTTTTCTATTAACGAATATTTTTTCTTATTATATTTTTGTGATTACTGGCCACTAGCCCTACCCGTGTGTTAAATTAATGTTGCTATTGTAGCGGCACGTTGTACATTTTTTTCTATATAAATTTGTACCTACTCACGTTCTCGAAATCGGCTCTAACGATTTCAATTAAAGTTGCAATATAGGGGTTCACGGGGGCGAAAAATCGATCTAGCTAGGTCTCATATCTGGGAAAATTTGTTTTCTCTGTATTTTTACCCGAGCAGAGCACGGTCGCCCAAAGTTTAGAACAAGACAATGAATAATAACATGACATTATTGACATTAGAATAATGATCATGGCAGCATGGAATTAGTAAGTACCTACTATCATGGCAGTATGGAATTAGTAGGTACTATCCTATACTATTAAATAAGCATTCTCTATTTTCACCCGAGCAGAGCTCGGTCGCCCAGGTACTTGACGTAAAAATATTAAAACATTTAGATCACATCATCATTACAATGTCAGTAGTAATGACATTACTTGAATATAATGTCATTATTACTGAAAGTGTCTAGATCGCTATTATAAATAATCTTCACTTTGTTTGTTCACTGCCTCGTTGGTCTAGTGGTCGCAAGCGCTACTGCTGAGCATGAGGTCCTGGGTTCGATTCCCGGGTCGGGCAAAGTGTTATTGGGTTTTTCTATCTGAAATTTCTCAATAGCAGCTCGGAGTCTGGATTTGTGCCCGGTTGATGGCAATAGGCTCGCCCCCTATTACATGGGACTTAAACATAACTGGTGAAATGTGGGTCTACCTGCTACAGGGACACCTCTGCCCAACCCTTCGGGGAAACAAGGCGTGATGTTATGTGTGTGTGTGTGTGTGTTGTTTATTCATTTTGGTTCTTATTAAATTACATTTTTAAATATTTCTTAAAATAATAGACAAAACAAACAAAACAAAACAAAACAAAACATACAAAACAAAACAAAAACATACAAAACATTTAAAAATATAAAAAAATAGAGGTCCGCCGGTGCCGGGAGCAAGGTCCAAGCTACCGGTGGTTAGGGCTGCAGAGACAGAAACCTCCTCACAATGCGAGCCGTATCGAGGAGTACTGCCTTCTGAATCAGGCGCTTGATCCAACCGCCTAACGAAAGCCTCGAGAGATGTTGGTCGAGGCTTTCAGCGATCAGGCCATTAGCCGTTACGACAATCGGCACAATGATAGCCGAGCTCACATTCCAAATGACAACAACCTCGTGTGCTAAGTCGAGATATTATATTTGTTTCTTTTTCTCAGCTTTCACGAGGTTCTCGCCATGTGGAATGGTAACAACGACTATCATAGCGCGGCACGCTAATCGATCTATCACTACTATATCAGGCTTATTTGCTACAATAGTCCTGTCAGTAATGATAGACCGATCCCAGTACAACGTGATATGGTCATTTTCGAGAACTGGGTCGGACACATACTTGTAATACGGTACCTCAGAGTCCACAAGTTTATATTTCAAAGCAAGTTGCTGGTGAATAATCCTAGCCACTTGGTTATGTCTGTGCAAGTACTCGCCGTTAGCTAGACGCGAGCAACCAGAGATAATATGTCTGATGGACTCACCCGGACGATGGCATGCCCGACACACGTCAACCGTACCGTCCTTCATAATATGTCTCCGGTAATTATTCGTCAAGATAACTTCGTCCATAATTGCACAGACGAAACCTTCGGTTTCCCCGAAAAGGTCACCGAAACGTAGCCAGGATACGGACGCTAAGAAATCTACACCGGGCTCATGAAGAGCCCGATAGAAGCGTCCGTGAAGCGCCTTGCTTTGCCATACCTCCTTGCGGTCATCTGTAGTAAATACTACAGGTTTGCGCCAGTTCTCTTTAGCCATGGAGAGCGGGGTGAGCCCGTTGTCCACTGCGACCACATCACGGTGCATACCCACATCGGCTTTAAGAAAGTATTCCCTGAGGCTGCACACCTCGCGGTTGTGGGGGTCTTCGCATTTAAAAAGCCTCGACCCCCGCGCTTCCGCGGGATGTACAGCGGGTGTACTCATCACCGATGAACGTGGGTGATGCATCCGGTTTGCGGTCAGGAGTGTACGGACCCTTCTGTCCAGGGCGTCGAGTTCGGTCTGAGTCCATTTGAGTATGCCGAAAGAGTACATCAAAACCGGCATGACCCACAACCGTTGAAGGCGCGCACCTTGTTTCCCCCTGAAAGAAGACTATTTAATACCTTTTTCAGGCGACCAAAGAAGCGCTCCTTCAACGATTGCTTCATGTCAGCAACGTTGATGCCTAACGCTTCTGATATACCCAAATACTAAAGCATCTAAAGTGTATAGAATCCGAGAGTTGAGTTCCCTCGGATTCCATAATCTCCCCTCGCTTTACATGCATGACGGCACATTTGTCCACACCAAATTCCATCCTGATGGCTCTACTAAATGTTTCAGTTACCTTCAGTAGCTCCATCAGTCGCAATTTGTTGGGGGCAAAAGTTTTAAGTCATCCATGTAGAGGAGGTGAGATATGACCTAACCACCTCTCCTCAACCGATAGCCTAGACCTGAATCCTCGAGCAGTGTGCTAAGAGGATTCAGGGCTAAGCAGAGCCAAAGTGGACTTAAACTGTCGCCCTGGAATATTCCCCGTTTAATCCATACAGGCTCATCATTCCCCTGGATCTGTCGACATCCTGGATAGCGAAGGACCGTCCTCCATTGCCCCATACACGACATCAGGAAGGTGCGCAGAGTTGCATCTATCTTGTACAGCTCCAGCACCCTCATGAGCCATGTATGTGGCAGTCGTAGGCCTTCTTATAGTCTATCCAGCATGTCGACAGATCCTTGCGGGATCGACGAACCTGTTGGCTTATGGCCATGTCGATGAGGAGAAGCTCCTTAGTCCCGAGGGACCCGTTCCTGCATCCATTTTGAGAGGCTGATATGATTGAATTACTGTCAATGTGTGTGTTAATTTTCGTTCTCAAAATGGATGTAAGAAGTTTATAGACCGTCGACAAACATGTGATCGGTCTATAATTCTTGGGTTCCGCGGGACTACCTGACTTATAGAGCAGGTGAGTAACGCCTGTTGTTAGGAACTGCGGTAGCGACCCAGTCTCTAGGGATGATTGAAATTGAGATGCCAGGCGAGTGTGCGAACTACTCAGCCATTTTAACCAAAAGTTGTGCAGTCCGTCCGGTCCCGGTGATTTCCAATTCGGTAACGGACGGACTGCTCTGGCTACGTCTAATGGCGTGATTAGTACAGCATCCATTTCTGGTATAGTTTCACACACTCGCTCGACATCCTGCATCCAGCCAGCCTCAATGTGACAGACGGGCGCCGACCAGATGCTGCGCCAGAATGCACTGGTGGCAACATCATCCGGGCGGCACACGTCTGTCGCATTTTGTTCAGGTCGCTCCCAAGCTTTATATACCCACCTCTCATCGCTCTGGAAGATGCGATTCTGTGTGTATCGGTCAACCCGCCGCTTATACCGCCGAATACGGCTCGCCCATGCACAAACTTTCTGTTTCAGGAAGTCGATGCGCTCTGTGACACGAGACATGTATTCTTGAGGACTGATTCCAGTCCCCGAGAATGCCCGCCTTACAAAGCGCATCACTCGTGGTCGTGTATTTCCCTCCCTGAAGCAGTATAGTTTGCCGATGAGTGACCTGGCCCCATCGATACGACGCTCGATTCTGCACTGCCAGGCTGGTACGGCTGGTTTGGGTCGAGTAGCTCCGTCACAGTTTGGAAATTTGACGTTAGCTAAACGACATGCCGCAACAGCCGCGCAATACAGGATCGAGTGTGTATCAATGAGATCCTCGCTGCTTTCGAAAAAAATCGTAAGCTGCGAGTCCAAGGCACACCAGCGCCCTATTTTTTTTTGTGCATGGGTAGGCGTGGTAATCGGGGTCTAAGATCAGTCGGAGTGTACCTATACTCACGAAACGCATCCTCCAGTGCGCTCCTCAATCGGACGTTACACTGGCTACTTACTGTGGCAACCCTATCATCCTCCTCTCTTCAACACCATGATTAAACCGCGGCGGGATTGCATCAATATTTGACGTTTGTGCCGCGGTTTGTGTTTGAGTTGAGACGATGTCTATGTGATGTGGCTACTCAGTACCTCTGAGCGCAGCCTATCAAGTGCAGCATCGTCCAACCTATGATTGCGTTGGATGACACGCACCTGATCCGACAGCCGTTGGGCCGAGACGTTGACGGTTGGCTCTAGTTCCTGAAACAGAGACAGCATCCTAACACGGTACGCAGTGAGGTTAGTTCCTCCCTCTGTAGACCCGTAATATGCGCGCATGACGTTCTCGTTCATAGACTGAGTCCATCTCATGCGCTGCACACAACCACCGGCAGCGGGGACTCGGCTCGGGGCCGGTTGGCCCCTAAGTCCCAAGCTCCTCGGTAGCCGGCCTCTCCCCTGCCGACGTACAAGTGTTGGCGACGTCGGCGGGGAAAAATACTCGTCGCTCGAGCTCGACGCAACTACCGCGGCCGGTGTCGTCACAGCGCTCACAGTGGGGCTGGGTACCGGCGGCGGCGAGGCGGAGCTGAGCGACGAGTCCGGAGGTGGTGGGCGTACTAATCGTGCTGCCGATCTCGTCAACATTTAGTGTTTGTTCCAATTTTTCTTGATTTTATTGGAGGTGACATCTGTCATGTCAACTCCGCTATGGCATTTTTTGAATATGGTCTATTATTTCTATGGTCATTTTTATCTTTTTTCGGTTTTATTTAGATTTTTAGGCTTTTACACTTGTTTTCAGTTTCCGATGTTAGTAAAAACTGCGTCAAAAATAAATATAACTATGAAAATTGGGAGAACATTTTTTGAGATGTGTTGACGTTCTTAATCTTCACTATTATTATAAAGAGAAAAGATTTGTATTTTTTCACCGACTTCCAAAAAGGAGGTTCTATGTTCGTAGCGAATGTTTTCGGAAGTCGGTGAACGAAAATTCAAAACCAAAGTCACCGACTTTCGAAATTAAACTTATTTTCGTTTTGTAGTAGGTAGGTATTTTTTTTGGAAGTCGCCTTTTTTTTTTTATAACACGTTTTTGTTTGTAACGAATAAACTCAAAAACTACTGGACAGAATTTGAAAATTCTTTCACCAGTAGAATGCTATATCATTACTGAGTAACATAAAGATATCACGCGGGTAAAGCCGCTGGCGGAAGCTAGTGACGTATGAATGGCGTTATGCAATTTTATCTCAGGAATGACAACGCAGATAGGTACGACGCTTCTGGTGGGTATTGCAGAAGCCATGTGGTGGTGGTGGTAACTTACCCAATAACATCATCATCATTTCAGACGAAAGACTTCCACTGCAGGACATAGGCCTCCCTCAAGCACCGCCACTCCGACCGGTTCTGTGCTTCTCGCATCAAGCGGATTCCTGCGGCCTTCACCAGGTCATCGGTCCATTTCTACACTACGTCTTCCAGTACGCGGTTGCCACTCCAGAACCTTTCGGCCCCATCGGCAATCTGTTCTGCGAGCAATGTGCCACTTAAGTTTGGTAATTTTTCCCATTATCATAAAAAAATCACAATTAATTTATGTTCAAGAGTACCTACATAAAATGACGGTCTTATCGCTAAAAGCAACATCTACCAGACAACCTGGTAATCGTTTTACCAACACTCAAAAAATTACATTGTAAAAGTGCTGTTACCAAATTATCGAAGATTTTTTTATTATCTTAAGATTTATTTAGTCTTTTACTCAGTAACCAACCAAAACAGATGCAATCACTCAAACTTGAATCGCCAATCATTCATTTATGTCAGTATCAATCATTCGTCAGTATGGGGGTACATTGACACATGTGCGCATATCAATTTTGAGGCAGTTCGGACATGGCAATTTGTCGTGTATATTGGATCGGATTTTTATCGGAGTCCTTTTAAAAATAGTAGACTAGTCAGACTCGTAGACAAGCTGGAGTCTACAAAAAGTGGTTAGTTGGTTATCCTAGCTGGCTGGGAAATAATAATTTTCAAACATGCTTGGAAATTCAGGTATTATTTTGACAACTTTCTTTGAAATAAATCGAAATTGCTGCACTGGTCGAATACATCCGAGCGCCCGGCCGGTAATGTGTGTATTTAAATTCATATCTGTCGTGTTTAGCGGCCAAATAAATTATTATGAAAACTCATATCTGTCGTGTTATTTAAAATTAAACGATCTTTTAACTTCAACACATCATGGGAACCAAGGAGGTTACTTATCAAAGATATTATTTAAATTTCGATTTGGCTTGCAAATAGAGCTGTTTATAGTAAAGAAGAAACAAATGAACATAATACAAAGTTATCGCTGTTCGTCATTGATTCTGGAATTTATAATTAATTTACTCAGTTTGAATTTCCGCAAATTATTTGAGGAAAGTGCTATACAAGCCTTGGCCGCAACCAGGCGTTGATGGATTCACGTATGTGTGCCTCGGCCCACATTTTCACGATCGTCCATCAATGCCCTTGTTGTAAGCCGCGACAGTAATGTACTATTTTCGAGTAACTGTACTGGTCTTTATAAATAAAATAAATATTAAATATACTTTGTAGGTAGGAGATACCTACAGAAGCAAAAATTTTGCTAGGAACGAGTTTGTTGTTCGTTGTCATAAGTTAAGTGTAAGATTTTTAAATGTTTATGAAGATTTTGTTCATCATCGTGGTAAAAAAGTCATGTCTCAATTTTATTCTGGCTATTTTATAAGAAAAATGAAATGAAAATTTAATAATCTGTCAAGAACATAGCAAGCAATATAATTATTATATCAGCTAATGACGTAATAATGACGCCAGTATGATAATTTCAAAAGAAACTTTTTCAATTTATTTAAGGGTAGTTTTTAATCATTTTACCTTCAACAAAAATAAGATTTAACACTGCCTTAACAGAAGAGACTTAATTCAAAACAAAAAGACTCTAAAACCGACAAAACAAAAGTGAATCCTTTACGACTATAGTAAAAAATCCTCTAGAGCTCCGACTGACACATTAATTGCCTTTAGACAACGAACGAAAAACGTAAAAACGTTCGTCTCTTTAAACTTCAAAAAGCTCTTTGACGCGAAACCCTTTGACGTTCGACTAAACAGCACAAAGTTCCCAACTCCGGCGCTAAAAGCAGATTACAATCAGTAATTAAAACATGGTTTCGATCATGGCTTTAAGAATTACCGGGATATTCTACCACTTATATTAATGCGCTTGAAGTATTGGAAACTAGATAAAGAATAATAGTTCATTTTAATGGGTGAGTCTTATCTGACTTTTTTGTGAGGAGAAAATTTTCTTAGCGTGTTTTTAATGTCGGGAAAATTTATAGTTGGTCGGGTATCTATGATTTCGTTTTTTAGTTCGGTAGTTTGGTCAGAGAAGGCAAAAGAGAGGAGGACAGTAGGACAGAAAAGATAGGTAGAAAATAAAAATCGCCAATCTTTTTGTCTGACTGTACGTTGGATCACAACAGCGTGCATTCTGAAAGTGGACAACGTCGCATGAAGATGTCAAATGGAAATATGAAATATGCAAATATCAACTAGTGAACTAAAATATTTATTATGAAATGCAGTAATTAATATCGTTACACATTATGTAGGTACTTTTAATTTTTTTTTAAGTATTTGAAAACTTTCCAATTGCTTTTTTTACACCTAAGCGGTTACAGCATCAAATTCAGTGTTATGATTGCAATTCATTATTAATATTCTAGTTCACTAATTAGCGATATTTCATATTTCCATACAGTAATATTGTTAAATTAATCAAAACAGGTAAATATTTGACAGCTATTTGCGATGTTGCTAACTTTTAGAATTGCTCTTAAGAAGTGTTTAAAAAACAATATTTTCTCAGACTATTTTCTAGTGTGCCTATTCGTTAACGCTTGCGTCACCGGCACAGCTAAATCAACAATACCGAAATCTTACAATGTATCTCCAGATTTATCCAGTATTGATAGTTCCGAAACCCACTCCAGGAAGATTTACATTCCAAACAAAGTCCGTGTAGGTCTATTCCAATATGGCCGAACCACTTCCAGCGACACTCCTGCAGTTTGTGCAGTATCACGTACTACATGACTCATGCACGGTCCTCGAGTCTAAACAAACGTAGTACATTTTGGAGGGAAAGCGTCTGGTGACGTTTTTAGTGGGCACGAAAAAATTCGATATGTTTTCGACCTGTGTCATCTTTTTGTGTCAAATGTTGAACTTTGGATACTTTTTTTTAGGTTTAGTTTCTATATTTAGAAGGCAGTGGTGGGTAAAGGCACATAATAATATTATACAGAAGGCGCACACCGTATTTTAGGTATAAAGCTACAAGAACGCGGCGGGCTCGTCCTTGTCGGGCCAATTCAATGAGCGTAACGTTGTAAGAAGATATAAGAGTTATGCGATAGAAAGAGAGGCAACTTCTAGGTGAATACAACTGTAGGTAATTAGCGCTGTGCGACCCAAATTGCACTTTATTGTGTCATTGCAAGAGTCGCTTTTTATTTTAATGATTTTGCGTAGTGAACCATTGGTACTAATCTGTGGTAGAGGTACAGATTGTTAAGAAAATTTACACCCTACGGCAACTTGTTGTGTTATGGCCATTCCGTACAACTGTCGAAGAATGGCAGTTGTGATTTGAATATACGAACAATTTGAGTTGGTAGGTAGTCACTTTCCCTAATAATTAATTTCCCTGACTTTGCAATTATTTGAAAGTGTTGTTTTGATCGTTTTATTCCTGAATGGAAGCCCTAAATGGGTTTATTGTTTTATTGTGCACGTCTCTAGATCTTACTGTTTTCTGTTGAAAATTTTCTTTGTATATTTGTACCAAGAAACTATTTATTTTACGTTGTTTACAACCCTTTATCCTTAAACGAGGAAAATTGCTCAATAAATAGCTACTTGGAAACTTCTAATAATATAGACATTGCAATATTATTGTTTCCGAGTATCCGGTATGCGGAATGTTCGGTTATCCGGACGCACATTCCACTGACCAACGGTTTATTGAAACGTTTATTTTCGATGTCAACATTCAATATAATGATCAAAATATGAAAACAAAATATATAAACATCACATCATGAGCTGCTTGGTCCATAATAATAAAATAAAATAGGCGCCGCGCAATGATAGTTACCGATGTTACCATTCCACATGACGAGAACCTCGTGAAAGCTGAGAAAGAGAAACAAATAAAATATCTCGACTTAGCACACGAGATTGTTGACATGTGGAATGTGAGCTCGGCTATCATTGTGCCGATTTTCGTAACGGCTAATGGCCTGATGGCCGAAAGCCTCGACCAACATCTCTCGAGGCTTTCATTAGGCTGTTGGATCAAGCGCCTGATTCAGAAGGCAGTACTCCTCGATACGGCTCGCATTATGAGGAGGTTCCTGTCTCTGCAGCCCTAACCACCGGTAACTTGGACCCTGCTCCCAACACCGGCGGACCTCTATTTTTTTATATTTTTAAATGTTTTTTTAATTCTTTTATTTTAAGAAATATTTAAAAATGTAATTTAATAAGAACCAGAATTAATAAACGAACAGATAAAATAGTAATACCAGCTTATTATTGCCCCACTGCAGGGAAAAGGTTTCTTCTCATACAGAGAAGCTAAGCCTTTTTTATTTTATTTTATTAATTCAATGTATAATTTTATTAAAGTGAAAACTTCTTTAGGCGCGTTGGGCATTTTTTAGATGGAAAAAAACAATTGAACTCGCGACACTGTTACCAACACCTCATTAAAAGTATTTCCTGCACAGTAAAATTGTTCAAGTTTTCACTTCTGTTGGCACTCCCGGAGTGCCACTGTTTTATTGTAAAGTATCGTTCTATTTCTTTTTCCAGCTAATTTGGGACTACATAGATAAAACCTTACGTTCAGATTCTGAACCATGCATAAATCAGCCTATAATGTTCCCACTGCTGTACACAGGCCTCCTCTCTGTGAGAGGGAGTGGGCCGTAATCCACCACGCGGGCCCAGTGCGGGTTTTTAGATGTCACACATGTCTTCGAATTCTTGGTTCTAGGACATGCCGGTTTCCTCACGATGTTTTACTTTACCGTTTTGAGAGCAGTGGTGAAGTAATAATTTACACTAAGTAAAGCACCTATCAGGATTCAAACTTACTACCTACAACTCCTAAGTCGCGACCGCAACCACGGGGACACCACTGCTCTTTATTTATTTATTACAATATTATACATTTCTATATATTTTCTCGTAACAAAGTTCTTTAAAATTGTAATACTGAAAATGTAATACTGAAATTGAAATACACGCTGTATATAAACAGTTCATCCACAGTATAAACATTCCGCATCAACTTCACGGAGTTTGAACTAATTAAATTACAACTTTAACGGCCAACTGATATCATATTCCTAGTTCAGAAAGCTCAAAACTTATACAACCCTGCTGGTCAGTACATATAAATAGCATTATAAATTTTAAAGTCACTTTTCGTGTCTGTTTGTGTGACCGCGTTGTTCTTCAAAGCCATGCAATGGATTTTGATGCGATGTTCATCATCATTAAAATTTAGAGAATTTATTCCAGAAACTGTGTATGTGTAATCAATTTTTTTTACAAGTATATCGCACTTCTGGGATACAGGCTTATAATCCATACATTCAAAATCAAATCAATACAAACAAACATACAAATAAATAAAATTTAAGTTTCTGTTTGTCATGTCAAAATAACAGCATTTTTTTGTCTCTCTGTCTGTTTGTTTAAGCTAATCTCCGAAACGGCAAGACTGATTTAGACGGGTTATAAGGAATAACTTAGGCTACTTTTATTTAAAAAAAACAATTACGGTCCACATGTATGAAGCCGCGAGCAGCAGCTGATACATTATTAAAATTAAACTTACAATTTTTTTTTATTTTTTGTGAAATAGTAAAAACCGTGCAAAGGAGGGGTGGTTCGCTAGTCTTTTATATACTTAGTTTTAAGTTGTTTATATTTATAGCATGTAATAACATCAGCTTCCTTCTCAGGTTTCTTAGGATATACGAGTATGTGAGAAACATAGATATGAATAAACATGGTACTTTACTGTTACTAAGTCTTCTACCAACTTGCAAAGTAAATTTATTTATTTATTAAAAAACCAACTTATACTAACACACCACACATACAAGTTATAGGTCAATATTTATCAGTAATTATAATTACACATACAATCATAAAATTAGATTAAATTACATAAAAGTAGACAAAATTTGTTGAAATTAAATTAAATTAGTCAAGATTAGGCAAAATTAGATTAAATTAGACAAAATTAGATAAAATAAGATATAATTGGGGTGAAATTTTTTTAATAAAATTATTAATAATTATAAACATTAATTTATTCATTCTGATATTGTACTGGGAGCGGCAATAGATTCCAGATATCGTGTAGCAGTGTTCAGGAATCTCAGTTCAGTACTCGTGAAGACATCTGAGGATTCGTCATATAGCAAAATGTTGTTAATATGAGTTAGCGCTAAGTACAATGGACTGGCCTTGAGGGTTATGGCACTGGTTTGAGGTATTGAGAATAGAAGACGCTGGCGAGGGCGTAGTGTGTGTCTAATGGGTAGTGAGATGTTAAAGGAGATGTGCTGTAGTAAAAATGAATTGAAATGGGTACCACGAATTAGTCGGATGAAATTCTAGGATTTGTGTTATAATAGCAATCTGCTACTGCAAGAAATCCCTCAATATCTTGTGGCGGTATTTACATCGCCACATGCGTAGGTACTACGGATCACACTGATGTTACGCAAGTTCTGCATCGCGCAAGCAGGGTTTGCCGCATGACAACTACTATACAATGATATTTTTTTAAGTGTATTGGTCCGATTATTACGGTACCTCAAAAAATATTGATGAATAAGTGATATGAAATTACAGACAAAATTAAAATATTCCAGGTTCATCATCTGCTCTGCCTTTCCCAACTGTGTTGGGGTCTGAAAATACTGGTATTCAGCTGCATTCGGTTAGACTGGAAGCCAACCCCAACATAATTGGGAAAAGGCTAGGCAGATAGATGATGATGATGAATTAGCGTAGAATGCTATATTATCACTGAGTAACATAGGCTATAATTTATGCAGAAATAACGCGGGCGAAGCCGCTGGCGGAAGCTACTTGTCTTTAAAGAATTTAATCATCATATCTGGTTTGCTCAAGGCAGTTTAGCGATTTTAGACCATATTGGTCTATGTTACTTCTCGATTGTAGTGATGTGTCATAAACTTGGTAGGTAAGTACAGTCGAACTTGTGATAGCATTGCCAACCTAAGGTTGAATGTCACTTGCACGTTATAAACGATAAGTTATATTTGGCTATTATGTATGACAGTTAGTTATTGACCTTTCTGAAGAATCAATTTACTGGGAATTGATTTCAAAAGTGATAAAACAATGAGACGTCATCAACATTCTATCTCCCAATAAAAATAGAATATCCTAACTTAGTTAAAACTATTAGCAAATTAAAACATGTCGTCAAAAAATTCATCTGCGTCGCTGTCGACTGGTAATAAAACTCAAAACTCAATGCATTTATTTCAATTAAACCGGTTACAGGCACATTTGAATCGTCACAGAGTCGGTCAGTTAGTCAGAAAGTTGAAGCTAGTTGCCCATTCCAAAACGTAGATCTCTATGGAGAAGAACTGGCAATAAACTCTAAGGACACTCCTTTAAATATAGATATTACAAAATCCTGGGTATATTATTCTTGTTGCTTCTATATGAGAGAACAAAAACAGTGTGATTCTTTATAATGTGCATATATCGAAATGAGGGAATCTATGCTTAATTATATCAAAGGAAAAAGATTTTAAAAAATGACTTGTTTTTTTTTTTTTTTTTATTTCTCTTTGGCATCTTATTGATAAATTTTACAGTTGTTGTAAAAATTTATGAAAAAAATACAGATTTTTGCTAAACAAACATGTTTATTTTCAATTGAGGGTAGTTTTTTTTCTCAATTTTCATTTTATGAGGACGCCTAATTACTTCTAATCATTATGGAGTTTGTTTCATCGCGATAGATGATTTAGTTTAAAAGTTACACCGTTTTGTTACCTTTTTTTTTAATTCCATAAAAAGTATTAAAAAAATATTTAGATATTTTAAAATATTTTGTCAGTCGTTAAAATTAAGCATAGATTCCCTTATTTCGATATGAGCACATTATAAAGAATCACACTGTATCTACCCAAGAGACAGAATCTTCCAATTAGAAAAAGTCACACTGCTACTCTTCTACCTTATCAAATATAAAACCAATATATCTCTATACAGCAATACATTTCCACTATATACTAACCTAATCATATAATAAGCCCGAGTAAAGCCGGAGACACACCGGCGCGCTGAATTATTGATCAGTGTGCCTTAGAGAGTGCACGGTCTAAATGGCGTCGGATTTTTGTTCCTACAATATTCACTGAAAGAGATTAGCGAAAGCATTGAGACGAATACCCGGTAGGAAGATACCTAGGAAGGGTAATCTTATGGGATTAAGGAATATTAGAGGAAAGATTTCTTTTCGACCTTCTGAAAGGGTATTAATTTGGGAAGTTTTTTGTTGGGCTATATTTATGTTTGGGCTATTTAATGGGTTTGCGAATTTAGTATAGAACTTATTTTTTATTGAGTGGCCAATTTCTTTTTGTATTTTTACATTTTAACGGTGATTCGATGTTTATTTTCATATTTGTTCATTTAAACCCGTTTTTACTAACATTAGCCATAAGTGTTAGTGAAAACAGAAATTTGTGGTATACCAATGCTAAAATCTGCTACTATTTTTAGTGTACCAAAGTAGTCGATGAGTGAAAAAAGGCTGATACTACGCCCCATCTGAAAGAAAATGGTCACCCATAAATTCGGCAAGAAGAAAAATTTGAGGTTGAAATATAATATCTAGATGTCCCCTTAATTTCACCGAAACCTTTCAAACTGGTATTTGGCAATGCTGATTGATAGCAGAAACAGAGTGGTGGTTTTGTAATTGGTTTTCGACAACAACTATTTATTAAGCTATTGCATAGCTTTTATCGCGGGCTTTGAGCGCGGCGACCGAATCTAGAAATTCCGTAACGGAACGTAATTTTTGTTTTATGTCATCACGTCATCATCCCAAGTGTAGCGTTGACAAATAGGAAGTATGGAGGTTACAAATGCTTTGCAATAGCTTTACCGCGGCAGTCCCCGAGTGCCACATGTTTTTTTTATTTTTTCATTTATTTAAGTATATAAACTTTATTGTATACCACAAAAATACATAACTTCACTTACATTGAAACTATCTAAGGATTGGGTTTAGAAAAGTGCCGCCTCGCTAGAAAGAATGTGAGGTTATTTAGGGGTTCTATAGGGTCTCTTGAACACAACATTTTTTTTTTCCGGAGGTGCATTCTTTTACAATTTTTTTTTTAGGTAAGTTTAAAATAATCTACTTATTTACGCACCCCGGCTCGGTTTAAAAGAGTGTCCATGGAATTTCTTGCCCGTTCTTCTCCATAGAAATCTACTACGCTTTGGAATGGGCAACTAGCTTCATCTTTCTGACTGACCGACCCCTTGACAGTTAAAAAGTGCCTGTAATTGGTTTACTTGAGTCTGAGTTTTGAACCTTCGGTTGAAAAAGAAGTTACGAGGTCCACTATACATTCCTGAAACTTTTATAGGAATTCAAACTTCTGCTAGCATTAGATAAAAATACAGTTTCCTTAAAAGCCAATGTAATTTAACAGTAGAAGTTCTTTCTACATTTTATAGTAGGTGTAATTTCAAGGGATTCCAACATGTGGGTATCGTTGTAGAAAATTGTGTTAACTTCAAAGTCCGTATTAGCAATTGTCTTGCACTTTACCAGATTGCTTTACAATCAACTAACAGCTCTAACAACTAGTTGTTTTACTTTAATCTTCATTAGGTACCAATGCTCGTTTTAAGAATGTTTGCAATATTCATAGAAAATATACGGAATATACAACCGGGATAAAGTGATGAAAAAGAAGGGTTCCGTACCACCGCACAATATTTAGCAAAAACCGCCGAAAAAAACACGTTTCTTGTATTGGGACCCATTATACTTTTGCTGTCATCATTTCATCTCTGACGTGTACATAATATAGACTACTATCATAAAGAGATTTTTTTTTAATGAATAAACTAAAAAACTACTGCACCGATTAAAAAAAAATATTTCGTGGTATGAGGAACAGGGTGTAAAGTTCACTCATCCACCATAGAAAAGGGAGGATCCTCCGACCAGACGGTTGTTGTGTCTGGTGGGCAACTGCCCGTCGGTTTGAAATTGAAATCTTTTATGTATGTCGATGGTTTGGTAAACTTTAACTGCGCGATACAGGATTTGTGTGACGTCATGTCTATGATGCGTAGTTCGTATGTGGTGGTGTAACCGCTACAAATATTTCACCAGTAGAATGCTATTATTATCACTGAGTAACATAGGCTAATTTATAAAGATATCACGCGGGCGAAGCCGCTGGCGGAAGCTGGTAAGAAATAAAGAAGGAAAGAAAATACATTTGTTTGCCGTAAAAAAAAAAACAATAATGTCGTTGCGTCGTTGTTCACTTCTGAAATTCGTGGAAACTTCAGTTCTAGCTACAGTTTAGTATGTCGATATCAATGTAGTCGCGACTAAGAAAGCGGAATGGATCTAGATTTCCCGAAACCTCTCGTAAATCCCACTGCAGCGGGTTCCGTCACAACAAATACTATTAAGACGTCTACTGAGGACTCACATTAGGCTGCCTTTCCACTAGAGATGTGCGAGGTGCGGCGAGCCGAAGTTACAAAACTATGATTATAACTAAACAAAAACGTTGAAACCCTAGGGTCGTGGGGTCTGAATGCTCATGGTTTGCTCAATGAAATCTCCAAACGACTGGTCGACTCTTCCCGTGACCCAAGGGCTGAGTTTTACCTTGGCCAGAGGCTAAGCATTGTCATACAACGTGGCAACTCCGCCAGTCTCTTGGGTACATTACCAGTCGACAGCAATGCGGAGGAATTTTTCGACGCCATGTTTTAGTTTGTTAATAGTTTTAGTTATGTTAGGATTTCGTTTTGTTATATGGAAAATATATTGTAGCATTGTGATTAAAAATGTAAGAAACTTGTAAAAGTATAAGTAAAATGTAGTTGAAATGTAGGTATGTAAGAAACTTGTCAAATTGTTGAATTGACGCATGTCACATGTCAGTTTTATTAGATAGGCCCAAAAGCTAAATGGTGTAGAGGAGTGTCTAAGACGTGCTATAAGAATGCGCTTTGTGAGTATGTGCCTATGTAAAAATTAGCTTCGTTGAACCTTTTTCACTCGAGCTTAGTCAAACTACGTTATGAAAATCAAACGATCCTATTTGTTGACATCATATACGTACCTACATCCTTCGCTACATTGCACATCTGTAGTGAAAAGGCAGCCTTAGTATCCCACAAGACATCGGTTGAAAATACTCGGAGAAAAAGATAAGTAAGTAAGAAGAAGCTTAGTTTGAATTTAATCTGAAAGCCCTTTGGATAAGTATTCAATCGTCTTTGCATGAGAGCTTATTTTTTATCTTATGACAACTTTAAGGGAAATAAAAGAAAACTTTTCTTTTACAAATTTTTTATGCCCACTTGTCACCACAAATCACTAAATGCGTTAAAACATAATTCTGTTTTGTCATCTTCAAACAATACAGGGTCAAATAAAATTAGCTAGCAAAACTCCGCAAACGTGATGGTAACGATAATAAATCTAAACAAGACAAAAAAAAAAAAGACTTGATGATTTTTTTTAAATATTTTTTTTTTTGTAAGACGCTGTTTTAAATTCGTTTACCACTAAACGTATTTAATTATTTGTGATGTGACGAAAGTAAGCTAAAGAAAGTTATTTTTAAGACGCAGATTATATGTCAGTGACCTTGAGTGGTTAGCTTGTGTGTTCTGTACTGAGCTCACGTCCTATGTTCAGCCAGTACTGTACTGAGCTCGCGTCCTATGTTCAGCCAGTAATAGGACTCGCCCATCAAGGGTCGCTGTCCCAAATTAGACGCATTATTAATTTTAATTTATTATACATAAAACAAAAGGTATTTTGATAAAACACGTATACTAAAAAATTAATAATTAAATTATTTTTAAAATGGTGAAGGTTTCAGAAAAATACGCTTGATAAATTTTGCGTGATTCTCAGTTTTTTACCCGTGTTAGACATAACTTTACAAATTAATTTCTCTGAGTAATATAAACATAATCTAAAATATTCCTACATAAAGTTATTAAGAAAATGCTCTTATTTAACAAATTTATATTTTTTCCAAATCATTAACAATATTCGTTTAGACGTGATCTTCAGTATAAAACTATTAAAAGGTGGTTATTGTCCCCTTAATTCATTTAATATTATGACATCCTGATAAATAAATAAAAAATTGTAAGATAGATTTATCCATTCAGTCTTTCTCAAATCGTAAAATCCGCGAGTTTACTGTTTTGTTTAACATCTGCAAAATAAAACCCGTTTTATTGATTTATTAGCAAACGTAAAAGAGTAATAAAATTTGACTCTACCAGCGAACAGATGCATTGCCATTAAAAATAAAATAATCTATAAAGGCTGATCCTATTTCAATAAACACGGCTTACGTTTTTGCATAAAATATTCATACTTAATTCGATTCAGTATTCAATAAACATTTTCTATTCTATCAAACTAGTCAAGCTGGATTATGATTTGTCGATTATAATTTATAATTTTTCATCTTATCTCTGCGGCTTTTCTCTCGAGCTAACAAAAAAACATCAAAAAACAACAGAAGAATTATTGAAGTGCTCCTAAATTAAATTATAGTGAAATCTACATCAAAATCATATTAATACTTCTTTTCAGAACTTAATTTTACACGACGAATACTAAATTTTAATTCAGTTTTCACTCTTTTTTGCAATAATATGTCGTTGCTTAAAGTTCTTAACACCGCGGAGTCCAGTGTTGTACAAAAATGAAACAGTATTTTTTTCTCTCCTAAAAAGTTGTGTATTTTGACATCCACGGTGTTAGAACTGCAATAATTAATAGGTAACTATCATTAATTAGTTAATTTATTTCCTACTCCATTGGCCGGTATAATTGTTTGACCTCTATATGATCTTTTCTTTAGTAAAAGATCAATCAATTTTCTGAAAGCATTAAGCAGTAGAGCAGTAGCTAGTTTGATAGTCTTATGAACTACTATAGGATAAAAAGAAGTTATCCTCCTCCTTTGAAGAAACAGAACAACGCTTGAATAAGTTAAAAATACCTACGGAACATTTTTAGGTTGGTATCCTAGAAAGATTTCCAAGCATAAAACGTGATTCATACTAACCAAACTATAATAAAAAATAAAATAAAATTCATTTATTTCGGGTAACTGGGCCCATAGAAGTCAATTTTATAAAACATATCACACTAACAATATATAATACAATAGAATAAAATTCATATTAAATGTCAAAAATTCAAAATAAAATAAGACATTATTACAATTAAAATTATACAATTAAAATAATACAATCAAAATAATACATACAAAGACACACACAAGGATTAATAATGCCTGACAAACGGCCTTGCCGGAATATGCCTGCTGCAGCAATGCAGCATGCAGGAGCAGTCCAGCCTGTCAGCAATCATCGCCAGGACTGTGTTGGAGCTGGCCCGTACTTTGCGCACCAGAGAGATGCTCCGCCTGCGCATAGTCGCGTAAAAACAGGCGGTACGCTCCTCCGCGAACATACCCGAGGCGCTGCAGAACCGAGGCAGCCCCATCACAATCCTAAACGCATTATTATAGTGAACGCGTAGGTTGCTATAGCACTTCTTTGTGTAACGAGCCCACAGGCTGCAGGTGTACAGGGATGTACAATACGCTCTAAATAGTGTCACCTTCACCCTCCCTGAACACCTAGCAAACCTGCGGGCTATCATGTTGGCTCGTATCGAGAGCGACCTCCACTCTCTCTCTAATGTTCTATACTCCATTTGAAATTAGATTAGACATTTAAATAAACCTTTTTTACAGTCCGTTCAACCGATTTTGACTTCTATTGCGTTGGTTGCATGACAAATGGCAGCTGCAGTAAACAGTTGGTCTTGTAACCACTTTTTGCTTTTAATGCCATCCTTAAACCTACGGTATAGATGTCAAAATCAGTTAAACGGTTTTGAATTTGTGATTCATACCAAAGATTCTCAAATTGAGATCATGAATATTGGTCGATAAAGTATCGTACACACAAAACAGTCTGATAGTGCGCTTTTAATTTGGGGTGGTCCCCAAATTAAAAGCGCGCTAGCGTATCTGATTTTAAAGTTGCGTAAATAAATTTTGTACTATTTCTGATCAGCTTTTAGCGTATGTATGTAAATTCGAAGAAATTTTCTTTGCCTAGGTTTTATCTATTTCAATTCACAAATAATTCGCAGGTTTTTAGGATTCCGTACGTCCAAATGAAAAAACGGAACCCTTATAGGATCACTCGTGTCTGTCTGTCCGTCTGTCACAGCCAATTTGCTCCAAATTTCATGGACGAAATAGATTAAGTTGAAATTTGATAAACTTAAGAATTTCTGTGACCCAAACACCAACGTGTAACATAAATAAATGAATTTTGAATAGAGGAATCACTTTTGGGGGACAAATGAGTAAATTTAAAAAAAAGTTTTACTATCTGTACCGTTTGACATATCAAATTAAAGGACTTTTTTTTTGGGTGGGAAATTATCAAATAACTTCTCCCGCTCTGGGTGGAGCAGGAGGGCATGTCAGATTCTCACCCGTGTTCCTTCAGTTGCCATGTTGCCGGGGGCCACGATTTCCCTTTCGGCCTTATTCGCAACCCCGGCGGCAGGCATCGGCCCTAGCGGACCCCGTCAATTCTGCTGACATCTCTTTGAGGCGCGCGTGGAATACAACACGCCGTGCGTCGGCCCGGGCCTGGTCCTTATCGGGCAGCTAGCTACCCATTGCTCAGCGTCCGCAAGCCCGCGCCTACAGTGCCCGGAAATCGGCTCGCGATTCCCGACGCCCAGGGCGTCTCCTCTTGCGGCGGTTAGGGGCGTGAGGGCGCGAATTTTGCCTCTCCCTCACGCATTCCGCCTCCTCCTTCGCAAGCATTACTGTATCGCAGAAAGAGGTGACGGCCTCCCATTTCCTTTCACTCCGTACCATGGCCCGAATCAGGGCCGGACGCGAGAGATTGCCGCTGCCGATCGCCTCCACGAGGAGACGGTGATGCTCCGCCCAATCCGGGCAGACCTCCACCGTATGCTCCATCGTGTCCTCTGGGCGATCCACACAGTGGTGACACCCGGGCGTTTCCTCCCGCTTTATCCCGAACAGGAACCTCCCGAAACAGCCGTGTCCAGTGAGTACCTGCGTTAGGCGGAAGGTGAGGACGCCGTGGCGCCTCTCTAGCCACTCCTCAAAGAGGGGTCTTATCGCCGCAATTGTGACGTGCCCAGCACTGAGTTGCGACAATCGCACTCTCCATGCTGCCATGAGATCCCGCCAGAGCTCTGTCCACTGTGCCACGATTTCTTGCGGCAGCGAAATTAAACCCCGGCGTTTCGCCTCCTCGCGCCACTCCCAGAAGTGCGCAAGGACCTTTGCCTCCAGATCCTATGGCGGTAATCCGGCAAGGAGGCTCGCCGCCTTGATGGAGACCGTGCGGTATCCTCGGGCCATCCGGATGGCCATCTCCCTCTGGGACGCGTTCAACCGGCGGGCTGGCCGCAGCCTCAATGAACGCGCCCACACCAGCACCCCGTAAAGGACCATGGACCGCACAACCGCCGCGGAGAGCCTCCGGCAGGAGGCGTTTGGACCCTCTAAATCAAAGGACTTGTTGTGAGGATCTCAATTTTTTTTATTAAATAAATCATTTTAGAGATATTTAAGAAAATGAAAATTGACCATTCCGTCCCCTTATCTCCGAAACTACTGAGAAAACAATTTTGAAAAAATAGTTCTATACATATATTACATGAAAACCTATAAAAGTCTATGGTTTCAAAATAACATGGTAAATCTCTCAATACTGTGCTTACAAATTTGCAGTTGGAATGTGTTCAACTACAATGTAAAGTTAACAACGGAACCCTACATTGTGCATGGTCCGACACGCATTTGGCCGGTTTTTTGGCAAAATTTTACTCTATTTTAATCAACGTGTTTCCTCGGGAATAAAAACTAGTATTTTAAATACAAAAAAAATCCCAATAAAAAATACTAAATTGTCATAAATCCACCGTGTAAAAGCGTGTAGCTACAATGTCCAGGTAATCTCGTTAGTGGCGCGACACCAGATACGGATTGAGAGCAGCCCACTGAATTATTGATGACCAGCTACTGCGCTCTGTGCCTCTGATATAGTAATGACTTCGGAATTTTTATGTGGACTATACAGGTTATTTCATTTTATCTAAACTTGTTTGATTGATGCAGTTTTCGTTTGGGTCAAATTCGTTTTGGTCAAATTTATTTTGGTTGGTTTTAATACTTTAACTGAATCTATGCTATACTTGCATATGTCTACTTCGTGCGTTTCAAGTCCAGTGTCCTAATATATCTGATAGTGAAACATGTTTCTCATAAAATTACATAATTGTCACATTTTACGCCAGGTACTGTTTAAATAAAACCAAAAACTTACAAATTTGTTCGATTGTCGCCTGTCGGTTTTTTTAAATAGATCCCAGGTGATGTTAATTATCGCCAAATCATCGCGTTTTACGCCGTTTTTAGGGTTCCGTACCTCAAAAATTAAAAAACGGAACCCTTATAAGATCACTCTCTTGTCCATCTGTCCGTGTGTCACCACCGATTTTCTCAGTAACGGGAGAACCTAGCAAGTTGAAATTTATACCAGTTAATGAGGTTTATAGTTCTTATTAGGTGTATAAAAATCAAGGTCCTGAATCATCACGATAAAAAGATATGGGCAAATTTAGATTTTCACGAAAACTTGTAAGTACCAAACCTTGAATTTTTTTTGATTACGGAATTTTTCCTTTACTTGTGCTATAAGATCTTGTTTTTAACCAAAATTGACAATTCTAGGTCAACCGGAAGTACCCTTATAGGTTTTGGGTAAAAAACCTATATGGTAGTTCCCGTTGATCTAGAATCACGAAATTTGGCAAAAAGCAGCACAAATAAAGGGAAAATTCCGAAAAATAAAAATGTTGAAAATTAAGGTAAATTTTGGGACTTATAAGTTTTTGCGAAAATCTCAATTTGCCCATACCATTTCACCAATAAAAAAGATACCCTTAATTCAATTTTACAGTGCAGTTTTATTGAATTTCATCCTAACACAATAAATTTTCGCTTCATTAAACTGACTAGGTAGTTCTGACATTCCTACTAACCTGGAACATGTGAGTTCTGAATTAGGCGATTCACACACTGCACCGCATTACGCAGCGGGGCGGCCATAGAAAACAAACTGCGCGCGGGAGAGCGCGTCGCGCACGCAGATTGTGTTTTCTTTGCAAACTGGTACAATGTTAAATCTGCTGCCCCGCGCTACGCTGCGTGATGCGGTGCAGTGTGCGAATCACCTTAGTGAATAGTATTCTAGCGTATGGCACTCGTGGATTGCAGCTGAAAATCAGCGTCAGGTGATACACTTTGTGTTGTCATCTGACATTATGCTGAGCTGAGGCCCTTTTGGCATTATAATAATTTTCTTTCTTTCTTTCTTTTATTTCTAGTCAAAAGTTGAGTAGGTATCATCCCATCATTCCCATCAGTTAATATACGTCTTCTGCTGACCCACCAGATCACCAACCAAAAATCAATTCTAATACACTCGAATCTGAAATTCGATCAGCTCCCAATATTCAAAACTTTATTTACGACGACTAATTCAGTATTCCATCAGGGATGCGTACATTGAATGTGTTCGCGTATAAATCAGGGATTGAACGAGATCGCGGCCGGCTGTTTGAATTATTGATGCCAAATGTCCGACGAATTGTGACTGGTGCACCTTCATTCATTCGTTTAATTTTATTCATAGGCACTTTCATGGTAGATTCGTGTAAGTAATTGAGTTAAAATTTACACGTATGCATAACTCACTCTATTATTTGATCAAAAATTCTAGGCTAAATCTGCCTGTCCACTAGAGCGGAGCGAGGCAGCGGAGCGGAGAAATGTGCCAATATTAACCAATACCGCTCCTATTAGTTAATATTGGCACATTTCTCCGCTCGCTGCCTCACTCCGGTCCTGTGGACAGGCAGCCTTAAGCTGTAGATTTTTTTTTGCTTTTTCACAGTGATGATGATGCACTTCAGTTTATGCATATGTAACCTACCGATCTCGATAAAAAGAAACGGATATTTTATTTCAGTTTTGTCTGACCTAAAAGTCAGCAACTGTAACACAAGGAAAAGAGAAGGAAATCATTTGAGAATTTTAAACGAACACGATTAAAAAAATAAAACACAACGCCACTGCACAGAGCCAAACTTAAAAACACCAAATCCAACTATTGGATCACGAAAACTCGTCACAACGGATCCGTTGTAAAGGAAAATAGAATGTGGATCGTACGATACGGAGATACAATAACAATCATGGAAACAGATAGACCGAATGGAATGGGGTCGTCCGTACTACATGCAAAGGTATCAACCTTCGGTGAAGCAACCATATTGAATTGTTCTGACATTTGTTTTGTTAAAATTCAGCTGAACGCGAAGCAATTTTTAAATAATAAAGATGGTGAGAGATTCAGGATTTTTTAAAAATCTTCTGCAAATTAGAACGCGCTTTTTCAGTTTTGCAGAAATTAAATGTGCGTTCATACATTATTTTTGTATTTTTACGTCTTTTTTCTACATATTAGCGTATGTCGGTTAGGTTAGGTTAGGTTAGGTTCCCACACAAAACTACGAAATCGCATCGCGTTGAAAAAATCTGCGAGCTCGGCCTAGGCCATGCGCACTGCGAACTCGCAGATTTTTGCAATGCGATGCGAATTCGCAGTTTTGTGTGGGAGTCCTTATAACGGTTATGTCTTCGGTACTTAAAGGCTAAAACTAAATAAAGATGGAGTAAATAAAATTACTAATTCCGGGAAATAAAAGGCTGGGTGTGTAACAACAACAAAACTACCGTTGACGAAATTGATTAAGAAATTTTTTCAAACAAAAATAGAAAGCTACAAAAATAATCCTACGTGGTACAAATAGGCAAAGCCCTGTAATTATGTAATTATAGTACGTACCAACATTAAGCAATAGGTAAGCAGTTTATCATTATTTATGTCCTCATTGCGGTGTTCCAGTACATAATTGCTCTGCCTACATTACCGTAAGCTACACACTAGTAATTTATTAGGTACACCGGTACGCTTATGGTGGAATTACCCACCGGAATTATCGTATTGGAGTCAGAAATTTGAAATAGGAGAGAAATAATGTTTTCTTAAATCCTTCTTAATTATGAAGAGAAACAATTTCCGATGTTGAAGTATTATAGTGAGTTCGTGAGTTCAAATCAGATCAAGTGTGCCTATTCATTATCGGTGGAAGTCCTTGTCTTCCGTAAATATTTTGGTTGGTAAAATAATTTTGGAAATAGAAATTGGTGCCACCTCGACAAAAACTTCTTAATTTATTTTCGTCACTACTGCAGCACATTTTAACTAGGTAACAAAAGCCTCATAATGACCTCAAATTAGTTCAAATAATACCTGTACGATACGATATGGCAAAACATCTTTACTATCAATAACATTCACTTAGTACGCGCCACGAAAGAAGGACCGCGGAATTTTTTTTGCGGAACTTCATTTTTATAATGCAATGTGATGTGATGCAATGACGTAGAGTGCACATTGCATTAAAAAAACGTCTGTGGTCGGGGGACCCCCGTCAGGAACGAAGTTCTTTCTTACGTGATTTAAAACAAAAATAAAATTTTTGCAGCCACCATCTTGGATTTACATTTTGACCTCACTATCGGCGTTAGCGTGATGATTTCTGAAACTTCATTCCAAAAAATCATAGACACTAGCGCTGCCTCAAATGAACTTTAGTGGTGGCGCGGAATTCTTGATACAAACATTGATGTTTTTAGGCTAGACGTCGTCATTTGATGTTTCTGTCCTTAATAACAGAACCATGTGGTGTTACTATGGCATTGCACGACGTGAGACGTCATAACATACCTATTGTAGTGTTGTGTTTATTTATCTCTAGTAATTTTCTTCATTTTAGTTTCACGGGTGAAGTACCTAATGATGGTGGCAAATTTTTCTCTGCCGGGATCCGTAAGCGACGTCTTCATCGTTTTATTTTTGTTATATTATTCAACTTCCGCTTTTCCAGTGCTGGCCTCAATTTAAGGAAGACATTCACCTTGATCAGCATGCATCTAGGTGTTAGTCACGACTGATCTGATGTTATCAACCGATTTTGCTGGAGGAAGACATAAAATTTAGTCTATGTTTTCACCGATATACCTTTTTACCTACTTCTTCTAGCAATTCCGCATGGAATACTAACAAAACGTTAACCAACACCGAAAATAATCAAGTTGATTAAAAATCAATTAATTAAGACTTTCTTGATAGAACGGAATTAAGAATGAAATGGAACGAGTAACAAATTGAACGCGATCTACGTTAAGTTAGGAGGCAATTAGGTAAACTTCTGCCTAATCGATCCGGAGTACCGAGTCGAGGTTATTAATTAATTATTTTGGGCTCAGCCCCGGTTTCGATGACGTAATATTTTGATGGTTTAGTAATACAGTAGATGCTATGAGATGCATATTTTTATCCAACTGCCCCAAAAGGAGGGTAATGATTTTCGAGAGTATGTATGTATATTATATACATATGTATTTTTTTGGCACGCTCTGTAACCTAAACGGCTTGATGGATTTTAACATATGAGGTGTCGTTAGATTCGTCTTAATTGTAGGAGTGACATAGGCTATTATAATATTTATATATATTGCATCTGCAAATACAAAAAATGGGAGGGCGGGAGGTTTCAAAAAAATACAACCATTTTGGTATCAAATAAAAGCTAGTAAGGAGTCAATTCCAAATGTAAATATGTATATTATATATTTTGATAAAACCAAAAAGCTTGAAAAAAGGAAATTATTAAAAACTAAAAACCCGACTGCAAAAACACATAGGTATCTGAAAAGAAAAAAATAAACATTATATTCTATAGAATTTTGGTATTGCTGGTAATAATAAAACTTCTATTGTGTCTCGTTTAGTGTCCTTCAATGCGTCAAAAAAGAGTAATCACAAAAATTTAAATGTATGGAACGCCGACATGAAAGGGCAAGATACAGGGGACACCCCGTATTCGTACATTTTGCACGTTTCACGGTGCTCACTCGGCTAATTAAGTTCTTTAGCTCATTTGATACCCTCACTTTTAATTGAGATGCTTAATCAGAGGCTTAAATGATTTATCAGGACTACAGCCTGATGTATTATACTGTCTTCATGGTATTTCTATGTAATTCAAGGTCAATGCCCCACTGATATTTAGCTGACGCCAATTTTGACAATTAGGTCAGGATAAGGACCAGGTCCGGGTCGACGGCGCGTGGATCATTTAGCTCCCTTCAAAATGGTTGAGCTGAATGGTGCTAATCCATGCGTCATGTTCGTGAACGGGCGCCGTCAGTTGGGACTGGTCATCTCTTGGCTGCTAGGGCTTATTTATATTTTATTTTAATTTTTTGAATTGTTCTTTGTTTTATCTTTTTATTACGGACGCTTCTAACGTGCACGTCTTTCTACATTGTTCTCACATGTATAATTTCAACATGAATGATGTAACCAATATTTGTAATAATTTTTTATTTAAAAGAGTGTCCGTGGAGTTTCTTGCCCGTTCTTCTCCATAGGTAGGTACCTACGCTTTGGAATCAATGGGCAACTAGCTTCATACCTATTTCTGACTGACCGATTCTTTGACAATTCAAAAGTGCCTGTAAATGGTTTAATTGAAATAAATGCTTTGAGTTTGGGTTTGAGTTGTGTTCCACGCGTGCCTCAAAGAGATGTCAGCAGAATTGACGGGGTCCGCTAGGGCCAATGCCTGCCGGGGGTTCGAAGAAAACCGATAGCTAAATCGTGGCCCCCGGCAACAGGGCAACCGAAGGAACACGGGTGGGTTTTAGTCAGTAAGAGTCTGACACGCCCTCCCGCTCCGCCCAGAGCGGGAGAAGTTATTTGATAATTTCCCAGCCAAAAAAAAAAAAAAAAAAGAAAGGTCAATGCCCCACTGATATTTAGCTGACGCCAATTTTGAACGCTGGTAGTATTTCCATTTTGATATTTTTTGACAATTAGGAGTTGCTTGGAGATTAGAGAATGTCTTGAATCTTAAAGGTACTATTAAATTAGCAATATTTGTATGTTGGATTCGGTCATTAGTACGGACACGAAACGAATCGCAAGCGCGCCGCTGGCGACAGGACGTGATCTACCCATACCTAAAGCGCGCGCTTCTACAGAGTCGTGATGTTTTAAGGCCACGGCGAGGAGAATTCAGCCTCGGATCGCATCGGAGTTAAGACGTCGCGGAACTGTTTTCGATTAGTGGTGCTCAATTATTGTGTTGGTTGTAATTTGTGATCATTGTGTTAATTTGTGATTTTAATAAACGCCGTTGCACCTAGTGTGTGTATAATTTAGCTAGTGTGATTAATTTGATAGTAAATTATAATGTGATCTGAACTGCAAACGGTTTTTTTATTGCGCACTAACCAACACTACCCACTCTACGCCCACAGTAGTTAAAATATCGCTGATAATAACGAAGAGTCACATACCCGTCTCCGACATGTATATACATATTTGTACTTTTAGATATATTTGTAATCACATTCTTGAAATCGGCTCTTCTAACGCTTTCGATAATAGGGGGGAATAGGGGTGAAAAATTTATCTAGCTAGGTCTCATATCTGGGAAAATTCGTTCTCTCCATTTTCACCCGAGCAGAGCTCAGTCTCCCAAAGTTTAGAACGAGATGGCTACCTTAGAATTATGGCATGGCAGCATGGAATTAGTATGTACTATCATGTCAGCTTGGAATAAGTATGAACTATCCTATCCTATACAATTAAATTAATGAGCATTCTCTATTTTCACCAGAGCAGAGCTCGGTCGCCCAGGTACTGTTAAATTATAGCATACTACTCGACAGCAGAACTAAATCCAATAGAGTTATCTTGTATAATTATTGTAATGTGAGTTTTAATTGCACTGAATATGATTGTATGATTTTGCTTCCTTTTTTAACCGACTTCAAAAAAAGGAGGTTACTCAATTCAACCGTATATATTTATATATATTTTTTTTAATGTGTGTTCGCGGATAACTTCGTCGTTTATGAACCGATGTTGATGATTATTTTTTTTGTTGGAAAGGAGATATCCCAAAGATGGTACCATGATAAGGAAACCAGGATCTGATGATGGCATCCCAGAGAAATCGAGGGAATTCTTCAAATATTATAGACAAACCTATAGCGATTTGGGTATTTTTTACAGTAACTCGTGCAGTGCTCTTGAAAAGCACCATTTAGTTAAGTGGAACTGATGATGAAAACCACAAATAGCCACCGGAACTACTCAATAATAATTATTTCACGGGTTGCGATTCGATTACTTTAATATGGTTGCAATGCAATTTATGCTCGTCACAATACATATGGAGAAGTGGAGCTGATGGTGAATTACCAGGAGAACTCCTCAACGATGAACGTCCCTGCATCGGGAAAAGCAATATTTTGTAAAAGGTGATGAGCAGTTGGCATTAGGCTAATGTAACTTAGACAAATTACAAATTGACCCACTAAAAACGAAAAATAAAAACTTTTTTACAAAAAAAACAACCGACTTCCAAAAAACCACTACAAAGTGGAAAAATAACTTCAATTTCGGAAGTCGGTGGCAAATAACGAAAATACAAAACCAAAGCCACCGACTTCCGAAATTGAAGTTATTTTTCACTTTGTAGTGGTTTTTTGGAATCAGTTGTTTTTTCTGTAAAAAAGTTTTTATTAACAGACTTTTTCCTGGTTTATAAATCTCACCTAGACTCCATCAAATGTTCACTATGTTCTTAAAAACATGACTAGCCTATGAGTACATAGTTGGTATTTTTTTTTTACAATTTTTGGAAAGACTCACTAATATCTACCTCAAGGTAGCTATAGGGAAACACAGAGTTCATAGCTTATTCAAATACTCACTCAAAATACTTGCAGAGATCCATACGTCAAGCTGAAAAATGTAATACCCCGTTTGAGAGACGGAGCCCGGGTCCCTTCAATTAAAATAAATTCGCTTGCGGTGGGGGGTACGTTTATCAGATATATCATGCAGTGTAAGTTGTGCACCCACTGTGATACTGAGGGTCGGGATTAATAAACGTAGCTTAGTCAGCACGTACTTTGCCATAAATTATGTTCCTGTCTCTATCTTGCACTTGCAGTTTGACAGTTGTGCGACAGTGACAGTGCCGAGTAAATTTTATAGGGTTGTGAAGATAAGTATCAGAGGGGTAATCCCTAAAACGGTCAACAGGTATACAGGGTTACTTTATGGGCATTAAGTGTCAAACCCATCGATGTTCCGTTGCAAAATTGAGATGGTGTCATTTGTAACTATTATTTTATCTCTGTCCCACACTGAAGTAAAATATATTAACACGGAGTGATGGTACCTATAGGAATCTTTATGACCTAACCGTAAGGAATTGTTATTTATACAATTTATCTTAGTTTTATGAACATCAAACTGCGTATATTCAAGTCAGAGAGAAAAAAAAAGGTAAATATCTGTCTTCAAGCAAAAAAATTGTACATACTCGAAAAAAACTTCCCGTATTTCGATTTTGGTTCCAATACGACAATCGAATCAGCAAAAAAGTACACTGAACCACCATGCCATTAAGGTCGTCGAATCAATCAATCTCAATCCGACGATTGTTACAAGGTCGGAGGCTGCATTCGACAAATCGTCAATAGATGGCCGTTGCCTACAGTTTTGGTTGACAAAAGCTTTACATTTTTCACCCTTATTTATAACAAACTAAGCGCTTTAATCTTTATTAGACCCCACACCGTGATAACTCCTTCCACCGTACTACATTTAACACATATATTTATTTATTTTTTGTTATAGCGGCCAATGTAGTACACAGTAAGAAGCGACTAAGGGAGCTTGAGACCTAGTGGCGGGTAAACCTTCAACAAAATCATTGTCAAGGAGGGTTGGTGTCAGGCTGGCGGCCAACTGTAAAACTGAGCCAAATTCCCTAGCAACAAGACAAGTAAAATATAGCACGATAAGGCTAGGGCGTACCCTACAAGCAACGCGTAGGGGCAGCACTCGTATCCTGTGGGAACTGGACAAGGGTAGTCGCATCAGAATGGGTAGGTGCAACATAAGACGCAAGCTTGGAGTGTGCGAGAAGTTAGATTGACGTGTGCGAGCTGAAACATAGGTACGATGACTGGAAGGAGAACGGAGCTAGTAGACGTTTTAATAAAAAGACGACGACCTAAACAGAGCGTGTCTGCAAGAGATAAAGTGAAGGGTACGTAGGCTAGAGAGATAGAAGAAGGATATTATAATAAGTTTTATTACTGTGGCAGAGATGGCAAGCAAAATGGTGTGGGTGCAGCGGTTACACCGCCACATACGAACTTCGCATCAAAAAGACATGACGTCATACAAATCCTGCATCGCGCAATTAAAGGTCACCGAGCGATCGACGTAATTATATACAAGATTCTGACTTCAACCGTCGAGCAGTTGCCCGCCAAACACGACACCCGTCTAGTCGGAGGATCCTCCCTTTTTTATGGTGGATGAGTGAACTTTACATCCTGTTTCTCATGCCTCTAAATGGGTATAGTTTTGGATAGTGAGTTAAAGACCATTCTTTTAAAAGATGTTAAAAGAGTGAGTGATATAATGATAGCTGTTAAAGCGATTTTGGAGTTTGTCGTTAAAAATAGTAAGTGTGTCTGCACCCCAGTCAGGATGTGAGGATAGTGTAAAAGAGAAGTTTTGGGAGGACTTTGATCGTGTAATTTTGGATGTGCCAGAGAGTGTAGAATTGCATGTGGGGGATGATTTTAACGGGCATGTAGGAAAACAAAAGGATGGGTATGAGAGATAGGGAGACCGTAACATTGATGGTGAGACACTGCTGCAAGTTACTTTTGCCTTCGACCTGGTAATAATTAATACATGTTTTGAAAAGAAAAACAAACATCTTGTTACTTACAAAAGTGGCAGCAACGCGACATACATTGACTTCTTGCTGGTAAGACGAAACAGCCTTAAAAGTGACAAAAACTGTAAAGTGCTGCCAGGAGTCTCACAACACAGACTGATAATGGAGGTAAAAGTCAGTGTCTCGTCCAGTAGGAACAAAGAACAGCCCACATCCAAACCTGATGGCGTATGATAGAAAACTGAAGTGAAATAGATATGATGGTGGTGTAATTAAGACGTGGAAAAAATACTTAAAGAAAATAAGGTTGCGTTTAAAGAATGGCAGGGTGTAGAAAACAGGAATGATAGTTTGAAAAAAGATAAGAAAAGGATTTATAAAGAATGGAAGAGGAAGGAAAAAAGGCGGTTTTAATTATGAATGTGGCTGGACATACGAGTAGGGGAGTACCATACATTTGACCGCGTAGGTATTGCACTTTTCTATGAAACAGCAGATTTTTTTATAACCGACGAACAATTTCAACGCCCCCGGGGTACAGAATCATGTACTGAATCCATGGTAAAAGTATTAAAGAAAGAAAGAAAGAAAGAAAGAAATCATTTATTTGCTAATAATGTAGGTATACATATAAGTTGGAATATTTATTAAGTGCACGTCGATGTCTCTGCCACCCCGTATTTATTTATTAATACTTTATGCACGCGTAACAAGTTGAGGAGCTCGTGGCTAGGTACTAACAGGCGTACGGGTCGATCCATCAGATTAAGCCACGCTTGCCGGGGATGGTGAGTGGATGGGTGACCATTTCTACATACTGAGACTCCTCCGTGCCTCGGAAAGCACGTTAAGCCGTTGGTCCCGTCTGTCATTCGTGGATCTTCGACAGTCGTTACGGGTCGTCAGTAGCCCAAAAGTCTGACAACCAGTTTTACCAAGAGGTATCGTATACCTAATTACTGGGTTGTGGAGGTCATCTGACCTCCACAACCCAGTAATTAGGCAATCGCTCCATGTAAAATACTCGTATTCAGCTGCATCCGGTTAGACTGGAAACCGACCCAATATACATAGTTGGGAAAAGGCTAGGCAGATTGATTGATTGATGCGCAAGTAACAAATTAGTATTGTACGAAGGTGAATCTAAATGCTTTAGTCATGGTACATTATATTCAGTGATTTAGAATTTAGTGTGTCACAAGTCACTCTGACCATCAGTCAGATAGGTAATCAATCAAAAAGTCAGTCATGAAACTGTTCTATATAATTTGTAGATATGATAGATTAATCCTCTTACCCTTAAAAAAGTGCTAACATTAACGTTTTTAAAAATATCCTCCAAATCGGTATGACGTGAGCCATTAGCCGTCCCCCAAATAGTAATTATGAAACGTAGCAAGTCCATTTCGAATATTGATTGCTCAAATGCTCATACCATAACGTTTAAGGCGGGAACTCACTACCTTATGATTATAGCCATGACATATTCATTTTAATTAATAGTTTTTTTTTTTTACCTTTTGAACTTATATCTTGATAGTATTTGGAAAAATGAAATTGTATGATCGAAAATAATATTAAAATAAAGAAAAAAAGATTTGATTTTTTTGTTTGTTTATTACGCTTAAAACGGCTGAACGGATTTGGACGGAATTTTGCAAAGAGGTAGACCATGACTTGGGTTAGGACATAGGATACTTTTTGTCCCGATATTCCCACGGAATCGAGACTAATGCAGGTAAAACCGCAAACACAAAAGTAAACTCAAATCATTAATGTGTAGTCAGAATGTCACAACAGAGAAAAAAATAAAGAAAAAAAACACGTAATTTTTTTAACACTAGTATTTGATGGGGCGTACACGACGCCACTTCCTAACGCGTTATTAACTAGTTTGTGATTGGTTGCGTCGTGTTTTTTTGGTTAATTGATGATTTGAGTTAATAACACGTTACTTTTGAGTAGCGATGTAGACGATGAGGCTTAATTGACCGTTGAAGTCCCTATAACTCAACCTTTTACCTCTTCCTCTTATTTTGTTAAGAGAAATAAAATAAATAGCAAGGTTTATGGATAAAGGTTAGAGTAATTGATATAAAATTATCAAATCAATGATTCCAATCGAGTAAACGAAACCTAATATCGATCTAAAAAAGAAACTATTAGCCCTAACGACAACTAGCTCAAACATCACATTTTTAATTTAGTAAATTGAATTGAACAATTTTATGCCGAGTGACAGGGTGATGACAGACAGACGTCGAACAATTTGGAAAGTGTGTACCAACCTTAATTATAACTGTGGTTCCTACAATTTTCTCTGTCAGTAAAGTCTTATGTAGAGAAAAAAAACCGACTAAGTGCGTTTCAGATCACGCTCAATTCAGGGCTCTGTAGTTGGAATGAATTTATCTCAAGAACAAACCATAGAATTCTCATAGGTTTTCCTGTAATGTATAAGCATAGAACTATTTTCTGCATTTATTTTTTAAAATGGGATTTGAGACCCTCACAGTCAGTCCTTTCATTTGTTATGTCACACGGTACAGTTTGCTAAACTTTTTTTTATATTTTCTTTTTGCCTCCCAAAATGACCCCCATATTCAAAATTCATTTATTTACGTTGCACGTCCGTGTTTGGGTTGCAGAATAATTATGTGTACCTAATTTTAGTCCATTAGATTCGGAGCAATTGGCTGTGACAGATGGACAGACAGACACACGAGTGATCCTGTAAGGGTTCCGTTTTTAAATTAGGTCGTACGGAATCCTAAAAATAAAAACTTTTTACAAAAAAAAAACAACCGACTTCAAAAAAAAAACACTACAAAGTGAAAAATAACTTTAATTTCGGAAGTCGGTGTATTTGGTTAATGAGTTTTCGTTCTTTGTCACCGACTTCCGAAATTAAAGTTATTTTTCACTTTGTAGTGTTTTTTTTTTGAAGTCGGTTGTTTTTTTTTTGTAAAAAGTTTTTATTTTTCACTTTTTAGCTGTGGTACCTACCCCACACAAATTCGAATACCACTACCTGCTATGTAAATAACAGTGACAAGAAGTTATCATATCATCTACATACTAAGTGGGAAAAAATACGTATAATTGAAGCTAACTCAAAAACTACCCAAGCAAAGTTAATAAAATTTATATGGGACCACCTCTGAAGTATGATCTACCAAACAAAAAAAGAATCATTAAAATCTATTCATAATTGGCGGAGTAATCGCGTAACAAACACACAAAAAAAAAAAAAAAACATACCGACGAATTGAGAACCTCCTCCTTTTGGAAGTCGGTTAATAAATGAGTATGTGTCTATGTAAAGATGAAAGAAAGACGGACAGAAAAATATTTAAGTAAGGTTACAAAAATTCTGTGCTGTTAATCTTACTATCCTATCCTACTATAATATTATAAATGTGAAAGTTTTTTGTGATGAATGTTTGTTACTCTTTCACGCAAAGACTACTACTGAACGGATTGATGAAATTTGACTCACAGATAGTTTATAACCTGTACTAATATATATAATACTTTTTATCATAAAGGCTCTAGGAATCTTTGCATAAAGGCACTAGGAAGTGGTGAAGGGTGGGCGTTTTGGGGGATTGTCTTATGTAATTTTTAACTGACTTCAAAAAAAAGGAGGAGGTTCTCAATTCGTCGAGATATTTTTGTTTTTTAATGTATGTTCCCATTTTTTTTGTTTGAAAATTGTTCCCATTGTCATTTGGTGTTTTTAATTTTTTTTTTTATGTCTGTTCCCCGATTACTCGAAGACCACTGGACCGATTTAAAAAAAATTTTTTTTGTTTGAAAGGGTATTCTTTCAAACTGGTCCCATTGTCATTTGGTCACGATCTGATGATGGGATCCTGGAGAAATCGAGGGAACTCTTCAAATATTATAGGCACATCTATAGCGATTTGGGTATTTTTGATGAGCAGTTGGCATAAGGCTATTTATAACTTAGATAAATTACAAACCAACCCACTAAAAAGAGAAAAAAAAATTTTTTTTACAAAAAATACAACCGACTTCCAAACTACGTGAAAAATAACTTTATTTCAGAAGTCGGTGTCAAAAAACTAAAATACTGATCCAAAGACACCGACTTCCGAAATTAAAGTTATTATTCACTTTGTAGTTTGGAAGTCGGTTGTATTTTTTGTAAAAAGTTTTTTTTTTAAAGTGCTGATTCTCAGCCTAGTTTGAATAAATTACTTTTGAATTTTATCCCGATATCCTTACGGGATCGAGATTTATGCGGGTAAAACCGCGGATGCTGCTAGTTGCACAGTAAGCGCTCAAAAATGCATGAGCACACTAAGAGTCGTATTGCTGTGAACACGCGGTATAGCTCGTACATTTGTATGTGTAAGCAATACGATACACACACCACAGATAACGCATTTTTGCACTACACGAAACAACAATATATTTCCGTCGCTTTAAACATGCTAGCACACACGCACTATGCGCGTGAACTTGACCAGTTAATGGCATTGCTAAAATTCGATAGTAACTTAACAAGTGCAGATAGCAGAAAGCGTTAAGCGTTGGTATGGAATTCAAACTGCCTCAGGTTCTAATCTCGTAAAACACAGTGCGGTTTTTTGCAAATATTATTATTTTTGTTTTCGATAATAATATTTTTTAAATATTGCTGCTTTTTTATGTTGTTATTGCAAAAAGGTTTTAGAATAAAAAATGCGTGATATTTGATAACAAAATTAAAAAAAATATGTTTATTCGTTATATTTATTTTACATAAGTTAAAAAACTGCTACAATTATTTATCATTACTTCAGCTGAATAAGATGTGAAATAGATGTCAAGAAACTTAGAAGCAGTTTGTATTATTTTGACATATTTAAATTATGAAATATTTTAAATTTTTAATGGATTTTTTCACCAAAATATTAAGCTTTGATCATGGTCGAAATAATTAAGTAATAAATAAGAATATTAGACTACTTAAAATGTAAAAAACTACTTACAGAATAGGTAATTTTAAGGTTAAATATGGGCAGTTTGTTTATATTTTATTTGTATTAATTATTTTACATTTTATTTGACTTTAGTAAATATTGGTTGTTATTGAGGTTAAAGCTTAAGTATTCATTTTCTTTACGAAAAGAAGATTGAAACTAAACCTCAAATTTTAACCCTAAAATAATATTAAACAATTTCGGTTAATCTGCAAGAAATACGACAAACACCCTATTGAAACGTGCTTAAAAAATTCGTTACCATAAATTCATGCAATAACGAATCTGTTGTTTATTAAGTTGGTACGGTCAATATTTTAAGGTCAAAAACGGTTTTCTAGCTGGTCTTTAGTGATGCAAGCCTTCAGAGTGCACGGCGAACGGTTCATAATGACGTTATTTTAATAATTCAGCAAAATATCTCGTTGGTATGGAACCATTTGTTTCATATTCATTCACCATTTGACGTCGCTGCTACTCGATAATAAGCCCCTTCCTCATATCTCTTAACCCTCACAGTATTTCTCTAGAACAAAGAAAAACATTGTTTTTATTACACATAATACCTTATTATTTATTATTCACTAATCGAATTAAACCTCACATTGAATTTAAAACTTTAAAGGCATCTTCTGTCTCAACAATACCTCTGTTCTATCAACAATACCCTTGATTAAGATTTATGTTTAGTAAAATATGAAATATATAAATGATAACACTCACACTTAGTCCGGTTTCATTAGATATTCACTTCACTTTTACGCAGCGCAATAATATTCTCTGATCTGATCTGATCTCTTCAATATATTTTATGCCTGCTTTTTGATAATAATAACCACAACACTGCGCTAAATACTCGTCACCAATATTATCCACGAACCAACAAAGTTCTATTAATTAAATACTCGTAACAAACTGCATCTACCCCACAGAAATCGAAATAATTTACTTCGTTTTTTGTGGTCTACCTGCTAAACTTTAATATTTATGTGAACAAGACGAATGAAACTAAAAACGAATGATGATTATCGAACTAGTCATTGGTTGCAGACAAAGTGAATGTGTGTGTGTAATGTGCGTGTCTACAGTATTGTAACAACTTATAGAAGAAGGTCGTAAGTCAAACCGAAGCGTCAGTCTATTGCTTTGTGAGATTGCTCATGGACTTTTGGTCGGTACTGTACATACGGGTTACTCAAATTCTTCAAATCAATTAACGTAAAGCCTACCCGCGACTTCGTTTGTTTAAAATCATAACCCTCAGTTAAACTGCCGATTGAAACCTTATAAGAAAAATAATTATCTTCTGTGTCTTCGGTTAGTTAGGCTATTTGTTGACCATCAGACAGTCGGTAACTGACAAAACTGATTACTTATAATATAAAATTGGTTATTGTACTCGTATGGTACGACTTGATAAATGAAATGAAATTGTTTTATTCTGTAAATAGGATATCGGATTCACTTTTACAAGTAATATTTAAAAAAATAATCTAGTTGGAGTTAACATTTTCTATCTGACTACAGTACGACACAACTTACATGTAGCATCGGTAAAATTCGTAAAACCGATCACCATCCGAACGGAGTGCACCTTCAAAATCTCCAATCTTTATTAATGCTTTATGTGAAAACGATTTATATGTATATGTCGGAAATACGTCACTGAATTGACTAATCGGGACGCCAGCGCAGCCTAGTGGCGTTCGAGAGAGTCTGAATATAACGCTCGGACCGGCCGGACCGGAATTGAGCAGAGTTCATGGATGGCGCTCAAGCAGTGAAGACGTTTAGAAACTGTCGCACATTCCAAATAGTCGTGTCATGTACAGTACCGACCAAAAGTCCATGAGCAATCTCACAAAGCAATAGATTGACGCTTCGGTTTGACTTACGACCTTCTTCTATAAATTGTTACAAAACTATAGACACGCACAGTACACACACACACACTCACTTTGTCTGCAACCAATGACTAGTTCGATAATCATTCGTTTTTTGTTTCATTCGTCTTGTTCACATAAATATTAAAGTTTAGCAGGTAGACCACAGAAAACTAAGTAAATTATTTCGATTTCTGTAGGGTAGACAGATACAGTTCGTTACGAGTATTCAATTATTAGAACTTTGTTGGTTCGTGGATAATATTGGTGACGAGTATTTAGCGCAGTGTTGTGGTCATTATTATCAAAAAGCAGGCATAAAATATATTGAAGAGATCAGATCAGATCAGAGAATATTATTGCGCTGCGTAAAAGTGAAGTGAATATCTAATGAAACCGGACTAAGTGTGAGTGTTTTCATTTATATATTTCATATTTTACTAAACATAAATCTTAATCAAGGGTATTGTTGATAGAACAGAGGTATTGTTGAGACAGAAGATGCCTTTAAAGTTTTAAATTCATTATGAGGTTTAATTCGATTAGTGAATAATAAATAATTAGGTATTATGTGTAATAAAAACAATGTTTTTCTTTGTTCTAGAGAAATACTGTGAGGGTTAAGAGATATGAGGAAGGGGCTTATTATCGAGGTGCAGCGACGTCAAATGGTGAATGAATATGAAACAAATGGTTTCATACCAACGAGATATTTTGCTGAATTATTAAAAACAAGTCGTTATGAACCGTTCGCCGTGCACTCTGAAGGCTTGCATCACTGAAGACCAGCTAGAAAACCGTTTTTGACCTTAAAATATTGACCGTATCAACTTAATAAACAACAGATTCGTTATTGCATGAATAATAATATGGTAACGAATTTTTTAAGCACGTTTCAATAGGGTGTTTGTCGTACTTCTTGCAGATAGACCAAAATTGTTTAATTAATATTATTTTAGTAATATTATTATTTTAGGATTAAAATTTGAGGTTTAGTTTCAATCTTCTTTTCGTAAAGAAAATGAATACTTAAGCTGTAACCTCAATACCAACCAATATTTACTAAAGCCAAATAAAATTTAAAATAATAAAACCTTAAAATCAACAATATTGTCAGTAGATTTTTTTACATTCTATGTAGTCTAATATTCTTATTTATTGCTTAATTACTTCGAACATTATCAAAGCTTTATATATATGGTGAAAAAAATCCATTTAAAACATTTCAAAATTTAAATATGTCAAAATAATACAAATTGCTTCTAAGTTCCTAGACATCTATTTCACATATTATTCAGGTGAAGTAATGATAAATAATTGTAGCAGTTTTTTAACTTTAAGTAAAATAAATATAACGAATAAATATTATTTATTTTTTATTATAACATATCACGCATTTTTGATTCTAAACCCTTTATTGCAATAACAACATTAATAAATAGGCAGGAATATTTAAAAATATTATTATTGCAAACAAAAATAATAATATTTGCAAAAACAGCGCTGTGATTTACGAGATTAGAACCCGAGCCATCTTGAATCTAAGATCAACGCTTAACGCCTTCTGCTATCTGCACATATAATTTACTTTCGAATTTTAGCAATGCCATAAACTGGCCAAGGTCACGCGTATAATGCGTGTCTAACAACAAAGTGCGGCGCTCGCGAACCGCGACGATACGAGAGTGTTAGTGCAAAACTGCGTTTTCTGTGGTGTGTGTAGGGCACACACACCACAGACGTCTGATTACACATACAAATGTACGGACTACACCGTGTGTTCACAGCAATACGACTCTTAGCGTGTTTATGCACCTTTGAGCGCTTACTGTACCTACAGTGTTTGAATTTGCTAGTGTGATTTATTTGATAGTAAATTATAATGTGATCTGAACTGCAAACGGTTTTTCTATTGCGCACTAACCAACACTACCCACAGTACGCCCACAGTAGTTAAAATATGGCTGATAATAACGAATGAGACTCATACCCTCCTCCAACATAATATAGTTATTTATATGCAAACGCAATAACTTGTAAGGTCATAATTATAATCAAATTAATTTGTGAAATTGAAATGCATGAATGTAAATTTTCAAATATAAGCTATATTTAAGTTGTGCCGTACTGTATCTCTTAGAAGAAATGGCAAAACAAGTTCAGAGTTCAAAGGGTGTGTGTGAGTAATAGTTCACAATTATAGAATCAATCAAGCTAAAGTTAGTTAGTTAACAACAAACGGTGGTAACTTTTCACATAACCCTTAACTTAATGCTTCCTTCGGACCGAAGCTCCAGAGTCCTAAAATAACATTTTTGCACTCCAGTTAACTTCGTGTATCAAGGCACACTATTCCATTTTTTCCGATACGTCCAGTTTTTCTGACTTTCAACTGCAAAAATATCGCGAATGGGTAGTACACGCCACTGGTTTTCTAGATTCCATTTTAGGGTTCCGTAGCGTGTCAACGGGACCCTATAATATTCCTAAGGCATCTTCTGAACCGGGTAGACACTTGAAATTTTCACTGAATGTGTACTCCTTTGGCCGATACAACAACAAAAAATAAAATAAAACTAAAAATTAATACCCCCTCATAACGTGTTTTTTTGGAACAAAGCTCCTCACCGCAGTAGACGACTGTTAGAAATCGTCACGTAAGGAAAAAGCGTTATCTCTCCATGCGACTTTCTTTCTCTCTCTCTCTTTCCATTATATACGAGTGTGTGTATGCGGCGTGTATCGCGTAGGGAACTTTGTTCCTGACGAGGCCGCGGGGGTCCCCCAATCACACTCGTTTTTTTTTTTCATAGTGTTTTCGAAAAATACTATGTAGTCAATTAAATACTCAATACATAATTCTTAATTATATTCCATTACTCAATACATAGGTAATTCTTTATTGCATTCCATATGTATTACATAGATGGTATAACAAAGTAAAAGATCAATATAGACCCTGTCGGGCACAGCAGAATTAGGAGAGTTGAAGAGGGCTTAAGTAGCAATTCAATGTGTATGTGTTGACCTATTTGCTTTATTATTATGTAATATAAACTTACTTTTGCGGTCTATAATAGTATTTATGCAACTGTTGTAAATAAAGGGGTATTAAAACACGAATGTGGGTTTAATAGTGTCACATGAGTATTTTAATACCTAATTATGTACAGTTGCATACAAGACTTTATTATCTACACACATGATAATTATGAATCCTCTATAAAAGGTTCTGAAACCATAGGTTGTTGCACAATATTGTTTTCTCGACTTTTCTGGTAATAATTGGTTAGAAATATCCTTTGCTGCATTAGAAATATCTGGTGGTGTGTTATCAAAGCTTGTATCACTCATTTTGTAAACAATAAAGTAATACCATTTTGCAATACTATTATCGAACAAAAATGGCGGGATAAGACGTGAATTCGAATAACATATAAGTTTTTTTTAAATTACGGTGCTGTGGTAGTGATACGCGCATGCATGACAATGTTCTTTTTTTAATTCGAGTTGCATAATGAAATTTAGTACAACATTATAACACTCATTTGGATGATATTATGGTTACTATGACACTGGCTGTTTTAATGTTGGCAATAAGTTAACTGTTTCAGAAACTTTTATAGTGGTTTTATAGCATGGGTGTAAATAAAAACAATTCTGAGCATGCGTAAATAAATATTCTATTAACCCAACTACGGAATCCTTCATTGTGCGTGGGCCGACACGCGCTTAACCGATTTTTAAATTGTCTTTTTATATTTTAACCGCCATATGCTGTGTCAAAAAACGATACTGGAAAGTCTGGATCACAAGTTGTTGGCAATATTTTTTGTGAATTTTCTGCTGAGTGAAAGCGTGTACTGACCCGTTTGATCCAGAAATGGTTTACAGATTCTGTCTGTGCTTTGCAGTGTACTCTACCCGTATAGATATCGTGGTTCAACGGAACTGTAATAGCACCTTTGACCATGGGTACACGTCAGCGGAGACACTTTGACCTGACCTGGCCTAGCGTGATGAGAAGTTTCAATAGATTAAGAGGCCAGCTTATATTGGTTAACTGGTTTTGTTACCATTGACGTGCGGAAAAATCTATTCATAATCATACATTACCCACGTTAGTTGTAGGATGGAGATAGTTCTGTACAAACGGAGTTCTTCTCGTTCATCAAGGAACAAATTCAACAGAGAAAAATCTTAAGCACGGCTCACCTTTTCATGGTTCCGTAGTCTAGTAAACAAGGAACCCTTATAGTTTCGTCATGTCCGTCTGTCTGTCTGTCTGTCCGCGGTCTAGCTCCGAAACTCTAAGTACTAGAAAGCTGTAATTTGGCATAGGTATACATATTAATTAAGCCAACAAAGTGGTAAAACAAAATTATGAAAAAAAAATTTTTTTAGCTTACCTCGTTTTTTTTTTCTATCCCATAATGTGGGGTTTGGAAAGGTCCTTCAAAAACATTGTGAGTATGTAAAACCACTTTAGGATTCAGGGATCTGTTTGCGAAATATTAAGCTTTACAGTGCAAATTTTTGTTAGAGTCAAGTGTCCCCCTCCCTGCCAGCTAAACGGTTGGTTTTGGATGTGTGAAAAAAATCACAGCAGTAGATTATATAACGAAATTAAAAGAAAAACTGTCACAGCTAAGTAGGGTCTAGAAGTTAACGAGTAATAATTGATCAACTTAACTTTGCAGTTGCAAAAATATGTTTTCCCATACATTCTGTATGGTAGAACATGTTTTACTACAAAGTTAAGTTTGTTTTTGGGATAAATTCATCCCAACTACGGAACCCTTCATTGTGCGTGGTCCGATACGCACTTGGCCGGTTTTTCTCCTTATCGGCACTGATTCCCTTGTTCTCAGCCTCAATCACGAAGACAAACACGAGTAACAAAACACGGTATTGCACAATTTTTCCTTATTTTATCAATTTACCTTCACGGAGTCAAAAATTAGATCCTATTTGGGCAAACAATGGTAGAAGACTCATTTAGTTCTGCGCAGGTGCAAAGTTCCTTGTAGATGGCGCTCTCGTTGTGCTTTCGTAACGGTCTGCGTCACAGCTTTAGTACGTCACAGCCAATAGCGTGCCGCTTAGTGAGCTTTCTCAGATATTCACTATGAAATTCGTCCAATCATGGGCTATATACAGAACAATCATCCTTCTGCTTCTAAATCAATTTGTTTGGGGTCTTCCCAGCGTATCGTAAGTACATTATGCCGAACATTAGTGGTAACAGAACCAGTATAAGTTGGCCTCTTTTTCTATTGAAACTCCGTAAAATGCTAGGCCTGCTCAAGGTCACAGTGATCACCGACGTGGACGTGTGATCAACTGTACTATATCTTTATCAGTTTTAAACCTATTATTTGATGACGATAATATTTTTTTTTTAAATGTATTAAACTAATGTAGGAATCAGGGCTCAAAGGACACAGTGGAGCATACGGTAGAGGTCTGCCCGGCTTGGGCGGAGCAACGCCGTGTCCTCGTAGAGGCGATCGGCGGCGGTGATCTCTCACGTCCGGCCCTGGTTCAGGCCATGGTACGGAGCGAGTGGAAATGGCAGGCCGTCACCTCCTTCTGCGAAGCGGTAATGCTCGCGAAGGAGGAGGCGGAACGCGTGAGGGAGAGGCAAATTTCGCGCCCTCACGCCCCTAACCGCCGCAGGAGGAGACACCCGGGGCGGGAATCGCGAGCCGATTTCCGGCCACCGTAGGCGCGGGCTTGCGGACGGTGAGCAATGGGTAGCTCGCCGTCCGATAAGGACCAAGCCCGGGTCGACGGCGCGTTGTGTTCCACGTGCGCCTCGAAGAGATGTCAGCAGAATTGACGGGGTCCGCTAGGGCCAATGCCTGCCGGGGGTTTGAAGAAAACCGATAGGGATATCGTGGCCCCAGGCAACAGGGCAACCAAAGGAACACGGGTGGGAAGTTTTTTGATAATTTCCCACCCAAAAAAAAAAAGGGCTCAAAATAGAGGAATTTCCTAACAATGACATTGTGTTCAAGGGTATCGCTTTTTGCATCAGTCTCTTGACCCAGTTGTCAATAATTAAAGCCTTTTTAGGAGAAAAGCTCCCTGAAGACCTGGTATAATAATAATAATTGTAACCGTGATTTCGAAAAAGAGTGATTTTCTTTTTTCTGGATTTAGTATTCTAATTATTTTAATACCAGCTGTCCGTGCCTGGTGTCATCCGGGTGTATTTCCGACTTTTCCGGTGGATTTTCCAAAATTTTCTTAAACGCAAATCTTAGCTTGATAATTACTTACGAATACAAATCTGCCAAACCGGTCGAGCCATTTATAATGATGATCTTTCATATATGCGGCAATAGATTTTTATTTTTAGATAAGATAGCATTTTTTTATGTATTCAAAATAAACTAAACGTGAATTCATGCAAGCTACTTTTTGTTAGATAAAGACTATTTGTGTGCCAAACATCCAAATCCTGTTAATCCATAGTGTATTAGATCTCCGACGCGTAGCATCGACGTTTATCATTTTCGCTAGTGTGGACACAAAATGATACGCGATCATGTTACACGCCGTAGCTTCATACACCCGATCCGAATGCATCCGCGTATCTGATACATGACGTATCGTTTAAGTGAATCATGATCGGCCGAATGATCGTAGTATGGACGCATTTTGATACGGTGTTACGATACGTCTATTTCATTTGATACATGATACTCCGCGATTCCGCGATCCATCTCGAGGCGGTTTTTCCCCGATCATCAAAGGGGATACGCAGTGCCGAAACACGATCTAGACAAGTTTGGACGTGCACTTTATTTGCGATCTTCGCACGGGCACGCTCCTCCGCTCATTAATTTGTAATTCCTTGCATACGGCGTACGTAGATGTTTTTAGGGTTCCGTAGTCAACAAGGAACCCTTTAGTTTCACCATGTCCGTCTGTCTTTCTGTCTGTCCGCGGTCTAGCTCCAAGACTGTTAGTATTAGAAAGTTGTAATTTGGCATGGGTGTACATATTAATCATGCCGACACAGGTAAAATAAAACTAGGAAATATTTTTTTTTTTAGTATAGGTACCTCCCCTGCACGTAAAGTGGGGAAGTTTTTTTTTTTTTCTATCCCTTGGTGTGGGGTATCGTTGGAAAGGTCTTTCAAAAACATTGTGAGTTCGTTAAAACTATTTTTGAATTCAGAGATCCGTTTGTGAAATATTCAGCTTTAAAGTGCAAAGTTTTTTTAGAGTCAAGTGTGCCCCCCCCCCCTGCCAGCTAAATGGTTGGTTTTAGATATGTGAAAAAATTCACGGCAATAGCTTATATAACGAATTTAAAAGGAAAACTATCACAACTGAGTAGGCTTTACAAGTTAACGAGTAATAATCGACCAACTTAGATTTGCGGTTGTAAAAACATGTTCTCCCATACATTCCGTATGAAAGATTTTTTTTTTCAACTACAATGTTAAGTTTGTTCTTGGGATAATCATTCCAACTACGGAACCCTACATTGTGCGTGGTCCGACATGCACTTGGCCGGTTTTTTAAAAATCATTATTTAAAATATACGAGGAATTGGAGATTTGGATACGAGGATCATAGGAGAAATTGAGACGACACGCGTTTGCGACACGCTGACAAGACACAGTATCGTAAGTGTGGACGTGGTTTTCGGTATGACACGGTGAGAGATACGATATGGTCGAAATGGGCGTCCACACTTAGGATACGAATACTCAATACGAAACGCCTGATTTTAAAATTCAAAATGATACAAATGTGGAATAATACTTAGTGGGATAATACTAATGATTATTATACTATCTTGAATTCATGCAAGCCTAGTACTTTTTGTTAGGTTACTTCCAGAAATTGTGCACAACGTTTTGTGAACAGAATACCGCCTTGTATGACGATAACTTTTATTTGCAACATACGATTTTAATTAAACAAATCCATTATTCTGTTCCAAATTAATCTCTGTCTACCGGTGAAAACTACTCGAATATCCGTTCAGCAGTTCCGGAGATTTGCGCGAACAAACAAACAGACATACGGACAGACACCGAATTTATTATATGTATAAAATATGTAGGTATAGATTACACAATATCACTCTACGTTCGGCATCGGTCGCGGACGGTCGTGCTGCGCTGCTGTGTCCCGAGTATCCTGATTGCGGCTCAAGTGTTCCTGAGACGCTTCATAGTCACCCGACTATCTTCAGCTATTAATTGTCTGTCTTTTTCAAGACACAATTAATACCGGTATTTCCGGAAGTTAAGTCAAAAAACGTTCGTCGAGGTTTTGGCCCCTTCAGGGTAAAACCACAGTTTCGTGGTCACTCGGTGGATACCTTACGGTGCCAACGAAACCGAGTGGGGTGTTGCCCCAACACACCCGCCGATCCCCCTCAGGGTGAGGCAGTGAATTGGCCGGGTCCCAGTGTTTGGCCTTGGGGGATCTCCTAGTCAACACGTGGAGACAGTTTTCCTTCCCCAGCTACACACCCTATGTCGTTCGGGTGTGTCTACACCCGGCGCACTAGACTGGATAGGACCCCGTTGCACATTAAGATAGGCAACGGGCCAAAGCAAGCTTAGGGCTCACCGATAGGCACTCATCCTCCCTGTCTTTACCCGACAGGGAGGGATTGTTACACATCCCCGGCATACCCACCGGGGAGATAGGATTATATAGGCATCCCCCCCCCCCATAATGGCTAAACAGCCAGATTACGAAAATGTAATCAAGCTGCTCGTACAGCTGATTGACCTATTCTTCCATAAGGAACCCTCTCTTAAAGGTCAATATGGGGACCAAGTAGACAAGGTCTTAGACCAACCCCGATCTCCCTCCCCCCCTCCGTCAGTGTCAATGGACACCGACGCCCCCCTCCCCGCCCCCGCTTCTTCAAAGTACGTACTTACGTACATTCGTTAAATAATTATATGTGAAGACGATGCACCTAGAATAAAATTACTATACCACAATAGGTAAAAAGAATTAAAAATGAAGCAACGACAGATAATTTAATATGTGATAGATACGGGTGTGTAATGTATGATATAATAACAAATGCTCTAATTTCACTTGAAATAACGTTCATATAATATAATTTTCATATGCTATTGCTATAAAATCATATAACCTAATTTCATATGACCTAATGTTTCATATGATATAATTTAATTGAATATAAAACATTTAGTATAACGTTCATTTTATATAATTTTCAATATGTATAATATTCTTTTTATATAACATTCATTTGACCTAATGTTCTTTTGACCTAATTTTCATGTTTAATGGTCACAGTTCTAACCTAACTCAAATGGCACCTAACCAAATCTTAAAATATTCAATGCATGGTCGAGGGTGGGCTTGGTCGACGGAGCCCCGCTTCGCGGGGCTCCTACTTCTGGATGGTTTATAAAAAAATAACCACGAAGGGGATGGCGGGGTCTATTCGCTCGCTTCGCTCGCTCACACGACCCCGCCATCCCCTTCTAACCTAACCTGTCCGAGTCGGGGTGCCCTAAAGTCCAGATTGCATCCAATTTCTACTGGTTACAATAGTTGAGGGTGGTAGGTGTATAGGGTATAAAGCGAAGAAAAAAAAAACAGTACAATATTTTTAACCATACTAGCAGGCGTTTAAAATCGTATCAGATTTTCTAAATTATATTAAAAGTTATTAGAGATTATGAATATTATAGAAAATGAATAATATACTACATGAATATTATGTTAAATGTGCATTATAGGAAATGTTTATTATATCATAAGAAATTAGATAAAATGAAATTATATCAACAATTCATTATCTCAACTGATCGTAAGTATATTAACTGAAATTAGGTCAAGTGAACGTTAGATTTTTTGTTATTATATCAACCGTTACACACCCGATAGATACATGGTGCTCACATATTTACAAACATTGTAAAAGTAGACGATTTTCCTAAAATTTTGTAATTAATAAGTCAGTGTGTGAGAAAGTAATCACAGAATGTTAAATCAATGTCATAAAACACAAAATAATCAATTTTACAATTAAATTAGCAACCAGTTTGATTTTGTCTTGATTCTAAATTGTCCTATGGAGCAGGACCAGCATGTTTCCAAGCACTCTTATCCTGGATATAATCCTCTAATTTGTAATATGCTTGTTTACAAAGTGCACTTTTGATATGAGTTTTAAATTTTCTTTCATTTAATTGCAATATGTCTGTGAGATGCCATACCGAAAAATTTACACAATATTCATGCAACGTGAAATCTTTGGAAATGGGTTATCAAAGCACCGAGCCGAACTAATGGCTCCAACCAACGTCGCACTGAAATTTCGCTGAAAGCTAATTAATAATAATCATCTTACCTAGTTAATATCCTTGTTTGTCAATTTCCCTGTGCTGTGGAATCAATGCTCTATGGAATACCTGTGTTTGCATCATATCTATTTCAATGGTTTGCATCACAACAAACCGTCGCGTTGTCACATAAATCTACATGGCCACTTATGAAACGTCAGAAGCTAGGTGCACGGTTCCAATTGTTGTTTCCCATGGAGATGAGCTGGCAAGAAACTCCACGGTTACTCTTTTAAAAATACTAGTTTTTTTACAATATTTTCAAATAACTGTATTATTAGATATAAGAGGACAGTATACGCCTTTCAACAAGTACCAGGTAATTAACAAAATAGAAAATGGTCAATAAATCTACAGTCCACTAGGCCTAACAATGTTCTCACATTCACAAAATGGAAAAGAATCTATTTAAAAAATAAATTAAAATTTAATACAAATTAAAACTGTAACAAACCTTTTAAACTACCAACACGAATAGTTAAGTGACTACAAAATACCACTACTCGACACTAGATGGCATTGCAATACGTCATCTTTCTGAATCGCGGTGTCAAGATTCTCCATGATCTAATGACCTCCGCTAAAATGTTGTTCTTTGTGAGATTAAACCAGTGATGCATTCGTCGACTACGTCCTACTTGGAATAGTTTCATGAGATTTCATTGCTAAGTTAAGAGCATTATATGACTTTAATGTCATTTTTTGGTCTAGAGGACCCCCGTTGGGGAACGAAGGGACGAAGGAGGGGTCCTTCGTCCCTTCTGGGAAAAGGAGATCTGAGCTCGTCCTATATTAATAGTGTACCGCGTACAGTCAAGATAATTATTAAAATCCTTGTCATATTCAACTGGTCTAATGGTCTTCTTTGTGCCGGCAACGGTGACGACGACATCCTTTACAAAACCTATTTAAACCAAATAACATGATTGCCATTACAACTGTAATAAACATGAATAATTATCATGTCCACAAAAGCCACTAATAAAGAGTTGAAATACAGTTATGACAGAAAAGGCATGTGCTTCAGTAATGAAAGTGAAGGGCATGCGTTTTGGAAGACTGTCTTATGTGCTTTTGAAAATGGGCTGATTTTCAGCCTAGTTCGCGTCAATGACTTTAGATTTTTTAATCATCATGTTTCTGACCTAATACGAAAGTCACACCACTTTCTAAGTTTTGTACTCCTGCGCTGCTTGGTGGGTTAGTATGAAGCTTTTTGTCTCTTGGGTTAAATATTCTGCTCACACCTCGTCATCTTTCAAAGTGAAGACAAGTTTTTTTTTGGCATTGTATTGGAATATTGTTTTTTTTTATAATTAACACACTATTTGGGACATTGAACGAAACACAATAGAAGTTTTAAAACAAAATAACATAAACATTTCTAATTTTGTAACGATCGGTAAAACAACATAGGTAAGTAATTTCATGGTTGTAACAGCTTTATAACAGTTCTCATAATCGCGCGTTCATATTTTTGAATAAAGACGATGGTTGCCGAAGCGCAAACTTTGTCTGGGAAATCTGTACCTACTTATTTTCCAATAGTTCTATTTTTTACCATTCGTGTCACATGTATTTTTTTACTTGTATACAGTTATAATGACTACTCGTATATGACACCTAGCCTATCTAGGCTCGCTATTGACAACTTTCTGTCCACATGATTAATGTTTATAGGACCTTACATTTGTATACAGGGTTATTGGTAAAACACCAACAATCTCTTAACGGGTCATTGTACTCATCATTATGAACAACTTTTACTATTATTCCAAACCTGAAATCGTGAAAAAAAAGGTGTTCACAACATTTTGACGAGATAAGCGAACATAAATGTAGGGAACAGCAGATATTTTTTCGTGATTTCAGGTTTGGTTTCATACTAAAAGTTGTTCATAATTATGAGTACGTTGACCCCTTAAGAGGTTGTTGGTTTTACCAATAACCCGGTATAGTTCAATAAGAACTTAGCAGCCAGTTTAAGGCTGCCTGTCCACTGGAGCGGAGCGAGGCAGTAGAGCGGAGAAATTAACCAATATAAGCGGAGCTCTGAAGCGGAGTTCAGATTCTATTGGTTAATATTGGCACATTTCTCCGCTCCGCTGCCTCGCTCCGCTCCAGTGGACAGGCAGCCTTAGGCCCTGCAAACTTGACAAGTTTTGAAATATTTTCAATGTATTAAAGTTATTTTAAAACGCAAACATTAATATTACAATAACCTAAAGGTATAACTTAGTCTTAAAAATATAATTAACATTATGCCCCAGACCGCATGTCCTAGATTAAACTAACGACGGCCATAAAGGAAAACGGGCTATTCACAGCTCTATTATTGAAAGCCGTATTCACGAACATAATCACTCTTTTGATTGCTAATTGTTTTCATTCCAGTGTTAATGCATTTTATATATTTATTTGCGAAATTACTTCCATGCGAGTTTATGAGTCGAGTTTATGATTTTACCAGCTGCGCCTCGCGGTTTTACCTGCATAAGTCTAGATGCCGTGAGAATATCGGGATAGAAAGTATCCTATATCCTAGTCCAGGTCATGGTCTACCCATGTATGATTATGTATAATTTTTTTTTTTTTTTTGTAAACTTTTTCTAGGTGAATTTAAGCTTGTAAGCCTAATAAAAGGTTGTCCTAGAGCTGGGTTTGTTTGTTTGTGTCTATCCTTGTGATTTTTCAGAATCTATTTTTCGTCTACTAGGTTGCGGATTCAAAACCTAAAAATTACTAATAATATTCATTTGTTCTGTTAAATCCATGAACAATACTATTTATTACCGCACAAAAAAATGGCTCTGTAACGGTAATACAGTACGCAACTGAACAAATAATTTAAAAAAAACTTAATGTTTTCCTTCTGACAATCTATTTATTATAAAAATCAATTGCCGTGCATTAGTCTCACAAAAACTGGAAAACAGCTCGACCGATTTGGATTATTTTTAGGGTTCCGTGCCTCAAAAGGAAAAATCTGTCTGTCAATCCGTCTGTCACAGCCAATTTGCTCCAAATCCAATGGACCGATTAAGTTGAAATTTGGTACACATATGTATTTCTTTGACTCAAACACAGACGTGTAACGTAAATGAATGACTTTTGAATATGGGGGTCACTTTTGAGGGCTAAATAAGAAAATAAAATAAAAGTTTTTCAAACTGTATCGTGTGACATATCAAATTAAAGGGCTTGTTACGAGGATCTCAAATGTCTTTGTTTTGTTCGCCTGTATACTGAGATGGTTTAGAAAAAAAGAACATTTGGAAAAACCCAAAGGACCAGCCAGAAGAAATTCCAATTTTGACTGGACAACCACGTTTGACGGGTTAGAATTATGGATAATTATTATCTTAGCTGCTGTCCGCGGCTTCGCCCGCGTGGACCTCATTTATTTTTCAGTAAAAGTAATCTAAGTTGCTTCTTATAACATCAGCTATCTGCCGGTGAAAGTTCCGTCAAAATTGGTCAAGCCGTTTTGGAAATTAGCTGTAACAAACAGACACTTAAATTGTATTTATTTGTATGTTTAGTTAATATAGGTACCTACTAATAACCGCAGCATGTAGCATCATGTAGAACACGTAGTATAACATAGTTGCAATCATCAGGTCAGCCTTCCAGCCTTCCAAGCTAATTATCTTGAGGTCAGCTCCCAACCTAACTGGAAGCGACTGAGTAAGTACTTTACACTATGCAAGTACCAATTATTCGGTGAAATCCAATTATTGGAGAACACCAATAGCTTCAGGTCTGAACGCCTAACATTTAGGAAATACTTCCAGTATTATCGCAATAATGCAGTTTGAACATAAATCCTCAATTTGTTGTAATATCTTTGGTCAAGTGATCACAAGTGTGTCTGCACAGCTTGAGGACTGGGTTTCAATCCCCAGGTAGAGCATAGTTTTTTTTTTCTGTCAAGAATTTCTGTATCAGTTCCTTCTGAATAAAGGATGATTTCCACCAAACGGATCGCGTCCGGCAGGATGTCGACGCATACGATCGGCTCCGTACCGTCGCTTGTAAACGTATCCGTTTCTGCGCCTAGTCAAATAGTTTCATTCCTACCGTGTTTGACGTGTTCAAATTTTTTAAATGATTGAAGTTGGCTACTGCATTAGAAGAAGGAAATAATCATAAAACAGCCGAAAGGATCCGATCGGATACGATGACAGGCGAACGGAGCCGATCGCACGTCACAGCTTACTTTCGGCTACGATCGCGTGTGGCGAAAGACGCCTGCGCTCAAGTTGCTGTATGCGGCTTGGTAATATAGACTTTAAATAATGTATACACGATTTAATATCGTTTAAAGATTGTAAAATATGTTCCGATCCGATGCGAAGCGAACCGTTCGGTGGAAATCCACTGGAGCGGAGCCAGGCACCGGAGCGGAGAAATGTGCCAATATTAACCGATAGGAGCGGAGCTTTGAAGCGGAGTTAAAATTCTATTGGTTAATATTGGCACATTTCCCCGCTCCGCTGCCTCGCTTCGCTCCAGTGGACTCAATCCCCTGTTACACGGTATGAGACTTAAACACAACTGTCAAAATCGTAGATATAGGTACTAATGGGTATACCTCTACCTATCCATAACATACCTAATATAATATTACATCACGCCTTTATTTTTCAAGGGTTAAGCAGAGATGTACCTATTAAGTAGACCCACATTTCGCCAGTTATGTGTAAGTCCCATCTAATTGGGGGCGAGCCTATTGCCGTCAATCTGGTTCAAATCAGGGATGTAACGGATATCCGCATCCGCGTAATTTTTTATATCCGCAACATCCGTTTCCTCAACTTTTGATTTTAAAAGCTCCGCATCCTCATCCGCGTCTTCATAATTTCTATGGGGATATGACCCTACGTTGTTCGCTCAAATGGTGAATTTTGTTAAACTCGCTCTGAGCTAAATGTGCGGGCCGGAGTGTGAGTGACGCGTTCCTATTGCCTGAATTCGCAGTGTCCCTGACCTATGACAGACGATCGGCCGCACGTGGCAGTGGTGGCATGATAGTGGTGTCAGGTGTCAAAAACATGGGCCATTTTTCATACGACTTCTGCATCCGCACCCTCATCCGCATCCTCAATAAGGAATTTTCCAATATCCGTATCCTCATCCGCATACTCAAACCCGATAATCTCATCCGCATCTTCATCCGTTAAAACACTGGTTCAAATCAGGACTCCTGGCTGCTACTGAGAAATTCCAGATGTAAAACCAAATAACACTTCCCCCTTTCCCTTCGGGAAATACTTTCTTCTGGTTATTTGTATTCCTAAAATCCTAATTCACCAACATGCAATGATTAGATAACCCAAAATTAATGCATTCGCTTTAACTTAACAACGTACAGAGAAAACCGAAATGGTTCTGTATAGGTTTGGTGAAACAGCGTAACGTTTTCATTAATCGTTTACCCACATTCGGAAGCACTTGTTCCGTGTAACGATCGCTTAAACTCAATGTAAATGAGCCGTGAAGAGGTTCCTATGTTTTGAATACCCACTGTTCTTTGATACTGGTTGGTTACAAGTAATGGGGTAATCGATGGTTCTTTATTGTTATTAATTACTTGATCTTTTTTGGTGTTTACTTTAGTACCTGGGCGACCGAGCTCTGCTCTGGTGAAAATAGAGAATGCTCATTTAATAGTATAGGAAAGTTCATACCAATCCATGTATAGTACCAACTTATTCCATGCTGCCATGCCGTTATTCTAATATCATTATTTTCTTACCATTATTTATTATCATGTTGTAAACTTTGGGCAACCGAGTTCTGCTCGGGCGAAAATACGGAGAATACGAATTTTCCCACATATGAGACCTAGCTAGATCGGTTTTTCGCCCCCGTAAGCCCCTATGTTACAACTTTCATCAAAATCGTTAGAACCGATTTCGGGAACGTGCGTACAAATATATATAATGTCGGAGACGGGCATGTGACTTTCGTTATTATCAGCGATATTTTAACTACTGTGGGCGTAGTGTGGGTAGTGTTGGTTAGTGCGCAATAGAAAAACAGTTTGCAGTTCAGATCACATTATAACTTACTATCAAATGAATCACACCAGCTAAATTATACACACACTGGGTGCGACGGCGTTTATTAAAATCACCAATTAACAAAATGATCACAAATTACAACTAACACAATAACAGCACCACGAATCGAGAACAGTTCCGTGACGTCTTGACTCCAATGTGACCAGAGGCTGAATGCCCTTCACGCCGTGGCCTTAAAACATCACGACTCTGTAGAAGCGCGCCTTTTTTGGTGTAGGTAGCTCACTCTTGATGTCGCCAGTGGCGCGCTTGCGATTTGTTTCGTGTCCGTACTAATGACCGGATCCGACATATAATTATATATATTCAAATATTGCTCGTTTAATAGGATAGGATACGTTGAAATACAGTTTATTATTTTACTAGCTGCTCCCCGCGATTTCACCCGCATAGGTCTAGATCCCGTAAGAATATCAGGATAAAAAGTATCCCATGTCCTAACCCAGATCATGGTCTACCCATGTGCTAAATTTAATCCAAATCCGTTCAGCCGTTTTAGTGTAAAAGCGTAACAAACAAACAAACTCACTTTCGCATTTATAATATTAGTTTGATAGGATTAATGTGTGGGGCAAAAGCCCCTTCTTTTCTTCAACTTCTCTCCATTTAGGGATACTAGCGCCCAATCTTCATTACAGGAATCCAGCTCATCCCACATTCTACCAGCTCCGTCACCGCTGCGATGACGCTTGCTCTTGCTTAGTTGGAGGGACCCACTGGTACGTGAGTTTGACTCATTTTTCTTTTGAAATGCGGCATAAAATGTGTTCAGCCCAATTACATTCGTCTCCTCATCCTCCTCAAGATTTCTTGAAATCCAATCTGTAAAGAAAACAAGTTTTGTAATTCTATTACTCTTAACAACATGTGACATCCAATTTAAAACGAAACCCGAACTCATACAATTTCGCCCACCGCGAAACTTCTAAGAACTTATTTTCTAAATCATGTCCCACCACATATGAACGAAATTAAGTTTTGTATAGTTTTCATCGTACTGTCAGGTAAGATAGTATCTCGTGGGAGGGTTCACCGCAGCTATGCGAAGCTATATTAAACGATAAATCGTTCCCTAGACGACGGAAAGTTGAAAATTTTCGTCGGGAAACACGTTGGCGTGTTAATAAATGGTTGTGTATCTAAAATTTATAAGTTGTGAAATATTATTATTATAGAAAAATATTTTTGTACGGAGCAGTAGGAAATTGGATGTGAGAAGTATTGATTTTAGGGTTAAGCTGATAAGTTTTCTTCTCCAGGGCGTTTTCATTTTTGAAGACTGATAAAGTACCGTAGACTACCATAGATATTTATATTATTTCCTTTTAATAGATATTTTAAGTCGCGGTTCAGACGTCCATGTGGACGATTGCTATGGATACCATCTTGCACAACGTGTATCGTTGAAGTTTCAGCGGGCTCTAAATTATAATACTAATAAGATAAAACTTAGAGCAGAAGTGTGTGATGAAGGAAGAGCGAGGCCTTAGCCCTATGGTGGGACATCACACGCTGCGGTTCGATAGATAAAAAGCCTAACATGAAGTTACACAACATGTAAAAAAAACCCTGTCCAATCCGTGTGGGTGTTGTTAGGTCTCGTACTGAAAGCCTATTTATGCGGTATTTTTAGGAAAAAAAAAATATCGCCTCTTTAATTTCAATAGGGAATTTTACCGGGGTATTTCATGGGGCGCGGGCAGTTGTCCTTTACCGGTTAAATGAATGAAGTTAGAAAAAACGAAGTGAAAAATTAACTAGGCCGTACCTTATTTGTTCTGAACTCCCGGTTAAGTCCATATGCGTTGAGTCCGCACACGTTCAATTCACACCTCCAGAGACATTTCACGTGTAAGCTTACACAACAAGTAACTTCGTTCATAGAAATCCATTAGCAAATCAGATATGCAAATAGATAGGTATGTATAGAACAACACGATTATTGTGTACACAGTACACACGGTAAACGTGTTTGTTATGCAGGTAATAATTAAACATTTATGTAAGTAAAGCAAAAGGAGTATGCAAGGATCGTAGCAGGCGCAGTACTGTTTTTTTTTCTGCCTATAAATTTTGAATTTTGTACTGACTATAAATAATTTTACCTGAAAAATTACCGGAGTACATATCATCGCCTCGTGGTGACTTCTTGACGTCTTGAGACACACTTAGACAGATCACAGGCTAAATCTACAATATTATAATGTGCAATGTGCATCTCATAATATATGTTTACACTGATGTATTTGCGCTAACTGAAAACATCCGTTTCTTGTATGTTTCTCTGTAAAAGTATGTGTAAGTATGTGTGTGTGTAAGTATGTGTAGTAAAGTATGGTCTTTTTATTTTCAGGCTTCGAAGGTCCATAGCGTGTTATTATAGGCAATTACTATGTTAGTAGAGTAATTAAGCACACACGTACAATAATGAAAAATATTAGAAAAACTTAAAAGTTGCCTAGAAAAGATCGCAGAAAGCGATAAGGTCACCTATTACATTTTTTGTAGTGTTAAATTTATTTTTTACTATGTATTTTCTGGTGCACAATAAAATATTAAATAAATAAATAATAAAATTAAAAAACAACCCTAGAACACGTAGGTTAAGCAATACAATTCACTTTCTAAGACAGGCACGACCTTCAGAAATGAAAAAATCTGGCCTTTTATGTGTTGGACCACGCCTTATGAAGGGTTCTGAAGTTGGGATGAATTTATCCCAAGAAAAAACTTAACATTGTAGTTAAAAAATATGTTCTTCCATAAATCGATTATATGTCAATTAAGTAAGTCAATTAGTTAAGTATAGAATCGCAAAAAAAAAAATGCGATACAATTGCAATTTAACGATTTTCAGACTTTTTCCTTTCCTTGTGCTGTGAGACTTTGCTTCTTGCCATATTTCATGATTCTAGGTCAACGAGAAGTACCATATAGGTTTTTATTTATTTGCGAGTATCAAAAAATGTCGCATAAATGACTGTATTTTTTATTGCGTTGACTCAAAAGCTTGATTTGTTTTAGACCTTCATGGGACCTACGTATTTGATATTTATTTCAACTTGAAACCTCCACGCGTTCCTGAGAAAAGAGGTTTTGACAGACTGACAGAGAGACGGACAATGTTTGATGGACGGCGGATTTTGTCGTTAGGTCTTTGATGCGAAGTTCGCATGTGGCGATGTAGATGCCGCCACAATCCTTTAAGGATATCTTTTTTTTTTCCTTTTGAGGGACGAGACCTTAAAATGAATACGAACAACACAAATGTCTTGCAAAACATTTAACGGTAAATGCACATTCAATGCAACATCACTAAGTTTTTGAAGTGGGCTTAATTGTATCTTTTGTTGACTGTAGGTACTAAAGATTACGGTGTATACTCAACACATGCTCAACTTAGATCACTAAGTTGTTGCAGTTAGCCCGCATACTTGTCTGTTTTGTTGACGGTACACAGTGACAGTTCACAGTACACGTTGTAGAAACTTGCGCTGCGAGTTGTCCGCACGAGTCATTTAATTACGTACTGTGACATACAGTCGACGTTACCAAAGATGTACGGAGAATGGAAACGTTGTTACGTCATTTTTATTTTCGTATTTTAAGTCCTGATTAATTAGCAATATCAAATTACTTTAACGACGCGCGACTAGCCTAGTCTGACATTTCAATAACAGTCTGGACATTTTAGTCACAAAATCCACTTATTGTTTGATCTCGTTAAGTTGATTGTTAAAGAAGATTTATATCTTGTTTTTAGATGAATGAGAAGTTAATAAATATTAAAGACTTATTTGGTGTATAATTTTTATTAGTCGTATTCCATCTAAGCCAAAAAATCTGAACAAATTAAAGAGCCGGACAAATTCCGGACAAAAGTCTAGAAGTCCGGACATGTCCGAACAAATCCGGACAGATGGTAACCCTACGCGCGACTCCATTCGCCATTATTTCAAACCTCAGTTCAAGCCGTTCAGGCATGGAATTAAAAAAGTATTTGTAGGTCTGGGTACCTAAATAGCCTCTAAAGTAACGGAGTACTTTATTAAATACTAGCTTTTGTCCGCGGCTTCACCCACGTAGAGATTGGAATAATAATTATATCCCACGGGAACGTACTACCGGGATCAAAAGTACCTATGTGTTAATCCAGGTTATAAACTTTCAGTGTGCCAAATTTCAACCAAATCCGTTCAGTCAATCCGGAACATATCCAAACAAACAGACAAAGGGACAAAAATTCTAAAACTATATTTTCGGCATCAGACTCGTTCCCACGTAGCAATTACATTTTTTTAAAATATGCAATGTTCAGTTTTGACTTTGTTACTATTTTATTATATATTAGCGGACGTCTCGCGGTTTCACCCGCGTAGCTTCCGTTCCCGTGGGAGTACGGGGATAAAATATAGCTTATGTTATTCGCCGATAATGCAGCTATTCATTGCTGAAAGAATTTGTCAAATCGGTCTAGTAGTTTTTAAGTTTATTCGTTACATACAAAAATTCAAAAATACAAATCTTTCCTCTTTACATAACATAACATAACACATAACATCACGCCTTCCCCGAAGGGTTGGGCAGAGGTGTCCCTGTACCAGGTACACCCACATTTCGCCAGTTATGTTTTAAGTCCCATGTGGGCGAGCCTATTGCCATCAACCGAGCACAAATCCAGACTCCGAGCTGCTACTGAGAAATTCCAGATAGAAAAACCCAATAACACTTTGCCCGACCCGGGAATCAAACCCAGGACCTCATGATCAGCAGTAGCGCTTGCGACCACTAGACCAATCGTATGGTATACAGAAGTATAAATAGATCTTCATTGGCTCAGGCTATAAGTACAAGTGCAAATTCAATATTGTTTCCGACGTGCATTTCAATAACGGAACTGCTTTTAATAGAAGACTGAAGACCAAATTCTAAAACCGAATTTAAAATCGCCATAGTGTTTCATACTATCACTGAAATTGTGTAGTGACAGAAGGACTTTAATGAATGCCTAAAAGTTTAATGTCGTTTGAAAACGCGAGTGTTAAAATTGTGCTATGATGTCTCATAGTTCAGAGCTAAATAAAAGGTATTTATTTCTTTCCGCATTTCTGCCACAGAAACTTCTTTTGTTTTTTAAAACAAACCTCTTCCAGCTCCACTATAATTCTGTTCGCGCAACAGTTAAGGGCTTCACTTCATTGTGGACGCAGTGTCACCGACAACTTTCGACCTCATTTGCACACTCATTTTCATAGCAAAATGTAGCACCAGGTGGAATGAATGTAATAAAGCTTTACCAATTTCATTTGAGCTCAAAAGTTAGTTTTAAACGTGGAATAAACAAAGATTTCGCAGGTTTATATTTTTTTTATTTTTGCTATTTGACGCAGGTACTTTTGAATTTCGAGTGGATTTTTTTTTGAATCACGACGTTTCTTTACTAAATGTTCACTAGCTGCTAAGTATACTTTTAGGTTTAAGTAGTGTCCGAGAGCTCATTAGGATGAATACGAAAAGATTATTCATTGCACGTGGAGTGTTTTTGGATTTTACTGGCTTTGATTTAAGATCTACCCTGAAACCGGTGTAAAAAACCGATTTGTGTTGACGTCAGGATGACTTTTTTCCCCTTAATATTATTCTCAGATATTATTACAGTACTAAGTTTGTGCTAATTTTCAGTATGGTCGTATGCTCAGGAGGTTGACACTGCCAATCCTCTTAACATAATCTCTCTAAGTCACTAATTCCATAGTCACGATACTGGCGGGAGGGGTGGAGACAAGACTAAGCATATTCGTGGGTATTATGTAGGTTCCTACTTATCTATCTAAAGGACATATTCTATTAAAAGTTTAATGTGAATGTATAGGCTGTAAAAAAAAAACTAGAAAGGGAGTAGGGCTGCCTAGGGTACCAAACGTACCTACTTAGATATCATGGAAGTCCATGACACCTAAGTTTGGTACCCATAATTTTAAGATTATGGTGTATTAAAATTAAGTAATTTTAATGCACCATAATCTTAAAATGACTAAAGTTAGGGAAATTAATTGTTAGGCGAATTGGCTACTAACTTAAATTGTCCGTATAATCAAATCACATTTTTGAAGTGAAAACTTCTTTAGGTGCGTTGGGAATTTTTGAGATGGGACTAAACCATTGATTTCGCGACACTGTAACGACACCTCATTTTTGTAAACGCGATTGTGCTCTTTATATTACGTTACGGATCAATGTTCTATGCAAGTATTTTACTTTAAAGATTTTGTAAACGCTATTGTGCTCTTTATTTAGATAAGGTTACGGACCAATGTTCTATACACATATTTTTCTTCCACCAGGGCGATCTTGTTCAAGTTTTCACTTCTTGCGGCACTCCCGGAGTGCCACTTTTTAACAGTTTTATGAAATGGCTACAACATGGCAAATTGACTAAGAGTGTATTTTCAATCATGAGATAAGATTTATCTGAATAATAAATACCTATGGTGGTTTAACATAAATATTTTCTATACACAAAAGCTGTCAAACTGCAAACATTCCTCAAATAAACGTTATCTGAAGACTGAAAATTCGTCCCTTAGGGTATCAATTTGCCAGACCGTACATTATTTCCAGCACAAGACATAGTGAATAATATCAACAACTTAAACATGTTTTACTTAGTAACCACTTCAATTACCGTATTTGCAACAAAACTGATTTCAAACAAAGAAAACACTCCAATCCCATAGCTCCTAATGGAAACGCAGACAATTACTCCATCTAGTCATTACAAGAAAATGGCATATTACATTGCGCCACAATCATAGACGTTTCCGAATAGCATGCCGCTCTTGTATGCACAGTCTATTAGCATTCACCGCGTGAGGCGGCAATGTAATCAAAATCGTCGCGCGTCGCAATGTTGCATTATGGTAATTAGGCCCGCCAGCTAAATAGAGATGTGAAACGTTAGATGTGCTCATTCGAGCCCGAAATTTGGTGAATTTGGTGATGGGAAACCGATGCTTTGATTTGGAGACGTCACCGTGATTGTGGTATTAAATAATGGTTGTGTTGTGTGTGATTGGCAGGGCCTCTTTTTGAAATGAAAACTTCTTTAAGCGCGTTGGGTGTTTATAAGATGGGACTAAACCATTGATTTCGCGACACTGTAACGCAGTTTTCCGACACCGTGGTGTAAAAGACATCAACGCGTTGATTACCGCGGTGCCGATTTTTTTTTCAAGTTTTCACTTTTGTCGGCACTCCCGGAGTGTCACTTTTTTTTCTTCTGCTTTTTATCTTCTTGCCTAAGATAATGCTATTGGTCTGTTATTATTATCTTACACCTTCTAAAGTCTACTAATTTGAGTAAAATGGTATGTAGAATTCCTTCATAATTTTTATATAATTTGAAAACACGTTAACGGTTACGTTAAAAATCGCAACGTTATGAGGAATGGTTTGCTTTGGCGACGTACACATAATGGCAATATTTTTGTCCTTAGACCGTAATGTACGAACGACCTGTACTGAGATTAGATGGATAATGTCACCATTTTATAAGCGACATAGGAGATGAGCGGCAATAAAGAATGCGCCACGCTACGAGTGTAAACTGAGAATCTCCTTCCAGGCATTTAAGGCGACGTTAACCGAAATTTAATGATTTGCAAAAAATATGTTTAATTAGAGATTTTTTTAAATAACTCAATGTAGGAGTATTTTAGGAATGTTTAAATTAAATAGTGAAATTAGTTTATAAAGAATTGTCTAAAAAAACTGAAAATGTATCAAGCGTATTTTTCTGAAATCTTCACCATTTTAAAGATAATTTAACTATTGATCTTTTAGTATACGTCTTTTAATATATTTTTTTGTTGTTTTATGTTTAATAAAATAATAATGCATCTAATTTGAGACAGCGGTCCTTGATAGGCGAGTGCTATTACCAGCCATATACGACGCGTTGCGTGAGCTCAGTTCAGAACACGCAAGCTAACCACTCAAGGTCACTAGCATATAATCTGCGTCTTAAGTACTACTTTTTCAACATTTTACTGTCATGTCATAGTAACGCCTGATTCATTAATTTAATTTAGTAGTTATGAAAAAAAAATCGTATCATTGATAATGCCAAAAACTGGCGGCACACTGACTAACCCCCTCCCATGCAACCATAAAACTTAGACTTTCCATAGCCCAAAATCAAGCTCAAAGAAGAGAAACACGCATCAACTCCAAAGACTGAAGCAGTAACTCATCAACATGAAATTAACATCAAATACACGTGTTCCAGAAGGTCAAATCAGGTCGAACTACACTCGTTAACGTCAGAACGGATAAAACTTTCATGCGAGCATGTAACTTATGGTATCAGGATATGAATTAATCCCGTAAGAGCCGATATTGCGAAAGTTAGAGACGGATTATTTACCCCCTCTCTCTATTGGTTTTTCATATGGCTTCGCATGTATGAGTTTGTCTGGTTTTTGTGTACGGGTGTTTGTTTTTGATGGTTTGTTTTGTTCGGTTTAATTTGTTTGGATCTTTTTTGTTTGAAATCAGCTGTTTAACATGGAATCTTTTTTGGCAATGTTTTTTTAAATATTGGGTAATGTCTTGTTTGAACATTTTCTCACTTGATGTTAAGCGACGATGCGGTCGATTGTGAACTTTTGATTAGAAGTAATATAAGTTCTAAGTATTTACTCGTTACTTGAAGACACTTAGGTTATAGGTTATTGGGAAAACAGTACTTTAGCATAAATTTGTTGATGGAGCTGAATAAATGCTTATACTGAAGTTGGATTTACCACAAGTTCAAGAAGTTGAAATTAATTCAAACGTACAAACACAAGATTAGCTGTGAATTTACGATTTATTAGATAAATTTAACCTCGTAAACCTAAGTTTGAATGTCACTTGCACGTCATAGGTAAAACGATAAAAGGGTCTAGTCAAAGTGACATTCTATCAGCGATCAAGATAATGGAAAAGTCAAACATATTGGATTTACAAAAAGCTTATGTCAATCTTGTTATTAGTCGTTGTAAAGTTACGAACTACTTTGAAAGCGATTGCCACTTATCTAGGCCTAAGGACTATTGGTCTATGTGACAATTAAATAGTTTCAACCTTAGTGAAGTTCCAATTAATTGGAAATTGTAGTCAAAGTGGTAAAGCCATTACGAGGTTGACTATAGTTACCAATACTATTGTATCAATAATAATTATATATAAATGTAAAAATCGATCGCCGTGCGTTAGTCTTGAAAAAACTCGAAAATGGTTCGACCGATTGTAATGAAACTTTGGTAAGTTGTTGTGTGCCGCCAGAGAAGGTTCCTTACAAAAATAAAATAAAAAAGCATGGCAACGCAAGCCGGGCGTTAGTTAGTTTATTTATATAAAATCTATTGCCGTGCGTTAGTCTCGCAATTTTTTTTTTTTTTTTTTTGTTCGCCTCTAAACTGGCGTGGTTTAGGATAAAAGAAAATTAGGAAAACTCAAAGGAACGGCCAAAATATTATCATAATTTTGTCTCACAAGGTACGAAGTTCACCGGGTCATCTATGTAGTTATAACATAAATATTATGAAGTTATATAGTTTTGGTAAACAATAAAATAAAATAAAAATCCAAATTCTATTGCACTGGTAATCCAAAGTTCTGATTTCAGAACGCAATCCACAAAAACCTAAAATTAAAGAGTTTCTTTAGAGCAGAAAAATGGATGGACGTAAGACTTTAATATTTATATAAAATCATCTCATTAAAACATTGTAGGTACCTATACATTCACTTGAATCAGCCTGTATTTCTAAATAACTAAAGTAAAACCAGGTGTGATCCAAAGTTTCGTAAATAAATCTTAGTACAGAAAGATTAGGGATATTGAGGGTCTGATGAAAGGTCCTTATCTTTCCCAACTTTCTAGTTTTGGTATCTTATAAAACTAATACCTACTTGAACTTGGAGAATTTGGAAAATTATTAAACGAGAACATAAATTTGAAGGCCTAGCCTAATATTGATTCGGGCTTGGAACTGAGAAAATATTATTTCAGTACTGAAAAATGGGTATCTAAGTAATACCATGTATGCCGAATAATCTAAAATGAACAATGTACCCAATTTCTTGGGATTTGTGTAAAAAGCTAGTAAAATATTAACGTTATTCTAAAGGCACTGGAGAAAAACAAATCCAATGTTAATCAAATTTGAAAAAAATATTCCAATTGACAATTATAGCAGTGATAGCCTACTAGGTGTAACGGTCGGACTGCCAAGTCATAGGTCTCGAGTTCGAACCCAAGGCACGCACCTCTGACTTTTCGGATTTATGTGCGTATTGTTTAATTATCACTTGCTTCAAAAACGGTGAAGGAAAACATCCTGAGGAAACCGGCATGCCTGAGAGATTTTCTCAACGGCATATGAAGCCAAGTCAGAGGCTCATGGGCGGCTTTAAAACTCTGACACCAGGTTAGTCACTAACCACACGAAAAGAAAGAAGAATGTTTGAATGTTTATTTTTCCTAAAAATAGTGCTTTACATTTCCTTAAAGTCTACATTATTAGCTAGGTTTACATTCTTTAGTGAAATAAGACGCAAAGGAAGTACATTGCTTCTCTACACTAGGACGAGCCTGTCTCGTGGAGTCCTTGGGTGGTATTGCCATATGAAAATGCGTATTACATATTTAATTATTGCTACAAATCCAGAAGCACATAAAAAGTGTTATTAATAAATAGCAATCAAAACATTGTTTAAACTAAGAACAGTTAAAAACAAAAATAAAAAATTAAATTAAAGAATTAAAAATGTAATAAAGACGGATAGGAGAATATTTTGAGCGAAATGTGCACTATGTGTAAGGGTGCGTGTGTGAGTGAGGGGTGTGTGTATGTGTTGGTGTGTTACGTAATTACCTTTAAGAGAGATTCGGATTCATTGTAAGATTGGGCTAGCAGCCATTTGTGAACAATATTTTTGACTAGGCTAGTTCTAGAATTACTGATGTCACAAATCTTTACCACTTTGTTGTATATGTGACTGAGCATGAAATCCTACATGTGTTGTGTAAAGACTGTACGAGTCCTTATCGAAGCACATTTAAAAACTCGACTTTTGAGAAGATCGACAATTAACGATAAAATTGTGTTAGCTACTATTATTATTTTATTTAAAGCAATGTTCTAAATTGTATTTATTTTTATAATCATGTATTTGCAGTTTTAATATTTTATTGTAACCATGTCCCCAAGTGAAATTATATTGAATATTAGTTGTTAAACTGACTTTTGCCGGTTGACAGCAACTAGCTGTCAAACGGTAGCCTACATGTACAGTCTCACTTGGGAACATGGCAGTCGAGCTTGAACACTCGCAGAGTGCAGACGTATTATGGTGTATATTAAAAGTGTTATCAAAGTGTAATCAAAGTGTAATATTGGTAATAAACAGATTATATAAAGCTTTACAGACTTTGCTTTTTCCGTTGCAACATAGTGGATTACAGTTCAGAAGCGGGATAGCACTGAGAATACTTTGTTATCCCAGTGTTACCAAACGCCCAGCAAAGCGCAATAATAAGGTACTGGTTTATTATTTTTATTATTTGTCGTTTAAATTAATAGTGAATTATGAGAATTCCTCCTTCCTAATATTTTTCTTTCCACTGCACCTGTAATGTTAATGGCGCAATATGTTGAACGCAAGAAAATAATAATGATTAATATTTTAAAAGTTGCCAAGTTATCGTAATATTTTATGCTAATGGTTTAATTATAATTAAATACCCACTATAATATTCATACGAGTATGAATAATGTTTTTTTTCTGCAAATGAAACAGGAAAATTGTAATTTTATTTCACAATTAACAGCTGTTTAGATAACAGTTTACTCGTGTACATTATTACAATTTCAGCTAAATAAATGGAAGGTCAGACAAGGAAACAAGACAGGCGCTTGGATACTCCTGATTCCGAGTTGCCTTTCAGTGTAAAACCTAAACCAACAAAAAGACGCAGCCGCAATATCATGCGGCATAATACCGGCAGTGCCCGAGGTAGCCGATGTGATATCCGACATGGCCACTGTAGCTCGAATCGCAGCCGTAGTGATGTGAGGAGCAGCCGCAGTGGTGTGAGGAGCACCCGTAGTGGTGTAAGGAGCAGCCGTAGTAATGTGAGAAGCAGCCGTAGCGGTGCATGGCGCAATCGGAGCGGTGCTCGGCGCAACCGGAGTGGCGTGCGGCGCAACCGGAGCGGTGAGCGGCGCAACCGAAACGGTGAGCGGCGCAACCGGACCGGTGCAAGGTGCAACCGGAGTGGTACGAGGCGCAGTCACAGTATTGTGACGCGCAGCTGTAGTAGTGCGAGACGTAGCCGTAGTGAAGTGAGGCGCAACCGCAGCGGTGCCAGGCGCAGCCGCAGAAGGGCTGCGTGCAATACTAGGCAGAGCTGCGGAGTCGGAAGCGACCGCGACAAGACGAGGCTTTCCCCAGGTGACAGAAACGTTGCCGAACAGGTCGGTGATAAATTATTATTGGCTCAAATTTTAAAAGACGTCGTACAAACCATGAAAACCGATGGAAACAATGAACGTTTTCCTGTTTTTAATGTTATTCCCGAATTCGATCCATCAAAACGAAGTCAAACTATAGAAATGTGGATAACTAAAGTTAATGAGTGTGCTCAAATTTATAACTGGTCGGAAAGGCAAACAGTTCATTACGCACTGCCGAAACTTGTGGGGTTTGCACAAAAATGGTACCAAGGTCTACCCAGTGTCATGTTTTCCTGGTCTGAATGGCAAAAGAAACTACGTTCAGCTTTTCCAAGTGACGAGAATTACGCTCAGTTATTGTCGGATATGCTTGCGTGTAAAGCACGTTTTGGCGATTCATTAGAGGAATATTTTTATGACAAGACTGTGTTATTAAATAGATGCAATATTTTCGGAAAGAATGCCATTGATTGTATACTGTTTGGGATTGAAGATCGTTCTATAAGAACAAGTGCGGAAGCAGCACAGTACTCTGATCTCGATAAACTGCTAGTGTATTTAAAGGGAGTTAAAATTAATAAAAGAATCGACAAAACAGTGCATCAGGCAGGCATTAATGATAATAAACGTAATAAAACGAATAGGATCAAGACCAACACAACCGAATCTACAGCTAAATGCTATAACTGTGGTGAAGAAGGTCACCCATATTATAAGTGTAAGCAAACAATCAAACGGTGTACTTATTGTAGTAAAGTAGGACATTTAGTTAACGACTGTCCCAATAAAAAGGAGGTGGCCCCTAAAACGGTTTTACGTATTTCCGCAGAACATAATAATGATTTTAAATATTTTAAAGAAGCCTCCGTTAATGGTGTGCAACTTGATTGTTTTATTGATTTTGGAAGTCAGTGCTCCATGTTGAGAGAATCTGTTGCCCGTAACTTAACTACTATGTGGTCAATAAATGACTTGCCAGTTCTAAGAGGTTTTGGAGAGTCCGTGGTTAACTGTTTAGGAAAATGCGATGTAAACATTGAAGTAGATTCAGTGAAGGCAATTGTACCAACACTGATAGTCTCTGATCACTTATTACAAGTCCCTTTGTTACTGGGACAAACTTTTACTGAACAGGATCACATCATCGTCATTAAAACGAATGAAATGCTTCAAATTAAAGATAAAACTAAGTCAAATATTAAAATAATTACATTACGTGTTTTAGATGATATTAAAATACAGGGATATACCGGTGTCGATATTTACTCTGAAACTAAATATAATGGTGATGTGCTTATAGAACCCAGTTTAAGTCACGAACCCAATAGGGAGTACGAAGTCATTCAAAGTTTGATAAAACTAACGGATGGTCAAGGTCGGGTTGTAGTAGGAGGATTGAACTCCCTAGGGTTTGCTCTGAAACGCGGTACGCTATTAGTTCGTGCAGTCCCATTTACAGAAATGCAGTCATACCGCGTTAATAGAATTGTAGGTTACCATGAAGACTTGCCCAATCCTGCTATAGACAGCTCATTAATAAACGTAAGTGATGAATTAGAAAAAAAAGATCGCGAGTCGTTACTTAATTTACTAAACGATTATAGGGATTGCTTTGCTTTCTCAACCAAAGAATTAGGATGTGTCAAAGGGATAGAGATGAATATTCATTTAAGTGACAATAGTCCTATTGTCTACCGACCGTATAGATTGGCTCATTCGGAGCGACAAGTTGTTAGAGGAATGGTTAAAGAATTAGAGGATTCAGGAATTATACGACCATCCACGTCCGACTATGCATCCCCAATTTTATTAGTAAAGAAGAAAACTGGGGATTACAGACTTTGTATAGATTTTAGGTCTTTAAATAAGAAAACAATTAAAGAACATTATCCGTTGCCCAGAATTGACGATCAGTTAGACAATTTATCAGGCTTCAAGTTTTATACGGCCTTAGATCTCGCGTCCGGTTATTACCAAATTTGTATGTCAGAAACTTCTAAGCATTTAACAGCTTTTGTTACGCCTGATGGCCACTTTGAGTTTAACCGGATGCCTTTTGGTTTATCTAATGCTCCATCAAATTTTCAACGTGCCATCAATAATATTCTTGGTAACGCGCGTTTCAAAGATGCATATGCTTACATGGATGACGTTATCATCCCGTCAAAAACGATTGCAGAAGGTTTTGAAAAATTAAAGAATACACTAAACTTGTTCAGAACTTCTGGAATAACTTTAAAACTATCAAAATGTAATTTCTTTATGCGATCCATTAATTACTTGGGGTTTGAAGTAAATGAAAAGGGGATAAGGCCTGGGCAACACAAAATAGAGGCTGTAGAAAATTTTCCCCGCCCAACTGATCAACATAAAGTCCGTCAATTTATTGGTTTATCGAGTTTCTTTCGGCGCTTTATAAGAGGGTTTTCCACAATCGCCAGACCGTTAACTCAACTCTTAAAGAAAAATTCCACTTGGCATTGGGAAAGTTCTCAGGAAGAGGCGTTTCAAATGTTAAAAACAGAACTAACAAAACGTCCCATCCTTGCCTTTTATGATCCGACCTACGAAACGCAAGTTCATACGGATGCCTCTAAGTTGGGCATCGCCGGGATATTAATGCAAAGGTCTAAAAAGGATTCCCCATTTTGCGCTGTTGCTTATTACAGCAGACAGACTTCCCCCGAAGAGGCTCGCTTCACCTCCTATGATTTAGAGACTTTAGCTGTTGTAATGTCGGTTCAACAATTTCGAGTATATTTATTAGGACTCAAATTTACGATAGTTACCGACTGCAACTCGGTTCGAGCTACATTTGAAAAAAAAGACATGTTGCCACGGGTTGCAAGATGGTGGAATACTTTACAAGAATTCGATTTTGATATTATTTACAAACCAGGCTCAAATATGTGTCACGTCGATGCCCTTAGTCGTAATCCTGTTCAGCAAAATGAGTATATAGAAGTCAGATTAATTGATACCAATTGGATAGCTACTGCTCAACAAAATGATTCTGAATTACAAAGAATAATAACTATACTTAACGATAAAGAAACGAATAATATTATTGAAATTAAAAACAATTTCGTTGTTAAACTCGGAATGCTGTACAGGAAGACGCCTGAGGGTGACCGATGGGTTGTACCTAAAGGAATAAGGTGGCATTTACTCAGAACAAATCACGATATGTTGGGACATTTTGGTTTTGAGAAAACTTATGATAAAATAAAAAGTCAATATTGGTTTGCCAAAATGAGAAGATTTATTAAAAAATATGTGAATTCTTGTCTTGAATGTGCTCATACGAAAATACCCGCTGGCAAAAGGTCTGGCGAATTGCACCCAATACCAAAAGTAAATCGCCCATTCCACACACTTCATGTAGATCATTTGGGCCCGTTTGTGCGTAGTAAGAAAAAGAATTCTTATCTTCTGTTAATAATAGATGCCTTTACTAAATATATAATTCTCGATCCAGTTAAAAGCACAAAAAGTCTACATAGTATAAAAACGTTACAAAATTACTTTCATACTTTTGGTGTGCCGCAAAGAATAGTATCAGACAGAGGAACCTCTTTTACTTCTAGAAAGTTTAAGGGATTTCTTAATTCATTAGGTGTTAAACATGTGCTAAACGCGGTAGCTACGCCGCGAGCAAACGGGCAAGTCGAGAGGTATAATAGAACCGTCCTTGCTGCTCTTAGTGCCAAAATATTTAATAAAAACGAAAAATTGTGGGATGAGGCGGTTTCCGAAATTCAATGGGCATTAAATAATACACTTAATAAGGGGACTGGAAAAACACCAGCACAAGCGTTGTTTGGCTTAAAATTAATCGGGACGAATGATTCTTCCCTTTCTCTTGGCACTAATAACGAGGAATATCATGATGAGAGTTCAATAGAAACCATTCGAAATCAAGTGTCCGAACATATAGCCAAAAATCAGGGTAAACAGAAAGAATCCTTCGATAAACATAGAAAGAAAGTTACATATGCCGTAGGTGATCTCGTCAGAGTAGAAAGAGAGATTCCTTCCTGTGGTCAAAGTCGAAAGCTTGTTCCAAAACTTCGTGGTCCCTATCGCATAGTAACGATATTGGATAATGATAGATATGTAATTAAAGATACTCCGTTGTCTCAAAAGGGTAACCGACCTTTTACTGGCATTTTCGTCGTAGATAAGATCCACCCATGGTTGGTATTTAATAGAACTAATAATGAATCTGATAATGATTCTGATTCTGATAATGATTCTAATAATGACCAGAAGACTGATAATAATAATGAAGATAATCTCTCCAGTTAATTGTTATTGTACATTATTTGATTGTTGCAAATTAATTATTATGTGTAGTTATGGATATTGAATTAAACTAATCGACTTTTTATGATTAAAGCAGATTTCACTAAATCAATATTGCTTTGATGAGCTAGTTGATTAAAGTGAGTTAAAAGTTAATGGTACATTTCATGTAATCGTCAAACCACTGAAAATATGTAGAGGTTTCAGTGGAATGACTTGACAATGCTGAAGACATGAAGGGGCTTCAGTATTGTGTTGTAGATATGTAGAGGCTACAACGCATATTATATCCATTTAGAACCAGGTATTGTACTAATTCAATACGGGTTTGCTTAGCAAGTTAATTAAAATAATTTAATGAAGCTCTTTATTATGCTTTTTCTGTAGTCGTCAGACCAATGAAAATATGTAGAGGTTTCAGTGGAATGACTTGACAATGCTGAAGACATGAAGGGGCTTCAGTATTGTGTTGTAGATATGTAGAGGCTACAATGCATATTATGTCCATTTAGAACCAGGTATTGTACTAATTCAATACGGGTTTGCTTAGCAAGTTAATTAAAATAATTTAATGAAGTTCTTTATTATGCTTTTTGTGTAGTCGTCAGACCACTGAAAATATGTAGAGGTTTCAGTGGAATGACTTGACAATGCTGAAGACATGAAGGGGCTTCAGTATTGTATTATAGACATTCAATATGTATTTTGAGGCGAAAACATGAAGGGGTTTCCTCCTCAGACAATTGTGAGATATTTGTTGTAGATATGTAGAAGCTACAACGAAAATAATTTCATTTAAATCAGGTATTGTACTAATATAATCTTTTTGTATTAAATGATTAATCTTGTAAATTTAATAATTTTCACGGGACGTGAATTTGTCAGGAAAGGCCGACTGTTAGCTACTATTATTATTTTATTTAAAGCAATGTTCTAAATTGTATTTATTTTTATAATCATGTATTTGCAGTTTTAATATTTTATTGTAACCATGTCCCCAAGTGAAATTATATTGAATATTAGTTGTTAAACTGACTTTTGCCGGTTGACAGCAACTAGCTGTCAAACGGTAGCCTACATGTACAGTCTCACTTGGGAACATGGCAGTCGAGCTTGAACACTCGCAGAGTGCAGACGTATTATGGTGTATATTAAAAGTGTTATCAAAGTGTAATCAAAGTGTAATATTGGTAATAAACAGATTATATAAAGCTTTACAGACTTTGCTTTTTCCGTTGCAACATAGTGGATTACAATTGTTCTTCTTTTGAGCGATGTTTGTAGATGAACCATTTTAGTTGTTAAAGCAGAAAATCTAAATGAGTACCTATGTTTTGTATGGGTTCAAAATATGATATGATAGTTTTGTTTAGGTAGGTATTAATGTAAAAGTATAAATATCTTTAGAAAATGATATTACTCATCAACGTGTTTTTTCGAGCATTATAAAGCTAACTTTTTAGCAGTCTAAAGGATATATAAAGTAAATTCATATTGAAGAACTAAGCAATATTCAAATCAACATTTTTACAGACATACCATTAAATAAAATTATTTTTTAACTCTTAAGTAGATACTCAGGAAAAACCAATTCAGAAACGAAGTACCACCACGGTCATTAGCAAATTAACATTTTAAATAATTCTCGTTAGTCAATATCGCGGCAACATGCAACGGTCGCCCGTCAATTACGGTAAATTAACGCCGATATTTTTACGGTATAAAATCTGGATAATTGCACGGAACAATGTACAGAAATGTCCGTACGAGGGACGCTGCGGGTACCGTAATGCAGTATTATGCTAATGGTGCCTGCCTAAATAAACCCGTGCGGGAAATATGAGAGCCGGCTTTCGGACAAATTACACAGAGTCTCGACTAATAAAGATGGTAATACTGGCCCAAACAATTTGTAGTTACTGCCCGTTGTAGCGCTGTATATGCGTTCTGTTCATGCATAGTTATTTCAGAGCTGAGCATTACGGAGCCAGCTAGTCGGAAAGCTTCGTAAGGACCTATCCCACGTGACCTTTGAAAGTTTTCTTGCGATATTGTATGCACCGGTGCAAACAATGTGTACATTTTGTAGTGAATAAGAGATCAGTATACAATGTGAAATCTTTTTAATTTTCTGCTGTCGGTCTTGTTACATGCATACCTTACATACATTGATGTGTGTCAAAAACAACATATACATTGTTTTCAATTTTAGATAAAACAATTCAACCTAAATATTGTACTATATATACAGTTTGTTTTCAATCATTCGTAAGCATTTTCAGCGGGTTCTTACAGTATATAATTTCATAATTTTATTCATGAAACATACTGAGTGTTACTGGGACATAATCAAGTTGCCCCCTGCACTTTTTAACAATTTTTCATGGTATATTAAAATAATAGATCTACGTGCAAAGTTCATGTTCAGCACGTAATTTCCAGGCTTCAGAATGCTTGTGACAAGTGAATATTTGCATTAACTTTGACGGTTTTGATGTGTAAACACCACGGACCATCCCCGATAGCTTATTGGTGTTCATTCTATGTGAAACAAATTGGATTTGTGTATGTATAAATAGACATAAATAAATATGTGACTCATTAAATTGACCTACAATAACTCCAATCATTCAATCCTAGGAAAAACCTGAACATTGACCAGTTTTAAACCATCCCATTTGTTTCAAAAATAATTAATATAGTCGGATCTTGAAAACCGACAAACAGATCAACGATAGCATTATATCAGTGCTATAAAAAGGCCTGGAAACTGAATAGGCAAGGTCATTCAGTCAGCAAGTGACATAAGCGTGTGCGTCGATGGGTGAAGGCTGCCACAGATGTGCACTGGCGGACATAATCGCGCACATGCGTTTTTTCCTGCTACAATTTGTGTAGGTGCAGAAAGGCACCAATATTATTGACTCCTATGGGAAATAAAAAATCTACATATTTTGAAGTAAAAAGTCCATTATAACGCTTCGGAAAAAGGCGTAATGTTACGTAAATCGTAGCTTTGACGCAATAATTTAAGAAAATAATATTGAAATCAAAAATATTATCGCCAAAATAATGAGCCCATAAGTAAAATAGGATAACGGGAAGGAATATACTGATAAGCCCCTAAACAATCAGCGATGGATATTTTGTCTACTCTTTGAATTTATAATGTGTAACTTCATAAAAATACTAAAACTCCACATAGGATTCTGAATACAAAATAACATGCAAAGAGTGAACAAGGACTAGATCTCTGCTCCATGAAATTGTACAATTCGATTGAATTTGCTCTTCAATGCACTACAGAATTTTTCACACGACGTATGCGCTACAAAACTAAAAATACAAAAGTTTCAATAAAAATATAGGTAAAATAAAATAAATAGAGGAGATAGAGAGTGTGAAACCTTTTTATTAGAATCGATATATAAATCTTCTAACGCCATTGGATTCAGATTTAATCTCGATTCTTCTATTTCCAATTAGCACATTCTGTGGACACTACAGGATCATACGAACAAATCCGGACTTAGAGGGACTCGGTACAATTACTCCGCAGAACTCGTGGACTTAGTAATTAGACAGATAATTGTTCCAACAGATGCTATCCGGGTTTGCACATACAACGTTAGATGCGAGTGTAATTACTGTTTTAGATTAAATTCTGACTTTACAGGAATGTTTTGGTTTGAAATTTAAAGAATTTGTTCGGTTCCGTGGCGAGATTTTGATGCTGGAAGTTTAACAGTCTTGGCTGTCGTAATAGAATCATGAGCGTGTGTTTGGGAATGTTCATATACTTTCTTCAGTGTTTGGAGACTTGAGTTTTGAACTATCTGCAACATGGATTCATTTATTTTTGGTTCGCATCTAACTTAATAAACTTACTACTTAAACTTAATATTTAATATAGGTACACACCTCTGCCCAATCCTTCGGGGAAACAAGGCGTGATGTTATGTTTATGTTTTGTTTATATATTATATAAAATATGTATTTATGTGTATTATAAGTTATAACCTATTTGTGTAGGTACTGTTGTTCCTACCTATTTTATTTCTAAAGATAAATTTAAAATATTTTTTTCTTTGTTCCTCTCAAACAGAACACCTGCCATCTAATCTCTTCACCACCCTTGGTTGGCTGATAGAGAATGCCTAAGGCATTAAGTCCGTCTTTGTACCTTTTTGAGTAGGAAAAGTTTAAATAAATACTTATATAAATATTTATCAAATATAGTGATTAAAAACTAAACTAATTTCAACCGAACTCACGATCAAACTGACGAGAACTTTAGGGACTTTTCCAACTAAGATAATATCATTACGTTACATCAACTCCAGAATCACTAGAACGAAATCATTAACTACCAACAAAGTCTTTGGGAAAGTAACACAAATAAAACATACGTTCGAAGGACCGAATTTCATTAAGAAACTTTCCGAAGGAGTCAATTGCGTCGCGATACTTATCTCTCTTTGTAACCGGTCCATTTCATTAACCACAAAATGATCTGTCAAAGGAGGGGCGGCCGCCGAAAGCTATTGTGAACATAAATAAACCTGCTACCCAAAAGTACGAAACGCAAATGTTTTCCAACCGTAAACTATTTGATTATCCTTTGAATTGAACCGAAGGTCTTTTGTCCCATTTCCACGTCAATACACATTGGAAAAAAAAAGAAACTCGTATATTTGCAGAGGTCAGATTCTGAGTAAACTGTGAAACTGTGGCGGATGGAGAATTTTATGCAGTCCTAATTTTTAGTGCCACAACGAATTTTGATCTTTGACAATCTGTTTGTATTGATCAAATATTGATACTTTTCTTTTAGGTACAAACGTTGTTTAGTAAAAAGAAAAAAGACCAAGAAAATTTAGCAAAAAACGCCCAAAAAACTAGTAAGTACTTCCACTTTGCCCCACCAAGCCGCCCCACAGGTGGAGCAAAATGGAATGCCTAAAATTTTCCAGTGGAATCAACCTCACTGCTTCAACTTGGTGGGGCAGATTCCACTACTTTTAAATATTGTGGATTAGACCCCACTAGGGTTGGCACCTTAGAATTCGTGTAGGTGCTCGTATTTTATATTTGTTTGGAAAATACAGAAATGTATATCTGAGTAAAAATTTAACTAGGACTGGTAACGTTAGACTTAGTACATACCTAGGTAGTGTATTTAAATAAAAGTGCAAAAATAATTGTTTGGTTTTTTTTATTTAGGTAAGTACTATTTGTTTCTGGCAGGAATCGGGTTGTAAATCATAGATTAATAATAACACGATTTGTAACAAATAAAATAAAATCTTAGTAAGTACACCAAAGTAAATCTTTAAAATCACAGTACAATAATTTGTAGTGGAATCTGCCCCACCAAGTCGAACCAGTGGGGCAGATTCCACTGCAAAATTTTAGGCATTCCATTTTGCCCCACCAGTGGGCGGCTTGGTGGGGCAAAGTGGAAGTACTCAAAAAAACACGTTTCTTGTACGCCCTTTTATTTTTATTATTTGTTGTTATAGCGGCAATAAAAATACACAATCTGTGAAAGTTTCAACTGTTTAACTATTAAGTTTCATGAGATACAGCCCGCTGACAGACAGATGAACCGACAGACAGCGGATGCTTAGTAAAAGGGTTCCTTTTGGCAACCTTCGGGTACAGAACCCTAAAAAAAAAATATTGGTAGCCATCTACTTAACTAATATAAGGTAAGGAGCTTGGGACTAGGTAGGACTAATTAAAAAGTCATTTATTCAAACTAGGCTGAGAATCTGCACTTTTCGAACGTCAAAATTATATAAGACAGTCCCCCAAAAACGCCCACCCTTCACCACTTCCTAGTGCCTTTAGCTGGGAAGAAGAAGTGGCGCAACAAACTCCCCAGCAGAACGGATGATCATCATCATTTCAGCCAAAAGGCTGCTGAATATAGGCCTCCCCAAGCATCGCCACTGCGACCTATTCTCTGCGAATGGATAAATACGAACTAATTAAACGGATGAAAGATAAATGCATCGTACAGAAAGGGTAAAGGAAAGGCTATAGCTTCTCTGCTTGATTTGGTACAATGTTTCCTAATGACACCTTTTAACATTACATTACATACAGTAAGCGCTCAAAAGTGCATGAGCACGCTAAGAGTCGTATTGCTGTGAACACGCGGTATAGCTCGTACATTTGTATGTGTAAGCAACACGATACACACACCACAGATAACGCAGTTACACGAAACAACAATATATTTCCGTCGCTTTAAACATGCTAGCACACACGCACTATGCGCGTGAACTTGACCAGTTAATGGCATTGCTAAAATTCGATAGTAACTTAACATGTGCAGATAGCAGAAAGCGTTAAGCGTTGGTATGGAATTCAAACTGCCTCAGGTTCTAATCTCGTGAAACACAGTGCGGTTTTTTGCAAATATTATTATTTTTGTTTTCGATAATAATATTTTTTAAATATTGCTGCTTTTTTATGTTGTTATTGCAATAAAGGTTTTAGAATAAAAAATGCGTGATATATGATAACAAAATTAAAAAAAATATGTTTATTCGTTATATTTATTTTACATAAGTTACTAAACTGCTACAATTATTTATCATTACTTCAGCTGAATAAGATGTGAAATAGATGTCAAGAAACTTAGAAGCAGTTTGTATTATTTTGACATATTTAAATTATGAAATATTTTAAATTTTTAATGGATTTTTTCACCATAAATATTAAGCTTTGATCATGGTCGAAGTAATTAAGTAATAAATAAGAATATTAGACTACTTAAAATGTAAAAAACTACTTACAGAATAGGTAATTTTAAGGTTAAATATGGGCAGTTTGTTTATATTTTATTTGTATTAATTATTTTACATTTTATTTGACTTTAGTAAATATTGGTTGTTATTGAGGTTAAAGCTTAAGTATTCATTTTCTTTACGAAAAGAAGATTGAAACTAAACCTCAAATTTTTATCCTAAAATAATACTATTACCAAAATAATATTAAACAATTTCGGTATATCTGCAAGAAATACGACAAACACCCTATTGAAACGTGCTTAAAAAATTCGTTACCATAAATTCATGCAATAACGAATCTGTTGTTTATTAAGTTGGTACGGTCAATATTTTAAGGTCAAAAACGGTTTTCTAGCTGGTCTTCAGTGATGCAAGCCTTCAGAGTGCACGGCGAACGGTTCATAATGACGTGTTTTTAATAATTCAGCAAAATATCTCGTTGGTATGAAACCATTTGTTTCATTCACCATTTGACGTCGCTGCTACTCGATAATAAGCCCCTTCCTCATATCTCTTAACCCTCACAGTATTTCTCTAGAACAAAGAAAAACATTGTTTTTATTACACATAATACCTTATTATTTATTATTCACTAATCGAATTAAACCTCACAATGAATTTAAAACTTTAAAGGCATCTTCTGTCTCAACAATACCTCTGTTCTATCAACAATACCCTTGATTAAGATTTATGTTTAGTAAAATATGAAATATATTAATGATAACACTCACACTTAGTCCGGTTTCATTAGATATTCACTTCACTTTTACGCAGCGCAATAATATTCTCTGATCTGATCTGATCTCTTCAATATATTTTATGCCTGCTTTTGATAATAATAACCACAACACTGCGCTAAATACTCGTCACCAATATTATCCACGAACCAAAAAAGTTCTATTAATTAAATACTCGTAACAAACTGCATCTACCCCACAGAAATCGAAATAATTTACTTAGTTTTTTGTGGTCTACCTGCTAAACTTTAATATTTATGTGAACAAGACGAATGAAACTAAAAACGAATGATGATTATTGAACTAGTCATTGGTTGCAGACAAAGTGAGTGTGTGTGTGTAATGTGCGTGTCTACAGTATTGTAACAACTTATAGAAGAAGGTCGTAAGTCAAACCGAAGCGTCAGTCTATTGCTTTGTGAGATTGCTCATGGACTTTTGGTCGGTACTGTACATAATATCACGCCTTGTTTCCCCGAAGGGTTGGGCAGAGGTGTCCCTGTAGCAGGTACACCCACATTTCGCCAGTTATGTTTAAGTCCCATGTAAAAGGGCGCGAGCCTATTGCCTTCAACCGGGCACAAATCCAGACTCCGAGCTGCTACTGAGAAATTTCAGATAGAAAAACCCAATAACACTTTGCCCGACCCGGGAATCGAACACAGGACCTCATGCTCAGCAGTAGCGCTTGCGACCACTAGACCAACGAGGCAGTCCTTTACCTTTTAAAGCCTGTAAAATTATAAAAACTCAAACTCAAAGCATTTATTTCAAATAAATCAATTATAGGCACTTTTGAACTGTCAAGGGTCGGTTAGTCAGAAATATGAAGCTACGAGTAGTTGCCCATTCCAAAGCGTAGTAAGTACAGTACCGACCAAAAGTCCATGAGCAATCTCACAAAGCAATAGACTGACGCTTCGGTTTGACTTACGACCTTCTTCTATAAGTTGTTACAATACTGTAGACACGCACATTACACACACACACTCACTTTGTCTGCAACCAATGACTAGTTCAATAATCATCATTCGTTTTTAGTTTCATTCGTCTTGTTCACATAAATATTAAAGTTTAGCAGGTAGACCACAAAAAACTAAGTAAATTATTTCGATTTCTGTGGGGTAGATGCAGTTCGTTACGAGTATTTAATTAATAGAACTTTTTTGGTTCGTGGATAATATTGGTGACGAGTATTTAGCGCAGTGTTGTGGTTATTATATTCAAAAAGCAGGCATAAAATATATTGAAGAGATCAGATCAGATCAGAGAATATTATTGCGCTGCGTAAAAGTGAAGTGAATATCTAATGAAACCGGACTAAGTGTGAGTGTTATCATTTATATATTTCATATTTTACTAAACATAAATCTTAATCAAGGGTATTGTTGATAGAACAGAGGTATTGTTGAGACAGAAGATGCCTTTAAAGTTTTAAATTCATTGTGAGGTTTAATTCGATTAGTGAATAATAAATAATAAGGTATTATGTGTAATAAAAACAATGTTTTTCTTTGTTCTAGAGAAATACTGTGAGGGTTAAGAGATATGAGGAAGGGGCTTATTATCGAGTAGCAGCGACGTCAAATGGTGAATGAAACAAATGGTTTCATACCAACGAGATATTTTGCTGAATTATTAAAAACACGTCATTATGAACCGTTCGCCGTGCACTCTGAAGGCTTGCATCACTGAAGACCAGCTAGAAAACCGTTTTTGGCCTTAAAATATTGACCGTACCAACTTAATAAACAACAGATTCGTTATTGCATGAATTTATGGTAACGAATTTTTTAAGCACGTTTCAATAGGGTGTTTGTCGTATTTCTTGCAGATATACCGAAATTGTTTAATATTATTTTAGTAATAGTATTATTTTAGGATTAAAATTTGAGGTTTAGTTTCAATCTTCTTTTCGTAAAGAAAATGAATACTTGAGCTTTAACCTCAATAACAACCAATATTTACTAAAGTCAAATAAAATGTAAAATAATTAATACAAATAAAATATAAACAAACTGCCCATATTTAACCTTAAAATTACCTATTCTGTAAGTAGTTTTTTACATTTTAAGTAGTCTAATATTCTTATTTATTACTTCGACCATGATCAAAGCTTAATATTTATGGTGAAAAAATCAATTAAAAATTTAAAATATTTCATAATTTAAATATGTCAAAATAATACAAACTGCTTCTAAGTTTCTTGACATCTATTTCACATCTTATTCAGCTGAAGTAATGATAAATAATTGTAGCAGTTTAACTTATGTAAAATAAATATAACGAATAAACATATTTTTTTAATTTTGTTATCATATATCACGCATTTTTTATTCTAAAACCTTTATTGCAATAACAACATAAAAAAGCAACAATATTTAAAAAATATTATTATCGATAACAAAAATAATAATATTTGCAAAAAACCGCACTGTGTTTTACGAGATTAGAACCTGAGGCAGTTTGAATTCCATACCAACGCTTAACGCTTTCTGCTATCTGCACTTGTTAAGTTACTATCGAATTTTAGCAATGCCATTAACTGGTCAAGTTCACGCGCATAGCGCGTGTGTGCTAGCATGTTTAAAGCGACGGAAATATATTGTTGTTTCGTGTAGGGCAAAACTGCGTTATCTGTGGTGTGTGTATCGTGTTGCTTACACATACAAATGTACGAGCTATACCGCGTGTTCACAGCAATACGACTCTTAGCGTGCTCATGCACTTTTGAGCGCTTACTGTACCTATAGAGAGAAACGGGTAAAAACTCCACGGACACTCTTTTAAATAAAAATATGGTTACAAAATATTGATTAGGTACGTTAAAAACGTTAAATTAATATGAAGTAGCTAAACACTCCTACTTTGCTGTTTGCCTAGTTCTACCTAATCCCATGTTCAAAGCCTTTAGCTTTGTAAATTTCAAAAGTTTGATAGTACACACGGCTACATATCAAGCTATATTTCTCCAGTATAAGCTGATCTCGCATTGTATAGGATATCCGTACAATGCGAGATCAACATAAACTGGAAATGTATAGCTTTATGTATAGCTGTGTGTACAACAAAGCTAGTGAGCTATTATTCGCTATTGGTGTCAAAACCTCTTGCTAGGCAGAACTTTACTCGTTCGACAGCTATTAGTTGCAAGCTCCTTAGGGTGATAACTTAAGTTGAATGTTCTAAGTAGGTATGTACCCAAATAGCAATATGTAATCTCAGAGTGTTCACTGCTATAGACGTGGACGAAGATTTCAAATTTGTAGTTGCGATCGAATCAAACATAATAATTATGAAGGTAAAATAAAATGAGTGCGTGCATCTAGCTATCGGACGTCATCGGACGATGTCCGTTGAAGTCGTGTCACTCATTTGTACAGCATTACGTTCAGTTCGATCGGCTAGGTTCAGCCGACGATATATACGAGCATAGTTCGGCCGATAAAGGATTAGGTGTACGCGAGCCGAGACGTTGATTCGATTGACAAGTACTAGGGAAACATGAAACGCAAAAGACAACATATTATATGAATAGAAAAAAGATCATGCTTATAAAGGTGATGGGGCAAAGTGTAACACTCAAAAACATTATAATTTGATCTTTCTTCAATGTTTCATTAACAGAATTATAAAACTTTTTTTATATTGATAATAACTTGAAGATGTCACACTGTCCACATTTATGATAACGAAATTCTTAATTAGTTTCTTTGTTCCGACTTTATTGAGGAGCTCGTGGCTAAATAATAACAGCCGCACGGGTCGATCCGACAGGTTAAGCTACGCTTGCCGGGGTTGGTCCGTAGATGGGTGACCATCTTTCCATACCGAGACTCCTCCGTGCCTCGGAAAGCACGTTAAGCCGTTGGTCCCGGCTGTCATTCGTGGATCTTTGACAGTCGTTACGGGTCGTCAGAAGCCCGAAAGTCTGACAACCAGTCTTCCAAGGGGTATCGTATTACCTAGTTACTGGGTTGTGGAGGTCAGATAGGCAGTCGCTCCATGTAAAATACTGGTATTCAAATGCATCCGGTTAGACTTGATGTCGACCCCAACAGATGGGAAAAGGCTAGGCAGATAGATGTGTTCCGACTATATTGATCGTCACACACTTCTCATTGCAACAAGAAAACGTAGATCTTTATATTCCCGGACATCATTCTGCGTACCGGAAGACGTAGCGTTGAAAGGCCTCCCATAAGATGGACCAATAAAGTAAAATTTATTTATTTCACAAAATGGGAGCATTCACAAGAATTTGTTACACAGATACAAATTTATTTATTTTTGCTTTAGGTACTGAAACTGATACCCAAGCTAAGCCAGGGCTTGTATTTTGGGATTCAGTCCTCAAACGTGGAGCATTACAGAGAGGTCATGTTAACGTGAATGTCGTGAACTCGTGACGTAAAAATATCACCAATGACCTTGTGAAGGCCGCAGGAATCAGTTGGATGTGAGAAGCACAGAACCGGTTGGAGTGGCGATGCTTGGGGGAGGCTTATGTCCAGCAATGGACGTCTATCGGCTGAAATGAAAATTATGATTATTAAATTTAATTATGAAGTAAAAGGATAAGCCTTTAATGCCGAAATTCTGGAATACGGCCTGTATGGTTGAAATTGTGTTGAGCGATAATGTTAATAATTTATAACTTACTTTGTTCATTGATGGAAACATGATATAAATTAGCTATCGAGGGCCTGTATTCTAAAATGATACTCAGTTATGATGAGAATGATACTTAAAACGGTAACCGGCTAGTCCTAGAACCAAAAAAAATTGAAGACAAGTGACATCCACCGACTCGCACTGGGCCCGCGTGGTGGATTACAGCCACTCTCTTTCGAACAGAGGAGGCCTGTGTCCCAGCAGTGGGAACATTATAGGCTGATTAATAATATGGTGACGCTACTCAATTATGAATCCAATTTAAATGTAGCTAAGGAATAGATTTGAATTGAGATTATAATACCTAAAATCTACGCTATAAATTCAACTCAAACTCAATACTTTTAATCAGTCCTTTTGAATTTTAGATCCCGTCTTTTAACTTCCCAGTCGCTAAAATCATAATACTAATTAATAATTCACCATTTGTAATCACATCGCTATAACTTTCTTCAATGCTTTGGTCTAATGTCTTTTTCATTTTCCATTGAAATCATTTAAAAGTTTCCATAGCCCTGTCATCGATTTGTACCTTGCTACGGTTAATACGAAAAAAGTTGTGAAGGGAAAAACCGTATTTTGGTAGATCCACGTAAACGTCATTACTTTAAGCTTTTTTTGGGTTCCTCTATTTATGGGTCTCCCTTTCTTTAAAGGATCTGTTCTATATTCGAGAAATGGGTTTCTAAAAGTGATGGTGGATACAAATTAAGGGTTTTATCGAAGACAGGTGTCTTCTAGTAATGTGCGTAAATAACTAGAAACCCGAACGGTTCTTTGTGTTGATCCTGGAACTGGGTATTTTCCTTTTTAACCGACTTCAAAAAGGAAGGTCTCAGTTCGTCGGAATCTTTTACTTTTTTATGTATGTTCCCCGATTACTCGAAGACGTCTGGACCGATTTGAAAAATTCTTTTTTTGTTTGAAAGGTACTTGTTAGTTGGTTCGATTGTCATTTGGTAACGATCTGATGATGAAATCTTGGAGAAATTAAGGGAATTCTTCAAATGTTATAGGCACACATACAGCGATTTGGGTATTTTTTATAGTAACTTGTGCATTTCCTCTCGGAAAGCACCATTTGGTAAAGTGGAACTGATGATGAAGGACACAGATGGCTACTGGAACTACTCAATGATATGTATTCCAGGGGTTTGCGATTCGATTACTATTAATCAATAATATGTATTCCAGGGGTTTGCGATTTGCTTATGGTTGGTAAGCAATTGATGCTCGTCACAATTCATATGGTGCAGTGGAGCTGATAGTGAAGTACCTGGAGAACTCCTCTATAATTAAACTCCCTGCATCGGAAAAAGCAATATTTTGTAAAAGATGATGACATTAGGCTATCGTAACTTAGATGAATTACAAACCAACCCCTAAAAAGTGAAAAAAAAAACTTTTTTTATCTGCACTTACACGATAGACGAAATTAATGATTGAGTCCGTAAAAAAAAATATTTTAGCCCCAGACAGTTCGTGTTATTTCGACAGACGAGACGATTGGTTCTGAAAATATTACATATTTTGGTACCAACTTTGTGCACATAAACAATTTATTTTGCTTTCATCCCACGCTAAAAGGTCTTCTAGCAAGTTTTCAGATTAGAAGTCTATTTTTAGCATTTAAAATTAAACAATTAAAAACAAAACATTATTGATGTAGATTGTTTGTTAGAGTGAACTTATAACCTCGTTTATATTACCAAAATGAATTCTAAATCATAATATTTTAACAAAATGGAGCTACAGATTACAAATTATCTGCGTACAGGGGTCGCACAAGTCAACTTGGGACAAGGTTGAAAACTTTACCTAAGTTTTTGCAGTATTTCATTTCAACGAACTGAGATAAGACATTTGTACTGATTCTCTTATAAAATTAAATTGGCTAGAATAATTAATCTTATTAACTCAGGCACTATACCCATTTTTGCTGTTTTTCTCTGTAAAAATCTAAGTGGGTAATTCACTTTAGATAACATTATCAGCTTACTTTAGGTAAAAATGAGACATTTTAAACTAATGTTATAAAGAGAAAAGATTAGATTTTTAGTATATTTGTTGTCACACTTTCACGCTTTAACGGCTGAACGGATATGGATGAAATTTGGCACATGAGTAGACGATAACCTAGGTTATGACAAAATATACTTTTATCTCTATATTCACACGGGAGCAAGAATGCTTTATAAAGCAAAAATAACTTTAAACTCTAAGCCAGCTCAGGTCAAAGTGTTACCTCTGATGTGCGGCCTACTGTAGGTAACCTACATATTTGTAATAACAAATCATTTTAAGCTATTGCATAGCTTTTATCGCGGGCTTTGAGCGCGGCGACCGAATCAAGAAATTCCGTAACGAAAAAAACCTAACACCCCCCACTCCGCCTACCATGTAATGACGGATGATGACATAAAACAAAAATTACGTTCCCATCATCATCCCAAGTGTAGCGTTGACAAATAGGAAGTATGGAGGTTACGAATGCTATACAATAGCTTTACCGCGGCAGTCCCCGAGTGCTAAACGTTTTTTTTGTATTATTATGAAACATTTTAATATTGTCGATTTCCTTTTGAATTTTTGATTAAGACGATTTTTATTCATGGCGTTTATGTAAGTACGTAGTCATTCTCGGAATCTTGAGAATCCTACGTTCAAGGCGTGTACTGTAATTTATCGTGTTATGTAACATGAATTCTGCGTGTGGACGCACTACGAGCATTACATGGCGTAACGCTCGGGCTGGGGCTCGCACTGATCCATCGGCTGTCGGATATTAGCGCGAACACAGTATCTACTCATTTGTATGCCATCCACACAATACCTACGTTACATTTCACACTACACAAGTCTGTCTTTACTATCGTATTACCAATCAAACCGCAATCATTCCTTCATACTTAGTTCAGTTCAGTTACATCTGTCTGTTTACACACTGTGTCTTGTCTTTGGATGTTCAATTCAAACAATTAATTCAACTAACGAACACGCTCCGAGCAAATATTGTGTTTTAGTGGCTTTTATAAGCAATATTCCGTATGAAAACCAATGTAAATTGTTTCTAGTTTAGTAAAAAAACCATGTTTGTTATAGATTTTTATTTTAAAAGTGTATTTCTAATAAAATTTTGGTCTTCAAATTGTGTCCTCTGATTCAGTGACTAACGAGTGCGTGCCATTGCAATTTAAACTGTGTAAATAAATTTAGATCTTATTCGGTTGTGATTGGTGACAGTTTAGCTTGTTATGAAGTGTTGTGAGTCATCATTGATGTTAAATTAATGGTGGTCAAAGGATATTCAGTGGTGACAGAACTGTAAGTTGTTTGAATTTTATTTACAGCTGTAATATTTTGTTGCAAAAAAATATTTGTATTTACTTGCAGGGACCTAAGTCACCTAAAAGTATGTTCGTCTTAATAACAATAATTAATCGCTTCATAGTTTATATCTGTGATTATTTTTTTACTTTGTATTGAATATATCAACAATTTCTGATAATCACAAGGTTATGATTATCAACAATTTTTTGAATAGGTTCTATTTTGCTCATCTCGTGTGAAACAAGAAACAAAATGTTTGACTGGAGCATACATAGCTATTTAAATGATATCATTTATCATAATTATATCAGATCGGCAATTTCCAGTTCTGTACATAGGAAGCCTAATTAAAGGTCTCTTGGGAAATAGCCATAATTACTACGCTTTGGCAGATCGTTGTATAAATCAAATAGTATGATGTAAGTATGTATGTATGACGTAACAAGGGGACAGAAATGGCCAGTAGAGTAGTTACGGTCCCCTTGTTAGGATTCCAAATACTTATCAATTCTTGCTTATCTAAATGAAAGATTTCTATTAGGTACTGAGATATATGAGTAAAACAACGTATTGCTAGCGGCTTATTCGGCACGACCATGACAGTCGACGCGCTTTGACAGCCGCTAACTTGACAGTGACAGATGACAACAATATAAGGCTGCGTTCCGAGTTACGCTATAATCGATTTGAGCATGCTAACACCCATTCCGAATTAGCGTGATCGCGATAATGATGTACCGTGAATCGTCATAGATAACGTCATAATATACGCCATCTTGCAATAACGCTGACCATGCCCTAAATTAATAAGACCGTGAGCGCTATCAAAAATGACAGTTGTGCTGTTTTGTTTTGAGTCGCATCTTATCTAAGTAACGTGGCATTTTCGAAATTGTGCTTCTGGCTACCGTTACCACCTAACCAAAGAAAGAGAAGAATCAATTTGTGGTATATACACTAAGAAATATGATATGTTATAAGTTTTGACGTTTAACGAGCACTGTGAGCGCGTTCGAATTGTTGACAGCCTTCAGCTTTCATAATCGTGTTAACTAAATCGGAACGCAACTTATTGTTGTGAGCGCTGTGAGCGATTATGACTTAATTCGAAAAGCGGCCGTAGGTTACCATATATTACAGTACCTAAGTCAAATTATTATCATAGTACATAGGTATTATTTATTTAAGTTAAAAGTTTCCATCACAAGAACTTTACCACGAAACCTTGGTGCAGAAAATGCAACTCTAACTACAGTGTTAGCAAAACTACCAACTTTATGTTTATACGCAACACCCAACTTCATCCTAGATAAAAAGGTACCTTCCTCCGTAGTTTACTGTAATCCTAAAAGGACTAAGCCCTCATCACAGATTCCCATTAGCTACACAATATCTAATCGTGCGAGACTGTTAACTTCAGGAGGGCAGACAAAAGGGCTTGCTATATGCAACCCTTGAGGGCACTAAATACGAACCAATGACCTCATCGACCCTTCTATTAATCTTTTTAACAGCCTTTTAAGAGATTGCGTCGGGAATGTGTGCCTCTTGTTGGGGCTAATTAAAATCATCCTATTTTTGGCGACACTTGAATTTGGTGGGTCTTGTATCTTTCTGTAGTCTTGGAATGCTTCTGGCAAAATTCCTTTTAGTTAGGAGCCTTTCAGGCGTTCATTAGGAAACAAGCAAGAATGTGTTTTCTGTTCTTGTAATTAGACTAGTTTTCTATTTAAAGCAACCTCTTTTAGCTAGCAAAAGTTTAAGGTTTGAAGTAAGACAGGGTAGTTACAGTTAGTTGAATATGAATTTTTGAAGTGTAAACTTCTTTAGGCGCGTTGGGCATTTTTATATGGGAAAAACAATTGAACTCGCGACACCGTTACCGACACTTAATTTTTGTAAACGCGATTGTGCTCTTTATTTATATTAAGTTACGGATCAATTTCCTATGCAAGTATTTACTTTAAAGGTTTTGGAAGTAATTTTTTTGGTAGACGTGATTGTGCTCTTTATTTAGATAAGGTTACGGACCAATGTTCTATACAAGTATTTTTCTTCCACCAAGGCGATCTTGTTAAAGTTTTCACTTCTGTTGGCACTGCCGGAGTGGCACTGTTTTTTTTCATTTTGTTTGTTTGAACACGCGAATTTCTGAAAGTACCAGTTGGATTTGAAATTATTTTTTTTATTTGATAGCCCAATTCTTGAGGAAGGTTTAATAGGCTATTTTTCATCACGCTACGATCCTTAGTTCATTTGTCCACCGCACCGTGAACGGGTCGTCAACGAGAACAAGATGACAGCGCCGAAGTAGCGACTGTACATTTACTATCGCACCGTGAACGGGTCGTCAACGAGAACAAGATGACAGCGCCGAAGTAGCGACTGTACATTTACTATGACCAGATCACGGTGCGCTGGACAAACAGTGTTTGGCGCTGAACAAAAAATAAGTCAGAAATAACGCTAATCGACAACGAAGTAATAGCACGGGTGGGTGACGCGATGTGACGGGGTTGGACGGGGAACAAGAAATATCAGGCGACGGAGTCGCGAGCTTCAAGCTAGTTATTTGTGTTTTGGTACAATCTGTTCACGTTGTTGATGTGTAGATAGGATCACATCATTCCTACTTAGGTAGTAAGTCCGAAAGGGATACCGTGGTCCCCGGCAACATGGCAACTGAAGAAACACGGGTGGGTTTTAGTCAGTAAGAGTCTGACACGCCCTCCCGCTCCGCCCAGAGCGGGAGAAGTTATTTGATAATATCACACCCAAAAAAAAAAAAGGTAGTAATGTTAATCTCCAGCCATGGAGATTTTTTTTATAGTACATAATAAGATTATTTTTCGAGTCATGTCTAAAAGAAAACGAGTTTAAACAAAAATCCTACGTAGAAAAACAGAATATTCAGGCAAACATTAAAAAAACGGATGTTATAAATTGCCCTTTTTAAGACATTAATGAGACGTAGGTACATGTTTCGTTTATAAAAATTATCATACTCATCTGTATCGCCAAGTTCTTGACAGTTCTGGGAGAATATTCACAAATATTCTGCAAAGCTGGTATGAAATTATTTATTTGGTCTGGGCCACCGCACAATGCTCCTAAAGAGGTTTTTTTAGGTGTTGCCATATACTTGCTGGATATAGGCCTCCCCCAAGCATCGCCACTTCGACCAATTCTGTGCTTCCCGCATCCATCGGATTCCTACGGCCTTCACAATGTCATCGGTCCATCTTGTGGGAGGCCTTCCCATGCTACGTCTTTTGGTACGCGGTCACCACTTCATCGGTCATCTGTTGAGTGAGCAATGTGCCCTACCCATTACCACTTAAGTTTGGCAATTTTTCGGAGGTTAATAAATAGTATTCAATTAAACCTGACAGTGAATGAATGTATATACTTTAAAGGAACAATAATCAGAATTATGACTTTAAAACTGGGCATTTTTTCACTGCTGACGTCACAGTTTATCCTTTACTATTAAATGAGCAATATTTGTATACAATAATAATTACGTATTTTGTAATCACGTTCTCGAAAACGGCTCTAAAGATTTCGATGAAAGTTGCAATATAGAGGTTTAGAGGGGACGAAAACTCGATCTAACTAGGTCTAATATCTGGGAAAATTCGTTTTCTCAGTATTTTCACCCGAGCAGAGCTCGGTCGCCCAAAGTTTAGAACAAGATGGCTACCTTGGAATAATGACATGGCAGCCTGGAATTAGTATGTACTATACATGGAATTAGTATGAACTTTCCTATACTAAATTAGCATTCTCTTTTTTCACCAGAGCAGACCTCAGTCGCCGACGTACTCTATATTATAGAAACTGTAAATACAGTTTAAAACTTGTCAGTTAAAAACTTACAGAAAAATTTCTGTAAGTTTTTCTAGTCATTACCTAAGTAAATGGGAATTTACCTAGTAACTTTAACATTTAAATTGTTATCCTGCGAGCATAAGAATTAGCATAATCAGCCTATAATGTTCCCACTGCTGGGACACAAGCCACTTTGCTTCGAGAGGGAGTGGGCTGTATTAATCTATCACGTGGGCCCAGTGCGCGTTGGTAAATATCACATGTCTTCAAATTTTTGGTTCTAGGACATGCCGGTTTCCTCACGATGTTTACCATCATCGTTTTAAGAGCAGTGGTCATGAAATTATTTACTCAAAGTAAACCGCCTGCCTAGATTCGAACCCTGTATGTACAACTCGTAAGTCGGGACCGTTACAACTGGGCCACTGCTCTTCTATAAATGTAGACGGTGTAGATAAAGAAACCAAATTCAATGTTTTCTTAGAAAATATCCTAGCATATGAATTTCGTAACGAGTGGGTGAGGTATAGGTAACGTCAAGCAGGTATAGGCATAGCTGCCAATAGTGATAAAAAATATTCAATTTATTCTATTACTTTCTCCGGTGTCTGATATTATTTATTCATTTACCCATCCGTTCTTCATAAGTTCGTGATTAATTTTTATTTCTCATGTTAAGTGGATTGTATTCTTTTTGAGGAATAAATGTTTTATACTGTAAACCTACGACGTAAAATAATAAAACAAATTATTAAAAAAAACAAAAAACCCGACTGCAAAAACTCATAACTGAAAAGAGAAAAACCTAAATCCTATAGATTATAATGTCGGATTTTTTGTTTTTTTTAAATAATTTGTTTTATTTCAAACTTTTTAGTTTTATAAATATGTATATATATTTGGAATTGACTCATTACCAACTTTTATTTGATACCAATAATGTGGTTTTTTTTAAACCTACCCCTCCCTTTTTTGTATTTGCAGATGCAATATATAAATATTATATAGCCTATGTCACTCCCACTATTAAGACGAACCTAACGACACCTCATATGTTAAAATCTATCAAGCCGTTTAGGCTACAGAGCGTGCCAAAGAAATAGACTTACATACATACAAACATGCATACATATTCGCAAAGGCAACTTACCATTGACACATGCCAGCCGCAACTGACAGCCTTATCTTACATACGAAAGGTTACATTTCGTGTTATATTACCTTTTGAAATAACTCCTTTTACTTTGCTAACGCAAAATATAATGTTAGCAGAATACTTGGAAATAGGCAGTAGGCACCTCCGAAATTTCCATTAAAGGCACCGCTCCGGAGCCCTCGGCTAAGCTAGTGCAAATGTTCATAGCTTCGATTTGTAAGAAAATGTAGGCTGGGTCCTCGACTGCGAGCCACGGTCACGCTGCGCTCGAATACGTAGCTGGCAAACAAATGAACCGCGCAGCTAACGTGGCAAACCTCTCCGTGAACGTCCTACAAAATCAATCTGCCTAGTCTTTTACCAACTATGTTGGGGTCAGCTTTCAGTCCAACCGGATGCAACCAGTACTTTACATGGAGCGACTGCCTATCTGACTTCCACTACTCAGTTACTGGCTAACACGATACCCCTGGGTAAGACTGGTTGTCAGACTATTGTCACTTACGTTTGGCAATTATTCGGGCTATATATTATTTATATATAAGTATATCTACAAAAATAATCTAAGTACGTACGTACAATATTACCTACAACACAATTTTACTGTAGTTGTCAAATGTAACGCGAAGATTTTACTACAAGACGGCTTAACGTAAGTGACTTTTTATGTAAAACCGCTCTTAGACGCTGGCTTCGAACAATGTCTTGGGTATCTACTAATACCTATTACGAGACCGTAAGTTTGTACGTCCTTTAAAAGTGTGTGGATTTTTATAATAATAATATCTATCTATACCATAAATAAAAATTGTATGCTGTTTGTTGGTAAGCGCATCTGTTTCTTTTTTTTATGTTCCTTATTATACGTACGAAATAATTTTTTTGGGAAAAATAATTGGAAAACTTGCCAAGAAAATTGGAAAATTCGGGAAAAACTGAAAGTGCTTTTCTTCTTCTTATTGATATTTGGACAGGACAACGTCTGTTGGGTCAGCTAGTTTTTAACAAAAACGTCCGTGAAGTAAGTCTAATTTATCGTACGGGTAAATTTACAGATTAAATTTATTACAGAACCGCAAATTCTGATAACAAAACCTGAGAAATTATTAAAGTCAATATTGAATTACGATCTAGTCATTATTTTGTATAAAAAGTCCTTTTAAAATAGCTACAGAATCTAGAAAAAAAAATCAATAGCTTTATAGAGGCATGAGGAACAAAGTGTAAAGTTCACTCATTCTCTATAGAAAAGGGAAGATCCTCCAACCAGACGGGTGTCGTGTCTGGTGGGCAACTGCCAGACGATTGATGTCCGGAAGTTATATATATTCTGATTGCGCGGTAAACTTTGCTTGCGCGATGTAGGATTTGTGTGACGTCGGGTCTTTGATACGTAGTTCGTATGTGGCGTTGTAGATCCACATCACTCCCTTCCGGGAGACCAGGTTGTCACGTCGGGGTATACTAAATTGTCACTGGCGATATTAATATTGATATTTGCAACACTACTAATAGTACTTATGTCTAATGTCTTGCCATGAGCTACCTGCCATAACCAGTCCAACTAGGGATGAAACATGCCTAAACCACATGTTTATAAAGACTCGGAACAAACGCTTTGGGGTCGTTTGCAAATCTTCAATCACCGATCATGATATTATAGTTGTCGCTAATATTTTCTTACCTAAACCTTCAAACAGTACTGCAAAGAGATGGATACATAAAACAGACACTGGCCTATCATCACAAATGGCACAAATGTAAATACCTCATTCGGTTGTAAAAAATTATACTTTAAGAAAATGATGCAAAACTCTGGTTATGATGACTCGGAACAATTAATAATAAATAAAAACTTTTTCCAAAAAAAAAAACAACCGACTTCCAAAAAAAACACTACAATGTGAAAAATAAGTTTAATTTCGGAAGTCGTTGGCAAAAAACAAAAATTTAAAACCAAGGACACCGACTTCCGAAATTAAAGTTATTTTTCACTTTTTAGTGATTTTTTTTTGGAAGTCGGTTGATTTTTGTGGCTATGTCTTGATTTCTGTCTAAAATATTTTCTTGTTTCATACTTTTAAGAACGTGATTTTTCAGTAGTCGGGTTTTATATATTTTGTATTTCCAGAAATAGAACGTTTCTTATTAAACATTTCGTCAATACAAAATGTAGATTGCGCACACAAATAAAGTGTTCTTCCCTTTAAACCACACGTGGGTGGCGCCGCGGGCGTAACACTGTATATAAGAAATTTCTTTTTCACAGATGTTCCTGTGGGCTGTTATTGGATCCCTTACAATATAATATGCGGGGTTTCATTTTCACATATTGTCTGACTAATATTGGCATATGGTAGTGTTTCTTGGTAATGAGATAAACGTGCCCATCATTTCCACGTTAGCCCATGAAATATTTATAGATCAAAAAGTCGTCGTTAACAATTTTCTCTCGAAAAATTATCCGGGATTTTTTATCGTTTATTTTCCTTCCCAACTTCGGTGGTAAATATAATTACGATTGACTAAATAGCATCATAATCAACTTCTCGTTCATTAAATGATTTTGTAAACAAAGATTGTTGTTGAAACAACGATGAAAAAATCGGTATCTTCGGAGCAAAAATAAAAAAATATTTTTTTACGAAATTTTGTATAATTTTAAGAGGAAAATTGTTAGCCTTAATTATCAGACGTTCAGTCAGCTTTGAAGTTCGCATCCCGTCCTATCCTTAATTTGCATCGAGTAAATAATAATGTTACCATATCATTGGTCTAGTGGTTGCAAGCGCCAGGTACTGCTGAGCATGATGTCCTGTGTTCGATTCCCACATACGTCATGGCAAAGTGTTATTGGGTATATTAGGAATTTCTCAGTAGCAGCCCAGAGATGTGTGCCCGGTTGATGGCAATAGTGACACCCCTATTACATAGAACTTGTAAACATAAGCTAACGTTATCACGGACGTAATAAAATCGCGGCGATTTTTTTTCGTGCACTTGATTTTCAACGCTCTGTTTAGCACCGAGAGTTGAAAATCCAACAGTGTTTTTCAACTCGCTGGGACGAGAGTGCGTCCCAGCGCATTGGATTCTCAACGTTCGGCTTAACACCGAGAGTTGAAAATTCAGTGCGCGATAAAATCCTGCCGCGATTTTATTACCTCCGTGCAAACGTCGGCTAACTGGCGAATAGTGGGTCTACTTACAATAGGTACACACGACTACACTTCAAGCTATACATTTCCAGTATATGCTGACCTCGCATTGTATGGAAATCTTATACAAGGCGAGATCAGCATAAACTGGAAATGTATAGCTTGATGTGTAGCCGTGTGTACACCTCTACCTAACCTTTCGGAGATTAAAGGCGTGATGCTATGTTATGTTTTGTTAAATATAACCACCGGGAAACATGTTTTAATTTGCCTTTAAAACCGGATAACTCTAGTTAAAACTAGATATTTCCAGATAAAACTAGTTCCCGCATTTGTCATTTTAGTTGCAGTACCAGGGCGACCGAGCTTTGCTAGGATGAAAATAGAGAAAACGATTTTTTCCAGATATGAGACCTAGTTAGGTCGATTTTTCGCCCCCGTAAACCCCTTTGTTGCAACTTTCATCGAAATCGTTAGAGCCGTTTTCGAGAACGTGATTACAAATATGGCTCATTTAATAGTATAGGATTGCGAAACATTTCTCCCTTATACAATCACACTACCGCAAACATCAGCGGAATTAAATTTAGGATTCTCGCCTTTCCTTCTAATAGCGCGCTAAACGAAATCTGCGGTAAAAGTTTCCCAGGATAAACACGACTCTTCGCTGGGTATGCGAAGTTAGTAATTTTAATTTAAATGGGTTACAGCCTACTTGTGCTGCCTACCTTGAGTGTTGGAATCACGAATGTGGTGTAAACGAACCTTTGGCGCTTCGAAGTTAACAGTTCAAGGAGTATTTATAGATATGGAGCGCTATGTAGCTGTTGGTACCTTATGCAAATGGCGTCTTTTGTTTCCATTTCCGTTTTTTTCTATCATTTATGATTTAACATTTATAGCAGTTATAGCCTGATGGTGTGGCCGTCGGACTGTTAAGTCATAGGTCTCGAGTTCGAACCCAAGGCACGCACTTCTGAATTTTCAGATTCATGTGCGTATTGTATAATTATCACTTGCTTTAAAAACGGTGAAGGAAAACATCGTTAGGAAACCGGCATGCTTGAAAGACGACGACGGCATGTGAAGCCAATTTAGAGTCCTCTAATTGCGTAATACACAATCAATCACAATCTGTTTCGATTTGCTTCTGCTTCATAAGTTGGTCTAGAATTTAGGCAGCAATGATTCGGACAAGCGTTTTGCACCGGACTTCTAGAACGGCAAGAGTGGGGCCAGTGCAAACAAGGAAGTGAATGCTAAGATGCGCGCTCCATATCTTTTCTGTCCCCTAAGACAAGGCTTAACGATACTTTTGAGGTCGCGTGATGAAACCGGAGCTACTTGCGATATCCATTTTCCATCCATTAAACACAAACTCGGCTGCGTACAACTATGTTGTGTAATGTTGTATGTTAAACCGTTTCGTTAAATAATTGTTCTTCTAATGTTGCTTTTGTTGGGGGTAATTTTAAAGGGTTAAAGTCGTAGTATTCAAATTGTTTGAGAATCTTCGACTACAATTTGTTTTTAATTGTCTGCTCTTTTTCTTTGATAAGACTATAATGGAGTAGCCCTACAATGCCCAAACTATTCGCTTAGCCCACATTCGCACGGATGTAAAAATATCGCGGCGGGATTTTCACAGGATTTTCAACTCTGTTGAGCCGAGCGTTGAGAATTCAACGTGCACTACATTGGATTCTCAACGATTTCAGCGCGTCAAAAAAACACACTGTTCAATTTTCAACTCTCGGTGCTAAGCAGACCGTTGAAAATCCAGTGTGTGAAAAAATCCCACCGCGATATTTTTGTGTTCGTGCAAACTTGGGTTTACTCAGTTTTTAACCGACTTCATAAAAAAGGACGAGGTTCTAATTCGGCTGTTTATATGTATATTTTTTTTTATTGTACATCGATATTTTCGTCAATAATTGTGCACCGTTTTTGAGTTAGCTTCAATAATACGTATTTTTTCCACTTAGTGTATGTTGATGATGTTATACTAACTTCCTGTCACTGTTATTTATATGGTATACGAATTTGTGTGGGATAGGTACCAAAACTAAACAATGACAAATAAAAACTGTTTACAAAAAAAAAAAAAAAAATAACTTCAATTTCGGAAGTCGGTGTCTTTGGTTTTACATTTGCGTTGTTTTTCACAAATGTAGTGTTTTTTTTTGGAAGTTGGTTGCATTATTAAAAAAAAAGATTTTCAATTAATCGTGATTTATGTTTCATGAGTGAATGATAGCGTGACGGTAACCAGGGGAGAGTGGGAAAAGAAAACGTGTGCGCCAACCCCACGTAACATGGGAGAAGGGCAGGAAAATGATGATGATTTATATTTCATAGGACAATTACATAATAATTCACAAGGGCCAGCTTTGAATTTGTTACATTTAATGAGAGCAAGACTTATTTTTTATTAGTTACCACGACCGACCGAGCATCTGATGAAAATAAAGAATGCTCAAATTCAAATTCTTTATTGCGAACTAATGTACAGAATTTTGAAGATGTTAACAATAGGTAGGTTCTTAGAACTTAGTTGCCTGTTAAGGCATTGCAATTTAATAGTTATATTTTTTTGTTTTTTATTAAATAAAACTCAATATTATAGTTATACAGTTTACATTATATTAATTATCATTATTCATACATTTAATATTAAATCATACTATTCTTATAATTTAGGATATCACTTTATATTAAGTATCACAATTGTATTAATTAATAGTATAGGAAAATGCATACTAATCCATGTTTAGTACCTACATATTCCATGCTGCAAATCTGCTATGTCATTATTAATTATCTTATTCTAAACTTTGGGCAGCCGAGCTCTGCTCGGGTGAAAATACGGAGAAAACTAATTTTCCGATATATGAGACCTAGCTAGATCGATTTTTCGGACCCGTAAACCACAATATTGCAACTTTCATATACATATACAAACAAATATACATATACTCGTAGGTACAAATATTGCTTGTTTTATAGGATTTTGCCCTTTTATGGTATAATAAACAATTTGGGATAAAAACACCATGAATTTTAATCTGCAACAACAACAGATATTATAAAAACACATAAAGCAAAAAACACCAAATAAATATCGTTTACGATTTTTAGAAAACCGTCGAAAATTTTTCTCATCAAAATGCTTCGAAGCGGAAAGTTTTGATTTCCAATAAAAAGGGGTTCGCTATATATTATTAGGGTTCGCCTCGGCGTGTTAGATGACAAAATATCGGTCCAGTTCGTTTTCATAACTGCCGGTTCCGTAATCAAAAGTTTTCGTATAAACATTTGTACTGTGATCCCGAACAAGGTATCTGCAATTCTGAATTCCCGAACGTTGATTCGTTACGACTAGGATCAAAGATGATTTTGCTGCTGTGTGTTTAAGGTTATTGAAAAATAGTGTTTGAGAAGCCCAAATTGGGACAGCGTTAGTGTCCACGTTTTGCGGATATTTGTGAGCGTAATTGCGTGGGGCTTTCGGGATTTTTCCGAACACATATTTTGACTCAAGCTCTCTGTTTGAAAAATCAAATGATGCGGTTTGTTGCGCTCAGGGAATCGATTTAACTATTTTAAGACTAACAGCAATGGGTAGCTCGTTGTCCGATAAAAACCAAGCCCGGTTCGACGGCGCGTTGTGTTCCACGCGCGCCTCAAAGAGATGTCAGCACAACTGAAGGGGTCCGCTAGGGCCGATGCCTGCCGGGGTTGCGGGTTTATCCCAAAGGGTTACCGTGGCCCCTGACAACATACAGGCAACTGAAGGAACACGGGTGGGTTTTAGTCAGTAAGAGTCTGACACGCCCTCCCGCTCCGCCCAGAGCGAGAGAAGTTATTTGATAAGATCCCACCCAAAAAAAAAGACGGCTGACGGGTTTTGCATGAATTAATAGATACATTTGAATCTATCTAGTTTCATTTGCCTTTTATTAAGTTTTCTTACCTACTAACAGTGTACAACTATTATTAATATGGTTCTAGCACATTAATAATGCAAATTAGTTTTAATATATTTTATAACACATCTATTTTACGTCATTTATTCCAACAGTTACTTTGCTACAGATTATTCACTTTATTTATAACATAGCTAAAAAAACCGGCCAAGTGCGTGTCGGACTACGCACAATAAAGGGTTCCGTAGTTGAGATGAATTTATTTATCCCAAGAACAAACTTAACATTGTAGTTGAAAAACATGTTCTCCCATACATCCCAACTGCAAATCGTCGCTCGGCATCCAATACCGCGAATGTGACATTTTTTACGTTTTTTTTTTTAAATTGCAGGATCACTTATTTCAACGTTTAGAATGAAATAAAACAAAAATCTGATTTTCGTTAAAAAATTCACATTCGCGGTATTAATATAATAATAATCTAAATCTAATACCTTTAAACGAGCAATTCTTGTATTTATGTACCTATATATAATCTGAATCTCGGAAACGGCTCCAAGAATTTTTATTAAATTTAGTATGCAGGGGGTTTCGGGAGTGATAAATCGATCCAGCTTAGTTTCATTTATAGATAAAGTCGTTAAAAAAAAATGGACATCCAGATATTTTTCTTTATTCAAGTAACAAGGACTCGAGTGTGTTAGTAAACTTATGAACTATGTTAGCTTATTTTACCTGGTCACTCAGAAAGTTTTGCGACTAACAGTTTTTGTCTATAGGATACTGGCTAGTTTTGATGTCAATTAAAACTATGACTATTTATTACAAAAAAACATATCATTCCAAATTCGAAATTCCCACCACATTTTTTTACGAGCAAAATCAAAATAACTCTTACTGAAAACTTACTGAAAACTGGATTTACAACGAGAACATTTTCGCGCGATGATTTTGTACGATTTCAAATGTCGACTAAAACCAGAAGAATCGTTTGAAAGACTTCAAATGGTGTTCATAGAAAAAAGCCCTTCTAAAGCGACTGTTTTCCGCTAGTTTAATGAATTTATGTGTAGTCGAGTAATTTTGGCGGACAAAGAAAGAAGTGGCCGCCCTATGACGGTTGTTACATAACAAAACGTGCTGGCTGTGAAAAATTTAATTCAAGAGAATAGGCGAATTACATATGAAGAGGTTCAGCATATACTGCCGATTGGATCGGGAAGTGTGCATGAAATTCTACATAGGCATCTTCGGTTATGGAAGATAGTTTCACGCTGGTACCGCAAAATCTAACGCAGGCTCAGAAGGAGGTTCGGGTAGAATGGTGCCGAGACATGATAGCAAAATTTGTAGCAGGCTCGTCTCGGCACGTTTAAGATATCATTACAGGTGATGAATCTTGGATTTATCAATATGATCCAGAAATTAAGCGTCAGTAAACCGTGTGGCTGTTTCAAAATGAACCAACGCCTACCAAAGCGAAGCGAGCCAGAAGTGCAGGCAAAATTTTGATCGCAAGTTTTTTTTTCTTTGCTGGTTTATCTGGTATCAGTACCCTGACAAGATCAAAGGAGCATCAATGCTGAATGGTATGTTACCAAATGTTTGCCAGAAGTTTTTACTACTGCAAGCAGCAAGCGACCGAACACTGGCCTCCGTGGGCTACTGATTCACCACGACAACGCGCTGGCTCACTCGGCGCTCAAAACAAGGGACTTTCTGGACAGCACACCGATCATCCTCCTTACAGTCCCGATTTGGCTCCGTGCGACTTTTTCTTGTTCCCCAAAATAAATCAACTCAAAGGAAAACAGTTTTCATCACCTGAAGATACACTGGCTGCATTTGAGAAGAAGATTGGAGAGGTGTCTGATGCGGACTGGAAGACGTGTTATAAAAATTGGTTTAGACGTATAAAACTGTGTATAAACGCCAATGGAGAGTACTTTGAAAAGATATAATAAAAAAATTATAACCTGTAGTATATTTTTTTCTAGTATCACAAAACTTTCTGAGTGCCCCACGTAATCTAGTTTAAATTTATTTCACCCCATGGGAGATGGCACTGCAGTGATTGATGTACATGCAATCCAGCCTGCTAGCAATATTTTTTAGGACATTGTTGGAGCTGGCCCGTACTCTGAGCACCAGGGATGCACACCTCATTCGCATCGTTGCGTAAAAGCAATTAATATGTGCGTCCGCGAACATTCCCGATGCGCTACAAAAACGGGGCAGCCCCACCAATACCCTGAAAGCGTTGTTGTATTGGACACAAAGGGCGTTGCACGACCTTTGGGTATATCTAGCTCACAGGCTGCACGTGTAAAACGTTGTACAATAAGCTCGAAACAGAGTAATTTTGACTTTTTAAGTGAGCAGCGTACAAACCTGCGAGCCAGCATGTTTGCCTTTACCGACAACGCTCTTCGTTCCCGCTCAATATCGAGTCCGTCATTGAGGTCAGGGGTCAATATATAACCAAGATATTTAAACGTAAATACTCTTTGTAGTGGAGTCCCATTGAGTAATACAGGTGGTACATAACCCGGTCTACTCCCAGCCTCAAAAACCATGATCTCCGACTTATTGGAGTTATACATCAAACCATGTGTTTTGGCATACTGCTCACATTTGGCGACCAATTACTTTCTGAGACCACAGATTGACGCGCTCAGAAGCACCATATCATCTGCATAGCTAATATTATTTACACAAATACCATCTAAATAGCAACCCACTCTGGTGCTGCTGAGCTCGCCAATCCTGCCTCACCCCGCATTCCAACCTGTATGGCCTGGAAAAAGTTCCAGCCCATCGTACACTATTAATCTGGTTACTATACCACAATTTGAAAATGTTTATAAGCTCCGTTGGCAACCTATCCTTCTCCATCTTTCTCCACAATACGTCATAAGCAACCAGATCAGAAGCCTTGAATAAATCTAGGAAGCTAGCATATATCGGCGTCCCACGCTGTGTATAGTAAGTATGTGATAGTATGCCTAATGCACAACACTGCACTTTCTGTTGACAAACCACGCCGAAACCCGAATTGGTTGTCATGAATACTTACAGTTTTATTTATTTGTGTATTAAGTAGACGGTCAAACACTTTTGATATTATGATATTATAGTAGCTAGAGAGATGGGCCTATTGGATGCCGAGCGACGAAATGTAAGTTTTTACGCACAATATTGAGAGATTTACCATGTTATTTTAAGACCATAGACTTCTTATAGGTTTTCCTGTAATCTATGAGTAAAGAGCCATACTATGTATTTTTTTCAAATTTTTCGGTCCAGTAGTTTTGGAGATAAGGGGGGGGGAATGGTCAATTTTCATTGAATTTATTCAATATCTTTAAAAGTATTTATTTTAAAATTATATAAAAAATACATTTGAGATTCTCGTAACAAGCCCTTTCATTTGATATGTCACACGATACTGTTAGCAAAACTTTTCTTTTTAATTTTCTTGTTTGCGCCCCAAAAGTGACCCCTATATTCAAAATTAATTTATTTGCGTTACTCATTCGTGTTTGGGTCACAGAAATACATATGTGTACCAAATTTCAACTTAATCGGTCCATCAGATTCGGAGTAAATTGGCTGTGACAGACGGACAGACGGACAGACAGACAGACAGACAGACAGACAGACAGACAGACAGACAGACACACGAGTGATCCTATAAGGGTTCCGTTTTTTCCTTTTGAGGTACGGAACCCTAAAAAGGCCTGCACAATAAAGTAACACATACAACTACAAACGTAACTTAATAAATATAATCCACTGAACTCACGACGTGATACAGCGTTATGGAGTACAGCAATAAAAAAGCCGTAACGGGCTTTGTAGCCTCTTATTCGGACAAAAAGCAATATAACCTCGAATATCACCAGATGTCCACTGAACGACTTAGTTATTTGCCTTGTTATGTTCAGATCATACCATTGATTACTCGTATTTTTGGCTCCATTTTATTTATGTTCGCATTGCAGAATCTTTTTTTAGGTAAAGCGATAAACATGTCGTGTCAATCTGAGTTTGAAAGACTGCATTTAATTCACACCAACAAACACTCTCTTTTATTTTACATCTTTTCAAATCTGACAGATTTTATATTAAGCTGCCAGTTTTGAGAACTTATTATGGCGTTGCTTCAGTTTCTTTCAGAGAACGAATTTAGAAGTAACGGTGCAAGTGACACAAACATAGCATGATACAAAATTGTACAAATTCTTGAAAAAAAAATTGTAAGTAATCATTTTTACTTGTATAAACTTTATACAACAATAACGTTTACTACAATTAATAGTCTTAAATTTTTTACCACAAAAAAAAGTGAAAAATAAAAACAAATAACAAAAAAAAAAGTTTCAGAAGTTGGTGGCAAAAAACGAAAATTCTATACCAAAGACATCGACTTCCGAAATTGCAGTTATTTTTCACTTTGTGGTGTTTTTTTTGGAAGTCGGTTGTTTTTTTGGTTACTGATAATATTGTACCCACGCACATCGAATACAAAACAAAATTAAACATTAAACGTTTCTATATACGATTAAACGTAACATTACGAACATTACATATTAAATTCACGTTATAAACGTAAAAATATTTCACTCCTCTTCAGCTATCTAATTTTAACCCGACCGTTTGAACGCAAAGAGGCAATTTCATAAGTATTTTTGACGTATACCGCTCATACGGCGTTACTTTATTTTAATAGTCACTTGAGAAAATGCCTGCCTAAACGGGAATATCCGTTTACAATTTTACCTGATAAATTATGCTCGTACGGAATAATAAGCGGTTTTAGAGTCAATGAACCGGGTTTTGGGATAAGCATATCTACATATTATATTTGCTAAAGCTGTTTTGTTTTCTCAGTGAAAACAAAGGCTAGAAACTAAGGTATGGGTTATAGCTAGGATGGCAGTATACTGCTGCATGATGGCTAATAGATATTATGTCGCAGTAAGATGGTGGAAGCCGTGATGGTGGAAGCTGTTCTGGGGAGTTTGTTGCGGCACTTCTTCTTCCCAGCTAAAGGTACTAGGATGTGGTGAAGGGTGGGCGTTTTGGGGGACTGTCTTATATAATTTTGACGTTCGAAAAGTACTGATTTTAACGTCAATAAATGACTTTTGAATTTTGATAATTATAGTTATATCCCTAAGAATATACCGTAACATAGTTATAAGAAAGCGGTTCATAACCATCGAAGTGCCCTAATTTTGTTACTGCGACCAATTTCGATGTAGCGCTCCTACCACGGCACCGCTTTCTCGGCTCATGCGTAGTTGCGGTCACAGTTCTAACCTAACCTATTTAGTCAGAATGACCTAGTAGTTATATTACTTGATCGTGCTCGTATCATAGTTATATTCCTAGTAAAACAGTTATGAACCAGTCATAAACTGGGGATATAAATATATCACGGCTTCAACCGTCTTATTGCGACAGATATTTGAAAGGAATCGACGTACTGCGCCGAACCTAGGATAGAATAGATTATAGAATATTCTTTATTATGCACACCAAAAAAATTACAGACATTAATTTAACCTAGGATAGTGGCTAAATGAAAATTATAAAAAAAGCAGTGGCACTCCGGGAGTGCCGACAGAAGTCAAAACTTGAACAAGATTGCCTTGATTGAAGAAAATACTTGTATAGAACATTGATCCGTAACCTTATCTTTATAAAGAGCACAATCGCGTTTACAAAATATAATATGTTTCCAAAACTTTTAAAGTAAAAATACATGCATAGAACATTGATCCGTAACTTGATATAAATAAAGAGCACAATCGCGTTTACAAAAATGTGGTGTCGCGAGTTCAATTGTTTTTTCCCATCTCAAAAATGCCCAACGCGCCTAAAGAAGTTTTCACTTCAAACAAGAAACACCAGCCTATAATTGTCCCACTGCAGGGCAAAAGCTTCTTCTCATACGGAGAAGGCATGATCATTAATCACCACACTTCTTTAAGACGGGTTGGCAATTCAGACTTATAAAACTATAAGTCCAGGTTTCCTCACGATGTTTTACTTCACCGATTGCAGTAATGTCCAAGATAAACTCAGAAAGCACATTTAAATTGAAAAAGTCACATTAGTACTTGCCCGGATTTGAACAACTTCGAAAATTACACACAATTATCTAAACTATTAATAAAGAAGTAAAAATTATTTGTGAAAGGTAATCTCTAAAAGTACTCAACCGATTGCAAAAATCGCTCAGTTATAAAAAGCTACACAATGAATAATTATGTTTTATAGTATGGTTGACTTCCATGAAGACGAAGTGCTGACAGCAGCAACAGAAGCTGTAGTGATGAATAAAAATTGAAAATCCGATTTATTTCGTAATTATTAAACTAGCAATAAAATTAATCTACTTAGCCTTTTCCCAACTATATTGGGATTAGCTTCTAGTCTAACCAGGTTCAGCTGAACCAGTATTTTACATGGAGCGACTGCCTATCTGACCTCCACAACCCAGTAACTGGGTGATACGATACCCCTTGGTAAGACTGGTTGTCCGACTTTCGGGCTTCTGACGACCCGTAACGATTATCAAAGATCCACGAACGACAGCCGGGACCAACGGCTTAACATGCTTTCTGAGGCACGGAGGAGTGTCAGTATGTAAAGATGGTCACCCATCCACAGACCAACCCCGGCAAGCGTAGCTTAACCTGATGAATCGACTCGTGCGCCTGTTATTACTTAGCCACGAGCTTCCCTATTAAGCTAGCGATAGAACAACATAAAAGATGACGTAAGTAATTTATAAGGTGCAGTGCATATTAACAGACACCTCAATTTCTCACCCAATTTAAAGGGTAATTAATTTCATGAACTCATGAGTTACATTCCGCCTTACGATATTATGAATTTGTTCAAGCTTATGCGTCATAACTTAGAGAGGGACCACCTGCTCTAATTTGCTGACTGAGTTTGAAATTATGTAGATGAAAATATAACTCGAAAACTATAAAAAATTCGCGGAACATCCTAGGATATTTTTGGATTCCCCTGGACATGAGGAATATTTTTTTGAAGTGAAATCTTTTTTAGGCGCGTTGGGCATTTTTGAGATGGGAAAAAACAATTGAACTCTTACCGACACCTCATTTTTGTAAACGCGATTGTGCTCTTTATTTATATTAAGTTACGGATCAATGTCCTATGTAAGTATTTTTTTTTTGTAAATGCGGTTTTTTTTTTTTTTTTTTTCGATTAAGCATCTCATAGCTGGTCTCTATCGACCGCGGCTATTGAACCGGGCAATCCTATGGATGTGTAAACGCGGTTGTGCTCTTTATTTAGATAAGGTTTGTTCTATACAAGTATTTTGCTTCCACCAAGGCGATCTTGTTCAAGTTTTCACTTCGGTTCGCACTCCCGGAGTGCAACTTTTTTTTTTTTAATTGCGCCTCTGTTTGGGCCACCCTGTATATTATTTTGTATTTTAATAGTTAATTATCTGTTCATATGTTACATTATAAGATACTTCACTTAATTGACAGAGTAATCTACTTTACTACATAGTGAGAAACTTTTCTAATTCAATGATCCTCAGTGCATGAAATCTTCTAGGGACACTTGGTAAGTAGGGCTCAAAGCAATATTAATAGCGTTGTATTGCCACAATACACACTGAAAGCGAAGCCGAATGGATTTTCTTTTGTCTCACATTCGCAGCGAGACGAGCCATTCTGTATTGTACATTATGCGTCCGATGCAACGGACTGGGCTTTGTACACTTGTTATCAGAAATGTTGTGCCAGTCAATATTGCTCCGAGGAAAATGCCAAGATTACAAAAATGGCCACCGTTGAGTGACGTATGTTGGAGTTGATATTGGTTTACGCATTACCGGTTTTGGAGCACTAGACTTCCCGTTAAAAGCTTTTGTATAAGTTTGAATACGATATTACCATCTCCATTTTCCGCAATTGGATATGTACGTGTTGAAAACGTATTTGTTCAGGGACTTAAACATATTATTTATTTTCCGCGGTCCTTTTATACAGATTCAAAGATATTACGTATGGCGGAAATATGTCAAATAAAGTGCTTAAAACACTTAAGTGCCTGCTAAACGGTCGCCAACCGCGTCCCATCAGAGGTGACCTTGGTGGTTTACAACCGTGTAGTTGGTGGTTTACGACCAAATTTCAAACAGCTCTGCCTGTCGCCAAGCAAGGTCACCTCTGTCGGGGACGTGGTTGCCAGCCGTGTAGCAGGCCCTTTATGTGTATGAGGAAAGCCCGTTATCAAAGATCAGATTACAAATAACAGAACCTTGTTAAACTTGCTACATAATTTCCTAAATTAATATTCAACTAACAAGAAACGCTGTGCATATTAAATTGGCAGCATGTGCACTACACGGCCTACTTGCGAGAAGTGTCAGCTAGAACCGGACTCAGGCTCACTTTTTGTATTGTTTAAGTTTTGATTAAAAACCACTGCGCTTACTGTCCATTTTTGCTTTTTGATATCTCAGCTGTCGTTGTATATTGATTTCAAAGATTCTTTTTATGGCTAATGTTGGAATATCTTCTTTCTCGAAAGCTCTTTATGACTATTATAATTATATGTCGGAGACGGGTATCTGACTCTCGTTATTATCAGCGATATTTTAACTACTGTGGGCGTAGTGTGGATAGTGTTGGTTAATGCGCAATAGAAAAACAGTTTGCAGATCAGATCACATTATAATTTACTATCAAATGAATCACACTACACACACTGGGTGCGACGGCGTTTATCAAAATCACCACTTAACACAATGATCACAAATTACAACTAACACAATAATAGCACCACGAATTGAGAACAGTTCCGTGACGTCTTCTCGCCGATGCGACCAGAGGCTGAATGTCCACCTCGCCGTGGCTTTAAAACATCACGACTCTGTAGAAGCGCGCCTTTCTTGGTGTAGGTAGCTCACTCTTGATGTCGCCAGTGGCGCGCTTGCGATTCGTTTCTTGTCCGTACTAATGACTAGATCCGACATATATACAATTTTTTTATGTAGGTAGGTACCTAAATATGTCCTTTATTATTTTTATATGGCGTGTTTGGATATTAAATCGTACACCTCTTGGGCATTTCATACTAATATGAAGTCGGTGTCTAGAATTCTAATTTATAGATTCCCTTGGTATTTAATTTAATTTTGAAAAAGAAAATACACCTTCAATTGTCGTTACCACAGCCCATAATTTATACAAACCACAAAAAGTATCGTCACCGTATTTAATAATTGTTAATTACCAGTACGATGAGGGTTTTAATACTGACCCAATTATTTTGGCCGATATCAACTTTAGTGACGCACTATACGAGTAATTAATTTAATAATTATAATTTTTTGTTTATCCTGATTTTATCATAGTAGATGGATTGAAGTAGTTGATGCACTGTGTGTTGGTTCTAATAATTATTTAATTTAATTGGATACACAATCTACTATAAATTGTAACTGCGAATTCATTTTCACGACTCCCCCTAAAGACTAAGGCCAAAAAATCTCGACTAATTAAAAAGTTATGCAACAACGCAAAATTTCGCGGATATTCTGGTTCACATACACTACACAGATGCTGTAAGGTTTTATGCAATACCTTAGACCTTGCTTCTTGCCAAATTTCATGATTCTAGGTCAACGGGAAGTACCCTATAGGTTTTGATTTATTTGCGAGTATCAAAATATGTCGCATAAATGACCGTATTTTTTATTGCGTTACTTAGAAGCTTGATTTTTTTATACCTCCAAGGGATCGTAGACCTTCGTATTTGATATTAAATTTCAACTTAATACCTCTACGCGTTCCTGAGAAAAAGGGTCTTGACAGACTGACAGACAGACAGACGAACGGACAGTCGGACAATGAAGTGATTCTATAAGGGTTCCGTTTTTTCCTTTTGAGGTATAGAACCCTGAAAAAGGAGGATTTTGTTTCCATAATAGTTTTGCTGATAGTTATTTTGATCAACAGATGGACGTGTGTTATGTATCGTATACTCATTCTTAACCACTATAAATAATCATATCCCAGCCATGTAACAATAGAGAATACAAAATGAAAACCGATGATATTATATTTTTTGCCTTTTGTGAAATTGATACAAACCGTATTGTATTGACAACGTGAACAGGTGTATCTGCCAATTACAATTTCAGGAGAAAAAAAAAAATTGTATACGAATCCTGTTCGGTACCACAATATTTTTCACATATCTCGTTTTTATATAAAAACTGTAATTATTTTGCTTTTGTTACGGTTTATTTGAACAGATAGTCCAAAATATTCACATTTCATGCGCAAAAATTTAGCTTTTTACATTTTTTGAATAGGTAACTTTTTTGGACATTGTAAATAAAATTCATCGTTCTGCATCTATGTACGTGAAATCTGTACATAATGGTTATGTAGGTATTATAAAGAAAAAAGTCAGTTTTCGTGTCTGTTCGTGTGACCGCAAATTTCTTCTAAACAAAACAATGGATTTAGAGAATTAATTCCGGAAAGTTTGTGTATAAATAAATGCATTAATATTTAAGTACCTAGGCGACCGAGCTCTGCTCTGGTGAAAATAGAGAATGCTCATTTAATAGTATAGGACAGTAGCTACCTACTAATTCCATACTGCCATGATCATTATTCGAATCATCTTGTTCTAAACTTTGGTTGATCGAGCACTGTTCGGGTGAAAATATCGGAGAAAACAAATTTTCTCAGATATGAGACCTAGCTAGAACGATTTTTCGCCCCCTAAAACCCCTATATTGCAACTTTCCTCGAAACCGTTAGAGCTGATTTCGAGAACGTGAGTAGGTACAAATACCTATATATGGAAATAAATATTGTATATACATACAAATATTGCTCATTTAATACTATAGGATTTAGATTATACTAAAACCTCGATGTTTTGATGTCGTCACATGATGATCAAAGACAAGGTAGATGGAATAATATCAAACATCCTTTCGCAGGCTGGGTTGACTACATTAAACCAATCGCTGCTTACCAGATACGACTCTCATAACCGGAGTGGAATGGTTTAAGAGGATGGCAGAAGGAGATGGAATCAAATGTCCGTCTTCTTTACCTTCTTAGGTATATACTACTAGCTTCCGCCAGCAGCTTCGCCCGCATGATAACATTATAAATTATAGCCTATGTTACTCAGTGATCATTTATAGCATTCTACTGGTGAAATAATTTTTTAAATCGGTCCAGTAGTTCTTGAGTTTATTCATTACAAACAAACAAAAAATCAAATATTTTCTATTTATAATATTAATTTAAATTATCCACTAGCATCTTATTGCATTCACAGATTTCGAAGCCTCCTAATAAATTGTCATAGGTTCAGGAGAAGAATTAGGTGTGGTTTTGAAGACGTGGCGTTTTTTATTCGAAAACCAAACGGGAGTGTCAGGCACTAGCAATACTAAAGCCTGCACTGCATGCAGTCTGCCCAGCTTTAAGTTGCCAGTATTATCATCATCAGTTCAGCCCAAAGACGTCCACTGCTAGACATAGGCCTCCCCCAAGCGCAGGCCACATCAACCGGTTCTGTGCTTCTGCACACAAATTGTCGTAAATTAACACAGTAATTTAAATACTCCAAACTCACCTCCTTCGTGTATCTCTCTCAATGCCAGTTCCATCCGCTAAATTCGCCTGAGTTCCATACGACTTCATAAACAAATACCTATGCATACTTGTACTTGTGTTATAATTCTCGCCTACGCAGCGAGTACAACAGCATGATATGAATAATATGAATATTCAGGAGTATATACTGTGACGTGGCATAAATTTTGCTGAGTATAAAATCCGCGGACTAAGCGGGATATTGTTATACAGACATGTCACAACACGTTTGAAATTATAAAAATTATGCTCCTAAATTGTTTGCCACGGTGGAAGAAAAATATGATGTAGTGTGGCTGGATGTTATGTAAATGTTTTGTAGCAAAAGGTTCTTGTTAAAGATCCAGTCAAAATTACGCCAATTCCGCGTGGAATGCGGGACAAAATTTGCTCGTACCGATTGTGTCAACGAAATAGTATACATGTGTTAAAACTGACGCGAATTTGCGTGACTTCTTAATCATTAAAACAATCGACGAGCGCAATCTTATCCGGCATGGGAACATTCTCATTTTCACCCGTTTGAATAGTGTTCCGGTGGATCCTGGCGTGAAGTCAAATGGCCGATTTTTGTTAATCAGCCAAAGCATGAGACACAAAACTGTGTGAGGTCACTTTGGGTGCTAAGTCATTTCTTCTTCTTAGCGCGTCGAAGGCAAATATCACTCGAAAATAGGTAAAATTTGTTGTTTGTCCCAAAATTCAGTAACGCTAACCATCCGATGACGCAGACATTAGGTCCTCACGTGACCAGGAGACAAGGCGGCGCAAGATGGAAGGTGGCACGATGGCAAATATACGCTTATTCCTTTGGTGGTGCAGTTATACAGTAGCTGCTTACCACTGCTTACGCAAGCAGGAATAGTACTATCGATCAGGAAACTCGATGAATGTTTTATAGCATTTAAACATTTATACTAGTAGCATAGTTTGATAACAGCTTTGAGAAAAGCTTGGCTCCTTCACAACGTCATTCTCAAATCTCGTTCTCGACATAAATGTTATTATTATTGGTAGCCGACATATTTTGATAGCAAGAACATCATCAGTATCAGACCACTTCACTCTACTGGAACAGACCTAATTGACATCTAAATGCCTAATGAAACGTTTACCTACTAGGTTTGTAAGTTGGCCAATATAGAGTAAGCTTACGCTTTCGGGCGCAAATGTGTAGAAATGGATAAATATCATAAACAATTTTATTTGTACCACAGATAAAATGTAACTTAACCTCGACGTAAAATGGAAGTTTAATGAAGTTGATTAATTACTTGACGTTATCGGTACGGGGGGGTCGGGGGAGGTCTCTTGAGGTCTAATTCATCATAATTATGAGATGCGATCGTGTTTCACTGTTATTTTATGGCGAACTATTAAACAAATTATAAACACTCTTCTTTGAAACGAAGTGGAGTTAATTGATGTCTATTTTCATTATGTTTGATGTGGCTTCTTGTATTTGTGCATTTGGTAGACATCTTTGACTAAGCTACTACAACTTTGTGGCGTTTCAAGTGAATTTTGTTTTTCTTGGTTCGCGCATTGACGTGGTTCTTATCTTGTGAAATCTAATTGTATTTCTAAATGAATTTATTTAATTATGATTCAGCTGATAGTGGATATATATTTTGGATATCATTAGGAGAGATTAAAGGCAGTGGCTGATTGGCTTGTTGGTGTTTCAACAAACCAAACGATTAAAGCGTGAACTGGGTTAGTGACAGTTTGTTCGGTTTACACTATTGATGTAAGGTTTAGATACTAAATACTAGTTTGCAACAACATTGCTAATAGTTATACGTATAGAAAAAGGATGTTGGTCAAACTCAACTCAAGCTCAAAGCATTTGTTTCACACTAGCTTCTGCCCGTGACTTCGTTCGCGTGGAAGTCGTAAGACACCATAATGTAGTACAATAACAGCTACATTTTATACAGAGAGCCAGGAATGGTGGCTCGGGAGCAAGTGACGTACAACAGTTGTCCGTGGGAGAAGCAGTTTGTCCTGAGGTCGATACCCGCAGCCTTCAGCCTTCGTTGTCGGCCTCTGTGACTTGTTGATAATTTTCGAAGCGTACGCTCACAGGGAACTGCACGCGCTTAAACTGGTAATTGTGGGGAATTCGTGGTATACGCGGTATAAACACTGTCTCGCCAAATGCCGCTGCAATGCTCGCCGCCTCGATGACGTTTCTCTGCAAAGACACGATTTTGAGCCGGGTTCCGTTTCACAGCTTCGGCGAAGTTAAGTTGGTGATCGGTTGAAAGTCGGTGTCCCGATTATGCTCCTTCGGAACTTAATTGGGACACCGACCTTCAGCTGGATGATGTAAACCGGAAGTCCACTTGCCATTAGTGAATTGAGAAATTCTACGGGATAATGTGTACCATCATCTTCCTACATATCATTATTAATAGAGGTGTATATCACTTCACTCCCTTCAATTTGCGATAGAATACTGTGGTTGATCGCTGCAGCTTGATAATTATCTGGGTTAAAATGGGAACACGCTCAAGAATTCTCTTAGTACAGTATTCGACTGATGTCCCCGTACACCAGACGAATAAGATCTTGTTTATTTCAAATAAACCAACTACACGTATGTACCTTCAAATTTGTCAAAGAGTAGGTCAGTCAGAAAGATGAAACTAATTGCCCATTCCAAGGCGTAGTAGGTTCCTATGGAGAAGAACGGGCAAGAAACTCTATGGACACTCTTTTGAATCATAATATTGGTTACATCATTCGTGTTGCATCAGCTATATCAAATAATCTCGATAATTAATAAATAGATGTTTCTAAAACATTTTACCATTCAGCAAAAATAAAAAAAGTGGTGGCACTCCGGGAGTGCCGACAAAAGTGAAAACTTGAACAAGATCGCCTTGATGAAGAAAAATACTTGTATTATTAAAAATACTTATAAAGAACATTGGTCCGTAACTTTATCTAAATAAAGAGCACAATCCCATTTACAAAACCTTTCAAGTAAAAATACTTGCATAGAACATTGATCCGTAACATAATATAAATATACGTCACGAAATCAATGGTTTAGTTTAGTCCCATCTCAAATATGCCCAACGCGCCTAAAGAAGTTTTCACTTCAAAAAGCTCAAACTAAGTTTCAGTGACTCCAAGTTAGTCACTGCACTTCGGAATACGTAAACCTCGTTTATCTATACCTATACGGATGCTGTGAGTTTCCACTTTTATGTATTCATCACATAGTCTGTTCTCGTCCTTGAACGTAGGTTTGCTTCACTGCTCGACATTTCTATGTACACAAGTTTGTTCAGCAAAAAAGGTAGGTTTCAAGTACCTTTTAAACATTTCTGTTGAGTTAAAATAATAAGGTAGTTGTTTAATGATGAATGTACAAATGTTTGTTGTGTATATACAAGTATTTTGTAAAGGAGGTATATGTCAAGTGGTGGAGGAGTTTTGTTGGAAATGGTTTTCCGTTCCGAATTATGTACATAAATGAAAACGTAGCTAAAAAAAAACTTTTTACAAAAAAAAAAACAACCGACTTCCAAAAAAAAACACTACAAAGTGAAAAATAACTTTAATTTCGGAAGTCGGTGTCTTGGGTTTTGTGTTTTCGTTTTTTGCCACCGACTTCCGAAATTAAAGTTATTTTTCACTTTGTAGTGTTTTTTTTTGGAAGTCGGTTGTTTTTTTTTTTGTAAAAAGTTTTTATTTTTCACTTTTTAGTTGTGGTACCTACCCCACACACATTCGAATACCACTACCTACTACCAGTGTCAAGAACTTATCATATCATCTACATACTAAGTGGGAAAAAAAAACGTATTTTGTAGCTAACTCAAAAACTACCCAAGCAAAGTTAATAAAATTTATATGGGACCAATTTGGGAGCTTACTCTTTCAAACAAAAAAAGAATTTTCAAAATCGGTCCACAAATGACGGAGAAATCGGTGGACATACATAAAAAAAAAAAAAAAAAAAAAAAAAAAAAAAAAAACAAACATACGCGTCGAACATATAACCTCCTCCTTTTTGGAAGTCGGTTAAAAAACACATAATTAATGGTAAATTTTTCTCAAGCATGCTTGGAAATTCAAGCATTATTTTGACAACCTTCTTTGAGATAAATCGAAATAGCTGTCTTACCGAATACATGCTAGCGCCCGGCTGGCAATGTTTATATGAAAATCCATATCTGTCGTGTTTAGCAGCCGAATAAATTACTATGAAAACTCATATCTGTCGTGTTATTTAAAAATGGAATGAACTTTTTACTTCAACACATGGCAACCAAAGAGGTAACTTATCAAAGATATTATTTAAATTTCGATTTGGCTTGCAAATCGAGCTGTTTAAAGTAAAGAAAAAACAAATGAACATTGTTACGTCAATAAAATACGTGGGTCAACGACAGACTGATATATTTCCACAAGTAAACTAACTACCCACCACCATACAATTATGAGTACCGACCGATGTTAATACAAAAGTTATCGTTGTTCGTCATTGATTCTGGAATTTATAATTAACTAGCTTTTGCCCGCGGCTTCGCCCGCGTGGATGTCGGAAAATATCCCACGGGAACGTACTACCGAGATTTTACACCTAATAAAAGAGGAAAACGTCGTTGACTCCTACCGCTGCGCCCGCGTTGCTCCGCGTAATTTTGAAACTGTGATATCTTTTAAACTATTCATTTAATTTAAATTGAATTCCCAATTTAAATAGGTAACATATTTTTCTAGATAAGGATTTTAACCGGTCAAAAAAGTTTCGGAAATAACAATAAATTTTTTATTAAATTCTGAAAGATAAAAATGGTTATTGTGGGTCATCCTTAGAAGATAGATTTATGCCTTAACTTTTTAAGATGAACAATACCATAAACATAAATTTGATGCATCTTTTCCGGTTAACGCAGCGCACGCCAGTAAAGCTCCCAGTCGGCATGATTTTTTCCGACTTCTTCAACAATAATCGTCATATTTCAGCCAATTTACACTTAACCTTAATGAGTTATACATTAAAACCTTCCGCATAAATCACTCCGTCCATTGGTGAAAACTGTTTGAAAATCCGTTCGGCAGTTTTTGAGTTTATCGCGTTCAGACAGACAGACAGACGCGGCGGGGGACTTTGTTTTATAATATGTAAGGATTTACTTAGCTTGAATTTCCGCGCATTATTTGAGAAAAGTACTATACAAGCTTAGGCCGCAGCCAGGCATTGATGGACTCACGAGGCTAAATCGTCCATCAATGCCCTTGATGCAAGCCGCGATAGTAATGTACATTTTGAGATTCATGGCAAATTTTTCACCCAAGAACTATTGCAGAGTTCTATTGACGGTTTTAAACAGTCAAAATAAATGTGTTTATTTATTCAGTAATAATTATGCAGACTACACCAGAACTCAATATATTTAAAAACTTCACTGTGACATAACTACTAGTAAATAAACTTCAAATTGTGAATGTTATTTTATAACGAGATAGTAGATAATTTAACACACATGTAGGGGTTATTAAACGTTTTATCAAAATAATACCTAGGTTACGACTATCATTAGGATCTATGGTATGTCATTCAAAGCTTTATTTCATTAATTGACAATATGGCTATCTAGACTATGAAATAACAATTGAAGGCCATTTCAAAGTCAAATAATTTATTTCAAGAAGGCCGTTAAAATACATTTTTGATCGTCAGCAGAATTTACAATATAAAATTGATTAAGAAAAATGGGCATGAAACACCATAATGTTTTAAAATGTTTTACTTTATTTTGCTCATTGCTCGCAGAATAGATGGCCGATTAACTATTTATTTATAGATAATTAAAACGGTACAACGCTAATTACATTAATCAACATAGAAAAAATTATAACGTTGACAATAATTTAATTTAAAAACTAACACGGAACAGTAGATTCGGCCGATGGGGTCGAAAGGTTCTGGAGTGGCAACAGCGTACCGGAAGACGTAGCGTTGGAAGTCCTCCCACAAGGTGGACCGATGACCAGGTGAAGGCCGCAGGAATCCGTTGGATGCGAGAAACACAGAACCGATCGAAGTGGCGGTGCTTGGTGAGGCTTATGTCCAGCAGTGGATGTCTTTCGGCTGAAATGATGATATGAAGACGATGTACGTAGAATAAAATTACTAGACTGAATAGATATTTGAATTTGACCTACATTCCAAAACCAAGGAGGTCGCTTTGTGAAGATACCATCGTATACACAGTGGCATACTATCCTCCACCATCCAACATGAATTGTGAGCCTTTATGCACATGTTCCAAAGACACATAAATCATGTGGGAACACATCCGTTTCGTATCAATCATCCCGTAGCCTTTACACTTAATACCGTTCGGGGAACGTACGAAAAACTCAACATTTACATAGAAGAAAGCCGACTGGTCCCCTATTATGGAAATCCGATCACGTCGGAACCTTTAAGATATGGTATCCCGGCAGAGATTTCAACTCCTTGATCCTAAGTTACGTTGTTGTAAACACCGCTTATGGAAATCAACCGATACGGAACCCTTGCTCCTTCTTACGTATCATTTTATGCCATCTTTTCAGGCCAAATATGTCGAGGGCATGTAAATGTTTGTATTTAAATTCTGTTGTTGCTTTATTCGTATTTCCCTCAGGCGCAATATTTGGACGTCAGATCTAAGATTGTTTAGAGTGGATTTTTGTGTTGCTGTTTTGTGAGTGCAGTATTTTTATATTGTTTGAGATAAACAAAATGTATGAAGGCAATAAATATTATTATTATCTTTTGCTTGATAATCAAATCAATAAACATGTAGCACATACCTGCCCGAGCAGTGGTAGCCCAGTGGTAACGGCCGCGACTTACAATTTGTAGGTCGTAGGTTCGAACCCAGACAGGCGCTTTACTTTGTGTAAATTATTTCATCACCACTGCTCTCAAAACGGTGAAAGAAAACATCGTGAGGAAACCGGCATGTCCTAGAACCGAAAATTCGAAGACATGTGACATCTACCCACCCGCACTGGGCCCGCGTGGTGGATTAAGGCCCACTCCTTCTCAAAGAGAGGAGGCCTGTGTCCCAGCAGTGGGAACATTATAGGCTGATGATGATGACATACCTGCCCCAAAAATGTGTTGCTCAAGTGTTTCGGCACCCACCTGTAGAGTGTATTTCCACATTATACTGATTGTAGACACCAGCATTGCCAAATTGTTATGCCAGTCACATCATATAAAACTGGAACTTGGCAGCATGGACAAAATGTGTAAGGTTTGGACACACAATACACAATAACAAATACACAATACATTCTTAACGAAGCGTATAATTTTCCTGTATGTATTTTTTTTTGAGTAGAAAAAGTATTGTGGTTGTGGGCCATTCAAGATTGGAAAACCATCGCCAGCGCTGATTCGCTTAGTAAAAGAATAAAAGCAAGTGAAATAACCGGTCAAGTGCGAGTTACTTAGGGTTCTGCACTTCAAAAAATATCATGCTGTTATTTTTTCCAAATATGTAGGTAGTTTTTTAAATGTCTTGATTATGCGTATATTTTGTATATATAAATGTATTGAACATCTGCACCCGAACTAGGCAGAAGCTTGCACTTCGGCTATCAGTGGGAATCTCCTCATAATTAAATATTAAACAATAAAAAATTCTCATCAAGCACAAATTTTAACATTTTTAACCGACTTCAAAAAAGGAGGAGGTTATATGTTCGTCGCGTATGTTTGTTTTTTTTTTTTTTTTTATGTATGTCCACCGATTTCTCCGTCATTTGTGGACCGATTTTAAAAATTCTTTTTTTGTTTGAAAGGGTATGCTCTCAAATTGGTCCCATATAAATTTTATTAACTTTGTAGTTAGTAGTTTTTGAGTAGTAGTAGTTTTTGAGTTAGCTACTGTAAAAAGTTTTTTGTTGTATTTTTTTTTAGTCTGAATCCATTCTTATTCCACCCAACTATCCATGAATGGAAAATATTCTATTTATTATTTTTTCTTAGATATTTTATTCCACATCAACATCAAAAATACAAAATGTGGTGACAGACTGACCGACAGACAAACATCTTTAATTGATTTGTTTTTTATTTCTTTCTTATTTGACTATTTTATAGGGATTTAGCACCCTTTGCAGAACCCTAAAAACCGAACAAGCAAGTCACTGAACTTTCAGAACTGCTGCTACACAATTTATTTAAGCGCAATAATGGGTAAGTCTAAGCTATTCTACAAAATACTGAGAGCGACATAACTAGATTCAGTCTGTTAAAAACAAGGTAATTAATTACTGGAAAAACTGTTGTTTAAAAACATTATTTTATGCAAAACATTTTATGAGATTCACCCTTCGTTAGTTAAGAAGTAAATTCAACTAATTTGTTGAAGAGACGAGATTTTCTAGGCGTTAAACACGGCTTTTAGATTAAACTCTGACTGTTTTAATTTCACGTCAATTAACTTTTCCCCATTTTATTTTCCATTAACAGAACGAAACGCTCCTTAACCTTTATGAATTGGAATTTTGTTTATAAGAATAATATTAATTCGTAGGAATAAAAGGATCAGACAGACAAAACTGTCTGCAGGTCAATAACATTGTATCTTGGGTTTCTAAAGGTGCATTTACATCAATTGGCGATTTTGTGGAAAGCAACATTTTTGCCGTTTGTCGTATGAGTCTTGCCGACCGTCCACCGTTCTACAAAATAGCTGATGCATTTATTAATTAATATTGTGTTTCTACAAATCATATTTTTTGGTCATAATGTATTCAAAAATGGAAATTCAACGGAATAATGAAAAAATATTATATACACTCATTCAACAAACTACAATAGTTATGCTAACAATATGATGCTTTCCACAAAATCGCCAGTTATTCAACGGATGAACTTTAAAACTTTATAAATCGGTTTACTATGCCGCAACTATACGACAGCTGCAAGGCGGTACCCGTCTAAAGTAGCATCATTGCGATCGCATTTGTTATACATGTTGACAAATTGCATCTTTACTAAAGTTTGTTGTCTTGAAGTAAAATGTTTTTTATAGAATACAGGTATTATGAAAGTACGGTGGAGGTCTGCCCGGCTTGGGCAGGGCATCGCCGTGTCCTCGTGGATGCGATCGGCGGCGGTGATCTCTCGCGTCCGGCCCTGATTCGGGCCATGCTACGGAGCGAGAGGAAATGGGAGGCCGTCACCTCTTTCTGCGAAGCAGTAATGCTCGCGAAGGAGGAGACGGAGCGCGTGCTCGCGCCCCTAACCGCCGCAGCAGGAGACGCCCTGGGCGTCGGGAATCGCAGGAAGATTTCCGGCCGCCGTAGGCGCGGGCTTGCGGACGGTGAGCAATGGGTAGCTCGCCGTCCGATAAGGACCAAGCCCGGGTCGACGGCGCGTTGTGTTCCACGCGCGCCTCAAAGAGATGTCAGCAGAATTGACGGGGTCCGCTAGGGCCAATGCCTGCCGGGGGTTCGAAGAAAACCGATAGGGAAATCGTGGCCCCCGGCAACATGGCATAGGAAGGAACACGGGTGGGTTTTAGTCAGTAAGAGTCTGACACGCCCTCCCGCTCCACCCAGAGCGGGAGAAGTTATTTGATAATTTCCCACCCAAAAAAAAAAAAAAAGGTATTATGAAAGTAAATCTATACTATGAATATAATGAGGTAAAATTTGTGAGTTTGAATATAGGCGGTAAACTTCATAAAGAATTGCTATTGCTAATAACTTACAGTAAGAACAGGGTACAGGGAAGCTACAGTATTGCCGAGTGTCAAAGGATATATTAAATGTTGAAACAAGAAATTTCACGCGGACAATTTCGCGTGCAGAAGTTAGTTACAAATAAAAGGAAACAGCTAAACGTGTTCCAAGGCTAACGACACAAGATAAAGCCAAATCTCAAAGGACCAAACGCTTTACAGCTCAAAAGACCAGAAAAAAAAAGAACCAAACGTCATCTCGCACGGCAATTAACGGGTCGCTGTGTATTTTTCAATCCGATTCAATTTCCGTCGACATAAAGTCCGTCTGAAAACGTCATGTGTATAGCTAAGCGCGCTTTTAATCGTCGCTCGAGCGTTACGCTCAAACGTCACATTCAGAGAGGTTCTGTAGCGAGCTGCATTCGAAAAGAGTTGGGAACGGGATGTGCTGGCTGTTACCTAGATGTGGAACTAATAGATGAGAATGTTGAAGGAATAATGCAGAGAATTTCTCTTTAGAAAGGACCTGTGTAATAGTCATGGTTTTAATGGAAACGAGGTTTGTTTCAGCAGGAGTAAAAGTTGAAATAATTTGAATAATTGGTGTGACGTAAGGTGAATAATTGGTGGGTGTACCTGCTACAGGGACACCTCTGCCCAACCCTTCGGGGAAACAAGGCGTGATGTTATGTGTGTGTGTGTGTGTGTGAATAATTAATTTTGAGTGTTAACCAAATCAAACGTGTATTTGCGAAATAAATTGCATTAATTAATATTTTTAAACAGGTTAAAAAGAGACCACCTACAGCCGATAGTGATCTGCGTTTATTGTGCTCTATAGAACAATGCATCTTGTTTATAAGAATCTTCTACGTCTAGTAGGAAAGTTTCATGTTTTTACCAGGTATCTTTACTTTGTTGTTTTCTTCGAGCATCATGTAGGATAATGCTAACAGGCCCCGAAGGCATGCATTTTATAATCCCATCCTTTTACCGTCCCATTTTCCTATCCAATTTTACCTCGTATATCTTACAGCACTCACTTCCGACATTGTTTTGACAAATCGAACCAGTATAAGGTACGTAGGAGGAAAATTCGAGAATTCGATTTTCTTTCAAAACGGGATAAGGAATAACATTACAGGAAGTTTTTTTCTTTATAGATATGTCTACAGTGATCGATTATCTCTAGAGTTGTGTCAACGCGATCGATCATCTGGCCAAATAGTGGATGCGGCGGTGGGGATTAATACCGCACTACATAGTAAGTTTCTTCAGAGGCTTTGGGAGATTAAATGGTTTTGAAATAATGAATCCTACTTAATATTTTAAACGCAAGAGTTTGTGAGGATAGATGGATGGATGGTTGTTTGTTTGTTTGTTACTCTATCACGTAAAATTAAACTGCTAATTGAATTTGGATGAAATTTGGCACACAGATAGTTTATAACCTGGAAAATTATTCTATGTGTTAACATAGAATACTTTATACGCACCTTTGGTAGAAAAAGGGCATAACTGACAAAAAATTTAAAAATGACTTAACTGGAAGACCAAAGACCCGTATCAATATCGGCTTAATGCCGCCAGAGGGTAAAAGTGCCTTTGTCAAATTGTTGCATTTTTTTGACTATCTTGGTGCGACAAAATATCACTGGTGAATAGGGCCGCCGCCCCCGCGCGAAGTAGTTGTAAGCTGGAGCGTCAAAGTCACTAAGGTAAATATAAAAATATGAGAAAATATATAAATATGAGAAAGTCATGTTTAATACTATTATATGAGCACATATTTGGAGGTTAAAACTATTGTGGCTTTGTATGTCTAATATGTTAAAAAAATTGGTGGAACAAGGCATAAATTTAGTACGTTCTTTAAAAAAAAAAACCCCTCTAAACAACATACTTCTATTCACAAAAGTATAAGGCTGATTTTATGCATAGAATAATTACTTAAAAGTAATATAATAGCAGAAAAATGTGGTATTGAAAGTAAAAAAAAAAAAACTTAAAATGGCTCTCCTGTAAAATCACTAATAGTGCAATTATGCCTTTGTTCTACCGAAGGTGCGTTTTAATCCCGATATCCCTACTGGATCGAGACTTATGCGGGTGAAAACGCGGGGCGCTGTTGGTAGATAGATATAATAATATTCTTTATTCTACGCTGAAAAGACGAACATTAGGACACAACAAAATAATTGTGATTATTATACAGGGTCAAACTAACTTAACTAGTGAAAGTAGCGCAGATATGATAGGTATCGATGTCTTAACACGACAAAATAAAAAAATAAAATTTTGTAGATTTTTTTAGGGTCAACGACCACTTGTAGTTTTGTTACTTGAAATGAGTTGAGAAATCCGTTTTTTTTTTGTTTTATCTTGTTTATAATATATCGATGTCGTGATGGACGTCTGAAGTTTACACAAAAAAAACAGATTTTTGAAACCAACTGATTGACTCTTTGATTTCAAGTGACTGCACTACCTACCTAGGTGATGTTCCCAAAATAAATCATCAATTTATTTTTTGCTTTATCATGTTTAGATTTCGATACCCATCACGTGTGCGGAGTTTTGCTAGCCAATTTAGTTTGACCCTGTATACGTGATTTTGCGTTTATTACAAACAGTTTTTCATAGCTACACTTTCGTAAACTCTTTTTATTGATCTATAGGTACTAATAATAATTATAGTTGTACTAATATACTAATATTAAAAAGAGGTAAAATTTATTTGTTTGTTTGTAAGTTTGTATGTAGGTAGTAATCTCCGGAACTACCAGTCAGATACAAAAAAATCTTTTTGCATTGGATAGCTCAATTCTTGAGGAAGGTATAGGCTCGTTGACAAAGTCGCGGGCAGAAGCTAGTTTAGTAATAATCTTAGAAGGTATTAAGTACTTTATTAATACTAGAAATAAAAATGTCTACATAGCATTTCATGAAGCAAATTATCAAGCAATTCAAATATAGTCTTTATTACAAAACGATAGTCATAAAATCTGAGATTGTCGCCATTATATTAAAATAAAACTAGTCTCAATTGTTTGCACAAGCTCTTGACTCAGTCTTGCTGAGCATGGACCTCACTCAAACCTTCATAAAACGATTTTGGGTTCGAATTGGCATAACCACTATAACTTTATAGATATTCGTATTTCTAGAGATGATATTGATAGTTCTATCGCTGTAGATTTTTGCTACTGTAGCATACGCAGATTTGGCATACAAATTATATACAGTGAAGGTATTTGGGCACACACTGCATTTAGTGGTGATCCCGTCAACTCTGTGCAAGATACGGAATAGTAGTGAGCCTACGAGGAGCGAGGAGTCACCCCCACCAGTTACAGTACCTATATTTATTGCGAGTCAACACAACAACCATTAATATTATTCAATTCACAGATAATTTTAAGAAAATACAATAAGTGGGGAGCATATAAATGTTGAATACTCGTACAGATCATTTTCTCCGTTTCGAAATAGACGGACTCACGCCAAAAGGGCACGTACGTCGTAGTGTAGGCGTTTCGCAGGTGTGTGTACAGCTTATATTAGGTTAACTCACAAATATGTTTTAGGAGAATTGGTTACTGCGAAGGTAATATCAAACCCTGACGCCTGACAGGTCACTGCCCTGAAGAAGAAGGGGATTGCCCTCAGGGCTACACATGAAGCCGATTTTTTATTAAATGTGTGAAGAGTGGCAGTGGCTTACCAATATAAATGCCATATCGTCGGCGTAGGTGGAGAACTAAATAACTGCGATTTTGGTCAAATTGACTTTTCACCATTTTCGTAACACCCAAATCATGCCGCTTAAGTAAATCGCAATTTTCTCCAAAATAGATTTTTTTTGTTATTTATTTCTCCACCTACGCCAACGATATACCACTGGAGCAGTGATAGTAGTGTGACCGTCGGACTGCCAAGTCATAGGTCTCGAGTTCGAACCCAAGGCACGCACCTCTTACTTTTCGGATTCAATTGCGTATTATATAATTATCACTTGCTTCAAAAACGATGAAGAAAAACTTGGTGAGGAAACCAGAGTGCCTGAGAGATATTTTTATATTTATTAATAATTTATTTAAATAACATGGGAGACTTACACTTAAAACAAACAAATCAAGGACAGTACATTAGTCTGAAAGCCAATTATAGGTCTCCACTTACAAAATACAGAAAAAAAAAGTAAATTCTATAGACATGTTATAAATAGGATATAATTTATAAAGATATGAGGGCGAAGCCGCTTGCGGAAGCCAATTGTTTATAAATTGTAAAATTACGTGTAACAAAATACATATAACTTCTCACTAAATGACTGGTTAAGTTTGTTACTTTTGCTTGAAGTTAAATTCAAACTTACACTGCCCAAGAGTATAACTCTTCTAGCACATTTATACCACTGTCTGTACATATTGCAACTGTGGCAGAGAAATGCAAAATGAGTTGCAAGTGACATGCGCTTTAGTTACGCTCTATGAGTGCTCCTGAAGAGAATTTTTAGAATTGTACTGGTGGAATCTAAGTAAGTAGGTACGTTAAAGTAGGGCAAGTATTATGAGTTATGCTTGAAACGTGAAAGTATCAGGAGTAAAAGTTCCTGAATGTAGTATAACCTAACGATATCAAATTATCTCTTAAGCTTCATAAGCTCATGTTTCACAAAACTCGTGCAATCTAAACTAATATCATAAAAAGAAAAGATTTGATTTTTTTTTATATTTGTTTGTTATAAAACTTATAAATAAACTCAAAAACTACTGGACCGATTTAAAAAAAATCTTTCACTAGTTTAATGTTATATTATGACTGAGTAACATGGACTATATTTTATAAAGATATCTCACAAGCGAAGCCGCTGGCGGAAGCTAGTATAATATGTAAATATGATTGCAATAAATCTGCGGTGTATGAGTCGCCGACGGAAAAAAATGTTGCCATTTTAAATATTATATTTGTTTTAACATTTAGGACTAAGTATTGTATTTATTTTATTTTTGATTTGTTATTTCACTATACGCTGCACCGGTTGACGTCATCACGTCAGCGCCGACTGTCGCTGAAAATCAGCGCTGGGCCTCTGTCTCGCATGGGGTCACAGCATTTATGCTGAGCGATGGCCGTTTTGCGTGGATGTGACGCATGTATTCCCCAAATTTGTTATTTACATGTTTTTTGTTATCTTTGCGTCATCTTTCTTCTTTCTTTCTTTCTATGTAGTTACAGCAACGTGTTTTTATTCCAGGTCTGGAACTTAGCGTTTTTTATTTCAATGGTCCTAATGCTTGCAAGCCAGCATATTAAGTAAGGGTGTATAATAAAAGGATGCAAGATATCATGTTTATCATAGTAGATAAGCCAGCAAAATAGGTAGGTCGAAATTTTTAACCGACTTCCAAAAGGAGGAGGTTCTCAATTTGTTTTTTTTTTTTTTTTGATGATTCTTTTTTTGTTTGGTAGATCATACTTCAGAGGTGGTCCCATATAAATTTTATTAACTTTGCTTGGGTAGTTTTTGAGTTAGCTTCAATTATACGTATTTTTTCCCACTTAGTATGTAGATGATATGATAACTTCTTGTCACTGTTATTTACATAGCAGGTTGTGGTATTCGAATTTGTGTGGGGTAGGTACCACAACTAAAAAGTGAAAAATAAAAACTTTTTACAAAAAAAAAAAACAACCGACTTCAAAAAAAAACACTACAAAGTGAAAAATAACTTTAATTTCGGAAGTCGGTGACAAAGAACGAAAATTCAAAACCAAAGACACCGACTTCCGAAATTAAAGTTATTTTTCACTTTGTAGTGTTTTTTTTTAAGTCGGTTGTTTTTTTTTTTTTGTAAAAAGTTTTTATTTAATGCACATACTGGATTTGTTACCGGTGTACCACTAAACTTCCTAGTCTCTCAGTCAACTCAGACTATTGCAGTCCACTCAGTCGCCCAGGCTGCATCACAACACCCTGTCCTCCACCATCCTTAAGGTCGTCCGTCCATCTAGCTGAGGGGCATCCGACACTACACTTGCCGATACGCGGTCTCCACTCTAAGACTCGTCTGCTCCACCGGCCATTGGTCCTTAGGCAAACATGACCAGCCCACTGCCACTGTCGGTAGCTCCGGTTCTTTTCTGGAAAACTTTATTTCAAATTTTATATTTCAAAAAAGCTCCGTGCATAGCCCGCTCCATAGCATGCTGAGCGACCTTGAATTTGTGGGCCAGCCCGACTGTCAGTATTCACGTTGAAACTGAACCGTTCCAAAAGTTTTTAGACATCCTTTAATAATATTCACCGTTTTGTTTATTACTTCTAAAAGTAAGTGTCAAATAAATTAACGCCAGCCCACTTCTTTGAAGCTCTAAAACATGTATCGTGTACCAATGTAATCACATTTCCCACCTCGCGATGCAAACACTGTTTCTTTTACATAACAAAGAAAAATACCTCTATTTCAGTAACACGGTACAACAGAAATTCCCTTTTGTTTTGTTCCACCGCGGATGTGGGAAAACAATTTAAAATTGTCTTATTGTAAAACTTTACAAAATGTTATCTAAGGAATGATGCGCGAATTTATGGGGGGATTTTATGAAGATTTGAGGCAGGAGTAATGGAAAATAAAAAATAATTCAAAAGCAACACTTAGCTATCATTATGATTAGGGTAGGTACTAGGCAGAAAAACCGCACCATGAGGTTGTCTGAAACTTATTTTATTTGTCTTAAATTGATTTTATGTGTTACCGCACCTATATTTAAAAATAAAGAAAAAAAAATCTGTGACCCATGCGATATCTTCCATCAAAATAATTAGTTAGGTATTACATAAAAACTTTTTACAAAAAAAAAACAACCGACTTCAAAAAAAAAACACTACAAAGTGAAAAATAACTTTAATTTCGGAAGTCGGTGTCTTTGGTTTTGAATTTTCGTTCTTTGTCACCGACTTCCGAAATTAAAGTTATTTTTCACTTTGTAGTGTTTTTTTTTGAAGTCGGTTGTTTTTTTTGTAAAAAGTTTTTATCTTTCACTTTTTAGTTGTGGTACCTACCCCACACAAATTCGAATACCACTACCTGCTATGTAAATAACAGTGACAAGAAGTTATCATATCATCTACATACTAAGTGGGAAAAAATACGTATAATTGAAGCTAACTCAAAAACTACCCAAGCAAAGTTAATAAAATTTATATGGGACCACCTCTGAAGTATGATGTACCAAACAAAAAAATAATCTTCTAAATCTATTCATAATTGGCGGAGTAATCGCGTAACAAACATACAAAAAAAAAAAAAACATACAGACGAATTGAAAACCTCCTCCTTTTGGAAGTCGGTTAAAAATACGTTTTTATCTCATCTCATCTAGTAAAAGCAGTGTGAAACAACTTACATTAAGTGAAGTGTCACCTTGCCGCAATTTTTGTCGGATTCTATGCAAGACTTCATAGTATGAAAGACGAACAACATTAAAAAAAAAATGTACGGGTTAGCTGTCAAACCAAGGTACCAAGTATTTTGAAATTTATTTTTCTTAACCCATTCTATCCCACTGTTGGGCAAAAGCTTCCCCAAAGTCTTTCCAGGAATTCTTTTCCCGCGCAACCTCGAACCAGCTCTCGCGGTACACGTCTTGTAGAAACAATCCACTTGACTTATCTCCAATAAAAACTTGTTATATCACAAATCGGCTCAAAAAAGCAATACCTACTCAAGATCAAAATAAAACACAACCAAAACCAAAAGGAAACAGTTAATTACGGAAAAGCGAAAAACACCAGATTCATTTCATTCCCTTTTCAAACATTATTAGAAATGTCTTCATAATGCAGGCAATGCGAGATTTCCGTCGAAAAAAGGGGTTTTATTTCAGACAGCTATCCGCTGGGGAGCTCTTCGTCACGTAAGGGTGTCGTACGATACGAGTACGTGCCAAGAACGCGGCTGCCCCTAATGCGTCTACTCAACCGAACATCCTAGTTAGGGAATTTGACTGATAACGCATCACGTGTGGGGGAAGAGAATGATATATTGTGTAGCACTGGCTTTTGTTTCAAACTCGAGACTTCTGTTTGAGGGTTTATGAGTACCTAGGTGAAACGGTCAAGGTATGATTCTTTTTTTGAAATATTTTAAGACTAATTGACTACATCAAAGTTGAATTGTGACTTTGAAATTGCAGTTTCTGTCCCAGTTTTGTTAAATTATTGCTATCTATTAACGATTTCCTTGTAACGTTGTTGAAGTATCCAATTTTTTTCTGATATTTCAATTCTATGTCTGTTTCGTTTCATTCCTCTATGTCAAACTATAAGTCGGTCTTACTATGACTACTAGCCTGCTATCCAAAAAAGATCTTACCATATCGTGCAAGTTAAAAGTACGGACATAAAGTGAGAAACGTATGTGGTATTCGTTGGCAATGGCTTCCAATAATTCACGCGGTGCCATTAAACGCGATATCTTATTGCAATAGGTGAATTCTGGCGATACCGAAACCACTCGCCGTGGTAGTGTTTTAAATTCTGTTTATTGGAAAGTATTGGGAAATACTGGATATCAATTACTTACTGTTGCATGCATTTGGAGAATAAGGGGAGAGTGTGACTAAATGTTGATAAATTTTTGTACTTTCGGCCCATTTGCACCACAAAAAGTAAATTTAGCGGTAAACAAATTTAAAACATCTTTCTATTTCTGTCAATATTTAAAGATGTGATGTTTTAAATACGATTAGCGTTAAGTGATGAGCAGTGTTGGCCCAGTGGTAAAAAAACCAGGCAGGCGCAAGGAAAACATCGTGAGGAAACCGGCATGTCCTAGAACCAAAAACTCGAAGACGTGTGACATTTATCAACCCGCACTGGGCTCGCGTCATAGATTACGGCCCACTCCCTCTCACCGAGAGGAGGCCTGTGTCCCAGCAGTGGGAACATTATAGGCTTATTATGATATTTGGAGATGATAGGACGGAATGATGTTTTAAATACGTAAATGCATTTAGTGATTTATGATGCAAGTGGCCTTAGTGTTAAGTATAAATAAATACCCCTGGGCAGTCAGCATCGCTGCCAACCTGTTGACTGGCTTAAATTTATTTCAGCAAGAACATTGTGAAGCAAGAATATAAAATTAATAAATATCTTTCTAATTTCTATTTCTCGGTTTCACGAGTAATAAAAGCTTTATTTACTTTCTTTGAAAGTTAGCGTTACTGCAGTCCCAGTTGACACATTCGAACTTTTATTGCAAAAGTTTAAAAACAAAATATTTTGTCAATAGTTAGGACTATTGACATTTATTTTACAAACTATGGAGCAACGAATGACTAATTTAGACGAATAAAATGTCTTATAAAAATATGTATGAACCCACTCTCTGCTAGCATACGTAAATCATAATATTCTACTGCTTCAAAATTATCATTTCAAATCTCAACTGGTAAAAGATATCACCTTCACAACTTTCCACAAGTTGTTAGAAGCAACTAAAGTAAATGGGTTACTATTGTAAATTTCCATAAAGGTCCATTCCCTCCGTGTCTGCAGTGTTGCAATCTTTAAGCTTGAAATTTATGTTTTCTTTATGTCGCTTCGCCTTAAGCTGCACTCGTGTGCATATTTGGCAAAGAGGCCACGACGACGGAATGTACTCTCACGGAATAATTTAACGGAATGGTTATTTAGTGTAGTGTAGTGTAACATCACGCGTTTATAAGTAAGAGAGAAGGTAGAGATATCATTTTATTTATTAAAACTTTATTTATACACAAATAAAAAAATGCTGTACAAAGGAAGACTTATTGCTTGAGGCATTTTCTACCAGTCAACCTTAGGCTGATGCAGAGTAGATAACTCGAAAAAAAAACCAAGAATAAATACAAATACATAATTATCTTATTGTGTCTATACACAATACGATATTGTATTCGTTTTCAATCTTGTATCTTAACTTACTATGTCATTTTTAACCGAATTCCAAAAAGGAGGAGATTCTATGTTCGTAGGGTGTTTTTTTAATGTCTGTCGACCGATTTCTTTGTTACAAAAAAAAAACAATCTACTTCCATAAATCCACTTTGTAGTATCAAAGTGAAAAATAACTTTAGTTTCGAAAGTCAGTGGCAAAAAATTAAAATTCAAAACCCTACACCGACTTCCGAAATTAAAGTTATTTTTTACTTTGTAGTGTTTTTTTTTTTTTTTTTGTAAAAAGTTTTTGTGTAGATGCTTTTAGCTGGCGATAGTGAGTTAACATGCATTTTCATGCAATGAAGAATGAGTTATTTTTGTTATCAACCCCATTTTAAACTTAAGTTTAAATAAAACCAAATTCAAAACTATTTTAAAATCAACGTCGATGATGAAAACCCAGTATAATATCTAAACAGCCTGGCGCATTAAAGAAAACTATTCAAACAAGGCAGATGTGAGTGGAAACGTCGGGAGCGCCTTAGGAGACGTTATTAGTGATGTTCTTCAGAAAGATCAGGTGCGTAGTACTCGCAAACGGCGTGCGTGTATGACCAGATGTATGAACGTAAACGAAGCGAAAGGAGTGTGTAAGGGACGACGTAGGCCGTAGGTGGGCACGCCACAATTGCGGCGATAAGACCCCTCTTTGAGGAGTGGCTTGAGAGACGCCACGGCGTCCTCACCTTCCGCCTGACGCAGGTCCTCACCGGACACGGCTGCTTCGGGAGGTTCCTGTTTAGGATAAGGCGGGAGGAAACACCCGGGTGTCACCATTATGTGGATCGGCCTGAGGACACGGTGGAGCATACGGTGGAGGTCTGCCCGGCTTGGGCGGAGCAACGCCGTGTCCTCGTAGAGGCGATCGGCGGCGGTGATCTCTCGCGTCCGGCCCTGGTTCAGGCCATGGTACGGAGCGAGAGGAAATGGCAGGCCGTCACCTCCTTCTGCGAAGCGGTAATGCTCGCGAAGGAGGAGGCGGAACGCGTGAGGGAAAGGCAAATTTCGCGCCCTCACGCCCCTTACCGCCGCAGGAGGAGACGCCCGGGGCGGGAATCGCGAGCCGATTTCCGGCCACCGTAGGCGCGGGCTTGCGGACGGTGAGCAATGGGTAGCTCGCCGTCCGGTAAGGACCAAGCCCGGGTCGACGGCACGTTGTGTTCCACGCGCGCCTCAAAGAGATGTCAGCAGAATTGACGGGGCCCGCTAGGGCCAATGCCTGCCGGGGGTTCGAAGAAAACCGATAGGGACATCGCGGCCCCCGGCAACAGGGCAACCGAAGGAACACGGGTGGGTTTTAGTCAGTAAGAGTCTGACACGCCCTCTCGCTCCACCCAGAGCGGGAGAAGTTATTTGATAATTTCCAACCCAAAAAAAAAAAAAAAAAAAAGGGACGACGTAGGTGTCTTTCTGTGGTTTCTGTCTACCCCCATGGGAAGAAGGCGTGATATATGCATTCAAACATCAAAATAGTCCCTCTCGGTTCAAAACTACAAACGTAAGTAAAAATAACAGTAATTTATTTAAACAAACAAGGAAACGTGTACCTAATTATAACACCAATACACATAGGACATCGCCCTTGTGTTTGTCACTATCAAAATTATGTTTCTAGTTACGTCACGTAATTGTTTTTCGGGCACGACATGAGTCCACCTGCTTTGGACACTAAAAATATTATTGCAGAAGATTCGTTTTAGACTTTGCGCTTTTGAATGCTCGCCCATACCCAATCATGTATGTCTAAACTTAGAAATGATCTGATAGGCTCTTAGAGCGTTACCATAATGACGATTTGTGAGCCTGTTTCCAGCAAGGCGATTGTTTAACGAGCACGCCACGTTTGCCCAATTTGTTCGCCGTGTTAAGGTACTAAGGCCCACTTGCGCGTTCATGGGTTAACTAAATAACTGAGTTTACAGCTAACTCAGGGTTAATTCAAAGAGAATTATTGGATTAACCCTGAGTTAGTTGTCAACGCATATGTGGGCCTTAGAGTCTTTTGCTGATTGCGTTTCACCAAAGCATTAATTTTGACAATTCAGCAGTATTCATTGCTTCATGTTGGGGATATTTATTTTCAAAACCACTTTAACAACCACAACATGTCTAATAGCGAAGACGTGTATTACAAAGTTAGATTGCAGGTGATTAGAAACCAGAAGTTTGTGAGGGGCTTTTGTAGCACAGCCGGAGACCAACTTAACCGAACGATATATTTTTCTCTTTAACTATTTCGTGTTCTATGTTGAACAGACCTTCTGTCCTGACCACTGTCATGCACTGGTGACAAACTGGCAGCTCCAGTGGCCTGCCTCAGGGGACAAGCGTGGTCACGTGACGATCGTACACGACTGTTTACGAACCACACATTCGGATCGCGTAGCTTTTTTGATAATTTTTAAAGTCGTTTTTATTTTATTTGTAACCAAAACAAAAGAGCAGTAATAGCCTAGTGGTGTGACCATCGGACTGTCAAGTCATAGGTCTTGAGTTCGAACCCAAGCCATGCACCTCTGGCCGGGGCTGCCTTGAAGCGGCTCCTGCCCAATCTGGGAGGTCCAAACGCCTCCTGCCGGAGGCTCTACGTGGGGATCGTGCGGTCCATGGCCCTTTACGGGGCGCCGGTGTGGGCGCCTTCATTGAGGCGGCAGCCAGGCCGCCGGCTGAACGCGTCCCAAAGGGTCATGGCCATCCGGCTGGCCCGAGGATACCGCACGGTCTCCTGCGAGGCGGCGAGCCTCCTTGCCGGAGTACCGCCATGGGATCTGGAGGCAAAGGTCCTCGCGCACATTTGGGAGTGGCGCGAGGAGGCGAAGCGCCGGGGCTTAACTCCCGGGGCAACCCAGCGCTGGGCATGCCACAAATGCGGCGATAAGACCCCTCTTTGAGGAGTGGCTAGAGAGGCGCCACGGCGTCCTCACCTTCCGCCTGACGCAGGTACTCACCGGACACGGCTGTTTCGGGAGGTACCTGTTCAGGATAAAGCGGGAGGAAACGCCCGGGTGTCGTCACTGTGTGGATCGCCCGGAGGACACGGTGGAGCATACGGTGGAGGTCTGCCCGGCTTGGGCAGGGCATCGCCGTGTCCTCGTGGATGCGATCGGCGGCGGTGATCTCTCGCGTCCGGCCCTGATTCGGGCCATGCTACGGAGCGAGAGGAAATGGGAGGCCGTCACCTCTTTCTGCGAAGCAGTAATGCTCGCGAAGGAGGAGACGGAGCGCGTGAGGGAGAGGCAAATTTCGCGCCCTCGCGCCCCTAACCGCTGCAGCAGGAGACGCCCTGGGCGTCGGGAATCGCAGGAAGATTTCCGGCCACCGTAGGCGCGGGCTTGCGGACGGTGAGCAATGGCTAGCTCGCCGTCCGATAAGGACCAAGCCCGGGTCGACGGCGCGTTGTGTTCCACGCGCGCCTCAAAGAGATGTCAGCAGAATTGACGGGGTCCGCTAGGGCTAATGCCAATGCCGGGGGTTCGAAGAAAACCGATAGGGAAATCGTGGCCCCCGGCAACATGGCATAGGAAGGAACACGGGTGGGTTTTAGTCAGTAAGAGTCTGACATGCCCTCCCGCTCCACCCAGAGCGGGAGAAGTTATTTGATAATTTCCCACCCAAAAAAAAAAAAAAAAAAAAAGCCATGCACCTCTGACTTTTCGGGTTCATGTGCGTATTGAATAATTATCACTTGCTTCAAAAAAGGTGAAGGAAAACATCGTGAGGAAACCGGTATGCCTGAGAGATATTTCTTGACGGCACCTGAAGCCAAGTCAGAGGCCCATGGGCGGCTTTAAAACTCTGACACCAGGTTAGTCACAAGGAAAGAAGAAAACAAAAGTCAGCTTTTCTTGTCTTAGAGTTATTTTAGCAACATTCGTAACTACTGCGCCGTTTCAGACTATGTTTCGTACCTACAGGGCTTTTTTTTTAAACCTCTAGGCATTGTTTCTTCCGTTTATAACAATAGTGCCCGTTTTCACCGACAACTAAATGATCCTTAAATGAAGAAAAATAAATAAATAAAAATTTATTTCAGACCTTGATCCATATGATGTTAGTAATACACACTACTTATAAGCTATGTTAGTAACAAACGAAAAACAAAATTTAATTCACATATTTTTATTGACTGCCTCGTTGGTCTAGTGATCGCAAGCACTACTACTGAGCATGAGGTCCTGGGTTCGATTCCCGGGTCGGGCAAAGTGTTATTGGGTTTTTCTATCTGAAATCAGCTCGGAGTCTGGATTTGTGCCCGGTTGATGGCAATAGGCTCGCCCCCTATTACATGGGACTTAAACATATCTGGCGAAATGTGGGTGTACCTGCTACAGGGACACCTCTGCCCAACCCTTCGGGGAAACAAGGCGTGATGTTATGTTATGTTATGTAATTCATATATCTGCTGCACTCACCAGACGCACCGGGTATATGTACATGTACACGTACCCAATGCGCCATAATGGTGCAGCACGGCTTATCACTAATGACCTTCAGAATTTCACTGCCGCTCCCATGCAATAAAAGTGCATTGTTGGATTTTCAACTCTCAGCGCTGAGCCTAGCGTTGATAACCCAAGAGTGCACTTTTATTTAGGGATTAATTTAAGTGTCACTTAGTGAGAGAAAAAACGGGCATTAGTGATTGGTTAAAACTAGTTTTAAGTAATAGTTTTTAGTCATCTAGGTTCTGCAATACGGGCCTAATTAACATAACATTACGCCCTAGTTGCCCCGAAGGGTTCGGCAGAGGTGTACCTTAGAACACCCACATTTCGCCAGTAATAGGGGGCGAACCTATTGCCATCAACCGGGCACAAATCCAGACTCCGGCCTGCTACTGGGAAATTCCAAATAGAAAAACCCAATAACACTTTGCTCGTTATTTCTTTTGCCTAATTATTTCAATCAAATCAGGTAACTACTGTAATCACGACCCTAAAATATTTTTCGATGTGAAAAACAAGCGAATTTACTCAAACAGAAGCAATATTGCAGAAAAGATTCGGTTACTTACGCCAAAAGACGCGCTCTTTCACGTTTCCATTTTGAGTCTGTATATGAGTATTATGAGCAATGCAGTTAGGTACGCTCCAAGCCGCTTTTTATACGGCAATGGAGACATTTTGTCGACTGTGTCCTATTTCTGTTTGATGTTACTGAAACCACTTGCATACCTCTGATAAAATCTTTCCTGCGTTTTTCTTTGGGGTATCAAATCATGCATTAACCATTAATTTCTTGTAGCTTTATGCTATACAAGGTGGCAGGGACATCGACGCAAAATTTGTTACCATGGGTTCAGTACATGATTCTGAAACCCCGTGCGTTGAAATTTTTCGTCAGTTATTTTTTTTAAATTCCGGGTCATCACCAAGCGGTTGGTCGACTCTTCACGTGACCAAAGGATTGGCCAATTTTTAGGCCAAAGAATTAGCATTGCCATACAACGTGGCAATACTGCCAGCCTTTTGGGCACCTTTCCTACTGACAGCGATGCGGATGAATTTTTTGATGCCCAATGATTTGTTCCTATATTTTATTTTTTCCTCTGTATATAATTAGTTCTAATTAATGTACACAAAAAAATCTGCTGTTCCATACATTTTGACCGCATAGGCATTGGCACTTTTCTATGAAACAGCAGATTTTTTTTTTAATAACCGACGAAAAATTTCAACGCTGGGGATTTCAGAATCATTCCACTCTATATGCATGCTTTATGCGTGTATTTTTTCAATGTTTTTTCATCAATTTTAAATGTGTATTCTGATTTATATTTCTTTTTTGTCACCACGTGCTATGTAACTGTCATTTCGTGGTAAAAACTTAAAACATTGGCGAGAAATTATGGCTTTGAAGCTTTGGTCAGACTCCCGTGTATGATGCGGGACAAAATTAGCACGAGGCGTTTAAACTTTCGTGACTAGTCGCATAACTTCCTAATCATTACAAAAATCCCGCGCGAGATTCGCCTTAGTTTGCCCAGTCCTACTTACCGTATTTTTTTAAAATCTTTACTTAATTTTAAAATCCAAAACAAAACCACAACAAACAAACCACACACACAAAGTCACATCACCACGTACCGATAAAAAGAAACAACCAAGTATCCTCATAAAATAAAACGCAATAAATGCCATATCGATACAAAACGAACAGTTCGCGACCTTACGATCGGTAACAGTTGCATTTTACAAGGAAAGTATTCCTTTGACCTCTTGCGTGGAGGAAACTCGATTCAAACTTCACCCAGAGATATCTGATGAAGCAAAGCGCTGGATTTTCTTTCGTATCTATTGCAATATTGTGGGGACCTTTTGCTGTTTGTATTTGTTTGTCTTGGTAATTTGAAGAGCAATGTAAAATAGTGTAATAAATACACCTTAGATCACACTGGATGGAACTCACATACATCGTTAAATGCAAACTACTTAAGACACTGACGGCACGCAAAATCCTGCATCGCGCAAGCATGGTTTACCGCGCGATTAGCATTTAAACAACGTCCCGACATCAATCGTGGGGCAGTAACCCACCAGACACAACACCCATCTGGTCGAAGGGTCCTGCTTTTTCTATAGAGGATGAGTAAACTTTACACCCGTTCCTCATAACTCTATACTGATGACCCAGACGTGATCACCAGCTCTGTTGTATTCAGTTTTTTTTAAGTGAAAACTTCTTTAGGCGCGACACCGTGGAGTAAAAGACATCAACGCGTTGATTGCTGTCGGCACTCCAAAACGGCACGGCAATTTTTTTTTTTTTTCTTTTCAACATTATTATCGTTTATCATTTATATCTGTAGTAGTCTGGAATTTGCGTTGAATTTATGATGACAATTCAACGAGGTATTGCGTCAATGCTTCGTAAAGACGGTGGTACTTCTTGTTAAGTTGTGAGACTTACATTTGAGCCTGTATGTATTTTCTACTTGATGCTTGTGGCTAAGTAGTAACAGCCACACTGGTTGATCCATCAGGTTAAGCTACGCTTGCCGCGGTTGGTCCGTGGATGGGTGACCATTTTTTTTTCAAAATTTCAGTTTGAAGGTATTGTTGGTCCCAAACTAGGCACAGCCTGTATCATGGGCACCATTAAAAATTAACCATTAAAAATGTTTAAAAGTTACATACCAAGACCCCTCCGTGCCTCAGAAGCCTGAAAGTCTGGCAACCAGTCTTACCAAGGGGTATCGTATTACCCAGTTACTGGTCTGTGGAGGTCAGATAGGCAGTCGCTACATGTAAAATACTGGTATTCAACTTCATTCGGTAAGACTGGAAGCTGACCCCAACATAGTTGGGAAAAGGCCAGGCAGATGATGATGGATTCTCTACTAAACATTTCATTTTCCAGTACCTACATTTCAAGCATTACTATGTTAAACTTTAATAATTATTCTAAGACAAGTCTACTACATAATGTTCTCAAAACAAACAGTTACTTTTATATAACAGTTAATAGCTTCTATGTAGTCATGAGGGACTCGATAAATTAGAATTTACGGTAATGGACGGAAAAAGCCGTAAACTCTTTACCAGTATAAACAAGAGAATAGGTGAGTGCAACGGGTTTAGGTATTTTTGTTCCAAGTTTAGAGTAGTTACTTATGTTCTAGCCTTTTGGGAGTCCAAAATAAATCACCAAGTTACTTAGCTGAGGACAGTGTAAAAGAAGATTTAAATGAGCTATGTTTCTGGGTCGTTTGTTAGGTTAAAACGTTACTTGCGACAACAAGTATTCATTCACAATAGTAGTATTAACTATGCTGTCTGTTTTCAGTTGAAAATACCTTTGCTTGCCATAATCAGCCTATAGTGTTCCCTCTGCTGGGACACAGGCCTCCTCTCAGTGAGAGGGAGTGGGCCGTAATCCACCACGCGGGCGCAGTGCGGATTGGAAAACGACATGTCTTTGAATTTTTGCTTCCTCACAATGTTTTTCTTCACCGTTTTGAGAGCTATGATGATGAAATAATTTACACAAAGTAAAGCGCCTGTCAAGGTCTACGACTTACAACTCGTAAGTCGCGGACGTTACCACTAAGCCACCACTGCTCTTTTCTGTCACATTTGCTAGCGTTTGCCACAATTATTAAGAATTTACAAAAACGATTAAGTGTAAGGGATTTGTTACGAAAATGGCCATTTTCGTAACTATTTCACACGATTAATAAGTACCGATTTACCTCCTAAAATTTCCTTCGAAATTTTAGGCAAAGGAATTTTCATACATAGAAAAAAAAGTATTGAAAACCACTGCGTTTTCATGATTAATTCAGATCCAGGAGTGAGACTGTTTCCTCCACGAATATTGGGGTAAGTTTTCTTATAAGTGGGTAGTAAAAACTCTCGTACTTATGACAAGAAGTGCACCTGTGCATTTTACTATGATAATAAAAGTAAACTGAAGGAAATTTCTAGTAAACTATTACGGTAACTAGAGACGACTGACTTTTAGACATTCCTATGATTATCAGACGATTTTAAAGAAAAAACAATTATCATTACACTATTGCATAGCATTTGTAACCTCCATATTTTCTATTTGTCAACGCTACACTTGGGATGATGACGTGATGACATAAAACAAACATTACGTTCCCATGTCAACATCACGTTGTCATGGGAATCGTCATTACATGGTAGGCGGAGTGGAGGGTGTTAGGTTTTATTTTCGTTACGTTACGGAATTTTTTGATTCGGTCGCCGCGCTCAAAGCCCGCGATAAAAGCTATGCAATAGCTTAAAAACAAAGTAACAACTTAATTCTAAATTAAGCGCCAAATATTTGTTGACCGACTACAAAAACTAATGGGACCCGCGCCCCTAAACCGCAGAAGCTAATCAAACCTTCAACTGAATAGTTCAAAATGCGGCCACAAGTTTCCATCTAGCATTGTTAATAAGTTTCCAAGCGCCACATTAAACATTTAGTACTCCAACAAAAAAATTAAATTAAAAGCACACTTTAGAATATTAAACCATTAAAAGTTATTGTCAAACTATTTCAAATTATTCTCAAACATTTGAACAGCGAGGTCAAACTGATGTACAATACACCGAAACTCTTGAACACGAACGTTATAAGTCAAAACCATTAAAATATTTACTTGTATTGCATAAAATATGAACGGCTCATCAAATTTTATACGCCACAATTTCGCGAACGAGCAGATATTTAATGAAGTAAAGTTGCGAGAACAATATGCCAACTACATATGTACATTGAGCTCAAATGAAATTAATAACAATACTTTCCGAGTAATGAACTGAGTGACCCATCTACTAATATGTGAGACATTGCTTGAGGGATAAGTCAGCAACATTTGCGTCACTCAAAATAAGCCACCGAAACTACGTTTAATTTGGTTGCTCACCACATTTAAATGTGTTTTTCGTCGCACTCGATGTAAAGTAGCATGAATGAAATACGCCAGAAGGTTCAGCGTAAATTCTTCAACTCATTTTGAGTTCTCCAAATTACATGCTGGTGCCACTGCTTACGATAATTTTCTTTCAATAATCAGCTTGTAAATGCATACTGTAAAGCGCGGTTATCCAAAGGCATATCGTAACCGCCATTTTTCTTTCCCCTCGTTCCAGAATCCATTCTTGTGCTAACTCTGTTATGTAGTAGCTGAATAAATAAAGAGTCTGCTACAATACAGTACAGCAGAAATTTTAATAACATCGGTTACCAAATTCGCTTTATTTTTAGCTTGACTAAATTTTTGTATGTGACCGAAGCTATGAACGTTGTAACTCCAAAATATTTTTAATTATAGTCTAGCCATATTGTTTCAGAATCCTCGTAAAGGGTGCTATCAAGTTGAGTGGTTTCGTTCGTTTCGAACATTAAAATGATGTTCCAGTGTTCTAGTTCATTAGTGTAAACTATTATAGTTAATCCTAAATTCCAAGGGAATAACTTTAATTATGGTTATGGTGTTGGAGTAGAAATGAAGTGAAATAATAAAAAAAAATCTTAGGACCTAAAGTTAGATTTTTAACCAACTTCCAAAAGGAGGAGGTTCTCAATTTACTCCGCCAATTATGAATTGATTTTGATGATTCTTTTTTTGTTTGGTAGATCATACTTCAGAGGTGGTCCCATATAAATTTTATTAACTTTGCTTGGGTAGTTTTTGAGTTAGCTTCAATAATACGTATTTTTTCCCACTTAGTATGTGGTTGATATGATAACTTCCTGTCACTGTTATTTACATAGCAGGTAGTGGTATTCGAATTTGTGTGGGGTAGGTACCACAACTAAAAAGTGAAAAATAAAAACATTTACAAATAAAAAAAACCGACTTCGTAAAAAAAAACACTACAAAGTGAAAAATAACTTTAATTTCGGAAGTCGGTGACAAAGAACGAAAATTCAAAACCAAAGACACCGACTTCCGAAATTAAAGTTATTTTTCACTTTGTAATGTTTTTTTTTTGAAGTCGTTTATTTTTTTTTTGTAAAAAGTTTTTTCTTGGTACACATTATTCTCTTGCCCTTAGGTATACAAAGGAGAAACCCAAACTCCATAGAAACTTGGGCCTGGCGTTCCAGGACTGGAATTTGGACATAAATTAGAGTATTTAGGAAGGATTCATGACCCCAATTTTCACGTCTCCCAGCAATGGCCAAATTGGTCAAATCAGACAATGTTTACATTTTAGGTTATTTTTATTATTTGAGTTATTTCAATAAAAAAAAATATGTTTGAGGCTTGTGCTGCAGCACCTGCAGTCTATCATGATGAGGTTTTAGGTAGGTACACAAAAAGCGCTTGGGGGGGGGGGGAATCTAAAGTGACCTTTAGATTTATCTGATTGATCTTACTGAAAACGTCAGCTGAAAACTATATTTAATAAACAAGGCTCACTTACAACATTACTGGCTTGCATTTGTTAATATTGTATCTACTAGGGGATTTAATGCAATCTCATATTACAGTAATCTGAGATTGCAATAATATAGTAAGTAAAATAAAGTAAAAACACATAATTGTGATAAATGGTTTTATTAATCACTTTCTTCATTAGGTTTATCGTAATATAATAATACAGTATCCAGAAATTGTGCAGAAGGCATTTGGCTACCCTGGTGCCGTGTTAGGCAAAAAAATATGTTTGAGGCTTGTGCTGCAGCACCTGCAGTCTATCATGATTAGATTTTAGGTAGGTACACAAAAAGCGCTTGGGGGGGGAATCTAAAGTGACCTTATTTATCTGATTGATCTTACTGAAAACGTCAGCTGAAAACTATAATTAATTAACAAGGCTCACTTACAACATTACTGGCTTGCATTTGTTAATATTGTATCTACTAGGGGATTTAATGCAATCTCATATTACAGTAATCTGAGATTGCAATAATATATTAAGTAAAATAAAGTAAAAACACATAATTGTGATAAATGGTTTTATTAATCACTTTCTTCATTAGGATTATCGTAATATAATAATACAGTATCCAGAAATTGTGCAGAAGGCATTTGGCTACCCTGGTGCCGTGCCTAACCAAGATAATTATCATAATTCTCCTCATCGTGTGGGTACGGCTACCAACCGTTCTTTTGCCAACAAAACAGGTGCAATAATATTGAAGTACCCTCCCACTTAGAGAGCTGTCGACTAATATTTAAACGAAATACATCCTATTACTAATATGCTTGATTTTATTCTTTCTCTCAACATCCAGTTTGAGTCCGATGTTGACAGCTCTTGCTGTAGGCCACCGTCCACCTCTCTACACACTTCCATTCATCAGTGTCCTATAGGTGTCTGTTCACTCTCTTCTGGTCTACTTATTTCAATCAAGAGATACAGCATTGGCATGTTTTCGGCAAGCTTGGCAGATAAACTCATTTTCATTTAAGTACCTGAAACAAACATTTATCATTTGACTATTAGGTCTAGCACTAGCATTTAGCAAGAAACATCTGAGTGGCACATTTGGGTATAGATAGTGCAATCCACGAAGACGCGCCCCACTCCGCTCCGCTCCGTACTTAAAGTACAACTTACAGTACAGTAATCAGTGGGGCGCGTCTTCGTGGATTGCACAATCTATAAACATAAGCGGCCTGATTACATTCCCACTGCAGGGACACAGACCTCCTCTCTGAAGATGGAATAGGCTGTAATTAACTGTGCAGGTTCAGTCCGGATTGGCGATGTCAGATATGGCTTCGAATATGAATTTGTTGCACATTCTGGTATCATTTTATAAAATACAACTATCAACAGACAACTGGACACTTGAACGATAATACTATTTAGTTTGATTGCATTAAATAATTACATGCTACAAAAATGTTACGATATAAAAATATCGGATACTAACCGTTTGAGGCGCGACCCATTCCTGTAAATTGAAAGAATCATTTTCATCTTCCAATTTTTGCCTTCCTATTGTATTGCAGCGATCTGTTGCTATTCCGCAATTAATGTACAGGCTTATGATGTCGTTATTTAACCAGTCTTCAAAAGATCATTATACAGATCTGGTTTTCCAGCAAAGGTCTACAGGGGTGGCAGGGTACGGCGTCCAATGTTCAAGCGAGGGCAGTCGGAAGGCAATCAATTTCGGAGTTCAGTATTCGAAGAGGTTCTAAGAAATAATAAATCCCGAGAAATACGAAAAAACACAATAAAAGCGAATGACAACAATGACATGACATTTGACAGACGTTGACATTTGCCGTTTACTAGTGTAATCCGTGGTGCAATCGCTTTTATCGATTATTTATTTCTTTTAATGATTTTTTTATGGTGGTTACTTTAAAAATCAATTAGATTCCAGATTTTTTTTTATTTTACAATGATTTTAATATAAAAAACAATTATAATAAAATAATGGAGTATTATTTAATTATTTGTAACAGTATCGATTTCCACTAAATCGATTATATTCTTATGGCACGCTCTATTGATATAATGCCAGCGTTTGTGAAGTTAGTGATGTTTAACGAAATAAGTGTTTTATTGGTGTATAAAGGTTGTTTAAAACAAAAAATAGAAAACTACTTATTTTCTACACTTGGCCATTGCTATTGAGGCTAAGATTAAAATGGGTTAATTAAGCAAAATAGACGAATTTTTTGGTACATATCTGATTCGTGGAACAGTTAGGCCCAGAAACGGGTTTCTCCTTTATTTGGGGTCACAGTGTGTCAATTTTCTTCCACACTTTGCTATAAGTCGTCATCGGTAGTCACTCTCTTTCTTGCTATATTATCTTTCACACAGTTTTGAATGTTTTCGGGACACGTGTGTTATATTTCGACATGATAACTTTTTAAAACATTATATTAAAAAGGAAGAAAAGAAAGAAAATTCGTTTATTTGCGGTAAACATGACGCAAAGAAATTTAAAAAAAAAAAACGTAAATAACAAATTGGGGGAAAATATGCGTCACTTCCACGCAAAACGGCCATCGCATTATTGTGTATATGAAGACTATGTGGATATTATTATAATTTTTATTTCTCAACTAGTTTCAATGATGGTCTGGCAATTTGAGTAGTTTATGCGGCCTACCCAAATGTCCTTTCTTTGGTATTGTTCGTCGAGTTGAGCTCCACGATTACTGATAAATGCTTGTACTGACTGGACAGGTCCACTCAAATCTGTGTGGTTCTTTCCTCAAAAGATCATTTCAGACACTAATCTACATGGTCCTCATATGGCCTGGCCAAGATTATGTCTAGACTGTAAAAGAGACTGCGACCTCTGAGTTTGTTTCGGCCTTTCTTCTCAGAGTAGTCAGATAGGAAACGCCGAACTCATCTAGCTTATTTTGTTTTATTTTATTTAACGTGTAAAAGTGATTCCGATAATGAATTTACAGAATAAACAATTTCATTTCATTTCATTACAAATGTACGAATAATTTAATAGTTGCAGATAAGAACATCTACTGCTCAAAACGGTTTGTCTTATTTCTGTTGACTTTGCTGGAAACTTAAAAAAAAACAAAAAAATAGGTATTTTACAACCCTTCTTTTGTAACCTTAAATATCACTGACTTAGAAACTCCAAGAGCATCATTACCTCCATAGCTTTGTTAAAAATTGTGACCATAGAGAATATCAATCAATGTTGCCACAACAAAAACGACGATAGCCTATATTTTTTTATTATGATACTGACCCTTGTTCGAAATTTAAATGCCACGTATAATAATGGTTATCTACACTCGAAAGTCAACGTTGGCTGAAAACATATTGTTATGATATATGACCTTAAATTAATATGGCCGAACGTACCTTTGTTCCTTTGATCATATATCTTCGTGAACAAATGTATAGCGTTTAGTACAAGGGAATTAATATCGCTTCGTGTTTTTAACCCGTGTTTTTTTATTGCGCTTTATTCGGATGATAAGTGCTTTGTTTGGTTATGGTTGGATGTAATTGATGAATCGTTGACAGAGTTCAAATGGGTTTTTGATTTGAAGTGTACATTGTATGTTTTTCGAGATTTTTTGGGAAATCGCTGAATAAAAAAGCATTTCATGAAACATACATTGTTTGGCTTGTTAGTCAAACAATGTATTTTTCATTTGTTTAAGTGATTAAGGTTTTCAATCAAAACATGAGCTCAAACAACCGCATGTTACACCAATTTTGAAATTGATAATCAAAAGCGTAAAGCTGCATGTTTATTTTTCACCGGCGGTCATGTTTATCATAAACACATGATAAGTTCACTATGAAAATTCTAAAACCATCTTTGATCATGACATTTTTATTACAAAAAATATGTTAATACCTGTTATGTCTCGCTTTAACCCTTGGGTGGTTTAATTAAACACAGTTATATTTCTATTAGAGTGTGTGCGATACGTCCGCTCGCCTCGACCGCTGTCAACGTAATGCCGAGCGGACGCGTCTCAGGCGCACATATTTATTAAATATTCTACAGTACATCACAATACCTATGCTAAGTTTAGATTCCAGGTTAACCAGAATCAGCAGTCAAATAGTTGGCGTTTCGTCTAAAATACCGATTATGTACCTACATTTTACATGATGCGACTGCTTCCTGACCAGAAATCAATCTAGTTGAGATAGCGTTAACCGGCTAGGATTGGAATATTCCAGAATGAAACGAAACATTTCTTCCTGCTTCAATATATTAGAAGTCTCGTGTTGTAAAAACATTATGAGTGGTAATAGTTGACTGGTAGAAAATGCATTTGGCATTAAGTCCGCCTCTGTACATACATTTGTGTGCCTGAAGTATTAAATAAATACCTACATAAATAGTTTGGTTTAAATTTTTTGCGCACGTATGGTACTTTTAAAACGTATGATTAAAAATTACAATAGACGTGGATAAATTTAGTAACCTGTTCTGCTTAGCTATTTCTGAAGAGCCATAATAAACTCCTGAAAGAAATCGACACGTGTGATGGACTTGTCGCGAACCCGAACACGGCACATCCTGAGGATGCCTCGATGAGAGGTGTAACACGTGTCGATTTCTTTCAGGAGTTTTTTATGGCTCTTTAGAAACAGCTAAGTGGAACAGGTTACTAAATATATCCACGTCTATTGTATTTAATAATGGATTTCCGCAAGGTCACGCCTGAATCAATTAACCGTCGTATGATTAAAATTAAAATTCTTCTTCTTTTCGCGTGGTTAGTGATTAACCTGGTGTCAGAGTTTTAATGCCGCCCATGGGCCTCTGACTTGGCTTTACATGCCGTCAAGAAATATCTTGCAGGCACGTTTTCCTCACGATGTTTTCCTTCACCGTTTTAGAAGCAAGTGAAAGTTATAATTGCATACACACAATAACTGCAGTTGTATCTGCTAAAATGGTTAAGAGATGAGTGTCTTGGTTCTTGACAAAGAAAAGGCCATTTCCTGCCTACTAGTGCTGCAAAAATGACGAAGAAAGTGTCAGAATGAAGAGCAATAGAGTTGCAGTAAAAATGATAATCGCAGAAAGCAGAAAACTGCTATCCGCGATCATCAATGTTTACAAAAAAATAAAATCTTTTTACAAAAAAAAAAACAACCGACTTCCAAAAAACACTACAAAGTGAAAAATAACTTTAATTTCAGAAGTCGGTGACAAAAAACGAAAATTCAAAACCAAAGACACTTCCGAAATTAAAGTTATTTTTCACTTTGTAGTGTTTTTTGGAAGTCGGTTGTTTTTTTTTTGTAAAAAGTTTTTATTTTTCACTTTTTAGTTGTGGTACCTACCCCACACAAATTCGAAAACCACTACCTGCTATATAGATAACAGTGACAGGAACTTATCATATAATCCACATAATTATTAAGTGGGAAAAAGTACGTATTATTGAAGCTAACTCAATAAAATTTATATGGGACCACCTCGAGAGCATACCCTTTTAAAAAAAAAGAATTTTCAAAATCGGTCCACAATTGACGGAGAAATCGGTGAACATACATAAAGAAAAAAAAAAACAAACATACGCGACGAACATTAACCTCCTCCTTTTTGGAAGTCGGTTAAAAAGAAAACCGTTCCTGGCTTTGAGAAGATCCATGTATCTAAAGCCGCGAATGTTGATAAATTTGATAACCATGTTTAGAGTCTAATTAAAAAGCTTTGCACATATACGACTAATGAAAATATTGGTCTCAAAACATCAACATACTTCAATATTGTATTAAGTACCCGTAATCCATCACCGAAGCAATGAATACATTACCCAATTCACGTACGCAACAACAATTAACAGCTCCATTATTTAACATGCCAATTTTGTGTTTATTGTGTAAGTAATACGGCGTATAATTGATTGCACACATCACTCTTGTTATCAGGAAAATCGTGTGGTTACAAATAATTATGGAGGAAATTGTTCGCTGGTTGGTCCTTAATTTAAATTTTGTGAGAAATATCACAAAATTGAGAAGGAAGGTTTTAAAACCGTTCACCATTTTTATGTCATGCCGTTGGGCTGTACAAGACAGGTATAAACTACGATTCGAGTACACCTAGTCCGTCATCGGCCGAACTATGCTCGCACGTCGTCGTTCGATAACGTCTGATAACTAGGTGTACGCAATCACTTTCTTTAAGATAATTATTATTGGTTTGATCGGCCAAGTTCGGCTTACGACGTACGAGCATAGCTTGGCCGATAGCGTGTTGGGATACGCCTATAGGTACGCGTCGCACTTAAGTCAAAATTTATGTTTATTTCAGTTTTAGTAGATAGTAATATTATTTTGTCAACTTTTTTTTTTTTTTTTTTTTTCGGTTTGGCATCTCACAGCTGGTTTTGAGAAACCGTCGCTCTTTAACCGGTCAATCCTGTGGCTGCCTCAAGCTACTACACTCAAAGCCTCCAGCCAGGGCACATATATAAAACTAAGCTAAAAAGCTTAGGATGAACGCGCGCTAAGGGCACCCCCTGCGGGGTTCGAGCCTCGGCTTAGGGCGTTATCCGGTGGGAGAACATCAAAAGATGGGACGGGCTGGATCAAAGGGTTTTGATCATTATTATTATTATACGGGGAGTTTAAAGCTACGTGCACAGCTGCAACAACTGCTGGCACCTCGTTTTCGAGCTAGGGTCGGGGGGGAGTATCATTTACTCGGGGGCGCGGCGGTCGGGAACGCAAAGGACCTCGGCGGCGAGGTCGGAATGACGGGAGGCGTCTGTGTTTGTACACTGTGCTTGTTTCCCTATTGCTCTCCTGGAGGAGGGTTATGGGGTCATCGGGGTCTACTAGGATATGCCTTGGGCGGCGAACTTTACTTATTCTACTCGGAACATAACTGGCGGCCTCGACAACCAGAGGGTTGCGATGTTTGGCCGCGGACTCAAAGAAACGCTTTGAAAGGCGTTTTAGAAATTGGTGGATTGTGGGAATCTTTAGGTCGAGGTGGAGAGCCTCGTTCCTGACGAACCATGGGGAACCTGTCGCCCTACGAAGGAATCTATTCTGCACGGTTTGCAGCCTATGTATATGACGGGGTTTTGCATGAGCAAAGACGGCACCCGCATAGGTCATGATCGGTCGAATGCACGCCGTGTAAACGCGCAATTTGCACCTAAGTGACAATTTGCTACGTGCATTGACCAAGAAAAAGAGTCTACCGAGAGCGAAAGCGGCTTGCGAACGAACCATCTTTATGTGCTCTGCGAAGGTCAAATGATGATCGAGAACGACACCGAGATATTTGGCTCGCTTCTCCCAAGGGATCGGCTTGCCGAACATGGTGATCGGTCGGGGGAGGGGGTATCTAAGCCTTTTACGCAGTTTCGTAAAGAGAACCGCTTGGCTTTTATCGGGGTTCACTTCTATTCGCCACTTTGTAAACCATGCCGCCAGTCTATCGACTGCGCGTTGGAGAGTGAGGCGAATAGAGTCGGGGGATCTAGATTTGCAGTAGATGGCAGTGTCGTCCGCAAACAGACCCAACTGCGAACTACGGCAACCTTTAGGGATGTCGCTAGTGTATAGCGTGAATATGAGGGGGGACACTACAGAGCCCTGAGGGACACCTGCACGGATGGGGCGGGGAGTGGATAACGCTCCTTCGATGCGATAGCGAAAGACGCGGTTCGATAAAAAGTCTCGTAAGATGAGCACGAGACGATCTGGCACACCGAGTTGGTACAGCTTGTATATTAAGCCGTTGTGCCAGATTTTATCGAACGCTTTCGCTACGTCGAAGAATACTGCACCGGTCATATAACCGTGCTGGAAACCAGCGCTTATGAATTCTACGATCCGGTGGGCCTGATGCACGCTAGAGTGCTCAGTTCGAAAGCCGAACTGTTCGTTGGGGATGAGGCCCTTGGTCTCGGCGAAGTCTCTGAGGCGCTTATAAAATAGATTTTTCCGAGAACCTTGAGCAAACTAATGGGACGGTAACTGGTAGGCTCGGTTTTGGGCTTGCCGGGCTTAGGGATACCGATGACGGTGGCTTCTTTCCACGACTGTGGGAAGATATTGTTGCTTAAGGCACCATTGAAGATGGTGGTCAAAAGCATTATTAGGTGGGCGGGGAATAGCTGGATCACCCTATTGGTGATACCATCTGAACCGGGGGCTTTACGGGCTTTAAGACCTTTGATGATGTCGTGCACCTCGTTCGGGAGGACGGGGGGCAGTGGACAGTCAGGGTCATCGACGGGAGGGAGGGAGACTCTACGTTCGACTTCTGCGTCGACCTTTGACAGGTGAGCTTGGTCTACTGGTAGGGAACTGGGAGTGCATTGGGCCTCGAGGCTGTCTGCGAGGCATTCAGCCTTTTCGGCATCGTCGAATGCGATGGTTTTATCGGGACGGGTCAGAGGGGGCATGCTGGAGGATTGGGGAGCCCTGAGTTTCCTCTGGAGCTCCCAGATGGCCTGATGGTTTGGCTCTAGTTCGCCGAGTAACTTTCCCCAGCTCGCGTCCCGCAGCTCCGCTACACGTTTCTTTACAGATCTCTGTAAATAGCGCATATGGGCTTTGTTGGCGTTACAGGGAAAGCTATCGTACGCACGTATGGCCGCGTTCTTCTCAGTCAGTAATGCACGCACATCGTCCGGCAAGCGCCAGCGACGGTCGTCCGTCGCTGACACTTCCCTTGAACAATCGTTCAGGACGGTTTGTACATGATCAGTGAGTGAGTCGATCGCGGCCGTGGTGTCGGCGACAGAGTCAAAGAGATCGGGGATAGAGTCTAACTGAGGGGACGTGTTGGATTTCAGCTGTGTGCTTACTTTCTTCCAGTCCGTGATCCTCTTAGTGATAGGGGGGGCGTTCGGGTCGGGGAGACCTATGCGGGGGTATAGTCTCATGACTACCGGGCGGTGATCAGAGTCGAGCTCTTGTACCGTTTCTATTGACTCTAACTTTAGGTTGACGTTCTTAAGGAGCGCCACGTCTAAGATATCGGGGGTATGATTGGGATTTATGAGAGAGAAATGAGTGGGAGTCATCGGAGCGATGACGTCAAAAGTCAGGGAGTTTGAGAGGTCGAACAGGTGTTGACCTCTGGGGTTGGTTACCGAACTATTCCAAGAGGGATGTTTGGCATTTAGATCGCCCGCTATGATGAGCGAGTTACTCATAGCGAGTAGGATCGAGAGATCGTTTGAGAGGGATTGATAGTGCCCCGGGGCGTTATCGGGGGGATTATAGACCGATACGAGAGGGATCGGCTCGTGACCTGACATACCTAGGCGACAGGCGGAAACTTCTAATACCGAGAGGGGAGGAGGGTCTAATGGGATGCAATGAAGCTGCTTTTTATAATAGATAAGGGTGCCACCCTTGTGACAACGCGACCTGTCATTGCGAACAATCCGGTAGTTGGCAAGTGACGGGTCACGATTGCAGGGCTTTAGGAACGTCTCTTGAATTAAGAGAACGTCTATATCGTGATCGCGGAGGAAGAGCCCTATCTCTGCCCTTTGGGTTTTTAAGCCATTGGCGTTAAAGAAGCCTATTGTTAGGGATCGGGGTTTGAACCTAGCTATCGCCGTATTATCCATTGAAGGTTTTAGGTGTGATAGCTAGGCTATCTAGGACTTGCATTGTCAACTTTGACTATGAGACTATTTATTTGCGAGTGTGTGTGTTTTCATAGGGCGCTAGTTCCTTAAAACTTGACCTTGACTCAAATCAAATACATTTTAAAATGAGTAGGTACTACATGGCATTTCAATAATTAAAATATTGTGAATGACGCTCGAAAACTCTGAACTCAATCACAAACTAATTAATTTCTAATCCTTCCACCTGAATGCTTTATTGTTGTCAAGTGTCTGTAAAGGATTTCTTAACCCTAGAGTGGGCGCGTCTTTTGGCGAAACGTCAGTGGGCGCGTGGGGAGCGTTTTGCCGCCCCTTTTCTTTGACCATTTTAACTAGTAATACAGCAATTTAATCAGTTTTTTTTCTTAGGATTTAAATAATACACTAATAAGTAATAATAAATCAACATATTTATTAAACTCCGTTTTAGAAACTTTGGTTTACAAAAAACTTTAAGAAACTTAATATTTTAACTGCCATTTTTTCCCTTATCCTACATAATACTCTTTATTGCTTTAAAAAAATAAAAAAAAATAACTAAATTATATATTTTCTAAATCTACAGGATATGCTTTATCAAAACAGTCTTTACAAAGGTATGTGCAATGTTCGTTGCACAGTAACTTTTGGCACCTAGAACACCCTTTTTTCGTGCGCCTGTTTTTCTTCGAGGGATATATATATACTGCATTTGCCCTCCTTTTTTGAAGAAGATGCTTGTTCTGGTGGTACAAAGCGAGCAATTTGGTTCTTCAAAGGGATATTTAAAGTATCTATAGAAGACCTTGTGGTCATTTATTGCTTGGCAAGTACCATGGCAATTTCTTTCAAATTATCTATATATTCTATTATTATTATCAATTGATACTTTTAAATCCTAAAACAAACATGTTTTTTTTTAGTTTTAACTATAAATGCACCATAAAATAAGTCTACATTTCAAGTTTGCAAAAAATACATTACACAATATTCCTTACGTGAGTGGGCGCACGGTGAGCAATTTGCCGCTCGGCGACACCTGGTGGTAACAAACTTCTCCTCAAGCGGTCCCCCGCGCACTGACGGCGTCCAGCCTTTAGGCACGCGTTGCTAACGAGATTGGGGGCAGCTACTAAAAAGCGCAAGCCTAACGGACAGTTGTTTTAAAAATTATTAACGTTTTTTTAGCGCGGGCGGCAAAATGCTCATAGCGCGCCCACTCTAGGGTTAATAAAATTTGGCTCAAAGTAAGCGTCTTTATTAGAAGTCAGATTGATTTGATGTTAATTTATATCATCTAAATTCTTAGACAGGAAGGAATATTGAAATCTATTACGACTCTTCCAGATGTATAAACGTAAACGAAGCAAAAGGCGTATGTAAAACCGCAAATACACATGCCTGTAACTTGCACAAAACTATGCAAGTAGCTTGCATGACATTGTGTCATTCAAATAGAAGTCAGATTGTCTCAATGGCATGCAAGCTACTTACATAGTTTCGTGCAAGTTATAGCTATGTGTATTTGCAGCGTAATGATCGAAGCTGGTGATGTTCTGTAGTTTCTGCCTACCCCATTGGAAGAAATCTTGAGTTTATGTATGTGTGTATAACCACTGTTTCGCACAGTTTTTATACAGGGCAGATCAAGTTGGCGATACATTTAAGTAAGACTATTAATAACAGAATCGACAATCAACCATGGAAGAACCATCAACCATGGAAAATTAATGGCAAGTTCATCATTTACCAAGTAAATAAAATAAGAAAAACTTTTTCTAGAAAAAAATAACCCACTTCCAAAAAAAACAGTACAAAGTGAAAAATAACCTCAATTTCGGTATCTTTGGTTTTAAAATTTCATTTTTTGCCACCGACTTCCAAAATTAAAGTAATTTTTCTCTTTGTAGAGTTTTTTTTTGGAAGTCGGTTGTTTTTTTTTGGAAAAAGTTTTATTTTTCACTTTTTAGCTGTGGTACCTACCCCACACAAATTCGAATACCACCTGCTATCCAAATACTAAGTGAGAAAAAATACGTATTATTGAAGCTAAATCAAAAAGTATCCAAGCAAAGTTAATAAAATTTATATAGAGTCAGAAATCTACATTGAGAGCATACCCTTGCAAACAAAAAAAATATATTTTCATAATCGGTCCATAATTGACGAAGAAATCGGTACAATAAAAAAGAAACAAACATACGCTACGAATATTATAACCTCTTCCTTTTGAAAATCGGTTAAAAATGCAAATTAACAGAAAAAAAAAAACAAAAACGGTAAATCGCAAAAGAAAATGCACATTATTAACTAGTTTCCGTTACGTAAGCACCTGCCAGGGATTCTTCACGATATAACCTAATAGGGTAGAAAGGGATAGAATTTGTTTTTCACGGACATCGCCCCGGGGCAAGCTAGTATAGTAATGGTGCTTCGTTGCAATTTGTAAGATCCTTTGAATCATTACATTTTCGACATGGCTTGCTTGTATAGATAGAAACAGGTAATAAATAAGAACGTATTAGGCGAACTTTGACTTTACCTCGGTATGGATGTCACGTTCGGGATTTATTTTTATAAAACTTTGGTTTGAAAGAAAACGTGAACAAATTTTAACATTACCGTCATCATCATCATTTTAGTCGAACGACGGCCACTGCTGAACATAGGCCTCCCTCAAACACCGCCACTTCGACTGGTTCTGTGATTCCTGCATGCGCGTGTTCGGTGTACCATTTGGGAGGCCTTCCAATGCTACGTCATCGTCGTCCGGTACGCGGTCGCCACTCCAGAACCTTTCAGCCCCATCAATGGGCAATGTGCCCTGTTCACTGCCACTTACGTTTTGCAATTCTTCGGGCTTTATCATTATAGTGGTCTAAAATGGTCATTATAATGGTCGGTCCGTTTCATATAATCGGAAAAGTAACGCGTGAAGAGTATGTAGACGTTTTTCTTAATAGGACGTGCAAATATTCATTCATTTATTTTCTGGTTAACATTAAACATCGTGAGGAATCCTGGTGATAGGCTAAAATCATCAACGTGAAATGTAACAAGCATAATTATGTTGGTTAAATTTCTCTAAAAATATTGTATTTATTTTTATGAATTAGCTTAAAATACGTAGTGCCAGCCCTACGCACAAATATATTTTCACGTTAGCAGGTAAAACGGATTGGGTAGCAAAATGAAGTGAGGTTTTGTGTTTCTAACATTTTATTACTCGAGTTTAGAGATGGGAACGAATAGGCATGGTAGTTCATTTTAATTTTGTTTTTAGTAGCGCCCGCCATAGTTTAGGACTAGTGTTGTGCGTTTATATTCGGGAGGAAATTTTAATTCTCTAATAAAATGTGGGCCGTGTACAATGCTTCTTGACTTACATAAGTCAAGCGACTTATTATCGTGTCTGTATGTGAACGCAGTATTCTTCTAAACTAAGCAATGGATTTTCATGGAGTGGGTTCGAACCCAGGCAGATGCTTTACTTTGTGTAAATAACTTCATCACCACGGCTCACAAAACGGTGAAGGAAAACATCGTGAGGAAACCGGCATCTCTTAGAACCAAAAATTAGAAGACATGTGATATCTACCAACCCGCACTGGGCCCGCGTGGGAGATTACAGCCCACTCCCTTTCGAAGAGAGGAGGTCTGTGACCCAGCAGTGGGAACAATAATGGCTGATTATGCTTACCTATGCTAAAGACATATAGTTTCAAGGTAACTACTGTTTTGCAGTAGAAGTTTCATACGCTGATATTCTCGGGATATTCATAAAATAGAATTTTGGTATTTTGTAAGTAGGTAAGCATTTTTTACTTGGACGAAACCGCAGGCTTTTCAGAATACCTAAGTTATCTTGAATACACAAGTCTTGTTATCCTGTAGCCTAATTATTTTCTGTAAACTGTTTTCTTCCGAAATTCTTGGAAATGTTTGGCATATTTTAGTTCCTTAACATTTCTAGACAAGTTTACAAGTTTATGTTCAGCAACTGCTGTACGTACCTTAGCCTTATGTATTGTGGGCTACATCTTATTTTTTGTTCCTTGGAAAAACTAGGAAACTATTCTCTTAGTTAACCAACAACCAAGTAAGTCAGTTGGTCTAGGAAGTGGTGAAGGGTGGGCGTTTTTGGGGGACTGTCTTATGTAATTTTGACGTTCGAAAAGTGCTGATTCTCAGCCTAGTTTGAATAAATGACTTTTGAATTTTGAAGGAAATCATCTTTTGATGATACGTCTTAGTTTCAAAGGTATTATACACTCAGTGGTTTAGTATTAATGTTTCTGGAAAATAGTCAAGTTCAAAATAAATCGGTCAGTGATTTAATCAGCGGTTTCTTATGTAGAAAGAAAGTGGAAGACGCCGTATGTAAGTATGACATTTTAGTGGTATGAGAAACAGGGTGTAAAGTTCACTCATCCACCATAGAAAGAAGAATAGGGTGTTGTGTCTGGCGGGCAATTGCCCCACGGTTTGAAGTTGAAATCTTGTATCTATGTCGATCGCTGGGTAAACTCTAATTGCGCGATGCAGGACTTGTGTGACGTCATGTTTATGATGCGTAGTTCGTATGTGGCGGTGTAACCGCTACAACACACACATAAACATAACATAACATCACGCCTTGTTTCCCGGAAGGGTTGGGCAGAGGTGTCCCTGTAGCAGGTACACCTACATTTCGCCAGTTATGTTTAAGTCCCATGTAATAGGGGGCGAGCCTATTGCAACCACCTACCGCCTACCGCTACAACGTCAAGTAAAAAAAACAATTTGGTTAGTTACTTTACTAAGTTTTGTAATTAGGTTACGTTTATTTTTACTAGTGTAAAGTTTTAATAAATAATTAGGGTTCCAACATCGTTCCACAAATCTCGCAACCTGCCATAAAAACGAAAAAAAAAAACAAAAAAACACCTATACAAAGTTTTCAGGGCGCTAACTTATTACGTCACGTCCGAACTTAAAACGGGCCATTTCTCCAAGTGAGAAGTCTTTAAAATTTAATTTTCAAAATGTTTACTGTGAAATAATTTTATTACCGCAGACGGCAGCTTTGGGTGATTATAATGACAAATGTTTTACAAAGGCGGCCTGCTTTCTCCAAGTTACAGTTTTTGAATGAATAACTCCTGAAACGCTTCGTTTGCACGACAAAATTATTTATGCTCTCTTAACAATAGACGGACCTATTTCTTAGGGCTGCTATTTAATTTTGTCTCGATCTGTACAAAATTCAACTGTGGATATCACAAAAAGGAATCGTGCCATCTCACTTGCCTAACTCACTGACACAGACCCGAAAAAATGTGTACAATGCATAGATGATACGATGAATACGAAATGTCGCAAGTCGAGACTAGGTAGGTTCAGGACGCACTTAAATCTTTTGAAATAATAACTTGGAGTAATAGTTATCTGGGGCTGAAAGCAGCGCCATTACAAAAACCACGTTCACTGACTTGGTTAGTTTTCATTGAATTAAAATAATAATTTCTCCGATGTCTGACAAAGATATTAAAAGCAAACATTAGAGCCTGAAGCAAAAATGTTTTTTTCAATAAATTTTATTAAAATACATCATATCTTTTACTGGACCCGATGGATGGATGATGTCAGGCAACGTTGCGGTTTAAAAGAAGATGTAGTGAATATTTTTTTTTAAGAGTTTGCGTATGTTGTTTGGCCATGTTAAGAGAATGAATGAAAGACAACTAACAAAAAGTATTAAGAAGGCAGATGTGAAAGGAAACGCCCTAGAAAGTAGGAAATTTTTTAGTGTCCTTATTGATTGGTGATGTTTTTCAATACTACGCTCCTGGCCTGGGTCCGTAGTACTCGCAAACGGCGAGCGTGTAAGACCAGAAGTATGAACGTAAACGAATCAAATCAAATCATTTATTTCTTTGCAAAAATGGGTAAATTTGTACATAGGTATTGTCATAAAGTTAGCTCTCCATGTTTTGCCGTCACATGGGCATGCAAATCAATTAATTAATATCATTTTAATCACATTAGAAAATATTATCATAGTTACAAATTTTACAGAGTAATGTGAAATCATTTGAATCACAATAAATATAAAATGTCATAATCTTACATCAAATGTCACTCACTGGCTACAATATTAACTATGTCAAACGCATACAATACAAGCGTGTCAATCCAAACAAGTAAAAATAAGAAAAGAAATATTTTATTTTATCAAAAAATTTCAATAATACCGAAAATTTCAAATATACGAAGCAAGAGAAGTATGTAAGGATCGTAGCAGGGTGCGTTCTGTAGTTTCTGCCTACCCCCATAGGAACAAGGCGTAAGTTTATGTATGTATGTAACGGACCCGATACTAAAAGTAAACATGTTTTTACTTCGAACAGTTGCAAACAGTTTTATTCTTATTTTTTTTGTCTCTGCAGGTTTTTCTAGCTGTTCTTTAACTAAAACTTTTCCTTGCTCTCGCTTTTTCTTTCGACTCGGCGACTGTTTGTCGTGACTTTCCGGATTATCTGGCTTTTAAAAATACATGGACAAGGTGATTTTATTTCAACGGCCGTATTTTTTTTGCTGTGACTTTTGGTCTTAAAATCGAATAGTTTAGTATCAAATATTTGTTTACGAACTGAATGATTTTGTAGGATATTGCTAATCTATTGTTTCGTATGCTCGAAAAATTTGTCTCCTCAACAACGTAATTAATAACGCAGTGAATGTTGTTGAACTGTCAAAATGAAAGCTACTGTAAGTGTGTTACGCAGTTACCCCGCAGTACAGTATTTCTATTTTCTTAATGTACCTCGAGTATCATCGGATTTTCGAATACAAACGAATACTAATTTCCATGTCCATAAATTATTAGATTTATCGTGTATAATAATTTGAATTCAGAACTAGGTACTTTATTGTTGTTTTGATTTCCATGTGAACCATATAGAGCTGTAAAACTATTTTCCTATCTGTCATGCATGCGACTTTAGTGGCTTTCCTCCCATTTTTTAAAATAAATTATGTTAAGTTAAAAGAGTATTAACAACTCTATATGCTTCCAAGTCGATTGAGAGCGTCCGGTCTGCACCAAGTGCAAAGGGCAACTGATAGAAATCTGACAACTGATGAAACACGAGGTTTACTGAGGGACATTGAGAACATAGTTTGTCTGTATATCCATATTCACAATACCACGAATTTTAGACATTAAGCTTCATTTACCTACAGTCGTTTAGCTTAACTTACAAGTTACAACAAAGTTGCTTCGCTCTCACTCTACCTGTTGTTCGGTGGTGATCTTCAACTTAGTAATAGTATTTACAATTTGTGTTAGAAACGCTTCAAGTTTAGCTTTGTCCGTGTTGACACCACCGCCCGCTAGGTTTATGTAGACGACATGCAAGTTGCGAACGGTTATTCTAAGGTTAAATTTTTGTGTGAAGACTTGAGTAATGACCTTTGTTTTACGCTTAGACCCTAAGACTAAGAGTTAGGGTAAAGGTGGTCAAAGTAAGATTATTTCCTACGTCATATGCTGAAGGAAAATGCCGTGAGGGCGCGTTCATACAACCACGATTTCGTTCGGCGTGACACCGCGCGTCCTTCTCGCACGCTCCACGCTCTCATCTGACATTTCAGAATTTGCACTTGTGTGAACGCGTCTCGGAGGAGGCCTGTGACCTAGCAGTAGTTACGATATAGACTGATTATGCTATACCAAGACTTACTTAGGTATGGAAACTTAATATTGACAATATTCGGAAGCTCCTTCTCTAACTAGATTAATTCTACCAAGGATTCGAGATTCGATTTCAGCTGTAATATTGGAAAACTTGAGAATGTTGGAATAATATTGGGTGTGCTAAGAGGTTGGTTGATAAAACAGTGAGACAGAAAGTTGACTGCCTGTTGATACACTATTCATTTTCCATCATAATTATTCACTTTCGGGTAAAATAACGAAGCATAACCGGGGTCAAATTAAATTAGCTGACTAAACTTCACAAACGTGATGGGTATCGAAATTTAAACACAACAAGGTAAAACTTAAAAAATAACGAAACTCATATTTTTAGTTACTACGGGGTCAACGACCGTACGGTATTGCTATTTTATTAATGTCCCTAGGCAAACCTCGTGTTTCGTCAGTCATCGGATTTTTATCAGTTGCCCTTTGCACTTGGAGTAGACCGGACGCGCTCAATCGATTTGGAAGTATATAGAGTTGTTAATACTCTTTTAACTTAATGTAATTTATTAAAAAAATGGGAGGAAAGCTGCTAAAGTCACAGGCATGACAGATAGGTAAATAGTTTTACAGCTCTATACAGTTCACACGGAAATCAAAACAAAACAACTATAAAGTACTTAGTTATGAATTCAAATTATTAAACACGATAAATCTAATAATTGATGGACATGGAAATTAGCATTCGTTTGTATTCGGAAATGGGATGATTCCCGAGGAACATTAAGAAAATAGAAAATTAAATAGTATTAAAAATTAAGAGGTTTTTATTGTTTTATCGCGTTTAGATATTGATAGGTACCCATGACATCTATGAGGTTTTGCTAGCTAATTTGATTTGATCCTGTATAAATAAAAAAATCATCTTCTACCCAGTCTTTTCAAACTATGTTGGGGTCGGCTTCCAATCTAACCGGATGCAGCTGAATCCCAGTATTTTACAAGGAGTGACTGCCTATCTGACCTCCGCAAACCAGTTACTGGGTAATACAATTCTTGGTAAGAATGGTTTTCAGACTTTCGGGCTTTTGACGACCTGTAACGACCGTCAAAGATCTACAAATTATAGCGGGGACTAACGGTTTAACGTACTTTCTGAGGCTCCGAGGGGTCTTGAAATGCAATGGATGGTCAGTCATCCACGGATCGACCTCGGCAAGCGTTGCTTAACCTTCCATTGTCCCGTGCGGCTGTCATTATTTAGCCATGAGCCTTTTAATAAAAATTACAACATGGAAATACACCACTTCACATTGTACAATTATTGAATTAACTATCTCAATCACCAAATGAGTCGTAAACAGTGCGTTAGTAAAACTAAACATGTGCAATATTTGCACTCTATCCCATTCAGCGCTGCAGCATGAAATGGTTTGTGTAAACCTCGCTTTAAAGCACATAAATAGTGCAGGCTCTTAACATTTTCCATTTACTTTATTGCACTGTAACTTTTCCCTGACATCGTTGAGGACATAAACCTGTGGGTGGTTCAAAATAATAAGTTAGGTCCTTTTACTTTCAGACTTGATCTTGTAAATTACACTAAGGCCCATCGTCGCCCTTCACTTCTTCCTAGTACTATCTGGTAAGAAGAAGTAGCGCAACAAACTTCCCAGCTGTCTGTTAATTTAGAAAAACTTGATGAGACTCAAAAGTAACGCGATATAAACTCAAATCACCAATGAGAAGCCAGAATGTCAGAACACTATTATTTCATTGGCGGTCCGTACACGACGCAACCTAATGCGTTATTTAAGTCTGGAATTGATTGCGTCGTGTGTATTTCAACAATGGGCCTTAAAATTCATTTCGTTGATCCCATACGTGCCCACGTGTGCCTCAACTGTTCCATACAGACATGCAGGACTAACGCTGGGGAACGTGCACCTCTTCGTCGCCTGTTGATTCTTACAACATGCATTTTATAGAATCAAATCAAATCAAATCATTTATTTGCTTAATACAGGTAGGTATAAAAATATGTTACAAATAAATATAAAGTACTCTGTATCATTACCTATTATGGTGTGCAAATATTTACATTAGTAATAATCTAATTAAATAATTATTAAAATGACATTACAAAATTATTATACTCAAAAAAAAAAATATAAATAAAAATAAAAAAAACAGAATACTACACACGTCAAAGGTTTAAAAATAAAAATGTCAGATGAATTAAAATACATGTCATAGACTTAACAATCAGATAAATTAAATAAAAATATTGATCCAAATTAAAATAAAATAAAATTATACAGATGTCAAATTAAATTATTGTAGCATGTCACACTATTTGTATTGTCATGTTATTAAATGTCAATAAATTACTCTTAATTTATGTAACTATCTATATTTTTATCCTGTAAGTACTCCTTGATATTATAATAACATTTATTTACCAGGAATTTGTGCAGCTTCGACTTGAATTTATGAACAAGTAACTTTTTGACATCATCAGGCAACTTGTTGTAAATCAATGATGCCATACAGAGAATACTTTTATTGATTAGTGCTGTTTTCCCCATAAGGTATATTAATTTCTAATCTTTTTTTGTCACGTAGTTATCTATAGTAGCTTTTAGAAGCAGTCTTATAATAATTAGGATTTAATTTAACAAAAACATTTAGTTCATATGCATATAACGAAGGCAGTGTCAGAATTTTCATGCTTTTAAAGTATGGTTGACAGCTGGTACTCGTAGTGTTGTCTACATTACACATTGCTCTAATGCATTTCTTTTGAGCTTTATATACAGATTCCTTATCGACTGAGTTGCCCCAAGTTATAATACTATATCTTAGGACAGGTGCAACTAGTCCGTGATAAGCAGCTAACACGGTTTCTTTATTAACAATTTTTGAGAGTTTTTAAAGAGCAAATGACGATTTTTTTTTTTTTTTTGCAGAAATATTCTAAATGTGTTTTCCATGTCAGTTTATTGTCAATATTAATTCCTAGAAACTTTTTTTCTGTCACAGGATGTACTATTTCGCCTTGGTAACTAACGTTTAAATTTGAATTAGAACTAGATATATTTTGTTTATCTAAGCAATTATTTAAGAAAATGGCTCTGGGTGTTTTGTTTAGCGAGTAATTTAAGTTAAATTAAGCTAAGTAACACAGCAATATTTTGGCAGCGACTATTGTTTTATTTTTATCACTTGTCTTCAGCAGTTCTTTTAACCTTTTGTTAAAACGTGAACAATGGTGTAGGTTCTATGTCTGTTAAATCTTACTTTAATTATTTATGTGTATTTTGTAGCATGTAACTGTTTTTTGTCCCTATAAATAAATAAAAACGTAGTAACTCCGCTCAAATTCACTTTTTATCTCACTCCCACCACACTGCTCGCGGACTGAGTGAGAGCGAGACTGAGTGGGGTGCTGGCGGCTCCAAGGCGCCGATAATTTAGTTAATTTCTTTTTACGGTAAAAATAATGGTAATTAAAAAACATATATAGTATTTGATTTACAGTTAGTTCAGTTGTTATGCAAAGTTACATGATCTAATTTTAAGTATTTTTTTAATACTAGCGATTTATTGTTCGGTTTAAAGTTAACTTTGTAATTTCTTCCTTTAGAGATTTTTTTTATGGAATCGTGTTTTCGTCAAACAAAGTCAAAGTCAAATCATTTATTTCAATTAGGCACAAAAAAATGCTCCTTTTTATTTTTGTTAATTTTTTTTTATCTTTTATTACTGTTTTGTATTTCCTGTGCGTGTCCCAAATAAAATATTTTTCTTTCTTTCTTTCTTTCTTTCTAAAAAGGCACTTTTGAACGTCAAAAACAAAAAATAGAATTGATTCTAGTCGCCCCTTCCAAAAGGTATTTCGTATGAAGAAGAATGGGCAAGAAACTCCACCGTTACTCTTTTAAAATGTTTCACAATATTTTGTATACATTAATTATATAATTATATGTGAAAACGATGCACCTGGAATAAGATTACTATACCACAATAGGTAAAAATAAAAATGAAGCAATGACAGAAAAAATAATTATGTAATGGATATATGGTGTTCACATATTTACAAGCATTGTAAAAGTACATGCTACTTAACATCAATCTTCAACTTTAACTTATTTATATTTATTTCAAAATTAATGCTGCAGTATTTTCGATATAATGGAGGATCATGCTAAGCAATTTGAGGTATTATAAACTCATAAATTCATAATATATGTGATCATCTTCATGGTCACGTACATCATTACTGAAGGTCGTGTCGAAAGACCTTCGTAACTTAATGAAAGATGTGCTTCCATTTCGTTCGATTCTCGGCTTCTCTCAGAACGGTCCAGTGGGTTACTTAGCCTGACCAGCAGTTAGGTGGTCACCTAGCCGGTCGGCTGCGAGGTCTTTCGGCTTCTCTCAGGACGGTCCAGTGGGTTACTTAGCCTGACCAGCAGTTAGGTGGTCACCTAGCTGGTCGGCCGCGAGGTCTTTTCCTTTGTTAATTGCCCATCACCACCAACTTTTTCAAGTAATCTGGTTCCCAACGGGCAATGTGACCAAAGTAACTGAGAATCTTTTGATAACCGATCGTGGATAAGTGTGTTAAATGGTGAGACAAACTACAAAAATGCTATGCAAAAAACTGATTAATAATAATTTGTCTCAGCAACACTAAATTAAATAGTCTCGTCGACACACTTTGAGCGGCGTGAATTAAATACGTTAGTCAGCCACATAGCTTTAAAAAATTAATGATCTTCAGTTACGTTGGTTACCAATATCACTTTTACTAATCCAAATTTTGCGTGTTTTTAGTAAAATCCTAATCATCATTCAATTTTATTCGAAAGAAAATATCAATGGTAAATTTGCATATTATAACATTAATTAAGTTTGAAGATTTTATGCATTTCTATGGATGATACTAATTTTATTGTGCTTGTTGAAAAATCAAAATGCTATAGGATAGTTGTATTGTCGCATCAAAATATGATCTTTACATTGCGTTTACTTCGTGTGTTTGTACTAGGCCCATAGTAGGTACTAAAACGTCAAGATCATCATTCACCGTAATCAAATTACAACTCAAAGAGATATGGAGCCAATAAATTTTACGACCGCTCATTAATACTTAATTCCAATTTCGTACTGCAGCTAAAACCGTTTTAAAATTTCCATATAACACTTAGTAGAATTAAATGTGTCTACAAAATTCAATTTGGATGAATTTTACAGTCGTCTTAAATTCTGAGGGATGATAAAAGATCCTCTTACAATTATTTTTAAGGAGGCTTTTTGCCGTAATTACGGTCGTTTTCCTACTGTTTTCCGGAGAATATCTTTTTGGTGTTCTTAATCTTTTTTTACCCCGTTTTATCTTCTCGAGTAATCTGTGTCATTTATCTTTGTGAAAGAGAAAAATATAAAATTAATTGGTTATTATAGTTAATTAATCGGTTTCGAAATCTTATTTCTTATTTTCTTGCTTTCTTTTATTGAAAATAAAAAATATTTCAAATATAAATATCTCGAATATTTGAATTTCGTATACTTAAAAAAGAATGTTTTTTATAGAAATGAGAACATTGTTTTTTACTTGATTTCGTTCGTTTTATTTCATTGAAGCTTAGTGGTGTTTCCCCTATATTAGGGGTCAGACACTATCAGTTATAATGACATTATTAATATTACTATCATTCCTTCCAATATTGACGTCAAACTATTTTATTTTTTTACAAACGTTGCCTCACATTAGGAATTTCTCCCGTATTGTGGGTACGTTTACAAACATTTAAACTCACATACACAAACAGCCAAACCCGGAACAACTAAAAATCAAATATAGATCTGTAAATTATAGATCACATCAACATTCTAACCACCACATTGTCAGTAGTAATGACAATAAAAAAACTACAGCTGTAACAAATCAATCATGTCATTTGGTTTAAATAGGTCCTTATTTTTATTACTTTAGTTTTCTTTATTATAGCTTTTTTTTTTTAGTTTTTGTGAATGTGAGAACGTTGTAGGCTGTAGACTTGTGGACCATTTTCTACTTTGGTAAGTACCTGGTACTTATTGATAGGCGTACACTGTTCTCTCATTTCTATTAACACTGTAATTTGAAAACATTGTAAAAACCATTTATTTTTAAAAGAGTAACCGTGGAGTTTCTTGCCGGCTCTTCTCCATAGGAAATGACCAATTGGAACCGTGCACCTAGCTTCTGACGTTTTATAAGTGCCCTTGTAGGTTTACTTCAAACAAAATATTTTGTTTTTTTTAACCGACTTCAAAAAAAGGAGGAGGTTTCTCAATTCAACCGTATATATATATATTTTTTATGTGTATTCGCGGATAACTTCGTCGTTTATGAACCGATTTTGATGATTATTTTTTGTTGGAAAGGAGATATCCCAAAAAATTGAACCATGATAAGGAAACCAGGATCTGATGATGGTATCTCAGAGAAATCGAGGGAACTCTTCAAATATTGTAGGCAAAACTATAGCGATTTGGGTATTTTTTATAGAAACTCGTGTAGTTGCTCTTGGAAAGAATCATTTGGTGAAGTGGAACTGATGACGAAGACCACAGATGGCCACCGGAACTTCTCTATAGTCAATACTAAGTATTCCATGGGTTGCGATTCGATTACGTTAATATGTTCGTCACAATGCATATGGAGAAGTGGAGCTGATGGTAAAGTACCAGGAGAACTCCTCAACGATGAACGTCCCTGCATCGGGAAAAGCAATATTTTGTAAAAGGCATTAAGGAGCAGTTGACATTAGGCTATTGTAACTTAGATAAATTACAAACTGATCCACTAAAAAGCGAGAACTTAAAAACTTTTTACAAAAAAAAACAATCGACTTCCAAAAAAACACTACAGTTTTTGTATTTTTTTATTTTGTAAAAAAGTTTTTTTTTATATTTATGATTACTTGAATGTAATGTCATTATTACTGATAGTGTCTGTATCGATAGGTTTCAGTGTGAATTACAGACAAAAAACACATACCTACATAAATACTCGAAAAATAACGCTGCACCGTACGGGAAACAAGCCCACGACCCGTAACAGCAGCCAATTACTAAACCACAACGCCAACAAAAGTTTTACTGAAAATCGTTCAAATATTTTTGGTTCAACCAGCTTTCCCTAACTCAGCTAATCAGACTTAAAAGTCAGAACAAACAAGGTTTCATGACATTATTCATCCAACTTGTGAAGAAGCAATCTTTTGTTGGGACTTTCAGCCCTACCGTAATTGCTTTAAGTTGGTTGTAGATTAAAATATAATAAGACTGTCGTGAAAAATCAACATAACAGTCATATTTGAGAAAGTAATGCTAAGGTAAGGTTTTTTATAGTTAAAAACTATTGAGCCTACTTTTTTTTTTAATACGAATAGTGGTTCTTTACTCATAAATTACAGAAAAACCTATAAGAAGTCTTTAGTCTTAAAATAACATGGTAAATCTCTCATAATTGTGCGTACAAACTTACATTTGGAGTTGGAATGTATGGGAGAACATGTTTTTCAACTACAATGTTAAGTTTGTTCTTGGGATAAATTCATCCCAACTACGGAACCTTTCACTTGGCCGGTTTACTTCTTGTGTGTCTAGTAAAAAACCACCAATTCGATAAATGTTAGAATCGAAAAAAATTGTGTGTGTCTACGACGCATGACTTGAGTTTACTCCATATAGAACGATTGTCTTTGAAAATGACGAATGCCTTAAAAAAAAGGCCGAAATATGTAGATCGAATTGTGAAATGTAATATATTTTATTCATAATTTTAATCTACGTTATTTACGAATAAATAAGTGTTACGCTTGTATAAATTCACTCCTCATAACATTTCCATACTGGGAGCTATATACGGAAATAGACTTTTAAACTCCAAAAATTGTGATAGTAGAGTATAAATTGCCCTAACATTCATTTGTAAAATCACCGATAATTACCAATCATTACGACAAGTATGTTGATTTTGGTTTGTTCTGGTTTTACTACAGAAACTTTCTAACTGTGTGCCTAGAATAATGATGAAATGAGCCTTTTTGTTAAACTGCGGGACAGCTATGACAATTCTATAATCCCCGACTTACGAATAGGTAGGTCATGGGTTTGTTGAACTTAGGCAGGTGCTCCACTTAGTCTAAATAATTTCATCACCACTGCTCTAAAAACGGTGAAAGAAAACATCGTGAGGAAATCGGCATGCCCTATAATCAAAAATTCGAAGGCATGTGACATCTACCAATCCTCACTGTGCCCGCGTGGTCCCACTCTCTCTCACAGAGAATAGGCCTACGTCCCAGCAGTGGGAACTTTATAGGCTAATATGAACGCAAAAACATGCGGAGCATACAAGTTCTTGACACTACGGTACTAATGAGAGAATATTACTTTATCTGAGTGTTTAGAATACTTGCACTTTTTCATTAATCTATTCATTGTGTATTAGAATTTTAGCGTTTTACATGGAAAATAATTTTGACAGTATTTAGGTATTGCTAGAGGAATTCTAAAATGTCATATACTTACCAATACGGACAGATGCGGTATGGTGATGAAAATAGTGATGTGATTGTCATATACTAATACGCTTGAAAGATGTAACGTTCAATTCCGTAATTACATTCGATTATTAATTTTTAACAGTGGGTCTTCAATAAACAAAATATCTAATATAAAAATTGTCGTCTTCCAAATACCGTGTTACAAGCTTTCCTTTTTTTGCTTTAAGCTGCTCGTTGACTGTCATTGTGGCCGTTAGTTAACTAGAAATACAAACTATAGCTTTTGTATACAGGTTGGCGATTTAATCACCTGCATCCGTCAAGGGAGGTGATTCTACCTGTCATTCTGAACAACTTTCGCTATGAAATTCTTATTTGATTCGTAAAAAAAGTGAAAAATAAAAACTTTTTACAAAAAAAAAACAACCGACTTCAAAAAAAAACACTTAGTGAAAAATAACTTTAATTTCGGAAGTCGGTGTCTTTGGTTTTGAATTTTCGTTCTTTGTCACCGACTTCCGAAATTAAAGTTATTTTTCACTTGTAGTGTTTTTTTTTGTAGTCGGTTGTTTTTTTTTTTTGTTAAAAGTTTTTATTTTTCACTTTTTAGTTGTGGTACCTACCCCACACAAATTCGAATACCACTACCTGCTATGTAAATAACAGTGACAAGAAGTTATCATATCATCTATATACTAAGTGGGAAAAAATACGTATAATTGAAGCTAACTCAAAAACTAACCAAGCAAAGTTTATAAAATTTATATGGGACCACCTTTGAAGTATGATCTACCAAACAAAAAAAGAATCATCAAAATTTATTCATAATTGGCGGAGTAATCGCGTAACAAACATACAAAAAAAAAAAAAAAAAAACATACTGACGAATTGAGAACCTCCTCCTTTTGGAAGTCGGTTAAAAAGTTGTTTAGTATGACGGGTAAATCACCCCTTTGATGAATGCAGGTGATTTAATCGCAACCTTATATGTATGTGGTCGGATTACGTTGTAGAATTGTCTAATGCAAGCTACATTATTATAAACGTAAAACTAGTTTTTACATAATAGTGTGGCTGTCTGTAATGTTCCCCATATTATTATATTTCTCGATCTTTGAAGCACTTTTATGTGCCGCGCTAATGGCACCGAGGGGAGCTTTTCTTTCAAGAGGGGAATATTTAAGCATATGGCGTGCATCCCATTTGTGTGTAGTGAGGATGTAATATATAAGCCTTACGGCGATCCCTGTCATATTAAAGTAGGGAGATGTTTTTTATTGCAAAATGCATTAGGAGATATTGGTTATTACGTGGCAAGTTTTCTAACAAAAAAATGTCATAAAGAATGCGCGCTGTCATTGAGAACAGTTCCATATAAAACTATGCTTATGATGACGCCGCTGTCGTCGCCGCCCCGCTTTCCACTGCCGCCGAGAATACGGCCTTCAGTGTACAAAAAAAATTAAAAGTAAATATAAGAAAATAAAGAATAGGAATATTAAAGGAAGGTAAAAATAAAAAAAAAAACGTGTGCGGTCGGGGGACCCCCGTCAGGAACAAAGTTCTTTCTCACGTATGATTTGAAACAAAAACATTTTTTTTTCAGCCACCATATTGGTACTCGGGTCGATGTGTACGATTTTATCCCCTGTCACTGTAACCACTTTATTCTTTCCTTTTGTTTTTTATGCCGGCGTTCTCTCTCTCTCTACCTTTTCCTTTCTTTTTGAATTGGAAGAAGACAGTCGCAAGTATTAACACTTTTTGATTTCTGAAAGCCGCGTTAAAAAACTTCGTTCCAAAAACAACTACTTCGTGGAAATTCCACATCAACGGTTAGCAAGCAAATCAGTCTGCATATTGCCAACAAAATAGAAACACTAACTAAACTGTGGGAGCAAACATTCCATATTTCAAAACAAAACTAGATACACGGCTCTAATTCCCCCAATAGTACCAGGTAATAGAAATGAGTAGAAGAAGTTCCACGACATCGTCAGTAAAATTAAAAATTGAGAAAGAATGATTGCAGTTGGATCACGGTCTTGATACTGAAAGTGTATCTCGTGAATTCGTCACTATTGTTAGATTAGGTTCCTCTTCCCTGCAATATTTTCGTTAAGTTACAATTTTCTTTCTAGCCTTCAGCCCAGTATTCAAAAGTAAACATATTTACCTCTAAGAAGCCACAATTACCTGTGGTCTCCCGTTTTGGAGATCAAAATGGTCGAAGTTATAATTCGCAATACGTTACTTGGTTTTGTCATAGCAAGTATTTTTTCTCTTGGTGCATTATTTTATAATTATTATATTTAATTATTATTATTTTATTGGTTTTCCTTTCAGTGGAACTTCTGTTACTATATTTTTTAGTATTAATAGTATCTCTCATAGTTGCTCAATGTATTTATAAGGTCGGTTTATTTTGCTAGCGCGGTAAACATTAGGTGGTGTTTTCGTTGGTATATTAGAGGGTGCATGTCTTGACGATGGTTCATTGTTTTGCGAGAAATTTACGTGACTATGAATATACAGTCAAAGCGCAAATGGTGTACGCCAAACATGGCTGTGGTAGAATATTACCTTAAGATTTTGCTTGCGCGTGCGCGAAATTTTCCTCAGAGAATTACAGGCAAATATTGTGAAAGTACTAGAATTGTTGTAGAACTTACTAAAATATACGGGAATATTGTTAAGAAGCAAGTTTGTCTACATAATTTTGAAGAATAATTTGAGAATTTAAGGAAACTAAATTCGCAAAAATAGCTGGAAGGCTTTTGAAAATTTGTTACGAATAGTGGTCGAATTTGGAGATGATTCTTTGTTCAGATTCTATATAACCTATACCTAGTTAGTTAGGTAAGCTAAACTAATTCAAACAGGTAAAAACGCAGCTTGTTAGGTAATAAATAATAAAATAACCAAAACTTTTGTAATAATTAAACAGACAAAACGACAGTGCCTGAGTTAGCTTACACAACTTTTAAACCTGGGTATATAATAGGATATACAGTGTGTCTTTTTAATATACACATATTGAAATGAGGGAATCTATACTTAACTTTGTCGACGGAAAAAAAATGTAAATATTTCTTACGGAATTTTTTAAAAATTTGTTCGCTCCTTTGACCCCAGTGAAAACAAAACGGTGTAACTTTTAAACTAAATGATCTATTGCAATGAAAAAAACTACATAATGATTGGAAGTAATTAAGCGTCCTCAAAAATTTAAGTGGTGGAAAAAACTACCCTCAATTGAAACTTAACATGTTTTTTTTTATCAATTTTTACACTAATCGTAAAAATTATCAGTGCATACCTAACATCTAAAAAAAAAGTTTTTTAAAAACTATTTTTTCCGTCTATAAAATTAAGCATAGATTCCCTCATTTCACATATTTACACATCATAAAGACTCACACTGTATATAATAAATACTGTATATAGTATACGGCAGGGTAGCAACAATCTTGCTAACCTATATTACAAAAATGCTTTAATCGACTAAAAACCTCAAAAAAAAAACAACCAGCAAAAAGATCCATCTTCATACTGCATTCACAAAACAGAACGAGAATATAATGATAATGAATTATACACGGAGCTGCTAGCACCCCCTAAAATAGCTTCATAAGACAAAACTAAACAACGTGCCGCATACTACGGAAAGAAGATAAATTAATTTAACGTCAGCCCTTATTTACATAACGGCATCAAGTATAAGGGAGCTGGAGTGTAGGACTTGGTTATATACGAGATGTCTTTATTTTGAGAGTAAGTTGGTTTATATGGTGGAAAGTAGAGGGGTAATGAAACGGAACACTGAATGTTCTTATTATTGTGTTCAAGGTTGTTAAATTTATTCAGAATAGTAGTGGTTTTGGTTGATATCACCCTTTGTGTGACCCGCCACAAGGGAGAGAGTATAGATGAACCAGGGCTTTTTCAAAGAGTAAGCAATGCTGGCAGTAACATGATTGTCTCACATGAGACCAAGTCTCACAGACTTTCCCATCTACGTAGGTAGATCGGTTTTGTTTAATAGGTATAAAAATACAGATTCATAAAAAAAAAACATAGAAATAGATTGTGACCTTTCCAAAGAAAAAATAATCTTAAAATCACACAGATTAAAATACCATTAGGTAATAAGAAAAAAATATCAGGTGCAGACGACATAGCACCTGTTGATTGATATAAAAGTCACCAAAATTATTACAAATTGATCGACTCAGGTGACTTAGGAAATCCATTGTCAACTCGGTGGTGGTCGGGGGAAGATCCGAAGATCCCAAGTTTGCTCACCTCAACGATTAAGTTCAAATTAATTGACTCAAAATTGCTAAATGACAACTCCGGTGGCAAGAAGTGTACTCGTTGGGGTAAACGAATTTAAGTAATTAGCAACTCTTCTTGGAAAGCCAGGGTTGTACGATTCTACCTTTCCGGATTGTCGCTTTTTAAGTGGGGTGAACTTTGAACGCGTGTGAATATTTACGTGGGGTGTGTGGCTGCCATTAAAGACCGATTACTGAAGGCAATTGGAATTTGTTTCGAAGAAAATGGAGGTAAACTGGTTTAATGTTAGTACTTACGTTAAAAAGGGGGATGATTTATGGGCTATTTAAAAAGAATACAGCAGTATTTATTATTGTTTTTTCTTTAACCTTCCGGATAAAACTTAAAATGTGTATCATTTTTGCTTCATGATATTGTCGTTGAACCCAACAATCATTTTTGTCTTTAAGATTAAAAAGATATTATTCAGGAAGAAGTAAAAACTACCTATTAACTTTTAAATTTCTCTTTATTTTTTATGTTTTATTTATCGAATACAAGGCTTTTGGTATGTTTTCTTTTCATAAAATTCGATCTTCCCAGCGAAGCATACTATCCTCTAGTTTAGTATTCCTCAATGCTGATGGACGTGACAAGCGTTACAAGTTGATGTCTTAGCAGACACGTTTTGGAACCAAGTTTTTCTCTAAAACCTGACTGGTGGAGATGAAGTGTAGGTTCCTTGGTTCAATATTAAGAGGAACAAGCATAGTTCAATTTTACTGTTAAGAATTTCTCATCTGCTCAGTTTGTTCCCAACTATCACTCAGTGTACACTCACTTTAACTCAGTAACAGTATGAGCAAAGCTTAATCAGCCTATGGCCCACTACTGAAACACAGGCCTCCTCTCTGTAAGAGCCGTTTTAGACTAAAATTGAATTACTTATGTCCTGATGGTGACAGTATGATAGTTCAAGGTGATCCCTTAATGTGGGAGTTTGGCAAACAGACCGATGGTTTACCTTTTAGAAAGTGCATGGCTTGACCGGTGTGTTGCTAACCAAAAGTGGACTTATGTTGCATTCACAGACATCTCTTTTTATCTTGTAAATTAATTTCCTTTCCTCTCAGTGCTTGGAGTTTTTTGTTGTGTATTTTTGTGGTGTACAATAAAGTATATATAAATAAATAATAATAAATATGTAGTACGTAAGTGAAATTTAATGTTGAGCCTGGAGATCTGTCATATAGGTCCCGAACCCAGTATAGACTCCAGCTCTCACAAAGGTTTGAATCTGCCTGTAACCTAAATACCAAATTTGTACCTTTTTGAGAGAAATAAATTTCTATTAGTTACTTCTCACGATGCGATTCAATCTGTCAACTTTTTATTAATCAAGTAATATTGAAAACTAATTGTGACCAGAAGGCTGTCTACTATAACTATAGCAAAGCTCTTTAAGGTGATTTAAAATTTGAATTTCGGGATGTATTCAAATAATCAAAATGGCGCCACAGGTACGTTTTCTGGTAAAAAAAATACATTTTCGTTAGATACGTTTGGAATGGACCATATAAAATACATGGTCTACAACAACCAATTTCATTGCTTTGAAAGCAATAAAATATGTTGTAGTGTGTAAAACTTGCGCTATCAATACATTGTAAGAATAAAAGTAGTTTGTAGTACTCGCTACCAGGACAGGTTTTTTTTTTTTTTGGGTGGGTTTGAAAAGTTTTATGAATGTAAAGGAAGCATGGAATGTGATTCAGTACGTCGGAATTTAGTCTGTACGTCCGTATTTCTCTATTCTACAATTATTGATTCTACTCTGAACTGTTTATTTGTTTTGTCCAACCAACAATGTAGATGTATTATTACCTTCTTTGACGTGAAAACTTCTTTAGGCGAGTTGAGCATTTTTGAGATGGGACTAAACCATTAATTTCGCGACACCATGACGACACCTCATTTTTGTAAACGCGATTGTGCTCTTTATTTATATTACATTACGGATCAATATTCTATGCAAGTATTTTTACTTTAAATGTTTCGGAAGTATTTTTTTTGTTCACGTGATTGTGCTATTTATTTAGATAAGGTTACGGACCAATGTTCTATACAAGTATTTTTCTTTCACCAAGGCGATCTTGTTCAAGTTTTCACTTCTGTCACACCTATGTTGTCCCACTGCTGGGCAAAGGTCTCTCCCATACTTTTCCAGTCTTTCTTATGTTATGCATTCTCCGGTCAATCGGTCAGAAACGAGTCCAAATTATCACGCCAGCGTTTTTTAGGCCTGTCCCGGTGACGACGCCCGTTTACTACCTCTTACAAGGAAAAAGGTAAAAAAAATTGCGGGCAGTTAATCCTCGCCCTTGACCCAAACGCACTATAAACCAGCTTACGTATCACCGATGACCTGAATGATAAGAATTGAGTGTTGAAAGCAGTAGTTTGGTGAGATTTAATAGATTAGCCAAAGAACTCTAAATATAGTTACGAATACGTAAAAACTTTGGCGGTTCATTGAAAAAAGTTACGTGACGGCTTTATAGTTTGTGGGGATGGAACATTGTTTTGTGCTTGTTGTTTATTTGCAAAAAGACTTTTTTATAAAAAATACAACCGACTTCCAAACTACAAAGTGAAAAATAACTTTAATTTCGGAAGTCGGTGTCTTTGGATCAGTACCTATTTTAGTTTTTTGACACCGACTTCCGAAATTAAAGTTATTTTTCACTTTGTAGTTTAGAAGTCGGTTGTATTTTTTGTAAAAAAGTCTTTTTTTCTCTTTTTAGTGGGTTGGTTTGTAATTTATCTAAGTTATAATAGCTTTATGTCAACTGCTCATCAAAAATACTCAAATCGCTATAGATGTGCCTATAATATTTGAAGAGTTCCCTCGATTTCTCCAAGATCCCATCATCAGATCGTGACCAAATGACAATGGGACCAACTTGAAAGTTTACCCTTTCAAACAAAAAAAGAATTTTTCAAATCGGTTCAGCCGTCTTCGAGTAATTGGGGAACATACAAAAAAAAAAAAAAAACATCCCGACGAATTGAGAAACTCCTCCTTTTTTTTTGAAGTCGGTTAAAAAAGATAAGTTTTCATAAACTTATCTTTTTTTAGAAGAGTCATAAAAGTCACAATTGTACTCATATGCAATTGTGAGTTTTATGACACTTTAGAGGTATGAGGAACAGGGTGTAAAGTTCACTCATCCTCTATAGAAAAGGGAGGATCCTTCGACCAGACCGTGATAGCTGTGCTGCTGGGGAGTTTGTTACGCCACTTCTTCTTCCCAGCTAAAGCACTAGGAAGTGGTGAAGGGTGGGCATTTTGGAGGACTGTCTTATGTAATTTTGACGTTTGGAAAGTGCTCAGCCTAGTTTGAATAAATGACTTTTGAATTTTGAAAGCAATTGTTGCGCGACTATGCAATTATGAGATCGTTTACATGAATTTTATTATGGCGTACACACGGCATATTTAATCGTGCGTATGTCATAATTATGCAGATAAACGGGCGCGACGATCACTTTTCGTAAAGACGTGGTTGTAGGCTTCTCTATCTGTCTTCGAATAAAGAATATAGGTCAGATCACAGATATAGAAATAAAATATTTTATCCACTCTCATAGCGTAATATTCGAATTATAAAATTCAAAACGAGTTCATATTGACATACTTTATAAAAACAATACCGAAATTTAAAAATAGAATCATATTATAACATTTTTTCTCTAACAAAATAATACTATAAAACAATTTTTTTTTCTATTACGATACAGGACTATTCCAAGAAGTTAAAATCACCGAGGAGTTTCCATCAACTTTTGCATTGGAACGTTTAAACGGGGGACAGCAGCACCCGCTATAGCGCATGTGCGGGGGGATGTGCTGATGCAGACGACATTCATTTGTTTTGTTGTACTGAATTTCGTGGGATTTTTCAAATTTATTCTTGATCTTTAACTTTGATCTTTTATTTAGTATTAGGTTCAATCCCAATGTATGAGAGTAGAGAAGGTAGTGTATGAAACTGCACATAACTAGGTATTAAAACATTCGTGTGATACTATTAAAAACCTCGCCTACGGCTAGGTTTTTAAACACACACTCATGTTTTAATACCCCTCATTATGCAACAGTTTTATAAACTACTATTATGATTAAGAAATGAAAACCAAAAACATTATTTCACAAGGTTTTACAAGGTTATTGCATAAAAAATTAGTCTAATTCTTCGAGACAGGCTTCCAACGAGTATAAAGGGAAACCTTTTTAGTACAAATTACAGGAAAAGCAAACATAATAATATATAGCTGGCATTTCATTATTGTATTTCATGAGAATAATAAATGTGATATAGCCACGTTTCATCTCTCGACAAGACTCGCAAATATTGAAGTATAATTTGGTCCATCTACATGGAAAGATACAACAGAAAGAGTCAATCATGGGGTTTTCCTGTTTGCTTCAAGTAATGAGAAAAAAAATTAATGGCATGTGTTGTTTTGTGTTTTTCATCAATCTGCATGTGAGAGGGTGCGGGTTGATAAATCGAAATTATTTTCTTCTTTTATTTCTATACCTACTAACATACTTTTTAAGCTTTATGTAACTAACACTGGGCCTTCGTTGTCTGAAAATAAAATATTTTTATTTTTATTATTTTTAGGTAATAATTTTAACTTTAATAAAAAACGATTTTGAAGTTAAAAATGTCATTTTAATTAAAAACCGGAGTACATTCTGAGGATACGAAATTATGGGGTAGACATTAAAAAGTTATAAGGGTTTATAGGTGACTGATCTGGGGAGTATTTCCTCAGCTTGGCCCAATTGAATCTCAAAAGCAAGGGAAAGACATAAAAAAAAAACATGTGGCACTCGGGGACTGCCACGGTAAAGCTATTGCATAGCAATTGGTAACCTCCATACTTCCTATTTGTCAACGCTACACTTGGGATGATGACGTGATGACATAAAACAAAAATTATGTTCCCATGACAACATCACGTTGTCATGGGAACGTCATTACATGGTAGGCGGAGTGGGGGGTGTTAGGTTTTATTGTCGTTACGTTACGGAATTTCTTGATTCGGTCGCCGCGCTCAAAGCCCGCGATAAAAGCTATGCAATAGGTTAAAAAAAAACACTTCATGTCATCCTTTTTAAAAAAGGATAACTAATTCAAGACTCCAGTACTGACATTTAAAGTAAATTTTGAAACTTAGCCTTATACCAATCAATTTAAACTTTAAACATAACCAAAACTGTCAATATTTATATTCGTTGAAGTTAACCACAATAGTGGTTCAACAGGTTTATACTCACGAGCAGCCGATCGCTTTCACCCCTAGGCAGTGTCACTTGCAAGTCTATAAAGCTTATTATTCGTGGTACATCTCGGCTCCATAAATATTTTGTAGAAGGTTGTAGCATGCTGGCTTTTGTGAGGCATTTTTAGGGAAAACTAATACGAACGTTCTCATGATTTGGCATGGAGAGCACTTGTTTATATTCTATCAAAATCGAAAGCCATTTATTCAAATTAGGCTGAGAATCAGACTTTTTAGTCAGCAGTGATAGCCTAGTGGTGCGTCGTGTTCGAACACAAGGCACGCACATCTGACTTTTTGGATTCATGTGCGTATTGTATAATTATCACTCGCTTTATTAACGATGAAGGAAAACATCGTGAGAAAATCGACTTGCCTTTTTTTTTTTTTTTGGTTGGGATGTTATCAAATAACTTCTCCCGCTCTGGGTGGAGCGGGAGGGCGTGTCAGACTCTTACTGGCTAAAACCCACCCGTGTTCCTTCGGTTGCCCTGTTGCCGGGGCCACGATGTCCCTTTCGGCCCATATTCGCAGCCCCGGCAGGCATTGGCCCTAGCGGACCCCGTCAATTCTGCTGACATCTCCGCAAGCCCGCGCCTACGGTGGCCGGAAATCGGCTCGCAATTCCCGTCCCGGGCGTCTCCTCCTGCGGCGGTTAGAGGCGTGATCGTGAGAAAATCGACATGCCTGAGAGATATTTCTCGACGGCATGTGAAGCCAAATCAAAGGCCTATGGGCGGCTCTAAAACTCTGACACCAGGTTATAGTCACTAACCAAACGAGAAGAAGAGCAATTTTTTATGTCAAAATTACGTAAGACTTTTCTCCAAAACGTCCATCCTTCACCACTTCCTAGTGCTTTAGCTGGGCAGTGTGTAAGTGGCGCAATAAACTCCTCAGCGGTACAAGAAGAGCTTGATTCTATAAAATACTATGTAAAGTAATTAACATAACATGGAAAATATACTTACATCATCATTGGAAAATATACTTAAACGTAGGCTTCTGCCTCTTATGGTAAAAACAACGGACCTTGGTAAGTTTCACATATTACTATATAAACCACATAAACTTAATCAAAGCCATATCTAAAGATAATAATGTATCTGCATACCACAATTTAAAATATTGAGTTTACAATTATTCTATTCGTTTTGCTCAATTTATAAATAATTTATTCAGGTTTGACTTATGATTAACTATTGTGAATGTGAGGACTATGTGGATATTGTTTTTATTTCTCTGCTAGTTTTAGTGATGGTCTGGCAGTTTGAGTAGTTTATTTTCGTCGAGTTGAGCTCCTTAAGTTCTGAGTTGAGCTCCACGATTACTGACAAATGCTTGCACTGACTGGACAGGTCCACTCAAATCTGTGTGGTTCTTTCCTCAAAAGACCTTTTCAGACACTTATCTACATGGTCCTCATATGGCCTGACCAAGATTATGTCTGGACTTTAAAAGAGACTGCGACCTCTGAGTTTGTTTCGGCCTTTCTTCTCAGAGTAGTCAGATAGGAAACGCCGAACTCATCTAGCTTATTTTTAATATTTTTTTTATATGACGTGTAAAAGTGATTTTGATATCCTATTTACAGAATAAACAATTACATTTCATTTCATTTCCAATGACTGATGAAGTTAGAGCTTAGTTTCAGTTAAGTTAGTTTGTTAATTCAAGAGCCAGCGTACCGTAGTTTAACTGTTTCGTTCCCGTTTGTGAGTCTGTATTTTCGTAACCTTTTATTTGTCTGTAAGCTGTGTGTTTATTTTTCAGAATTATCAAATTCAGAAAAACAAACATAAGTAAGAAAAACAAACCTATAAAATATTCAGAAAAGTTTTCAGGAAAAACAAAATTCTCAAAAATTTACATTACCTACATCATTTACGTAATACAACGTTTAAAAAGCTTTTCATGAAATACTGTAACTTTTAAAAGTTCCTATTTTAATAATGATGTGCAAAGAGAACCGGCATGTCCTAGAACCGAAAATTCGAAGACATGTGACATCTACCCACCTGCACTGGGACCGCGTGGTAGATTACGGCCCACTCCCTCTCACAGAGAGCAGGACTGTGTCCCAGCAGTGGGAACATTATAGGCTGATGATGATGTGCAAAGAGTATTCTATGAGTCTTTCTATCTGTGAATCGTTTTTTTTTAATGCACTGTCACATTCATATTTTGCACTACATTGAGAAACCCAAAAAAAAATGGCGCGGAAAACCTAAAAATACAAGCAATTTTTAGGTTTTCACCAACAGCCATCATACCTTCAGTTTCTTCTCTCATACCAGCACGAACTTACACTATCTAAAAGTAATAGCAGGGCTGGCTCCCTAGTAGTATGTCGAAGTGTCGAATTAAGTCCCCACACACTTGGAGGCTATAATAATGCACTTAAAACTATTTTAAAGTGCGAGTACATACTACCAACAATGACTGCGACACATAACACAACATACCACAACTGTGCGCGCACGGACTCGACGGCAACTCTCGCCGCAAACGACTTGTGCCCGCATTAGATATGTCAGATTCCATAATAGTTCCTTGTGTTGACCCGTTGATGACCTGCCCGCATTTAGCGCAAGTTTAAAACACGATTCAGTTCTCGAGGAACTATGTAAATCCATTCAAAGTTTGCAATATGCTAATACATAGAAGCAAAATTAAATCAAATAATTGTTTAAAACAGTATCAGAACGGCTTCGGGTGTGGTGTGTGACAATGTCGATAGTGAAAGACGCGAAATATGATTATTAAAACAAAAACTGACACATTACATTTTGTAACATAATAATGATGATTTTGGTAATAATTGTGACATTTTAACATTCATAATTTGCACGCTTGCTCGCAGGCAGAACACAATGACTTTAAGGCTTTCCTTGTAAACCGTGTATTTTCTTGCAAATAAACAATTCGAATTTGAATTTAGAAATAAGTACAATGTAACCATCATTTTCTGCGGAATCTATTATTACCTATAACAATATAATAAAGAGGTAAAATTTGTTTGTTAGTATGTTTGTTTGTAAGTTTGTATATAGGGGGTAATCTCTGAAATTACCAGCTGGATTTGAAAAAGTATTTTTGCATTGGATACCCCAATTCTTGAGGAAGATTATAGGCTAGCGGAAGAAGTCGCGGGCAGAAACTAGTACATAATAATTTAAAAAAAAATTAGTTTACAATAATACTTAGTGGTGGGTGGAACAAAGCTGCCATGAATGCATTTTTGCAAAATTATGATAAAGATTTCGTAACTTTTTCGTCGTGTCGACGCCACGACAGTGTATTAAATTTCGTTAGCCCATAACTTCGCCACTTCCACGGAATTGTCGGTAGCAGCGCAGAGGTTACTTTGGCTACATTTTTTGGCGCACAGAAGGCAGGATAGGAGTTAGGACAAAGTTTGCACCGTATCTTCATATCCACACTCTGTTGCCGTGCCGTCGAGATAGCACCACTTTACGAGGTTGTAGTTACATTTTCCCACTTGCGTTCGGAGGCAGTACAGAGACTTTCAAGTGGACTACGGAAGGTTGGACCCAGCCGAATAATGCTCGCTTGGTGGTAGAGGCTGGAGGCAGAGTATCCAATTCAAAATTGCAAAATGAATAGTATTTTTTTTTTAAATTATATACACGTCTGCGGTCGGGGGACCCCCGCGACCCCGTCAGGAATGAAGTTCTTTCTCACGTATGATTTAAAACTAATTTTCGCGGCCGCCATCTTGGATTTACATTATGACCTCATCATCGGCTTTTGCACCCTCTAAAACTTCGAAAACGACACCCATGACGAAAAATTTTAAATTTTTCAGACCCGCCATCTTGGATTTACATTTTGACCAAATTCACACTTTCTCTCCCTCTCTCCGGCTCATGCAGTGTACAATTTTATCCTACGACACTGTAATCACTTTACTCTTGTTTTTTGTTTTTTCTGCCGGCGTTCTCTCTCTCTCTTTCTTTCTCTTTGAATTAGAAGAAGGCAGTCGCAGGTATTAACACTTTTTAGCGTGACGATTTCTAAAAGTTTACAAGCCGCGTGAAAGAACTTCGTTCCAAAATCTATACCTTTAACGTATACTAGTGTTAGGTTTCAATTTATTATACTGGCAGCACCGAGAGATTCGATATGGTCTTCTGGGTTGGGCGCTCGTGACAGTAGGACGTGCTTAGTGGCGGTGTCGGTAAAAATACAGATTGATATAGGATTGGTTGGATGTCTACTGTAAATTAAGGTAACCTATTAGTTTTATGGTAAATATAAGAATACTGATTTGATGGTGAAATGAATGTGCAATAGGAGATGTGATGGTATGGTGTAGAATATTGAATTTGATGTTGGCAAAGAAATATAAATGACTGACAAATATCTTGGTGTTTCATATTACTTCCTTATCCCTGAATTACTGTAGATATGTAGTTTTATTAAACAGTTTTAGATTATGATATTGGGGTAACGACTTTAAGATTCATTTGGGGATTAGTATCCATTTTGAGGGTAAATAATTATATTCGGCATTAAGTTAGTTATTTTAGAGATGGATAGTTTATACTACACTAGCGTATTTTTAAAACAAGCAACAAAAAACTTTACTTCCATTATCGCATTATCCATCAGCAGTCGTGTCAAGCATACATTAACATTACAATGCGTAACAAAAGAGAAGGTAGGAAGCAACTAGAGCACTTAATGACCCCCACGCCAACTTTAATAGACACTTCGTTACATTTGTCGGAATCACGCGAACCCGCAAAACCCTTTAAAATCGTTTTAATTTCCACTCAGCGATAATCAAGTATAGTTGTTAGCAACAAGTTGAGAATTCAATTAATAATTGTTGATGGTTTTAATGAAGTTGTTAAGCAAGCAATCAATGAGAGAAGCAAGTTGTGGAAAGACTAGCATCCACCACCTCCTTTGACATCGTCAATCCTCGGGAACATTTGCCGCCCGGTCGTGATCTGCAGTGGCCTATAAGGAAAGCTCTCAATGGACTGCGTACCACCAGGTAGGCTGCTGCAAACACTGTCAAAGTGGGGGATTACTGACCCATCCAACATTCAGTGTGAGAGCTTCTGATCAGACCATGTCCCATCTGCTAGAGTGTCATATTTGGCCATTCACTTGCACTAAAGAAGACCTAATGAACGTCACTTATGCGCTGAACATGGCTACCTACAATATTTAAAAAAAAAACTTTTTTTTGTTATAGCGGCAATAAAAATACACAATCTGTGAAAATGTCAACTGTTACAGTTCATAAGATACAGCCCGCTGACAGACAGATAGACAGACAGACTGATGGACAGCGGAGGCTTAAAAATAGGGTTCCGTTTGGCACCCTTCTGGTACGGAACCCTAAAAAGTACCATCGACACGAAAATAAGAACAAGACGGTTGTTTATTTGATAAGAATGAGACCAGTTACTACCACATACGTGATGGCCATGGCCATGCAATGGGTTTAGAATAAGCTACAAGATAAGCTGGAAACTTTTTTGATGCAAACAAACTAGTGGAATCGCTAGGAAAGGACACACGATTATGAATGAACATTGATTATACACGGTGTTTTTTTATTCGCTGTTAACCTTTTAGGAGGTGAAAGAACTCATGATTATAAACAACTTTCACTATGAGACCAACTATGAAATAGAAAAAAAAAAACATCTGTTTCATACATTTTCATCGGGTAAATATTGCATTTTTGTATGAAACAGCTGATATTTTCTTTGATATCACTTTAAAACAATTATATTCCAGCGATTATCTCAATTAGCAGCGAAATACGAGTATGTCCGCGTAATGGCCTCGTACAGGACTTTCTGTTTTTGGTTTTTTACCTTGTTTTTTATTTCGCGTGGTCGCAAGCGCTACTGCTGAGCATGAGGTCCTGGGTTCGATCCCCGGGTCAGGCAAAGTGTTATTGGGTTTTTCTATCTGAAATTTCTCAGTAGCAGCCCGAAGTCTGGATTTGTGCCCGGTTGATGGCAATAGGCTCGCCCCCTATTACATGGGACTTAAAACATAACTGGCGAAATGTGGGTGTACCTACTACAGGCACACTTCTGCCCAACCCTTCAGGGAAACAAGGCGTGATGTTATGTGTTATGTTTTTTATTTTTTCTTTTATTTTTTATTAATGTTTTAAGGTGAAGGTGTTTAGTTTAATTTTTTATTCCTTGTGCGAGTCTCAATAAATACGTTTTCTTTCTTTCTTTCTTCTTTCTTTCAAATAAAAGCTTAAACACGTTTACAAGTCTGCACTTTACAGAGCTGAGGGATTTATCCTTTTCTAGGAAGATTGCAAAAACACGTTGGCTTTATAAAATTGGTTAGAAACAGTTTCTCGTGATTGGCTACTTTGGACCTGCTCTAGAATGCTTTCGATCAAGATACCTTGAAGGAAGAAATACTTGTTTTTCTTACAACAAAGTAAGTTTTTCCGAAAGAGCAGCTATACCACGCAATAGCTTTTTCAGCAATTGAATGACGTTTGAACCAAGCGTTACAATCCTTGAACGTACGAAGTATTTTGGGAGAACACATTAGAATAAGCACAGCCGAATAACCAGGAAACCAAATAACAAAAGCAAACGTAAAAAGTTATCGATATAAAAAAAAACAGTGGCATTCCTGGGAGTGCCGACAGAAATGAAAACTTGAAAAAAAATTGGCTCCGCGGTAATCAACGCGTTGATGTCTTCTTTTTTTTATTCCACGCACCGCGGTAATCAACGCGTTGATGTCTTTTTAATGGTCAAAAGCTGGTGTCGTAACAGTGTCGCGAAATCAAGTTTTCACTTCAAAAATTCGATACCTACTATCGTTTTTTTCCAGATAGTAATATTATTAAAAACTATCTCCCCGTAGTAATATTATTAAAAATAAAAATTATCTCTCAGCTAACTGTATCGAATATGAAAATATTATTCACCGGAGACTATTAATAATATTGGTGAAAGATGGAAAAATATTTTTATTAAAAAAAGAACCACCATTTACGAAATAATATTATTCCCAAATCAGCAAGTGAAAACTCCAATAACATCAATTTTAATGAGACAGAACGTATTTCGCAATGATTTAAGTATTTAATTAATAAAATATGTTCTGTTTCAGGAAATTTAAAAACATAAAAAGGTATTAAATGCGAGTTTTATTCCTGTTTTAAATTGGTCGTCAGTAATGTGTTAAATTATATAAATTACATGAAAGGAGAGATACATGGAAAGCGCTTATTTAATTTGGTTATATTTCTGGAAATAAACGAAAAAGATATTTTCGAATTAAACAAACAAAGAAATATTATACTACTCGTAATTTTATTTATACAGGGTGTATCGGAAATGTGTGGTCATATTTAAGAATGCGGTATAAACCATTAAATTGAACAACTTGCTCAATCATCATCTGCCTAACCTATATAATACCTTAACCTAAATTTAGCTTTTGAATTGGATTGCATACTTTCGACGACTGGTTTCACAGAGGTAAAATTTCTAGTGAAAGATTACTACTGCTTCTTACGAACATACCTAATTTATCTTTCAAATTGCACGATTTTCTCTTTCCAAAACATGGTTAACATTACTTTCAATGTCAGTACCCCGAAAGAAATTGAACTGTCAGTCAGTTTCAGAACTTTATTATTGTAATGTACCTGTAGACAAATATATGTTTACTCTATACTATTAAACGAGCAAAATTTGTTTAAATATTTGTTTGTATATAGATTTGTACTCTCGTTCTCGAAATCGGCTCTAACGATTTCGATGAAAGTTGCAATTATACAGATTTACGAGGGCGAAAAATCGATCTAACTAGATAGTGAATAATTATATGAGAATAATGACAGAATTAATTGACGTAGCGTTGGAAGGCCTCCCACAAGATGGACCAATGACCTTGTGAAGGCCGCAGGAATTCGCTGGATACGGAAAGCACAAAATCGGTCGAAGTGGCGGTGCTTGGGGAAGGCCTATGTCCAGCAGTGGACGTCTTTCAGCTGAAATGATAATGATGATGATGAATGACAGAATAATGACATTAGAATAATGACATTAGAATAATGACATTAGAATAATGACATTAGAGTAATGTCATAAGAATAATGACTTTGCCATGTGGCAGCAAGGAATTAGTAAGTACCTACTATCATGGCAGCATGGTACTTTATATGGGATTAGTATGAACTATCCTATACTATTAAATGAGCATTCTCTATTTTCACCAGAACAGAGCTCGGTCGCCCAGGTACTAATATTTGAATCACAAAATTCTCAAAATGTCTACTACCCTGACCTACTACCGTCCTTATTCTTAAATGTCTAGACGTCTCATAACTGAAAAGGTTTTATTATTGATACAATTGGTCTTTTACTTCATTGTTAAGAAAATGTCAAGGACAAGGTAAGTTTAAAAAAAACAATAATAAATAAAAAAACCTGCCAAATGCTATATCATCATTACAGCTGAAAGACGTCCACTGCTGGACATAGGAAAATGTTCTATATTATAAAATATTAAAAACCGTTATTCGATTATGATTACCTTATTATATTGCCTCGCGACTACCAGACGGTCCTGACTTCGATTCCCTGGCCGGGCAAAGTGTTATTTGGTTTTCCATTAGGAGTTTCTCAGTAGCAGTCCGGAGTCTGGATTCGTGCCCGGTTGATGGCAATAGGCTCGCCTCTTATTACATGGGACTTAAACATAACTGGCGAAGTGTGGTTGTAATATTGATACACCTCTGTACAACCCTTTGCGGAAACAAGGCGTGATGTTGTTAAGTTATTAGAAATACAAAACAAAAAAAAAAAAAAAAAGTTATTTATATGTAAGAAAATTAATAAAGTAAATTATAATAATAAGATTCGTGTTCCATGAACTTATTAGCTACATTATATCCAAACATTACATTGTGAGTAAATTTAACAGATCATCATAGTATTCGCTTTCCAACGCGTGGGTCGTGGATTGATGTCATCACGAAACCCGGTTGGAACGAAGGTCCTTACACTGAATATTTTGTTTTTAAATAATACGCATAATAATTATGTAAACAACGTTTGAGAGTAATTAATTTAAAAAACCGATCAAGAGCTAAGTCGGCCTCGCGCACCGAGGGTTCCATTCCTACCCATTATACCGCCATAATAAAATTGGTATAATTTTTATTTGTAAAAAGATGGGCAAACTTAGATTTTCGCGAAAACTTGTAAGTACCAAAATTTACCTTAATTTTCAACTTTTTTATTTTTCGGAATTTTCCCTTTATTTGTGCTGTAACCTTGCTTTTTGCCAAATTTCGTGATCGTCAACGGGATCTACCATATAGGTTTTCGACTCAAAACCTATAGGGTACTTCCAGTTGACCTAGAATTGTTAATTTTTGTTTAAAGCACAAATAAAGGAAAATATTCCGAAAAATAAAAAAGTTGAAAATTAAGGTTGGTACTTACAAGTTTTTGTGAAAATCTAAATTTGCCCATATCTTTTTATCGTGTTGACTCAAGACCTTGATTTTTATACACCTAATAGGGACTATAGACCCAGTATCTAGTGTAAATTTCAACTTGCCAGGTTCACCCGTTCCTGAGAAAATCGGTGGTAACACACGGACAGACGGACAAGAGAGTGATCTTATAAGGGTTCCTTTTTTACCTTTAGAGGTACGGAACCCTAAACAGTGTTGTAACAGTCAAAATGTTATACTTTTTTCGATCTAGTTCTCATTCGCCAAGTATGCTAAGTATAACGTGTGCTAAAGATATCGTTCCAAAAAAAAAAGCACTGAACAGAGACAGCTAGAAGAGTCTACGGCGATAATGTTGAATACAATTAATTTAGGAGAAAAAGAAGGTATGCGGCCCGTTTCCTAAATAAATTCTGAAAAATGTGAAAATCGCTCAAAACCTTCGATCAACAATTGTTGATCGAAGCTCAAAACCCGTGGCACTCTGTCAATTTGAAAAAGACGCAAAACACAGATACAACAAAATTAAATATATCTGGGTGTGGGTAGTCAGAATGCAAAGTGTAGTGTATGAACGTAGGTAGTTAGTTGGTTGTTCATTCCACGCAAATTATGCGTCATATAATATTGTCTATAGCCACAGAATAATACAGAAAGCTCACTCCGAATTTTAGGTATGAAGCTATAATTTTAGGTATGAAGCTGTACGCCGCGGGTTCGTCTTGTCGGGCCAATTCAGTGAGCGTAACATAGTCAGAATTTATAAAAGATTTACGCGGTAGAAAGAGAGGTAACTTCTGGGTGAATATAACTGTAGGTAATTAGCGCTGTGCGTGGTAAGAGTCACTTTTTATTTGAATAATTTTGCGGAGTGAACAATTTATACTAATCTGTGCTTTATCTACAGTAATTGAGTAGTTACTGGAATTCATGAAGCATTTTTTTTTTAGCAACGTGGCTTACGTTTTTAGTTATTCGCTTTATTTAAACGAACAAAAACAAAAGAAGTATAAATTACGTGATAAATTACTGAGATTTTGTGCAAAGGCATACTTAATCAGAATATACTTCCAAGAAATCTTTTCATAAGCTATGTACCAAAAAATCTGTCTATCTCGTTGGACACCGAAGACAGAGTTATCATGAGATACCTACCTAGAAACGGGTACGTTGCCATATTAAAATGAATTTATAATCGCGATGACATGAATTTATACGTTCTTCAATCGTTTCACAGTTATTTTGTCCTTTTACAATGATCTTTTGCTCCTTGTATTATGGTTGCTTTTGGGTTGCTACCACTGATAAGTAAGTCAGTTTCTTAATTATATTTACTCTGGATACAATAAGGTTGCTGTTAGATTGCTCCTATCAGAGGTAAAATAACTACTAGTAGTTCTGCGAACAGTGGACCTTGCGAGCACAAACTTTTTTGCAACGATTAACCTTTAGCTAGTCGTGCCAAAATAATCACACTGTTAGTCGCGTGCGGATCCCAGAGTTTATTTATGATAAAGAAACTTTTAAGTAAAACATCTTAACTTTTCAAAAATAACTTATTATTATTAATCTTAACTTATTAATAATAAGAAGCTGTACGCCGCAACGTGCAGCTGCAAGAAGTGAGCTGCTAGTGACAAGAAGGCTTCTACTCAGCATGATGGTATGCTATAGGAAACCTCAGCGCTGATTTACAATGGTTACCAAAAAACCAATGCTTTTCAGAGTGCTATGAACGACTTTTCCCGACTTTTTCATTTCTTACATACGTATTATAAAACCCCTGCCGCGTCTGTCTGTCTGTCTGAACGCGATAAACTCAAAAACTACCGAATGGATTTTCAAACGGTTTTCACCAATGGACGGAATTATTCATGCGGAAGGTTTTAGTGTATAATTCATTAAGGTTTTGTGTAAATTGACTGAAATATGACAATTATTGTTGAAGAAGTCGGAAAAAATCATGCCGAATGGGAGCTTTACTGTCGTGCGCTGCATTAACCGGAAAAAATACATCAAATTTATGTGCTACGGTATTGTTAATCTTAAAAAGTTCAACAAAAAAGTCCGCGATGGCATATGTTTATCTTCTAAGGATGACCCACAATAACCATTTTTATCTTTCAGAATTTGATAAAAAAATATTGTTATTTCCGAAGTTTTTTTGACCGGTATAGTATTAATCCTTATCCAAAAAAATATGTTATTTATTTAAATTGGGCATTTAATTTAGATTAGAATATGCCTTTAAATCATACAAGTTAAATTAATAGTTCAAAATTACGCGGAGCAACGCGGGCGCAGCGGTAGGAGTCAATGACGTTTTCCTCTGTTATTACTGTTATTAGGTACAAAATCTCGATAGTACGTTCCCATGGGATATTTTCCGACATCCACGCGGGCGAAACCGCGGGCAAAAGCTAGTGGTGGTATATGAAATCTACAATACGAGAAGTAATACAGTCATAAAGTCCATATAAGAAACATTAGCACTTTCTGTTTTGCAATAGTAGTTGTATTCGCAATCAAGATCCCTTGCTATGTTTTGCACAGCAGTATCTACGATGTACATTCAAACATAAATTTAAAGCTAGCTTCCAGTCCAAAATTACTTTGATAACATGATTACTCGACGTCCTACAAAACTCATTCTGCAACCAAATCAACTAAGTATAGTTGTTAAATTTCATGAACGCACGGCAATGATTGCAATTAAAATACAAAAATGACGAAGCAAAATTTCCATACAAACTTTTATAACCTATTTAAATCCCTTTAGGGGATTCCATTCCTTCGTTATAAACAGAAATCTTGTGAAAAGTTTCATGCTTTAAGGCTTAGTGGTTTACGCAGCACGTTGTCTGTCAGTGAATGAATTTAAGATTTGTGTTACAATGTTTTTATCATGCACACTTTGATTTTTTACCTCACTTTAGACATTGACAAAATGATCGACAGCGGCATAAATTACCAAAAAAGTGGTGGCACTCCGACAGAAGTGAAAACTTGCACAAGATCGCTTTGATGGAAGAAAAATACTTGTATAGAACATTGGTCCGTAACCTTATCTAAATAAAGAGCAAAATCGTGTTTACAAAAAAAATACTTTCGAAAGCTTAAAAGTAAAAATACTTGCGTAGAACACAGTTCCATAACATAATATAAATAAAGAGCACAATCGCGTTTACAAAATTTAGGTGTCGTCACAGTGTCGCGAAATCAATGGTTTAGTTCCATTTCAAAAATGCCCAACGCGCCTAAAGAAGTTTTCACTTCAAAAATGTTTAGAATAGAGACAACAATGACTTAAGTCATATGACGCGCGCTCGTGATTAGCAAGTCCTGTAACTGCTTTGATACTAATTGTACATCTAGAACAAAGCTTTGATGCTATTTTTTTTTCTTCTAATTCATTAGCACGCTCAAACGACAAAGATTAACGACATTGCTGTGCAATGCAAGGGAAGCGAATTAAACAATTCCAATTTATCTGGCTCGAATACCAGCTAGTTAGGTGAGGTAGCAAAATAGCTAATTGTTCAACTTTTCTAATTAAAATAAAGTTGGAAGCTGGATATCTTTCAGCGTTCGATATTGTGCATTGGTAATTAAAAGCAGTGAAGTTATTGTTGCCGTACTGTTTGCCAAACCACGTGCTTTTTTTCAGGTGAACCTGTTTGCGATTAGTCTAGTGGTCGCTTCTGCTGAGCATGAAGTTCTGGATTCGATTTCCAGGTCAAGCAATTTGGGTGGGAAATTATCAAATAACTTCTCCCGCTCTGGTTGGAGCGGGAGGGCGTGTCAGACTCTTACTGACTAAAACCCACCCGTGTTCCTTCGGTTGCCCTGTTGCCGGGGGCCGCGATGTCCCTATCGGTTTTCTTCGAACCCCGGCAGGCATTGGCCCTAGCGGACCCCGTCAATTCTGCTGACATATCTTTGAGGCGCGCGTGGAACACAACGCGCCGTCGACCCGGGCTTGGTCCTTATCGGAAGGCGAGCTACCCATTGCTCACCGTCCGCATGCCCGCGCTTACGGTGGCCGGAAATCTGTCTGTGATTCCCGACGCCCAGGGCGTCTCCTCCTGCAACGGTTAGGGGCGCGAGGGCGCGAAATTTGCCTCTCCCTGACGCGTTCCGCTCCTCCTTCGCGAGCATTACTGCTTCGCAGAAGGAGGTGACAGCCTCCTATTTCCTCTCGCTCCGTACCATGGCCCGAATCAGGACCGGACGCGAGAGATCACCGACGCCGGTCAATAGCAGCCTGGAGTCTGGATTTTTGCCCGGTTGATGGTAGCAGGCTCGCCCCCTATTATATGGGACATAAACATAACTGGCGAAATGTGGGTGTACAATAGGTTACTCTGCCTAACCCTACGAGGACGAGCGTGATGTTATGTTATGGTATTTGCGATTGACTATTTATCATCACCATCTTAGAAACTTGAGAGGGCTTTTGTCAGCGATTGCAGATTTTTCTAGTGAAAACATCTTTAGGCGCGTTGGGCATTTTTGAAATGGGAAATACAATTGAACTCGCGACACCGTTACCGACACCTCATTTTTGTAAACGCGATTGTGCTCTTTATTTAGATAAGTTTACGGACCAATGTTCTATACAATTATTTTTCTTCTACCAAGGCGATCTTGTTCAAGTTTTCACTTCTGTCAGCACTCCCGGAGTGCTCCTGTTTTTTTATTTTGCAAAAGTATGTCAACTAAAAATGTTTATTTATATAAAACAAGCGTCTTTTAGAGGCTCTAAGTCGTATTTCGTAACAATGAACATAATCATTAATTCAATATTCAATTATTTTGGAGTGCAATATAGCATTACATAACTAGTGCTAACAATGGCAACCCATTGTTATTGTTAGTGTTATTGTACGCTTGTTCACAAGCGTACGACAAACGTATTGGATTTCAGTGTACTTCTATTAGGACAGAGGAAAGTGTCAGTCGTATAGAAAGTCCTTTGTCACCATTTACGATACATGAGGATAGGTTATTTAAAGGCCACCACAACAACCACCCGTTGCAGTCATAACCCTTATTACGACACTCGTGGGGAAAAGTGGGGTGTTCTATTTATATCCACGTGGCCTAAGGTTTATACCCCGATTCCTCCATAAACGCGAGGCAAACAGTTATTAGAATTAACGTAGGTGTGACGTAATATAAAGGCTGTAACACAATTCCATTATCCACGAGGGAAAACTGAATGTTTTAAACAAAGTTGTTAGGGAAACTATTACGGAAGTTTTACAACGGCGCTTATTAATAGAGTTCGAAAGTTCTAAATAACAGGTAAGCAATGATATGATCATTATGTTCGCCTGCTTTGCTGTAATAAAGTGTTGGAGTTGCAAGCGAAAATATTAAGCGGTTTCTTTTTCGTGTATGAAATTAAACTTGGTTTCTGAAGATGGATAAGAAGCAAGAGTATTACCTACTATAGTCAGATAAAAAAAAAACTCATGCCTAGTTTTCTTCGAGAATAAGTGCTTCACACTATGCTTAACACTATGTGCTTCGATTCTTTACATACACCATCCATCGCTACTCTTTTTTAAAAGAAATCACCAATAAATTAGGTGGGTGTCCTATCCATAACCCCGGAGTGTCGTCTAGTAAAATCTGCACTAAAGAAGTTTATCCCTCTAGTTATTAGCCACACAGATTGCCTGCATTATCTCCTCACTACACGTTTACGAGCGTTGATGAGCTGCATCTGCAACTGAGGTCACCCTGTAACACAAATTGTTACATATCCCATCAATTCACCAATTTATGCGACTCACACACGTATAAACATAATCGCATACCATACTGTACGCACTATTGGAGCGATAACCCAATTGATAAGCATACAAACGTTTTATACACATTTTTATGTCAAACGAATCCAATCTGATATTTTATTTATTTTTGTATCTGAATATTTAGAATCCCATCCCATTTTCCAGCTCCATAAACGTAACAGCTGTTTGGATTTTTTTGGTAACTTTTAGTAAACTAGTTTGTATGAAAATGTTACTGAAATTGTTTTGAATTTTTAAACGTCATTAAAAGTGGAGTGCTTGTAAAGAAAGAAAGAAAATTCGTTTATTTACGGTAAACATGACGCAAAGAAAGATTAAAAAAGAACACGTAAATAACACAAACCACAAACGCTTGTTTCACAAACGTTGAGCGAACTTATTAATAATTGAACATGTGGACTTGACGAATGTATCGCGTTCACCCCGTTTCATAGGTCGTAGTATATTGATGTTATACACTGACATTGGTACTTTACATTGTTGATTACGAAGCACGTTCACCCTTATCTACCTATCTACGTAATTATTTTGATCGGCTATAGTGGAGTATTTTCTAACAGCAGTGGCAGGTTTCGGTTTCTAGTTAAACTAGAATATTCTACACACGACGAGACAAACAGAAAATACGTTTACCTGTAGTAAAAAATGACGCAAAGAAAAAACACAAACACAAAAAAGAACAAGCTGGGGGATTTTAATTGGGTCACTGATTGCTCGGTAGACACAACTTTAAAAAATAATCCGACAGAAGAATCCACTTGGGTTGGGCAGCGTTGAAAAACTTCGTCAAGTCTTCTCGTCGCGTATCCCGCAATGTTTGAAGACTAAGTCTTCAACCGGTGCGTCCTGCCCGTCATGACATACGGTGCCGAAACGTGAACACTGACAGTCGGGCTAGTCCACGAATTCAAGGTCTCTCAGCGTGCTATAGAGCGGGCAATGCTCGGAGTCTCTTTGAAGGATAAAATCAAGAGTCAAATTATTCGGAAAAGAACTGGAGTTACTGTCATACCTCGCAGAGTAAGCAAACTGAAATGGCAGTGGGCTGGCCATGTTTGCCGAAGGACCAATGGCCGGTGGAGCAAATTAATCCTGGAGCGGAGACCGCGTATCGGTAAGCGTAGTGTGGAATACCCTTCAGCTAGATGGACCGAAGACCTTAAGAAGGTGGCTGGGACAGACTGGATGCGGAAGGCGGAGGACACGGTGTTCTGGCGCAGTGATTGCGATAGACTGCGTTGATTGAGTGACCTACATGACCAGTGCAACCAAATTATTCGGGGATGGCCGAATAATTTGGCCGCTACTTAGTTGGCTATCAGCCAACTAAGTAGCGCTTTCGGTAAAATGGACAGAATATCATCTCTCAATAGACATTGCAAAGGGAAGTGAAAAGGTTCACTATTTTTTTTAATGAGATCTTTTATATCAACGGGCCATTATTTCACCAATATGACTGCCAAATCTGTTTTTAATCATCATATCTATATAAATGAAAATAAAATGCTGTTCGTTGGTTAGTGCGCCACTTGAGAACGGCTGGACTGATTTGGCAATTTTTTATTTTAAAATGTTCAATATCGTCCGAGTTAGGTATACACCGTGAAATTTGAATCACAGTTTTGCTAAAACAAACGTTGTTCAGACCATGGTCTACTACCATTCTACAGCATACAATAAAAAAAACATTATTGGTTTTTGAAAAAACACAAAAAAACAAAGTTCAAGATGTCAAGATTATCGTTACTCCCTATAACACAGACACCACGCATGGGACACAGCATTGTTTACAGGTAAATGTACCTCCATGAACGAAATTTAGTAAGTAGTAGATAATCTTGACATTTTAAACTTTGTCTTTTTGTGTTTTTTCAAAAACCAATTAGGTTTTTTTTTTATTGGATGCTGTAGAATAGTAGTAGACCATGGTCTGAACAACGTTTGTTTTAGCAAAACTGTGATTCAAATTTCACGGTGTATATGGAAAGAAAAATTGGAAGTCTCCCGGAAAATTCTCAAATTCGGGTAAAACTTAACGTCCTTTTTTCTATGGCATTTTTGTAAGAATTATTTTAATTTGGACAAAAGACCGGTCAGTTAGTACCTAATCAATAAATCCTTAAGGTCGTTTTTTTTTGTTCAACTATCCAATTGCCGCGTTCTCGAAACAAAAATACTGCTAAGACTAAAATAAACATGTCTCCATCTCCTATCACACGATACAGATTCTCAACATCACCAGTTTTCAAATAATCAATACATGTTTAGGGTTAGCTGACGTGTGCTGCATACGTAAGCATTAATTTAGTTCAAGATGATAGAAACAGTCTGTTGACATGTACTCGAACGTGTACAAGCTGTTACGCGGTTTTATGACATCGTAACTCTGGACATTAGTGTCAATTACTTCGGACTAATCCTTTTGGTTAGTAAAACTGTTGTTAAATTGTCAAAGGAACCTTAGAATGGGAGCAATGTAATTTACGTAATTAGATTCTGGTTTGAGTAGTTCGTTTCTAGTTGCACGAGTTTTAACGGTTAGGTGTCGAATAAAGAAATTGTGCTAGTGTGGAGAGTTTTTACAGGACATGTCACACCTCTTTCCTTCCAATCATATACTATATGCAACCTTTAGGATTTAAATCAGGCAAAAGCTATCCATCATAATTTCATCATCATCATCATCATTTCAGCCAAAAGACATCCAATGCTCCCCCTAGCACCACTTCGATCGGTTCTGTGCTTCCCGCATCGAGCGGATTCCTGTGGCCCTCACAAGGTCATCGGTCTATCTTGTGGGAGGCCTTCCAATGATACGTCTTCCGGTAAGCGGTCGCCACTCCAGAACCTTCTGGCCCTATCGCCTATCATAATTTAATGGTCAGGAAAAAAGTCGCTATATTGATAAGAAAAAAACAGAAGAATAACCTAATATGCACGCAAAATGAAGTCTTTAGCTAGGTTTTTTACTTTTGGTTTTGTGAATACAGAATACATACATTTGTCGTAAAACTTAAAATCATGACCTTCACGAAGGATATCGCTTGCATTCCAGACAAATCGTTCTTTTAAAAGCTTTAGCATACAGCTGTACAATGTCTCGTTGTCAATCTTCTAATAATCCTCTTAACAGGATATAAACTGAACCTTAATGGTATTAAATATGGAGATCCTTCCACTGCAAGGTGGCTTTAATTACGAAAGATTATCTAACCGTTAGCCTTTTATTGCTTCGACCTATGTCTTTACGAATTAACACCAATTGAAGTGTCAAATGCTTTTAACCGAGCAATTTGTGGAATTGCCGCGAAGACAGGTCCAGACAGGACCGACTGGCTTTAAATACCGATACGAAGAGCAGTGTCCTTTTTATAGGACAGTAATTGAATGGTAGTTAGATCTACCTGTTCAGGTAGTTAGATCTACCTGTTGTTTGATTTAAAGTACTTATTCAGCACAACGGAACACAACATAACGGAGCTGTTTTGTAAAACAGCTAGTAGTTATGTAAAACAGCGGATTCGACAATTCATTTGCGACATATCTACATCATTATCAAGCTGTAGTAGTCCACAGTTCGACCATAACGAAGGAAAAATTGGTTTATTTTTCACAAAAGCACGTGCATTTAAAAATACTAGCTTCTACGACTTCGTTTGCGTGGAAATCAGTGAAATATAGCCCATGTTACTTGCTATTAGCAAGTAACATGGGCTATATTTCACTGATTTATAGCTTTCTATGAATGAAATAATTTTTTAAATCGGTTAAGTATTTTTTGAGTTTATCCATTACAAATAAACATACAAACATCCAAAAAATCAAATCTTTTCACTTTATAAGATTAGTTTAAACATATATAATCACACAACAGAAAGTCGGCAACTGCATGGTCGTGACTGTGACAAGAAAACTTCCACTCAGCATTGACTATCTATGACATTCATCTACTACCAGGATGTATTTACACCGTGGCACAACTTCTAAATCAGACTGTTTTCGGAATTTAAGCCCCTAATACATTCGAGACTCGATTAGTTCAATGGCTATAGAAATTGGGCAAAGTTTCACTCACAAGTTGTTAAGGTAAGTTTGTAAACAAGCATTGAAACTAGCTTTGTAACTTAACTTTACTTGAAAGTAACTTTTGACATCGGAACGAATTGCCGACTTTTAACACACTTTACCCTTAATATGTGGTTTGAAAGAGTTGGACTTTTATGTGTGTACTTCAGGATGTAACATAGATGTATAACTTGTTGCTAAATTATGTTTAAGATTGTGGCTTCGGAAAAATCTGAATAGATTAGTGGAAAAGGGAACCAGCTGAAGGAATTAAGTACCAAAATAAACCATGTATTGACATCGACTTGACCAAACCAAACCAATGACTGTGATGTTTTGTGTCTTTATACATCTTTTCATATGACAATTCTATAATATTGAATCAATCAATCTGCTTAGGTTTTTCGAAACTGTGTTGGGGTCGGCTTCCAGTCTAACCGGATGCAGCTGAATACCATTATTTTACATGAAGCGACTGCCTGGCTGACCTCCACAACCCAGTTACTGGGTAACGCGATACCCCTGGGTAAGACTGGTTGTCAGACTTTTGGGCTTCTGGCTACCCGTAACAACTGTCAAAGATCTGTGAACGACAGCCGGGAGCATTATGGCACGAAGGGGTCTCATTATGTTAAGAATGGTCACCCATCTAATAACCAACTGACCTCGGAAAGTGTAACTTAACCTTCAATCTACCCATGCGACTATTATTGGAACGAAGTTCTTTAATGCAGCTTACGGTAGGAGTAAACAGGCAGAAATAATCACGCGAAAAAGTGTTCATACTTGCGACTGTCTTCTTCTAATTCGATAGAGAGAGAGAAAGTTAGTGTGAATTTGGTCAAAATGAAAATCTAAGGTGGCGGCTGCGAATATTTTCACATTTTTCGTCATGGGTGTAATTTTCATAGTTTTCGAGAGTGCTCAAGCCGATAGTGATATCAAAATGAAAATCCAAGATGGCGGCTGCGAAAATTTTGTTTTTGTTTTAAAGTATAATATATTATGTGAGAAGGAACTTCGTCCGCACACGTTTTTTTATTTAGGCTTCAGCTAATAATATTGAGTATTACCTAGTCGTTTTTAGATATTACAACAATATCTCTCAGTTTCTTATGCATTTGTGTTTTTTCTTTGTCCTATGCAAGTCAGCCAATGGTTATCTCTTGAGCTTTTTGTATTAACTTTGAAGAACTTATTTTTGTAACAAGTCGTTTAAAGTTCCCAACTGTTTTGATTTCTGTTTGCATATTTTTTAATATAAATGCCAGTGGGAAAAGTCACGGAGTAAATGTGAAGACAAAACCTGAGTATTGCAAGATATTTATCTTGTTTCTCTAATACTTCAACCTAGTCGTTATAGACAATCGTTATAGACGCTTTGCGTTATGCTCGTGAACGGGTGCTGCTTGTGGTGACTGGTCGTCTTGCTGATCATGGTTTTGTTATTGTAACTAGTAATTAACTGTTTATTTATTTTTTTACCTCGATGGTCCTAGTTTATCATTTATAACTGCCAATTACAGCTTTATGTAAGCGGGCACGCCCTTTACGCCTGGAGGCTTTTATTTAGATATGTAGTTCTGTTTACGTTTAGTTTTTATTTCTGCTTGAGTATAGTTCTCGATGTTTTTGGTTGGTATATTGGCGTGTGCTAGCTGACATATGGCCAATAATTTATCATTTAAATTATGTTTTGTGTTGCGTAATGTAAATTATTTTGCATACTATTGTATAGAATTATTTTTTTCTAACTTGAACAGACAGCTGTGCTGCTGGGGAGTTTGTTGCGCCACTTCTTCTTCCCAGCGAAAGGCACTAGGAAGTGGTGAAGGGTGGGCGTTTTTGGGGGACTGTCTTATGTAATTTTGACGTTCGAAAAGTGCTGATTCTCAGCCTAATTTGAATAAATGACTTTTGAATTTTGAATTTTGAATTTTGACAAGGCTCAGATACCGGTTAAATTTTCAAACCGTTATTATGTACTTGACGCAAAAATCTTTACATTCAGTTTGGTTTGTACAAACCGGTTTTGGTGGAGTCTCTACATTAAGGATTTTTCGGATTAAACGATTTAGAGCAATATTAACCAGTTATTATTCAACGCGGCATCCACACAAGTAGTCACAAGTTGCAACGCCTTTACGGACATGCCACTCGTTGAATAAACTGATTAATTTAGGTTAAAATAAAGTTCTTAAAACGCTCACGTTCTTAAGAAAAGTTCGGAATAAAACCCAAATAAACCGGTATTAACCGGTATTATTTAAACCGGTTCCGAGCCTTGGTAATAGTTTTCTAAAACAATTAATTATAATTATTTGCATAAAAGAAAAAGATATAATTCGTTTTAGACATAATTGGATTGGAACATCTGGAACCCAAAGCATGAGTAGATAGATATCAAATTATTATTGAAAAAGACAAGTATCATCAAATATTTTAAATAGAGATATTTCGTAATGTTTTTATAGCGTCCGCCAGTGTATTTGAAGTGTCCTTATAATATGTTTTGACACCTCGTACTATCAACTCGTGTTAACTATAATATTAATTTGAAATACATCTAATAATTATGTATTTAAATATTATAATAAAAATAATAATACCAGGCTATTATTGTCTGGGCATGCTACAATTGCTGCGATAAGTTTCCTTTTTGAGAGTGGCTAGAGAGGTGCCTTGGCGTCCTCACCTTCCGCCTGACGCGGGTCCTCACCGGACACGGCTGTTTCGGGAGGTTCCTGTTCAAGATAAGGCGGGAGGAAATGCCCGGGTGTCACCATTGTGGGAATCGCCCGGAGGACACGGTGGAGCATACAGTGGAGATCTGCTCGGCTTGGGCAGAGCATCGTCGTGTCCTCGTGGAGGCGATCGGCGGCGGTGATCTCTCGCGTCCGGCCCTGGTTCAGGCCATGATACGGAGCGAGAGGAAATGGGAAGCCGTCACCTCCTTCTGCGAAGCAGTAATGCTCGTGAAGGAGGAGGCGGAACGCGTGAGGGAAAGGCAAATTTCACGCCCTCACGCTCCAAACCGCCGCAGGAGGAGACGCCCTGGGCGTCGGGAATCGCAGGTCGATTTCCGGCCACCGTAGGTGCGGGTTTGCGGACGGTGAGCAATGGGTAGCTCGCCATCCGATAAGGACCAGGCCTGGGTCAACGGCGCGTTGTGTTCCACGCGCGCTTCAAAGAGATGTCAGCAGAATTGATGGGGTCCGCTAGGGCCGATGCCTGTCGGGGTTGCAAAGAAGTCCAAAAGGGAGATCGTGGCCCCCGGCAACATGCCAACTGAAGGAACATGGGTGGCTTTTAGTCAATAAGAGTCTGACACGCCCTCCGCTCCGCTCAGAGCGGGAGAAGTTATTTGATCATTTGCCAACTAAAAACAAAGGCTATCATTGTCCCACGGCAGGGCAAAGGACTCTTCTCATACAGAGAAGGCACGAGCATTTATTTTATGTATTAATTTATTTGGTACACCAACACCAATACATACAAAAAATTAAAACAGAACAATAACATAATAAAAGTACTATTATTGTTCATCACGTTTGCTAAAGACGGGTTAGCGATTACATTAAGGTTGAGCGGTCTTATAGCTACTTAGGTAGGTATTCATTAAGTATTAATCTACTGAAATTATGATCGTAGGTTTCTCCAAAATACCAGCTCAGTTTAAACAAAGCCACCACTAAAGTTTCAGGTTCTAATCTCACCTGCTCTTGAACGTACGCCACGACTGAAGATTATCTAGTTAACAGCAAAACGCACTTCGGGCTTATTACATAGGCTCAGAATCTAGAAACAGCACTTCGCTTTAATAAATTCAATTTCCGTTACACGTAGCCACACAGCTCTATTTCATTGTGGATTACGCGAAACAACTACTGAACGGAGTTGCGACTTAACCCTGAAACCTTTACAGAACTTTAGACAGTACTGTCCTGAAAATAAAGTGGATACTCCTGTGGTCTTTTTTGATAGGTTTAACATCTTGTGTGGTCGACTGTGAAAGTAAATTCCGACAAATTTAGGGAATGCGTATAATGAATCTGTGAGATCGTCTTGATAACAGTATGCATGAATATTTCGAGTTGCCTTGCTGTTTTGTAAGCCAGCAACTGTACCTAACAAAATAAGACTAACCAAACTTCAGAATTGTTCAAGTGAATAAAATGTAATTAATTTGATTAAAATTACATCATTTGAACAAACAGGTTTCTGCTCACCAAAATGCAACTCTACTTCGTGGGCAATAATTTCCTTAGCATTAAAATTGTTTTTAACCGTTTAGATTTTTTTTTTAGATCGGACGTTTTTACCTGATTACGGCGAAGCAAAAAGGAGGGTTTTAATTTTGACCGGTATGTATAGTCACGAGCACTAATATGTATACTATTATCAACTTTTTAGTTATTTTCTCCTACTGTGTTGATTTTAATTGTGTGTTATTAGGAATATAGTATTTTGGAGCCCACAGTCCCACACTACATAGGGCTTATGTCAAGTTACAACCGTTATTCCACGAGAAAATCATTTTGAATTTTGCTAAGTGTATGCATATTTTTGCTTGTGACTGTGTATGTATGTTCATCTGCTCCCTCAAAACGTCCAATCTAAACTACTTATCATAATTTGACAAGTGAAGTATCGTTGGAAGCGTCTTGATTGTCTACTGGTTATAGGCTATGTGACGTCACATTTAATTCAATATGGCGCCCGCTAGTGGACATAAAGTAATGAAATAAAAAAAAAACCAGCCATGTCCGTGTCGGACCACGCACAATGTAGGGTTCCGTAGTTGGGATGGATTTATCCCAAGAACAAACTTAACTTTGTAGTTGAAAAACAACCGCAAATGTAAGTTGGTCGATTATTACTCGTTAATTTGTAAAGCCTACTTAGCTGTGATAGTTTTTCTTTTAATTTCGTTATATATACTACTGCTGTGAATTTTTTCACATTTCCAAAACTAACCATTTAGCTGGTAAGGGGGGGACACACTTTAAAGCTTAATATTTCAAAAACAGATTCCTGAATAAAAATGGTTTTCGCAAACTCTCAATATTTTTAACGACCTTTCCAACGATACCCCACACTATGGGAAAGACGAGAAAAAAAAAACATCCCTTTACGTGTGGAGGGAAAAAAAATAATATTTTTCGTTATTTAATTTTATCACTTTATCGACGTGATTAATACACATGCCAAATTACAGGTTTCTAGTACTATGAGTCTCTGAGCTAAGCCACGGACAGCCAGACAGACAGACGGACATGGCAAAACTATAAGGGTTTCTTGTTTACTACGGAACCCTAAAAAAGGGTGCCGTGTTAGGCATCAAATTAAAGGGCTTTTAACCCCAAAATAATTTAAATAAAAATTATAAAACGTACGATACAAAAGTCAACTAAAATGAATATAAATCAGACATCACAGATAGACAAATAAAAAACCCGGAGTCACACGTGTTTGGCATACATCGAAGAGATCACGTGTGACTCCGGATTTTTTATTTGTTTTTACTTTGACGTTGACATTTCGGATCATCCCATTTCTTTCCGGTAACCCATCTCTCTCCAACCATAAATTGCCATGGCCATGGCCATAAATTGTTAGCAGCATGCCGGTTTAAATACCTGTTTCAAGGCAGGTGAAACCACAGGTCGGTTGATGTATGGATTGATCTTGTGTAGTGGAGTGAGATACTATGGTACGTGCTTTGAGGTGGCTAAGTAATTATTAAGTCGAGTAACTAGCAGCGTGGCCATAGAGTAGGAAATTCAGTAGGAAAATATAGGATTTTTATTTAAAAAAATCGCAGGTTATTCAAAAATAAATGCATTGATCGTGTATTTTAATAGATTTCATTTTATTTTCAAAAATAATTTTAGCTTATACTTTCGATGATCAATTTTCCCAACTATCTGTGTTGGGTTCGACTTACAGTCTAACCGGATGCAGCTGAATACCAGTATTTTACATGAAGCGACTGCCTATCTGACCTCCACAACCCAGTTACTGGGTAACACAAAACCCCTTGGTAAGACTGGTTGTCAGATTTTTGAACTTCTGTATAGAATCTTTGTTTAGAATTATTTTTTTCTAACTTGAACAGACAGCTGTGCTGCTGGGGAGTTTGTTGCGCCTCTTCTTCTTCCCAGTGAAAGGCACTAGGAAGTGGTGAAGGGTGGGCGTCTTATGTAATTTTGACGTTCGAAAAGTGGTAATTCTCAGTCTAATTTGAATAAATGACTTTTGAATTTTGAATTTTTGACGACCCGTAACGACTACCGAAGTCCAAGAATGACAGCTGGGACCAACAGTTTATCGCGTTTATCCGATACTTTTAATGATAAGAACCATATTTTCTATAAAATCTAGGTAGGGTGATAAAAAAATGGTTCTTACTTTCCTGGTACCTTTTCCTTCTTCTCAAGCAACTTTTTAGGCACAGTACTACTTACCATACTAATAACATTTACGTTAACTTAAAAGCTTTTGACATTAAATAGAAAATAATAATGCTTTTAGAGCTATTAAACATTAAGGCTTAACTCGCATTACAAGACACACGAGAGAGATTTTGCCAAAATCCTACTGATTATTTTACTCTGTGTAACCAAGGTTAGCGCACAACAAATTATTTATAACGAAAGTCCTATTTATTATTAATGTTGGACAGGTTTATCCGTAAATAACTTTCGATTTCGACTCAAGTTTGCAACTTAGTATTGTAACAACTCAAAATGTTATAAAATTATTAGCACATATTAAATTTTCGGCGCTCAAGGACTTGCACAGGAAATTAAGTTTGTTAAAACCTTATATTGAGAGAAGATTTTTATAATTAGTTGATTAATTATGGATATAACGAGATGGGCGATTGTGTTGCTCGTTGTATAGATTTTATAATGTTATGACCTCGTCAATCTCAACAAATGATAAATTAAAAAATACACGTATCTTATTAATTCTACCGAGAAAAAATCCAATAACTCGTGAAAGAATAGAAATAACACAACAGTCTAAAACATTGTGGGCAAACGAAAAACATAACATTATCTAGCATCGTTTGTAAAAATACCCTCACAAACAAAGCAAACAATTACAACCAGAATTTCCAAAATACAGGAATAACAAATCAGAACTCGGTCACGTCACTGATCCAACAAAAATGTTATCTTAAAAAAAACAATACACAGGCAGAATCATCTCAAAATCCCGGGCGATGTATGCAAATTAGTTAGCCAACTCCTACGAGCTCCCGTGGGCCTGACCGGTCCACTGAATTCATCCGTGCTTTATTTAAACGTGCCTCGTCAAGGTGAGTTTGAAACGACTGAAGTTTTACCACTCAAATATGAACCTTAATAACATTTCGTAAATCTTAAATTCGATTGTGCGCAATTGGAGTAGTTTACCATATTTATAGTAATAAAACAGGACCTATAAGGAATCCAGATTTAAAGCTAACCGTAGGTTGATTTTATAGTTCGTCGTAGTTTAATCGACTTTACCCTTTCAATTAATCAATTTACCCTTACCCAGTTCATTCCTGGCCATTCATTTATAGCCTTTCCCAAGTTCAACAACTGGTTCATTCATTTATTCACTGTTTATTTTAAAAATCTGAAATAACTCTTAAGTTAAAGTGCGAACCCAAAAGAAAATTATTTCCAGCGGATGATAAATTACTCAATGTAACGGAAGCTGGATTGGTATAATTTTACTTTTGGAGTATTAATTTATTCATGGTTGGCAATCTTATATAAAGTTCAAATATACAAAAGAAACAAAAATAATAATAAAACGACACTGATATTTTTTTTTTTAATTATCAGACGTCTGTCAACTTGTGCTGGGCCCACGTGGTAAATTATTTTATAGCCAACTCGCTATCACAGAAAGAAGGCCTGAAAATAGACAGGGATCTTCAAAATGAAAAACAACATAGGTATTTCAAATTTTTCAACATCACCTAAACTTAAAAACTTTTAAGAGAATAACACAATCACGTCAGCATGAATACATACTGCAAACAGATCACAAAAGCGAGATTCCCTGAATTTTGAGAACCTTAGCAAACTCGATATGATCTTCTTTATATCAAGATAACGGTAAATAGAGTCAGCACAATGCATCAAAGGGCACAAAAGCAATTGTTTTTCGAATAAATAGGTTACCTAATTATCGCTTAATGAGAATAGGGCCCAGATCTCAGCTTCAGCCGATAAAGACTGAACGTCAAGTAGATTAGGATTTACTTTTAGATTGTGCCTTAATGAAAGTAATTTTAGATAATGTGTCCTATTAAGGGTATTTTATTGTGAATAACTTTTGTTTTCGTTGATAGAATTCTGGCGCTGCTCGGGATTTAATTTCGAGTCTATAAAGATAAGAGAATAACTTTTTGACTTCTAAATATTTATACGTGCTTTTCTCAAGTAAACATGGTCCATTTCCGTAAAGAATTATTTTTAACCGACTTCAAAAAAAGGTCACTCAATTCGACCGTATATATATATTTTTTTTGCTACTGCTGAGCATGAGGTCCTGGGTTCGATTCCCGGGTCGGGCAAAGTGTTATCGGGTTTTTCTATCTGGAATGTCTCATGATGTCTCATGGATGTGTCTTGTCCGGAGTCTGGATTTGTGCCCGGTCGATGGCAATAGGCTCGCCCCCTATTACATGGGACTTAAACATAACTGGCCAAATGTGGGTGTACCTACTACAGGTACACCTCTGCCCAACCCTTCGGGGAAACAAGGCGTGATGTTATGTTATGTTTTTTTTTAATGTGTGTCGCGGATAATTTCGCCGTTCATGAACCGATTTTGATGTTTTTTTTTTTGGAAAGGAAATATCTCAAGGGTGGTACCATGATAAGGAAACCAGGATCTGATGATGGCATCCGAGAGAAATCGAGGGAACTCTTCAAATATTACAGGCTAACCTATAGCGATTTAGGTATTTTTTATAGGAACTCGTGCAGTTGCTCTTGGAAAGCACCATTTAGTTAAGTGGAACTGATGATGAAGACCACAAATAGCCACCAGAATTACTCAATAATAAGTATTTCACGGGTTGCGATTCGATTACTTTAATATGGTTGCAATACAATTTATGCTCGTCACAATGAGCTGATGGTGAAGTACCAGGAGAACTCCTCAACGATGAACGTTTCTGAATCGGGAAAAGCAATAATTTGTAAAAGGTGATGAGCAGTTGGCATTAGGCTAATGTAACTTGGATAAATTACAAACTGACGCACTAAAAAGCAAGAAATAAAAACTTTTTTACAAAAAATACAACCGACTTCCAAACTACAAAGTGAAAAATAACTTTAATTTCAGAAGTCGGTGTCACAAAACTAAAATACTGATCTAAAGACACCGACTTCTGAAATTAAAGTTATTTTTCACTTTGTAGTTTGGAAGTCGGTTGTATTTTTTGTAAAAAAGTTTTTACATACTAGCTGACCCGTCAGACGTTGTCCTGTCAAATTTTCGATTTCGATTTTTCTGCTGTTTCTTTGGGTTTAATCTTCTTTCTTCCAAAAGGATCAGGAGATCAAAAAAAAAAAATACATTCATTTCGGTCGTGCCATTTTAGAGTTTTTGCGAGACTAATGCATGGCAATTGATTTTTAAATATCTAGATAAAATTCAGTTGATTGCAAAATTTGGGAATATTATATAAAGACAGACGTCGATCCAAAAGATCAACCGCCGTTTTACATGCTCCCTATATAAAAGTGAGTAGAGTATGTTTTTCTACGTAAAAGCCGGTTCTCTCATGTGCAGAAAGCTTTGCAAACATCATACTCAAACAAAACATTCTGTACATACCGAGAATTCCCAGATGGCGGTAAAGTAGCAAACTGTGACGTATACTCCAATTGCGGTGGATTTATACCCTGTTACCTCCTATAGTGTTGGGAATTAGAAGAAAATCAAATTCCATGGGCATTTAGTTCCAATTGTGAGAATGCTTTTGTAAGTTGGGGTGCAGTCAAAGAGCTTCCATGACGGACACGGTCTTAAGAGTTCGTCCGGCGCAATCTCGGCAGTTAGCAGATACCAATCTGCCGACGGGCTAATTCTGCTTGCTCTTTACCTGACAATAAAAAAAATTAAAAATTGTTTATTTGCACCTTCAAGTAATATAAAAACATGGTTTACAGTTAATATAGGCCTTAAGGTAAGTAAGGTTGTATGTTCGAGTTGCAGCCAATACCTAAGCTAAGATAACTTAATATCTTGTAATAAATTTATGCTATGATGTTTTAACTAAAGATAATTTTATCAGTAATTAGTATGTCCTAATTACAATTAAATATTGGGATTCAACGTATTTCTAAAGTTTCGCTGCAAAAGTCAAAGTTTGAAAATGGAAACACTGGGCAATATTGTATAATTTCAGCGAGATCATGTTGGATGATGTTGACCCCTATTTATGATTCAAGTATTGTATAAATATCTTCTGTTGGAGATCTTAAATAAATAAATAAGTCCGTTATAACTATTCATCTGAGGTCATTGACATTCACGAGTTTGATCGAGAGAGATCGTATCTACCTCTTCAACTTGACGTGGCCAGTTTTCAACTACTCGTATTTATTGTCAAGCAAGGAGAGCTTTTTAGTACTAAAGGTATTCTTCTGCTTAACGGCATTACGTAAAGGTATACCTTTAGTAAGGGTTAGGCTCTAACCCTTCGGGTAAAAACAGGGGTGATGTAATGTTATGTTGAGAGTTTTAAAAGTAAAAACTTCTTTAGGCGCGTTGGGTATTTTTGAGATGGGGAAAAACAATTGAACTCGCGACACTGTTACCGACACCAGCTTTTGACCATTAAAAAGACATCAACGTGCGATACATTTTCTTTGGGATTAATGAAATTCCAAACATTGAGACATGACAACGACATGATAGACATTTCCCTTTTTTTACCGACTTAAAAAAAGTGAAGTATTTCCTGCACAATAAAATTGTTCAAGTTTTCACTTCTGTCGGCACTCCCGGAGTGCCACTGTTTTTGGTTAGATTAGTCCATCAGACGTAATTTAATACCGACTGACGTATTAATGAAATTTCTAGTATACTAAGTACTTTATATACTATGTTATTTCTACTTAACTAAGTTAAATACTTCTATAAAATCCAATTATTTAACCTCTCTACGACTTTTAAAGCATTGCCATAAAAATAAACACTAAAATACAGTTTCAGTTAAAGTGAGTGCCTGAAGAAAATTAAATTACACACAAGAATATTTTGTATGATTCTGTTTCAAGTTTTGCTCTGTAGAACTGAAAGAGATTCGGTATACAATGTGAAATGCTACGTTTGTATACGAACGAACGTGTGAGACCCACATAACCTAGGTTTCCTTGTTAGAAATTGCATTGTTTGTGACGGGAACTGGCTGCCTTCGTCGTCCTTTATTGGAATATAGAGCGAAATACTCTATTTACTATGGTTGTACACGTAGTTAGAAAGTATTTTTTATTGTCAACTAGCGACTCGCCTCTACTTTGCACGCTTTTTACTACTTGACAAAACATCGATATTTCTTTATAACTATGTAATTATATAAGGAAATTTCTCGTCGACTGGTCGACACTTCACGTGACCAGAGGGCTGGCTCATTCTTTGGCCAAAGAATTAGCATTGCCATTCAACGTGGTAATGCTGCCAGTCTTCTGGGCACGTTTCCGGATGATAGCGTTGCGGACGAATACTTCGACGCCTAAGTGTCGTTTTTGTTTTTATTATTTTTATGATTAGTTAGTCTTTTAATTTAGTACCTAATGTAAATAGTTAGCTGTGTTAAAAACTGTAAAATAAAAACAAATAAATGTTTACTACAGATAAAAAATTAAAAAAAATAATATCAATGTGGGATGTGGACTCGGTGATCGTTGTGCCGATAGTCGTATCAGCCAATGGCTTAATTGCCAAGAGCAACACCTAAGGAAGCTCTCGTTGGGCAGCTGGATTGAGGGCTTGATTCAGAAAGCGGTACCTACTCCTGGATACGGTTCGCACTGTTAGGAGGTTCCTCTCTCTGGAGCTCAGACCGCCGGTAGCTTGGACCCTGTTCCCGATACCGGTGAGCTACATTTTTTTAAAATATTTTTAAACATTTTATTTATAAAAATTATTTAAAAGTATACATGTGTGTAGCATATAAACCTTCCGGAATAAATCTCTAAATGATGGTAAATAAAAAAGCATCAATAACGCGGTCACACAGAAATGCACGAAAGGTGACTTTCATTTATATGTATATATATAGATGCGAGTATTTCCAAGTCTTGTTTGTTTCACTGCCTGAAAATCTTACGATAACACTTACGAGTATGTATTACATTTTACGGCTAAACCGTTCAACCAATTTTGAAGCAATTTGGTAAGTACATATAGAAGATAGTTCGAACCATGAGAAAGGTTACATTATACCTAATTTAAAAAAAAAAACGACGCTGAAGGGGTGAAAAAATTGGGCGTTACAGTTTTTACTTTAAATTAATTTAAATCCACGCGGACGAAGTCGCGGGTGAGGCAGTTTATCTAGAGTAAATGCAGTTTACCAGTTTTTTTTTAAATATTATTATTTATAGAATCATCCGATTTATTTTATTTTATTTTGTGTCTGTACGCCGTGTATTATATTGGAGATTTTCAGTTTCATAGGTTAACAGTTTTATTTACGAATGAAATATTTTGGTAAGCTCTCCGGATGATATGCATAATTTGCTGGATGTTTAATTATTGTGTTGCATGAAATTTAAAACAATATTAATATTTGTACAACTTGCGGAGTTTTCCTGTAAGTAATTGATGCATTGTAGAATATTATTTTTGCATGTTACCTTTAGCATAAAACCAGTGTGAGCAATTGTTGGTTAACAAATAAAATAACAAGTACAATATAAACAGTTAAAATTTAAAAAACCCCTGACACAAACATTTCCCCATTTCTCTTTCCTAATCCATCACCAGACCCTGTTCACCATCTATCTATAACTTATTCACTAACAACATTCCAATGAGCCCAAACACGATACTTGTGCTGAAAGTTGGTAAGAGAGGTGGGTATCCTGCAAATTCCAGGTGATGGTGCAGCATCAGTTCAAGGTTACAATGTTCTTTTATTATCATTGAAGTAACATAATATCAAATTTCAAATCGATCAAACCTGTGGAAGATACTCTCATCCATTCATCAACTAGAAATGAGCTGATATAATCTTCAAACGGCTGAACCAATTTTGATTAACATGTCTAAGAACCATTGCTAGAAAAACCTGCTTTAAAATAAAAAAAACCGCTTTCAAATCGGTTCACCCGTTTATGAGCTATGGTGCCATACACAGACAGACACACATAGCGGTCAAACTTATAACACCCCTCTTTTTGTGTCGGGGGTCAAAAACACAAACAATTTTTTTTTTGTGAAGTGAGCATTTTGGAAACAATGGAAAGTATTCTGAAAATGACCCTAGTGGATTGCTTTATTCAAAATACCATTAATATTTTTATGATTTTATATTCTGAAAAATGTTGCGCCGACTGCACGAAAAATGGGCCAAGAGCCGGAAGATGATGATAATATTTAAAATACCAACAAAATTTGTATGATTTATGAAACGCGAATAAACTCACGGTACCTACTTGACAGTTTGAAGTCGTCCTCGATTTTTAAAAGTCCAAAGAAGATGAATTCACAAAATGGAATACACTTAGAACTTTGTTCCTTACAACAAAGTTTTAGTTGGTGTAACAGAGTTTGCCGCTGTGAAACGGGTCCTTGGCGCTCTTTTACACGGGCAAGCTTCTCTCATAATTTTGAAATAAACCAATCATCTTGAAAGGCCTGACGTCCCTTAATTTAGTTGTTTGGAGGTCCCGAAATACAATAGACTCGCAACTGCTATTTAGTGTTTAGTCAAAAACATTTTGAGGTTATTTACGAAACTTTTTCAAGGAAATATTTATCATGCTTTTGAGAAAAAAAATCTGTGAAAGTTCTTTACGTCCAGTATTTTTTTCTTTTGAAGTTAGAACTAAAAATAGCATCATTCATAAACTAGAAAGGAGAAGAAATCTATTGAAATCTGTACGTAGGTTTAAAATCACTGTATTTTTCTATGATCTTTAAACAAGTATTTTTTTATTCCTTGTGCATTATAAGATATTCCCGTGATCAACTGACAGACAACGCAAAGCCCACAAGTAGAAAATTATGTTCTTGTAGAAGCATTATTACAGAAATGTTCCCTTAAGCTACGCTTGCCGGGGTTGGTTCGTGGATGGGTGACTATCTTAACATACCGAGACTCCTCCATGCCTCGGAAAGCACGTTAAGCCGTTGGTCCCGGCTGTCATTAGTGGATCTTTGACAGTCGTTACGGGTCGTCAGAAGTCCGAAAGTCTGACAACCAGTCTTACCAAGGGGTATCGTATTACCCAGTTACTGCGTTGTGGAGGTCAGATAGGCAGTCGCTCCATGTAAAATTCTGGTATTCAGCTGCATCCGGTTAGACTGGAAGCCGACCCCAACATAGTTGGGAAAAGGCTAGGTAGATTGATTGGTCCCTTATTGCGCTGTAGACTGTTAAAGTTATTATAGGAAAATCCAATGCTTAAACTTTACACCTAAAATACACAACCCAAAATGCAAAACCCAGTGCTTTGAACATGCGTCACTTAATTTCCCCGTTCCATTTCTGGAGCTCTTGAAGCGGTATCAACACTAGTTTGTCGGCACCACTCAAAGCAAACGCATAAGGGTAATGAAAGGCGGCAACCGCGCATAAATAATTAGGAGTTGCAAGCTTCTCGCCTTCAGATGCCACGATAACCCTCCCTCGGTTGACTTTGGTGACCTCTGGGAGGGAGATAATTGAGCAGCTGAAAGATATGCTTAATTTCTGGTGTATTTTCCGGTTTATTTAACACTGGCTGGGGGCTTTGAGTGTAGTAGCTTAAGGCACCCACAAGAAAGTCCGGTTGAGCAGCCAAGACCTTAGTGGACAAAACTGCGAGAAGCCAAAGTAAAAAATAAATAAATTGGTTCATTTGAATTTATGGTTGCTTTTTTTTTCGAATTAAATTCAATGCTGTAGTTATTTATTCTTGTATCAGCTTGAATATCTGCTACAAGAGTTTTTTGTAACCCATACATGGCACTCAATATTACACAAAAGGTGAAGTATCGCCTTGACCAGCCTTCCCTGCAGATCATCTGTTCTGTGAACAACTATGGTACTGTAAGACCCCGTAGCCCTGTGGCGTCGTGACAAGTGGGACGCTACCAATAAAAGGCTATGCTGAATTTAATCTATTTATTTTCATAAAGACGTGTTTGCGCCACACTTTAGCGCGACTAAAACAAGACGTATTATTACACTCGTACAGGATTTTAAGGATTTAGGTCTTCGTCGAGTTAAAATTTTTTGAAATAGAATGCAGGTAAAAACCTGATGGTTGAGAGGTCGAGTATATGAGTAGTTATGATTAGTCGAATTAAATCTGATGTTGCTTAACCTTTTATTCCGAAATTGTTTCTTAATCACATACGGAGATCGACATAATCAATCAATCTGCCTAGCCTTTTCCCAACTTTATTGGGGTCGGCTTCCTATCTAATCGGTTGCAGCTGAATACCAGTAATTTACATGGAGCGACTGCCTATCTGACCTCTACAACCCAGTTACTGGGTTACACGGTACCCTTTGGTAAGACTGATTGTCCAACTTTCGGGCTTCTGACAGATTGACAGCCGGAACCAATGGCTGAGGGACAGTGGGGTCGCGGTATGTTAAGATGGTCACCTATCCACGGACAGACCGCGGCAAGCGTAGCTTAACCGGATCGATCGACCCGTGCGGCTGTTATTACTTAGCCACGAGACCCTCCTTAATATTAATATTTTCTGATTTGTACTAGCTATGTTATATAATTCCTACATTACATCTCAAACGGTAGAGAATTCTTACATGGTACATCGCTATAGTACCAACAGTTTTTAGACCACTTATCAATTCAAACACTCCCGCTTGATTACGCCAGATTACTCAAGAAATAATCAATTCATAGATCAGTTTAATCCCTTATATTAGCCATAAGGTAGGGTATGCATCATGCGACCGAATTAGATCACCCGGGTTGGCTTAGGTCAATACAATTACATGTAATTGGTCGGAGGGGCGGGTGTCATTAAGCTCATTCTTAGTCGCCATGTGTCATCATTAACCATGGAAACGTGGTCAGTCTTAGTGTGTGAATTTAAAAAGTGACCGTGTGTACTGAGGTGTGGATTTTTTTTGTGTCGTCTTTTGAGTGAAAGGTAAGGTTATTAATTTTTTTAAGCTGGGCGCCTTTTCGGCACTTTTTCTGTTGACAGCGATGCGGACGAATTTTTGATGGCCTTTGACTCTCACCCAGCGTTTTTTTATATACATATACATATTATTGTTATTATTTTAACTCTGTTACTGTATACATTATTTACTATATGGATCCCTTGGTCTGTTACAAAAAAAATATTTTTTAATATTTTTTATTAGGTATGTAAATGATTACATTTATATATACATATATTTTAAATTATGTTATATTTCTTTGTGGCAGTGAAGGGAGATTTTTGTTGAGTATTTCATGTGGTTGTGTTTTCTGTTTGACGTTAGTGTTTATCATTTTAGTATTAAAAATACCTGCCTGGTTTATATGGGCAGATATTATTTATATTAATGTTTTAATTTACATAATTTATTTCTTATTTATTTTTTTAACGGTGTTACAAGGGTTGGTAATAATATTGGGTATCAAAATATCAAAATTACGTTTAATGTAACTTCAAAAGACGTGTTGATGTATTTACCTTGACGTTTGATAGCAAACGCGTTACGCATCGTACATCAAAATATTCATACACGTTGAAATAATTGGATGAATTCGCAAGTCATTTAAATATCGTACCGAATCCCTATTTCTCTGTGAACTTAATAAATGAAAGGACAAAAAGAAATATTAAATCAATGCTGATGTCCAAAGCGGTACATTAGGAAAAAAATGCTCGTAAACGTAAAGATCATGGGAGGGTCCTTAAATTAAATTTCGAGAAAGTTCGCCTTCGAAAGTAGGTAAGTAAAGAAAATCCACAAAGGGATTACAAAGTACTGTCGCATCAATCAATTTAAGTAATTGCAAAAATTAAAGTAAGTAAACTTCGGCCTATGTATGCGTTTACTTTAGGACTTTTCAATCAGAAGATGAAAATGTTTGTTCACCTTTCTTTGCTTCTCGGAAAATATCGTGGCCACAACTTTGTGTGGACTCTGAAAATGGGAACTTGTGAATTGCAACTTTTTAAACAAGCGTTTTGTCACGTGTGTATTTTAACATACTTCCGTGAAAACGAAAAAGTAATTTAGTTCTCCCGTTAAATAAATTTTAAAGTTTGGAATATTTTTTAATTAGTAACAAAAATAATTGAATTTTTTCTGTAGAAAGGTATTTCATAAATTTTTATTCATTTTATACTTCAATTTACGAAGTAATTTATTTATTGAAGATTTTAATTGCATGTTGGGTATTTTAAAAATAGTATGAAAATATATAAGGGGTGCTTCTTTGTTTTGTTATATTTTTTATAAACACATTTCTTGTAACTGGAAGGCTTTTTTACAGTATTTAGATATTTGAAGTACCTAGCTACCTCACTACATTTTCTACACTAGGACTTAAAAGATAGCTATATTTAACTAATTAATGCAAAGAAAAATGGTTCCATTTAAAAATCTCTACATAATCAGCATATAATGTTCCCACTACTAGGACACAGGCCTCCTCTCAGTGAGAGGGAGTGGGCCGTATGGGCCATCACGCGGGCCCCTGTGCGGGTTGGTAGATGTCACATGTCTTAGAATTTTTGGTTCTAGCACATGCCGGTTTCCTCACGATATTTTCTCGTACCGTTTTGAGAGCAGTGGTGATGAAATAATTTACACAAAGTAAAGCGCCTGTCTGGATTCGAACCATACAACTCGTAAATCGCGGCCGTTACCATTGGGCCACCAGCCTAGCCACTGCTCTCAAAAATCCCTCATGCAGGATTATATCAAGACATTTTTAGTAGCATTCAACATTTTAAGTTTTACTTTTGCCTTGAATATTTTACACAGTGAACGATTACTTTAAACGCTATCCTAAGCAAAATTGGGCTTTATTTCAGTGCGTTGTTTGTTGGCTGCATTTTACTTCAATCTTATGTCAGAAGAAATGTTGAATGTGTTGTTTTTTGGTTTTATATTTACGTGACAGATACCTAGTAACTATAGTAAATGTTTTTATAGAAAAAGGATGCTGGTTCCGTCAAAAGAATTCGTAACTAAACACACTGTATGATAGGTACGTACTTATAATTATGTCTGCTGATAGCTCTATGTACTCTACGAGTTCTACAACTAAACCTTTATGACCAAACTAGCTGTTACCCGCAACTTCGTCTGCGATCCAGTGTGAAAAGCCTATGTCCTTCTACAGTTCCCTATCTGTTAAATTTCATAACGATCGGTTCAGTGGTATAGGCTTGAAAAGCAACAAACAGACAAAGTTACTATCGCATTATTTATTATTTATGTATGGATTCACGTAAACTTGCATCCTCACATAATCGTTTTCTATTTGGACAATGCCCCAGACTTAAATATCACTACCAGAAAATTATGATTGTATTTTAATATGATCTTATTAATTGTGTGTTGTACTGATTTAAATTTTTAGTTCTTAAACATTGGGTCGACCGCCTTATAGAGAACGCCTGGAAAAGCTACCGGTCCATGAAGTCACTGATGAAGGGTGACCTACCTCTATTTGTCCATCCTAACCAACGGTGCTCAACTTGGTCCCTGACCGAGTCTCAAAAGTCTAAACTCAAGATTTGCCAAAGGGCGATAGAGCGTAGCGTATTGGGTATTAACTCGGCGACCAAACACGTAATACCACGATACGCTCCAAAACAGGAATCGCCGATGCGAGCGTTAAGTCTGCTAGATTGAAGTGGGATAGGGTCATGTAAACAGGATGCATCGGGACAGGTGGGCTAGAGTCATAACCATAGATTTATTTTTATTTTTATCGTCGTAACACAGTGGGTGTCAGAAGACGGACGTCGGAGCCGAGGGAAGCCCAGAAAACGCTGCGGTGACGACCTATTTGCGTTTTCGGGAGGTTGGTCGTAGAAGACAACGCACAATGGAAAGCTATGGAGGACACCTTTGCCCAGCAGTGAGACAATCCTATACTATTAAACGAGCAATATTTATTTGTAATCATGTTCTCGAAAACGGCTCTAACGATTTCAATAAAAGATGCAATATAAGGGTTTACAAAGGCGAAAAATCGATCGAGCTAGGTCTTATATCTGGGAAAAACCATTTTCTCCGTATTTTCAACCGAGCAGAGCTCGGTCGCCCAAAGTTTAGAACAAGAATAATGACACCTTAGAATAATGATATGGCAGCATGGAATTATTAAGTACCTACTATCATGGCAGTATGTAATTAGTATGTATAGTACATACTGGGCTGGCAGCGTAGGGTAGGCTGGACAGCGTTCGGGAAGCTACGCAATATCTTTTCGTCCCACATACCACAGTGTCTCAAGACGAAAGTCTTTGACCAGTGCGTGTTGCCAGTGATGACCTATGGTACTGAAACGAGGTCGCTCACAATGGGCCTTATCAGAAGGCTAAAAGTAACCCAAAGGGCAATGGAGAGGGCTATGCTTGGAGTTTCCCAACGTGATCGAATCAGAAATGAAGAGATCCGCAGGAGAACCAAGGTAACCGACATAGCCCGAAGAATTGCCAAACTTAAGTGGCAATGGGCAGGGCACATTGCTCGCAGAACGGATGGCCGATGGGGCCGAAAGGTTCTGGAGTAGCGACAGCGTGCCGGAAGACGCAGCGTTGGAAAGCCTCCCACAAGATGGGCCGATGACTTTGTGAAGGCCGCAGGAATCCGCTGGATGCAGAAAGAACAGAATCAGTCGAAGTGGAGGTGCTTGGGGGAGGCCTGTGTCCAGCAGTGGACGTCTTTCGGCTGAAATGATGATGATGTACTATACATGGGATTAGTATGAACTATCCTATACTATTAAATAAGCATTCTCTATTTTCATCAGAGCAAAGCTCGGTCGCCCAGTTACTATAGGTAAAAAAAACAAAAATAACTTTGCTTTCAATACCTACTCATCCACCAGACTGAGTGCACTATTTTTTAATATCGATCTACCGAATCCTGGAACCGGGTTGATGGACAGCGTCATTTTCATAACATCTCTGAAAGCCGATATGAGTCCATGTCCGTTACACAGAATCCTTTTATGTCAAACGAATGTCATGTCTCCCTCCCATGAAAGGTATGCTGAAATTCTAATTAAAATACGTATAAGCGTTATTTCGTAACTTTAGAGATAGTATAAGTAAAACAGATTAATATATAAATATATATATAATTGTAGATAACTGATTATTGTTGAACTTGAAATTAATTTAAAGGAGATCACCGTCCATTCATTTTTGGGCTAAATGTGAAAGTGCCGGCCAAACAAAAAAAAAGTTATATTCCGTTAGAACATGTTATTTTCTTCACTTTTTCCTATCGGACCAAATCGGCTGGGCTATTATACGAGTTTAAAAAATACTGTTTTCAGTATGTTTTAGTCAAAAGAATAACAATCATCTATTCGTAATTACAGTAATAGCTTTTATGCCAGTAAACATTACCGTTATCATTTTTTACCTTAAAATTAAGGCTCTAGGGTTATTCTACACATAACTACAGTATGAGAAATAGTTTTTTTTTCAACAGTTGTTAGCTGATTGAAATAGGTATCACTCGTAGGTATCATTATTATTAACTGATTATAGGTGTTATTGGGTAGAATTACATGTTCTAAGGCCTGAAACTGCGTTAAGCGGGCGCCTGCGACGGGCACCCGTCGCGTGTCTACGCTCGTGGACACGCGGATGGGCTCCGTGGAAACGCGACGGAGAATAGATTATTTTATTTACGCACTGTCGCTCGTTCAATTTTACCGGTGTGGATGTACAGCCGTGTCGATGAAGAACTTAATATATTAAGTAGTACCTAGGCAACTGAGCTCTGCTCTGGTGAAAATAGAGAATGAGAATGCTCATTTAATAGTATAGGATTACATTGCAAAACCGCTGGTGGAATGTTGGAACACTTTTGTATGGAACCGCGTGGACGTGCGCTTAACGCAGTTTCAAACCTAACGGAATATAATGTTTATGTGGGCGGGCACGCCCTTCATGCCTGGAGGCTTTTATTTAGATATTTAGTTTTGTTTACGTTTAGTTTTTATATTTTTTTTTAAATTCTGCTTGAGTACAGTTCTCGATGTTTTTGGTTGGTATATTGGCGTGTGCTAGCTGACATATAATTATGTTTTGTGTTGCATAATGTAAATTATTTTGCATAGGTACTTTTGTATAGAATCATTTTTTTTTTCTAACTTGAACAGACAGCTGTGTTGCTGGGGAGTTTGTTGCGCCACTTCTTCTTCCCAGCTAAAGGCACCAGGAAGTGGTGAAGGGTGGGCGTTTTTGGGGGACTGTCTTATGTAATTTTGACGTTCAAAAAGTGCTGATTCTCAGCCTAGTTTGAATAAATGACTTTTGAATTTTGAATTTTATAACTTTTTTTTTTATTTGGAATGATCTCCTTTCATTATCTTTATTTTAACTGCTACTCAGTACTACTTACTACTGCACTTAATTAGATACTATAAATAATCAGATAATGGCATTAATCCAAAATATTCACTTCGCTACTGATATCAAAACAAACATTACAATTATTATTTTAACATACAATGATAAACGAATGTGTAGAGTCAGTATTGTGAGGTTTCAGCTTTCTTCGTTTGAAACTTAAGACAGACGTAAATATCGTAACAATGCCGTAACAACTGTTCAGTGGTAGATATAGTTAACCGCAAACCTAACGCCTTGTAATTCCAACAAAACTATTATACCGTATAATTTGGTTTGTGTTTTGACTCCAGTAAATATCAAATTTGATGTTTAGTTTATTTTGGTTTTAGACTAAATTAATTTTCAACGTTACCAAGAGACACTATAACACCTTCAATATTCTTTTTCAAATTACATTTTTTAATAAAAAATAACATAACATCACGCCTTGTTTTACCAAAGGGTTGGGCAGAGGTGTACCTATAGTACATCCATATTTCGTTTAAGAGGCCTGCGAACACGGCTCGCAACTACAAATCGAGATGTTTGCAAAATTCAATTCCAAGCACTTTGCGCTAGTGTGAGTGCCTGTCGGAGTGATATACACCTGGAGTGATATACACCTACAGTGAGCAATACTACCACGCACAATTAAAATTATTGCTTGACGCGATAGCACTACTAGCTTTCGAAAATTTATGATGAATGAAAACTTAATATTTTTCAATTTTTTTTCGATAATTTGATAAGGTTAAGGTTGGTTAATATAAGCTATGCTTCTGCAGAAACAATATTATAAATATTGTTGTTTATAATACAGAAAAAAAAATGTGCAAAATTAAATTCGTTTAAACTTCATTTTAGAAAAGTTTTTTTGGATAAAAAAGATGTAGGAGCCTAGATAAACACAGTCTAAATCCGAATAACAACATAATATGGTGGACATATGCCCAAATTGCAAATGATTTAGGTATTACGTTTGTTACGCGTCGCCGCGTTCTTAAAACGACCAGTGACCTTGAGTGGTTAGCTTGCGGGTTCTATACTGAGCTCACGCAACGCGTTGTACGTCCGCAAGTAAAAGGACCATCAATCAGCACTGTCCCAAATTAGACACATTATTAATTTATTACACATAAAACAAAACATATTTTATTAAAAATGTGTATTAAAAGATCAATAGTTCAATTATCTTTATGTTATGTATTATCTGAATGTTTAAAAAAAATACGCTTGACAGATTTTGCGTGATTCTCCGTTTTTTATCCGAGTTAGGTGTAATATAAACATAATCTAAAATATTCCTAAACTAAGTTATTAAGAAAATGCTCTAATTTATTGTATTTTTTTTAAATAATTAACACTACTCTTTTAGACGTGATCTTCAGTATAAAATCATTAAAAGTTGGTTATCGTTAAGTCGATTAAGTCCCATGTAACAGGGGGCGACCCTATTTCCTTCAACCGAGTACAAATCTAGACTCCTATCCAACGCAGGAGACGCCCTGGGCGTCGGTAGTCGCAGGCCGATTCCCTCCCACCGTAGGCGTGGGCTTGCGGACGGTGAGCAATGGGTAGCTCGCCGTCCGATAAGAACCAGGCCCGGGTCGACGGCGCGTTGTGTTCCATGCGCGCCTCAAAGAGATGTTAGCGGAACTGACGGGGTCGGCTAGGGCCAATGCCTGCCGGGGTTGCGGAAAAGTCCGGGAGGCATACCGTGGCCCCTGGCAACATGGCAACTGAAAGAACACGGGTGGGTTTTAGTCAGTAAGAGTCTGACACACCCTCCCGTTCCACCCAGAGCGGGAGAAGTTATATGATAATTTCCCACCCAAAAAAAAAGGTGCTACTGAGAAATTCCAGATAGAAAAACCCAATAACACTTTGCCCGACATGGGAATCGAACCCAGGACCTCATGATCAGCAGTAGCGCTTGCGACCACTAGATCAACAAGGTAGTGTAGCGAAAAATCTTTGTTAGAATAGAAACAAAAATTTAACTATTCAAAACGCAAGGCTCATAGAACTTCATTGCGAGACACTAACATTTTAATTTTCTTTGAAAGTTTCTTCAGCTCAGCAATTAGACAATTCGTATTATTAAAATTTCAGTAGCGATTCAAGTCGGCGGCAAGCGGAATAGATCTCTGGCTAACTTTCTTAAGGATAGAAGGTAATGTATGTAAATGAGTGTAACTTTATTCCCTTAGAGCTATTAGGGCGACTTTGACCGTTTGATAAGTGGGGAGTGAGCAAAACTTTTCATTGCGTTAGGTCTTCAAAGGATATGCAGATGCCTGTAATATGATTAGATTTACGTTTTAAAATTTCGCCCTTACAAAGGAATTTCGTACAAAGTTCTCGATGAAGGACGGATACAGTTTTGTAATTGAGTTCAGTCGTTGTGGTGAGGAATGAATATTTTGCTCTCAATGCGCTCAGCTTGTAACGTGGTAGGTACTAGTGTCTTGCAGATTATCTTGATACGGCTGTTATATTATAATATATGCTACAAAAATAACTTAAATTTCGGAAGTCGGTATCTTTGGATCAATTTTTTTAGTTTTTTGACACCGACTTCCGAAATTAAAGTTATTTTTCACTTTGTAATTTAGAAGTCGGTTGTATTTTTTGTAAAAAGTTTTTTTTTCACTTTTTAGTGGGTTGACTTGTAATTTATCTTAGTTACAATATCCTTATGTCAACTGCTCATCAAAAATACCCAAATCGCTATAAATGTGCCTATAATATTTGAAGAGTTCCCTCGATTTCTCCAAGATCCTATGATCAGATCGTGACCAAATGACAATGGGACTAACTTGAAAGTATACCCTTTCAAACAAAAAAAGAATTTTTCAAATCGGTCCAGCCGTCTTCGAGAAATCGGGGAACATACATAAAAAAATAAAAAAAATATCCCGACGAATTGAGAACCTCCTCCTTTTTTTTGAAGTCGGTTAAAAAGGAAAAGGCATTTACTTATCGTAGTCGGTTTACTGGTGAGCGCGGGTGACATCATGGCAATTTTGACATGAATCTACTGGTACAATAAAATAGCTTAGTAGGATGGAGTTTTTAGTGATGTGCAACATAGCAGACATTCTTTAAAACATCCATTTATAACCTTTTTATGTACTTATACATATTATTATTTTAAATCTGTAAGTTTATAAATTATGTAAATATTATCTTGAAAAATGTTAGTAAAACGCCTCGACTGCCTCTTTGGTTTAGTAGTCGCAAGCGCTATGCTGAGCACGAGGTCCTGGGTTCGATTCCCGGGTCGGGTAAAGTGTTATTGGGTTTTTCTATGTGAAATTTCTCAGTAGCAGATCGGAGTCTGTATTGATGGCAATAGGCTCGCCTCCTATTACATGGAACTTAAATATAACTGGCGAAATGTGGGTGTACCTGCTACAAGGACACCTTTGCCCAACCCTTTGGGAAAACAAGGCGTGATGTTATGTTTACGTTATGTTATCTAAATAAAAAAAACAAACAGACAAAAAAATTATAGTTTTTTTGTTATTAGTAACGTATAATATACTTTCAAATACATTTAGTAACAAGCTGCTATTTTGACATTACAAACAGACACATTAATTTATTGGAAGAGGTCGCATATATGTATGCACTGGTCTGTTGCACAATGCACATGCCTGTCACCGATTCAAATTAACGGCTTTTGTTTTTGTACCATAACACTTGTGTAAAAATATTGACCACAAAATATAGTAATTTATCAGACCACTGCTCATTATTGCCCCTCCTGTTTTCCATTATTAATTTTATTTATTTGTAATGTAAGTATGTACACACACGTACATACTATTTTAGGATATATCTCTAAGTTTTTTTTTATTTTTTTTTATTATTTAGTTATAGTTCAAGTCTTGTCTGTTTAATTTGGGATTGTACTTGTTTTATTGTTTGTATAATTTTTTGTTTTTGTTGTTTCAATTCTATTTTCATATTGTACATCACTTTTACCAATTAATTATTATGTCATTGGAGAGCGGGATCTCCTAGCACAGGTATATCATTTACTTAAAAGGAGGTCCCTATGTAAGATTTACTGTAAAAGTTGTACAAGTTTCTGCAATAAACCTTTTTTTTTTTTTTGTGTAGATGTATAGATAAAGGCGAAGATACATTTTTACATAGGCACAATCATGTTTAAGAAAATATTTATTTATGAGCATAGTAAAACAACAGTCTATTTATAAATAAATAAATAAAATCGGCCATTAAAAACATCGAGTGGAATGAGTCATTACTCGGAAAGCCTTTTCCAATAAATTCACAATAGTTGAGCGAGTAGAATAAAAACTAAATGGATTTTAATTACTGACGTTGAATTTATACAAGTCCCATTTATCGAAATTGATGTTAAAGTCATTAAATGTAATAAATTATTCAAGTCGTCGAAAAACAAATATAACAGCTGAAGTAATGATTATTAAACAATCTAATTTCTTTAGTGGGAGTGGTCAAGAAACACATGACAAGTCAAGGTTGGTGGAGTTAATTGAACCCAGAACAACGTACCGATGACGAACTCATAATCATTTTCAGCCGAAAGACGTCCTTTGTTGGACATGGACCTCCCCCAAGCACCGCCACTTCGACCGGTTCTGTACTTCCCGCATCCAGCAGATTCCTGTGGCCTTCACAAGGTCATTGGTCCACCTTGATGACGAATAACACAATAATAATATTATCATCAATCATTAGACCTGCACCCCAACTACGTAACACATTCTTTGTCACAGTCCGAAGAATTTTGAAGGAATTTCTTAATACATCGCTTCATATATTTAAAAAATTAGGAGGAGCTCGTGGCTAAGTACGTAAGTTGCACGGGTCGATTCATTAGGTTAAGCTACGCTTGCCAGGGTTGGTCCGTGGATGGGTGACCATTTCTACATACCGAGACTCCTTCGTGACTCGGATAGCACGTTAAGCCGTTGGTTGCGGCTGTCATTCGTGGAGCTTTGACAGTCATTACGGGTCGTCAGAAGCCCGAAAATCTGACAAACAGTAACTAGGTAATACGATACCTTGGTTCTTACGATATCCATTGGGTTTTCCATTAAAAAATATCTCAGTAACAGGCCGGAGTCTGCATTTGTGCCAGGTTGATGGCTCTAGACTAGACCTTCTATTACATGGGACTTAAACATAATTGACCAAATGTGGGTGTACTTAGGTACACCTCTGCCTAACCCTTCAGAGATTACAGGCGTGACGTTATGAGGTTATTTCTAAAAAAATAACATCGAATTTTAAACTGGCGTCGTAGGTATTTAAAAAAAGAACAAGTGTTGCACCTGTCAAAATATCGTGCAAGAGATATGCTGTGACCACAACTGCGTTTATCGTGACAAAGCAACGCGTGCCGAAGCTTCGTATGTTTTGCTCGCTAAAAGTTATCGCGCTAATGCGTAGGTCACTTAGTGACTCCATAATTTTAACGAATTATCATGCAACAATCCAAGATGGGTCTCCATTATTTCGACAGAGCGTCTACGCAGTCCAGAAACAACAGTCGAAATGACCAACGCTAGTCCGATCACTTGCCACGCTAATTAGCTAGCTAAAACCCTTAAATGTACCGCCACCCGGGCAAAAAGTGCTATGCAGCCCGAACTATCGCGACGATAGCCGATAATGGTTGGCCACATCTGCGTGTATCGTATCACTGTGCGAAGCTTCGTCACGATAGACGCAGGTGCGGTCCCAGCAATAGACACAAGTGGGTGGCCCATCGCTTCACTAATAAATACAGCGTATGTCCCTAAACAGGATATTAACAATTTCGAATATTAAAAAGATCACACAGGGCTGACCAACGCCATTTATAACCAAAGTAATATGAGTCAAATTAATGTACCAAGTAATAAATTATTAGTCATGCGGGTGTGTTCCGTCAAAAGCGTCTAACTCCCTCGGGACTTGTGACTCCTTCGTAATTATTTATACGTACTGTGTAACCCAAGTCTGCTTGCATTTTTTTGTCTCGATAACACCATAAATACAATTTTATCTAACTCTTGAGAGTCATTCTGTGAATTTTATAGATGTGAGCATATTACAAGAATATGATTGTTTGTAGAAAGAAAAAAACATTATTTTTCTTTTGTTTATTGGATCTCTTGAGTGGTGTGACTGTTTTATATTTTTTGTAATATTGAAGTTTTCCAAATTCTAAATTACTAAAATGTTGATATCATCAAATACGTTATTAACCTAAACATCAATATTAGCATACAAACAAAATTGTTTTAGCGTATTAATTTCGAAATATTACCTAACTTAATATAAAATCGCACTAGCGTAATATTTAATGTAGATGTTACTATTTGGCAAACATTTGCACTAGCAACACCAATAACCCGTCACATAACATAGGGTACTGGCCGCGCACTGACGTGTCCAAGCTGTTATAATCCATATCTATTATCTATTCTAAGGGAAACATTATTAATTGAATTAAGCCCTGACTCTGTGCCGGTTTCCGTACGTAATGAAATTAGCATTTAATATTCATTTGACAACGGCATAACGGTAGACGTATCAAATATTTGTTAGTAATATAATTTTGTTGCGGTAGTAAATTATTATCTACGTGTCCATTGTGTACATACTTAATTGTTATTTTGTTTCGGTTTTTGATGTTAGCCATTTAATTTTAGTAATGTTTATGGTAGTGTCTATTAATTAGGTGTAGTGTTTGAAATCATTGCGTTTTTTGTATGAACTTGAATGAAATAACTATATGCGTTTTGTTCTTGTCATAAAACATTTCAAACGTCTCATCACCTATCTTCTTACTTTAAAAAGATGATAGTTTTTGTTTTAAAAAAATAAAAATAAATTAAGTATTTATTATGATACAGATATTGGGTATTTATTCACAACACAACACACACACATGTATGTCACTACAGTATATTTGATTTTGTGAGAATTTTTTTATACTATCCTATATCTAATTTATTAAAGCGGACACACACTTCCCTGTTTATTATTCTAGCGTATGGCACTCGTGGGTTGCAGCTGAAAATCAGCGTCAGGTGGTACACTTTGTGTTGTCATCTGACAATATGCTGAGCTGAGGCCCTTTTGGCATTATAATCATTATTTTCTGTTTTTTATAGTTATAAGGTGTATTTTCTCTGCAGTAATGCCAATAAACGCATTTTTCTTTCTTTCTTTCTTTCATCATCTACGTACTTATCACCTCCTTTTTACAACTATGTTGAATCGGTTTCCAGCCTAACTGGATGCAGCTGAGTACCAGTTTTTAACATGGAGAGACTGTCTACCGGACTTCCATAACCCAGTTACTGGGTAACACGATACCCTTGGTAAGACTGGTTGTCAGACTTTCGGGCTTCTGACTCACCCTAACGACTGTCAAAGATGTATAAATGAGAGCCGGGACCAACGGATTAATGTGCTTTCAGAGGCACGAAGGGTTCTCGATATGTAATGGATGGTCACCCATCCACCGACTGAACTCGGCAAGCGTCTCTCTTTCGGTATTAACTTAAAATATTGAGTTAAGGCCTGTTCAAGTCCAACACTAGCCGGACGATTGCGGTTAAAACGCGAATAGAAACGTTACATGACTGCCTCGTTGGTCTAGTGGTCGCAAGCGCTACTGCTGAGCATGAGGTCCTGGGTTCGATTTCCGCGTCGGGCACAGTGTTATTGGGTTTTTCTACCTGGAATTTCTTAGTAGCAGCCCGGAGTCTGTGCCTGTCTGTTTGTGCCCGGTTGATAGCAATAGGCTCGCCCCCTATTACATGGGATTTAAACATAACTGGCGAAATGTGGGTATCTACTACAGGTACACCTCTGCCCAACCCTTCGGGGAAACAAGGCGTGATGTTATGTTATGTATAGAAACGTTATATTTAACAAACATCAACATTTCTGACAAATGTAATAATAGAATCATAAAACGTACTAAATAAATTTGTAAAAAAAATGAATGGTATTAAAAATTCCCACTATTAATTAGGATACAGGCCTCTCTTTGAGAGGGATCCACCACGCGGATCCAGTCGGTGGGTTTCACGTTATGTCTTCGTCTTTTGGCCATGCCGATTTCCTCACTATGTTTTCCTTCACGGTTTTGAGAGCTTTTATAGTTAATTTACTTTACTTAGTGTAACCATAAACTAAGTTTTATTTCATAGTGTTGTAGTTATTTTAGATACTTAATTATTACAAGTACGTTAATAAAGAAACACTAATCCCGAATGGCCTTTAAGTTCATTATTTAATCTGCTTAGCTTCCAGACTAAGTGATAATAACCCTCTTACACGACTTTATTACAGCTAGTATTGACTAAGAACACTGTAAGCTGTCTTGATCTTTAAAATGATTAGCTTTATGAGTCTTTGCTGTATTATAGTTACTATTACGAGAGTTTTCGCTCTAAGAAAATAATACGCTGCGATTAGGTACCTATACCCAAATCGCTTTAGCGTGGCAAAAGCGGTCATTGCCCTTTCCTTCAAATCTCTCCAATAAACTATGTATGGTTTTTGTTATTGGAACATGTTGAAGATCACGATAGATATTGATTCAACGGACTTTATTTCAGTTTTTGAAAAAAGAATGCTAGAAAATGTAAATGGGTCAATGACCGCTATTGCCACGCTAAAGCGATTCGGGTATATTTTAACTTAAGCCCCATTCACAAGGTTTAAGTTTCTTTCATGTGGCACACAATAAAATTTAAGCAACTAATGACTTGCATCTCCACGACACTTTTTAATCAGTGAAACTTTTATTGTTACTTCAATTATGGTATGCCACAGGAAATTTTATCCTACCGTGTAAATCTGGCTTTAACGTTGTAGCGTATTCCATAATAATTATAATTTACCGTTAAGAAAAAAATAAATTATGATTATTATTGACTACTTAGATAAAGAAAGGTAGTGGGCACTTAGTTCAAAAATAACGTTTTTGAGAATACCTAAAAAAATAATAGGTATCTTTATAATAATGTAGCATCAAAGCTTCTAAAGAAAGTAGTAGATTATCCATACATATTATTAATTAAAGTCGCTTTTCGTGTCTGTTTGTGTGTCAGCGTTGTTCTTCTAAACTACACAACGGATTTTGATGCGGTTTTTACCAACATTTAGAGAATTTATTCCGAAAGGTGTATATCTATAATACATTAATATTAAACTTACATAATTAAAGTCATCTCGATATTTTGTCAAGTCATAAAAACCATACGACGCAGGGCGGGTCGTTAGTTATTTATTACTTTGTGTAGCTAAGCCTTCGAGATTATTTTCATTAATTATTTACTTCCATAATGTTTTAACATTCTTAATTTAGTTTTACCGTTATAAAATCTCGGAAATATTTACTAGATAGGTAAATCCCAGAAAATTCAGTGTAACAGTGTGTCTTATCTTCAGGCTTTAAGTTTTTAAAAGCTTTGTAGTATCTAGGTTTTTTTAAAATAATTATGGACAGGATAATGATGATGTATAACTAGGTTTTTTCTAAAAGATAAAGATTAGAAGATTTTCTTTTACGTTACTTATTTTATGGATAGTATTAAGGTCGTTTATCACAGTAGAGTAACGCTATCTTAGAGTAGCCTACCTCATTTTACATGGCACAGCTCATAGGATTTTGAAGCACGTTTGTACAGTAGACAAAATCTCCTATATCTATTTTCTATATCATGGATTAGGCTCTTTACAGCGCATGCAATAAACTTGATTGAATAGTAATAAATGTTTAACTAGTAAAAGTTGCTGCCTTTCAGTTCTTGGGTTATATTTACGGACAAAATGAGTTGTATAGCCTACAGATAGTTGTTCGGAGTCTGTTTGTGTCTGGCTTCACATCCTCGATACAGGAATAATTCCGCATGTAGTGGCAATGTTTAAAAATATAGTAGTAGGTGCTGTCACGTTGCAATTGACATGTAAATATATGCAGACTAGGCAAAACAATAAAGCATTCGTTTGTATTGTCTGAAACATGATTTACGCTTATCTAGGCGGATAGGAATATAAAAACGTATCCATTGCTCATCATTTGGAACAAAATGTATGTAAGCAAAATGTTGAATGGGTCGTTACAAAGTGGTGTCAGATTAAAACCATTTTTTAGGAATCTTTTTATCAGCACTTTTTATGAAATGTCTGGTCTTGATTGATCGGCTGTAATGTGGACATGAAATAAAGACCATAATTTTTTACATAGCCTGGATTTTCCCATACAGGGTAAAAACTTCCCTACTGCCACTCAATTCTATCTAGGATTATTGACTAGATTTGTCAAAAAGACTATCATTGTCAAACAAAAACAATTTAAAAACAATTCACAAAAACGTTTTTAAAATTCCGAAAGTCAGCGATTTGATCGCTGACTTTCGGAATTTTAAAAAAGTTTACCCCGAATATTTTTGCAAAAAGAAGTCTTTTATTGTCAAGTACAGAAACTGGAAAAAATAAGGCGTTACATTTGATGCATCAAAGAGCACGAATGACGGGGAAAAGGAAGAAAGGCATGAGAAAAGAAACAAGTGGCTGTCTACAAACGAAAAAAAAGAAAAAAGATAGGTCATAATATAGGTATTGAGGACAATGTAAGCGGTAAAAATCAGTGGTGTAAAAGAAAATAACTCAACTAATAGTTTTTTTTTTTGTTTTTCGTTTGAAATAATTTGTTTTCTTTTTCGGAATTAATATATAATATTTCTATTTAAAAAAGAAAAATATAATATTATTATTCCTGGACTAGTATTTTCAGTACCTATAGCCTTTTTTTTGCTTCTCCTACAATTTTTTTTTTTTTAATTCTGTTTTTGAGACAAACCACTGAAATACTAATAACATTTAAATGAAATTGAAATTCAACGACACAAAATAGTAGCTGAAAATATTTCTGATATATTTTTTTCATATTTTAAAATTCTTGAATTCAACGTTCTTTATTCTCAGAACCTTCAAGAATCCCATCACATGAGGTCATTAGAATTTTTCCATGAAAACACAAACGTTTTTATCGATTCTGCAAATTACTTCGTAAACTGTTCGACTTTAATTCTTTTGAGATAAGAGGTCGAACCTATACTGATTCGAAGAAACAAAAGTATCGACATACGCCATTAACAATTGCACCGATACAGAAAATGGCGACTACTATCTATAAAAATAGCCGATCGATTGACTTTAACGGCAGTTGCAATGTTGTATAAAATTTTCATTCACAGTTCTGTAAAAAGTTCCGAACAGCACTTAATGTCTGTTGTTGAACGTTAGCCTTTCAAACAATCAATGGTAAAATTACAGTGTTCGTATTATAGATTGATTTGTCGACAGATTGATAGAAACGTAGGTATTATTACTAGAGCAGTATGCTATATAAACGCTTGTGATATTATTGTAAAACCAGGTACAACACTAGTACCTATTCGTTTTAGCATTTTAGTAGTCTAGACTACTAGTTTCGGGTAAAAGAGTTACATAAACTAAATATTATCCCAAAGTTTGAGCTAGAAAAACGTGTGGAGGGCAGAAAAAATCCAGTCGCTAAACGAATTCTACTGAATAGTGCCTTACCCAGGACTGAGTGTTATTACCATTTCGAGTCACGTCCGCCACCGGGTAGGCATAGAGAACAGCTTCAAGACTCTAATTTGTTTATATTCATTAATGTAATCGATCATGCTTCTCTGTAATGGATCCGCTTTCACGAAAACTTTATTTAAATAAACGAACAGATTAACAAAATACCTAAGAAACTGTAATTAGCGCGGAAGTCTGAAGTGTCCTGTCAAGACAACGGACACTGTGGATTAATTTATTAGCCCTTTAATTGGTTACTTTGCAGTGCCAGTGCTAATTTTATTTCAAAATTGCAACGGTCAAAGTTCTTCCCAGCAGAGGGAACAGACACTAAGCCAAAATATTTTATTAAAGGTGACAGTTAATATAGGGGGGACGGAGAAAAGTTGATATATTAATTAACTCGTGAATAAGTCCGTCAGGGAGAAGAGTCACTCTGTTTCACGCAAGCGCAGTGAGAATCCGTCAAGTTACGCCCTTACGTAGTGCGAACGCGGCATTCGGAGAGTGCACACGAATATCATCTAAGCCTCGAACAGACGATGTTTCATTAACCTAGAAACGAAATAAAATGTAGCCAATGACGTAAATGTTGATGAGTAAAAAAGTTTTTGTGAACTTGGATTAATGATGAGCGAGGGTTTCCAAGTCGGTAGAAACTTTGTGAGTGTACCGCAAACTATTAGGAAATTTGAAGAGTTTATTCTTTTCACGGTTGTGTTTATAGTTGTGCTTGTGAGCGATGTGTTCGATTGTAAAAGTGGGATATTTCTTCCGCATTACGGTGAGTAAAGTTAGTTTAAGCGACACGTGATGATTTTATTTACGAAAATAGTTTTATATTATATGATTTCGTAAAAAATGTACCTTTTGCTACAGAAGTTTTTTATTTTCGGTTTTGTGATACGTTGGATCGGATTGTGGTATTGAAAAATATATAATTTAAATATTGTTCTTGGAAATACTTTTATTTAAGTTAAATATTTTAATTTCGTATGTTACATGATTCGCTATTAGTTCAATTAACTGTTATAAATTATGTTTAAAATTGTTATGGATTATTTCACCAAACAGATAGTTATATACGAATTTTATTCCATAATAATTGGACTTATCAGGTAGTGCTTATCTAGATACTGTGACACAGACTTAACATACCAAATATAAATTTTATTTCAGTAAATCCAATTACTGATATCTTCGACCTAATCCTAAGTAATAATTATGTAGAACACAGAAATTCCTTACAAAAGGAAAACTTAATTTAAAATATAGATTTAGCAATAAATTCTTAATTTATTAGTTCATGCTACATTTTACTTGAAATTGAGCCAACAATGTTAACATTTTGAGAATAAATCATCCTGTATTTTATTAATAAAGACAGGGATTTATACCAGGATGGACTGAAACCATTATTCTTTATCATTTACGCGTAACAATTTTTCCAATTTCCTGATTAAATTTAAGACAAAATAGGGCAGTTTTAATCAAACTCGCTAAAAGAATTCCGACAAAGATTTTTAATGTGATATTTGATACCTTATAATTAATTCCTGTTTCGTTTGAAATTCGAAGAAAAACATTGTTTTCGGTAAATAAACAATGGAGAGAAATAAAATGATGGTTTTTTCTGTATTGTTTATTGGTTTTTATTGTTTTATCTTGCTGTTTTATTGATAAACATTGCATTGTATTGTTTTTGACTTATATAGTGGTACTTCCACTACTTCACTTCAATGGTAGGTAGGTAGGTATACCATTGATAAATTAAATAGGTACCCTACCTAATTAATGTGACGTGTTCAATCATAATTTATTATGATTATTAGGTTTAACAACCAGTCCTACCAAGCTCGTATCGTGTTACCCAGTTACTGGATTGTGGAGGTCAGATAGGCAGTCGGTCCATGTAAAATACTGGTATTCAGCTGCATCGGTTAAACTGGATGCCGATCCTAACATAGTGACTTAATCGTCAACTGGCGAGCGCGAATCTCGCGAGCGCGCGCGAGTTGGCACTTTTCGATTTTGCCTACTTTTTTTGTCGTCAACTCGCGCGTCTATATAATTTGATGTTTTAATGTATAGTCAGCTACAAAAACGTTATAACAAATTTAATTTAGTTAGGTACTTACCTACTATAAATGTATAAGAAACTTTATGAAATTTGATTTTTAAAATAAAACAAAATATACATCGTTTTGAAATCAGTTTATTATAAATCAACAGGACAAAATATAAATTATTAGTAGTATTTCCCTTACTAATTATCAACAATATCACATTGATTTGAGAATTTGGCTTATTATCTTATTATCTAGTATGTAAATTGTAAAAAACTAAGTAAATAAAATAGAAACAACGAAAACACTCCCCTCACATACTCGTATACTGAATATTGGTAAGTATAAAATAGTAAAGCTAAACATAGTAATTGACAACAAACTGACTTATTATTGCTCCCTAATAAAATCAATCTTAGGAACCATAGAAAGAGTCTTAGAAACTATAAAATCACAGATCACATATGGTTGTAAATGATTTTTACAAAAAACGCTAAACACTATCAATAAGTAGATTCATCAATTGGCTAAGTTATTACTGACGACCTACTAATAAAACTAATCACAGACTATACAATCACAGATCATGGTTTGTTATAAATGATTTTTATAGCAAACGTTAAAATAAACAGACTATGCTAAATTAAATCAAAAATCACAAGATCAAAAGTTCGATACATAAGTCAATATTTATAACCCCATGGATAAATTCGTTAACAGTGTTGGTAATGTGCTCGTCAATAGCACAAGTTTCTTTACATTTTGCAGTTATATTAGACTTCTTTAAGTATAAAGTCTGATAATAATTATCTTCTTCTTTTAAGATGGTCAAAAAATGTGCAATACTTTTGGGTTTGCTATTAATTTTTTTATTTACCGTAGAATGCCAGCTCTCAACCATGTTCGTAGTGCGGTGTTGGCTAAAATTACAAGACCATTTGTCTGCGAAAATGGAAGTCTCATTCAACCAAGTTCTTACAAAATAATCATTAAATTTTACAATATTTTTATCATTCGGACATTGAGACATAATATACAACCAACCATTCTCAACAGCTTCTTTGGGCAAATGTGCCAAAACAACGCACCTCTTTATATGTTTTCTAAATAGTACAGATTTTGTTATGCCTATTTCGTCAGCTTTCCGCCACAAACTTCGCGAAAAATGAAAGAAACACCCTCTAACGCTTGTTTCAGGGAATATGTCTTTGACTGCTAACATTGCAGCCTTCTCGAAGTCTAGTAGAATGGTTTTGGGATTAAACTGAGGAATTTGGCTCTTGATAAGGCGAAACAAAATTTTGTAAGTTGCTCTTGTTTTGTTACCCAACAACGCATAAATAACGGGTATAATATTATTATGAGTTTTACTACTTCCTAAATCAACATGTAAAGTGTACAACTGCTGGAAAGGTTTTAAACAAAATTTAAAAGTACCATCGCATAAAATGGTCAAATTTGGTTTTGCTAAAATTGTTTTACAATTTTCACTAGCGAATATTAAAATTCTATTGATTGTTTGGTAGTCGGCTAGTAAAAAGTTTGCAAATATTTCGGGCACAGTAACATTCTTAATCGACTTAAAACATACCTTTCTTACCCCCAATGACTTATTCCGTTTTCGGTAAAATTTGTTTTTAATATTTTTATATGTAGGTATTTTTTTTATGAGGTCAATTCCTTTATCTTTAAGGGTTGAGACCGTATGTCGAAATGCATTTGGTATGGGTATAGTACAGTCACTTTTTACTTTTTCCATGCACTTGTCGAAGTTAAGCTCCAGTTCATTTGATACAAAATCAGGCTCACAGTCGTGCTTGTCATCTCGTTTGATGCAGTTATTGCTATCAATAATTAATCTTGCCTTGCAAACAGTCCTCTTCGAACACCTCCAGATACAGGAACCATCTTTATTTTCTCGGTCTTTATTATATTTGTGTCCTGCACGAAGTAGTATCGAACTTCCTCGCTGAGATGTAATGATGTCGTGTCCAGTTACATTTCTGGACGAACCTGCCTGTGGTCCACTTCCTAAAAATATTGTTTTTAATGACAAACATTTTCTAAAAAGCTAAATCACAAAAAAATATAAATTATCTATATAAAAAATGGAAAATCAACGTATATTTTTTACTATGGAATAAATATACTGTGTAAAATTGCCACGTGGTATTTATTTTAAAGTGCAATCGCACTATAAGAAAGTAAACGACAATCAAGTTAAAGTGAACAAAACAATTAAGTAACCGATAAACTGCTTAAGGAAACAATTTTTTCCAAAATTGAACACCCTTGACTGCTTCTGGCAACAATCGTTTCCAACAACCAATTTTTACTAATCGACTTTAAACTTTATGTTGTAGTTCATAAAGTCCTCGTGAAACGTTTCTAAACCATAGACTGATATATCATCCGACCTTCAAATACAAGTTGACAACATTATAAATCTAATTCTTAGTACACGATACGAAATAAAGTTGACGTCGCCATTTTTTTTTTTTCAAGTTGTAATTCCCTTAATGTTTTAAATATTTTATTCCACATGAAATATATCCATGTGTTATTAAATGTATCTAGTAATTAATCTAGTTTATAAATAAAATAAGAAACAATACTCTTGTCGATCTTAGTTTTTAGTAAAACGCATTTTTCCATACAAGTAGCTAATATTTGGGTAGTTAAAGTTTCAAGGTACATAGGAAAATACGGAAACAAGATCTATTAAAAAACAGACACAATGTTTAGGCTTATTTTATTTTTTATTTATTAAAACTTTATGCACAAGTAAAAAAAAATACTGTACAAAGGCGGACTTAATGCCTGAGGCATTTTCTACCAGTCAACCTTAGGGTGATGCAGAGACAAAACATGGCAGGTGCAACATAAATGACAGATAACTTGAAAATTAATACATAGTAATACATAGATACATAAATACATACATATAAACAAATTAAACTTTGTCAGGAGAAATAACGATAGGTAGAGGAGAAAACAAATCCAGCAAATCAGCGCTGCAAAGATTCTGCCAACTTTTCACGAATATGTTCACGTGCTTTCACTTTGAAAGATAACCGACTGGTTGCCATCCTGATGTTCAGAGGGAGCGCATTCCAAAGAAATACCGCCTGGACAAAGAAAGAAGAGTGAATAAAACCGGAGCGGTGAGAAGGACAACGTAGAAGACGATTGTTGGTAGAACGAAGATTTTTACTATGGGCAGAGCATAGGTATTGAACATGGGAAGTGAGGTAAGAAGGAGAAGTGGGTTTGTCGAGTATAGAATACAACATAGACAGAGCCCTCAACTCTCTGCGCTGACGTATGGGTAACCATTTTAAAAGCAATCGATGCGCAGACACATGATCATACTTACGAAGATTGAAGACGAATCGAATACAGTTATTTAGAAGGCGGTCAAGTTTATTGAGGAGATCTGCATTCAGGTCATAGTAACACACATCACCATAGTCTATTATGGGAAAGATTAGGGACTGTACAAGCATTGCCTTAATGTGTGATGGGAGAAGGTTTTTCAACCGATAAAGCGACCGCAGCGTTCCGGTGACTTTTTTACTTACAGTCGTGACCTGCTTTCGCCAGTCAAGACATGTGTCCACATGCAGGCCGAGGTCCTTAACATCGGAGCTAAACGGGATGACTGAGTTGTCAAACATTACAGGTGGCACAGTTAAGCCATTCAGCTTCCGCATACTATGAGTGCTCCCTACAATGATAGCCTGACATTTGGTAGGATTAACCGCCAACCCAAAACGATCAGACCAGCTTTTAACCACACCTAAATCCCGGTTTAGCTCCTCAGTCGCATCGGATATGTTATCCACACTAGCCTGGCAGTAAAGCTGCAAATCGTCAGCATAAAGATGATACGCAGTGCGAAGTTCAGTGGTAATGAGATTAATAAAAATGGAGAACAAAAGAGGAGATAGTATACCGCCTTGAGGGACGCCAGCTGCAAGATCACACCAACCCGACGAAGAGTCTCCAGCACGAACAGACTGCTGACGCCCCTGAAGATAAGAGGAAAACCATTCCAATACGTCCCGAGAGACCATAAGATAGGAAAGGATGGATAAAAGGACTTCGTGACTGACGGTATTAAAAGCATTGGAGAAGTCAATTAACACTAAGACAGTAACTTTAGTGTCTTCCATTCCCCGCCTTATATCGTCAGTCACTTTAAGGAGAGCTGAAACGGTACTGTGCCCAGGCCTGAAACCGGATTGAAATGGACTGATGAGGGAGTTGCGGTGAATAAAGTGGGAGAATTGTTTATGAACACAGGCCTCGAGCACCTTAGATAGAAAGGGAAGGATGGATATTGGGCGAAAGTGACTAGGAAGAGAGGGATTGGGTATCTTAGGCAAGGGCCGCACAAGGGCTTTACGCCACAGGGAAGGGAAAACACCAGTGTAAAGGGAAAAGTTTATGATGTGGGAGATTGCAGGAAGGAGTTGATCAAGAGCCGCCACGATCATATGGCGGCTGATATTATCACAGCCCACAGCTATGGATTTAATGGAAAGGATTATCTTTTTGATCTCTCCCGGGTCGACTGGGGTGAAAACAAAGGGGTTAATATTGGGACGCGTCAGACCAGCAAGGTAGTCGAGGGTTTGACATTTGGTTAGACTATCTAGAGTGGGAACAGTTGAGAAATGGCGATTTAGATCGTCCAAACCAATTGTGCTAGGAAGGTCCGAATGTCGCGATTTGCCGATGCCCAGAGTTCCAAGGAACTTCCAAATATCGGCAGGAGAAGAAGAAGTGATATTATTTAGGATGTGGCGGCGTTTAGCGTTGCGTATCATCAGGTTACATCGATTCCTAGCAGCCTTAAACAAGGCCCAATTGTCATCCGAGCGATCCTTTTTAAACTTCCGAAACGCACGATCCCTCCGTCGCATTGCCATCCGAACTCCCCTGTTCATCCAAGGCGCAGGTGGACGCTTTAATTTGATTTTCTTGATAGGGGCATGGGCGTCATATAGCTTGACCACAACATCGTTGAACAATATGACCTTTTCCTCAACTGAAGCAGCTGCTTCCAGAGGTGACCAGTCAATATTGGAGGCATCTTGTTGAAGCCTCTCACCATTCATACGCGCAAAGGCACGCCTGTACTGAAACGTTGGTTTAGGTTTAGGGGGTTTAAGGACATAGGATATGAAAATAAGGTCGTGATGGGAAAAGCCTGGAGCATCGTGTTGACCATGTGAGGAAACTAGGGAAGGGTTAGAGGTCAAGATCAGGTCAAGCCAAGTATCGTCACTGACTATATTGTGATGAGTGGGTTGAAGAGGCAAAACATGCAGACTTGCTGATTCGACTAAATGCAGGAGTTTAAGGGACCGAGGGGAGTTGAGGGCGAGGAGGTTGGTATTAAAATCCCCCATAACAATGTGATGTGCATACTCCGTACCCAAAGATTCGAGTACCGATTCGAATTCAGTGAAGTAATCAATGGAAGGGGGGCAATAGACGACGCCAAGGACGGCTTTAACTCCTTTGACACAAACCTCGACGAAAAGAAACTCTGCGGATTCATTGGAAGAAGAAGAAGCTAAAATTTTATATGGGAAATCATCACGAAGATAGATGGCTACACCACCCCCCCTCCTACCGATCCGATCATTCCGAAGAAGAATGAAACCGGGGAGCGGGTAAGTGGTTGAAAGCAGGTCAGGTTTGAGCCAAGTCTCGGAAATCAGGATGGCGTGAACGTTGTTGTCGGAAAATGTGTCGTATAGTTCATTGTAGTGACTAGGAATGCTCTGAGCATTGAGGTGACATACGTTAAATAGTCGGCAAGAATTTTGGCTGAAATTTTGGCGTAAAAGAACACCTAAGGAGTTTGTGAGAGAAGTGAAAGTTTCATCGCTGGAAGAGGCACTAGATTCGTTGGCAGAATAAAATGAATCGTTATCAGATGTCATAAATATGTAAAATAAAATTAATATCTATAAATATATAATTATATACAATGCTAAAAACACTACACGAATGACTGGTACGACGTCTACAACTCTGCACCACCCGCCAGCTCACAACATCATCTAATACTAAACATTTTAAAAACTTAAGCACAAGCGAAACATAACAATAAAAGATGTAACTGTCATGCGGATTAAAATAGTAATAATAATAAGATAAAAACGAAGTTCACACAAATATAATATTACGGTAACAATTGGACGAGATAGAATATGAAAAGTCGTGAAATGTATCCGATTGAAATGTGTCCGATGTCAATCTTCCTTTCATAGGTACATAATCTGTGGACTTTTCAACTTTTGCATTTGACATTTTGGCCTATTTGACGTTTACAAAGAAATATAAAATTTTAAAAAGAATACACCATTGGATATACATAAAATTATTAAAAAAAACTTGTTGAGGGTAAATTATTATCTACAATGTGCCAATTTACATTCGGAAGAGATTATGAGGAAATTACGTACCTGACTAATACCTATTACAAAGAACATAAACAGAGAAATAATAGCGGTAAGTAATTCCGTAACAACAATTGCATGCAAATCATTATCTAGAAACAATATAAAATGCATGATACCATTACTGCTACGTTCTGTTTTGCAGGCTATCTCCTGTGCCTTGGACTATTGGAAACTTCGCAACCAGTGGATTCAGCTCATCCAATGAAGAAACCTTATGTCTACTTCCGTCAAAGGCCTTTAGCACGATAATACCGTCCTGAGTCCAACACGACCGCATTCCGAAGTGCAGACGCGCCTTCCCAAAGATGGATTGCCGGACCTTGGTCAAGAACTCCTTGACCGCGATGGATGTTCCCTTCAATCGCGTTTTAGCCTTCCAGACTACTGATTTGTCCTCGTAGCTGGAAAACTTAATCAGTATCGGCCTGTGATGATCCTTACTGACAGCGCCTAGTCTGTGACAAACCTTTATGGAAGATGTAGCGAAGTTCTTCAGGGCCAGCTTATTTGTGATGACATCCAGGATGACTGCGGTGCTGTCTTCACTGTCAACTTCGGCGATACCTTGAAAGATCAGTGCTTTCCGCCTATGTCTGGTCTCCAATCCGTCAACTTGCTTAGCACACTCACTGATCTGAGTCCGGAGCAAGCCAAGCATGCTGAAAACAAGCTCCCTGAAGGTCCGGAACTCCTCAGCCACCCTTGCCACGGTATCCTTGGCAGGTCCAGCGCACTGAATCTGAGCTTCCAGTGCTTCCATCTTCCGTGTGAAGTTCTCTTCAAGGCTCTTCTGTGCTGACAATATCTCAGCTAGTTGGGACATAGTGATCCACTAGTGTCAAGGTGAAAAGTGCAGTAACTATACAGATGATGAGCTGGCAGGCGGTGTAATTTTTCTACTTGAGTCACATAAATGTGCCACAAACGTGAGTACCCGTGTAATGGGGGTTATACACTAATAATTGATCGAAATCTAGACAAAAAACTGAGTATTTCTATTTTAAATATAAATTCAAAAACAGAGATACGTTTATCGTTTATTAACACCTACCCGCGAAAAAGAATTTTAATGGCTATTCAGAGCAGTTAAAACATTTGAAGTGCGCTTCTGGAGCGAGTCACAGTCAAATTTTTATTACGGCGCGTCGTACGCTCAGATGCGGTCAAAAATCACTGGCAAGCGACCCTCTTTGCATTTTTTTGCGAAGCAACCGAGCGGGTAAAGCCATATGTTAATTCAAAAAAGTAAAATAGTAAGAACAACGAGTTAATCTAAGGTTTAACTAATCAAGATGCCTGATAAAAGTAACAGAACACTTTGAGAGTATTACCCGAAAAGTTTAATTGTTATAAACTTACCCCCACAGTACATCAAAATCACTAAAAACTTCCACATTTTCACACCAAATGGCATTCTTATAGACTTAATAAAAACATTTATACTCTGTAAGTATGTTTACTCCGTAAGTGCACTGTAAACGTCAGCTTAGCTTACGTAACACTAACGTCACTAAAATAATAACTAGGGTGCTTACTCCTGATGAACTTCGAACGGCTAAACGATGTAGGTACCCGTCCCTGTCACACACACACATCACTTCCGCCATGTTAGACGTGACAGGTACATCGTTTGTAACTAAGTGCATAAGGAGTAGGCACTCAGTTTGCAAAATGAATTAGAAAGAGATAGCGCTATGACAGCTATACTGTTGTGCGCATGCGCGTTAGACGAGATAGTATGTGTCATTGGATGCGTTCCCCAGGCCTTCTCATTTCGGCCCTCTAAATCGTAATCTAAGTCAGTACTTCACAGAATCAGCTAACGCGGTCAATAAATAATTATTAATAGTTTTTGTTTTCAATCTCTTTTTATTTGACTGTACTTTACATAGACGCGCGAGTTGACGACAAAAAAAGTAGGCAAAATCGAAAAGTGCCAACTCGCGCGCGCTCGCGAGATTCGCGCTCGCCAGTTGACGATTAAGTCAACATAGTTGGGAAAAGGCTAGGCACTTTGACTTACGTGATTTAAACATGCACCTTTGAATTACCTACCTATTTTCAAATGACTTCCATTTTTTTAAGTGAAAACTTCTTTAGGCGCGTTGGGCATTTTTGAGATGGAAAAAACAATTGAACTCACGACACTCTGTTACCGTTACCGACACCTCATTAAAAGTATTCCCTACACAATAAAATTGTTCAAGTTTTCACTTCTGTCGGCACTCCCGGAGTGCCACTGTTTTATTTTTTTACAAAAATATTTTCTTTTATCATTTTCAATGCAGACTTTTCGCAAATTATAACAACTCAATAACTGCAAATGTAGCTTGGAAACTTTTTTTCCTTATTTACTTCGCTGAATCCCCTGCGGTAAAAAAGGGGAAAAGAGCCGCTAACGGGTACAATGTCCGCGCTTTTTCAACATCTTTGGCTTTTACAAAATTATTTCTGTATTTTTTGTTTTTTGTTCGAGTTTTAAACATTTTAGATACACTGAGGAAAAAAAAAGTATTGTGCTACTTGGAAAGGAAATATCTATCTATACTGTATTTCTTTACTTATATATTATAATCCTATTTTAAACGAGCAATATTTGTATATAAATATATATATATATATTTGTGAGATAATCACGTTCTGGAAAACGGCTCTTACGATTTCGATGGAAGTTGCAACATAGAGGTTAACGGGGGCGAAAAATCAATCTAGCTAAGTCTCATAATTATCTGGTAAAATTGGTTTTCTCCGTATTTTCACCCAAGCAGAGTTCGTTCAACCCAAAGTTTAGAACAAGATGGCCTTAGAATAATGACATGGCAGCATGGAATTAGTATGTACTATACATGGACTAGTATGAACTTTCCTATTCTATTAAATGAGCATTCTTTATTTTCACCAGAGCAGAGCTCGGTCGCCCAGGTAGGTACTAATAATATTATAAAGAAGTAAAATTTGGGAGTTTCTATGTAGGGTGTAATCTTTGGAACTGCTGATCTAATAATTCCGAAAATTCTTTCATTAATGTGAAACTACAATATTTCGGAGTGTCATAGCATAATATTTTACGTTAAATCAAGGAATTTCAGCCGAATGAAGTTGTGGGAAGCTAGTGTTAAATAAGTTTATAGCGTCAAAAATAAAGGTATAAAACATTTCATTGAAGTGAAAACTTCTTTCGTTTGGCATTTTTGAGACGGGAAAAAAACAATTGAACTCGCGACGCCGTTAGAAACACCTCATTTTTATAAACGCGATTGTGATTTTTATTTATATTACGTTACGGATCAATGTTCTATGCAAATATTTTTACTTTAAAGGTTTTGAAAGTATTTTTTTTGTAAACGGAATTGTGTTCTTTATTTAGATAAGGTTACGGACCAGTGTTCTATACAAGTATTTTTCTTCCACCAAGGCGATCTTGTTCAAGTTTTCACTTCTGTCGGCACTCCTGGAGAGCCACTGTTTTTTTTTTAAATACTTTTTAAGGTGTGGATCAAAATCTTTATTTATTATTTTATTCAAAAACAATTAAAGACTGGCTAGTCTTTAATTGTTTTTTGAAAAAAATAATAAATAAAGATTTCCATGAACGATTTATATAATGATTTAAATGATTTGGGACCAGGCAGTTCTCGAGCTTTGCGTTAATTGAAAGTTTTAAAATTATTGCAGTTAAGAAAGTTAACTAGCAATTGTTTTTATTTCTCGGTAGGTTGTTAATTTAAGCTTAGGTGCAATGAGGCTTTCATACAATGGATTCTATACAATAGTGTACAATTAATTTTGCATACTTTCTTGTTTATTTTTTTGGTTGTACGGTTTTTCTTAAGATGGATTTTTTTAAATAAAATTTTGTAATTTAATTTCTAACTAGGTAGCTACAATTGACATGTTAACATAAAATCATGAAAACTATGTTTACAAACTTTTTTTTTAAGTTACGCTTTCTTCGACGATTCCAAGTGAAGCTTCCGTCGTATTTGACCTAATACATGCAGCTAATGTACATAAGTAAAAAATCACGCACAGATTCTGTCCTGCAAGATTTCTCGTGAGATTTTTTGAGAGAAATTGGCTAACTGGTCCAATAGTTAATAAAACAAAACTCTTGATATAAAATAAGCAATTTTTGCAATGTAAAATAAGATAGGAGAAAATTCCTCTTCAGTAAAATATTGGAAGACAACTTCACTTACAATTACGTAACGCACTCGTGAACACAATTGCTTTTATTTTGGAAAATCTGCAATATATATGTTCCTACATTGCATTGATTTGGTTACTGAGTAGAAAAAAAAAGTAAGCAATAGATTCGGTTGTATTCTCAAAATGAAACATTTTGGCAATCTGAAACACTAGAAAGTAGAATCAGGCAGTTTGCCAAACATACATATTTTAAATCCTGCTTAACTTATGTTCCTAACACTCTTCAAGGTCACAGAAATCAATATTTGAAATGTCACCTACCTGCATAAAAAACCCCTAAGTATGTAAATTAAATATTTCATCCAAGATCAAAAACCCTGATACGGTGTTTGCTATTCTGGTCACACGGACCCTGACGTATGAAGTGAGATTTATCGGGATCTCATCTCGCCATTATCAAAGATTCAGGTTTGAGTACGCTACCCCTCCACAGATAATATAATGGGTCGGTCTGTTTGCCTTCATTATCTCTACTCATATTTCATCGAGCGTTCCTCTTAGATCGGAATGTAATTGTTGGTTTATGGCTAATAGAGACGGAATTATTCTTGCGGATTTCCGTTCAGAAATAGGACCCAATTCTTTTATTTTTAAATGTTTTTTTTATTATTTTATTCTAATATTTAACAAAATATAGTAACAAATCATTGGGCATCAAAAAATTCATCCACAGTTAGTTGTATTTACTTGGACAATAACACTTTGTATATAAAAAAAAAAATTAAAAATATAATTTATATGTAAATAATGAAATAAAAGAAATAATATCAAGAAAACATTCTATACGATAAAAGTACCTACCTGTTACTACCTAACTGGTTTTGTTATAAAAAGTAATATAACTTCTTTTGATACTAATTAGATGGAATTTACGATGTAGTACGTCAACCATTAAAGGTAAGTAAAGTACCTACTTGATCACATCATATAATTGGATACCTTTTTAAACTCAAACTCAATCTCAAAGCATTTATTTCAAATAAACCAATTACAGGCACTTTTGAATTGTCAAGGGGTCGGTCAGTCAGAAAGATGAAGCTAGTTGCCCATTCCAAAGCGTAGTAGGTACCTATGGAGAAGAACGGGCAAGAAACTGCACGGACGCTCTTTTAAATCAAAATATTGTTACAAAATATTGGTTACATCTTTCATGTTGAAGTTATACATATGATAACGAGGCAGAACGTTAGCAGCGTCCGTAATAAGAATATAAAAACAATTCAAAAATTAAAATAAGCCGTGGCAGTTAAGAGATGACCAGTCCCTACTGACGGCATGCCGCACATACCGCATGGATCAGCACCATTCAGCTCAGCATTCAGCTTTTAAAACTTTTAGGTATTAAATTCTAACCTGGAAATCCTACCATAAAATAGATTGCAAAAAGGTTTCAGATTTAACCCCGTTTTAACCCGTTCCAAACGAGTTACACGAAGTGTCGGGTACACTAGGCCTGTCAGATAGCCGTTTAGTTCGTCCATTAATAATAATCCCTAACAGTGTCAGCCCCAGGTCTTAAGAAGACTTCGAGCCTTAATCCGTTAATCTTAATCAACTCCTTGTTGACTTCGGACTTTGTTGAAATTATCTTACCATTTCATAAACATTTCAGCAATTAATTAAGTTGAATAAATAGAATTTTCATAAATTTTCCGAAGGTACTTCTGTCGAGTGTCACAGAATTGTTTCAGCGAATTCCGGCTGTCGTTCTTATCAAAATATTTGACAAATGATAGGCGGTAGTGACCGCTTTCTGAACGAGGTCGCGGGATCGGTCCCGTTGGCAAAACAATTTGTAAGGACTGGTTTATTTTGAGTGTTGGTATTTCAGCATTATGAATAGAGTTAGAAAGGGTTCTAGAGGCTGAGCATTTACTCAATACAAACCTTTCTAACAATATTGTTTCAGATAAAAATTTTGGTTTCAAGGAATCAATAAAATGGACATCAAAAATCCATAAATTAATGTCACTAGCCTGCGAGACACAGTAATTAGGTAGATGCCTAATTACTAAGGTGTTACAAAGATATGCAATTAGGCGCCTATATATATTATCATAGCCTTCGTAAAATATTAAATTATTTTAGTGAACTAACAATATTTAACTGAGTTTTAGGCCATGGACTTGATATTGTGTTCAGACAGAATACAACACCAAATATTATAAGTAAACTGTACCTAATCTTACAGTATTTTCTTTGTTCAAAGGATATTATGAAGCTCAGCTCAGCTTAAAGGGGCTCGTGGCTAAGTAATAACAGCCGCAAAGGGTCGATCCAACAGGTTAAGCTACGCTTGCCGGGGTTGGTCCGTGGATGGGTGACCATCTTTATATACCGAGATTCCACCGTGCCTCGGAAAGCACGTTGAGTCGTTGGTCCCAGAGCGTCAGAAGCCCGATAGTCTGACAACCAGTCTTACCAAGGAATATCGTGTTACCCAGTACCTAACTGGGTTGTGGAGGTCAGATAGGCAGTCGCTCCATGTAAAATACTGGTATTCAGCTGCATCCGGTTAGGTTAGGTTAGGTTAGATGTACCATGTAAGTATTCTGCACCGTTTGAGATGTAATGTAGGAATGATATGTCATAGCTAATACAAATCAGAAAATATTAATATTAAGGAGGGTCTCGTGGCTAATTACTAACAACCACACGGGTTGACCGATCAGGTTAAGCTACGCTTGCCGCGGTCTGTCCGTGGATAGGTGACCATCTTAACATATCACGATCCCACTATACCTCAGCCGTTGGTCAATCTGTCAGAAGCCCGAAAGTTGGACAATCAGTCTTATCAAAGGGTACCGTGTAACCCAGTTACTGGGTTGTAGAGGTCAGATAGGCAGTCGCTCCATGTAAAATACTGGTATTCAGCTGCATCCGGTTAGACTGGAAGCTGACCCCAACATAGTTGGGAAAAGGCTAGGCAGATGATGAAAGGATATTATAAAGTACGTTTATGTAATCGAAACCAATTGGGAACTATGAAATCAGAAACTTGAGCAAACCTCAAAATTAAATTGGCTCTTTAATTAATAATGTGCTTGTGTTGAGTTATCAATTTATCGAGGTTGATTGAGAAGTAATTATGTATTTGCTAATCCAATGTGCTTTGCACGCGTGGGTTCGAATCCCATCCTCGTCGCCAATGATACGTATGCGGATATTACAGAGGGGCAAAGCCCTAGGACTTATTAAGGAAAAATAAAATGACGGATAGCTTGTAGCACACTGACGTTATATTTTTCAGTCAAGATGACAGATTCTCTAAACCATAGAACAAACTTAAACTATATAACATGATTAAATTCGTAGATTCATCTTAGGTTAATTTGTTTTAGTCCATGGAGTTTCTTGCCCGTTCTTCTCCATAGGTACCTACAATGCTTTGGAATGGGCAACTAACTTCATATTTCTAATCAACCGACTTCTTGACTACTCAAAAGTGCCCGTAAACGGTTTAATTGAAATAAAATGCTGTGAGTTTTTAATTTAAAGAGAGAATTATTTCAAAGAAGTAGCCCACAGGTTGGGAACCAGGTCCTAGCTACCGTCGTCCAAAATTCCAGAGACAGAAACCGCTTAACAATATCGCCATGGGAGTAACGCTTCCTTTATCAATCCCTTCATTTGCGTAAGAATCTTTGAATACGGCACGGTTTCTTTACATACCTACCTAGTTCAATTAAATAATTAAACATAAACTTATTTAAAAAAGGCTTAAATCTTTACTATTGAATAAAGCATACTACAGCATTTCGGAATTTTACAGACAAAATGCTATGACTGTTTTTGACCGTAGTTGGTGGTGGTGGTGACTCAACATTGCACATGTAATTTTTTGTATCCTTTTAATTAGGTATTACATTACTTTTTCTCTCTTTTTCTTTACACTTTATTTAAATAATAAAAAAATATAAAATATACATGTCAAAAAGAAAAAATAAGTTTACTACGTCAAACTTATTTTTTCTTTTTGACATGTATATTTTTTTATAATTTATTTTGAGAAAGTCAATTATCGTTAGATTAATGTAATTTAATTATGTTATCAATTTTTAGTATCAATGACATCCATGAATAGTACGCCTTCTGGTATAACATAGCGCGCTTGTAATTTTTTTTATTTTTTATAACAACTATTTTATTGTACCTATGTTAACAAATGATTAAATGATTATGATTATGATCCGTACAACACTGACGACCCTGCCTACACTCGCTGAAAAACCGTAGTTTTTCACGGCAAGAAAAACGTGTGTGTGCAAAGAGCCTAACCGTAGGCTGCTATAAGGTTAGTTGTTTGACATTGATATACTTCACTACTATTTTCAAATATCGGCACAAGCGTATTGAAAAGACTTGCTGATTGTCTTGACAAAGTGACATTCTTTTTTTTTTTTTTTTTTTTTTTAAATGGCCTCTCGCAGTTTTGACCACTAAGGTCTTGGCTGCTTAACCGAACTTTTCCTGTGGTGGCCTTAAGCTTCTACACTTATAGCCTCCAGCCAGGAGCCTTTAACTATTCTAAATTAAAACTAAGCGAATGCTCGCTAAGGGCACCCCCTGTGGGGTACGAACCTCGGCTTAGGGCATCGCTGAGGGGAGGACAGCAAGAAGGGACAGGCTGGATCAAATTTATATTTTCATCATTATTTTTATGCGGGGTATTTAAAGCTACGTGCTCAGCTGCAACAACTGCTGGCACCTCGTTTTCGAGCAAGGGTCGGGGAGGAGTTTCATTGACTCGGGGACGCGGTCGCGATCGCAAAGGAACTCGGCGGCGAGGTCGGAATGACGGGAGGCGTCTGTTCTTGTATACTGTACTGGTGGCCCTATTCTGCTCCTGGAGGAGTGTAATGGGGTCATCTGGGTCGGAAAGAGTATGCCTCGGTCGGCGAATCTTACTGATACGGGAAGGGATGTAGTCGGCTGACTCGACAATCAGAGGATTGCGATGTTTGGGAGCGGAGTCAAAGTAACTCTTGGACATGCGTTTTAGGAATTGGCGGATCGTTGGGATCTTACAGTCGAGATGGAGGATCTCGTTTCTGACATAAAAGGGGGCTCCCGTCGCCTTACGAAGGAAACGGTTCTGTAGGGTCTGCATCCTATGGATGGAATGGGGTTTGGCGTGAGCAAAGACTGATCCCGCATAGGTCATGATGGGGTGAATGCACGCTGTGTAGGTTCGCAATTTGCACTTTAGTGACAATTTGCTGCGTGCATTGAGAATGAAATGAAGTCTACCGAGAGCGAAAGCGGCTCGCGAGCGAACCGACTTTATGTGCTCTGAAAAGGAAAGGTGATGGTCGAGTATAACACCGAGGTACTTGGCTCGCTTCTCCCAAGGGATCGGCTTGCCGAACAAGGTGATAGGTCGGGGGAGTGACATTCTATCAACGATTATTTATTTATTTAAAATCAGCCTATTATGTTCCCACTGCTGGGACACATGTCTCCTCTCGGTGAGAAGGAGTGGGCCGTAATCCACCACGCAGGCCCAGTGCGGGTTGGTGGATGTTACATGTCTTCAAATTTTCGGTTCAAGGACATGCTGGTTTCCTCACAATGTTTTCCTTTACCGTTTTGAGATCAGTGGTGGTGAAATAAATTACACAAAGTAAAGCCTTGGGTTTGAACGCATGACTATATTTTTATAATATACTAGCTGCCCGCCCCGGTTTCACACGGGTAGCACTTAGTACTTTTCTTAACTACCTACCCTACCTACCCTACCTACCCTACCTACCCTACCTACCCTACCTACCCTACCTATCCTATCTCTCAAGTTGGATCGAACTGCACATGGTGTGCAAATTTTATTATAATCGGTTAAGTGGTTTAGGAGTCCATTGAGGACAAACATTGTGACACGAGATTTATATATATTAAGATAAGTCGAGGCCGATACCAGTGGGCCACCACTGCTTCAGCTGCGATTACGATTGTGGAAACATCAAAAACACACTTTCTTTCAGAATCCGTAGAATTTTGAAGGAAATTAGTTCCTTGCTTCAAAGATTTGAAAAATTCGTCTGCTCGACAACGTAAATAACACAATTTACGTTTGTGAGTTGTCAAAATGAAAGGCATTGCAATTGTTAGTGTTTTTTTCGCAATTAACCCCGCTGGTCAGCATGATTGGCAGCAGTCTTGACTGCCCAGATTACTTCAGACACAAATAAATTATAAATGCAAAAGTGAGGTTGTTTGTTTGTCACGCTTTCACGCTAAAACGGCTGAACGGATTTCGATGAAATTAGGCACATTGGCAGACCATGATCTGGAGATGGACATAGGCTATTTTTCATCCTAGATCATAGACGAAGTCACGGGCAACAGTTAGTCATATATTATCCATTCGAGGAAGAATTTTACATGCACTCCAGTGTTAAATGAGTTTCCATTTATTTTACAAAATCCTTTTAACACATTCTGTAGCTGAATTTCAGCTTTGTAGGTCAGTTTTCCTTTTAAGCCGTGCCTTTGCTCGTGAAAACGACTCTCAGGGACAGATACAGGATGATTTTTAACCGGAGACCAAACGGCGTTTTTCTTTAATAGCTGACATTTTGTACTAACGATATTTACTAAAAAAGCAAAGTCAAAGTCAAAGTCAAATCATTTATTTCAAATAGGCCCATGTATGGCACTTTTGAACGTCGAAATTTACAAAATATTAAAAATGATTCTAGTCGCCCCTTCCAAAAGGTAGTTTTCGTATGGAGAAGAATGGGCAAGAAACTCCACCGTTACTCTTTTAAAATGTTTTACAATAGTTTGTATAGGTACGTACATTAGTTAAATAATTATATGTGAAGACGATGCACCTAGAATAAAATTACTATACCACAATAGGTAAAAAGAATTAAAAATGAAGCAACGACAGATAATTTAATATGTGATAGATACATGGTGCTCACATATTTACAAACATTGTAAAAGTAGACGATTTTCCTAAAATTTTGTAATTAATAAGTCAGTGTGTGAGAAAGTAATCACAGAATGTTAAATCAATGTCATAAAACACAAAATAATCAATTTTACAATTAAATTAGCAACCAGTTTGATTTTTCTTGATCCTAAATTGTCCTATGGAGCAGGACCAGCATGTTTCCAAGCACTCTTATCCTGGATATAATCCTCTAATTTGTAATATGCTTGTTTACAAAGTGCACTTTTGATATGAGTTTTAAATTTTCTTTCATTTAATTGCAATATGTCACAAGGTATTTTGTTGTAACATTTAACACAGTACCCCATAAAAGATGTATGTCCTTTAGATAATCTGTAAAATGGTTGATCTAGTTTATCTTTATTTCTAGTATTAAAATTATGTCTATCACTTATTTTATTAAAGAGATGTGGATTTTTCCTTACAAACATAATATTTTCATAGATGAATTGGCAAGGTACCGTCATAATATTAATCCTTTTAAAAAGTTCCCTGAGAGATTCGCGGCGACGTAGATTATAAATGGCTCTGACAGCTCTCTTTTGCAAAATAAAGATGGATTCAATGTCAGCAGCCCGACCCCACAGTAAAATGCCATACGACATAATGCTGTGAAAGTAGCTAAAATAGACCAAACGCGCGGTTTCCACATCTGTTAACTGTCTTATCTTTCTAACAGCATAAGCGGCCGAGCTTAACCGCCCCGCAAGAGATGTTATATGAGGTCCCCATTGTAATTTCTCGTCTAGCGTGATTCCTAGGAAAACTGTTTGATTAATAAATTCCAGTTTTTCTCCATTCAATATGATGTCACATTCGCTACTTTTAACATTAGGTAATTTAAATCTAATGCATTTGGTTTTTTTTTTATTAAGTACCAGATTATTTACCGTAAACCAATCTTGGACTTGCAGAATAGAGCTATTCACGTCGTCAAGATTTTGTGACCGTCGGTTTATTTTAAAGATTAATGATGTGTCATCTGCAAATAACACCATCTTCGGTTGATTTTGAAGTAATTGGGGTAAATCATTAATGTAAACTAAAAAGAGGAATGGACCCAATATCGAACCTTGAGGAACGCCCATTGCCATTTCAGACCCTAATGAGTTTACGCCGTTTACCTGAACTTTAACATTTCTATCTTTCAGGTATGATCTAAATAAATCAAGAGCTGTATTCCTACTCCCATAGTGCTCTAGTTTCAGCAGAAGTGTCTCATGGTCTACACAATCGAACGCCTTCGAGAGGTCGCAAAAGATTCCAATGGCATCTTGTGCTTCTTCCCAGGCATTAAAAATGTTCTTTATTAGGGTGACACCGGCGTCAGTAGTACAACGCCCTTTGGTGAAACCGTACTGTTGTTTATGAAAGATGGAATTTTTATTAAAGTGAAGTAACATTTGATTGAGCATCAACTTTTCAAACACCTTACTGAGAACTGGCAGAATTGACACAGGCCTATAATTGTTGGGTTCTTTACTATCACCGGATTTGAACAATGGAACTACTTTACTGTGTTTCATGAGATCCGGAAAGACTCCTTGGTCTACACTGGTGTTAAATATGTAAGCTAGATAGGGCGCAATGGTTTCGATAATAGATCTACAGACTTTTACAGACATTCCCCAGAGATCTTCTGTTGATTTAATTTTAAGATCTTTAAAAGCTTTTATAACAGCCTGGGGGTTTGTATGCTGAAACCTAAACTCTAAAGGGCATGCCTTCACATTTTGTCTAAGTAAAGCAGCAGAAAGCGCGGGTGAGGAATTTAAAGCTTCAGTAGTTTTAAGGGGAATATTAGCAAAAAAGTTTTCAAATTCTTGAGCTACTTCTATATCTGAGTTAATGGGGCCATGTGCAGTCTCTAAATTAAATTCAGTATTTCGCTGTTTTTTCCTACCTGTTTCATTATTTATTACTTGCCAGGTAGTTTTTATTTTATCATCAGCTGATTTTATTTTATTGCTAATATAAAGAGCTTTAGCTATTTTGCAAACACTTTTAAAAGTTTTTGAATATTTTGCAACATACTTATGAAAGCTTGTATTATTCATATGTTGTTTTAAGCCATAAAGTTCAAATAGTTTTTCCCTGCTTTTACGAATACCTGGAGTCGCCCAATCACTAAATAAGAACTTTGTGTAAATACTTTTAGTCTTTAGTGGAAAAGTGTCATTAAATTCCGTGTTTAATAGTGAAAAGAACTCGGCGTAGAACTCATTTGGGTCACCTATATTATTAAAACTCTGAACACATAATTTATTGGCCAAAGAATGATTTAATTTCTCTAAACTTTTACATGTAATTGGCCTAAACCTTATTTGAATTTTTTGTAAAGGTATGTAGGAGCAAAATGTTATTGTTTGTCCACTGTGATCTGATGGCAACTTATTTACAATTTGTTTGTGTAAGTAATCACAGTTACAAAAAATATTATCTATACAAGTGGCAGAAGAAGCTGTCACTCGGGTTGGTTCAATAAAAACATTTGACAAATCAAATGACCTAAAAAGACTTAATAATCTGACAGTATTTGAGTTATTTTCTAATAAGTTAATATTAAAATCACCACATATGATTATTGACTTACTACTAGTACTAAGTTTCTTTAATACATCTTCCATTACAGAATCAAACACGGATAGATTCTGGTAACTTGGAGGTCTGTATACGCATACTATAACATGCTTATCAAGCTCAACACAGGACAATTCAATGTTGTGTTCAACAGACAGTCCGATAATGTCTTTTCTTTCTTTCGATTTAATAGAATTTTTTATCAATATTAATGACCCGCCATGTATCATACGTTTTCGGCTGAAATGGCTAACTACACAATAATTTTCATAATTAATTGACATTACTTGATGATCTTTTAACCAATGCTCTGTTAAACAAATTACATCAAACTTGGTATTTTCTAAAAACAATTCTATTTCCAGTAATTTGGAAGAGCAACCTTGGATATTTTGATTGAATAATTTTAAAGTATGTTGCCCCCCCTTTGGTTTTTTATTATTATTTTTATGTAAAATATTGCCAGAAGATACCTTTTTATTATTCTCTAATAATAATTGGTTAATTGAAGGGGTAACTTCCGTTGTCTTACTGCCTAGTTTAAAGAATTATCCGGAGTGACCTCCACAACTACAACTAAAGAATCTAAAATGCCCGTATGAGTTCCAGCAGGAAGGGAATACCCTATCTGACTGGTAGTGGCCTCCAAGTATGTTGGTGGATCCTCCTTCATACATGGTAATACATAATTATTCACTATGTTGTTAGTATAACTAGACAACACAGATTCGTCACTAATACTACACTTAGTTATATTAGCTAAAAAAAAGCATAAACAACACATTATTACTTAACTTAATACATACACGGAAATAATGTAATAACTCACAAAAAACACTAGTACTTTTTTAAGTATTTTCAGAAATATTTTATTTGAAGTTTTTTACATTATTACATAAAGTTACCTATTTCAAGACCGATTCTAGTTAGGAGTAGGTAATAAATATTTTAACCAAAGTCAATAAATTACTGTACTACATTATTTGATTCCAGTAATTTAACTAAGGAGCTGCGTTCAAACTCGACAATTTAATTAATGACGTTGGTAAAAGCCTCGTTTAGGTACTTACCAAGTTTCCTTGCTATCAAATGAATTGAAAATTTGCAAAAACGTATTTGTAATTTTCAACACAAATTAGATTAAAACCGTGGTTAATTAATTAGAAATTTTTGTTTTTTTATACGGACAGTATGGCTTGTGTGTCTTTACAGGTTTATAGGTATATAATAATAATAAAAAAAAAAATGTTTTTTTTATCCTTTTTATTTTAAGAAATATTTAAAAATGTAAGAATAAGAATTGAAATGAATAAACGGAACAAAATAATTTTACTATCAGGCAATTAAGGTCCGGGCCATAAAAAGAATACGCAAAATAATCTTATACAATAATAAACTATGTAATACATAATTAATAACCTTATATATCTATGACTGTATACGTAATGTTGAGGGCGTCGTGTATCGCTGTGTGGTGTCGCGTAACCGTCCTCGGAAACGTCGATATGCATACACCTATCGGCCAAAAGTCCTCTTTCAGGCAGGTCTGTAGACGGTAACCTCTATAGGTATTCAGGAATTTTCTACTATTATGTAAAATACAGTTAATTAAATGGAATAAACTGCGTTTCGGTTGGGGAACAGGTTGAAGTAACTTAGGGAGCAATTGCTTAGTGTTTTTTTTTAGTTTTGATTAAAAAACTGTGTCTTTAATTATTGTAGGTATTTGGTTTTCATACGTTCTAATTAAAGCATTTTTATTTTATTTTGTATAAATACCTTGAGCACCTAATTAAGTTTTAGTCAGTTTTTAAAAAACATTCAGTTTAGAAATTTTAGCTTTTATTTTTAATTTGCAATCAAAATAATTATATTTTTGTACGAGGTCAATTAAATGCTTTTAATTTTTTAGGTACTATAAATAAATATTTGAATAAAAAATGCGGTATCACTGTTTTTTTTTCACCAGTACAATTTATAGAGGTAGGTACACAGTTAAAATTAAAATTGTAGATACCCACCTAACCAATATTGGCAGGTCAAAGCATTCTTGCTATGTACACATGCCACATATTTGAACAGGTGTGCAACGTAATTGTACACGGGAAGTTTCAATAAAAAAATAAACTAAAACGCTGGGGATTTTTTTCAGGTCCACTTTTTAAAATAAAACTTTCCAGGAATTTGTTATTAAATTGCAAAGCTATTTTATTTTCTACTGACAAAAATAGTATTCTGACGATTATTAAAACTTTTAAAACTATTTTTAAAAGTTTTAAAACTATATGGTAAATTCAAATAGGTAGTCAGAATACTATTTTTGTTCGTTTCGTATCTATATACGAAACTAAATTGATAGCTGTCAATTTCGATTTTATAAAATCCGTCAGACAAAACGTGATATTCCAATCAAATAAAAAACTGGCCAAGTGCGAGTCGGACTTACTCAATAAAAATCCCACACAATAGTCAGATAGACCAGTGCCGATGGCACGTTTTAGGTACGGCAACATAAAATAAATTTATGCAATTTTATTTCCCAAACCTATATATTGAAGCATAAATATCGTGCCCTAAAAATAAAATATTTCGATCAAACTTATTAATATTAACTTGATTGATAATAACCAAAATTTTAGTACAAACAAACATCAAAGTTGAGCTGATAAATTATTCATATCGACCGGTTATTATTAATAATTCCCGTTTACGTGTGGTCGAAGATCCAGATACGGCGTACTAAAAAGGTAGAAATAGCTTAAAGGTTTATAAATGATAATGTCATGTTCTCTTGGATGCGCTATGAACTAAACTTGAATTCAGAAAACTTGAAAAAGAAAAGAAGAATGGTTTACTAGTAAAAAAAAAAAAACATAAGCACTCCGGGAGTGCCGACAGAAGTGAAAACTTGAAAAAAAATCGACACCGCGGAAGTCAACGCGTTGATGTCTTTTACTCTACGCACAACGGTAATCAACGCGTTGATGTCTTTTTAATTGTCAAAAGCTGGTGTTGTTACAGTGTCGCGAGATCAATGTTTTAGTCCCATCTCAAAAATGATCAACGCGCCTAAAGAAGTTTTCACTTCAAAAATACTGTGACTGTGTGTTATCTTTTCACGCGACCAAGGCCTGGGTGCCTAGGATATTTTATTTTTTATTTTGCTCTATAGCTGTTTTTCAAGAATGTAATTATTTTTTAAACACATTAATTGAATCACTCTTTCTACGAATATATTGTTTCATATTGTCAGACAGTATTTTATTTTTATATTCTCCGTTCTAGAAAAAAATCTTATTATAACATACTCCGTTCTATTTCTCACGAAAATTTAAAATAAATGTGAATGTTGTTATAAATATTCAAAATTCATTCGTTTTGTTTTTCTATAATATTTATTTATCAAAACTGTGCACAAGTACTCGTAAAAAAAATACCGTACAAGCGGACTTAATGCCAGTTGCATTTTCTTCCAGTCAACCTTAGGGCGATGCAGGGACAAAATATGGCAGGTGCAACATATGGGATTGATAACACAAAAATAACTATAAAATACCTACTATAAATACACAGATATAAACATACATACGTAGAAAAAGAATAAACTTTGTCAGGAGAAATAACGATCAGTAGAGGAGATAACGAATCTAGCAAATTAGCGCTGGGATTGTTCTGCCAACTTTTTATGTGAGTATATGCTCATGTGCCTTCATTTTAAAATTTAACCGACTGGTTGCCATCCTGTGACTTCAATTCAGTCATATTATTTATAGCCTCTACTAGGCGATATTTAAATGTACCTTTGAGTGTGACTGAATGCCCTGAAACTCCTGGGTAGTCAACTTCGCTAACACTTTGCTGACTGGCTAATATTTCTACGTATGTTAGCTGTTTATTCAGACACGAGTGAAGAGAAAGAAAGATAGAGTTTTTCACAAAAAGAATGCCAGAAAAGAAAGCCATGTCAGAAAAGAAAAAGAATAAGGCAAGTCTGACATCAGGTACTCCCATATGCCCATAATATGCTCAAAATCAAAAAATCAAAATCAAAATATTTTATTTCACATAAACCTACATGGGCACTTATGAAACGTCAGAAGCTAGGTGCACGGTTCCAATTGGTCGTTTCCTATGGAGAAGAGCCGGCAAGAAACTCCACGGTTACTCTTTTAAAAATAATTGGCTTTTACAATACTGGAGTGCTGGAGCTGCTGGAGTGTCCAAAATGTCCACACACCTGCACTTCTGAGGATTTAAAAATACCACTGATGCCGCGATTGGCGTGGCTATCTACTGGGCTCAGATAATACATGTTTTACCATCGACTCAAAAAGAAGATCAGGTTAGTCACTAACCACATGAAAAAAAAAAGAAGACAAAAAGAACATATCATAAACCCTTTTCTACGCGTATTAATACCTACATCGAAAAACCAATGTTGATAAATGTAGATAAAGCTGTCGAAACAAACCGCAGTGAGCACCGCAACACTGCAGCTCATGAACATGCAGAAATAGCAAATTGATGAGTTTAATTACACATGTATGACTATTATGGACGGGAAATGGGATATTGCATACTGTACCTACAGTCAATCTACCACGGATACTGTTGCATTTTGCAAATATTTCACAACACAAAGGAATGACACATTACGCCTTTCTTTTACTTAGGGCTAGGTAGAAGTATAAAGTTTAGAGGTATGAGGAAAATGGTGTAAAGTTCACTCATCCTCTAGGTATAGAAAAGGGTGGATCCTCCAACCAGATGGGTGTTGTGTCTGGCGGGCAACTGCCCAATGGTTGAAGTCGGATAGTCTTATATAAATTTCGTTCGCGCGGTAAACTAATTGCGTGATGCAGGATTTATGTGACGTCAGGATTTTGTGTGACGTCAGGTATTTGATGCGTAGTTCGCATGTGGCAATGACCCTTGTCGGACACAAATCCAGACTCCGGCCTGTGACTGACAATTTCCATATAGAAAAACCCAATAATACACTGCCCGACCTGAGGATTCTGTCAACTTTGTCCATAATACTGCCACTGATAAACGTATATTCTGGGAAATATTGGTTATTAAATTGACACACTACGTCAATTTGCCGTATTATAGCCATTTCTCACTCTCAAAGAATGCCAGTTGTGAATTGAAAATACGGGCAATTTAAGTTGGTATAAACAATTAATTTCCCCGACTTTACCTAAGTTCATTTACATCATTCACGCACTGTTTGACAGAATGAAAATCTTCAGGGGAAAGATTTAGTACCAATAAAGTCTACCTGTATCAAACCTATCCCATCAAAATGCGACAAAATATTCTCACAACATTTCAAAAGGCAAAAGGGACAATCCACATGGAACGTATATTTTTATGCGGTCGCCGTGACATATCGCCTAAAAGCGGGACTACGGGACTCGCGTGTACTATCGCTGTGACGGCCGGTCACGTTAAGCAGACCGCTCGACGTGACGTGTTTATATCAAGAGGGGATTATCCTCTGCCAACTCGCATGGACTTAACTCAATCATCAGTAATTGGATGGAGAAAGTATACCGTTCATTGTTTATGTGAAAATATAAATCTTTAAACTAACAGTTTGCTCTCAAAATAGAAGAAAGAAAATTCATTAGATGAAGAGATCACAATATTCATGGCTAATGGATTGTGTCAGTTGGCGGTAGCTGAGAATCTTTTACTATTGCAGAGAAGTACAGAGATGCTATATCGCATCTTCAAGACTGTAGCAATAGCAACTTCACTACCTAATGTGTTTACATTGCTGAGTACGCATGCAAGAGGCAAAAGCCGGCAGAAGGCTTTCGTTGAGCGGTTGGGTCAAGGACTTCAAGCTTCAAGATGACGATTGTCTTGTTGCCACACCAAACGCTGAACGTAGAGAGCGCTCGATGTGGCAACACGCCGTGTGACAAGTCAATTGTCATCCTGAGGATGCCTCGTTGAGAGGCGAAACACGTGTCGATTTATTTCAGGATTTTTTATGGCTCTTCAGAAATAGCTAAGCGGAAGAGGTTATTAAATATATCCACGTCTATTGTATTTTATAATGGATTTCCGCAAGGTCACGCCTGAATCAATTAAATATCTTAATGCTCTTGGACACAGCTTATATTGTTAGTAGGTTCTCTTGTCTGGAATCCTGACCACTAGTTGTGTAGACGAAAGCAGTTGGTATTCTTGAACATGTCCATCTTAGTAGGTTCCTGACTCTAGAATCCTGAGCACCGGTTGTTTAGAACTTGCTGCTCAAGCAATAAAAAAAAAAAAATGTTATTATTTTGTATGTATGGTTGGTTTCAGAAGAAAACGACAAATAATTAAAATCAAATCAAAAATATTTATTTGCTAGAATATGGTACTTAAGGTGTTACAGTAAATTTGTTTCAGCTTATCCTGCCATAACATGGCGTGCAAATGTATTCCCAATCAGCGATGTCAATTAATCTAACTTAAATAGTCCTTAAAGGTATAATATATTTTAAATAGTAGTAGTTTGAAAAGTATTTTTTTATACATTATTAGGGCATTTATTATTATATGATAATGATGAATGATGTTTCAAAAGTTTACTGACTTGTAGCTAAGTATGTGGATATAATTTACTCCTAAGTCGAGATTCAAAGCCTTGTTTTGTCAAGTAAACACTCGTGTCTCTCGCCATCTGGACCTCTAAGCAGCTATACGTGACATGTTTATACCAAGTCGAGATAATCCGCTGCCAACTTGAACGGACTTAACGATGGTCGATCGCCCTAATTATGTCCGGGCCCAATGGTCGGGTAGGTATTTACTTTTTTAATTGCGAAAACGAAATAAATCGGATTAAAAGGGTCAATGTGGTTTTATCGCATGAATCATGTTTATAGGCGTGTGTGAGTTTTTGGTTGGATAAGAATGAACGTACCTAACTTACTAACTTTAACGAAGTAAATAAGCATCACCTTTGTACGTATTTTTCTGTTCCTTTTGTCTTATCTGTTTATATATGTGTGTACATAAATGGTTAAATAAATAAATAAAATGCTACTTATATGCCTTTTTAAGGTTCCGTACCCGAAGGGTACCAAACGGAACCCTATTACGAAACCTCCGCTGTGCGTCCGTTCGTTGAGGGCTGTATCTCATGAACCGTCATAGGTAGACAGTTGAAATTTTCACAGATCCTGTATTTCTTTTGCCGCTATAACAGCAAATAAAAAAGGTTAATAATTAAAAGGGGTCCCCATACAAGTAACGTGTTCTTTTTGGCATTTTAAGCTCTATCTTAATACGGTATGGAACCCTTCGTGTGCTAGTCCGACTCGCCCTTGTCCGGTTTTTTAATAAACAATTCTTTAACAAATTTTTAAATCAGCTCTATTTTATGATGAAAATTATATTTAAGAATATAATGAAATAAACGTTTATTGTCTTACAATGGTAGTAGATATGTACCCAAAACTTTAATACTGGAAGCAAATGATTAAAACGTTAGCATTATGTTTAGATTCAAACCTCTAGAGGTTTACTAAGTGCTGGTATTAAGCTAAAAATACACAAAAAACAAAAAGTTCGAGAATATTCGTATAAAATAAAATAAAATTAATGATTTTAAAAATACATCATATTGTAGGCTCAAAACCCAACCAAAAACTTGCAAATTTACTGCTAATACATTCACTTCTAATATAAAAGAAAAAAACATCATAAATATTAAAACCTCCAGAATCAGAATCAGAATCTTTATTTGTTAAACATAGGTATTTACTTATTGGTGTTACATACAACATATTTGAGCGCTGTTTTGCCGCGAAGGCATACAAATTTTAATTAAAATGTAATTAAAAAAACTAAAATTCTTAAAAACTAAATAAAACAAACAATAATAACAATGTCACTGGTCTTTATTTCTTTATTTGAGAAGAAGCTTTAAACGTGCAGTGACATAATTATCGGCCGAATTTATAATTAATTTTACACTTTAAATATGAAACACTCATTAAATTTTTAACTATAACATCGCAGTCAATTTCCTTTTCCCCAGTAATCCTGTATAAAAGCAAATTACATTATTAATGACGTAAACAATATTAAACATTGAATTTAAATTTAATGAATTGCCGATAGTTATCAAGAACACTCTGAAATTGTATTCTAGTAGCGTTGTTCTTTCAACGAGATAGAGAGTTAGGCAGAGGTCCACATAGTACACCCAAATTTTGCCAGTTATTTTTAAATCCTATGTAATAGGGGGCTAGCCTATTGCCATCATCGGGCACAAATTCCAGCCTCTGGGCTGCTATTGAGAAATTCCAGATGGAAAAACCAAATAACACTTTACTCGACCCGGGAATCGAAACCAGGAGCTCATCACTCAGTAGCAGCGCTTACGACCACTAGACCAACGAGACAGTGAAACCAATAACTCAAATCAAAAGTCGAAAAGAAGCCTTTTACTAACAAAACGAAAACCAATTTGAACTCTAGAATTAAACGGAGTTTGTGATGAAAACAATAAGGAAACCTTATCTTCTAATTAGTACCAAGTACCAATCAAGTTAATCAGAGGACGATAAAGTTTGATTGTGGATTCACCTGTGGGTATCGTAAAACTCTTTGGCAATAACGTTAAATAGGGAGCATTCTATCAAATCAAATCAGTTTATTACAAACAACTGTTGTACAGCGGTTGGAATAAGATTATTAGTTTCAAACATGCACCCTGTAAGGGCACTGCAAAACAAAATAAAATTTATAAATAAAATTAGTTCATTACATTACAAAACATGCTTCAAATCAATAGAATAGAATAATTATTGTTAATTGTTACTTTAGCTATCGAATTATATTATACCGCGGTTTCACCCACTTAAGTCTCGATCCTGTGAGAATATCGGGATAAAAAGTATCCTATGTGTTAATCCAGGCTATAAGCTATCTGTGTACCAAATTTTATCTAAATCCGTTCTGTAGTTTTTGCGTGAAGAAGAGACAAATATACACACACACACACTCACAAACATTCGCCTTTATAATATTAGTGTGATTATTTATTATGAGTAATAATGAATAAGAATGAATTAAATTAAAAGTAAAATTTAATAATACAAATAAATTTGATATTTAGGTACAAACAATCGTCAATGGTCAGCCATTTATGTCATTACTGTTTATTTATTTAATAAAAAAAATAAAATTAAATTAAACTTTTTTTTCAAAAACCTCTTGCAATGCATTTTTGGTTCAAATAAGTCAACAATTTTTTTTTAAATAAATTGTTTATTTTGTTTTCTGTAGAACAAGTAAAATAGTTTTGAAAATAGATGCAGATACATTATTGTTTGTTGTACGTTTTATTAACCACCATCATAAGATCATCAAGTTCGTCTGCTTCTGAAATATCATTTGAGCGTAATTTATTGCCAAGTTTTGCACACGGCTTGGTGAGCTCAGTAGGTATTTTAATTAGCCTACACCGCTGCTTATCCTTGTGGTTTCTTTGCTAGATAACACAAAAATAATCAAACGAAAATAAATAAAACAACAATAAAAAACAAGGACACAAAATCGGCACCAAAAATCACAACATATTGTTTTCAAAACACCATGATCTTTATAAAATAGACTTACTTAAAGATCAGGAACATCGAGTCACTGGGTCAATTTGATGGAAGGATGTCTTCAGCAACTTTCAATCCGTAAAATCATCCCCAATTCATATTCATACCAGCACATTTAAGAAAAAAATGGCCACCAAAAAACCTTTACATACCTACGTCAACCGCATTTCGCCTTGTTTCTATTTGAGAAGGGAACCAAATTGTTGAGAGTATAGGGTAGATGTGGGTCCCGCAAATCCTGTCATTCGCCCCTTGAAAGTTTGAGGACAGAATCGGAGAAAATAACGTGTCATGGCCAAGACTTAGAGACCGGACGATTTGGCTATTCAATTTGTTTTTATTAGAATTTCTGTATGTGGGGACTTTTGGTAGTAGGATTTTGTAATTTTACGTTGTAGGGGTCTGTAGATTATAATCCGAGATTGAAATGACTATGATAATAGGTATCGTTTAATATGAGTTTCTATCTGTCTAGTTTATTTTGGATTGTTTTAGTTATTTTATACTGGGTCAAATAAAATTAGCTAGCCAAACTCCGCAGACGTGATCATCAAATGAATTTCATCAATAATTATGACATTGATTTTACAATCTGTGATTATTTTAACTCACACACTGACATAATAGTATAACTTGTTAAAAGTTTAGGAATATCGTATACTTCTACAATGTTTGTAGATATGTGAGCACCATGTCTCTCACATAATTGGTTTATCTCTCATTGCTTAAGTTTTAATTATTTTTACCTATTGTGGTATAGCAATTTTATTCTAGGTTTTTTTTGTAAATTTAGTTGTTCAAAAGTGCCTTTTATGTGCCTAACTGAAATAAATTGTTTGACTTTGCCTTTTTTTATGTTTTGTCATGTTTAGATATCGATTCCCATTACGACTGCGGGGTTTCGCTAGGTAATTCAATTTGACCCTGTATTAGTGGCAAACTTTTATGACATGAAAAATTATGAATCGCTACTGTACAGTCAGGAAAAGTAATTGTTTAATAGATTGACACACTACACCAATTTAGCTAGTTATAGCCATTTTATACAACTCTCTGCCAGCGTCTCTGCTACATAACCCATCTGACTTCAAAGCAAGAGTTAACAGGCATCTTCTTGGCACACTAATTCCATCATTGGCTTCATCCATCGCTTTCCATCAGTCAAAATCGGGGTCAAGGGTCTGTCTGTAAAAAAAAAAAAACTGTCAAAGAATGTTTGTTGTAATTTGAAAATACGGACTATTTTAGTTGGTAACTTGTTTAAGACAGGGAAATTTAATGTGCGGGAAAAACAAAAATTTTAGGAACCTAGTTCCGATAGATATCGCGTCGGAACGTATTTATCGTAAGTATTCATCAAAGTCTGCCGCAATGTATTATCCATTGAAACCAGAGTGTGACTAAGAATCGGATTTTATCGGGAAACGTGAGAAAATTCATGCTTTCAATAAATTTTTGTATAATAATTCGATAGTCTAATTTTTTTATGCTGTATTGACGGCGTCATGAAAATATTGCTGTGCGGCTTTTTCACTATCCTGCGTAGTGGTGACTAGTTTTCAGTAAGAATAATGTCGTTTTATGCTGCTAATACAGCACTATCTTCCCTAACTAAGTAGATGGTATAGTGGACTGTAAAAATTCAAAGTCATGACATGTGTCATCCACCAACTGGGCCACCACTGGGCTCCTGTGGTGGATTACGGCTCAGTCCCTCCCAGAGAGAGAAGACCTGTGTCCCAGCTGTGGGAACATCAAAGGCTGATTTTGTTTGCTTGCTTTCTTGTATGGTTTCATTCTTACAGAATCGTGGTGGGACGGATGGGTATGGCAGCAATAGCTTCTGATACTGACTGCTTATAGGGCTAAATCGTTGACTTGCAGTTGTGAAACAAAGTGACACGTCATAATATCCCACGGTGTAATATCTTGTTTGGGTTCGTTGGATGTGTCTTGACTAGAGGACCATTCTTGTCATATTCTCGAGTGTTTTTGACTCGACAACTTCTTTTTAAATAAGTGTAAGAAAAAAAAGTAAGTGCAAGGTCACCTTTGCTGCGATTGTTTGCCCCTTATCGCACTGATAACGGCGACACTATATAAGGCTCAGTCTGCACTCAGCGCTCGGTGTGGCAACACGCCGTGTTCGAGTTCGCAACAAGTCCATCGTCATCCTGAGGATGCCTCGTTGAGAGGTGAAACACGTGTCGATTTCATTCAGGAGTTTTTATGGCTCTTTAGAAATAGCTAAGCGGAACAAGTTACTAAATATATCCACGTCTATTGTATTTTTGAACACTAAGTGAGTCAAAAAAAAATCGAAAGTTGATGTTGGTTGTATAGGTACCTACATGTGTTTAAAGATTCGAATAAAACAGTTTAGAATCTGTCACTGTAAAACTGTTTCGTCAAGGAGAAAAAAGTCGTTTTGTATTATTTGTGATGTTAATAAATGTGTTCCATCCATATAGCCTCTTGATTTCAACAAAAGTGACTGCTTTAGATTTTGACATTGACAGAAGACAAGTGCAATCATGTTTAAAGTTGCAGGGAAACAAAGAGTGGAGGGAATAAATAAATAAAGTGCAAAATATTTTTAATTTCTTCTTTAATCTATAAATTCCAAACTGCGTATTTTGAATTCCTCAAGAACACACCATATTAATATATATTGACCCAAGTTAGTGACACTTGGTAACGCATCTTTTGGACATGTCTCACCACACTTTCCACCTCATAGTGTTTGTCCTTAATCCACCAATCCATGCCAAATCAAATCAAATGTTTGCCATGTCAGAAATACATTGTTTTGTACAGGTGAGATCTTATAACCTAAAGTGTCATTGTATTCTGCCTGCAGGCAAGTGAATGCCTGCAATTTTTTTATTAAGTTTACATTCATTCTTATTTTATTACTATTATTTATTCACAATTTAATTAATATTCTTATAATTAGGTAGGTACTAATTTTCAATTTTATGTTCCATATAATCCTTAAAACTATGAAGCCATTCTGTTAATTTTGTCTTGAACATACTACCCTGTAATAATTTGAAATCGTTTGGTTAGTTATTATAAATTAAAACACACATATTAAACACTTAAATCTTTATGATAGGATGGCTGGTACAGTAAGTTATGAAACTTAGCCCTTTTTTACCTAGTTAGGACCTCACCACGTTGTTTAAAGTAGTGCATGTGTTTTTTGTGAAAATGCAGATATCTTTTATATACATGCAAGGTATTGGAAGATTGTTTACATTTTTGAAATAAAGGTTTACAACTATTTAGGAACCAAGCCTTGTTGATCTTAGAGTCTTTAAATTTCAAAAACGATGCAACCCGGGTTGGGTTGCATCGTTTTTGAAATTTAAAGACTCTATCGGTATCGGTCGAGTTGCAAAGAAATATACCTATTTGCCTTTCTCTGATCGGGTGTTCTATAAATGTTAACAACTATCACGCCCAGACCAGTAATTTCCACGCCGAAGCACTCAAAATAAAATTTTGTTGCTACATTTGATGGAATATTTAATGTTTTGGTGTTAAACACTTAATTTGTTAATATACACGTACCTCCGCTACATGTATCTCGTCTAAATGCAGCAGTTAATTTAAAATTATTAAGTTTGACGTTAACTTCCGTACCCTGTTTAACAAAAGTTTCACCAAAACATAGTATATCAACCGCTTTGTTTATTTCTACAAATTCTGATAAAGTTAGTTCTAATTCATCATGTTTGTTACAAACGCTGGTTATAATTTGATGCAAGATTCTCAGTTTATTAATTTGTCGGCAATCCTGTTTTGAATTCTCATAATTTATTGCAGTTTTAGTAGCTAGGAACGAAAAAAAATTGTTGTTCTTATTATTACTATCTATTCTATTATTTCTATTCTTATTAAATTAAAATTAAATTAATTTCATTTAATTAATATGTTCATAAATTGTTAGTTACAAAGGTCTTAAAACTATGTTAGTGATCATTTATAATTAAGATCAAAATACAAATAATAAAATCAACCATGTCAAAAAAAAATATCATCTCGTCACGTGAAGCTGAATGAACCTACCCAGCACTGCAGACTCTGGCCTCTCAGAGATCATCCTTAGGATTCCGTTGGCGCTCCCATTTTTTTTTTTTTTTTGGGTTTGAAATTATCAAATAACTTCTCCCGCTCTGGGTGGAGCGGGAGGGCGTGTCAGACTCTTACTGACTAAAACCCACCCGTGTTCCTTCGGTTGCCATGTTGCCGGGGGGCCACGATATCCCTATCGGCCCATATTCGCAGCCCCGGCAGGCATTGGCCCTAGCGGACTCCGTCAATTCTGCTGACATCTCTTTGAGGCGCGCGTGGAACACAACGCGCCGTCGACCCGGGCTTGGTCCTTATCGGACGGCGAGCTACCCATTGCTCACCGTCCGCAAGCCCGCGCCTACGGTGGCCGGAAATCTGCCTGTGATTCCCGACGCCCAGGGCGTCTCCTCCTGCGGCGGTTAGGGGCTTGAGGGCGCGAAATTTGCCTCTCCCTCACGCGCTCCGTCTCCTCCTTCGCGAGCATTACTGCTTCCCAGAAAGAGGTGACGGCCTCCCATTTTCTCTCGCTCCGTAGCATGGCCCGAATCAGGGCCGGACGCGAGAGATCACCGCCGCCGATCGCTTCCACGAGGACACGGCGATGCCCTGCCCAAGCCGGGCAGACTTCCACCGTATGCTCCACCGTGTCCTCCGGGCGATCCACACAGTAACGACACCCGGGCGTTTCCTCCCGCCCGTTGGCGCTCCCCTGAATCGGCACATCAGAGAAGTTGTTTTCTTACGCATAATGGCGTAAAAGTCATCGACTCTTGCGTCAGCAAACATGCCCGACGCGCTGCAGATTAGAGAGAGCCCCACCAGAATCCTAAAGGCGTTATTGTATTGTATTCGAAGATAATAATTAAGAGTGAGTTTCGTTGTCTGAATTTTAGATTTATAAAACAATTTTCATAATCCTTTTAAAGCCAATTTCTATGTTAAGTTTGTAGGTAATTAAGTCTAAATCTGAGAGCTTCTTAGTATAATTAACATCCAACTCATTAACTTCAACAAATTTGCTATTTTTAAAGTTTTTGAAAACATTTTAAGTTCATTGTTCAGTTTGATAGTATTTAGGTACCTATTTTCTAAAACATTCAGTACCAAAACTGAACAATAGCACAGACTATACAATGTGCTTCACAGATTAGTTAACATCATGTACCTAGGGATTTTATCATATTTTCCAACTGAAAGTATTTCAACATCGTTGTTAGATAGGGTACGTAATAGATTCTCTGGATTACGTAGGATCTGGCACGATGAAGCATATGGTTGAACTCTTCCTTCGATGTTGTAGTTGTCATTCCATTTTCCAACCTTAGCGTGGATTAATCGAGCGGCTAAACCTCTTACTTTTTCGTCTCCTATTATATAAATATTTCTTTCTCTTTTGAGTTTTGATTGGTTTGAATATTCTAAGTGTCCAGGTCGTTGTTTAATACGTGAGTTCATTGATTTTACGGTGTTGTCATAATTAATTTCATGTGTATTTCCTTGCTGATGTAGACATTTAGTTTCAATGGATTTCCTATCCTTCTGAGATATTCTCGTAGGCGTTGATTTACAGATATCTTTCAGCTGATTAATATGAGTGCCATATACTGTTAATTGTTTTTTAAGAGTACAATTCTCTACAGTCAATTAGTTATTTAATTTTCAGCAATTTCTAATTTCTCTGCTAGTACAGAAACTTTCTTTTCCAATTTTTCTATTAAATCAAAGTTGTCGGATATAATATTTGGGCAGCTTCTATATAGAAGCTGCCCAAAGTTGCTCCGCAACTATATAGTTGCGGATCTTTTTTCAAAGTATGGGACAAAACTTCTATATCTTCATCTAGTGGCAAAGATTCGAAAGAGTTTTCGGTAGATATATTTGCCTCGAATTCTTCATATTTTTTTGCATGCTTTGCATGTCCAGTATTTGCGAGGACGATTTGATTTAGATGAGTTTTGATTTTTCCTAAGTGTGTAATATTAGAAATAGGTAAATTATTGTTATTTTGAGTCTGTTTTGTTTTTAATACACATTTTGCATCTCCATTTCTTTTTTGCTTCGATGTCTTTTAAGCAATAAGTTGATTCTGAATAGCCCACACTATCAAATTCCCATCTTTTTTTGCATACTGAACATAGAACAGTGCTTTTTATGTTAACATATTTTTTACAAATGTTACAAGTGACTTGTGTTGACAAGCTTATCTTGCGGTTGCTGCTTACTGTTTTTTTGTAAACGGGATGACTTTTTTCAAATTATTTAAATTCTCATAAAGAACAGTATGTTTTGCTTGGTCTCGAACTCGCGACACAAGCAACGACGTTCAACCTGTATCGAAACCACTAGGCCAATTCAACTATGCAATAGTAGAGCTAAAATTGGTTAACTCAATGTACGTGTAGCCAACGCTCGACGTGCCGCCGTTTTTATCAGTTTTGAATTTATTTACTGCAACCCTCACAAAGTATTAAATAACGTTATTAAGTTCACTTTTATTTACGTTCACTTTTATAAATTTATCATTATTAATTTATTATTATAACTGTTATTACACTTTGTTTGCACTGAATACTAGTTTTTGCGAGGTAAAATATTGTTTACATTTGAAGACCTTTCACTGTAGAAACGTTTACGTGTACTGTTTGGTAATTTATGTTTTATCGTTTAGCTACACTTTTCTTGTAAACAACTCGGAGATAACATTAGTACTTGTTTATTGGGATATTTTATTAACACTTTTCGGTAATTTGTGACTTAAAATGTGAGTTTTATATTTTTAAACAATTATCACACACGGAACTGATGTTGACGTCGTGACGTCGTACGTCGTTTTTTTTGACATGCACATGTCAGTGGCGTAAAAAGTATCTGTGCGACCAATACCTGCATTGCCATGCACAACAATTGGGCCCACAGGCTTCTCTTGGAACTCCGATTTGACTATCTTCTCGTTGTTTCACCGTAAATCAGCCATTCAGTATAATGGTAGAGGCTAGTCTTGCGACTTTTCTCCCTAACAAGAGTCTGTTGGAGTTCCAGGAGATGTTTCACAGAGTGACCCTTTTACTATTACTTTTAGTGTCTCTACGACGTATTTTTTCGTTATATGGAAACTATCCGTATTGGTAGCCCAATAAGGATAACATTTCTGCATATTTTTTTCGAAGATCTTCGTCAACACCACGATAATTTCGCTGTCATTCTGCCAGACAATGTCCCAAAAGTCATCTGTCGCCGTGTACAATGGTTCTTGTATAGCAATAAATTTCTTTGGACTTACTGTAGTCTGATTCAGTGGTGTTTGATGTTGATAATTTCACACGAGAATAATCCCAGCATGGGATATGCTTGTACCTGTTCTTGGTTGCATTTTCCCAGTTAATGACGACATTGTATAGTGGCCAAACGATTGATGCTGCCTTGTCGTCAATCCTGAACAGTTTACGGTCAGATAATGTGTGTATCTCTTCATAATTTTGACCCTTGATTTTCTGGATGAAGTCACTGTTATTATGCAAATCCTCCATGTTCGATGGGGCAGAACTACGAACAATTACACTATCACAATCTATTTTGCGGAGCTAACCAGTTGAACTATGACCGATCGGATGAAAGTCACACGACCAACTAGAACACAATAAAAATGGGTTTTACCCGTTTACGTCGTTCGGCTTAAAATAACTTTTTCAGTTGTTTTTGCGGTTTATTTTGTGGGCAATATAGACGTATGACTATTTAATGAAAATGAACTCATACGACTAACTGGAACACGATATGGATGCTTTGACCTCTTTACGTTTGGCTTAAAATACTTATAATCTATACATAATTATAACTGGCGAAATGTGAGTGTACCTGCTGCAGGTACATCTCTGCCCAACCCTTTGGACAAACAAGGCGTTATGTTATGTTATAATTATAATAAAATCAAAACAAGGTTTAATTTCAAATTAGTAAGAAATCAATCGGTTATTAATTAAGATTCAATAGATAGCATCTTTCAAGGTATTTTTCACTGGCTTTTAATTAATTTAAATACTGGTAGGTATCTATGACTTAACATTTAAATAATTAAAGATAGTTTTGCATATCGTAAAAATTCATAGAATTAAACTAAGCTATAATCAGCTCTACAGGCCTCCAAGCGTTCTAGTACTAACTATTCATAGTAGTTCAAACATTATAAATATAATATCGAAACAAAAAAAATACTGTAGTTATTTTTATACATAACTAGCAGTTGCCCGCGATTTCGACTGCGATCCAGGATAAAAAGTAGCCTATATCCTTTTCTAGGTCATGGTCTACCCATGTGCCAAATTGTATCCTAATCAGTTCAGCCGTTTTAGCGTGAAAGCGTAATAAACAAACAAATAAACTCACTTTCGCATTTTTGTATCTATACTTCTACGAGTATACTAATATTATAAAGAGGAAATATTTGTATTTTTGTATGTAACGAATAAACTTAAAAACTACTGGACCGATTTGAAAAATTCTTTCAGCAATGATTAGCTACATTATCAGCGAGTAACATAGGCTATATTTTATCCCCGTACTCTCACGGAAACAGGAACTACGCGGGTGAAACCGCGTGACGTCCGCTAGTTATAATAATATAAGTTAGGATTAATTTGGAGGTCAATGTCCTTGTAGGATTTTTTTAATTAGAATGTAAATAAGGTCTGTAGTGTACACGCTTGCATTTATGGGTATTTTCCCTTTGTTAAGGTATTTGTTTGCATAATACTCGTATAATAAGAACCATCCTTGCTCTAAAATAACAAATTTAATTTCGAATATAATTAATTACCTCAAAATAGATACTAATCCCCAAATGAATCTTAAAGTCATTACCCCAATATCATAATCTAAAACTGTTCAATAAAACTACATTTTTACAATATTTCAGGGATAAGGAAAATAATATGAAACACCAAGATATTTTGTCAGTCATTTATATTTCTTTGCCAACATGAAATTCAATATTTTACACCATACCATCACATCTCCTATTCCCCATATAATATTACTATTTAATCAGTATTCTAATATTTATCATAAAACTAATAGGTTACCTTAATTTACAGTAGATCTCCAACCAATACTATGCCACTCTATCGTTTTACCGACACGGCCACTAAACACGTCTTACCGTCACGAGCGCCTGACCCAGAAGAAGGTTTCCGCGCTACTTTTGATACATCGAATCTTTGGGTGTTGCCAGTACAATATCCAACAATTACGTATTAATATATTGAAACCTAACACTCGTTTATCCAATGATTAATGACGGCGTTTGGACGGTCAGGGAAATTGTGTACTTATAAAATTGACACTCTACGTCAAATTTGTCGTGTTTTATCCATTTCATACAACTGTCAAAGAATGACAGTTGTTATTTGCTTATACCACAGATGAATACAGATGGTTCACTTCGCAGTTTAGGTATGAAGCTACAAGTACGCGGCGGGCCCGTCTTGTCGGGCCAATTCAGTGAGTGTAACGTAGTCAGAAGATCTAAAAGTTACGCGATAGAAAGAGAGGCAACTTCTAGACGAATATAACAGTAGGTGATTAGCGCTGCGACTTTTTTTTTTGGTGGGAAATTATCAAGTGACTTCTCCCGCTCTGGACGGAACGGGAGAGAGTGTCAGACTCCTACTGACTAAAACCCACCCGTGTTCCTTCAGTTGCTTGTATGTTGCCAGGGGCCACGGTATCACTTTCGAACTTTTCCGCGACCCCGACAGGCATCGGCTCTAGCAGACCCCGTCAGTTCTGCTGGCATCTCTTTGAGGCGCGCGTGGGCGCTGTGCAACCTGAATTGCACTTTATTGTGTCGTAGCAAGAGTCGCTTTTTATTTAAATGATTTTGCGGAGTGTCCCATCTAAATTAATCTGTGCTTATACGGAAAATGATTTAAGTTGGTAGTAAATTTCACAAAAAATTACCTAATTTCCGTGACTTTACATATATCCATGCATGATTTTGTCACACACTTTTCGTTAAAAACTTTGGAGCTTGTAAACAGCTTCTATAACAATGTGAAACAAACTCAAAGCATTTGTTTCAATTAAAACATTTACAGGCACTTTCCCATTCCAAAACGTAGATATCTATGAAGAAAAACGGGCAAGAAACTCCAAGGATATAAAAAAATAAAATAAAGAAACAATTCAAAATATAATATTAAAAATAAGCCCTGGCAGTTAAGAGATGACCAGTCTCAACCGACGGCGCCCGTTCACGAACATGACGCGTGGATCGGCACCATCCAGCTCAACCATTTTGTAAGGAACCGAATGATCCAACACACGCACCAGCATCAGTGTGATATTTAAGTGAGCATGACATAATAACATGAAACATGAACACAATAGATTTCACGTTCCTCTCAGTAGATATTATCTGCACACACGAGTTCAACATTGATACTTGTCAGGCTTACACGTGTTTCCCTTGGGGGTATATTTATTTTCATTCCATACCATACTTCAACAATAAATTGAGAATATGTCCTTCCTCCTACCTTATACAACATGTAAAAAAAAGATAGTTAATTGATTCAGGCTTGACCTTGCGGAAATAGCTAAGCGGAACAGGTTACTAAATATATCCACGTCTATTTTAATTTATGTAAAAAAAAGCTGTGGCACTCCGGGAGTGCCGACAGAAGTGAAAACTTAAACAAGATCGCCTTGGTGGAAGAAAAATACTTGCATAGAACATTGATCCGTAATGTAATATAAACAAAGAGCACAATCGCGTTTACAATAGTGAAGTATCATCACAGTATCGCGAAATCAATAGTTTAGTCCCATCTCAAAAATGCCCAACGCGCCTAAAGAAGATTTCACTTCAAAAACCCTATCTGATTCGTGAGAGTGTTGTTAGGTATCGTACTAAGACGTATTTATATAGTAATTTTCAAGAAAACAGAAAAAGAAATTGGTCACATTTTTTTTCAATGGGGAATTTTACCATTTTAAATTGGGCGTGGGCGGTCGTCGTTGAGCGGGTGTCTACAAGTCATAATGTATGACCCCTGTTAAAAATTTGCAAATTTTTAAGCTATTGCATAGCTTTTATCGCGGGCTTTGAGCGCGGCGACCGAATCAAGAAATTCCGTAACGTAACGAAAATAAAACCTAACACCCCCCACTCCGCCTACTATGTAATGACGGTTCCCATGACAACGTGATGTCGACGTGATGTTGTCATGGGAACTTTTTGTTTTATGTCATCACGTCATCATCCCAAGTGTAGCGTTGACAAATAGGAAGTATGGAGGTTACAAATGCTATGCTATAGCTTTACCGCGGCAGTCCCCGAGTGCCACACGTTTTTTTATCGATTTGGGGTATTTTAAGTACTAAATATGTAATTTTTAAATAGCAATTTTTTTTATTTTCAATAATAATAAGATTTTTTATTAATTTTAGGTAATGTTATTGCAGTACATGTGTGCCCCTTTTGGATCGAACAGGGTGTTTTTCACATATTATAAGTAATAAAGGAAGTTTGAATGATATGTCTGCTGCTCCTTCATTATTTTTATGGTTGAATAGAATTGAATCAAGTTACGCACATTTCATTCATCAAGCTCAAGGCACGCACCTCTGACTTTTCGGAGTCATGTGCGTATTGTATAGTTATCACTTGCTGCAAAAACGGTGAAGAAAAACATCGTCAGGAAACGCGCATGCCTGAGAGATATTTCAAGTCAGAGGCCCATGGGCGGCTTTAAAACTCTGACACCAGTTAGTCCCTAACCACACGAAAAGAAGAAGAAGTTATCACTAATTATTCAGGTACTAGGTAGAGCACAGACAGTAGAATTAGGAAATGTCAAACTTTTTTGGATTGAATACGACGCTTTTGGCTACTTTTATATTGTGTGCATTTTATGTCTAGTTTTTAAAATGTGCGTTTTGTTTGTGCAGAATAAACAAGCTTTCTTTTCTTTCTTCTTTAGGAGAAACTCAAACTCAAACTCAAAGCATTTATTTCAAATAAACCAATTACAGGTACTTTTGAATTGTCAAGGGGTCGGTCAGTCAGAAAGATGAAGCTAGTTGCCCATTCCAAAGCGTAGTAGGTACCTATGGAGAAGAATGGGCAAGAAACTCCACGGACACTCTTTTAAATAAATAAATTGTTACAAAATATTGGTTACATTATGCATGTTGAAATTATACATGTGAGAACAATGTAGAAAGACGTGCACGTTAAAAGCGTCCGTAACAAAAAACAAAAATAAAAACAATTCAAAAATTAAAATAAACCGTGGCAGTTAAGAGATGACCAGTCCCTACTAACGGCGTCCGTTCACGAACATGACGCATGGATCAGCACCATTTAGCTCAACCATTTTGAAGGGAACTTAATGATCCAACACACACGCCACCATCAGCGAGACATTTGAGTGAGCATGACACTCTCAGCCGCCAGGGCACATTCAAGTCAATGAAAGACGTACCCAGGTAATGGTAGCTTTATGGAATGTACGTGGTCACAATGCCCACACATGTGATATGCAATTATACAATACAAAGAGATTGAATTTATACAAAGAAAGATAGTTTTTACAATCTTCATCAGCTGCAACAATACTTTCGAATGCTCATTAATTAATTTATGTGCCCTTGTGGAGCTGGACCAGCGCTAAGCCAAGCATTTTTATCAGCGATGTAATCCCCCAACTTATAATATGCTTGGCAGCATAGTGTGCGTTTTATACAAGATTTAACTAGAACTACTACGAGACTATAACTTGCCTATAAATAGCTCGCAACAACTTTCTTTAAATGTGAGTGTGCTGAGTTGTCACAACCTTTACAGCACTGTAATAAGTATGTCATAAGCTTTTACGTACTGTTGTGAAAAGAAAAAAGAACTGTATGCCCTTATTTTCTTCGACTCATGTTCGTAGTTCATGTAGTAGTTTTTCATTTTTTTTACGATTTTTTTATCATTTTCAACCAAATCTTGTGGCTGTCAAAGTAACAAACACATATGTCAAAAAAATACTTCTATTCATTTTTAAAGCCCTGTAAGCTTGCGTGACTAAGAAAAACCGAACAAAGCCTAATTTGTTGAAATCGTTCGAGTTATTCAGGTTTTAAAAAGCAATTTACAAGCCAGGCGCAAAAAATAGCCCGTTAACGTCGCAAGTTGTTTAGATTTCTTAGAAATTGCTCGCTTGAAGAGTTTTTTTCCTGTAAATATTTAAGCATTATTAGGTTTGTATACCTTTTGATACGATTTGAACTATCTTTTGGTAAGTTTTTACTCTTAATTAAATAGGATTTTTATTATCTTTAGAGATTATTTTTATAAGAATTTACTGAATAGTCTGAAACTTTATTGCCTGCCCTTCAGTAAGCGTAGTCACTTTTATATTCTATATATATAGTTACTGACAAAATACTTGAGTTATTATGATTTTATTGGCAACCAATACAATTTATTTCAATGATTTCGGTGAATTAATCAGTTTCAGCATTTGTTTAAGCTAAGCTGCGATTATTGAAATTAATTTATGAATTGAATTAATAAAGTAGTGGTTGAGGCTGAAAAACAATGATAATTAAGTATTTGGACGTCCAAACTCCACAGTTTTAAGCTATTGCATAGCTTTTATCGCGGGCTTTGAGCGCGGCGACCGAATCAAGAAATTCCGTAACGTAACGAAAATAAAACCTAACACCCCCACTCCTCCTACCATGTAATGACGGTTCCCATGACAACGTGATGTTGTCATGGGAACCGTCATTACGTATTTTTTTTAATTAACGTAATTTTTGTTTTATGTCATCACGTCATCATCCCAAGTGTAGCGTTGACAAATAGGAAGTATGGAGGTTACAAATGCTATGCAATAGCTTTACCGCGGCAGTCCCCGAGTGCCACACGTTTTTTTTAAAATTATAAGGCCCGTTCACATGGCGATGATCAGAACGATATTTTGTTACTGTATAATTTGGGATTATCGCTCAGTTTCTTGGCAGTTTCATACTGCATTTTGTTTTTAACCGTGTATGAACATTGGCATATTGACGTTTGCATCAGTATATTGCACTCGTGGGAAGCAGAGGCGGGTCGCTAGTACCAAATAATGGCTGATTGGGAATAGTTCTGGAATGATGACCGCATACTGGAAGCAGTATCGTTGGAGGCCTGCCACAAGGTGGAGCGATGACCTGATAAAGTCCGCAGGAATCTGTCGGATGCGAGAAGCACAGAACCGGTCGAAATGGCGATGCTTGGTGGAGGCCTTTGTCCAGCGATGGACGTCTTTCGGCTGAAATGATGATGATGATGAATTGATGTATAGCAGTGATTGATGTATGTCAGTGATTTGTACAATTATACCCTTTCAAAATCATTAGATCATTCAAATCATTGTGACACGGTGCGTAAATGTGTTTTCCATTTCATCTTGAAGTACCTACTCGATATTATGTAACATTGCTCCCGGCACGTGTCTACATATCGCCGGTTTCCGGACATGAAATACGTTGGATTGTGTTGTACTTAGGACTTCGTTTTCTTTTCCATCGCGTCGAAACTGCAAGCATAATGGTTTTCGATTTTCGCAAATAACTTTATGCTGCATTCTATCAAAGAACTTATACCTAATTATTATTTCATGCACTTATTGCAAAAACATGCAATAATATATATTTTTGAATTATCATCATCATCATTTCGGCCGAAAGACGTCCACTGCTGGACATAGCCCCCAAGCACCGCCACTTCGACCGGTTCTGTGCTTCTCGCATCCAGCGGATTCCTGCGGCCTTCACAAGGTCATCGGTCCACCTTGTGGGAGGCCTTCCAACACTACGTCTTCCGATACGCGGTCGCCACTCCAGCACCTTTTGGCCCCATCGAAATTGAATTTGTAATTTGTATTTTTGAATAAGCTGTTAACTTTGAAAAAGTCCAAAAAAGGTATAATTATGCTTAAGCTCAATACTCAATATATTTATAGCTTCCACATGTGAACTTAGGTGGTAGGTTTAACAAAATAATATGATCATTTTGGACCCTGTCGGGCACAGCAAAAGTAGGAGAGAGGAAGAGGGCTTTTAATTTTGTTACTTATTTAGTACCTATTTATTGTAATTATTTTATAAAACTTTTAAATTAAAATTTGTCATTTAAATAATCATTGATATCATAATAGCATTTAGATTATAGGAATAGTTTTAATTTGTTTGTAAATGTATTAAATTTTTGTTAATTTTTTATTAATTCTGGTAATTTATTATATATTATAATTGACATGACTAGTGTACTTGTTGAGCTACAGTATCCTAGAAGAAAAAGCAGCCGCAAAGACGGCTAGTATGCAAGATGGCAGCGGGGTTTAAGTTTACGGTGATAAAAACGCTCTCTATTGAAACACATCAACTTACTTTCACAAATAACGTTTCAGTGACGTCATTTGCCGGTAAATTGCGGTCGCTATGTGGCGGCCACCGCTCTTCTAGGAAAAAGTAGCGTTACTTAACTTCCCAATCCATCAAATTAGCTTATCTAGGTTAATACGAACCAGCTGGTTTTACATGAAAATAGGCAGCTTCGTGACATCGTACTGAAATCAGAAGGCGCGTTCAAGTCGCAATCTGTCAAATTTGTTGTCAAAAATGTCGGTAAGTTGATTGTATTTTTGACAGATTGCGAATGAGATTGGAATTCGAACGTTCTTAAAAATTACGGGGATTACCCGCCCATGGCCACATACCTGTACAAAACGGATACTAAACATTAAAGGGGACCTCAAAGAGCGAATGCCGAACATTTTAGTGAAAAATATTTACTGAGTGTAGTCCGTTCTGGCTAAATTCTATAGTACAAAAAAGTTTCTTGTTTAGGGTTAAAACACAATCATTAATAGAGATGATGACTACCAATTTTTTTTTGTTCGTCAGGTATTTGTTTATTTGGACACGTATTTTTTCTTTTTTTACGATATCAAAAGATTACGGCGATACATTGAGTCAAAATGTGCCATGACGTCACGTGTATGTGGATTTTTTACTTACTTGTGACGTAGCGACCCCCACTCCTCAACTTTAATGCGTTTTATCTAAAGCAAAAAATACGTAAGCATCTAATATTTTTTTATTTGACGGACTAATTTTTTTTTTTTTTACCAAGTCATCATCCCTATTCGGAATTGGATATTATAAGCCGACGTTCGCATGGACGTAATAAAATCGCGGCGATTTTTTTTCGTGCACTTGATTTTTAACGCTCTGCTTAGCGCCGAGAGTTGAAAATCCAACAGTGTGTTTTTTCTCTCATTAGGTTTTTCTGTTGTTTTTTCACTCCCAAAGCCAAGACTTCATTCGGGATAAGTACCGCACTATGGTGGAACTTACATACATAAACTCACGCCTTCTTCCCATGGGGGAAGGCAGAAACTACAGAACGCCACCTGATACAATCCTTACATACTCCTTTTGCATCGCTTACGTTCATACATCTGGTCATACACGCACGCCGGTTGCAAATACGCACCAGAGCATTTTGAAGAACATCACCAATAAGGTCACTCTATGGAAGAAAAGGGGGCTACTGAATATCTCCGCCTAATGAGATCCGATTTCGATGGTTCTTTTTTTTTTAAAGCCAAATTTTTATGAGTCCAATTTAAAGTTACTACACTTTAAATTGGTCTCATAAAAATTTGGTGAAGATCTGATGAGGATCATTTCGGCGTTTCCACTCACATGAGCCTTGTAAATACCTTTTGTTAGTCGCCTTTCATTCTTCCTCTCAACGTGACCAAACCATCTAAGCATACTCTTTTAAAACGCAACTATATATTTTCGTAATGTTTCGTGAATTTAAAGACATTTGTATTGCATCGTATATCGAGCTTAGTGGACACCATCTGATATACGATGCAGTACAAAGTTCTCGTCTGAGAGCGTATTTTGCGAAAAATACTCTCACAATCTCTGTACCGTTGCATGCACCCAAGTTTCACGTGGGTTACGCAGAACCGTAAACCGAGAATTTTCAAATCAAAAATAAAAGTCTTTTCCAGCAATTATTTGTGCACAAATTTACTAAGTCTGATATACATAATGCATATATTACGGCTTCGTAAAGGGTCTTTTTGCACCCTGTATTATGCACTCTTGCCGTAAAAATCGTCAGGTCAAAAATGATCACTTCATAGTTTTGCTGCTGAACTTGGTTTCCAATTTATTAGGCGAAAGGCTTTGATCCATTGATTTCTTCTTTCCTTATCAGCAGGAAAATGGTGACCGCCTTTTTATTACTAGTACCTGGGCGACCGAGCTCTGGTGAAAATAGAGAATGATCATTTAATAGTATAGGATAGTACCTACTAATTCCTTACTGCCATGATAGTAGGTACTTACTAATTCCATGCTGCTATGATCATTATTCTAATATCATGTCATTATTCATTATCTTGTTCTAATCTTTGGGCGACCGAGCTCTGCTCGTTTAAAAATACGGAGAAAACTAATTTTCCCAGATATGAGACCTAGCCAGATCGATTTTTCGCCCCCGTAAACCCCTATATTGCAAGTTTCATCGAATCTTTTCATGAGAACGTCAGTAGAAATGTTAAACAAACAAATATTATATACTTACACAAAATATTGCTCGTTTAAAAGTATAGGATTCAGTGCACTGCATACAGGAATTAAATAGAATAATTATTAGACAACAAAGCGGAATACTTGGTAGTCTCGCTTTTCCCCAAATTCAAAGAAACCGAGTTCATTTATATTGAATTTCGACTACCGAAACGTTGAATTGGAGCGTAACTAAATAAAATTATTATACTTCTCAAACGGAGAACTAAAACTTAAGCTCTTCTACGCACGATATTTGAAGATAAAATTTTAGTATCAAGGCCAAGTTGTAAGCCACAATAGTCTAGATAGAATCTAAGTATCTTCCAAAGGAATTGTAAAGCCAAACGATACATACTTATAATACAGATAACAAGACCTTCAGAGCATTATTTTTTATTTGTGTACAGTTATGTGGGTCGTAGTTTCATTGCGTAAAGTTACTACTACAAAATGGCACTTGCTCTAAGACTGGGCTCTAATGCCACAGTATAATAAAGCAACAGTTTTATATCTCGGCAGTGACCTTGAAATAATTACCTACGGCCGCTCGGTAGATACATTTTCCACGTCCGTGCGTAACTGCCGCGCACTTGAGAACTGTAGCGTACTGAGATTATACACTGAGATTTTGAAGCGCGTCGTTTCGACCGTTTTCTATGAAAACAAAATACTGTTACTTAACTATACTGTGCTAAAGTTTTTAAATATTATCGGGCATGAATTTATTTCAATTCTGAATTAATTCCTGGTTATGATGGTCGACTCTGCAGTTTGAAAATGATCTTATTTTCTTTTTTTGACTAAACCAAAAATGACAAAATAACTCAAAATTGAAAACAGTCTATCAACAACACGTACATATTCTTCCAGGGAGTAGGTGTTAATAGAGGTCAAATGTAGGCGTTTTTAGATATTGTTTTGAACTACATAAGTACGTCAACATTAAGAAAGGATCTAGACCTTTACTTATTAGATACTTAAATGTATTGTTTTACTAGACTTGTCATGGGCGTTATAAGTCCAACTGTTAGGAGATAAATTAGTTTCAGAGTTTTATTTAGACTCTATTGATTATTCCACGTACTTCACGTATCTACAAGTTAACTAACTCTCAACTAAAACCCACACAGCTTCGATGAATATTGTAAACCAATCCGTATAATAATTATATATTCTAAACACATGTTCCGACGTCGATACGAGTCGAGAACTGCAAAGTCGAGTACAATATGGACGAATCGAAAGCTGAAATATCGAACAGAATTTAAATGCTTTTGATTTATTCGGTTTGAGATATAGCGGAGTTACTAAGCTAAGTTTTAGTGAATGGAAATATGATTTCATCTTGAGTATTAGTTGTAGTTTTGGAGATTCGTTTGAAATTGATTATCAAAGATAGGACTATAGGCCTAGCGCTTAACTGCGATGTTTCCCGAAGCAGCTGCGCGGTAGAGGGGGAGGGGGAGTGACAGTTGCCACAAGTTGACGAATCACTGAGCTCTCGTCACGACACCCCCCCGAACCGCGCAGCTACCTCAGGAAACGTCTCAGTTAAGGTACCATTCCGTACCCGACCGCAGGCAGCAACTGCAGGTGACATGTCGCGGCATCATGTCGCGGCGTCATGTCGCTGTCAGTCATGATTCCGAACCCGACCGCAGGCGGCAGCAGCCCGTATTTCAGTCGGTAGATAGAAGATAAAAAAAGTGTTATCGCTTGAGCGTTGGCGGCACTACTGGTCTATGGTCGGGCTACACGTGTCGCCTGTCACTCGCCCGTAGCTGCCAACGATGTGTCGGTAGTGACGAAACGTATTTCATAAACCAGTCCTGTCGTGGCGACATGTCGCCTGCAGTTGCCTCCTGCGGTCGGGTACGGAACGGTACCTTTAAGCAGTTTGGCTATACCATTGTATTGTTTCGTTGTGGTTTGTTTTTATGACTCAACAAAATGTAAGATTTTTTTTTTTATTAATTAATATGACATTTATAAATATACCTCGTTGGTCTAGTGGTTGCAAGCGTTATCGCTGACGGTCCTGGGTTTGATTTTCGGGTTGGGCATAGTGTTATTAGGTTTTTCCATCTGAAATTTCTCAGTAGCAGCCCAAAGTCTGGATTTGTGCAATTTTGTGATGGCATTAGGCACGCCCCCTGTTATAAGGCATGACGAAATGTGGGAGTACTATATATTATGTAGGTGCACCTCTGCCTAACCCTTCGGAGGATACGGGCGCGATGTTAAATCATGATAGTATGTAAAAAGTAATTTATAATAAATTTAATATCAATAACTCGGTTGTTTGGATAAATAAATCTTGTCTGTTTACAACCAATTACTTCACACACAATATTTTACAACATTGTTTTTTATTCTGCAAAAAGATATTCTTTCTAAAGAATATTGGTACTTTTCATAAGCCTACTAAAATTAAATTATTCGAAACATAAACTAAAGATCAAAATTGGAGTACTGAGCCCTTCTAATTATTGTTTTTCAGCAAAAACACTCAAACTTTTAGCCAATTCAAGCTAACAGCCTGCTATGATATCCAGATTTAGCTACCGTTTATAATAATTATTTCGCAAAGGTAATCCCTCGGACGTTTGAAGGCCAAACCTATAATAATAATGTTCTAGTGGACTGAATTGTTACAAAATATTAAAAAGTTCGTTGAAACCTTGACTCGCGGATGAAATAGGCCATCCCGGTGACCGCTTCAGGATGAAAAAGTTAGGCAATATTACATTTTATCCAACCTCGATGAAACCGAAAGTGAGTTTACCAAAAATGAGTTTTTTTTGTAGTAAGTTTTTCTGATATTAGATAGGTATGTGTGCATTGAATTGAAAAGATAAGCATTTCGAATAAATGTTCGGCCATGTACCCAATTTCGATTTTCATAAGAACAATTTATTCGTAAATAGTCGTTCTGAAAAGTTCTCGAAAATAAGGTCTTGTTACATATAAGTGCACCACAGGGAAATTTTCCCATCACAATTTCGTTGAACACAAATTACAACAACTTTTCTGTTGTATTACATTCTCTCCCCTTACTGCTTTAACTATTGAGGGGATTAAAATAAAGTTGTATGATTAATTTTGCTTGATGCCGCAATTTATCATTCCCGCCCAAGACTATTTGTTTTAAAAAGCATATATCGATGGTCGCAATCATAAAATAAATATCTATATAAAATGTTAAGGGCAGATAGAAACACAACTTGCTCAGTACAGATAATACCATCCACTAAGATGCACTCACTCCGCTACTGCACTGTAAGCTGTACTTTAGTACCTACAGAGTGGAGCGGAGTAGGACGCGTCTTCGTGAATGTCACTATCGATACCCCCCTCTCTCTGTATAATGTAATTTTTCTCTAGTTATTGAGTTGTGAAGATCAGATGACAGTAGCTGTCTGTAGAATAGAGTGCCAGCCATTTGATTTTTGAGACCAATATCTACCTATCTATTAAGTCCATGATGTCCCATTGCTGGGCCGAGACCTCCCTTTTCCTCACACATCTATCCTCTGCCATTGTGGGCCAATCCCTTTAGTACGAGTCAAGTACGTCCCCCCCTCTTCGTCTTGGCCTGCCGCAAAGTTGCCTTGACTAAGAAAAAAGCTGAACAGATACTAAAGTAAATAGTAGATCAACTTTGTCAATATTAGTTAAGTTTTAAAGGACATGTCTGGTGGGGCAATGGACGTTTGCCTAGGTAGTCAAAACCAATGTTCAGTACTGATTGTTATATTATTATAACTGTCGTATTTTATAGTTTATCAATTAATAAGTTTCAGGATTCAAAAACTTGCGAAAACTGGTCAAAATCAGGTTTATACGTTAGGGATTTTTCTTTATTATAACGCCATCTGTTAGTGAGCACATGTACTAATTGGTGTATTTAATATTTTGTTGATCTGAGATCAGATTCTGCAGTTGTTTTTGGATATTTTTAGTTGTGTAAGAAAAGTGTAAAGCACCTATTAAACAAGTGCTTTACTATTGTTTTATTAAATCCCAAATTCTTATGTATATTGAATACAAATAAATACACATAAAATGATATTTTTATCTTCTTCAATTCCGTATTTTGGTGTCTATCCTCAATACCCATAATATTATTTATATTTACCTACTTGTTGGTATTGAATTGGTATTAAAATAAATAAAACTATGTATTTATTGCCAAATAAATTCTTTTATTGTAGGTATACAGAGACACTTAAATAAAAAAATAGATGATGCGACAGAATATCGCACTCATTACCCCAGAGCGCTGGGCTTATTTCTACATTGATACATATTTTTTTACAGCAGAGTTCTAACTACAGTTTGCATAAGTAGGTACGATAATCTTATCAAACCTTTCGTGATTTGTTCCTGCGATGGACATAAATAATTGATGTTTTAGGGCCATATGATGCTACACAAAGCGATGCTGACATAATAAAAAGTTTATTCGAAATTGGAGATAGTCCGTTTCGTAACTGGAGATAGTCCGTTTCGTAACTTAGGCCAAACGATATTTGTATACTAGATAGAGGATCCCGGGATGCGATTCCATTTCCAGAAGGTTTCAATGACAAAGTATTTAAACCAGAGTCATTTATATGTGAGGCAACAGCAATTAACTTACTCGCAGGTCAATCAAAGTCAAAAGGTTACGTTATGCAGATGGATAGTTGAAATAATAAATGGTCGCTTCAAAAGAGATTTTAAAATATTTCGCCTAAGATATTTTAATGTTGCTTCTCGTAATCTCATGCTTGATTTAAGAATAGCAGGAGCCCTCCTATATAAATTCCACCCACTTGTTCAGGATAGTCCAAATGTTCAGGAAATAATAGAGCGTGTTGTTTGTAAAGAAAGTGGTGGCGACGGTGTTGATGATCTATGTTCCACGGATGGAACAACATCCTGTTGCAAGTCCTTTGATGCGTCATGAATCAGGCGTCGATTCGCTCGAACCCAACAGGCATGAATAATTGTTGCCATATCCTGAAAATATTATTAAAATACATTTTATTAAAAATGACATGACATAACTGGCAAAATGTGGGATGAGTTGACCTCGCCCAAATCCTTCGGAAATCGCTGGCGTGATGTTTATATGTTTATGTTGAGTTTTACATGACAAACACTCCTTTAATCTTTCATGATCGTCGTTTCTATCGTTCGTTGTTCCAGATTTGAGAGATCTGTCCCATTCATTTAGCCATTTTCTTCCAAAGACTTTACCTACATATAATAAAAACGTAGTTGGGGAAAAAAAATATTCACCTGATAATTATTATCATTGGAAATAAGGGGTACTATGGGGCCGTCCACTGCAACAGTATAAAAACGTCGGTGTCTTGGATTTCCGAGTCCGACTGACACACCATATCCACGGCAGACCATTGTATGGTCTAGTAATCTCCCACTGTCAGCAGCTTCGGTATTTAATCAATTAAAACAATCGTAACAAGCGTATCCATCTAATAGGAGCTGGAACAATAGCAAATATCATTGAATTTTTCAATTTATAACACAACAGCTCAAAATATTATCTTTACTGCATGGTTTACGCGACTGCCGTAGTATAGAGGCGTACCTGATTTGCTAACTATCGAGCGAGTCTCACTTGCAAGGGTAACGCCAGCCTCGACACGACATATCTGCGAATCCACTGCACAGCGATGCCACAATTAATGCACCTCATCATAATATCCAAATCAAGTAGCAAAACATAATCCTTTATGAGCAGCAATAGTAATCGTGTCTAGATGATATCAGTCCGTGTAGAATAGCAATGGTCGTTATAAGAAAATATCAATATCAGAAAATAATCGCACAGTAAGACGCAACTTGGAACTGCAAAGCGAGCAGAAACTGGTCAATTCAAAATAATATGTCAATGTCATGTCAAAGAAATAATAAATACTTACCTTCATTTTAAGAAGTGGGTAATTTAAAAAAAAAAACACTTTTGATGTGTACACAAAAACATGTTAGTTATATTGTCGTATTTTATACGCAATTACATTACAATAATTACATAAATACCTTAGATCTAAAATAAGCGGCTTATAGTTATTGTTCACACACTCTAAAGGTGTAAATGGGGATAAAATGGAACGTCAAAAACATTTTTAGTACTTCCCGTTAAAAATGGCGAGGCGGAAGTTATATTTGAGTACTGTTTTTTTGAGAATTATGTTGCGCAACCTCTACTGAATTTATAAATCCATAATAATTTAAATCTAAATTTTTAAATCTTACTGTAAAACCTTAGATCATGAACATTATCGTTTCAGACCACGACCAGAGGGCAGAAACTGGACATGTCATTTGGACCACATTAATTATGTAAGAAATTATCTTATCAATTTAACACAAATTATTTTCATAAGATAATTAAATTGTCAACGCCTGTGATGGTGATATCAGTTTCTACCTACTCTAATAGCAAGAGAAACATAAAAAACCGGCCAAGTGCGTGTCGGACCACGCACAATGAAGGGTTCCGTAGTTGGGATGAATTTATCCCAAAAACAAACTTAACTTTGCAGTTGAACAATATGTTCTCCCATACGGAATGTATGGGAAAACATGTTTTTGCAACTGCAAAGTTAAGTTGGTCGATTATTACTCGTTAACTTGTAGAGCCTACATAGCTATGATAGTTTTCCTTTTAATTTCGTTATATAAACTACTGCTGTGATTTTTTTCACACATCCAAAACGAAACATAGTCCTTTATAGCTGGCAGGGGGGGGGACACTTGACTCTAACAAAAATTAGCACTTTAAAGCTTAATATTTCGCAAACGGATCCCTGAATTCAAGAATTTTTTTCATTATGTTGTTTTACCACTTTATCGGCGTAATTAATATGTATACCTATGCCAAATTACAGCTTTCTAGTACTAAGGGTCTCGGAGCTAGACTGCGGACAGACAGACAGACAGACGGACATGACGAAAAAATAAGGGTTCCTTGTTTACTACGGAACCCTAAAAATGGGTCAGTCTGCGTTTAGCCTTGTGAAAATTTAAGGAATGCATCATCATCATTCATAATGACTAGACTTTTGCCAACCATGTTGAGGTCAGCTTCCAGTCTTACCGGATTCAGCTAAATACCATCCGGTTAGACTGAAAGCCGACCCCTATTTTGGCGTCGGCTGAATATAATTTTTTAGTAGTGAACACCTATCTGACCTCCACGACCCAGTTACTGGGTACCACGATATCCCTTGGCAAGTTTACTTGTCAGTCAGACTTTTGAGCTTCTGACTACCCGTAAAGACTTTCAAAGATCATCAAATGACAGCTGGGACCAACTGTTTAACGTGCTTTCCGAGGCGCGGAGGGATCTCGGTACCTATGTAATGGATGGTCGGGTGACCACGGACTGACCTCGGAAACCGTTGCTTAACCTTGAAGATCGACCCGTGCGGCTGTTATTATTCAGCTGAGAGCCCAATAATTAAGGAATGCATGATTGCATTTTAAGCTAACGAGTCATGTTTATATAACAATATCTTGCTATCACAGACAGATATAATAAATGATATTCTTGATGACAGCATCCAGCAATTAATAACAATTCAGAGCAATGCATGTCAAGGATATTTCTTCATATTTTATTTTGGAACTGCAGATAGATGAACAAAATGAGACAAACAATTTAATTTATGCGATCCCCAAGTTTGGTGCAGTGTTGTGTATTATATTTGCAAACTCATAGATGGACGTACTTTTGGCTATGTGAATATTAACGAAACCGTATTCTGAATGATACTTCTGAATAATAGGTACTTATATTATTATAATTTTGTTGAAGTAAACGACATCGCGGCAGGCCCAGACGGAGATGGCGGGATGAGCTGGACTCCTTTAAGAAAGATTGGTCCTTGGAAGCTCTGGACAGAGAGAGGTGGAAAGAGGGTAGGGAGGCCTTTGCGCAGCAGTGGAACAATAATGGCTAAGAAAAAAAAAAAATATCTTTCAGTCCTTCTCCCATAGGAGTAAGCAGAAACTACACAATGCCTGCCACGATTCCTACATATTCCTTTTGCTTCGTTTACGTTTATATATCTGGTCATACACGCATTTCGGTTGCGAGTACTATTACTACTAGTACCTAATAAAGATTTATTTTAAATATAAATGAAATGTAACAATGGTCCAAATAAAATGTTTAAACAATATGACCGAAATGTTAAATATTAGACTCGTGTTACATCTAATGCCACTAGATACTGCGTTTCCGAGTAACTTCTGTGTTAAGTCCGCAATCGGATTCTTACCACACATCACACGCTAAGCTTTTTAGCTTAGTTTAGATTGCAAGTTGCAACACTTGTTACTACATTGCAAGTTATTCACACCTATGCTATCCCAGGAATTTCAAGTACATTTAACATGCTACTCAATATTGTTTTCAAACTTCTATATAGACAAAGTCACGGGCACGGGCAAGCCTGCCTTCAGACAAATAGCAGTGTTTCTTAAAATACAAGTGGCAAAAAGGAGCGCTGCCATTTACTGCAAATGACAGACTATACCTATAAAGGACGACCGCTTCATAACACAGTGAATTGCAGAGAAGCATGACATGAAAGAGAGATGGCTCATACAAACATAGTGAGGTGGAACTAGGCTGCCAATGATGTTGATGAGGACAGTACATAATAACCCTCTCTCTCTCCATGTAAACATAAAGTTATCTGATTTTGGAACGAAACAATGTCACAGTGATCCACGCAAATAGACAGCATTAAACTTCCTATCAAAATTTTACCAGCGGAATCCACAAACGAAAATAGTCACAGAATGAAATCCCCAGCATATTGCCTGCGCATTACGGAACTGCTGTTTATTTCATCAAAATGGCAAATCACAATGCAAAATTATTCAAATTTCATACAACATAATCCCCGAAATGGAATGGAGATGACGATCTAATTGCCTATTCCGGGGAAATATTCGATTATTGTAGAAGGTAGCGATTCGTAAAATCATTTCGTCGTTAACCCAAATCTATGAGGAGAGGTCGTTTAGTCTTGGCATGTCACAAGTCGTTCTGCCCGTAATCTTTTGGCTTTGGTATTGGTATTAAATGTATCATTCGGTGTAGCATTTAGATAAGAATGATTTATACAAAGTGGGTACTCGGGGGAGGGAAGACAAAAAGTCTTAAATTCACTGTTAATTTTATTCGGCGTTGAGATTTTTAAACCGATGTTAGTGTAACCTTCTCAGTATTATTTTGGATAATGTGTATGCAAATTGCTTCCTCAATATTTATTTCAAAGGATAATTTTTTTTTAAATACTTCTTATAAACTACAATCCGATACAGCCTTCTTCAATTTCATCTTCTTGCACGTAATACCTATACGTAGTTTCCCAGCCCAGAATGTCGCCACGCTCAACGAACGGGACATAAATCACTGCCCTTCAATAGCTGTTCAAAGCCAAAACCGAAAATGAAACTTTGTATATTACGAGTTCTCTTACGTGACTGAAACAGTATATTATATTGGCGCCACTTTAAGCTCTGCTCCCAAGTGCGAGTATACAAGGATAATAATAAGCAGCGCCACATTGTCAGCTCGTTTGCAAACACGAAATGTTCTTACATTTTTACGACACACGCGAGTATAAGCATGCACGTGTATGGTCCGTTCCAAATATATTTGATGAAAGTGTAAACAAACCCTGTTCAAGTTAAATTCTTACGCAATTCAAATTCAAAATATTTTATTTCACAAAAACCTACATGGGCACTTATATGAAAATTGGTCGTTTCCTATGTAGAAGAGCCGGAACGAAAGTCCACGGTTACTCTCTTAAAAATATTTGGCTTTTACAATATTTTTAAATAACAGTGTTAATAGATAAGGGAGGACAGGTGTAGGTCTTTCAACAAGTATCAGGTACTTAACAAAATAGAAAATGGTCAAAAAATCTACAATCCACTAAGTCTACAGCGTTCTCACATTCACAAAATAGAAAATAATCTATACAAAAGATAAATAATGAATAAAAATGAAAACCTATTTTAATTAACGCAATCACTCACAAAAGGGAATTAGAAACTTTCACACTACACAACATTTTTTAATAATTAATGTTTGTTTCATTATTGAATAGTAATTGAAAAATCATCGACAAAAATTGAGGTCAAAAATCAACCTCAATTGTCAAATCAAAAACATCTTTATGATGATTTAAACTTAGAATTTCAAGTTGAAGTATTCAAATAATCAAATTGAAGCACTCAATTTGTAAGTCAACGCTACAAATTGCCATCGGGAAGTGCATTTTCTGATATATTTATTTACATTTTCATCAAATACTTTTTGAACACACTATACGTATCTCGTCGTAGTCACGCGAAGTTCCTTTAGAATGTTTTCTAGGAGTTCCTGCCATACTCATAGTCGGAACCTCACGGCTTAAGTTACTGACAGGCGCAGCCGTCTCCTGAGATGCAACAAAGGGATTATGTCAAGAGTGTTTCATCGACCTGATAATGTTACAGCTAAAACTTTTATCCTTAATGGTTGCTGAGGTTAAAGTCTCTTCCAATAAAGGCTGGAGTTACTGGCGGTTTATTAACGTATATGGTAGTTCAAATTGACCTAGGAAAAACTATTTAAAAGCGTGCATTCTGAAAGTGGGCAATGTCGCAAATAGATGTCAAATAATTCGCTGTTTTGATTAATTTGGCAATATTGTATGAAAATATGAAATATGGCTAACTAGTCAACTAAATTATTGATTGTGAAATGCAGTAACTAATATTGTAACACCGAATATTCAGTTTTAGATCCGAAAAAGTATTTGGAAGCTTTCAAAATGCCTTTTTAGCTCCTAAAACGGTTAGAACAACAAATTCAGTGTTATAATTGCAATTCATTATTAATATTCTATCTAGCTCAATAGCAAAATTCCTTATTTTCTACAGTAATATTGCCAAATTAATCAAGTCAGGTAAATATTTGACAGCTATCTGCAACGTTGCCAACTTTTAGAATGAACGTTCTTAGCTCTGAAGATTGGATTAGGTTATATACCCACATTTATTTAGCACACATAGACAAATTTCTAGCTTATCACTAAGAAGGACTGCTTCCGTGAGCAGACTAACAACTTCCTTAGCTTGATTAGTGGCTCAAACTTAGTGGTACTCTGAATATTTTTGTATACATAATTCAGTACGTCTTCAAACCCTCGCTCGACGTACAGACACCCGGAATTTCTCTGCATTGGCGCACGTCATTCGTATGATGGAAGTGAAATTGCGTAACAGACAAAATTTCCTTCCGTGCGTTCCGACCGTTTTTGTCATGAATATTTTTGATATCAAAATAAACAACTTAAGAGTCTGGTCTGCATAAATTAGCGTAACTTTAGTCAACCTCGGGTTACGTAGGTACCTCTAATTAGAATATCAGGATTTTTAAGACTGTGACGATTTGCATTCCCAAAGGGTTAGGTTAGGTAAGTACTCCCACATTTCCCAGTTTTATTTAAGTCCCATTTAATAGGAGGGAAACCTATTGTCCGGTTAATAACCGGTACAGATCCAAACTCGGGGCTGTAACTAAAAACATCATGAAAAAACTCAATAACACTTTGCCCTATTTGAAAATCTAACCCTGGATTCCATGCATGAACCATGTAGTTATGCTTAGGACCACTAGACTAATAATCATAATCATTAATTTGTCAGAATTTGGTACATTATAATGGTCATAAGATTAGCCAATCAGAAGTGAGTAAGTTTTGCTCTAAATAAAGCTTTACAACGGACGTATTCGAAGGAGGTACTAAAAGCCTTTTTAAAAGTTTAAAGTGGGTCTGGAAATTTAGTGAGACAGCACTATTTAATACCTTTTTCCAATCCTAGTGTATAACCGTGACCTCGCGTGACCTAAGGCAGTGAACTCGGGACATCCGAAATGGAGTTGGAAGATATTTCGTGATTATTGTTATGTTCTCGATTTAATCTAAAGAAATGAATCTAACCAGGACATTCGGAAGCTACAAGCAATCGACCCCGGCTTTGCACGTGTGCAATTTACGTGTGACAACGGTATTCACGACCAAGTTCTGAGTGGTAACCTAACAAAACGTACTAGGCTTGCATGAATTCAAAATAGTATTTCATTAGTATCATTAAGGACTTCTTTTTGTAATAATAATTATAGCCTATGTCCATCTGGAATAATGTACCTTTCAAATGGTGCAAGAATTAAAAGAAAGAACTAACAGAAGTTGTGGTTCCAGAGATTACCCTCCACATATACACAAACTCACAAAATTTGCTCTCCTCTCTTATACATCGTGAAATTTGAATCACAGTTTTGCTAGAACAAACGTTATTCAGACCATGGTCTACTACCATTCTACAGCAACCAATAAAAAAAAAACAAAAATTGGTTTTTGAAAAAACACAAAATGACAAAGTTTAAAATGTCAATATTATTTACTGCTTACTAAATTTCGTTTATGGAGGTACATTTCCCTGTAAACAATGCTGTGTCCCATGCGTGGTGTCTGTGTTGTAGGGAGTAACGATAATCTTGACATTTTAAACTTTGTTTTTTTTGTGTTTTTTCAAAAACCCATTATTATTATTTTTTTTATTGGTTTCTGTAGAATGGTAGTAGACCATGGTCTGAATAACGTTTGTTCTAGCAAAACTGTGATTCAAATTTCACGATGTATAAGAGAGGAGAGCAAATTTTGTGAGTTTAATTTTGTGAGGGTTATCTCTGGAACCACAACTTCTGTTAGTTCTTTCTTTTAATTCTTGCACCATTTGAAAGGTACATTATTAGTATGGTAGTAGACCATGCTCTGAACAACGTTTGTTCTAGCAAAACTGTGATTCAAATTTCACGATGTATAATATTATTACTAGCTTTTGCCCGCGGTTCTTCGCCCGCGTGGAGGTACTAAACGGCTTGATGGATTTTAACATATGAGGTGTTGTTAGATTCGTCTTAATAGTGGAAGTGACATAGGCTACATAATATTTATATATTGCATCTGCAAATACAAAAAAAGTGAGGGGTAGGTTTAAAAAAAAACCACATAATTGGTATCAAATAAAAGTTAGTAATGAGTCAATTTCAAATGTATATACATATTTATATATTAATAAAACTAAAAAGTTTGAAATAAAACAAATTATTAAAAAAAAAAACCCGACTGCAAAAACTCATAACTGAAAAGAGAAAACAAGCATTTTGGTATTATGTTTGGTATCATTTTTTTTTTTTTCAAATATAGAGTCGCAGTTACTTTCAAATTAGTATGAATTATTAAATGCTTCTTATAGTCATCATCAGCTACCGAGCCTTTTCCCAAATATGTTGGGGTCGGCTTCCAGTCTAATCGGATGCAACTGAATACCCGTATTTTACATGGAGCGACTGCTTACCTGACCTCCACAACCCAGTTACTGTGTAACACGATAACTCTTGGTAAGATTGGTTGTCAGACTTTCGGGCTTCTGACGATCCGTAACAATGTCAACGATCTACAAACGACAGCCGGGATGTGTTTTCCGAGGCACGGAGGGGTCTTGGTATATAAAGATGGTCACCCATCCACGGTCCAACCGCGGCAAGTGTAGCTTAGCCTGACCCGTGCGGCTGTTATCATTTAGTCACAAGCCCCAAACTAAATGCTCCTTATAATAGGTACCTATAAAACAGTATATTTCCAAACTTTAGGCAAAATAGTCTAAAACAACTCAGTGAAGAAAATAGCACATTTGCTCTATTGATAGTGAATAACAAAATAATGAAGGTCGTATATTCATAGAAAAAGAATACAGACCAACAAAACCTGCCATTATTATGTTCAGACAGCTTAAGAACGCGGCGACGCATGAATTATCTATACAAACGTAATACCTAAATCATTTGCAATTTGGGCATATTTCCACCATATAATGTTGTTATTCGGATTTAGAGAGTGTTTATCTTGGCTCCTACATTTTTTTTTTCCAAAAAACTTTTGTAAAATGAAGTTTAAACGAATTTAATTTCGCACATTAGTATAACGTAAATGACATATCTTCATATTATTTTTTTCTGTATTATAAACAACGATATTTATAATATTGTTTCTGCAGAAGCATAGCTTATATTACCAAGATACAAATTATCGAAAAAAATTATAAAAATATTAAGTTTTCATTCATTATTTTTGGTATTACGGAACACATCCAAATTTATCATAAATTTTCGAAGGCTAGTAGTGCTATCTCATCAAGCAATAATTGTCAATGTGTGCGTGGTAGTATTGCTCACTGTAGGTGTTTATCGCCTCGACAGGCACTCACACTAGCGCAACGTGCTTGGAATTGAATTTTGCAAACATCTCTATTTGTAGTTGTGAGCCGTGTTCGCAGGCCTCTTAACGTACAGACGTATGTATACACCTACATTATATTACGTTAAGTTGGCTCAGACAGCTTTATGAAAATACTTCTGACATTAAGATATTATTCCAGACAATGTTAACTTATAATACTGCAACCTTTTTTCTCAGGAACGCGTGGAGGTATCAAGTTGAAATTACTATTAAATACGTAGATCTACATAATTATGTTCCCTTGGAGCTGTAACAAAATCAAGTTTCTATGTCAAAGCAATAAAAAAATGCGGTCTTTTATGTGACTTATTTTGATACTCGCAAATAAATTAAAACCTACAGGGTACTTCCCGTTTACCTGCAATCATGAAATTTGGCAGAAAGCAAAATCTCACAGCAAAAGTAAAGGAAAAAGTCCGAAAATTAATAATTTGAAGTTTTATCACATAAAAAAAAAAAATTGCGATTACAAACTTACATTTGCAGTTAGAAAATTGACCTTGACGTATATCGATATAACGGAGAACGTTTCTCAATTATAAAGTTAAGTTTGTTCTTGGGATAAATTCATCCCAACTACGGAATTCTTCATTGTGCGTGGTCCGACACGCACTTGACCGGTTTTTTTGGGGGTCAACGACCGCTAGCAGTGTTGTTACTTGAAGTATGAGTTGAGAAAATCTGCTTTTTAACCGACTTCCAAAAGGAGGAGGTTATCAATTCGACTGTATGTTTTTTTTTTTGTTTTATCGTACTTAGGTGTCGATAACAATTACGTCTGTGAACTATACTAAAAGTAACTGATTTTTTAAACTGATATTTCAAGGAACTACACTAGCCGACCCCACAACAAATCTTCACTTGAATTTCTTTTTTTTTTTAACCCCCGACGCAAAAAGCGACGCTTATAAGTTTGACCGTTACGTGTCTGTCTGTGGCAATATAGCTCTTAAACGGGTGAACCGATTTGAATGCGGTTTTTTTATTTGAAAGCAGAGTTTCTAGTGGTTGTTTTTATCAAAATCAGTTCAGCCGTTTGAAGATTATCAGCTCTTTTCTAGTTGATGAATGGATGTGATTATCTTCGACAGGCCTGATCGATTTGAAATTTGGTATTCTGTAATATCATGTTTGCTTGGTAATTTAATTTTACCCTACATAACAAAACATTTAATATCACGCCTGTTTTCCCTAAAGGGTTAGGCAAAGGTGTAGCTATAGTAAACAAAAATTTTGCCAGTTTGTAATAGGAGACACGCTTATTGCCATCAACTGGACACAAATGCAGTCTCCAGGCTGCTACTGAGAAATTCCTGATGGAAAATGCCCAATAACACTTTACCCTGAGTTGAGCTCCACGATAACTGACAACTGCTTGCACTGACTGGACAGGTCCACTCAATTCTGTGTGGTTCTTTCCCAAAAAGACCATTTCAGACGCTAAGTAATCTAAATTGTCCTCATATGGCCTGAGCAAGATTATGTCTGGACTTTAAAAGAGACTGCGACCTCTGAGTTTGTTTCGGCCTTTTTTCTCAGAGTAGTCAGATAGGAAACGCCGAATTCATCTAGCTTATTTTTTTTTAATATACCTTGTAAAAGTGATTCCGATATCCTATTTACAGAATAAACAATTTCATTTCATTTCCCGACTTGGAAATCGAACCCAAGACCTCACGCTCAGCAGTCACGCTTGCGATCCCAATAATACTTAGCCCGACCTTTGAACCGACCCCAGAATCTCATGCTCTTCGTGCACTTTTGTTGGGTTTTAGTCAGTAAGAGTTTGACACGCCCTTGCGCTCCACCCAGAGCGGGAAAAGTTATTTAGAAAGAAAAATAGGTAGGTTTATTTGTAACAAAAACAACAAAAAGAACATAATAAATTACAAGCATAAAACAGAAACTAGTCGGCAGCTGCACGACATGACTGTGACAAGAAGGCTAATGATATTTGATAGTAGCTATTTGGTAATTTCGCACCCAAAAAATAAAAAAATGAAAAGCATTAGCGTTTGCAACCACCAAGCCAACGAGGCAGCAAGTTTTTATATTTATGACCCGAAAATATTTTTATAATATTTGACAAAGCATACAATGTCTACTTGTTCTCTCTATTTTAGGAATGGAAACCAGCGAAACCTGCGGTATTCCGACTGTAAATGACTATTTTAGTCCCACTCTCCGCACCAACTTACATAAACGTTTATTTCTGTTATCTCGTTCACTGTCATTTTGTTCCCTTAGAAATTTCAGATAAGGTTGGCTGAAACTGAGAGTAGTCGTTTTAGATTTAATGTAATTGTACGGAGCGAACGAGAAAACAATATCTGACGATTGACGTTAAAATACTCGAGAATATTGTCTTGAAGATCGCAGTATTTAAGAGGTAGTGCTTTGATAAACGTTCGTTAATTTTGTGCGATATTGTTTAGGAATTATTTAAGCTCTTTTAGGCTTATTAAAATTACACACAGTTTATTGCTGGCTGGCTGGATCATGCGGTCTGCAATAAAGATTTTTATTATTAATTTATCTTCAATACATAATTATTTACATATTTTTTTTTTTATAAAAAAAATTAAAAATATAAAAAAATTGTAGCCCATCGTAGGCATCAGTAACAGGGTCCAATCTGACATTGCCTCTGTAGAGAGAACTGTCTCTCTACAGAGAGGAACCTCCTCAATAAGCGTGCGGTGTCCAAGAGTATTATTTTAATAGTGAAGTGAAAACTTCTTTAGGCGCGTTGGGCATTTTTGAGATGGGAAAAAACAATTGAACTTGCGACACCGTTACCGACACCATTTTTGTAAACGCAATTGTGCTCTTTATTTAGATAAGGTTACGGACCAATGTTCTATACAACTATTTTTCTTCCACCAATTCGATCTTATTCAAGTTTTCACTTCTGTCGGCACTACCGGGGTGCCACTGTGTTTTTATTATGAAGGATGAAATCTGTTATTTACATTTCAGAAGCTAGTATCTGCAATGTCCTTATCTTTTTTACCATATTCTATAGAAAAACAATTGTGGTTTATATTTCGTATTTTGACAGTATTACAGTACCGTATCGTACCGCTTGACAGTATCGTAGTACTGTATGATACGCTAAACCCCAATTATTTCACAAAACGCTCAGATTGCTTTTTGTGTAGCTACACATTGTGTGTGACGTGTCATTTGTATTGACTGCCGGCATAATGATAACGAGAGGTCCAACTTTGATGGTCGTTCACCAGAAGACTAGCTAGTTTTTGTCTGTTTGGAAATAATGACTAAAGAAATTCAAATGAAATTCGTCCTGTACAAATAAAATATAGCGATGATCATTTCATTGACCTCTGGATCACGTGTCTATCTACGAATTTCTACAAAGTCGCTACGAACTGCTACAAACTGCTACGCAACCATTACGCGTAGCAAGTTTGTGCTGGAGAAATGGTGATGAAATCTTGCAACCCTAGCATAATATCTCGCAGCCCTATCGATTCGAATTTCCCCTCATAAAATGACATAGTAAACGGCGTCACAGGTCATCTATAACAATTAATTTAATGAGCGGAAATAATTACATTTGATGATGATAAATTAAGTTCAGCGACATCAATAACAATAAATTGTTATATTATCAGAGCTTGGTTGAAATTAAATTAAATTGTATGGGCCATTTCCTAGCTAACTCAATTTCTTTATCTTATTGATTGATTTTATGAATGAGTAATAGATTGTGAGTAGTGACAACTCATGTAGGTTTTAGAAAAAGGTTTTTGTGAGATATCAAAAACGGACGTTTTATCATCATCATCATTACCTTACAGCAGTACACAGCTGGACATAGGCCTCGCCAATTGCACGCCATTCAGCTGAATTATTGGCAACTCTCAAGAAAATCGTGATCGTGAAAAGAAGATCGTGGCTCCACCTAGCCTGAGGGCGTCCTACCTTACGTTGGCCGATTCGCGGTCTCAAATTCAAATTATTTTATTTCACATAAACCTACATGAAACCTACAGTGCACTTATGAAACGTCAGAAGCTAGGAGCTCGATTCCAATTGGTGGTTTCCGATGGAGAAGAGCCGGCAAGAAACACCACGGTCTTTTAAAAATAATTGGCTTTTACAATACTTTCAAATAACAGTGTTACTAGGTATGGGAGGACAGTGTAGGTCTTTCAATAAGTACCAAGTACTTAACAAAATAGAAAATGGTCAACTAATCTACAGTCCACTAAGCCTTCAGCGTTTTCACATTCACAAAATAGAAAAGAATCTATACAAAAGATAAATAAACGAATAAAAACCAATTTTAATTAAACGCAATTACACGATTGTTATTACAACTGTAATAAATCTGAATAATTATCGTGTCCACAATAGCCACTAATAAAGAGTTGAAATTAAATCGTAGGTATATAATGTCGGTACGGAGCGAAAGGAAATGGCAGGCCGTCACCTCCTTCTGCGAAGCGGTAATGCTCGCGAAGGAGGAGGCGGAACGTGTGAGGGAGAGGCAAATTTCGCGCCCTCACGCCCCTAACCGCCGCAGGAGGAGACGCCCTGGGCGGGAATCGCGAGCCGATTTCCGGCCACCAAAGGCGCGAGCTTGCGGACGGTGAGCAATGGGTAGCCCACCGTCCGATAAGGACCAAGCCCGGGTCGACGGCGTGTTGTGTTCCACGCGCGCCTCAAAGAGATGTCAGCAGAATTGACGGGGTCCGCTAGGGCCAATGCCTGCCGAGGCTGCGAATATGGGCCGAAAGGGAAATCGTGGCCCCCGGCAACAGGGCAACTGAAGGAACACGGGTGGGTTTTAGTCAGTAAGAGTCTGACACGCCCTCTCGCTCCACTTAGAGCGGGAGAAGTTATTTGATAATTTACCACCCAAAAAAAAGGTATATAATGTCAAATAATAGGATATCTCCACTCAAGAACACGTCTTTCCAACAGTCTCCGGTTCAACGGCTAATATGGTGATTGGTTGGACGTTTTATAACGTGACTATAATTTTCTTACTGCTCAGTAATAACAGAGCCCAAAATATTTGATCAGTTTCTCCGAATGCTCAAAATGAAATCAAACCCCATTCAACTCTCGTGTCAATCTAAACTTATCAAAGTTCTATTTATCTAAAGTTTATTGAACCGATTTAAAGCCTCCACAAAGTAAATAACATTCTAGAAACTTCGGGAAAGTCAAGAAGCATCTGCCTTAACCAAATTCGATCGAGTTACGGGACTTAATTTGACATTTTGACTATTAAACATGTATTATTAAGGTTGAAATAGTGCTCTCGTTCGGAATTAGCCCTTAGGGCATCCTCACCAGTTTAATGAGTCAATATTCGAACTCAAAACTTTACCAAATTAACTATATTGTGTAAGTTTGTAGTACCTAAGGCTGTGATTTCGATAGTAGAGTATATCGGTAGTAAAATAATTTATGTCTCATGTGTATAACTATTTAATGTGATATAGGTATTGGTTATCGAGTTCGATTAATCTACAAATTTGTTCGTTTCTGTAGTTGTGACCTCGGTCTCTACTAAGTACATGAGGTTATTTTTATCCAGTTATCATTATAGATATGATTTGTAGGTGTCATTTTAAGTAAGACCTTAAAAAATTGCAAATATAAACAGATTCCTGTACCTACTAATTTTAACACAATTTGCAGAAAATAAATCATAGAATACAGTATTCGATATGTCGTTCTTTTTTTTTATTTTTCCTATCTTCTATCTTTATGTACTAAGCTGCCAAAGATATGATATTTCATCCTCGATTTTACCTAAGGGACTGTATTTTTTTATAACCCCTTTCATGTTCACTCTTCAATTTCAAAGGTCATCGGCAAGTAAACTGTACCTCGAAACCTTATGAAATAGAATATTTCATGAAATATTACCTCTCTCTTTATTACCTTAGTACCTACTAGAGCTATGAACGTCCAAATGTCATAGGTAGCTATTTAATATTTACGCTTTCCAAGTAAGATTCTAGCTAATTCTATGATTCATGTAGCCTTTGAGCTGAAGGTCGAGACTACTGGGGTCACTTTAAGATTATTTTGACGGATACTAGGAATACACTGAAAAGGTTAGGTATTTCTTAGTACTAGTGATTCGTAAGTATGCACCGTCATTGACCTCTTTATAGCTAACCATCAGCAGGCCGATAAAAAAAAAAAAGTGTGGCACTCAGGGACTGCTGCGGTAAAGCTATTGCATAGCATTTGTAACCTCCATACTTCCTATTTGTCAACGCTACACTTGGGATGATGACGTGATGACATAAAACAAAAATTACGTTCCCATGTTCCCATGACAATGTGATGTTGTCATGGGAACGTGGTACACGGTGAACATGGTAGGCGGAGTGGGGGGTGTTCAGTTTTTTTCGTTACTACAGAATTTCTTGATTCGGTCACCGCGCTCAAAGCCCGCAATAAAAGCTATGCAATAGCTTAAAATTCGAAATGAAAAACGTTCAAAAACTTAGTTAAATTTCGGTTTTTTGATAGATTGAGACAAAGATTACAATACAAACGTTCTTTAAAATATGAGAATAAACTGCCCCTCAGTTGAGAAAGTGCTCAAATGCGAGCCTATCTAGGATAAAAAACAAAAGCTTTTTTACGATTTTTTACACGTGGTATATTCTGAAGGAGCTCGTGGCTAAGTACTAACAGCTGCACGGGTCGATCCATCAGGTTAAGCTACGCTTGCCGGGGTTGGTTCGTGGATGGGTAACCATCTTTACACACCAAGACCCCTCCGTGCCTCGGAAAACACGTTAAGCCGTTGGTCCCGTCTGTCATTTGTGGATCTTTGTCAGTCATTACGGGTCGTGAGAAGCCCGAAAGTCTGACAACCAGTCTTACCAATGGGTATTGTATTACCCAATTGGATTGAGGAGGTCAGATAGGTAGTCGCTCCATGTAAAATACTAGTATTCAGCTGCATCCGGATAGATTGGAAGCCGACCCCAAAATAGTTGGGAAAAGGCTAGGTAGGTGATGATGACATTTTTATCCTTTAAAAAAAACAGATTAATTAGAGTCTGGATTTTCCTTACCCTTCAGAGATTACAGGCGTGATGTTATGTAGCTGTTAATTGAATAACCGACTTTTTCTGTGCCAAAGCTCGATTTACTAAACACTTTGCGTTATTATCATCATCATCATTTCAGCTGAAAGACGTCCACTGCTGGACATAGGCCTCCCCTAAGCACCGCCACTTCGACCGCTTCTGTGCTCTCCGTATCCAGTGGATTCCTACAGCCTTCACAAGGTCATCGGTCCATCTTGTGGGAGGCCTTCCAACGCTACGTCTTCCAGTACGCGGTCGCCACTCCAGAACCTTTCGACCCCATCGGCCATCCGTTCTGCAAGTAAAGTGGCCTGCCCATTGCCACTTAAGTTTGGCAATTTGCGTTATTATAATCACCATGAAATGAATGAAAACAAAAACATAAACAAGCTGATTCAAACAATTTAGTGCTTTCGTTAAAAGTACGTGTAGTGTCGCGTATTACCTAAGCTTATAAACTTGTGGCTTCAGATACCCTACATTTCTGCAAAATTCCTCTGTCGCATCCTGTGAAACCATACGCTGAAACTTAATAAATTATTCCAGGAGTTTCCACCTTCAGATATTTTAGACATCGCATTACTTCCCGAGTGCAAAGACGTGTATTTAATTACTATCTCGGAAGTTAATTAATCTTGAAAGAAAAACAGTGTAAAAACAGTGAATAAATTATTTAAGCAACTAAAAACTAAAAGCATTATTCATATTAAAAAAGATTGTTTACGAAAATAAAATAATTGCTAGAGATTTCTGCTGAAATGTAATGCTAAGAAAAATGTTATGACGAAACGAATTGCTATCTGTCATAAAGTTGATGAGCAATTTTAAAAATTGTTTCATAAGAATAATTAGATTTAGTATGTTTTTTAGTCTTATTTTTGCGTGGGCATTTATCCTCAAGGATAATCGAGAAGGGTATGTTAAACTTTCAACTAAGGGTTACATTGTTTTTTTATCCCATAGGGTTTGTTCAAGGTACTTTTTTTTTTATTGTATCTTCTATTCTCCATTAAACTATTTTTTGACGTGAAAACTTCTCTTGGGCATTTTTGAGATGGGAAAAAACAATTGAACTCGCGACACTGTTACCGAAACCTTCTTTTTGTAAACGCGATTGTGCTCTTTATTTAAATAAGGTTACGGACCAATGTTCTATACGAGTATTTTTCTTCCACCAAGGCGATCTTGTTCAAGTTTTCACTTCTGTCGGCACTCCCGGTAACTGGAGCTGATGCCTGAAGTAGTTTTGGAAAAATCCTGCGTAGTTGTGTAAAATCCGTATCGAAATGACAAACAGAAGTTAAAGACAGATTTTCAAAATCCCGCGTTTTAAACTTTACCCTTATTTCACAAACCTTTGTGATTTGATATTTAAACTGGAACTTAGTAAAGACCCATACATTAAATACCTACATATTCACTTGTATATTATTATAGAACTCCTTAGCTCCCACAAGACGTCTGGAGTCAACACTCCGAATAAAATTAATATTTATTTATCTCCCTCCCCTTATGTGTGAGACGGGTGACAGTTTTGTATATTTCTTAACTTTCCGCCGTCACGTCAAAATGAACAGTGCCCTACTTTTCAGAAGTTTGCTCGGTACTGAAATAATACAGGTAGTTTTTCATTTAAGAAGTTGCAAGCAATTCAGTTGTGCTAAAGTTAGCGAGTTGTTATTGACTAGCTTCAGCCCGCGACTTCCGTCCGCGTGTAGGTCAACTATAATACCTACTGTAAAACATTAAATATTTTACGGCACTAGCCTTTTTCTTAATTCTTTTACAAACAAAAAGAAATAATTCATTGAGACTCGTACGGGAGATCACAAATTAAAAACAATCAGAGAAACAAAAAAAAAAAAAATACTACGTAAAATTAAAATAAAGCTGAACTACACTTCACTAGTTAAGTAGCGCTATTAGTGAAAGATTTTTGTAATCAAATTAGTCATCATCATCATTTCAGCCGATGGACGTCCACTGCGGACAAAGGCCTCCCCCAAGCACCGCCACTTCGACCGTATGTTCTTACCGCATCCAACGGATTCCTGCAGCCTTCACAAGGTCATCGGTCCACCTTGTGGGAGGCCTTCCAACGCTACGTCTTCCGGTACGCGGTCGCCAATCCAGAACCTTTCGGCCCCATGGCCATTTGTTCTGTGAGCAATATGCCGTGCCCACTGCTACTTAGCAATTCTTCGGGTTATGTCGGTTACCTTGGTTCTCCTGCGGATCGGATTAATATTTCCAGACATACCTCTTAAAAACTAACAAAAAAAATTACCTCTTTATTCAGTAGTTTAGATATAACAACATTAATTTAGATTTCTAATATTACATAGTTAAGATAATTTCTTTCACGTTTTAATCCAAGAGATGTCTAGCCTATTAATCATTACATTACATCTGATTAATAAACTGCCTCGTTGGTCTAGTGGTCGCAAGCGCTGCTGCTGAGTATGAGGTCCTGGGTTCGATTCCCGGGTCGGACAAAGTGTTATTGGGTTTTCCATCTGGAATTTCTCAGTAGCAACCCGGGGTCAGGATTTATGCCCGGTTGATGGCAATGGGCTCGCCCCCTATTTCATGGGACTTAAATATAACTGGCGATATGTGGGTGTACTATGGGTATATCTTTGCCTAACCCTTCGGGGATTACAGGCGTGATGTTATGTTATGATAAATAAACCTTTATAAAGAAAGAAAGAAAAAGTATTTATTGAGACTCGCACAGGAAATCACAAATTAAACTTAAACACACTCATTAAAACATTAATAAAAAATCAAAGACACAACACAACTCAAGACACAACTTAGGTACAACATTTTCTCTTGTTGCATAACCCCTGGGAATTCGCATCAGTAAAATTGTTATGTTTAAGCATTATTTATTCCAAACACAGATAAAAAAATCTTGATACCTCGGAATTTTTTTAATCGGCACGACGACTGGGTGACGGCGACAGGGCGACGGCGACAGACGCCCTTGAAAATAATCGCATCCATTTATTTGTTCCATGGCTTATCAGACCTTACATGTCATAGGTACCTACCTATTTCATTACCTTATTTGTACTTTTCACCACTAACTTTGTTTCTTATGGTATTATTATGCTAATGACCTAAGTAACATTTATTTTGGCCTATTTTGGCTATGCTTTATTTTCATTATTAAAAATAATAAGATATTATAAAACTTTATTACATCTGAATTTATTGAAAGATTTATTCAAGATATATAGATAAAATATTCTTTATTATGTACACCATAAAAATTACAGACATTAATTAAGATTTTTATAGAAAAATATAAATTATAATTATTTATATCTGAATTTATTGAAAGATTTATTTAAGATATATTATTAAAAATATGAATTGCATCAATATTACAAAAAAAGGAAATTCCAAAAGTGCTCGCCTCATAACGCTCATTTAAAAACAGAAAAATAAATCCGTATCGAAATGACAAACAGAAGTTAAAGACATGTCATCATTTATTTAAACGACTTTTCATGAAGTATGTTTTTGACTGCTTTTCTACCCATCAATATGGGTAAAATTTCTCACCTTGCAATCATTACGTACTGTCAAAGACTATTTAGGTTTGCTTTGTTGGTTCAAATGACAACGAAAGAGGGTCTAATGTGGAAATGTTAAATTAATTATTTTTTTATAATTATAATTATACTACTTTGAATAAAAGAGCCATTTTCAATAGGGTTCCTTCTATGGCTGATACGAATATATTAAAAGAAAATTGACTCAATTAATTGATTTTGTCGCAAGTTACAATGTTTTCAGGTTTCATACATTGATAGACGGTATTTTTTTAAAAACTCTTCTGAGGTATTTTTCGTTTCTGCTGCATTAAATAAATTTTTGAAAAGTACTGTATTAATCTCCAATAAATTTACCTAATCAATGGGATATAAATTAAATAGGTTATGTGTACCTACTAGAAGGAGTGTAACAATAAAAACAGTTGCAGAAAGGAGGCAAAACTAATTTTTCGATCGCAGAGCACTCTCTTCGCATTACAAGTCGTGCAAAAAAGTATGTTAACTATCCCAGATCCTAATTGACCATTTTTACTAAATACAATCATGTTAAAAAGGTAATTTTTCTGCCACTATAGCTACAATATTTTCTAAGAAACAAGAACCCCGTAAAATTACTTTTTATATTAAAACTACCGACGCGCCCCTGGTTCGAAAGGTTTTACCACTTGACAAAACATCGAGATGTCTTTATTAAGTGCAAGTTTAATATTACCAAATGTATTTCACACATAAACCTTCCGGAATAAAATCTTTAAATTATGGTAAAAACCGCATCATAATATGCACACCGTTGCATAGTTTAAAAGAACGTAAATTATTTATCGTAATACCCAGTAACTGGGTTATGGAGGTCAAATAGGCAGTCGCTCCATGTAAAATACTGGTATTCAGCTGCATTTGGTAAGACTGGAAGCCGACCCCAACATAGTTGGAAAAAGGCTAGAAAGACAGACAGTTTAGAAGAACAACGCGGTCACACAATAGACTAAAGACGAAAAGCGACTTTAATGTATAATATGTTTACAGCCTAAAATGGAAAACATAGTTCCAATTTCAATAACCAACCATTTCAAACGGATTGTAACCGAAAACATCTACCTCCAACAGTCTGTTCGACGAAATATCCAATTTCATTTATCTCTAATGTTTTTGATGTGGTCCTAAAAGCTTCGCCAAGTTACTCGAACTAGTTTTATTACTATACGTAACGTCCGAGAAACACGCGAGAACTATTCAAGGGATTTCAGTAATACGTCTGCCGGATAATTTAGAGCTAGCTTAGAACTTATGAACATGCTTGCAAGTTCTGTAACAAAGCTGCAAGTATGATTGGGTTGTCATAAATCTGGTCGTAAAGTTCTGAATTATATTGCTTTTCGTTGATGAAATTGAATTGAATAACTTCTAGCTGGTTTGAAGTGGGTGGTTATTATAAAACTGGGGTATAGCTCAGCCTTCTTGTGACTTTTTAGAATTAAATATCTTGTGACCAAGTCAGTCCAGAAATATATTTTACGTCATCGGTACCAATTTAATTTTCATTACGGTGCAGTAAAGTAAAGTTACCGCTTTATAATCCATCCATTATACTTCATCTATTTCCGATTTTATTGTCTTCATTACCCGACTACGACGAAGAAAAAACTTATAATCGTACCAATCAATTTCCGTTGAAGATGATTTAGCAAAAGAGAAACGAATACCTGCGATTTTATTTTATTAGTCAAAATACATCCTCATTTTATTTCTATAATCTAATTCACATTATTCACATTCATCTTCTTTTCGTGTGGTTAGTGACTAACCTGATGTCAGAGTTTTAAAGCCGCCCATGGGACTCTGACTTGGCTTCACATGCCATCGAGAAAAAAAAATTTGGCATGTCGGTTTTCTCACGATGTTTTCCTTCACCGTTTTTGAAACAAGTGATAATTATACAATACGCACACGAATCCGAAAAGACAGAGGTGCGTGCCTTGGGTTCGAACTCGAGACTTGGTAGTACGACGGTCACACCACTAGGCTATCACTGCTTATTATTCACATTAATTATCTCATTTTAATTTAGGCCGTAAATTCTCCACAACTGAATAACTCAGTAATATCGATATTTTAAGGTTAGCTCAGTTGCCTGTCTATCGGGTTTCCGGCTTCCTTCTCAACCGTCATATATCAAGTGTCATGTGTTTTCTACCGCTACGACATACGACACATCTTCGTGACAGGACAACCAAGAAAGCGAGTTGTTCCTGACACGGTTCAGGAAATAAAAAACATAGATCCAGAGATGGTAAACGTCAGAAATCTCAAAGACAGGTCGATTTCGATTGCTTCATTGGTCTAGTGATCTTAACCGCTACTGCTAACCATGAATCAGGTCCTTCGTTCGATTCGCAGGTCGGGAAAAGTGTTATTGGATTTTTCCATCAGGAATTTCTCAGTAGCAGCCCGGAGTCTGCATTTGAGCCCGGCATGGCAACAGTCTCGCCCCCTATTACATGGGACTTAAACATGACTGGCGAAATGTGGGTGTTACTATATAGGTACACCTCTGCCTAACCCTTCGGGGATTACAGGCATGATTATGTAGATCGATTTTCTATCAACAAGTAAAAATCCTGTCATGGTTAAACGCAAAATTCCTTAAGTTACCCCAGTATTTCCCTCAATGTCTTGATTCCAAACTTAACAAGGCAAGCCTGTATATCAAATTTCACGCCTCATACAAAATGTAGCGCCCAAAACACACGCACAAATAATTAATCGTGTGTCAGGGGGCACGGAGGCACCCAATGTGTCTGTTCCGAAGGTAGATTATGCCTTAAGTGACAGACACGCCATCTAGCGGTATTCCCTGTACAACAAATACGATATTAATTATTTGTGTTGACATCGTTTTGAAATGATTTCGAACGCTTTTTAGTAATAAAGACTAATACGATTTTATCAATAGCATTTTTTTGTCACAGCCGTTTTCAAAGTTAAAACTATTATCATGATTTTTTAAGTCAATATACCAATTCCATTGTATTTCATAGTGTCAATATCGCAGAATGACAGTTAGCCGGCTTTTTTACATGTCAGACCGAATTAAAAATGACACTGACAGGCTCCGACAGTAAAAAAAGAAGATTTATATTTCATAAAATGGCCACACCTGTAAAAATTACAGAAAGTGACTTTCTCGACTTAATTAGGATTTATTTGTGTCACTAAGTTTCTGAAAATTTAAAACTAACCCAATTTTCTTCTTGTTACAGATCACGGCGCCGCCGAACGCAACTGAACGAATTGATAGTAATAATATTTTAGGAAAAAATATCCTTAGTCCGAATGTAAATTATTATTAATGTTAGTGTTATTATTAGCTAGAAAATATAACAAAATGTACAGTGAAGTGTGCGTACAAAGGACACTGATCGCTTTCTTTCTGCTTGCCGTGACGAATTCGCCGTCGGCGACGCAAAACACAGTTATTTCAGGTAATTATTCAGTACTGTTCGTGATTGTCGTAATTACTTTATTTTTGTGCTCATGATGTTTTTTTGTTTTATGCGTACTGTTTTGTGTGCTCCTCGAGGTGTTTTGACGGTAGAGGTGTTGTCATTATTTGATTGAAAACTTTCCAAATGTTTTTTTTTTAATATCTTTAAATAAATAATTATTCAGTGATACGATAGTGAATTGTTTCAATTCATACTAAACTTTATTTTTAGTGCGTAGCGCACGTGATATTTCACAATTTCATGTTGAAATATTGACAAATTAATCAAAACAGTGAAATATTTGACAGCTGTTTGCGACGTTGCTAACTCTCAGAATGCACCCTCTTGGGTAACTAATTTATTATTTTACTGTCACCAATCAATCTGCCTAGCCTTTTCCCAACTATGTTGGAGTCGGCTTCCAGTCTAACCGGATGCAGCTGAATATCAGTATTTTACATGGAGCGACTGACTATCTGACCTCCACAACCCAGTAACTGGAGAATACGATACCCCTTGGTGAGACTAGTAGTCAGACTTTCGGGCTTCTGACGACCCGTAACGACTGTCAAAGATCCACGAATGACAGCCGGGACCAACGGCTTAACGTGCTTTCCGAGGCACGGAGGAGTCTCGGTATGTTGAGATGGTCACCCATCCACAGAACAACCCCGGCAAGCGTAGTTTAACCTGATGGATCGAACCGTGTGGCTGTTATTACTTAGCCACGAGCTACATTTTATTATGCTCATACCACGCCCGTGTTAAAACACTATATCAGGTTGGTAGCGGTAATTAAGCCATATCATCTTCAGTTTCAACAGTGCTAAAATGGATGGATCTATGCAGCGTTCAAAGGTTTTGATAAGCTTCATACTAAACGTCTAAAAATATCACGTTACAAATTCCCATTCATTTATCAAGTTTACATAACCTTGACGTCGATAAGTATACAGCTTGTTTAGTTCCAAATAGGTACGCCCACATTGCAATGTGGGCGTACCTATTTGGAACTTGTGATGTTACAGTTTTACTATGAGTTCGACGGTCATGAGAACTCATTGAGATCGATAACAATTAAAATTCTATTGTGTCTCATCAATGACTGTTGAAAATATTTACTATACCATTTTACGTGATTTAGTAATCCCGAAAAATTGCTTTACAATTTTTACAACAAAGGGGAAGATCTTGGCCTGCATCTTACCTGATGATAAGTGATGATCAAGGTGGAGAAGGAAGCGAACTTCACCCGGAATCCTCAACCACAGAGGATCTGGCTGTTTTACCTCTAACTGCCGAAAAACAACCATGCTGTTAACATTGTTTTTATGGCGACCGACTTAGTTAAGATGGCTAGATAAGTTCTCGCATAGTGGTCCCAAAAAACAACAATGCTCAAGTGGGACTAGGCCGGACACGTTTGCTGCATGTCGGATGCATTGTGGGCTAAGACCACCACAACACGGGTCCCTGAAATTGTCTAACAGCATCGCGGAGATCCAGGCGTAGATGACGGGACGAGCTTGAAGTTAGGCGGTATTGATCCAGATTGACGCAGAATCGTGTTGACTGGAAAAAGGAAAGGACGGCCTTTGCCCTACAGTGGGACAACGCAGGCTGGTTTTTGATATCGTCGCTTATGGAATAACACCGCTGAAGTCGAAAATTGGCGAATATTACTTTTGAATGTGATTGGATAAAGCTACTTTTCCCGCGCGAAACTACATTGTCAAATTACGACTATTCAAAATTTTCGACTTGAGCGGTGTTGTTCAAGAAGCGGCGATATGTAACATGTTTCCTATCGCTTTTCTGCAATCTGTAGGAGTAATATGAAAAGGGACGGAAATATGTAACAGGAAGCCGGCAAAGCGCGCGCTATTTGATTTGATTAACGAGCACGCGCGGTGCTAGAGTTGACCGTCAGATAGTACCAACCCATTTTCCGAGAAGTTGGTACTGTCAGCCGAGATGTCAGATGTTATAATGTCAGATCATCATAATATACGACTACTGTAAGGCTCGCTCGTTTTTTTAACAAAGTTCTTCAATATTTGACTGAAAAATAAGATTCTTTACCAACAAATTCTATTAGCCAGTGATCCTGTTACCTTAATACTATTCAAGTTTAATTAATTAATGTTCAATAGTATTTCTTTTTCTATACAAACTCTGTCTTCCTCATTCATTAACCCATGTTTTAATAAATATCCTATCGCAGTTCAACAAAAACAATTTACTGTGTCACTCTATTCACATTACTTTTGTCTTTTAATCACTGCGTCAAGAAAAAGTCAAACAAAAGATTTCGCCAGACAAAAGAAAGCTTTGAAGATTAGAATGAATTACGTCACTCTCTTGGATCCAGGCTCACAATAGATATAACAATGAGACTTATTAAGTGTGATAACCCTTATAAACGTTCTATAAGAGTTAAATAACTATAATCTACAAAGCTGTTGTGAGCGGATTGAAAAGAATATGAAGTTTAATAAGGAAATGTTACATTTCTATGGGGTGTTTGGAAATCTTATGTTATGGTTTTTACAATGTTTAATTAATTACAGTTGCACGGGTTGATTCATCAGGTTATGCTATGCTTGCTGGGGTTGGTTCGTCGATGGGACCATCTTTACATACCGAGACCCCTCCGTGCCTCGGAAAGCACGTTAAGCCATTGGTCTAGGCCGATATTCGTGGATCTTCGTCAGAAGCCCGAAAGTCTGACCACAATCTTACCAAGAGGTATCGTATTACCCAGTTACTGGGTTGTGGAGGTCAGATAGACAGTTACAATACAATACTGGTATACAGCTGCATCTAGTTAGATTGGAAGCCAATCCCAACATAGTTGGGAAAAGGCTAGGCAGATTGATTCTGGTTTTTACAATGTTCAGGCAATGTTCAGACAACAGAAAAGATTGAAAAAAAATATCTGTCTGTTTAGTTAAGTACCGACCTATTTGTATTCAATAAACACAGTGGTTTTTAGCTACGGATTTAGGGCTAATGATAGTGTCATTACCCCAAATTCTGTAGCCAATAAATTACTGGAAGAAAGTTGTTTCCCAGCTGACCGAAGCGAAAAACTGCTAATAATAATAATACTAGAGCCCTGGGGCAGTACTATGACGTGTTAAAGCCATAATTGTTCCAGTGTCAGAGAGAGATGGAGCTATACAGGACGAATAGCAGTATCCCTTTTTCACAATGGAACAATGATAGATTTAACACGTCATAATATGGTTCCTGACTGTTGTAGTTTGTACCCCGTTCCCGATACCGGTTGGCATTTTTTTTTTTAATATTTTAGGAAGTTATCCCACCCCTATATCGCTTTACCTAGTCATTTATTCACGCGTCTTCAGATTTTTCTCGTTTATAAGTAAACACCAAGAGTTTGTTATAAGTTTTGCCAATTAACCAAAAGATTTACAAAGAAAATGTCTGAAGATTTGCCTCATTGTGACCGCTAGAAAGGACATGGAACATGTTCTGAATCGTAATGAAGTTTATACGACATGTGTACGCATGTTAATCATAAAAAAAGAAATTAAGAAGGTTCACAACTTACAATGCGACACAATGCGGTATAGCATAGTCACAAAACGGGGATGTTGTGGTATGGCCGTGTGGCTCAACTTGGGGTTGCTATATCCAGCAATGGACTGCAAAAGGCAGATTTGATTGGTTTATTGATAGCGACTATGTACCTAGCTCCCAAAAAAACATATTTAAATTAAATGAGAAGCTAAATTACAAGAGTCGTGGATATATTTAGTAACCTGTTCTGCTTAGCTATTTCTAAAGAGTCATAAAAAACCCTGAAAGAAATCGACATGTGTTTCATCTCTCAACGAGGCATCCTCAGGATCTCCTCAGGAGCGCTGAACGCACACTCTCTCGAGTGAGTCTCTGCGTTCAGCGCTCGGTGTGGCAACACGCCGTGTTTGGGTTCGCGACACGTCAATCGTCATCCTGAGAATGCCTCCTTGAGAGGTAAAACACGTGTCGATTTCTTTCAGGAGTTTTTATGGCTCTTTAGAAATAGCAAAGCGGAACAAGTTACTAAATATATCCACGTCTATTTTATTTTATAATGGATTTCCACAAGGTCACGCCTATATCAATCAACTAAAATAAGAAGCTGTCAAAGAGGAATAGATCGGAGTTACATGAACATGAAACTGAAAGATAGAGTCAAAAGTTCACTGATAAGGAAAAAACACAGGCGAGAGTTGCGGTCAAAAAGGTCCTGATACTGAAATGGAAATGGTCAGGTCTTATTCCGAGAGCTTTGGATGAAATATAGTCACAAATAGTTACAAATTGGTATCCAATGTACAAGAAAAGAAGGAAGGGTAGACCATTATTTTAAAAGATGGAGTGACGACATAGTACAAATAGCCGGAAACTTATGGCCCAGAACGGCTAGCAATAGCCACCTGGAACGGTTTGGAACAGGCTTTTACCGCAAAAGGAGGCCCTTACACCTAACTATACTAACCTCATATAAGTACAAAACGAACATTACTAACAATTAAAAAAAACAGTGGCACTCCGGGAGTGCCCAAAGAAGTGAAAACTTGAAAAAAAAATCGGCACCGCGGTAATCAATCCGTTGATGTCTTTTACTCCACGGTGTTGATAAATTGCGTTACAGTTTCGCGAAATCAATGGTTTAGTCTCATCTCAAAAATGCCCAATGCGCCTAAAGAGGTTTTCACTTCAAAAAAGTACACAATACAAAACAGTAGATAAGAACAACATGTAAGGGAATAAATAAAGCTCATAAATAAATGTACATGGTATAGTTACACATCAACATTGCATGGAAAAACTAAACTTAATTTAATACAAGCTAACAATGAACTTGTGTACCCAACTTTTAGATTTTTTCTTCTAACCTGATTATATTATTATCTTACTTTAGCTTGAATACGTTTGTTTTTCAAAATCTGATGGAAATATTTGTTCATTTTTCGATGAGACGGAATAACCGGGTTTTCTGTGTTTATTGTTGTGTAATACAGAAGAACCCGGACCCGCGAAACTTTGGCCGGCCTTGTCAATCTTTTTTTATGTCACAAAATTTATTCGCTGACCTATTTTTATTGCATGTATGTGTACGCTTATATTTTTTCCCTTGGCCTGTCAGCAAAACCATTAGATATATGTTATTCGTAATCTTTTTTGTGTATTTTTTTAATACAGCGTTAACTTAGTATGTTTAGTGATGTGCTCTTTTAGATTTTCGATTTTTGAAAGCCATTGATTTTTGGCAAATCACGTTGAACAGGTTAAGCTTTCAGAATCCAGAAAGCCTTGAAACGCTACGTAAATAATCCTTAGAATTATAAATTAAATATAAAAATATATAATTATAATTTAATCATTATTATTTATCAAATAATAATTTAATTGTTCTTCAACACTACGCAATAATACAATGTAAAATCAGATAAATTAAAGGGTATGTAAATTGAATAACTTAAATTGTCTGTATATTCAAACCACGACTATCATTCTTTGACACTTTGACAGTTGTGTGAAATGCCTAAAATTTGGCAAATTGATGTAGGATCTCAATTTGTATAACAATTAATATTTTCCGTCTGTATTTTAGACCGATATTTCTTCAAAAATCTCTACGTTAAACAACATAAAAATGTACGTCTCCACCATCATTACTATCCAAAACAAAAAAACTTAGGCACAGTGATAGGTAACCTGATACTTTCTACTTCCTCATCTAAGCGTTTTCCTAATTGCCAGCGTCCGCTCTGCTTAATAGAAAATGGTCGGTGGCTCATTAGCAGTTGCCCGACGGTGGTTGTGGTTCGTTAAAACATAGTCTATAACTCTGGGTTTACACGAACTGACGGATTTTAGGCCCTTATTTTAGGTAAATTGTGCTGTTGTTTTTATTTTTTGACGACTGTGGTGGCATCTATAATGCCACATGCGACTGACACATCACACTGACGTCACGCAAAATCCTGCATTGCGCATGCAAAGTTTACCGTGCTACTGGCATATATACAACGTCCCGACAACAATCGTCGGGCAGTTGCCCACCAGACACGACACCCGTCTGGTTGGAGGATCCTCCCTTTTCTATGGGTGAACTTTACACCCTAATCATCATACCTCTATACGAGTTTTGAATATAACCTTTTTGTAGGGTCAATGGTCAAACATGAAAATAACGAAAACTTGAAAGCAGTATTTTCTTTAAAAAAACCCCCGTGAAAACATAGGTAGGTAAGTGAGCTGTCATTCCATTTGATGCTAGAGATTGAAGGGTGGGCGTTTTGGGGGACTATCAGTAATTTTGACGTTCAAAAAGTGCTGATTCTCAGACTATTTTGAAGACATGACATTTGATTTTGAATTTGACACTATAGACTTCACTTCAAGCTTACTTCACCTAGGTTTTCACGGTAAGATTTTTAGTGAATAGATCGATTGTTTGTACTTCTTTCTGGTCAAATTTTTCATTCATTTATCAATTAACTGTCACCCAAAATATCACAAAGTACAGTATTTTTATTTTCTTAATATCCTCGACAAACTTCGTGTTTCGTTAGTCGTCGGATTTCTATCAGTTGCCCTTTGCACTTGATGCAAACCGGACGCTCTCAATCGATTTAGAAACATATAGAGATCTTAATACTCTTTTAACTTAATGTAATTTATTTTAAAAATGGAAGGAAAGCTGCTAAAGTTGCAGGCACAAGACATAGGAAAATACTTTTACAGCTCTATACAGTTCGCACAAAAATCAAAACAAAACAACAATAAATTACAAAGTTCTCAATTTGAATTATTATACAAGATAAATCTAATAATTGATGGACGTGGAAATTAGCATTCGTTTCTATTCGGAAATGCGATGATTCCCGAGGGACATTAAGAAAATAGAAATATTGTAAATCTTTCTTCTGTTTTTGACAGCTTGATTTAATCTGTTATCATGTCTCATGTCAAATATTATAATTGTCTGTTGTCACTTTTATAAACCACATTGTAACAACCGCTATTGTTAGATTTGACCGCGGGTTTACGGACCAGTGGCAGCAATTTAATGTGTGCCTAGCAGGAACGCGCGGAATAAATGTAACGTAGGTAAGCTCGAAAAATTTTAAAGTTGAAAATACTCGTTTCGCATAATAATATTTATTTACTTATTTTGAAGACTTTATTCATATCTGTGGGTATAACAAAGTGTGCGAATTTACGATACAAAAATCTTTCAAATTTAGGTTTACGTCGCGCGTTTATGCTAGCGCGTTCATTCTTCAGAAAAATGGGAACTATTCTGTTTTATTTTCATCGAATTTAAGTCGTATTTCTGAGTACTACTAAGTTCGACGAAACAGAAGTGTGCACTTATGTATTAATTATGGTATAAAGTCAATGAAGTTTCAAAACGTTGATGACAGGATTACACTGAACACTTCTAGTCCATATGCTATGTCAATAAAAATATATAATAATTACCGAATAACCAAAATCAATGTTTTTTTTAATAAATTAAAACAATTCCTAATTAATAAAAGTTATTACACAATAGACGAATATCTAACAGCTAAATTCAATAACAAAAATAACTGATTAGGTACCAGATAAGTAAAACAATAAAACTAAATGTTTGTTAAAATTTATGAACATTATAAGTATTAATTTAAATATGTAACTATGTTAAATACACTAATAGCAATACAATATATTTAAGCGATTAATTAAATAAGCAATTGTAATATTAAATTTTATACATTTTTTTTTATTAACCTACACATATTATAGGTATTCAAAGAATAAACAAATGAGTGATAACATAAATATATTAACTAATACAATTGTACAAAAATAAATAATTGATAGGTAATAATTTAAAAATAAATAGTATTAAGCTTCCCCTCTCCTACTTATTTAAAATTTTGCTGTGCCCGACAGGGTTCATATTGGTTTCTATTTATTTTTTATTTTATGTGTATATTATGGATCGCAATAAAGATAAATTGAATTGAAGTTAAGTCTGTTCTTGAAAGTATTTTTGCGATATTCGCAGAAATTCAACTTTCTTTGGAACCACCATACGTTAGGTGACTTCTTGGGATTAGTTAAATTCACCTGTGATTGGCGAAATTACTAGAAAGCAACTATGCAGATAATGGACTTACGTAGCAACTTTATTTGATTTGCTGGCTTATTGGAATCGTTCTGTGACAAGGGTTTCTATGTTTTTATGTACCTATATTTTATTAAATTGGAACAACAAACAGCTACGTTATCCAATATTATAATAATAAAAAAAAACGTGTGGCACTCGGGGACTGCCGCAGTAAAGCTATTGCATAGCATTTGTAACCTCCATACTTCCTATTTGTCAACGCTACACTTGAGATGATGACGTGGTGACATAAAACAAAAATTACGTTCCCATGACAACATCACGTTGTCATGGGAACCGTCATTACATGGTAGGCGGAGTGGGGGTGTTAGGTTTTATTTTCGTTACGTTACGGAATTTGTTGATTCGGTCACCGCGCTCAAAGCCCGCGATAAAAGCTATGCAATGGCTTAAAAACTTAAAAAAATTAAGTAGATAATGATGTAGCCCGCAGCGTTGGTCACAAATTACCATTTATAAACCAAACCTTAAGTCACTAGGTGGTGAACTGTTCATGCATTTTTAGTTATCCTACTGCAGAGTTTGCCTACACGGACGTTTTCTATCATGTCAATGTATTTGCCATAGTACGGGTTCCAGATGAATAGTTTCAATACATACGGGGAATTTTGAATTTACCCTGACAAAATACGGGGTGATAATTTATTTTGGTATTTTTGTTTTCGAATATTACTACCTCATTTGTGAATTATTTATGTAGGTCAAACAAAAAAATATTCGGGACGCACAACATCTGTCTTCTATCCCAGGGCTAAAACTCTTTAATGTATAAAAAGAGTTGACGGCTTCCCAAGAGTCTTTGAAACTCGATCAAGACTGTCTAAAATACCGGCCGAAAATATTCAGCAAAAAGTTTTACTCCGATCGTAGGTCCTACATATTAGAGCCGATAAAAAGAGCCGGATTACGGGCACAAAATCTTGTCTACCTGATATGTTAGACAGGGATAGAAAGATAGGTTATCTCTTATTTTCCAAGATATTCGGTTTGCGTGTTTTAAGACTAGGTTATATAATAAATACGCCTATAAATGTTCCCACTGCTGGAACACAGGCCTCCTCTCTGTAAGAGGGAGTGGGTCGTAATCCATCACGCGGGCCCAGTGCGGATTGGTAGATATCACATGTTTTCGAATTTTTGGTTCTAGGGCATGCTGGTTTCCTCACGATGTTTTCCTTCACCGTTTTAAGAGCAGTGGTGATGAAATAATGTACACAAAGTAAAGTGCCTTTAATCTACAACTCGTAAGTCGCGGCTGTTACCACTGGTGCACCACTACTCTCTCTGACTAGGTAATACAGCATACAATTACAATACTGAGGGCATAGCACGAACGCGTGGAGTAAACTTAACGTAAATTCGAACGATATTCAAATCGAAAATACTACTATTGTATAGCATGTTTGTTAAAATTTACACGACAAGCACAATAAGTATCACCCATAAATTTACTTAAAGTCTTCAAACTAAACTAATATTATGTGCGAAACGACTATTTACAATTGCAAAAACGTTCAAATTTACATTGCGTTTATTTCACGCGTTCGTACTAGGACTACATGTCCTGCGATTACTGTACAGTGCACTCAAATAATAAGCAATCGAGCATTCGTTCGCTGAGCCCAACCGATCATCACTGAACAAACATGTTCGCTCGCTCAAGCGTTTTCATTTACCGCGCGACAAACACTTGCGCGCTAAGAACTGTTCAGAACGCTAAATAAAAACGCAGCTTTACACCAAACCGAAGGCATGTCAAATAAAGGCGTGGAGCGGAGCGCCTTTCGTGTGTAAAACTCCTAATAGGAAGCTTCAAATTCAGTAGGCAACATTTACAAGCTATAACAATGAAACACCGCACAAATAAACAGCATAAGCGCCTTAAGCTATTACGAACGGGTTATTGCAAAGCCTGGGGCTGCGAGTTCCGCACCCCTCAATAGCGTAGGTCATCGCTGGTCCCATAAGGTGTGGTCTCTTGGCTCGGTGGAGAACAATGGAACATCAATGGTAAATAGTTTCTATGTGGCTTAATGCCGCTTCTATCCTTCAAATACGGCTTTGTACGGACGTACGTTGTTCGTGAATTTAGAAAAGAGAGATTGGTGCATGACTTGAATTTGATGTATTTATATGTGGAAATTCACACAGTCAAACAACATGACTTTTCAGAAAAGTAGCTAACTGTGTCAGTATCTCTATCTATGATCCCTCTCCTCGGCGTTAGAGCGTGTTCCCACTATGTCGTGACGATTAATTTATCGTTGGACGACTATCGTCTCTAGCTGTTCCCATTATATCAACTGTTTATCGTCACTGTGTCGTCGAAATATTTTATCGCTGAATGACTGTCGTATCTAGCTGTTCCCATTGGATCGCGACAACTTTTACTCGACTATTTCGCAACAAAAGTCCGACTAGTAGTGACACGCACAAAGCGAGCCGAGTATGCCGTCGATAAGTCGTGACGGTATTATTTATCGTTTTGCTACTGTCGTGCTAGCTATTCCCATTAACTTGACAATCTGTCGTCACTGCAAAAAAAAAGTCGTGGACGACAGTTAATCGTATCGTCTTATATGTGAACACCTCCATTTTAATACACAAGCCACGACGCTTTAAACGACACGATAATCTGTCGTCACGACATAGTGGGTGTGCGCCCTTAGTCCTACATGTTTGTGACGTCAGCTTTGTTTCCCCACGACCATATTATGTTCTAATATCCTTTTAAACCATAATCCCATTTAGCTATTAATTCTCCTTCTAAATCAGTGTAAAAAAAATACAAATAAATACCTCTCACAGAATCCCTTTAGCTTCAAAGCAAATTATTTTGGACAGAAGACAGCTAAGATTAACTTTTAAAAATCCCGCTTTCAACAGTAATTTTCTTTTCTCCCTAAAAGCCTGTAAAATTGGAGGGGGTGGTTCCTAAATAAATCTCTAGCAGACAGATAAGGGCCAAACTCGATGTACGACCCTTAATGTCCAATAAAACGAAAGAGATAGAAATAAAAGGAACAAAGTCGTTTTCATTATCGACTTTCCGATTTTATGTGTTCGCTGTTTACAGTCTTCAGTAATTAGGTGTAGGGGGCGTGATGTTTCCACCTGGAACTTTGTGTTACATGAGCCTAATAACATGCTCCAGGTTGTGAGTCTATCACTCTGAAACGCACGCACAAAAACTTGAAGTACTAAAAGCCTTGAAAATAGCGTGTTAAAACGTTTCTAGTAAGCACGTGTCTTTTTCTTCACCGTTTGGATATTTAGGAGTCAAGAATTTGAACTTCCAATTCATCACCAGAGCATCACATCATGTCAAAGAAATACAAAAAATCGGTGTATCACGACAATCCTAACTAACGTTATAAATGCGAAAATGAGTTTGTTTGCTAAAACACCTGAACGGATTTGGATGAAATTTGGCAAAGGTAAGCGCAGCTAGTTATTAATAGTTGTAAAAGAATCTTTTGTCGTATGATCAAAATCGGAATATTGTTTTTTCAATACAATTTCCTTGACAGTTTTACAAAATATGTTTACCAGCTAGGCCCTCTCAATACTATTACAGGTGCCAAAAGATTATTGTAGCAATTATTTTAATATTTGACACATTCGTAAAATACAAATATCGGTAAAAGTCGCAGTGTTTCCAAAAAGACTTGAAAATCTCGCCAAGTGCGATCAATCTGTAGTTGACTGATCGAAAGCAACAGTTTTCGTATAAACTTAACCGACAATATTTGAAGCCATTGACCGATATGTTCCGTGAGACCGAATTCCGCTCTATTAAACCACAGGTGAGCTAAAATACCCCGACTGTCGGAGGTAGGCGCCAGAAGGTCTTGACACTGTAACCACTGCCTATGCTTGGGTTCCATCTGTTCATAGATTGAACTTAGTTACCTATGCTCTGTTCCTATAAACAATAACGAATGGTTTTTCTTACCAATGGTAATTCTTTTTATTGCCAAACTTTGCAAATGAAAAGATTCATAAGTAAATTTTACCTGTGATAGCTACTTCCATATGGGAGGGTCTACAATCAAAGCTGTGAATGAGGTATTTGCTTCATTATTGGTAAAAATACGAGTCTTTGTCCGTAAACTATAGGAATCGTCCATTAGTAATTTTAACCTCAACAATTTTTTTTTAAAGTGAAAACTTCTTTACGTGCGTTGGGCATTTTTGAAATGGGACTAAACTATTGATTTTGCGACCTGTTACCGACACCGTGGAGTAAAAGACATCAACGCGTTGATTACCGCGTTGCCGGTTTTTTTTTTCAAGTTTTCACTTCCGTCAGCACTCCCGGAGTGCCACTGTAATTTTTTTTTACATTGCTTAAACAGCCGATATAAGTTATAAAAATCTCATTGTGAAAACTGAGGTGAACTGAGCTTTCAGTCCATCTAATGCTTGGGATTGACACTATTGACAGCTTACGGTCCGTATATTATAAAAATCGGCCATTTAAAGTATTGGTTAAAGTTAAAATAAACTTTAACCAATACTTTAAATAGCCGATTTATTTTATAAAAATCTTGTGAAAACTGAGGTGAAGTGAGCTGTCAGTCCATCTAATGTTTGCGATTAACACTATTGATAAGTCACTTCGAGCTCACTTCATGTAAGTTTTCAGTGAAATTTTTTACAAAATAGATTGACAGTTCCTGCTTGACAACGACAGATTTATTTCATACAGAGAGGATTTTTAGTCTCTACTAATAGTCAATTGAAATCTACGTTCAATAGTTCACCAGTTTTCTTTTTCAAAGACAAAGGGGTTTGCTTCCCCAGTCAGTTAATTTACTAGTCTATAGCAGACTTCATTTTTTTTATTGATTGTAAAGAAATAACTTCGTTAAAAAAAAAAAAATACAGAAAACGCAAAGAGCTTTGTGCCTGTATTTTTAATTAATCTTTTTGATTAAACTAACTTTGCAAATTCAATAGAGCTAATTAGCTTGAAAACTAATTAATAAAGCTGCTTTGAATAAAAAACTTTAAAACAGAAAAGTCACAAACACACACCAATTATTTCAAACCAGATAGCATTTTTTGCATCAGTGAGTCTGGGCTAAACGACTAAGTTTGGAAGCCTTGCATAGCCCCAAATATCCTATATAAATACCCCCTTTTTGCTAAAGAGATGTAGTTAATTGACAAACTTTGAAGTCTAGGCATTAGTTATTGCAAAGTTTTACATTTTATATTGAAATTTATTTCTGTCTGTAGCTATTTCGGTGCCTTCCGGAAAGTTTTGACTTCAAAGTAACGTATGCCAATTAAAATAACTTATTTCATTATTCGGTACGAATTCATAAATGATAACTTTTCATACAGTGTGATTCTTCATGATGTGCACTAAATGAGGGAATCTATGCATAATTTTAAAGACAGAAAAAATATATAAAAAAATCTAAATGTTTTTTATGGAATTTTTTTTTTTTTTACAAAACTGTGTAACTTTTAAACTAAATAATCTACCGCGATTAAACAAACTCCACAATGATTGTAAGTAATTAGGCGTCCACATAAAATGAAAATTGAGAAAAAAAACTAACCTCAATTGAAAATAAACATGTTTTTTAAGCAAAAATCTGTATTTTTTTCATAAATGTTTACAATAATTGTAAAATTAATAAACAAGATGCCCAATTTAAAAAAAAAATACAAAAAAATAAAAAAAAAAAACACTTTTTTTTCTGTCTATAAAATTAAGCATAGATTCCCTCATTTCGATATGTGCACATTGTGAAGAATCACACTATATTATGAAAAGAATAAATGTCTGCAGTTGGGTCGGTTGATACTGTTACCTGGGCTATTCCCGTAATTTTCTTCAATCTGTCAAAAATACAATCTATTTACTAAGATTTTTGAAAAATTTGACAGATTGCGACTTTAATGTGAACGTTTTTTAAGTACGAAAATTGGCATTCTGTTTTAATATAAAGGACAGCGCCCAAAAAACGCAAGTATTAAAGCAAAAAAATCTTAACTTTTTTTTTTTTAAAACAGCTCATTGCCTATCATCAATCGTATTTGTTTTCTACAATTCATGCTTTATGGTAAAAAAAAAACTTATGTGGGGTACTTACCACATAAGTTTTTTTATCGACTCTGGGTTTTTGCCCATATATTTTTGGGCATTCTCGAATTATGAAAAGTGATAGTTTCATGAAAATGTAGCTTCTGAGCAAAATTAAAATACCCGTTGTTGTTTACGTGGCCCGTGAGTGTAAAAGAAAGGACTGAAGGCTTAAAAAAGAGTATAGTGCCATTTGTTTGCAAAGCGATGTGACGGACGTATCTACCTATGACCTATGACCTTTTACCATGAGGTCATTGGATCTACACTCAACAATTAACGTTTTCAGGCTGATGAAAAAAGGAAATTGAATGTGTTAGCCCATATACTCGTAGTAATCATTTACAAAATCATTGTTATTTTCAAGTATTGTATGTCATAAAAGGATTTGAGGGACGGGATGAGTCCGATGTCTTTGAAAAGGTCGGGTTTTTGTATCTTATAAAATAGGAAATAGTAGGACAGTTTGACTTTTAGCTAGGGGTAGTAAGGAGTCATAATTCCAAGAGCTAAATAATAGATCAGAAAAAACAATACTTACTAAAATATACAAAGGAATTCTATTGACCAACCCTTTATATAACGTTCGCCAACAAAAACCCGTTAACGTCGCTGAATTAATTCGTCGAAAAAAAGCGATTGTTGACAGCATGACCCCTCTCACTTTATTCTTAAATAATAAATCTTTAAACAGATAACGGCGACCCCGAGACATCATTTACATATTTACAAAGAACAAAAAAAATGAGGGTAATTTAGACTTCTTTTTAGCTTTGCTTATGGCCGAGGCCAAGGTTTGTTGAATAAATATTTTATTTGAGGTATTTTGCTTGACTCGAGTAAAAGTGTATGTATGTCTTCCCATGGCAGAAACTAGCACGCCACCTGCTACGATCCTTACATACTCATTTTGCTTCGTTTACGTGCGTGCATCTGGTCACACGCACACCGGTAGCGAGTACTAAGCACCTGACCTTTCTGAAGAATAATAGTGACCAATAAGGTCATTATAATGTCCTTCTAGTGCGTCGGGATTCCGGCGTTTCCACTCAAATCTGCCTTGAATATAACATCACGCCTTATTTCCCCGAAAGGTTGGGCAGAGGTGTACCTGTAGCAGGTACACCCACATTTCGCCAGTTATGTTTAAGTCCCATGTAATAGGGGCGAGCCTATTGCCATCAACCGAGCACAAATCAAGACTCCGGGCTGCTACTGAGAAATTCCAGATAGAAAAACCCAATAACACTTTGCCCGATCCGGAGATCGAACCCAGGACTTCATGCTCAGCAGTAGCGCTTACGACCACTAGACCAACGAGGCAGTGCCTTGAAAATACCTTTTGTTAATCGCTTTTCATTCATCCTCTCATAAATATTATTTCTGTAAATATTATCTCTTCATTTTCATATCAATAAAGTGATAAAGCAATAAAACGTGACTGACAGTTACTCGACGACAGTCCATTGGAAGTAAATCCATCGTTGTAATTAGTAAACCAAAAGTAGTTGGGTTTTAGTTTTTATAACTTTTATTTTATTTAAATTATTTTAGGGTTATAATATATACAGCAGGGATCCAAGCTTGAGGTTTGCCAGCGAGCCATGGAACGTAGTATACTGGGGATTCGAATTTCGGTCCGTATAAGGAACACAACACTGCGTGCCAAAACCAAGGTCACGGACGTTACCCAGAAAGCCGCTAAGCTTAAGTGGGACTGGGCCGGACATGTCTGCCGCATGTCAGATGACAAATGGGCTAAGAGAACTACTGATTGGGTCCCACTAAACGCACGACGACATCGCGGCAGGCCGAGACGAAGATGGTGTGACGAGCTTGACTCCTACCGAAAGGACTGGCCGATACTAGCAATGGACAGAGTTGTGTGGAAAAGGGAGAGGTAGGCCTTTGCCCTGCAGTGATTAGATTTGATATAATATACATATTTTTGAAAAGTGCTCGTCAAGCCCTTTCATTTAATACCCAACATGGCATAACAAAAAATATTTTTTTTTTAGTTCATGTCATTTTTGTCCTCAAGAGGGCGCTATATTGAATTTAATGTGATGTCATATAGTCTAGCGGACAATCAAGACGCTTCCAACGATACCTCATTTTTGTTAAATTATGATCAGTAGTTTAAAAGTTATGAGGTAACAGATGAACATACATAAATACCGGTCAAAATCATAACCCTCCTTTTTGCTTCACCGTAGTCGGGTAATTAGTAAAAACTGAATAGAAATTGAACTGAAATTGATGTATGTTTAGTTAATTAACAAAACATCAAGGTTTTGGATTAGTTAATCATTTCATAATAGCATTCAATGCACTAAATATTATTTGAATTGGCATTTATTTAATCGAACCTCTATTAATTCCTATTTTACGCTCCTAAAAATATTAATGAACACTAATATACTAACATGACATGTAAATAAAAACCCTGCCCGATCCGTGAGGGTGTTGTTAGGTATCATACTGAGAGTCTATTTATATGGTAATTTTCTAGATAATCATACTTTTTCAATAGGGAATTTTACCGGGTAATTTACTACATGGGGCGCAGGCGGCCGTCATTTAACGGGTATCTAAAAGTCATAACTTATGACCCCTGTTGAAAATTTGCAAATTTTTCATGTATTAGGGCTAATTTTAGTACTAAAAATGTGATTTTTAAATAGCATTTTTTTTTTTTTCTAAAATTATTAGTTTCTCTATTACTTTTATTTATAAAATGTTGTTGCAGTACCTATGCCCCTTTTGGATCAGACAGGGTTTTTTGTTGTTTAAAGGTTGCGGCACTTTGGTGAACCTTAAAAATATTAAATAGCCAAGTAACTGTGACCAACTTAGATGCAGCACTCACCAGACGTTCTGCCTCGGAGCCGCGCGCCGCTCGCTACGCTCACTTGGCTCGCGCGCATTTGGTCACAGTTCTAACCTAACCTAACCCATCAGCTTAGTTTCTGCGACCAACTGTGAGAATTATGACAAATGGCCAGAAAGTTAAATGGAAACTCAATTATTAAAAAAGTGTGCATTATTAGAACCGCAAAAAGCCAATAGAGGTTCATTAATTTTAAAAAGCGTCCATCTTTAGTAGGTTTATAAGTTTTTAGAGGATCAGTCTGTTAAATATTTCCCGTTTGATACAAAAGCAGCTCCATACAAGCCTCTCGTTCCTTAGACTCCACCAAAGCAGAGACGAGACGAGAGGAGAGATGTGATTTAAACAACCAATAGAACATCTAACCGCTCTTGCTAGCACACATCTCCGCTCTAGCCAGCACACATCTCCGCTCCAGTCTAGCCAGTACACATCTCCGCACAGCTTCGGTGGATATTCCCTAGCTGAAAAAATCTCTTCTCGTCTCTACTTCAGACATCTCCACACATTCTCCATAATCTTCTCCTGAACGAAAAAAAGACTAAACTCATAAAATTTTCAATGCCAAATGTCAGGCAGCTATCTACCAATGTTCAGGTTAATGGAACAGAGTTGGACCCTGTTGAGTCGACAGTTTTTCTTGGAATCACTATTGACGGTAAATTACAATGGGGCCCACACATAGAAAAATTGTCAGGAAGGCTAAGTTCGGCCGCCTATGCTGTTAAAAAAATTAGACAGATAACTGACGTAGATACAGCCAGAATTGTTTATTTTAGTTATTTTCATAGCCTTATGTCATATGGGATTCTTCTCTGGGGAACCTGTGCGGACATTAATACTATCTTTGTTCTACAGAAAAGGGCTGTTCGAGCCATTTACAATCTAGGTCCAAGAGATTCCCTTAGAGAAAAATTCAAAGAAATAAATATTCTGACTGTAGCCTCACAATATATTTTTGAAAACCTATTGTATGTGCACAAAAATATATCAAATTTTAAGAAAATGTCCGATATTCATAGTTTAAATACCAGGAATAAACACAACCTTGCTGTACATCGCACACGTCTCCACAAAGTAGGCAACTCATTCATGGGTCAATGTATACGTTTTTACAACAAACTCCCCATTGACATTCGAAACTTACCCATTAAACGATTTAAAATCTGTATTAAAACCAAACTTTGTAAAAAAGGGTACTATACAATTTCAGATTATTTAGAAGATAAAAAAGCTTGGGATTGAACTGCTCGCTCTGCTAAGCCTTGTGAAAAAATCATAAAACTAGACATTTTAATTATGTAAAATCAACATATACCAGTTTTATAAACACATTGACATTGTTGAAAATTATATTCAAAATGACATGATTACTTTGTAAAGTATTATATTATTTTAACTATTGTGAATGTGAGGACTATGTGGATATTGTTTTTATTTCTCTGCTAGTTTTAGTGATGGTCTGGCAGTTTGAGTAGTTTATGCGGCCTACCCAAATGTCCTTTCTTTGGTATTGTTCGTCGAGTTGAGCTCCTTAAGTTCTGAGTTGAGCTCCACGATTACTGACAAATGCTTGCACTGACTGGACAGGTCCACTCAAATCTGTGTGGTTCTTTCCTCAAAAGACCTTTTCAGACACTTATCTACATGGTCCTCATATGGCCTGACCAAGATTATGTCTGGACTTTAAAAGAGACTGCGACCTCTGAGTTTGTTTCGGCCTTTCTTCTCAGAGTAGTCAGATAGGAAACGCCGAACTCATCTAGCTTATTTTTAATATTTTTTTATGACGTGTAAAAGTGATTTCGATATCCTATTTACAGAATAAACAATTTCATTTCATTTCATTTCATTTCATTTCATTTCATTTCATCATCTCCGCTTTGGTGTAGACTAGGACTTAGAGGTGACATATTTCATAAACTTATTAATTTGTTTTTCTAGTTATCATTTGACCTTCTCTATATGAATCCAGATAATTTTCTAAATACATAACCAAGTGCTGTAAGCTATTTGCTCTTTTACTTAAATTAGTATTTGTTCATCCAAATTGCTAGATAAATAATGATCATGATAACAGTGGCCTAGAAACTTTTTCGTTGGAGTATTCGTGTCTGACGTTATTATTTTGAATGAGTATTAAAGAAAACGCTATGGAAACTAAGGGCTATCATGTAAACGGTCATGGAGTATCGTTAGGCAAATAGTTTATTTTCATATTATGCTCTTAGCAGTTTAGCTTAACAAGTTAAGGGCATTAGAAGAAAAGACAAACGTATTTTTTTTATTTATACTTAAATCTACATTCTACATTAAAGTATACTTTTTGAATATTTAATTGTTTTCGAGTTACGATTAATAATGCGTTTTGTAGAATGCAAATATGTATAGTCAAAGAGATCACTATTTGAAATTGCTTAACATTATCAAACGTTAACCAATTTTTACTTGCCCTTTGTTCAATCTAGGTACATTGGCAAGATTTTGTATGAAAATGACAGTTCAAAAAGGTGACATGCACCCGCTATGACAAGGAATTTGTTAGAAAATTGCTGAACATTTGATAATGTTAAGTTATTTCAAGGAGTGAACTCTTTGGTTGAACATAAATATATTTTCATTCCACAAAACACCAAATAATCATATTAGGTAAGCCATAATCAAAAAATTTTTTTTTTGCGTCATGTTTACCGCAAAGAAACGATTTTTCTTTCTTTCTTTTCTTTCTTTCCATGATTAATTGATAAAACGTGTTCCTTTTAATACCATAACTCTAGGGCAGTACAGGATATTAATGAAACCATGTTAAAGAATCAACTGGCATATGAATTATTTTTAATTTTTGTTTTAACGATTATTATTTATGTAAAACACCCTTACGTGAAATATATTTAAAAAAAACGTGTGGCACTCGGGGACTGCCGCGATAAAGCTATTGCATAGCATTTGTAATCTCCATACTTCCTATTTGTCAACGCTACACTTGGGATGATGACGTGATGACATAAAACAAAAATTACGTTCCCATGACAACGTGATGTTGTCATGGGAACGTAATTTTGTCATTAACCGTCATTATATGGTAGGCGGAGTGGGGGGTGTTAGGTTTTATTTTCGTTACGTTACGGAATTTCTTGATTCGGTCGCCGTGCTCAAAGTCCGCGATAAAAGCTATGCAAAAGCTTAAAAAACATTTAATTCAGATTTTTTTATTCCATAAAAAAAATTACAACGTCGCATTTTCTTAGCTTTAAATATGAATGATTGGTTTGACTGAAAATTATTTACTCATACTTATCACTGAAACTTAGATACACACATCGAGAGTATAGTGTTATGTTATCTCCGAAACGATGTAATTTTAAAGTGAAACTTTTATTACATCGTCTCAAACTTTTTCGTCTGTGTGTTGCATGTCGCGTGACGGTCGGCGCCAATATGGCGGCGCCTATAGTTTGCTTAAAAGTTTCACTTTTACCGTGGTTTCATAAAACCACACAATCCTTTTTTTGTATTATTTTTACTTATAGCTTAGAATTATGGGGCATCAAAAGGAACACGTAGAGGAATCTGCATATTATATTTCAATGAAAATGACACATAATATTCTGTGACATGGAAGTATTGTATGGGTTTTCAAGATATCAACCGAGGTCACAAGAAAGGAGAAACTTAACCTTCCTTTTTAAGATTACCTAACCATTTCCTGGAAGATACGATGGTTATATAAACTTGTCTTTCGGTGTAAAGGGTGACCCTATTACCGTACCGAGCTTAATTCCAAACTTCGGGCGGATACTGAGAATACACTCACAAGGAGAAAATATTTTAATCCAGTAACTATCGTTTATAATAAGTCCATGATAAATATTGAAAAACATATTTTGAGAGTGTGGTTCTAGCGCAATAAACGTTTGAACCCGATTCGAGTTCATTAACAGGCCTGTGTACATTTTTTTGTCTCTCTTGTAGATTATTAAAAAATTTTGAACACGTATTTTTTCTTTTTTTACGTAATCAAAAGGTTACGGCGATACATTGAGTTAAAATGAGGCATGACGTCACGCCTTGCTAGATTTAATACTGAGTTGTGACATACTCGTAGCAAGCCCCCACTCCTCAACTTTAATGGGTTTTTTTTAAGTTATTTTTGATTAATACGATAAAACAAAAAATACAAGTCTAATATTTTTTTTATTATCTGAAAGACGGACTAAATAGAACTTCTTTTTTTTTACCTAGGCATCTAGCGTATTGGTTAGTCAACCTTAAGTAAATATGTATATTATTTTGATACTTTTAACGTAACAGTAAACTGTAGGTACCTATCTATACTGCGTTCGCAATTCAGTTTTTAACAAGATAAACAAATAGGTAGGTACGTGTTTTTGGAAAAATTACTTTAATACCCACACATAAGGTTCAGCTCGCTCTTCAAACGTGTTGATGACTTTTCAAAAGCACTAGTTATTCTGAAATTTCCAACATTTTATTAGTTTTGTTTGAGTGGAAATAACTTCAATTGGAAACAGGGATTTGAATATGGAATATATCATGCACGAATGAAATCTTGATGATCAGTAAGAACAGCAGTCTTTTTTTATTATCGAGCCTATATAAGAATAGCATAAAGTGCGCGGGAATTAGTTATTGCATCCTATCGAGGCAGTGCCTATTTTGTTTTAATACCCTTGTATTCTATTTAATGCTGTTCCTGTTTACTAAATATAATAAACGAGCGATCGTTACAGAAGTCGCATAAATGACCATGCACACACTGTTGGCTGACAGTACCAACCTCTTGGAAAATGGGTTGGTACAGTCAGCGTCAAATAGTTAGTGACACTTAGGGTATTCAAATAAATAGACGCAACCAAAAAGTCAATAATATCGGTACAAACTAAGTTGTCTTATTGTTGTCAACAATATAGTCGCTCAAAAGGTCGAGACGTTTAAAACGTCATATAGATCGGTTCAGTCAAACCGCCATAAATATGGTTACAGTCATCCCGCCATTGGTATCCAAGCATTATAAGTATTCAAAAATATGGAACACATTAGAAAAATAAACTTTACGGCTTTATATATTAAATATTATTTCTCACGTCAACATTTCACAAAATCAAATGGATAGAAACTTCTGCTGTCCTTTTCATTTTAAGCATGACGTCTATGACGTAATTTCTATGTAGCGGTGCACACATTCAGTTCGCTCGTACGGTTTTGTCTCCAGAAGTCCAGTTAGCCATCGTGCGGTGCGGAAGAACGTGGTGCTGATTAATTGTCGAAAAGTATCCCGTATGTTTATGGAACATACGTCATGACGACTTAAACGATAGAATTGACTTCGTACAATCTCTGCATATACCCAATAGCATCGCTTTCTTTTCTTTCATTCTTTTGACAAAAGAATTGCTAATAGAAATTCGTTATCTCTATTCTTTTTTAAAATATTCTTAATTTCATAAGCGTTCTTCGATACAATCGCCACAAGCTCTGGCACACGACTGGAGAGCGTAGAAACCGAATACAATTAATCGCCTGTATGCGGCACTCGTCCGATCGGGTTTCCGAATTGGAGAATCGGATCAGGTACCTGACATGTGCGGCCACCCTTACATGCTAGTTTATTTTTCTAATGTGTTCCATATTTTTGAACACTTATAATGCTTGGATACCATTGGTGGGATGACTGTAACCATATTTATGGCGGTTTGACTGAACCGATCTATATGACATTTTAAACGTCTCGACCTTTTGAGCAAATACATTGTTGACAACAATAAGGAAACTTTGTTTGTACCGATATTATTGACTTTTTGGTTGCGTCTATTTATTTGAATACCCTGAGTGTCACTAACTATTTGACGCTGACTGTACCAACCTCTTGGAAAATGGGTTGGTACCATCTGAAGGCCAACTCTAGCACCGCGCGTGCTCATTCGTCAAATCAAATAGCGCACGCTTCCCCGGCTTCCTGTTACACACTTCCGTCCCTTTTCACGAAATCACTCCCACAGATTGCAGGAAAGCGAGAGGAAAGATGATACACATCAAAAATTATTTGCTGACTTTTGAGATTTCACTTCAAATTGGACAAAATTTAACTCTTTAAACTTTCCAATATCAGCCAAATAGATCAGAAAAGTTTTCCTTGCAAATCAGCAAATCAAAGAAACATCAAAGACACACAAAATTCAAATCAATTCATGTATTCCTATCCACACAACAATGACGTCACAACCACAGGTCGTTGAACTCGTGTACTAACATTTCTTGGTCTAAAGTCTCTATTATCATAGTTCAGAACGAAATAACAAGACATTGCGAAGGAGCTAGTCTCCAAGTTTCATTCGATTTAAATGGAACATGTAGCTAACTTGTAAAGTATACTTTGTTAGCAGTATGTTGTTAGTAAGTTGGTTTGCTTGCGTTTGTCCATGCTTTTGAATAAATATGGAAGGTTTTGTGCACTTTGGCGTGCTGACACCCTAAATATTTTTTTCTAATGCTTGAGATACGAGTATTATAATAAAATAAAGAAAGAAAGAAAGAAAGAAAGAAAGAAAGAAAGAAAGAAAGAAAGAAATAAATAAAGAAAGAAAGACAGAAAATAAATTTATTTGACACAGGTTAAGGCACACAGTTTTCAAAAACAAAAACAAAGAAAGTTTAAAACGGTAGTAAAAAACGTGCGAGCCTTACAGTAGTCGCATATGATGTGTAACATCCACCTTGGTAATAAGTAAGATTTAGGTAATAACAACATTAAGGGGCGGGGCGTCAAGGTCGTTTCTGATCAACTCTAGCACCGCGCGCGCTCCCACGGGTTCCTGTTACACACTTCCGTCCCTTATGAATAAATCACTTCCACAGATTTGATTATTTAGGTTTTTAAAGACTTAGATTTGATTTAAGTTGCAGGAAACTGAACGGAAATATGTTAGACATCAAAAATATCGTAACAGTATAGCTGCATTCGTGTTCGTTAAAGTTGATAGCAAAGCAGGTTTTTAGCTCAAACACAAATAAGTGAAAATCTAACTTTGATATTAATGTGTAGGTCACAAAATCTAATTAATACTAATAATGTGCAGTAGGTATGTAAAAATATGAATTATTATCCTCATTTCTTTTCCTAAAAACTTTAAAAAGCTGAGAAAAGAATATCGATACTTAGCTTACAATAGGTACTTAAGAAAAAAAAAATACAATGACTTCCAAAAAAAACACAACAATGTGAAAAATAATTTCGGAAGTCGGTGTCTTTGGTTTAGAATTTTCGTTTTTTGCCACCGACTTCCGAAATTATTTTTCACTTTGTAGTGTTTTTTTTGGAAGACGGTTGTATTTTTTTTTTTGGAAAAAGTTTTTGTTTTTCACTTTTTAGTTGTGGTACCTACCCCACACAAATTCGAATACCACTACCTGCTATGTAAATAACAGTGACAAGAACTTATCATATCATCCACATACTAAGTGGGAAAAATACGTATTATTGACGCTAACTCAAAAACTGCGCAGACAAACTTAATAAAATGTATATGGGACCACCTCTGAAGTATGACCTACCAAACAAAAAAAGAATCATCAAAATCAATTCGTAATTGGCGGAGTAATCGCGTAACAAACATACAAAAAAAAAAACATACAGTCGAATTGAGAACCTCCTCCTTTTGGAAGTCGGTTAAAAATAAGAATGATAACTGCAACTAAGCAACTTATTACTACAACAAATTCACCAAAGGGAACAGAACAGAAGCGTGTCCAAGTAGTGGCCTAGCATTAATTCTCGGCCCAACTCGGCACGGATCACAGGGGTACGTAATTTTATGTATGTATGCATGTAACAAACCATTAACCTCATTCCACTAGATAGACTTGAGGACTGATTTATCCAGAGCCTTTACAATTTACTCTTTTATACTCTCCTTTCTATTGTTTAATGGGTTAAATTATAATTAACTGTCGACTGACTACCTCGCTGGTCTAGTGGTCGCAAGCACTACTGACTGAGCATGAGGTCTCTTGACAACACTGAATTTTATTAGTGCTAAGCCTAAAATGAGTACAGTAAGTTATTGATGTGAAAACTTCTTTAGGCGCGTTGAACTCAATTGAAACAAATGAACTCGCGACACCGTTACCGACACCTCTTTTTTTGTAAAAGCGATTATACTCTTTATTTAAATTATGTTACGGATCAATGTTCTATGCAAGTATTTTTACTATAAAGGTTTTAGAAGTTTTTTTTTTTTGTAAACGCGATTCTGCTCTTTATTTAGATAGGGTTACGGACCAATGTTCTATACAAGTATTTTTCTTCCACCAAGGCGATCTTGTTCAAGTTTTCACTTCTGTCGGCACTCCCGGATTGCCACTGTTTTTCTATCTAGAATTTCTCAGTAGCAGTCCGAAGTCTAGATTTATGCCCGATTAATGGCCATCGGCTCGCCCCCTATTACATGGGATATAAACATGACTGACGAAATGTGGGTGCACTATTTACGTACACTTCTGCCCAACCCTTCGGGGAAACAAGGCGTTATGTTATGTCATTGTCGACTTGAGCTTTCAACTCACCTTTGAGAGATTCTACAACATGTAATTGGAATTACTGATAGCCTCTCAAGGGGTTATTATACTCATCTGTATGATCAACTTTTACTAAGAGACTTACCTTGAAACAACGAAAAAATATCTACTAGGTATTCCCTACATTTTGTCCAGTTATGCGAACATTACATGTATGTAGCAGCAAATTTATGGCGATTTCAAAAATTAGCCTCGCAATATTGTACATAATGATGTGTACAATTATCCCTTAACTTAAAGGATGATTTCCACCGCACGGCTCACATCGCATCGGATCGGAAAGGATTCAAATGAATGCGGCGACAGCCGATCGCGTCCGGCAGGATGCCAACGCATACGATCGGCTCCGTACCGTCGCTTGCGAAAGTATCCGTTTCTGCGCCTAGTCAAATATTTTCTTTCCTACCGTGTAGACAGACGAGTTCTAATTTTTGAAAATGGTGAAGCTGAAATAAGAATATATTCATAAAACAGCCGAAAAGATCCGATTGGATACGACGACTGGCGAACGGAGGCGATCGCGCGTCACAGCATACTTTTGGCTACGATCGCGTGTCGCGGAAGACGCCCGTGGTCAAGCTGCTGTGCGCGGCTTGGTAATATAAACTTTAAACACTGTGTTTTAAACTCATTTCTGTCCTATGCTAATGTGGCCCAGTTCTTTCTGTAGGAATCAAGTTTGTCCCTCTATCTTTGTCTTGGTCTGCCGAGGTGTGGCTCATCATCAGTGGTTCTTTTAGCCCATAGCACATCTGATATACGGCTGACTAGTCTGGTCCAATATCACTTAAGATTACTAACTTATTCGTTAGGGAAAAGTTTTTTATAGGGCTAACCCCACAATAAACTATCCACATCCGTGTACTCAAGCTTAACATACTTTAATTAAGACCATTCCAAATTTTGAAGCTGGATAGCTGTATCCAAAAACCAGATTTTTTATTTAACATTTTCAAAGAAGGCTTTAAGTATATTTTCTAGTACCTAATTCTTTTGTTTCATAAACTATGTCGTGACAGGACTTAGCGTGTGAACATTGCGTGGCGAGGAATGTACAATTATAATATGATATGCCTCCTAGATTTCGATCGTAATTTCGTACACATAGACTTAGTAACTAGGGGAATGTTTTACTGGCCTCGATATTGTTATACATTGACTAAAATTTAATAAATGACGTGCCGTATTATCCAGATGAATATTTTTTTTGAAGTGAAAACTTCTTTAGACGCGTTGGGCATTTTGAGATGGGAAAAAACAATTGAACTCGCGACACTGTTACCGACACCTCATTTTTGTAAACGCTGTGCTCTTTATTTATATTACATTACGGATCAATGTTCTAGATTTTTTTTTTTTTGTAATCGCGATTATGCTCTTTATTTAGATAAGGCTACAGACCAATGTTCTATACAAGTATTTTTCTTCGACCAAGGTGATTTTGTTCAAGTTTTTACTTCTGTCAGCACTCCCGGAGTTCCACAGTTTTTTTTTTTTTTAAAAGGAATGAAGGAATTGAATATGTAGAAACAAGCACGACTGAACGAACAGTTACATAACTATAAATTTCGATCACTCTTTGTGGCATGCCACTGCTTAGAAGGAGAAGAGAGAAAGAGACAGAGGTCTCGTTTTGCTTATAACTAGCCAGTGAGATAATTAAACAATCAGAATCAACGTCATTAGTACATTAGGATTTAATGTCAGTCCCTTTTAAGTTTTTTTTTTATAATGTGCGTTTTATTCGTGCAGAATAACCTATTTTTATTTCTTGCTTATACTGACACAATTTCGACAAAATACCAAAACCAGAGAGATACCGATTAATTTTGTATTTTTTTGTGACAATATGACACCTACTTCAATTGGCATAAAACTAGGAGTAGTTAACATGAGTTTGTGATCGGTTGATGGAAATAGGCTCGCCCGCTATCTGGTGAAATGTGGGTGTATTGTAAGTACACTTTTGCCTAACCCTTCTTGGATTAGAAGCGTGATGTTATTGTTAGTTAACAAGAATTGAGAGTAGGTACGCAACATTCAAGGACGGTTTTTACGACGGGTTTTACACTCGGAAATGGTTCAATTCAAGTCTTTGTAAAATTATTTCTACAAAGACTTTTGAACCATTATTCTTTCTGTGGAACAGTCGAACTAACTCATAAAATTGTTACTTTAAAAGTTATATGAACGCTAGCGGACTTAAGCACATCAGACACAGTTTCTCTAAAATATTATGAAATAAATATCTTCAGTGTCTCAACAGATTTACAATGGGGCTTGCCCACGGCCATCCGAGGATAGCATTTTTCTTTTTGTTCCAAATCCTTTGTTGTGGCTTGAAATATCCAGCGCCGTTGCTTGGCGAGAAGAGTTTCTGAATCAAATATTTTGATCGAAATTGTGCTGGTGTTTTTTTAAAGTTGGTTTCGTTTCGTTGTAGTTAAACGATTTTATTTATTTTACTAACTAACTTATCTAGAGACGAATTTCGTCGTCTATCTTAAATGGATATTAAAAGGGAAGTCCAAATTTATAAAAAATCCACTGTTTGTTGATAAGGTATAGTTGCAAAACCAAGCTAAAATAAACAATTATAATTATTTTATTTTATTGCTTTATTAAAATATCTCTACAATATTACATCATTACAGGTAAAGCAATAAGATTTGTAAATTGTTCACTAAACCGTTATGGAAACAACTATTTTACTCTTGAAAAGGGATGGCAAACTGTTTTTATAAAGAAGTAGAGTTATGTAGTAGTATACGAAAATTCTACCGTCTTCAAACAATACCAAAGCCTTTCAGTATTGCTCAACATATCAATAAACAATATTCAATAATATAATAAGGTGTAGGTGACCTGAGGGTTCACATGAAAATCCACGTGTGTCAATTCAAGGTCAAAGACCTCGGTGACCATGACTTGAATTATCTGTTATAACTAAGAATCGATATTGTATGAATAAGATCGTGTTCAAGTCTTGTTGTGTCTTTGTTATTGTGAGACAGGGTTGTCTATAGTCAATAGTTGGTCCGAAAGCTTCTAATAAATACTGCCAAAATTACTTAACGCTGTTACTGTTCAGGATGCTGGCGATTTCTTGGTTAGATACTAGCAACCCGAGTCTACTTCGTTCGGGTTTTTAACCCCCGAGGCAAAAAGAGGGGTGCTATGTGTGAGTGTCTGTGGCATCGTAGCTCTTAAACGGGTGAGCCGATTTGAATGCAGTTTTTTCATTTGAAAGCAGGTTTTCTAGCGATGGTTCTTAGATATGTTTTATCAAAGTCGGTTAAGCCGTTTGAAGATCATCAGCTGTTTTCTAGTTGATGAATGGATGTGGGCGTCTTTTACAGGTCTGATCGATTTTAATTTGGTATTCTGTTACTTCAATGATATTAGAAGAATATAGTAACCTTGAACTGATGTTTCAGCATCACCTGGAATTTGCAGGATACCCAACTCCCTTTCCAACTTACAGCACAGGTATCGTGTTTTTGCTCATTGGAATGGTCTCAATGAATAGGTTATAGATAGATGATGAATAGGGTTTGGTGATGGACTAAGAAAGAGAAATGAAGAAGTGTTTTAGTCGGGGTTTATGAAGTGAAAACTTCTTTAGGTGCGTTGGGCATTTTTGAGATAGGACTAAACCATTGATTTCGCGACACTGTAACGACACCAGCTTTTGACCATTAAAAAGACATCAACGCGTTGATTACTGCGCCGCATGGAGTAAAAGACATCAATGCGTTGATTACCGCGGTGCCAATTTTATTTCAAGTTTTCACTTCTGTCGGCACTCCCGGAGTGCCACTGTATTTTTTTTTTATTTAAATTTTATTTCACTTGTACGACTGTAAGTTTTAATTTTAATGTATTAGGCACACACAAAATTCCGCAAAAAATTCTCTAAATGATGGTGACATCTGCATCGTGGTTTAGAAAAACAACGCGGTCCTATGTGACCGTCATACATGAAAAGCGACTTTAATGTATACTATGTATAGAATGATGTTCTCAATCCATCTGCCTAGCCTTTTCCCAACTAAGTTGTGGTCGGATTCCAGTCTAACCGAATACAGCTGAGTACCAGTATTTTACATGGAGCGACTGCCTATCTGACTTCTAAAACCCAGTAACTGGGTAATACGATACCCCTCGGTAAGACTGGTTGACAGACTTACGGGCTTCTGACAACCTTTAACGACTGTCAAAGATACGAATGACAGTCGGGTCCAACGGTTTAACGTGCTTTCCGAGGCACGGAGGAATCTCGGTATGTAAAGATGGTCACCAATCCACGGATCAACTCCGCCAAGCGTAGCTAAACCTGATAAATCGACCCATGTGGTTGTTATTACTTAGTCACGAGCTCCTTTATACATAAAATGATGTTCTCATATACAAGAACTTAACCTAATTGCTGTGCTACATTTTCTCATCTAACTTGGATAATTTAATAAGAAATGGTTGTTCTATTTCCCTACTAAGTTTACAGATTAAGTAACTGGCAAGTGCTACTGGTAAACATGAGGTCCTGAGTTCGATTCCCTGGCCGGACAAAGTGTTATTGGGTTTTTCTATCTGGAATTTATCAGAAGCACCTCAGAGTCTGAATTTGAGCCCGGTTAATGGCAATAGACTGGCCTCTTATTATTACATGGGACTTAGCTGGCAAAATATCGATGTACCTACTATATGTTCACCTCTGCCTAACCCTTCGGGTAAAAAAGCGTGATGTTAGTATTTGTAACTGGAGAATACAAAAACAATTAAAAAAAATCTATTACCAGCACCTAAAGATATAACATTATTAACTGCACCCCGCGGTTTCACCCACATAAGTCTCGATCCCATAAGAATATCGGAATAAAAAGTATCCTATGTGTTAATCCAGGCTATAAACTATCTGTGTGCCAAATTTCATCCAAATCCGTTCAGTAGTTTTTGCGTGACAAAGTAACAAACTTTCGCATTTAAAATATTAGTCGGATGTAGTCAGTCCATCTAGCTTATTATACCTTTCCCTAACTTGTAGGCTATTACCACAAATTAGAAACAGTATTGTATACAGGCGGCGAAGTATTTTATTATGGCTACCAGCATTATAAGCACCAGAGAATAAACCGTGAGTAATAATTTCTCCTAGTTACAACAACTTGTATGAATTATTACACAGTCTACAAAATGCTTTATTATTACCGTTCAACTCAATATTATTTAGTTGACCTTCCCGCATGAACTTGAGTTTAGTATGAATGAAATATTTTTGACGAAAGAAAAGTAATTTGAACTTTAACGTCGTCAATATAAAGTTCATCGTGCATTGTTCAATATTATTACAATGATTTGTTAAAGGGTAACAGATTACAAGCACGAATTGTTGAATTCTCGAATACTTCTGTAAGGCGTGCTTCACACTTGTTCGGGTCGGCATGATTCGGCACAGTCGGGCGGCAATATTTAATTTGTGGATATTGTCAACATAAGATTGTGAGAACCGTTTTTTATAATCAAGCCAGTACTATTGTTTTCGTGAGATTATAAACTAAAATTGTGAAGTGGATGAAATGGGTTAGGTCACAACCTAGCTCGCGTGAGCTGAGCGAGCGCAGCAAGCGCTGCCGCAGCAGCGGCCGGCGAGCGCTACTTCCAAATTGCTCGCAGCTAGGCAGGTTTTTTGTATTAGCGAAAGGTGCAATAACGTCGCAAGTTAATTTGATACCGGTTCACAAATTGTCGGTTTCCCATGGATAGATTATAAAATATCTAAAAATAATGCGTTAAAGTCTTTGTTGCAGTTCACAATTTTGTGACAGTTTATAATCTAACGGAAATAATACCGATAGTGACATTAATTATTTTCGAAAAAAGCGGCTCGGGCTGAGATAGAATTGCCGAGCTCATCCTAATATTATTCAGCTAGAGTAGATGGCCAGAACTGAGTTTGCCGATAGATATGCCGAAAGAAAGCCAAATATGTGTAGTAATTCATTCGGGTCGGCTTTGCTGTTCAACAAATACTGCCGAATCGAACAAATGTGTAGCACTCCTGACACGTGCAATTTTGCGCATAAACGAGTCAAGGCTTGTGCAGACCAGCGCGACACGCGACGCGACACAAAGGCACCGCCCGTCGCGCGAAGAGCGGTGCCTTTGTGTCGCGTCGCGTGTCGCGCTGGTCTGCACAAGCCTTCAAGTGACTTCCATTATTGAATTCTCAGTATCGAGTGTTATTTTATTGAGGTTACTGCAGCAAATCATTTTGTGTGAGAAGGTTTAAAATTGAAACATGTTTATTATTACGGATGGTTCAAACACTGAACATCACATTTGTGTTTCCAAAGAGCTTTAGTTTTAATAATAATTGTGCTGATAATCATTTTGGCCAATGATCTAATGAGGGTTTTCATGAAAATTTACGGCACCAGTTGGCGCCACTTTGACAAGAGGTCTTCCGATTTGACATCATCATCTGCCCAGCCTTTTCCCAACTACATATGTTGGGGTCGGCTTCCAGTCTAACCGGATGTAGCTGAATACAAGTATTTTACATTGAGCGACTGCCTATCTGACCTCCACAACCCAGTTATTATCCCTTGGTAAGAGTACTGGTTGTAAGATTTTTGGGCTTCTGACTACCCGTAACGACTGTCAAAGATCTACAAATGACAGCTGGGACCAAAGGCTTAACGTGCTTTCCGAGGCATGGAGATGGTCACCCCATCCATGGACCAACCGCGGCAAGCGTAGCTTAACCTGATCGATCAACCCGTGCGACTGTTATACTTAGTCACAAGCCCCTCATGTCTTCCATTTCAAAAATGAATATAAAATATAAGATGACGTTCATCATTCGTTTTATTCATTCATTCATCATTCAGCCACGACTAAAAAAAATGTAGGCGCTTCGATGCGATTGACAGGTGCCCGGACCTGACGTCTCAGTGCTGCCACCTAGTGAACGTCATTTCAGAAAGCCCTCTTTGGTTTGAGCCTCATATAGTCGACCGCACGTCTGTGATCACACTTTGCCTTTGAACTGGCCTTACGTAGTTTAAAAAACTTTTTACAAAAAAACAAACCGACTTCCAAAAAAGCACTAAAATGTGAAAAATAACTTAATTTCGGAAGTCGGTGTAGTTTGAATTTGAAGTTTAGAATTTTTGTTTTTCATTTTTTAGTTGTGGTACCTACCCTACACAAATTCGAATACCACTACCTGCTATGTAATTATCTGTGACAGGAAATTATCATGTCATCCATATACGAAGTGGGAAAAAATATTTATTATTGAAGCTAACTCAAAAACTATCCCAGCAAAGTTATTAAAATTAGTATGGGACTACCTCGAGAGTACACCCTTTCAAACAAAAAAAGAATTTTCAAAATCGGTCCACAATTGACGGAGAAATCGGTGGACATAGATTAAAAAAAAACATACATACGTTACGAACATATAACCTCTTCCTTTTTGGAAGTCGGTTAAAAAGAATGAGAGGTCAGCTTATACTGGTTTTTACCATTAACCTGCAGCCTATTGTACAATATTAATATCTATCTTAAGAGCGGTTGCTAGGCAGTTCTCTCAAGAGGTATACTAAAAGCGGTAATCCTGAAAATGGCACATATTGTTTAGAGCCTTAGAGGTTTCTCACTATGAAGCCTTGACCGCGGCGTAGCTTTGACCCTGACCCGATATTAAGTTACCTACACTATAAATAAATTGTTCTTTAAAGATAAAAGAAGGCGATTATATTAAAGTTGTAATACGAGTACTTATCTACATAACATTTTATAATCAAATGTGATAATTAGTCCTTTTCCTAATATAATTTATGAATCCAATCTAAATTGTGATATGCATGAGTTGTGTACACATTTAAATGACATATCTATTTACACAGAACGAAGATAAATGTAATAGTACATTACTGCCGCGGCCTGCAATAGGGGCATTGATGAACGAACGTGAAAATATGGGCAGAGGCGAATCCAAAGCACACATAAGTGAGTTCATCAATGCCTGATTGCGGCCAAGGCTTGTATGGTACTTTTTTAAAATAATGCGTGGAAATTTAACCTAAATAAATTTATTATAAAAGCGCCAATATATTCATTTGTTTCTTTTTCACTTTTAACAGCTATTTTTGCAAACCAAATCGAAATTTAAATAAAATCCTTGATAAGTTACCTCCTTGGTTGCCATGTGTCGAAGTAAAAATTTCGTAGCATTTTCAAATTACAGAAACGAGTTTTAATAGTAATTTATTCAGCTGCTCAATACGACAGATATGTGTTTTCAAACTAACATTGCTGGCCACCTCCTCGCATGTATTTGACCAGCACAGCATTTTCTCGCTTATCTCGAAGAAGGTTGTCAAAATAATGCTTGAATTTCCAAGCAAATTTGAGAAAAATATATATTTTAAATATGTAATTGGTAAAATAAATAAATATATGAAAACAAAATTTGACAAAGGCAAGAGAACTATACATAAAACTAGTTGCTCGCTGCGGTTTTACCCACATAAGTCTCGATCCCAAAGGAATATCAGGATAAAAAGTATCCTATGTCCTAACTCAGGTCATGGTCTACCAATGTGCCAAATTTCATCTAATTCGGTTCTGCTATTTTAGCGTGAAAGCGTAAGAAACAAACATACAAAATATAAAATCTTTTGTCTTCATGTTATTAGTTTAGATGTTTATAGTAAAATAAATTCATATTCAGTTTCTTATTTAGGGCGAGGCGTAGTAACAGAACAATTTAGCGTTTAATTCTCCGTAACAAACCCGTATACGCTCGAGTAGACGCTTTGATGACGCTCGCGGTACCACATCTAGACTAATCGATTTAGACTCATAATGTTCTGTGGTTTAAACGTGAATAAAGAACGCAATTTTTTTTTTTCTTATATTTGGTTGTGGCGCTATCTACATTGCCACATACAAACTACGCACAAGACCTGACGTCACACAAAATCCTGCATCACGCAAATATTGTTTACCGCGCGATCAGCTAAAATATAACTTTCCGATCAATCATCGGGCAGTTGCCCACCAGACACGACACCCGTGTCGTCTGAAAATCCTCCCTTTTCTATAGAGGATGAGTGAACTTTACACCCTGTTCCTTATAGGTACCTCTATAAGGTATTTCCAAATACAGTGGATCTACGTTTTTTGGCAACATATCTGTATATGGTAAAGAGTACAATGTATCGAAAGATATTCTATTAAAAAGTTAGGTTACAAAGCCTAATTTATCATTTTTTCTTTTTGCAGGAACAGTACGAATATATTTTCCTTTAAATATTTTAATAAAATTAACACAAAATATTAATTACTGCTAGATCCATTACTTAACAATATTAAGTTCTCTTAATTCAAAACAGGATAACCAAAAGAATTATGGTATTTCCCAGAATTTAAATTAATGTAACGAAAAAATACCGCAGTTTTTAATTAAAACCGAAGGTTTCAACTCTTCAACGGATCTGCGTAGTTAATTGTTTTTTTTTTGTTGTTGCTTTTGTTGTTGTTGTTGATATTCACAACGCTGGAGGCAAGCTCAAGTATTTCTTTATTATTCCAAAGATGAGTTTTGCATCTAAAAAGGCTATACCAATGATAAAAGTTTTCCTTATAATATCCTTTGGAAATCAGATAAGGAATGACGGACTTGAATCATTATTTCGCTTCAGATTTCATTTGAAGAGTTGATAAAGTTATTCGGAGCTGTCATGACTTAGTTAAGTGTCATGGGACCTCAGCTCTGACATGAACTAATTGGAAAGATAGCGGAGATCGGTGATTGGAAGTAGATGTTAAGTGAAGAACCGGTAAAGACTTATTAAATCTCAATAATTACACACTATGGGTAGGTACCTAATAAAAATACGCCATTAAAGAGAAACATAACATAACATCACGCCTTTTCTTCGAAGGATTGGGCAGAAGTGCACTACATATTAGTAAGTACACACGGCCCACATCAAGCTATACATTTCCAGTATAAGCTGACCTCGCATTGTTCGGAAATTCTATACAATGCCAGATCAGCGTAAACTGGAAATGTAAAGCTTGATGTGTAGCCTTGTGTACAATACACTTTGCCAGTTATGTTAAAGTTCCATGTAATAGTGGGCGAGCCTTTTGCCATCAACCGGGCACAAATCCAGACTCCGGGCTGCCACTGAGAAATTTTTGATGGTAATACTTACCCAATAACACTTTGCCCGACCCGGAAATGACTACTAGACTAACGGGGCTCAAAAATCAAGTATTTAAGAAATAGGTACGCATCGAGTACATAAACCCGTCCTTGTTTAGTTTGCGTCAAAATAATTGTATTTTTTTTTCTTAAGGCTCCGTGCACGAAAAAAACCCTCTTTTGTCAATTGCTTATCTTATTGTGAGAAAGCTTGAAATAATTGAAAGATTAGTGCCCGTTTTCACCTTCACTAAGTGACACATAAATGAATCCCTATAAATAAAAGTGCACTGTTGGATTTTCAACTCTCAGCGCTGTGCCTAGCGTTGAAAATCTAACAGTGCACTTGTATCACTTCGTAAAGGTGAAAACGGACATAAGTCTGTCTGACTATAAAAGTACTAAGTAAGTATTTGATACTATCTCAAACATAGCTGAAAATTAATGTATGATTTTTAAATTTCTTGATATGGTTTGCTAAATAATAGGAAAAAAAATACATTACTGAATGGGTTAAAAAAAATGTTTTTTCAAAATTATTTTTCTATTTTTTTTATTTCTGCTATATTTTGTATAGAAGTTGAAAAACTGGTTCATCCACATGCAAGTAGACCATATGGTGATGTTGATGATATTTTTGAATGTACAAAATCATAAGTGGTTTCTAGAAACAAAATGATCAAACGTCAGTCTCGCGTCATTTTTCAGAAAACTTGTTGCGAATATTAGTGATTTTCCATGAACACTTATTTTATTTGAAAAATCCAAACAAAACAAAGAACTTGACTTTCCGAATCACAAATAGTTTTGTGTTTTGTGTAATTTTTTTTTTCCTTTCTCACAAACAATGAACAAAAATGATCAAAATTAGTCGATTTCGTGTGTTCGGCCCCGTAATAACTCATACTATCCCAGATCTATGAAAAAATTTAATTTAAATTGTATCAATATTAACGACTATGTATCATTGATTAAAATAATGAGCGCTCCACACTCACTGAAAATATTTTTTTAATAAAAAAGAACTCCGTGGTAACATAAAAACTAAGCTTAATTAAAACAAGACTGAAAGAATTTCCAATAAAGGAAAAAAATGTAAAGGATTTTTTGCAAACACTTATTATTTGTTTTGAACTCCGTCATAACGTTTTCAGTTATAGACTAAAGTTTATAAATGGTAGTTGAAGATTTCCCTCGAGTCAGATACAATACCTAGTGAGAAAAATCTCACAAGTTTTATAATTTTTGAAAGTGTTTTCAACTTTTTCTCGAGAATTTTGCGTGTTCGGCTTGAAACTATCCTTTGGTAGATTTTGGGACGTCCGGCGCTCTGAACCTTTAGCAGAACTTAAAAGAAAATTAAGTTTCCCTTGTGTTCTTTCATCTACCTAGCCTTTTCCCAACTATGTTGGGGTCGGCTTCCAGTCTAACCGGATGCAGTTGAATATCAGTATTTTATATGGAGTGTCTGCCTATCAGACCTCAACAAACTAGTTAGTGGGTAACACGATACCCCGACCAGGACTGGTTGTCAGACTTTCGGGCTTCTGACTAAAGATCTATAAATTACAACTGGGACCAACGGCTTAACGTGCTTTCTGAGGCACGGCAGCCATCCTCGGATCAACTTCGGCAAGCGTTGCTTAACCTTGAAGATTGACCCGAGCGGCTGTCAAAATTTAGCAAGGAAAAAATGTGATGGCCGCATGTGGAAAGCAGTTTCCAAATGCGGCCATCAGATTTTTTCCTTCCTTTTCATACATTCATTATAAAATATCTATTTTGTATTCATAGCGTGAGGGTAAAGGAACTTTAAATTAATATGCCGCTATTCATGCTAGGAGAGCAAGCACATGACTAGTCATTACCGTGCTTGGCAAATGGCGAGTTTTCACTAACTTTTCATTTATAGTAGCAGTATTTTCTTTCAAAATTTATAATGGTACTAGCTTAAGTTACATTCTACTATCTTTACTAATGAGTGTTATAATTATTCGTTATGCAAGAGACCCTTTAGCTCTTGGCTAAATAATAACAGCCGCGTCCATGGATGGGTATCCGTCTATTACGTATCGAGACCGCTCCGTTCTTTGGAAAGCACGTTAAACCGTTGGTCCCGGCTGACATTTGTAGATCTTTGACAGTCGTTAATCCGTTAGTCTTTAGTAGTCAGAAGCCCGAAAGTCTGACAATCGGTTTTACCGAGGGGTATCGTGCTACCCAGTAACTGGGTTGAGGAGGTTAGATAGGCAGTCTCTCTACGTAAAATACTGGTGATCCGCTGCATACGAGTATATTTTCTTTTGTGTTCTTAATCTCATTAAGTATGCATAAAATAGCAAATGTATAGATAAAAACCCGTCCCATAATTTAATCATAAATACAAATATGATTAAATCCTTCCATAACATGTTTATGCAACAAACTTCACGGAGTTCATTAAATTCACCGCAAATACAAAATGCCGTTGAATAAAGTCTTCCAAAGACGTCTTAAGATCTTTACGAGACTTTGAATGGACGTACTCCCATCGGGAATTCAAAAGACTTTCTCAAACAATATATAGCAGTTTTGTTATAGATATTTTTATTATAAAGCCATCATACTTATAAACGTCAAGCTCTATTAAACAATATTTGCGTACTTGGTTCTGATTTTGATGCTCGAGAATTTTCGATCCCAAAATATCCTCATTTTTTTTGCGATTGGCGATGCTTAACATCAAGAGTAAAATATGTACTCAATATCAGGTTACTCTCTTTCATCTTTACTCTTTTATCCCTAATACTTAAATAAAAAAGAATATCGTTAACTAGCTACAGTTCACGTTGTTGTTCGCTATACAAATTGTAATGCCCTTCGACCCAGGTGTTGTTACGGAAAACCTTTCTTAATTAATACCTACGTTTTAACCTTCCTGACCTTAGTTTGTTGACTTTACAGTCGGCAGTATTTTGCTATTAAGGATGATAATAATAATAATGGCTTCGGATATGGAGTAATTAAAACCTATGTAGGTCAATGAAATACTTTTCTTAACATAGTTTTCTCTTGCGTAGATTAAAACATGCCATGATAATTTTTTTTAAATTATTTTCTAGTTTGAGGAGTTCGTGGCTAAATAATAACAGCCGCACTCCGCAATCTTCAAGGTTAAGCAACGCTTGCCGAGGTCAGTCCGTGGATGGGTGACCATCTACATGTAACAAACCGAGACGGTCCCGACTGTCATTCGTAAATCTTTGGCATTCGTTTTGGGTAGTCAGAAGTCCAAAAGTCTGACAACTGTCTTGCGAAGGGGTATCGTATTACGAGTACCTAGTAATTAGGTTATGGAGGTCAGATAGGCAGTCGCTTCATGTAAAATACTGGTATCCAGTTGCATCCAGTTAGACTGGAAGCCGACCCCAACATTGGGAAAAGGCTAGGCAGATTGAGATTTTTGAAGTGAAAACTTCTTTAGGCGCGTTGGGCGTTTTTGAGATGGGACTAGACCATTGATTTCGCGACACCATGACGACATCTCATTTTTGTAAACGCGAATGTGCTCTTTATTTATATTACGTTACGGATCAATGTTCTATGCAAGTATTTTTACTTTAAAGCTTTTGTAAATGCAATTATGTTCTTTATTTATATTACGTTACGGATCAATGTTCTATGCAAGTATTTTTACTTTAAATGTTTCGGAAGTATTATTTTTTGTAAACGTGATTGTGCTCTTTATTTAGATAAGGTTAAGGACCAATGATCCATACAAGTATTTTTCTTCCATCAAGGCACCATGTTTTCACTTCTATTGACACTCCCGGAGTGCCACCACTTTTTTTTTTAACTTTTAGTTTAAAGTAGTTTTATTATAACGAACGTAGACTCCAGTAATAAATAAACTGAGAAACTTCTGCGATGAAGACGTGGTTAACTTTAACAGCAGTAAAATTTACCACCACACTTCTAATCTACTTCCCGGATTCATGCTCTAACTTTTTATAAGTCTGCGTTCAGCCATAACGTTTTAGTAGCGTTATTAATATTCAATTACGGGGAGACGCGGCTACGTTTTAGCTTGTATGCCAGCGCGATGTACCTAAATGAAATGCTTCTTCTCGTCCTCAGAATATGCAAGAGAATATTTTGCTTCGTTGCTTTTAATTAAGTTAATCTTATGTAAGACTATTTTGTTGCGAATATTTGCCGTCTTGATTAAGGTAGCTGTCATATCTTGAACGGCGCCATATAATATGAAGTTAAAACCTGTACCCTTTGGTGCGATATTGTATTATTAAAGTGTCTCGACTAGCATTTAATTAGTTGCTTTGATAATTGCAGCGTTTCCAACTAAAGCCTTTTGCAGGTCTCGCGCGAAAATTGTTAGTAGCTAGTTAATAGTACCTTATTGAAAATGGCTCTCTGTGTGCTTATAATATCTTGATGTTAAGTAATATAAATTAATTTGTGTTTATCATCTGATATTTCAGCGTTTTTTGAGCTATCTCAAATTAAAGTATGATCGCGACGATAGATCGTGGTTGAGAGAAAGTAAAGATAGTTGAGTGGACTGTATAATAAGTAGTTTATGCACATAAGAAAGGTACAAAACGGAACAGGAAAATAACAAGAATTAAATATGAGCGTTAGTAAGACGCGTAAGCGCAGCCGTGCTTGAAACCGTGCAACAGCTGACTGCTGTGAGGCCAGCTGACTCGCCGCTGCCCCGCACCCCTCGTTCACTGCCGCCAGCGCGCGGCGATGTTGAGAGCGGAGGTCTCAAGAAAGTAGGTACAAATAGGAACTTCCTGAATGAATACCGTGCGTGAATCGATAGAAGTCTCATATGCATTCCTGTTTTATTCATTTTCTTCACATTTGGACGTATTTCATGCAAATCGCGGCCTGTAGAAGCGTTGACGAACCGCCTAGTGCGAACCCAGCCTTATTTTCTTTATACTGATGTAAATTACCCATTCGTGATTTTTTTTTCCTTTTGTGATTCAAATAATTGAGGACAATGAATGAAATGTTAAAGCTCAAGGAAAATAAAATGTGAATTTGGGGTAATTGTATAAATCGGATCGTGACCCCAGAATTCTTTATATTTTGTTCAAGTATTTTGTGCGGAGAGGTTTATGTATCAGTTACGGTATGACAGTAATGTATACAGGATAATAGAAGATATGCCTTTTAACGGACAGAATAACTTAAGATGAAGTTAACAAGGTTGTTCTTTCTTCCGTAATTTTCTTTTGTGTTCTGAGAATAACGGAATAATACTAGAATTATTAAGGTACATCTGCGTTAGGCTGTTCTACATAAAACGTCTTCAAAAGCGACTAATATCCTTGGCACAAACAGACACTTCAATTTTCACTTCAACAAAAAAAAAAAAAAAAAAAAAAAAAAAAAAAAAAAAAAAAAAAAAAAAAAAAATTTGTATATAGACACAACTATCCAGCCCGTCTCATCTGTTGATGTCCTCCCTCCGGATAACGCCCTAAGCCGAGGCTCGTACCCCACAGGGGGTGCCCTTAGCGAGCGTTTATCCTAAGCTTTTTAGCTTAGTTTATGTGTGCCCTAGCTGGAGGCTTTGAGTGTAGCAGCTTGATGCATCCACAGGATTGACCACTTTAATAGCCACGGTCGTTAGAGACCAGCTATGAGATGCCGAAAAAAAAAAAAAAAAAAAGACAACTATATACAAATAAATAAAATTGAAGTGTCAGTTTGTAATATCAAACTAACAGTTTTTTACAAGAAAGTATATATTGTACTTATAACAAAAAACTTTTTGATTTTTTTTTGGCTGTCTTTTTTTTCTGGCTAATCTCTGAAACAGGAGGACCGATTTTGACTGGCCTTTCACTGGCAGATAGCTGATGTTATGAGGAGAAACTTAGGTTTTTTTACTTTTATTTTAGAAAATGTATTAGGGTCCACGGGGGTGAAGCTGCGGGCAGCAACTATTACGCTATAAATAACTATGTTTGTATAACTATGACATAACTTGACATAACATTCCATACGAAAGGCCCATAATATTACATAAACATCCAACTCTGATTGGATAAAGCAAAATATTATTATTTCATCAAAGCAAAGAAAACGTTGAATATACTGAGCTGTCCTCCAACTATTTTTTCACTAAGAGCCAAAGAAAAGAAAAACCACATTATTTTCCGTACCCAGTAAATTTGTGTTTTTATAAAAGCGTCGAGACCGCTAAGAAAAATATACCGAACGTATTGTCTAGCCGACATTATGGGAATATAAATCTTTGGCCCACGTCAGATACGGCGGACAGTGGGCCGTACCGGTTTGCCGCTGGAAAAAAACTACTTATTTGAAAATACTCGAGCCGGGATAAAATCTTTTGGCAACAACCGGATTCAGATTTTGAATAATACGAATAAGAAGATTGTGTACGTTAGGGTTTTCATTGTGATTCACAGAGTGAAGTGTGCTCATATTTTTATTGAGTCTTTCTGTTGGTTTGATTGATTTTCTTTCCAGTTTTGATAAAGTTTTTTACTTTCTTCACATAAGATGATACACTTATTATGTTACGTAATCTTCAGTACAATTCATGGTTCAACACTCTAAAAGAGTATGCGTTTAGTATGCTTTTATTTTTAAAATACTTTAAATTATTACCCTACTCGCGATGGGCAACACGCAAAGCTAGGCCAAACTAATTACGTACTGGCTACAAAAGGTAACGTTATAAAATTTAATTAGATTGATAATGCCTTCAGTGCAAAAACCCTTACAAATAATATTATTATTATAACAAGCTTATTTTATTTACATTGAAATTCATATTGTATCTAAACTAAATAAGGGTAAAATGTCGGGACCCGATATCCTGTTAAATAATCAGTGGCACGCAGTCCACGTGACCGGCCCTTTATCTATCCAGTGAAAGATTTATAACAGAGGCGTTACCACGTTTATCTTAATCTTAGCTGGGACTTTATATCTCTATCAACGGAAGCTATCTTGCAGAAAACCCGGGTCAGCTACCATTCGTACAGAATTTAGTGACGGGAAATTTTGACCAGATTTATTTACCACCAACTCCATTGGGCACGTGATTATATTTTGAAATATTTTCGGAGTGCGAAGCATAACCGTCCATTTTTGATAAATAAGCTTGTTAGTAGTTCCATCGTTATAATCCAACTGAGACCCTTAACTTTTTCATTCATATTTCAGTAAAGTGATATACGTAAAAAACGTATGTAATAAAAGCAAAATGTTGGCGGAAAAAATGTTGCGGGATTTTTACATTTTATGCTAGTGAGATAATTTTAGAAAGTGAAATTTTAATTTATCTTGGGAAATATTTGTGCACCTGAGATCCAGTTTGGGTAGAATACATTAGCATAAAATTAATATAAATTAAAAAGTTATTCAAAGTGTTCACTCGTCCACGAAAATCAATAGGCGGCGTAAAAAAAAGCACTGAAAAGAAACACATTAGGTGTCCTTTTCACGGACTTCTAACCAATAATTTCTGGTTCAACTGGCCAGATAAATCTGTTGTGGAGTGAAAACAATGGACGGGCGGCGACTCGAAACCTCCGCTGATTTATTTCTTTAATATAGCCTGTATTCAATTTATAACAGCCGGTTTATCTATATTTTAAAATCTAATTACGAATTCAAATTTCAGTCGGATAGCTTGATTGACGACGTAAATTGTGTGCTTCTGATTTTATTGTCTACAATTTGACGTTTTAATTTTGATACCAAACTTGCTATTAAATTGGATTGAGCCATGGAAGTTAGAGCCTTTACTGTTGGTTAACGTTTCGTAAAATCTCATTGTGAAAACACGTGAAGTGACCTGTCATTCTACCTGATACTAGAGATTGAAACTATTGACAGCTCACTTCAAGCTCACTTCACTTAAGAGCCTATAGTACCTCAGCTCTGATTCACTTTTGAAGTGAAAACTTCTTTAGACGCGTTGGGCATTTTTGAGATGGGACTAAACCATTAATTTCGCGACACTGTTACGACACCAGATTTTGACCATTAAAAAGACAGCAACGCGTTGATTACCTCAGTGCCGATTTTTTTTTCAAGTTTTCACTTCTGTCGGCACTCCCGGAGTGCTACTGTTTTTTTTAATCTCGCTCGCACCATACTGCTCGTGGACTGAGTGACAGCGAGACTGAGTGGAGAGCTCGCGGCTCAAAGACGCCAATAGTTTAGGTAATTTCTTTTATCGGCGAAAAAATGGTAATTTCAAAAAAACATAGTATCTGCTCTATAGTTAGTTCAGTTATTATGCAAAATTTAATAATCTAATTTGAAATCTTTTTTGAATTATTCTATTGAGAATATTTTATGGAATCGTGTTTTCGCCAAACATAGTACTTTATATTAATCCTCAACTTTAACATATATTTATTTCAAAATTAATGTTGCAGTATTTTCGATATAATGGAGGATCGTGTTAAGCAATATAAGGTAGTATACGCCCTTAAGTTTTCATTGTGACATTTTTACAGAATCGGCTGTATAGTTGAGTAGTAGAGGGGCTTGTGGCTTAGTAATAACAGCCTTGCCGCTGTTGGTACGTGGATGGGTGATCATCCATTACATGTCGAGACCTCTCAGTGCCTCGGAAAGCATGTTCAGCCGTTGGACCCGGCTGTCATTCGTGAAATCTTTAACACTCGTTATGGGTCATTAGAAGCCCAAATGTCTGTCAACCAGTCTTACCAAGGGGTATCGTATTATTCAGTAACTGGGTTGTGAAAGTCAGATAGGCAGTCGCTTCTTGTAAAATACTGGTATTCAGTTGCATCTGGTTATTATGGAAGTTGACCCCAACATAGGGAAAAGGCAAATGATGAGATCGGCTGTATAGTTGTCAATCTTATGTGCTCTTGCACCTGTATCAATATTTTATCGACAGCCCGAACTATTCGACAAAATGAAATGCATTGGCTTTACTGTGTTGTGGTAAACCAAATCCTGATTGCTATGAATAACTTATCGTGTCACGGATGCACTTACGCGATTTGGCACACTTCCAACTATGTAAAAGAGACTCTAATTGTAAACTACCTACGTTTACACACTCGATTAGTTCTGAGTAAGAATTAACTATCCAATGTCTAAATGCTAGCTGTAAAATAGCTCACGTATTTCATATGAATAAATATTTATAAAGTTAGAAGTTACTCCAATAGTTTTAAAACTGTTTCAAGTACCAATTCTAATTCTACGAACCTCTAGAATAGATGAATGTTTGAAACATCAACCAGAATTTTAATGAACTCGTAAGTCGAGTTCTATAAACGTTACTTTGCAGGTGCTTTGGCTTAGACATGTTCCCGTATAAATCTTTTACTTTGGAGTTTGACAGTTGTGCGACAGTGACAGGAATAAGGCTAAGCGTATGCTGAGACGCAGGTGATGCAGAACAGCACAGTACAGATTTTGCAGGGTAGGGCAGGTGAGGCAGATATAGGCTGCAAGCGTATGCTGCGACGCAGCTAAACAGACACAGTCGTGTCCTAGCTAGTACAAAAAATCTGTCATTGAAACAAAATTATGAATCAGTGGTAAAAAACAAGTGATGATCTGCACGCATCGCGCAGAACAACGAGACGCAGAGCAGGTCAGACACAAGTCTACGTCGCACGTGCCTGCACCGCAGCGTACGCTTAGCCTTACGCTCACCGAAAGATAGTACTAAGTAACGCTTATAGATCATGGCCGTAGTAGATACATACATAAACTCATGCCTTCTTCCCATGGAGGTAGGCAGAAACTACAGAACGCCATCTGCTACGATCCTTACATACACCTTTTGCCTCGTTTACGTTCATACATCTGGTCATACACGCACGCCGGTTGCGAGTACTATGCACCTGACCTTTCTGAAGAACATCACCAATAAGGTCGCTATAATGTTCTTCTAGGGCGTCTCCTCCCGGCGTCACAATCACTCACATCTGCCTTGAAAATAACTTTTGTTAGTCGCCTTTCAGTCATCCCCTCAACATGACCAAACCATTTAAGCATACTCTTTAAAAAAAATGTTATTACATCTTCTTTTAAACCACACCGTTGTTGCCTTATCACATCATTCCTATAGATACACCACACATGCTTCGCAAGGAACGCATTTCCACAGCATTTATTCTACTTTTACGCTACTTTTGCCACACCCAACGGAGGTACACACGGCGACACATCAAGCTATAAATTGCCAGTATAAGCTGACCTAACATTGTACGGAAATCCTATGCAATGCGAGATCAGCATAAACTGGAAATGTATAGCTTGATGTGTACCTAGCCGTGTGTACTATGTTCTTAGCGTATGTATGGACTGATATTGTAAAATTATTTTTTGTTTGCAAGGGTTTGCTCTCAAGGTGGTCCCTTAAACATTTTATGACTTTTTATAACTTTGCTAATTCTAATCAGATTTGACTTTGCTTGGATAGTTTTTGAGTTAGCTTCAATAAAACGTTTTTTTTTTTGTTTTTGTGGATGATAATATTATGATGATAAGTTCCTGTCACTGTTATTTATATAGTAGGTAGTGGTATTCGATTTGTGTGGGGTAGGTATCACAACTAAAAAGTTGGTGTCTTTGGTTTAGAATTTTCGTTGTTTACTACCGACTTCCGAAATTAAAATTATTTTTCACTTTGTACTGTTTTTTTTTTTGGAAGTAGGTATTTTTTTATAACACCTTCACATTATTTCCTGCATTAACTCTTCTTTCCTCATCTTTTTAAAATTGCCTACTTGTTTTTTCAACAAATATACCTCCATACATACGTACTTACAACACAAGTATCACTTGGTCTGGTTTCCGTTAAGAGGTCTTCGAAAGTCATCGAAGCCGCAACAATAACGTATTGAGTTTCCACATAACATTAGTGAAGAAGTATGGCCTAAATCTACACGACCCGTATAATGACCCAATTCCTTCCGTTCTTATAACTCAAGGACGCTGATAAGCTGCTGATAAAAAGCCTCTGTATCTTTGTACACTTTAAGGAATGTAATAGGTTTGTCAACAATACGTAGGTATTTTGATAATAAACGTTACGTCCATAAAAAAAAAAAACAATATTTCACATAAACCTACATGGGCACTTAAGAAACGTCAGAAGCGACGTGCACGGTTCCAATTGGTCGTTTCCTATGGAGAAGAGCCGGCAAGAAACTCCACAGTTACTCTTTTAAAAGTAATTGGCTTTTACAATACTTTCAAATAACAGTGTTACTAGGTATGGGAGGACAGTGCAGGTCTTTCAATAAGTACCAGGTACTTAACAAAATAGAAAATGGTCAACAGGTCTACAACACGTTACAAAAGAAAACTACAACTCATTCACTAGTGTGTGTTCCACGGTTTTTGAAAGCCTCTGTTCTTCTTTGCTAATAACATATTACTTGATTTGGTGAGGTCAATCAATCATTTTTCTTTTATTAACAAGAGATGTAAAGGTATTGGATAATTTGCCACCGTTATGAAAATACTTAGTGTTTATGGAAAATAACTCCATCCAATATTTAAATAATTATTATAATATCAAGTCTATCATGTCCCTACTCTCTCCTTGTATTTATTTCTGTCTAAAGCCGTCCTTATCGAAGGTGGGCTTAATCTGTGGCATCAAATATTGAAGACTGGTTTAAAACGTCTACATACAGTATAGCACGATTACAGCCTGATTTGTATTTTATACGAAAAAAATGCGCCATTTTCCTTATCTATATTTTTTTTTCGGTAGAAATCGTGAGTTTTTTTCCATTAAAAACTATAGCATTCTAGCTGCACATTTATTTTATACCATACACCAAATATAGGTATATTAAAAGCAACAGTATTAAAGAAAATCTATTATTTTCAATTTAAAACTACAAAACGTGACAGGACACCACACTATTTCCACATTACAGGGACAGTATAAATTGATATTAATGTCTAAAAATTATTTAGTATCGCTAAATTTTCGTCCAAATGCCAAAACAACTAACTAGGGCAGCGACACTGAATACAGCCATTTGGTCTTCCTACTACCACACAGCAAACTCAAACGGTTAAACTTTCTAGAAATTCAATTTTGTCTTAGAATTTAACTCGGGTTTCTTCCCTTAGTTTCTCATAAATAAATAATTCAACATTAGCAAAAGTCCCGCGGCGGCTCCCGTCCTATACTGTTTCGTTTTAGGGTAACTGACATGGCAAAAACTTGGCTTAACTTGTCGTAAGACAATGTGACATAAATGACATTGTCGTGTACACGCTAAACCATCACAAAAAGGGAATGTTTTCCTTCTTGTTAAGTGTACTTGCAATTGTTTTTGCTTTTATTGAAGTGAAAACTTCTTTAGGTGCGTTGGGCACTTTTGAGATGGGAAAAAACAATTGAACTCGCCACACCGTTTTTGTAAACGCGATTGTACTCTTTATTTAGATAAAGTTACGGACCAATGTTCTATAAAAGTATTTTTCTCCCACCAAGGCGATCTTGTTCTAGTTTTCACTTCTGTCGGTACTCCCGAAGTGTCACCACTTTTCTTTTTTTGTTAGGCTTTGTTGTGTTCCACTGCTGGGCAAAGGCCCTCCCCTTTTTCTTCCAAATATCTCTATTATGTGCGATTTCAGGCCACGTTGGTCCCACAAATATGATTAGATCGTCACACCTTTGCTGCGGTCTTTTTTTTTTTGGGATAATCTTTTAAAGTTTGAACGATTACAAGTAGATTACCAGACCATAAATATAACACAGAGAGTATTAGACAACAAACAACATCTTTCAATCAACAATAATCTTTGTAGAGCGACGTTTCTATAGCTTGCCGAGGCAAACTCTGTCTAAGTTATGCCTATTATTTTTAGCTTACTTCTGCCTGCAACTTCGTCCAGGTGAAATGTATTATTTTAACATAAAATATCCATATCTTATAATACTAAAAAATACTGTAGCTTCCCCTTAGTGCAAGAATTTTTGGAATCTGACTAGTAGTTCTGAAGATAACCACAAAAACTCACAAATTATTTTGTCGTTTTTTAATACAATATTCTTCCCTTTTTTTCCCCAATAAATGATCTATTTATTTTTTGTACTGTTAAAACTGAGTTCAAACACAATAGCGCTAAGTTAGATTCATAGCTCGATAGATGACGTTGTTAGTTAAGTCATTTGTTCATTTGTTTAACATAGGTGTACAATGCGAGTAATAATGGTATATAAAGAAAATAAAAAGTTCGCTGTGTTAATACCGGAGGGCGTACAAATATTTGTAATTTAGTAATTATTGAATTAAATAAGCCTGAATGTTTCTGAATCGCGCTATGGTTTCGTTACAAATTCTGTTAGGCCGCGGACTCGAAGTCAGCGGGCAGCGGGGCGGCGTCCGCAGCGGCGCGATAGCGGCTCGTTCAAATGCATAGATTTATATGTAACTGGCCTCGAAGGCAGTGGCGCGGGGAGCGACCGGTTCCATATAAAACTATGCATTGCCGCGCTGCCCCCGCCGCCACCCCACTGTCCGCTGACTTCGAGACTGAGACCTTAAAGTCGGAGCGCGGACTTGTACGATTTGAAGGAACTAGGTTTTTATATAAAGTAAGTATCAAATTTTTTTGAGGGTTTTGCAAATTGATGTACAGCCACACCTGTCTTGGCCGTAATCCATCATGCCCTGCCATGACGGCCCAATGATGAATGTCTCACGTCATTATCAATAAGTAAATCTACTTAATTAATAATAGGAACTTTCAGAAAATTACACAGTAATGAAAGTGATAAGATAACCAAGACCGATTATTATTTATTACAATCAACTAATAAGTTTTTACAAACTACAAAAAAATTACAACGAACAGTGTTAAAATATACTTGGGTACATGATTCAGTATTGTTCTAAAAACTCCACAAAAAATACAGAGATTGCAAACAATTTTTCGCTCGGACTAAGCCCCTTAAATCTAGATCCGATATAATAGGATAAAACTTCAGCATGTTTTACATTTAAAAAGAGAATTACAAAAACACAGCGGTTAAATTCGACAATGCGTGGCCAAAAGCCGATAGGATTACTAGAACCATAAAAAGTGGGTAAAAATGTACAAGTTTAACATGTACATTCACGATAAGTCGCCTTGTAATCTCCATTAGCCGATGTAACGATGTATATTGGCCCAGAACACTCTTAAGCGGCTATAAGAAAGTTTTGTATCGCCCTTTCATTATGTGTAATGTTTCTTCTTAAGATTTTGGCCACGTAAAATATTTTTGCTCCACTGTGGCTTGGTGGAACAAAGTTTATTATGGTTTTTGGTGTAATTCAAGAGATTCGACTGTAATCGTTTAAGAGCTTAGTAATTGTTTGAGTAGGAAAACCAGGTGAAAACCAGCGTCAGGCATTAGTTATCTGGCATTTTTGCTGAACTGGGCCTGTTTGGCGCAACCGTGAGGCACACATTCCTGCTTTCCACTTTTATTTCATTTTTATTCACAGTAGGTATAATTAATTGTGTGGCTTTTACCATGTGCAATTTTTTTTTTTTCTTTATTTTCATTTTGAAATATCATTCAAATAGAACTGAGACGGAGTGTAGAACTGTACATGGTCGAATAAAAAGTTTTTTTATACCTAAAAGTGATATGTTTTTAAACTATAGAATTAGAATGCCAACATAGAATTTGTTTCATTTTCTCAAAATGAAACAAATTAGGCAAAATTGTTCAACAACATTCATTGCTTTTTTTCCAACTTATGAAGCAATGGATTAGCAATCCGTTTCGAATCGAAACAAATTGTGATTGTGTTGCATTACGCAATTAGGATATAGTTTACTTAAACTGAAAACTATTCGATTGGACGGCGTTATTTTTTTTTTGATTTTTGACTTGTTTGACGGACGTGAGAAAATTGGAACCACTGTTTCCAGGAAGCGGAATGCACGTTGTTACTAAAAACGAAACGTTGTCAACTTTTAGCCACACTCTGAAACATGTTAGTTTTAAGGTATGTCCAAACATTGAGCGGCAATCGTTCGCGGATGCCGCACGCGACCTGTCGCGCTGTGTTTGGGCAAACGCTTCTGTCTACCTGCCGCGCACAAACATTTTTAGGACACATTTGTCATTAATTGTGTCTGGACGTATTTCTGCGGACGTATTAAAGGCTAGGTAGATTGATATTGCCCACTGAAGCACGCGGCATGTCTCAGATGTGCCGCGCAGTACCGCCGCGCATACATTTGTCGGTTTAGTCCTAACTAGAGTGCGGCAGAAATGTGTCCTGCAAACGCCACGTGTTGTCGCCGCGCTCTTGCCGCTCAATGTTTGCACACAACTTTACGGCTTTACTGGGAAAGACTGTTATCTGTTGGCAATCTTGCTACGTAACTTACTCGTGAACTCCGTAGAGTCTGAAATTATTCAGACATAAGATAATATCACGCTTGTAATCCCCTAAGGATTATGTCTAGTTACACTTATAGTACACCCATATTTCGCTAGTTATGTTTAAGTCCCATGTAATAGGGGGCGAGTATATTACCATCAACTGGGCACAAATTCAGACTTCGGGCTGCTACTAAGAAATCCTTAACGGAAAACCCAATAACACATTGCCCGACGTGGGATTCGAACTCAGAACCTCGTACTCAACTGTAAAACATGCAACCACTAGACTTACGAGGCAGTCAGTTATTCGGACAAACCCGATAATACGAATCTTTTGTTCTCAACATGAATTTTATAAAAAATCCAGTGTAAGCACACGTGCTTACACGCTTATACGCTCGCTTAGCGTATGCTTTACGATCGTTATTATCAACAAGTCACAGGGGCTGACACCGAACGCTGAAGCCTGCGGGTGTCGACCTCAGGACAAGCTGCTTCTCACACGGACAAATGTACGTCGCTTGCTCCCGAGTCACCATTCCTGACTCTCTGTGTATTTTAACTGCTGAGAATAAAACTACAAACGTAGTATACAGGGAAGTTTTATAAAATGTGGCTGTTAGTGTAGTATATTGTGGTGTCTTACGACTTCAATGCGAATTCCCATTCCAATATCCCAGCGGTCATTACGCTTACCCTCTTAAGGATTACAAGATGGTATTTATGTACGTACCTACCTGTACCCCATAATGATTTATTACATAAGAGTAATATCAAGATATTGCCTAATGTACCGCGAAAAGGAACCAAACTTCAGAGTTTCCTTACTTCTAAGGAGGCTTTGATTTACACAGTTTACACAATTATGACAAAGTTAGAAAGTAACTGTTTGTTGTATACTCGAAGAATTTTAACCGTATTTCTTAAGTCAAGAATAAATTGGTTAGCACTGCTTTTCGCTTTGAAGAAATTGGTTATGTGATTATTTATTATTAGCTGGTCCAATTATGAATTTTGCGGCATAAAAGTTACACAATTAATAACCTCGTTTAGGTACCACGCGACCTGCTAAAAATAGTTACGATTAAATTAGTATTTTAACTGTACAATACGAAGCAAAATCTTTTGTAATTTTGGTCTTATAATTTTATGGTACTAAGTTATAGACGGGGTATCGGAATGAAACCTTCACAAACCTCTTTTCTCGACCTTTTCTTACAAATCTCAGGCTGAGATCTCTAAACTGTACTTAGCACTTACTTTGGCTAAGCATTATTCCTGTCACTGTCACACAACTGCTAAACTGCAAGTGCAAGGTAGAGACGGGAAAAAAACAGTAACACTCCGGGAATGCCGACAGAAGTGAAAACTTGAACAAGATCGCCTTGGTGGAAGAAAAATACTTGTATAGACTTAAACATAACTGGCGAAATGTGGATTTACTATGAGTACATCTCCGCCCAACTCTTCAGAAAAATTAGGCATGATGTCATGTTATGTTTCAGCCAGAGATGGATAGTTTTATTTCCAGCGACGGACCAAAAACTCAAGCAACAAAGGTCACCAGTAATTTAATTATTAATGTTGCACTATTTATGTTAACCCTCTCCTTTAAGCTCCTCTAAATGAACTTCTCCAGCTTAAGCTAAATTGGCTAGACGTTTAACAACTCAAAAAAACCGGCCAAGTGCAAGTCGGACTCACACGAACGGTCCCGTACCACCATACAATATTTAACATCTTTGTCAAATATTTTAGTTAAAAAACACGTTTCTTGTATTAAATCAAAATAAAAATCAAAATCAAAATCAAAATATTTTATTTCACATAAACCTACAAGGGCACTTATGAAACGTCAGAAGCTAGGTGCACGGTTCCAATTGGTCGCTTCCTATGGAGAAGAGCCGGCAAGAAACTCCACGGTAACTCTTTTCAAAATAAATTGTTTCTACAATGTTTTCAAATTACAGTGTTAATAGGTATAGGAGGACAGTGTAGGCCTATCAACAAGTACCAGGTACTTAGTAAAATATAGAAAATTGTAGGTTTATAATGTTAAATACTGTTTAATACTGTTTTATTACATATTATTTGTTGTAACAGTGGCAATAAAAATACACAATATGTGAAAATCTCAACTGTCTACCCATTACGGTTCATGAGATATAGCCCGCTGACAGATATACGGACGGACGGATGGACGTACAGCGGTGTCTTAATAATTGGGTTCCGTTTGGCACCCTTCGGGTACCCTAAAAACTCTGTTTAAAACGTCTCAACCCGTAAATATTTCCAACATAAATCCTTTCAACATTTACAACATCTCATTACCATAACAAACCTTTGTATCCAAAGTAAAAAGCAATAAAAAGATAACATACCACATGGCCTGTTTTATGGCTAGAAATAGGCGCCTATTTTTATTCATTCGTCCTGTTCCCTCGGATAAGTGCCTCTACACAGCGAGAGTATAACTTTCTTTTGCCATAAAACATTGAGGGTCCGAATAATGTAGGTACGTACATATGTATGTAAACATAAATGGAACGTGTACAAGGAATATGAAAGAAATAAAATGCCTGAATAGACGATTTGTGAATAGTTTCATATTTCGCTTTATCTTCCATGGAATGGTAGGCAGAAAGCTGTTTAGATGTTTTTGTGTCAAGTGTGGGTAGAATTTCATTTAGAGCAACGAACCAATTATCGTTGGTCGCAATCTTGTCACAGCACACTTAATTGCAGCGTCCTAATACCAATTACAGGCCACGCTACCCACTTACTTAACTTATTAATTTTTAGGCTACTAAAATAATTCCGACGATGCCTGTCATCTCAAAAGCCAAAGTACAAAGTTAATAAAGCAATTTGAAGCATGTTAAACATTCTTTCTCATTACCAAAAGAGCACAAGGAACTACCCTAACTAACTAGGGCACTTACTACGTGTTCCACCGACATATTTACTCAGTGCCCCCTCAACAAATGCTTCACATTATCTTCCACGACAACGTAACTAAATTTCCACTTGGCAAGACGCTTTAGACCAAACGTAATAAAGCTATTCACCACACTTATAAGGTAATGAATTTTGACGCTACCGTGAAAACCAAGAGGTGTTTGCACGACCAACACTTCACTTACGCCTAGGACACCAACCTGAAACCAACTTTGACAAGACGTTTTAGAGTATAAATTTGCTTGGATGCAGCTTCGCTCGTTTCGAGACTATGACAAATAGAATTTTGCCAATATATTAGCTCATCTCTCCGGCTTATGCTAATCAAGGAATGAAGAAAAACATGGAGTGTGTCAACACTTTGTTATTCTGTGCAAGTTGAGTGGGTGTAGGTATTACGGATAACAATTACCTTTGTACCGATAAGGCATCTTCTACTTCAAACAATGTTACGTTGGTATTCTTGGAAAAAAAGAAAATTTGTTGTTCGTGAATAATAGCATATCGATAGTATATTGTTAGGAGTTGTATAGAATAAAATTGGAACAAAATATAGTGAACAAACTAATGCCATGACGAGCCTGAGGGCCCAGCAAAAGTGACATTCTATCAGTGAAAACGATGATGGAAAATTCAAAAATGTATTGAATGGACATAATCTAGCGAAAAGCTTAGTAAAATAATGTCAAATTAAGTATTTTGACTTGAATCACGAGGTTGTTGACATATGGGATGTGGACTCAGCGATCATTGTGCTGATAGTAGTATCAGAGCCTCAACCAACACTTAAAGAGGCTCTCGTTGGGCAGCTGGATTAAGGGCTTGATTCAGAAAGTGGTACTCCTAGACACGGCTCGCATTGTCCGGAGGTTCCTCTCTCTGGAGCCCTGACCGGCGGACCCTGTTCCCGATACCGGTGGGCTACGATTATTTTATATTTTTAAATGTTTTTAATATATAATAATTAAAAATATAATTTATATGTATGTCGGATCCGGTCATTAGTACGGACATGAAACGAATCACAAGCGCGCCACTGGCGACATCAAGAGTGAGCTACGTACACCAAAAAAGGCGTGCTTCTACAGAGTCGTGATGTTTTAAGGCCACAGCGAGGAGGGCATTCAGCCTCCGGTCGCATCGGAGAGAAGACGTCACGGAACTGTTCTCGATTCGTGGTGCTCAGTTATTGTGTTAGTTGTAATTTGTGATCATTGTGTTAATTGGTGATTTTAATAAACGCCGTCGCACCCCGTGCGTCTATAATTTAGCTAGTGTGATTCATTTGATAGTAAATTATAATGTGATCTGAACTGCAAACTGTTTTTCTATTGCGCATTAACCAACACTACCCACACTACGCCCACAGTAGTTAAAATATCGCTGATAATAACGAAAGTCACATACCCGTCTCCGACATGTATAATAATTAAATAAAAAGATAATAATATGTCAGTCCTGTTGAAAATCTTAAACATGACATTTTGCACAAGAGTTCCTTTTGTAACGAAAGTGAGCACTAAGCAGGGTCTTTTGAAAATTCATCGCCTAAGCGGGTAAAATAGGGAATTAAACTTTGTACAAAAGTTCGTCATTTTTGCCATTAGGAAATCCGCTCGGCTTGTCATTGTAGAACTACTAAACACTTTGAAAGCCATTGCCCCTAGTTTAGACCTTCAGGCATTTTAAGGTTTTTGGCGTTGTACTTTTATCGTGTCGTGTATTTAGTCGTAAATAGTGGCTATTATATAAAAAAAATTACAACTTCATGGCTTATCTTGAAATGGCTTGTCTGGACTTTAAAAGAGACTGCGACCTCTGAGTTTGTTTCGGCCTTTCTTCTCAGAGTAGTCAGATAGGAAACGCCATCTAGCTTATTTTTAATACTTTTTTTTATATGACGTGTAAAAGTGATTTCAATATCCTATTTACAGAATAAACAATTTCATTTCATTTCTTCTTTTTCTATTAGCTGTGTTTTTTCACACTGCAATAGAGAAGATTTTAGCTTTGGTTTCAGAGCAATAACCTCAATAAACTTAATGACTAAACATACCAAAACAGTGGCCATACTTTGGATACTAAGCTGTAAAGTCACAGACTAAAATTATACCTACCTCCAAGTAGGGGTGTAAATTGTTCCCCCACTTGGTACTTCCTCGTTCACAGTACACCCACAATACTTTTAGTACTAGGTTCATACATTTAGTTTACGACTTTCTCATACATTACGTTTATTAGTCGCGATTATTGTAACAACTTCAATTTATTTTACAAGGCATAATAGTTGATTGCGCTGCGTATTAGCGAATAGCTAGAACATAAAACGTCCATTTACAGTTTGGCCGGTGATTTGTTATTAAAGGACATTCAGTAAGTTTTTGAAGTGAAAACTGCTTTAGGCGCGTTGGGCATTTTTGAGATGGGACTAAACCATTGATTTCGCGACACTGTTACGACACCAGCTTTTGACCATTAAAAAGACATCAACGCGTTGTTTACCGCGGTGCGCGGAGTAAAAGACATAAACGCATTGATTACCGCGGTGCTGATTTTTTTTCAAGTTTTCACTTCTGTCGACACTGAACAACAACAACTGACAACCCCCGGAGTTGGCACCCCGGAGTTAGCACTCCGGGAGTTGTTTTTAGGGTTCCGTAGCCAAAGGGCAAAAAACGGAACCCTTATGGATTCGTCATGTCTGTCTGTCTGTCTGTCTGTCCGTCCGTATGTCACAGCCACTTTTTTCCGAAACTATAAGAACTATGCTGTTGAAACTTGATAAGTAGATGTATTCTGTAAACCTTGATAAGTAGATGTATTATTTTCACACATAAATAGAAAAAAAAACAATAAATTTTGGGGGTTCCCCATACTTAGAACGGAAATTCAAATTTTTTTTCCATCATACCCATACGTGTGAGGTATCTATGGATAGGTCTTCAAAAATTATATTGAGGTTTTTAATATATTTTTTTTCTAAACTGAATAGTTTGCGCGAGAGACACTTCCAAAGTGGTAAAATGTGTCCCCCCCTGTAACTTCTAAAATAAGAGAATAATAAAACTAAAAACAATGTATGATGTACATTACCATGTAAACTTCCACCGCAAATTAGTTTGAACGAGATCTAGTTAGTAGTTTTTTTTTTAATACGTCATAAATCGTAAACCAAAAATATACTATTATTAAAACATTGATCAAAGTTACAACGAACTACAAGAACTTTTTTATCATTTTACTTGCTGCTACGGAACCCTTCATGGGCGAGTCCGACTCACACTTGGCTGCTTTTTTTTATTATTTTTTGTAAGTAGTCATAGTCTTAAGTATAGGCTTGAAACTATTCTCTCTTCTTCTTTATGGGTGTACTCTTGACAAAGCGGTCGTGATTGCCTTGCAGTGAGATTTAGGACAGCCATGATTTGCCTCACGATACGACGCCATCCTTTTCTTTCGGCTGAAACATCTGTGCGTTCGTGTAATGGACCGCCCACTGAGACTGAAACTATCAGCAGTGACTGATCTTCAAAAAAAATAAAAACTTTTTACAAAAAAAAACAACCGACTTCCAAAAACAAACACTACAAAGTGAAAAATAACTTTAATTTCGGAAGTCGGTGGCAAAAAACGAAAATACAATTCACAAGACACCGACTTCCGAAATTAAAGTTATTTTTCACTTTGTAGTGTTTTTTTTTTTGGAAGTCGGTTGTTTTTTTTTTGTAAAAAGTTTTTATTTTTCACTTTTTAGCTGTGGTACCTACCCCATACACATTCGAATACCACTACCTGCTACCAGTGACAGGAACTTATCATGTCATCTACATACTAAGTGGGAAAAAAATACGTATTTTGTAGCCAACTCAAAAACTACTCTAGAAAAGTTAATAAAATTTTTATGGGACCAATTTGAGAGAAGACAAAAAAATAATTTTCAAAATCGGTCTACAAGTGACGGAGAAATCGGTGGACATACATAAAAAAGAAAAACAAACAAACATACGCTACGAACATATAACCTCCTCCTTTTTGGAAGTCGGTTAAAAACTACGTACTTTTCGGAAAAGGAATGATCTAAAATATTATATTCTTAAATACAGAGCTCTAAAAATTGAAATTGCTATTACAGGCCCATGATGAGATATTTCATTTTTGGTTCTGGGATGCACCTGCGACGTCTCTGGTATTGCAAAGATGTCTATAGGCAGCGGTGATCACTTATCACCAAGCTGGCCACCTGCTTAGTTGACTTGTTCAGTGATATGGAAAATTTCACCCAAATCTGGATTTCAGACAAAAATTGTAAACAGACCAATTAGTCCGTTTTCACCCAATTACTGTAAAAAAACGTTATCCAGACGAACCCGTCATTCACGATCAAAAGGTACAAACCTAATTTCCTTCGATCGACTTTGATGTTAGGCAGTCATTACAATTCAAAGATCAACACGAGAACTGACTAATTTTGCCTTTAATATTCAGACCCAAATTAATCTAATTATGTACTGTAATATGTTTTAGCTACGCGATAGGGCTACGCCAATAATATGAATCACAAAGCGTAGTCAAGGGTCTACGACTTTCGTAGCAAATGTGCTACGAAAGAAAAGAATAATAAATGCTTTGCCAACGCTAGAAAGATTTTTAACTTTTCTGAGTATTTATTTTCATAACCCAAGACACAGCAGGCTATTAATATTGGACAGTGTAACTACGTGTATTTGAGTTTGCTTAAACTGTCTCTCCGTCGTTCCAAGTTTCGTATATTTTGGTTGTGGACTTGTATTTTATTTATAGTTATATTCGAGCCAATCTATCCCATATCTTCCACCTGCCATGTTTTATCTCTGCATCGCCCTGAAAATGCGTTAAGGCTTGTACAGTATTTTATTATTTATGCATAAGGTTCTAATAAATAAAATAAAATAAAAAACAGTAGCACTCCGGGAGTGTCGACAGAAGAAAAATACTTGCATAGAACAATACTTGAAGAAAAATACTTGCATAGAACATTGATCCGTAACGTAATATAAATAAAGAGCACAATCGCATTCACAAAAATGAGGTGTCGGTAACGGTGTCGCGAGTTCAACTGTTTTTTCCAATCTCAAAAATGCCCAACGCGCCTAAAGAAGTTTTCACTTCAATAAATACGCAAATCCTTTTTCGTCATAAACACGTAAATTATAAATGAGCATCTCATAGTAGTGTCTATTATAGAATATTACAAGGTCAGGTTGTGTTAATAAAACGTTTACCTAAGTTAAACCGGGTCAAGATTTACAAAACGTTTTTCTTTTTAATTTTTCCTAAGAGCTGAGCTGTATAACATTTTGACCAGCATCTTTATTACGCTCAGCGTATTTCGTAACAACTTCTTTACGAGTTGTCCGTTTATGTCACGAAATTACTCGAGAGCCGCCGAGTAAGCTCGAGCGATGATGATGTTACGTTTTATGATCTAACTACAGCGCTGTATTAAAGCTTCTTAGTTTTGGAAGCTTTAATTTTGTATATTACTTATTTCTGTTGAGGGTCTCGTGGCTAAGTTACAACAGCCACACGGGTCGATCAATCAGGTTAAGTTACGCTTGCTGATGGGTGACCATGTTTACATAACGAGGGTCCCTCCACGGATCGGAAAGCACGTTAAGACGTTGCTCCTAACTGTCGTTTTGTAGATCTTTACAAGTGAGTTGTCAGAATCCCAAAAGTCTGAAGTTCAGACTTACCATGGGGTATCGTGTTACCCGGTAACTGGGTTCTGAAGTTCACTTATGCAGTCGTTCCATTTAAAATACCTACTGATGTTCAGCTGCATCCGGTTAGACTGGAAACTGACCGAAGATAATTGGAAAAAGGCTAGCCTTTTCAATATCTGACTGATGATTACTTTATATTGTAAAGAAAAAATTAAGACATGTTGTGAAATGAATACTGATCCGGCAAGATACTATGACAGTTTTTTTTTTGTGAAAACTTCTTTAGGCGCATTTTTGAGATGGGAAAAAGCAATTGAACTCGCGACTCCGTTACCGACACTTCATTTTTGTAAACGTGATTGTGTTCTTTATTTATATTACGATACGGATCAATGTTCTATGCAAGTGTTTTTACTTTAAAGGTGTTGGAAGCATTTCTTTTTTTTTTAAACGCGGTTGTGCTTTTTTTATAGATAAGGTTACGAACCAATGTTCTATACAAGTATTTTTCTTCCACCAAGGCGATCTTGTTCAAGTTTTCACTTCTGTCGGTACTCCTGGAATGCCACTGTTTTTTTTTTTATTCCATTATCGAGGTTGAGAATCTGGTAAAACTAATTTGAATTTTTCATGTCACATTATTACTTTTTAATGGTCAATTTCTGAAGCATTTTAACCGGAGTTTGACTATTAGATAGCGCTATTGATCCGATTTTGCATTTCTGAAAATGTCATACATGAGATGGTTCCTGTACTAAATATACCCGAGCCGCGTCACATTCTTTTGTTTTTTATTATTCAGTATTTTTCTTTTAATTTTGTCTAACTCTTGATTATGTTTATCTTCATTTGTCTAAGCTAAGCTAACTGCCGCCAAACAACCTTGCTCTGTTACTAAAGGAAAATACATAGATTATTCCTTACACATTAAATGGTATCTTCGTATTAGCTTCAGACAAACAGTAGACGAACGCGTCGTGTCTGCCACAGAATTCGCACTGCCATTTGTAGGTAAACTTGCCCGTTGTGCGGTCACTAACGAGCTATGCCCCCGCTACAAAGTTTCATCGGCCTTGTTTAGAAATCTAGTGCACTCTCCCGTGGTCAATAGAAGGGCCGTGGAAGGGCCTAATTAATGTTGTTATTATCTATTGATGCTTGTGTTAGATTAGGAATGTATAGTTTTAGATGAACATTGTGGTTGTTAGTTGAGTAATTTTAAGGATTAAATTGAAAAATACAAATAGAGTTAGTGTACTGAAGTTAATTTAACCCACGGCCTTGTTTGTCTGACCTGTCAAATTCAAATTTTTTATATTAGGTGTAAAAATAGGTGTTATAAATAAATAAAGTACGAACAGAGATCTTTATGTTTTGCCGTAAACGGCGTACGAATATAAAAATACGAAAATTAACAGAATTTTTGTTAAAATGAAATGAAAAGCAAACTCAAATCTTAGAAACAAAGTTAACAATATTACAAGCAAAATTTATTTGAACATCTATGTACATTGTAATTTACATTTTATTACATATTAAGCCAAACAATACTGGTAATAAAATCGTAAACTAAAACAGTATCATATTTTGCTGTGCCCGCATGCAGTTACGACCGCTCACACTGGGCATGCTGTGTTGTTATATCATAATTATTTGAGATTTAAATTGAATGAACCAGCGAAGAGGTCCGACCGTGCCGGTTGTCCGCTTGCGAAAGTGAGTTAATTTGTTACGCCTTCACGCTAAAATGGCTGAACGGATTTAGATGAAATTTGGCACATGGGTAGACCATGACTTACACAGTTGGTATCATTTACTATCTAGAGCAGTTTGATGTTTTTGGAACAAAGTTCTTTAACGCGACTTGTAAACTTTCAGAAATCGTCACGCTAAAAACTTTTTACAAAAAAAAACAACCGACTTCCAAAAAAAAACACTACAAAGTGAAAAATAACTTTAATTTCGGAAGTCGGTGTCTTGGTTTTTGTGTTTTCGTTTTTTGCCACCGACTTCCGAAATTAAAGTTATTTTTCACTTTGTAGTGTTTTTTTTTTGGGAGTCGGTTGTTTTTTTTTGTAAAAAGTTTTTATTTTTCACTTTTTAGTTGTGGTACCTACCCCACACACATTCAAATACCACTACCTGCTACCAGTGACAGGAACTTATCATATCATCTACATACTAAGTGGGAAAAAAAGACGTATTTTGTAGCTAACTCAAAAAGTACCCAAGCAAAGTTAATAAAATTTATATGGGACCAATTTTCAAAATCGGTCCACAAATGACGGAGAATATATCGGTGGACATACATATAAAAAAAAAAAAAAAAAAAAAAAAAAAAAAAAACATACGCGTCGAACATATAACCTCCTCCTTTTTGGAAGTCGGTTAAAAAGTGTTAATACTTGCGACTGTCTTCTTCTAATTCAAAGAGAAAGAAAAAGAGAGAGAGAACGCCGGCAGAAAAAACCAAAAGAAAAAACAAAAGAAAAGAGTAAAGTGATAACAGTGACGTGGGATAAAATTGTACACATCGGCCCGAGTACACTGCATGCCGGAGAGAGAGAGAAAGTGTGAATTTAGTCAAAATGAAAATCCAAGATAGCGGCTCTGATTCAAATTTTTCATCTTGTGTATCGGTTTCATGGTTTTCAAGGGTGCTAAAGTCGATAGTGGGGTCGAAAATCCAAGATGGCGGCTGCAAACATTTTAAAATTTTTCGTCATGGGTGTCGTTTTCATAGCTTTTGAGGGCGCTAAAGCTGATATAAGGTCAAAATGTAAATGCAAGATAGCGGGTGCAAAAAATTTGTTTTTGTTTTAAATCATACGTAAGAAAGAACTTCGTTTCTGACCACGACCGCACACGTTTGTTAGTGCCCGCATGCTCCAACGCAAATCCTATCGTGCATGAATCTTAAAAGATGTCCCAAAATATTTGCAATAATTCAGTCATTGGTGCCGATTCTCTTGTACACCGAACTAAACTATCACTAAAATTCCTTTGACTATGAGAATCTTAAAGCTATTCTGCAAAATAAATTCTCTAAATTTAAAAATAATTTTGACACATCTAAATCGAATTTGACAATCGCGACTCCACACGTGATCTTTTTAGAGCCGGAGGCGCGCAGGGGGGGCAGCCTCGCCGTGTTTTGTATGGAATTTTTCACTTTTTGTATAGAAAATAAGAAAAATTATTACCTACATGTACAGTGTTAGGGGTTTAAGGGTTTTATAAAGGGGGTCGAAATTTTCATTATTTTTGCGATTGGACACACCGTTTTCGAGATATGAGCAAAAGAAAAAAAAAAGATTCAGTACTGTTTTTGCATTTGAAGTCGAGGTGTTGGTGTGAATTTATAGTTCATGACAACCAATTTTATTCCACACGTTTTTAGTCGCGATTAAAAATAGTCAGATTTAGTTAGAAAATCTAAATTTTAGGTGAAAAACGTCAAATTCAGAATAGCAAAAATGTTATTTTCACTAAACTAATATCTCGTTGCCATCTTAGTGCTGTCAAACTAAAATATAGTTAAGTTGTGTCACTTTAGTCTATTTCAGAATGGGAAATCGTCGTTTGACAGGAATAAACTAAATTTTGGTGATTTTTAGTTTAGTTTAGAGGCATTTGTGACAAGAGAATCGGCACCACTGTCTGCTCAATTTCACAACCAAGTTAACAAGAAATGATTGAAGTAATGATTCATGAATTCGGTCATCAATGCCGCGTCATGAGCTCACTTCCGATTGTGCATTGTTGTGGCTAATACGTAATCAGCTGACATTCGCATCGGTTATGTTTATCTCGACGTGTGTCACTGATTTCAGTTTATTACTTGAAACATGTTCTGAGTTTCTACGAGTAACTCGACTGCGCGACAGCAAAGACAGGGTTATTTTTATGTCATTGGGTGGCAAATATGCAGGCGGTCCACCTTATGGCAAAGGACGCCTTTAGACCTGCAGCACAAGTAGTATCGCAGGTGCATTGCCATCCTTAGGCCCCGTCCTATTTTAAGAGGAGGCTCCCTAAATTGTATGTTAATTTGCATTAATATTCTGAAAAAGTCACGCATACAATCAAAATGGAACTTTAGTTTATGATTTATTGGATCTTTTTCTTACCAAATACAAGACAATTACGTAATTGGAACATTTTCACTCGATTCATTTTTTATTCGAAAATCACGTCTTTTTTTGAGATTATTTGAAACAGAAACAAGATTACTAGGCTTTTATATCCAAAATAATTATTGACAGTAAGAAAATATAGTTTATTTTCCAAATATAATATATTTTTTCTCTAGATCAATTATTACTTTAGTTATAAACGAAATAAGAATTGAGACTTACGACATTTAGTTCCGTGCTCGAACACGGCCAAAGAGCGCACGCGATATTCAACTTTATTACTGATCTGTTAGCGTTTAGCACATAGTGGATTAGTGGGGTGCATGGGGGCGGAGTTTGCGTGGAAATTGTCTCTGGAGTGCCTGGTTTTAAAGCGATCGTCGCACGAATATGCGATCGGTCGGGTGCATATGTCACTTTTTGTTTGGAAAACGTGAAAACGCCATCTGTCGGCGCGTTAAGGTTCATCGAACAAAAAGTTGGAATGATCGCGTATTTGCAGAACGATCGCTTTTAAATAGGTCGTGGGGTCAAGATAATTATATCTCATAATTATGTCTATGATCATAGGTACCCACAACAATAGGTATTATTGAAGTGAAAACTTCTTTAGGCGCGTTGGGCATTTTTGAGATGGGACTAAAACATTGATTTCGCGACACTGTAACTCAATTTACCGACACCGTGGAGTAAAAGACATCAACGCATTGATTACCGCAGTGCCGATTTTTTTTCAAGTTTTCACTTCTGTCTGCACTCCCAGAGTGCCACTGTTTTTTTATTCAAAAAAACTGCTTGCCGAAAAAAAGAGATATGGTAGTATTATTCCAACAGCTTCGCGATTTTGCGGTTCTGTAATCAATAAAAGGCGTATTTTATAAATTAATCATCATCTCCCTAGCCTTTTCCCAACTATGTTGGGGTCGGCTTCCAGCCTAATCGAATGCAGCTGAATACCAGTATTTTATACAGAGCGACTGCCTATCGGACTTCCACAACACAGTTCCTGGGTAATACGATACCCCTTGGTAAGACTGGTTGTCAGACTTTCGGGCTTCGGACGATCGGTAACAACTGTCAAAGATCTACAAATGCCAGCAGGGACCAACAGCTTAACGTGCTTTCCGAGGCATGGAGGGGTCTTGGTATGTAAAGATGGTCACTTATCCACGGACCAACCGCAGCAAGCGTAGGTTTACTTGATAAATCGACCCGTGCGGTTGTTATTACTTTGCCACAAGCCCCTTGAATTTTAAACTAGCTTCCGTCAGCGGCTTCGTCCACAATGATAATATAGCATTGTATTGGTGAAAGAATTTTTTAAATCGGTCTATTCGTTTTTGAGTTTATTTTATTTTTATTTTATTTTATTTTTATTTTTTGAATTGTTCTTTGTTTTATCTTTTTATTACGGACGCTTCTAACGTGCACGTCTTTCTACATTGTTCTCACATGTATAATTTCAAAATGAATGATGTAACCAATATTTTGTAACAATTTTTTATTTAAAAGAGTGTCCGTGGAGTTTCTTGCCCGGTCTTTTCCATAGGTACCTACTACGCTTTGGAATGGGCAACTAGCTTCATACCTATTTCTGACTGACCGATTCCTTGACAATTCAAAAGTGCCTGTAAATGGTTTAATTGAAATAAATGCTTTGAGTTTGAGTTTATTCATTACAAACAAACAAACATCAAATCTTTTCTCTTTTATAACATTAGTTTAGAGTAATATAGGATAATAATTATTTATGTAAAGATTTACCTTTTTACATTTATACGGGCGCTGTCAGCTTTGGCAGCTGAAGAAAGAAAGAAATAAAGAAAATATGTTTATTTGCGGTAAACATGACGCAAAGAAAGAACAAATACACGAAAATAACAAGTTGGGGAAAAATATGAGTCACATCCATGCAAAACGGCCATCGCTCAGCATAATGCTGCGACCCTATGCGAGACAGAACCCCAGCGTAAAAGCAACGCTGCGACAGCTGGCGTTGACGTGATGACGTCAACCGGTGCTGCAGATAATGAAGTAACAATAACAAAATAAGAAACAAAAAATAAAATAAATACGATACTTTTTCCTAAGTGTTTATATAACAACTAGTAGTGCCGGGAATATCGGGATAAAAAGTATTCTATGTGTTAATCCAGGTTATAAACTACCTGTGTGCCAAATTTCATCTAAATCGGTTCCGCAGTTTTTGCGTGAAAGAGCAACAAACATCCGACCATCCATCTTCACAAACTTTCAGATTTATAATATTATTATTAGTAGGATAATATTTAAAATGGCAACATCCTGTTCCGTCGGTGACTCATACGCCGCAAGCCTAATGCAATCTGTGCGGGCAGCTGTCATAAAACTATTTGTTTGACGTTTTGACATTATCTCTGTTCTAAATATGAATCAAATCAAATCAAATCATTTATTTCTTTGCAAACATGGGTAAATTTGTACATAGGTGTTGTCATAAAGTTAGCTCTCCATGTTCTGCCGTCACATGGCATGCAAATCAAATTAATTAATATCATTTTAATCACATTAGAAAATATTATCATAATTACAAATTTTACAGAGTAATGTCAAATCATTTGAATCACAATAAATGTAAAATGTCATAATCTTACATCAAATGTCACTCACTGGCTACAATATTAAAACTATGTCAAATGGATACAATACAAGCATGTCAATCCAAACAAGTAAAACTAAGAAAATTATTTTATCAAAAATGTCAATAATAAGTAATTACATTTTAATTTTATTTTTATTATTTCAAAAGAGCATGTCAAGAATAATAAACTGAACAAGATGAGCAAGCACCAGGAAAACAATCATAAAGTCATTTAAAATTACAACAACATCGATACTTAGGTCCCACAGATTTTTTCCGATAAGAACTCCGAGATATTATAATAGGATTTACTTATGAGAAAGTTTTTTAAATGACTTTTAAACAATTTAACATTTAAGATTTTGATTGGTTCTGGTATGCGATCATAAATAATTGGTGCCATGCAGAAAACACTTTTATGCATCAGAGCTGTCTTAGACTGTCTTGCACATAACATATTGACGTGTCGTCGACTTCGGCTATTTGAGTCAGAAAGCTTGGGAAATAAATTTGGGTTGGTTTTCACAAATACCGCAACCTCAAATATGTACAGAGAGGGCAATGTCAGTATTTTATACTGAATAAAAAATGGTTTACATGTGTCAGTGCATTTCAAACCGAACATTACCCTAATACACCTTTTGTGGCCTTTAAATATTAGTTCTTTATTGGCTGAGTTCCCCCAAAACATAACGCCATATCTTAATATTGAACCCGCCATTCCATGGTATGCTGTAACAATAGCGTCCGTTCCTATAACTGGAGCGAGCTTACATAAGGCATAGGTCGATTTGCTAAGTCGCTTTGCCAATTCTACTGTGTGCGCTTTCCAATCCAACCGTTGATCTATGGTTAAGCCTAAGAATTTGGAGGTACTTACTTGATTCAATTTATTATTATCATGGTGAATATTCATAATTTCATTTTTACGTTGACTGAAGGCCATTAGTTTGGTTTTGTCAATATGTATTTTGAGATTGTTATTGTTGAGCCATTTTATTATTGAATTAATAGTATTAGTTACTTCATTATTATAATTTAGTTTGTTTGTGCAGTCAATGGTAACTGTACTGTCATCAGCAAAAAGAGTCATGTGATGTTTCGTCACTTTGGGCAGGTCATTTATATATAGTATAAATATGAAATAGTGTTTATCTCTAAAACATACCAATAACAAACATTCGTAGAGGTCCAGATGAGTCCCTCTATAACTTTTTAACTAGAGATTTTTTAAATACACAGAACCATGAGCATGCTTATCATAGCCTAAAAAAAAAAAACATTAGAATATCAGGTTTTTCGGGCGACTGCTTCTAAAAAGCCAATGTAAAATCATGAAATAAATATTCTAGTTCCTAAAAATCTGTTTGGACCATCAAACAGGGATAAAATATCTTTGCTCATATTTTTTTCATCTAATAACTGAATGGCGGGTATAAAAATAAAATCCAGCAATATGAAAAAAAGTTATAACTCAAAGGAAACATATTTTTATTAACGTTTCTTGGAAAGCTCGCTGGCTTTTTACTTTTAAATCCATTATTGTTAGACACAAACTTGACGTGATGGAAAATTCTAAAAAGAATAGGATTATTATTAATAGCATTTAAACTAAAATTTACGTTCATAAAAAACCCTCTAAATCAACTTGATCTGGTCGGATTTAATCACTTCACACTTTTTGAAGTGAAAACTTCTTTAGGCGCGTTGGGCATTTTGAGATGGGACTAAACCATTGATTTCGCGACAACATGACGATACCTTATTTTTGTAAACGCGATTGTGCTCTTTATTTTTATTAGGTTACGGATCAATGTTCTATGCAAATGTTTTTCTTAAACCACGGCGATCTTGTTCAAGTTTTCACTTCTGTCGGCACTCCCGAGTGACACCACTTTTTTTAAACCAGAGTTACGATTTACACTACAAAATCTGATTCTGATTGTAAAAAAGTACGATTTTCCTTTCCTTCATTTTCCCTTCAGCACGTATAAAGTCTGGAGAGTTTTTTGTATATTTTTTCACCTGACTCGTGCAATTCTAGTGCGCTCAGGTGTTCAAAGACAAGTTTTCGCTTCAACAGTTTCGGGTCTCGACGACTAAAAGGTAGTTTTTACTGTTTTCATTAATTTTATAAAGGGTAGAATATGTCTCAGATTCTCCCTTTGTCCTTTTTTGAAGTATTAGGGAGTTAAAAACCGGGCAACTTTAGTAAAAATTAATGTGGAGATTTCTTTGTGGAGAAAATGTTGGAAGGCTAACTGATGTTACGAAAAAGGTTAGTATACTTTTATGTACTAACCTTTTTTGGCTCTGTCGATATTATTGGAATCTGACGACCACCACCATTCATCTAATCTAGAGTGCTCTTCATAGCTAAGACTTTTGATACATTGTATCAAAATTAGCTGATAATTTAAAATAATCTAATGAATTCTTATGTATCTGCTACTTTTCCAATGAACAGTTAAATTGTTTTAAGATCCCTAAACTAACCCTGTAACAATCTTAGGTACCAATAACTAAACTGGAAGCCGAGTGTGATAATAGTATCACATGAGTGTCTTAATACCTAATTATAACAGTTGCCTACAATACTTTATCTACACCCATGATATGAATCCACTATAAAAGTTTCTGAAACCATTGGGTGTTTGTAATTCAAGATCAAGAATAAAGAAATTCCCACGAAATTCATTACAACAGCACGTATGTACGTCGCCTGCAGCAGCACATCACACACACATGCGTGCAGCGGGTGCTCTGTCCCCCGCTTGAACGTTGAAACGAATTGCGTAATGAAATTTAGTACAACATTATAACACTCATAGGGATGAGGTAATGGTTACTATGACACTGGCTGTTTTAATGACGGCAATAAGCTAACTGCTTCTGAAACTTTTATAGAGGTTTTATAGCATGGGTGTAGATAAAACTCTTAAACCTAATTACCAGAAAATGATAAGCACCTCCTTAGTCAACCCAACTCCATCTAAAAAATTGTATCAACTTGCTGTAGAAATTATGCAGAACTTGTAATTATAGTTGGAAAGCTGTCGAGAACAATGTAAAACAGGGGTCAAGAACCTTTCCGGTTAGTTTTCTATTTCTTGTCGGCACTTTGTCGCGTTAATCTGGCTAAAGTGGGGCAGGATTTTTCTTCAGTTTTTATTTATTTCTCATCTCAGCTTTTATGAGAATGAAGAAGAATAATAAAATGGCATTTTAAGTATAAAAACTATTATTTTTAATACAAAAGTGTTGAGTGCGACAGTACAGGCATAGAATATGCCTCGCCCTTTTCAACCGACTTCGAAAAAGGAGGAGGTTCTCAGTTTATCGGAATCTTTTTTTTAATTTGTTTTTGTACGTTCCCCGATTACTCGAAGACGGCTGGACTGATTTGAAAAGTATTTTTTTTGTTTGAAAGGGTATACTTTCTAGTTGGTTCCATTATCAATTGACCACGATCTGATGATGGGATCTTGGAAAAATCTAGGGAACTCTTCAAATATTATATGCACACCTATAGCGATTTGGGTATTTTTTAAAGTAACTCATGCATTTGCTCTTGGTAAGCACCATTTGGTAAAGTGAAACTGATGATGAAGGACTCACTCTTCCACAGACACCGACTTGCGAAATTAAAGTTATATTTCACTTTGTAGTTTGGAAGTCTGTTGTATTTTTTGTAAAAAGGTTTTATTGGATAATAAAATAGGACATTTGACTGCCTCGTTGGTCTAGTGGTCGCAAGCGCTACTGCTGAGCATGAGGTCCTGGGTTCGATTCCCGGGTCGGGCAAAGTGTTATTGGGTTTTTCTATCTGAAATTTCTCAGTAGCAGCTCGGAGTCTGGATTTGTGCCCGGTTGATGGCAATAGGCTCGCCCCCTATTACATGGGACTTAAACATAACTGGCGAAATGTGGGTGTACCTGCTACAGGGACACCTCTGCCCAACCCTTCGGGGAAACAAGGCGTGATGTTATGTATAAAATAGGACATCAAAAACGGGATAAGCAGTGACATATTTCTTACAAGTGTGCGAATAACGATGTACTGTGAAGCTGGCCGTAAATAAAATTATGATTTTGTTTTCACCATTTTTAGGGTTCCGTAGTAAACAAGGAACCCTTATAGTTTCGTCATGTCCGTCTGTCTGTCTGTCCGCGGTCTAGCTCCAAGACTGTTAGTACTAGAAAGTTGTAATTTGGCATGGGTATACATTTTAATCATGCCGACAAAGTGGTAAAACAAAGTTATGAAAAAAATTTTTTTTAGGGTTCCTTCTCTACACGTAAATTAGGGTTTTTTTTTTTTTCTATCCCTTGGTTTTAGAAAGGTCTTCTTAAAACATTGTGAGTGAGTTAAAACCATTTTTGAATTCAGAAATCCGTTTGCGAAATATTAAGCTTAAAAGTGCACATTTTTGTTAGAGTCAAGTGTTCCCCCCCTGACAGCTAAATGGTTGGTTTTAGATATGTGGAAAAATTCACGACAGTAGCTTATATAACGAATTTAAAAGAAAAACTATCACAGTTGGGTAGGCTTTACAAGTTAACGAGTAATAATCGACCAACTTAGATTTGCGGTTGTAAAATCCCAACTACGAAACCCTACATTGTGCGTGGTCCGACTTGGCCGGTTTTTTATTATTTGTTGTGGCCTATTGTGGCCCGTACTGACATTAGAACATTTTTATTAAATAAAATATAGGTACTCGATTGTCGTCACTTCTTAAAGAATTTTGATGCGGTTTTCGCCATAGTAAAGAGAATTTATTCCGAAAGGTTGATGTATCATTCGTATTAAACTTAAGTATCATAAAGAAATCTCGATGTTTTATCAAGTCGAGAAAACCGTGCGAAGCAGGGCGCTAGTACCTAATTTATATTAGCAGAGTCAGTACAAGTGAAATTATATGAAAATTAAAAAAGCCCGATAAAACATTTCCTCGTTTTTCTTTCCTAATCCAATCATACGTATTGGTAACGGAGTTGGGTATCCTGCAAATTCCAGGTGATGATGCAGCATCATTACAAGGTTACTAAGTTCTGGTAATATCATTGAAGCAACAGAATACCAAATTTCAAATCGATCAGACCTGTAGAAGACGCTCACATCCATTCATCAACTAGAAAACAGCTGATAATTTTCAAACTGCTGATTCTTTTGATGAAACATATCTAAGAACCATTGCTATAAATAATGCTTTCAAATAAAAAAAGGCATTCAAATCGGTTCACCCGTTTAAGAGTTACGGTGCCACAGGCAGACACACACACGTAGCGGTCAAATTTATTTATTTATTTACTTAATAAGGCCACCAAGTCCCACTACACTAATCACAAATGCATACAATTCATTGAATTCATTACATCAACACAAATGTCGGGGGTTAAAAAAGGGTAGTTGTTTGAATAATTTAATTGTGATGAATTAGGCGTTTATGTAGTATTTGTTATCAATATTTGTAAACCGCAGTCAAACACCAAAAAATATATTGTCACTTTATTCCATTAGTTTTATTATTAGTGTCCAATCAAAACAGTTAAATCCGCAGTTATCCGGAAACATTTTCCACTAATATTAATCAAAAATCCAAATATAATGATAGCATGTATAACCAATTAATTTCAATGTGACCGCACATGATAGTATTTTCATTAAAATTGCAGGGTTAGATATGATATTATCAACAGGTCATTATTGGAATTCATATAAGTAGATCGTAGTGCTGTAGTACGTTATCAAAATCGCGTAAATATCGAAGCATTATGGTGAGTTAGGAGAGGGGCTCATGGCGAAATGATAACAGCCTTACGAGTCGATCGAAGGTTAAGCTACGCCTGTCGCGGTTGGTTCGTCGATAGGTGACCATCCATTACATATCAAGACACCTCCGTGCCTCGGAAACCACGCTGTCATTAGTAGATCTTTGACAGTCGTTACGGGTAGTTAGAAGCCCAAAAGTCTGACAACCAGTCTTACCAAGGGGTATCGTGTTACCCCGTATCTGGGTTGAGGAGCTCAGATAGGCAGTCACTCCATGTAAAATTCTTGGTATTCAACTGCATCAGGTTAGACTGGAAGCCGACCTCAACATAGTTGGGAAAAGTCTAGGCAGATTGATTTTAAATGCTAAGTTAGGAGCCTACTTGGCCTCTCTCGTTTTTCTCAATTATTTTGTTAGTTTTAAATGATCTATCTTTTATTCTTTGTAAATACAAACAACAACATTTAAAACTAACAAAATAATTGAGACCTGTGCGTGACCGCAATTAAATATTTATTTATTTATTTAATAAGGCACCAACTCCCAATACATTAATCACAAATACATACAATTCATTAAATTCATCACACCAATACAAAATAAGAACATTACAATTCATTAGACCATTAAAATAATATGTGTGCATTAAAATTAAAATTTCCATACAATCACAAAATAAATTACATTAAAACTGATTAGTTATTAAATATGTTTATTTCTTCTTTCCCTAATCATAATGCAAGTACCTGGGCGACCGAGCTCTGCACTGGTAAAAATAGAAAATGCTCATTTAATAGTATAGGATAGTACCTACTAATTCCATACTGCATACATGATAGTAGGTACTTAGTAATTCCATGCTGCCATGATCATTATTCTATATCATTAATTTTGTTCTAAGCTTTGGGCGACCGAACTTTGCTCGGGTGAAAATAAGGAAAAAACAAATTTTCCCAGATATGAGACCTAGCTAGATGGATTTTTTGCCCCCGTAAACCTCTTTATTGCTACTTTCATCGAAATCGTTAGAGGCGTTTTCCAGAACATGAGTACAAATATATAGGATAGGATAATATGTAATTTTTCCAAGTACTTACAATAAACATCACTCCCTGTATTTACCCACATTTTACCAGTGATATTTAGGTATAACATAAAATAGCGTTAGGGATTTCTCAGTAACAGCTTTACTGAGTTTCTAATAAAATAACGCTATGTATAGATAGGCCTTCGATCTTTTGTAATGGTTTTCGTAAAGCTGCGTCCAGAATGTTCTTTTGTCCGTACCGTACCTCTGTTTTGTACCAGCGTCGCGATCCAAAAACTCTGGACGCAAAGTAAAATGCGATCATCGCGTGTTCATTTCTGTGTCAAGTTTGTGTGTGTCCTTTGAACGCGGCGAAAAACCCGACTCGTGATGGATCGAAGCGTACCTGTATCCGTATCGAGATGCCGTACTACCGTACCGTACCGTACGGGCGTACAAACTAGCGTTCTTGGATCGTGACGCTGATACGAAATGTAAGTACGGTACGGACAAAATAACATATCTGGACGCAGCTCGTTGCAGAATTGATACCCAACTTTTTAACGGATTTCCAAAAGGAGGAGGTTCTCAATTCAACTGTGTTTTTTTTTTCTTTGTTTGTTACGTGATAACTCGGCCAATTATGAATTGATTTTAATTTTTTTTTTTGTTTGGTAGGTTATACTTCAGAAGTGGTCTCATATAAATTTTAATAACTTTGCTTGGGTAGTTTTTGAGTTTGCTTCAAAAATCCGTATTTTTTCCCACTTAGTATGTGGATGATATGTTAAGTTCCTCTCACTGTTATTTACATAGCAGGTAGTGGTATTCGAATTTGTGTGGGGTAAAATACCACAACTAGAAAGTGAAAAATAAAAACCTTTTACAAAAAAAACAACCGTCTTCAAAAAAAAAAAACACTAAAAAGTGAAAAATAACTTTAATTTCGGAAGTTGGTGGCATAAAACGAAAATTCAAAACCAAAGACACCGACTTCCGAAATTAAAGTCATTTTAACAAAAAAAAACAAACGTGGTTTTGAATTTTCGTTTTATGCCACCGACTTCCGAAATTAAAGTTATTTTTCACTTTGTAGTGTTTTCAGTGTTTTTTTTTTGGAAGAGGGTTGTTTTTTTTTGTAAAACGTTTTTTTAAGCATGCTGTTGTTAAGTATTGAGTCTTGAGTCAAACTACTAAAATATATACTCATTGCCGTTCGTAACTATATATTTATTATAACATAACATACCATCACGCCAGTAATCCCCGAAGGGATAGGCAGAGGCATACTTATAGTAAAGTGTATACCCATATTAATAGCCAGTTATATTTAAGTCCCATGTAATAGGGAGCGAGCCTATTTCCATCAACCGGGCACAAATCCAGGACCTCATGTTCAGCAATAACGCTTGCGACCACAAGACATTTTATGCTGCCAAGCATATTATAAGTTGGGGGATTACATCGCTGATAAAAATGCTTGGCTTAGCGCTGGTCCAGCTCCACAAGGGCACATAAATTAATTGATGAGCATTCGAAAGTGTTGTTGCGGCTGATGAAGATTGTAAAAACTATCTTTCTTTGTATAAATTCAATCTCTTTGTATTGTATAATTGCATATCACATGTGTGGGCATTGTGACCACGTACATTCCATAAAGCTACCATTACCTGGGTACGTCTTTCATTGACTTGAATGTGCCCTGGCGGCTGAGAGTGTCATGCTCACTCAAATGTCTCGCTGATGGTGGCGTGTGTGTTGGATCATTAAGTTCCCTTCAAAATGGTTGAGCTAAATGGTGCTGATCCATGCGTCATGTTCGTGAACGGGCGCCGTCAGTAGGGACTGGTCATCTCTTAACTGCCACGGTTTATTTTAATTTTTGAATTGTTTTTATTTTTGTTTTTTGTTACGGACGCTTTTAACGTGCACGTCTTTCTACATTGTTCTCACATGTATAATTTCAACATGAATAATGTAACCAATATTTTGTAACAATTTTTTTATTTAAAAGAGTGTCCGTGGAGTTTTTTGCCCGTTCTTCTCCATAGGTACCTACTACGCTTTGGAATGGGCAACTAGCTTCATCTTTCTGACTGACCGACCCCTTGACAATTCAAAAGTACCTGTAATTGGTTTATTTGAAATAAATGCTTTGAGTTTGAGTTTGAGTTTGACATAAATAAATATAAATAATTTGTGTATGGTAAAAAATATACGTGATTTATATTTACATACCCCTGATGGGGTGTAAATATGAATCACGTTATTTCAAAAGGAGTCATAAGGTTTCGAGTTCGAACCCAAGGCACGCATCTCTGACTTTTCGGATTCATGTGCGTATTGTATAATTATCATTTGCTTCAAAAACGATGAAGGAAAACATCGTGAGGAAACCGGCATGCCTGAGAAATATTTCTCGATGGCATGTGAAGCCAAGTGAGTGGCCCATGGGCGGCTTTAAAACTCTGACACGAGGTTAGTCACTAACCACAAAAAAGAAGAAGAAGATACACCCGAGGGGTCATTGGAAAACCGGTCGTAGCGCTGCCTCATTTTAGTTTCCCTAAATCGATTGTTTCAAATTAAGGTAAAAACCTAAGCAAATGAAAGTAAAATAAAATAAACGTAACCTCTCTTCCGTGCCTAATCACCCCTTTGCTGTGTCTATTGATCATATTCGCATGTTCATTAACCCCTCAGTCGTGCCTTTTCACCCTTTTTGTGTGTCTAAACCTCGAAATATTATGTTAGAAAATAAGGCTGACAAAATATTAACGTAATATAATGCATGTTCTTACCTCAATTTATGAAAACTCGATTTAAATTAATAACCGGAAAATGAAATTATTTACGGAAAATACAACTTGCATGCATCGCTAAAAAACGGCAAAATGAGACGAATAGTTATATTCGTCTCATTTTGCCGTTTTTTAGCGATGTTGCCACACATAAAATGTTGCAAGACTAAAAAATCCGCGTTTTCACACATTATAACATCCGCGTTTTCTGCGGTAATTTGTCACAATACCAACAAATTACCGCAGAAAACGCGGATTTTTTGCAGGGAACACTGAGTTGCCACTTAAAACGTTTGAAATTGTACGGCAACCACGAGTGAGATCACTTGATGAACAAGGGAATTAAACAATTGGTAGATTATAGAAGTAACTAGTCAACCCTGATTTCCAGTTCTGCTCTCTATCACAACCCAAAACGAATCAATTCAAATTTCTAAAAATTATCGGTAACTATTATAAAACCACTGTTATCATAAGATATTCGAAGTAGGATTCTTTAGTAACCTCAAGATTTCCAAGTTTCCACAAAACCTGTCATTGCAATATTGGTTTTCTATGTCTTAAAAGCAGAGTTGTTCAACATTTTCTTGAATTCATGTGTCTGTGTGCTGTCGTGGCATGTCATGTTTTCAGTCCTCTAGGCGATGGATGAAATTCACGAATGTTTGTTATCCTTGACAAGTGTCTGCCTGTTCACGTATTTGCACGTGTAGAAAAATATGGCGAAACTTTTGGTCTGCAGTAAACTTTATGCCTGAATTCATCTCATGTGCGTAATTTAAATATCCATCAACATTTTTCAGCAATTTTGTTTATCGTATTAAAACGTAACGGAGATTTTTTATATCGTATTAAAACGGTGTTGGATTATTACTGATTTAACCTGTCAAATCCAAAAAGGAGTCGATTGAATTGTCGATTGATTGTTTATTTTTTGTGTCGTTACCCCCGGGGGACGCACGGGCGACTAAAAATTAAACAACATTTTTTTTTATCGTATTAAAACTTAGTCATCCACCACGTAAAATAAAAATCTTACAGATATTATTTATAATGTCCAAAATTTTTACTTTTTAAAGTGAAACTTTTATTACATCATCTCAAACTTTTTCGTCTGTGTGTTGCATGTCGCGTGACGTTTGGCCGCAGAGTAGGGATAAAGTGAAAGGCGCTCGTCAGAGCAGCCAAGGGCAATATGGCGGCGCCTATAGTTCGCTTAAAAGTTTCACTTTTACCGTGGTTTCATAAAACCACACAATCCTTTTTTTTGTTTACACAAATATTACTGATTACTGACATGCTATTATTATGTCACACGACTTATTTATGACTTTTTTTATGTCAAGGCTATGAACATAGGTTAGCACAGGTATATGCAATGACGAGTTATTAAGTTATACGGGTCACACGACACATTTTTGTTCTTGTGTCGAATTTCGAATAATTAAACACAAAGAGCGAATTTTCGACAACAGAGTGATAAAAGAATAGAAGTTTCAAAGGTAATTGTATCAAAATCATTTGACTGCTTTGAACGTTAAATTATATTGACTTATTAGTTATAATGTGTGGAAAGCTTGTTGTCGTGAAAAAAAGTAGCAATTCCGCAAGGTTGAACGAGGGTCTTACTGGTCAGGGCAAGCCGCATGTAGTACCTACATATGAATATGGTGCTAATTCATTGTATCAGTGAGTTTGAAGAAAGAAACATAAAAAATACATTTATAAGCGGTAAACATTACGCACAGAAAGACAAAAAAAACACAAAAAAGAACAAGTTGGGGGAAAATATGCGTCACATCCACGCGAAACGATGGCTGTTTCGCGTGAATGTGACGCATAGTTTCCCTTGCTCAGCATAATGCTACGACCCTATGCGAGACAAAGCCCCAGCGCTGGTTTTCAGCGACAGCCGGCGTTGACGTAATAATGTTGACCGCTGCAGCATACAATGAGATTTAAATAACATATAAAACATTAAATTATGACGTAAAACTAAAGTAAACGCATCTCTTAAAGGTTGTCTTCAAAATGTAGCTTTTTGCGATGAGACCACCCATTGTGTCACCCTATGGTAAATTTCTACATTTATAGGTACTTATCTTATTTGTATGGTGTACATAATTTAAGTTTATTCTATTCTATTATCTATCACTTACAAACTATATTGGCTTCATTAGCGTAGCTCATTCTAGTCAATCGTGGAACGAAATTATCTCCATCATAAAAGACAAATGACCAAGCCGTACAATATCCATTCAAAACACTAACTGCTGTACCGTGTCCTGAACGTAAGGCCACGTTTACATTGATAGTAATGAGGGGATCGTGGCTAATGGGTAATAGTTTATGAGTATTAACCCTAAGGCTTAAGCAACAGATTCGGGCATGTTGCACTGTACTGACGAAAAGTTTGTCACAAATGTAGTATGTCAAAAGAGTTAACGCATGTTAACAGCATAGCAACAGAAACAGCGAGGTCAGTCTATGAATAGGTTACCATTATTTTTCTAGCTAGACCTTCTGAGTTGAGCTCCACGATTACTGACAAATGCTTGCACTGACTGTACAGGTCCACTCAAATTTGTGTGGTTCTTTCCTCAAAAGACCTTTTCAGATACTAATTTACATGGTCCTCATAGGCCTGACCAAGATTATGTCTGGACTTTAAAAGAGATTGCGACCTCTGAGTTTGTTTCGGCCTTTCTTCTCAGAGTACTCAGATAGGAAACGCCGAACTCATCTAGCTTATTTTTAATAATTTTTTTTATATGGCGTGTAAAAGTGATTCCAAAATCCTATTTACAGAATAAACAATTTCATTTCGTTTCATTTCTTGAGGTCTGTTTTGGAGTGCAATTTTCAAGGTTTTATTAGAGTTGGAAGATTTTATAACAACCAACTTGATTTTAGAAGAGTGTCCATAGAATTTCTTGCCCATTTTCCTTCATAGAGATCTACGTTTTGGGACGGGCAACTATCATTAATTTTCTGACCAACTCCAGTTCAACTTAGAGCACGTTGTGTACTTCTTTCTAGACCATTGTCAACGGCAGTGGGCAAGCATGTAGGTAAATTACTCATGTTCGTTTTTTTGTAGATGTTTATTATAAAAATCAAACATTTTTCATTATCTTCATAGGTAAATGTCAAATTATACTCTTAAACTTTCCCTATTTTAAAATCGATTACTACAAAAATACTTTTCAAATGAGTTCCTCACATGTTCACCATTACCCATACCATTACTAAACCATGGACTGGTAAGTAGACCGATCCGTTTTTGACATAAGAACCGGGCATCACTCTCCCAAATGTAAGCGTGCCTTTATGGTACAATTTTCTTTCTTTATTAGGGACGAAATTTGCTTTAGCCCCGCCTAATATCATCAATAATACTTGTAAATGGACTACAGGGTGTGTTTTGACTCCGTATAAAGTAATACTCATTAATTTCTATGCGGCATGCGATACAAGATTTTAGGAGAATAGGGGAAGGTCGGAATATGGTGTAATAGTGTATTTGTAGGGTTTTGTATGGGGAGTTATGGTTTATTGATTTAAGTAGGTAGGTAAGTCTTTAATCGAGGACTAATACTGTTACCAACAGGGTCAAGTGAAATTAGCTGGCGAAATTTCGCAAATGTGATGGGTTCCTATCTTTTTCTAAACATAATATCAATCTGCCTAGCTTTTTCCCGACTATGTTGGGCTCGGCTTCCAGTCTAACCGAATGCAACTGAATTCCAGTATTTTACATGGAGCTACTGCCTATCTGTCCTCCACAACCCAGTAACTGAGTAATACGATACCACTTGGTAACACTGCTTGTCAGACTTTCGAGGTTATGACGACCCGTAACGACTGTCAAAGATCCACGAGTGACATCTGGGACCAACGGCTACCAACGTGTTTTCCTAGGCATGGAGGAGTCTCTGTAAATTCACTATAGTATAGTATGGAACAAAGTTCCAGTTAGTTTTGTATCAGAAATATAAACACAAAAATATTAAAAGAGCTACATGCTCTGAAAATAGGTAAGTATACCAAATTACAGCTTTCTAATACTAAGAGTCTCTGAACTAAGCCGCGGACAGACAGACAGACATACAGACGGACATGGCGAAACTATAAGGGTTCCTTGTTTACTACGTGGCCCTAAAAAGTATAACGGTGTAGGATAGCCTTTACCAGAAGTGGTCATCGCATATATAGTGGTTCAGTAGCTTCAATATAATCAAGATTGAGCCGTACGAAAGCGGCTCCCCTGACATAATCATCTGTCATCTGAAGACAGCCGCCATGCAACCATCGATGCGACGGTCTGCTAGAGATTACTTGATATGTCTATGGCTAGAGAGAATGACTGACACTAGCCAATATCACTCTTATCCGACCTTTTCGGTGATTTCAGTAACTTCGTAACAAAACGGGGTGGCACCACTTGCTGCGCCGTCAGGTATTTTTTATATTTTCAATTCAAATTTTGTGGACAGTTTTAATATTAGTGTGGTAAGGTAGTAAGTGAAATGGATGAATTAAACATAGTTTTTGAAGTGAAAAACGCGTTGGCATTTTTGAGATGGGAAAAAACAATTGAACTCGCGGCACCGTTACCGATACCTCATTTTAGTAAACGCGATTGTGCTCTTAATTTATTTTACGTTACGGATCAATCTTTTATGCAAGCATTTTTAATTTAAAGGTTTCGGAAGTTTTTTTTTTTTTTTTTGTAAACACGGTTGTGCTCTTTATTTAGATAAGGCTACGGACCAATGTTCTATACAAGTGTTTTTCTTCCACCAAGGCGATACTGCATAGTAAAATTGTTCAAATTTTCACTTCTGTTTGCACTCCCGGAGTTCCATTGTTTTTTTTTCTTACGACGTCGCTCTCTCTTGGGTACGCGACTTCATACCATGCCGTGAATAGCTGCTTAGTTACATTATAATGAAAACTGACATCATCACGACACTAATTTCGTTAATATCGTGTACTTCTAAGCTTCTCAAGTGTTCCACAAGACACAGTAATGATATATCGCTGACATGTTCGTGTTTATTACATGTGACATAAGCTAGTAGCTGCTAATCTTAACCACGAATAGACTATTCTAGCATTAATGGAATCCATATTCATCCAATTAGGTACTGTTTTGTCTAAGGTAGAGAGTCGGGTTTATATTAATCCATCTTTAGAAAGATTTTTTTAATTGTTCCAACAATAATTAAAAATGTTTCCAACGGTATATTTTTTTTAACTAAAATAAAACCACCAATAAAAAGGTTTTTTATATCTTTTTAGTGTAAAAAATATTTAAAAATATAATTATACATGAAAAAAAAAAAAACTAAAATAAAACCACAAATAAATAAAATAATATTAATGTTTTTTGTGTCTTTTTAGTGTAAGAAATATTTAAAAATGTAATTTTGTAAAAAAAAAATATGATAATAACATGTGTTGCCCCATGTAAAATACTCCAAGTCCTACTTAGTTGGGAAAAGGCTAACTAGATGATGATGATAATGATGTGTTTCAACATTTACTAACTAGTCAAGTGTCTTGTATTCGCACGGAGCGCACTTTACATTATTGTTGTTCATTATTTGAAATTATGTATACGCTTTTCACCCAAAACACAGATCAGATGGTTCACTCTGCAAAATCGTTTGAATAAAAAGCGACTCTTGTTACGACACATTAAAGTGCAATTCAGGTCGCACCGCGCCCGGGGCTGCGAATATGGGCCGAAAGGGAAATCGTGGCCCCCGGCAACAGGGCAACTGAAGGAACACGGGTGGGTTTTAGTCAGTAAGAGTCTGACACGCCCTCCCGCTCCACCCAGAGCGGGAGAAGTTATTTGATAATTTCCTACCCAAAAAAAAGGATTGTGTGGTTTTATGAAACCACGGTAAAAGTGAAACTTTTAAGCGAACTATAGGCGCCGCCATATTGGCCTTGGCTGTTCTGACGAGCGCCTTTCACCTTATCCCTACTCCGCGGCCGACCGTCACGCGACATGCAATACCCAGACGAAAAAGTTTGAGACGACGTAATAAAAGATTCACTTTAAAAAAAAAGGGTCACACCGCGCTAATTACCTACTGTTATATTCAGCTAAAAGTTGCCTCTCTTTCTATCGCGTAACTCTTAAATCTTCTGACTACGTTACACTCACCGAATTGGCCCAACAAGTCGAGCCCGCCGCGTACTTGTAGCTTCATATTTACAAAGCAGAGTGATTGATCCATCTGTAATTATCTGTGCCCAAATCTAAATGCGAAAGCTGTTTTAGACCCTTTCTTTCATCCAGTTTGTACAAAAAAGGTATACTTTTAGCAAAAAAATACAAAAAAATTAGTCAGGTTAACTAAACTTAAAAAATTGCCTATCGATTAGACCCGCATAACTCACACTGGTCCCATTATGAAAACTGTCCTAATTAATAACTTAACCCCTAACATTAGGTCCTCATTAATTATTTATTATAACGAGGGTAATTGTATTCCGCGCTGTAATATCGCGAACAAGGGATGTGTGGGTGACATTCAATTATCAGAGTTTGTATTGTGTAAACACTTTGAGAACATAGCAATGATGAGAATATGACAAGCTATTATTGTGATTCTTCGCTCAATATGCCCAAAGACTTGATTATTATGTACCATCGGGGTAGCGTATATCTAAGCATTTTGAAAACAAAATCCCGTGCACATGACCCTTTTTTTCGTGGGTATGCTATACTATAGCGGCTGAGCGCTGCAAGCAAGAATAGTCCGTACTGTGTACTGATATGCGTTTTTTCTATAGTCAATATTTATAGTGGTCAGTATCATTATAGGAACAAAAAAATTAAGGGTCGCATAGTCACGGAATATTGTTACTGGATAAAACTATCTAAATCTATACATACTTATAATAAAATATAACGAAGTCAAAACTTTACATTAAATATTTTTGAAAAAAAGGAATTGGTGGGAACTAGTATGATGCTCTGAACGAGTGTCAATTCACAGCACTTAAATGCTTGAATGCCATAATGCGTTAACGCATTGCGGTATTTTACGAAGTTTTCAGTGTCAGTGTTTGAATCTGTCACTGTTTTTTGACTTTGCGATACCACGCTAGTCTATAGGTACCTAATACCGTACTATCTCTATAGTATTTTTGTAATACTATCGATTGCAATATTACACTAATTATAGAGTTCAGACTTTTTAATGCCGGAAAATAAACGATATTAAACCTTATCAGTTTACATGAATGCAGGACATTAAACAGTAATCCAAACGCACACCAGATTGAATGTTTTAATGTCCATTACGGCACGCAAGCCGCTATACAAACTGACTCGGTAAATTAGGCACATATTGAAGAAATATATTCAGTATTCGATTCTTATTCCAAATAATAATAATGCAAACAAGTGCGTGTCGGACCACGCACAATGAAGGGTTTCGGGATGAATTTTTCCCAAAAACAAACTTAACATTGTAGTTGGAAAACATTTTATCCCATACATCGATTTATGTCACGGTCAATTCTCCAACTGCTAATGCAAGTTTGTAATCGTAAAAAGATTTTTTTTGTGATAAAACTACAAATTAACGATTTTCGGACTTTTTGATTTACATGTGCAGTGAGACCATGCTTCTTGTCGAGTTTGACAATTTTTCCGGCAACTTATCAAACTTTTTTTCTGTAAAAACCTGATTCGGACTATGACAAACATTTTAAAATAAAAATAATCCAAATCGGTCAAGCCGTTCTGAAGTTATGCGCTTACCAACGAACAGCATTACATTTTTATTTTATAGAAGATACATTGCCAGGTCAGCTTATCCTGGAAAGGTGTAGCTTGATGTGTCGTCGTGTGTACCTATCAAGAAAGAAATAAAGAAAATATGTTTATTTGCACACGACGTAAGTACACACAACTTCCTTTGAAAAATGTCTAATGATTGACACACACACATACATACATACCTATATCAATATTGAAACCCAACGTATATGAAATTACAACTTATATGGTATATGTTGTATATACAGTTGTTATATCAATTACAAACATACACATCGTTCATTCACGACGATATATTTTCCATTACCCGTTATGTAAACGCCTGAAGCTGTCAATGATAAACATAAGCCAATTTCACATCCGACTTCAAAGACTTTGGAAGCAGATATTGCTGTAATTATCAGTCTTCGGCTGAGTTAAGACTGTCTACTAGACAGACTATCGCTTTTGTATATCAATGTAACGTTAGTGTCATCATCAAAATCCTCATTTTATGTTATGTGTTAACATTAATCAGTTACTTAGTTCAAAGAAAAAACGTGTGCGGTTGGCGGACCCCCGTCAGGTACGAAATTCTTTCTCACGTATGTTTTAAAACAAAACTAAGCAGCCGTCATCTTGCATTTATCCTTTGACCTCACTGTCGGCTTTAGCACCCTCGAAATCTATGAAAACAACACCAATGACGAAAAATTTTAAAATGTTCGCAGCCGCCATCTTGGATTTTCATTTTGACCTCACTATCGGCTTTTGCACCCTTGAAAACCATGAAACCGATACACATGATGAAAAATTTGAATCAGAGCCGCCATCTTGAATTTCATTTTGACCAAATTCACACTTTCTCTCTTTCTCCGGCATGCAGTGTACTCGGGCCGATGTGTACAATTTTATCCCACGTCACTGTTATCACTTTACTCTTTTATTTTGTTTTTCTTTTGTTTTTATCTGCCGGCATTCTCTCTCTCTTTCTTTCTCTTTGAATTAGAAGAAGACAGTCGCAAGTATTAACACTTTTTAGCGTGAAAATTTCTGAAAGTTTACAAGCCGCGTTAAAAACTTCGTTCCAAAAAGTAGTTCAACAATTATCCGCCAGCCGTCTTTCGCCCATCCAGTTTTGAATTGTCTATAGTCAAATCTCGTGTCAATCTCTATGGTTGGTTTAACAAACATCAACATGTTTTCGACAACCACAAGACAATATTATACACCAGTCAATCACAAGTAACGTGTGAGTTCACTGCTTGTTTGTAGTTTAGATATTTAATCAGGCTTTCAGTGTACGAGGCTCAGCAGTCTAATAGTTAACTAACAAATAGCATTAATTAAACTCACGCCTTTGTTCCTTGGGGTAGGCAGAACTACAATACGAAACCAGAAATTCATACATCTGGTCATACTATATGACGGAGAGGGTATCATTATTATCAACCATAATTATTTTAATTACTGTTGGCGTACTGTGGGTAGTGTAGGTTATTGCGTAATAGAATAACCATTTGCAGTTCAGATCACATTATAATTTACTATCAAATTAATTACACTAGCAATTCACATACTGTAGGTACACGATACAACTATCCGGAACGCGAGACAGTTTCTAAACGTCTTCACTGCTTGACCGCCATCCATGAACTGTGCTCAGCTCTGGCTCCGGCCGGTCCGAGCGTTATGTTGTAGACTCTGTCGAACGCCGCTAGGCGGCGCTGGCGTCCCGATTGGTCAACTCATTAACATATTTCCGACATATTATATAAATTTACGTAAACAAAGCAAAAGGAGTAAATCTTTTCCTTTCCGACCTTGATGACCCCATAACCCTCCTACAGGAGAGCAGTAAGGAAACCAGCACAGTATACAGAAACAGACGCCTCCCGTCATTCCGACCTCGCCGCCGAGGTTCTTTGCGATCGCGACCGCGCCCCCGAGTAAATGATACTCCCCACCGACCCTTGCTCGATAACGAGGTGCCAGCAGTTGTTGCAGCTGAGCACGTAGCTTTAAATTCCCCGATTAATAATCACCATCCAGCCCGTCCCATCTTTGATGTCCTCCCCCTGGTAGATGCCCTTAGTGAGCGTTCACCTAGTTTTAATTAGCATAGTTTAATAACCCCTGGCTGGAGGTTTTAAGTTTAGAAGCACCCACAGGAAAGCTCGGTTAAGTAGTCATAATCGCAGAGGTCAACGAAGAGATGCCCAATCTAAAAAAAAAGCAAAAGGAGTATTAAAGGATCGCAGCAGGTGGCGTCTGCACACACGCCGCCGGTTGCGAATACTATATACCTGTCCTTTCTGAAGAACATCACCAAATAATAGCCTTTATTTTTTCACAAATTGGGGTATGATTTGCAAATATGGCTGACCTGTCTAGGATCTGAGCAACCGCAGCTCAACTTGTTCCTTCAGTATTTGTGATTGCGAAATGAGACTGTACTGTACACCTCTATCTCCACATAGTCTACACAATATGCACTTATAATTTCAACAATTAAGACATACCATAATATTTTGTAACAATTTTTTTTTTAAACTCCATGGAGACTCATGGAATTTCTTGTCCATCTTCTCCATAGGAACCTACTACGCTCTGGAATGGGCAACTAACTTCATCTTTTTGACTGAAAATTTACAGTATAAAAATGTCAGAGTTCAGAGTAAACAAGAGTAAAGTTATATTTTGATTGTAATTTAGTCACGGCCTGTTTTTTCGACTTCACGCCCTTAACTTGTTGCCAGATTATGTCACGTGTAAACGAGTATGCCGCGATACGACAGGTCATCTTATACCTGCAATGACATTTTGTTAAAAGGCCAGTTTATGCTTTGTCCTAGATTGTCTCCGCATGGGTACCGTGTGTGCTCTCCAATAAAACAGTACCTAGTCTTACTAAGTTTCAAGTGCTAAATAGCTCTCTTGTGGAATTGTTTCGATTCTTTTCTAAAAAGTTCTGTACCTTCGGAGCGTATTTCGTGAAATTTTATGTTAAGAGATACGCTTCTTGAGCACAGGGTTGCGACTTTGAACCTGGCCATTACCACATCGTACTAACCGAGGATTATGGCCTACTCCCTCTCACAGAGAGGAAGCCCGTGTCTCACTCCCAGCAGTGGGAGCATTATTAAGGCGGGTTGTGTTAATTACTTAATGTTACTTTTTGAATCCAACACTCGTTCATTCTCTGTAAGAAAAGAGAAAGTAGAAATATTGTTTATTCTCCACAAATAAGACCCCTTATCGCCCAACGAGTGGAACAATCACAGGCCGGTATAGTAATCTTCTTAGCTCCCACGAAGTCATAACTATGGATTAGAATATCTAGTAGCTAGTAGTACCTATAATCTATTGGTTCTAAGCTGAAAGCGAAACTGCATAACAGAACGATAGTATACAATTTTCAATATTCTGAGAACTGAACTCAAATATTCACACAAATAGATGCATAAACCAAGAACACGGCCACATACACAGAAGTATAGATCTAAATTAATAATTCCTTGTAACATACACTATATCAAAAGCTTCCTAGCAATGCATAATTTAGGTTAATTCAACATACTTTGGATGTCAACAAAGTACATTGATACCTACCTGCTATATATTTTATGAGAATGATGGAATATCACCTAAATGAGAATTATTTGGGACTGACATTATAATTTATGAATAATTTTGGTATGGAAACGACGGAATTTGGCTTCGTTTATGTTATTCAGATTTTACCGGGTATTTGCTTTGTTTGGTACGGAAGATACTGTTTATTGTTTTACTTACTGTATGTTTATTCAAAGAAAACCGGGGAAGATCTTTTGTTATAATTGTTGTCACATAATACAATGACAATGTAATTGATTTTCAAGAAAGTTTAAACTCTACAAAGATTGTTAATTGAATATGTTTAAACAGTTATTCACATCTCAAACCTATCCATCTGCCTGCTTTTTCCCAATTATGTTAGGGTCGGCTTCCAGTCTAACTGGATGAAACTGAATACTAGTATTTTCCATGAAACTATTGCGTATCTGACCTCCACAGCCTAGTTACTGGGTAACACGATACCCTTTGGTAAGACTGTTTGTCAGACATTCGGGCTTCTGACGACCCGTAACAACTGTCTAAGATCTACAAATGACAACCAGGACCAACGGCTTAACATGCTTTCCGAGACACGGAGAGGTCTTGGTATGTAAAGATGGATCTCAAACCTACTAACTGTTTTAAATATTGCATATGGAATGCAATAAAGTATTGAGTTTACATGAAAAACCTAAGAATAATTTGGTAACTTACGCAGCGAGGACACACACAGCTGAAGTAACTTTGCGCGTTTCGTGGTAAGCTGGCTGCTCATAAAGTAGACCTCGTTTCACTCTGACATTAGTCGGCTAATCCCGAAACATACACGTATGTACCTACTTAGTAAATAAATTAACTTCCAGCAACGTTACATACAGGTATGTAGACTAATAAGTTAAGCTGAAAAGCTGCCTTCGTCCTAAGAAAAGAAAAGAAATCAAGAAAATACATTTATTTAGCACAGACCAAAAGGTACACAATAGGCTAGAGACACACGACACCGTCACAAATGGAGGCTTATACGTCAAAAGACACGCTGATTGACGAAGACACCGAAGTACAATTTAATGTTTTGCTTAATTTTTTTTATATAGTAATTAGTAAAATACAATAGACGTGGATATATTTAGTAACTTGTTCCGCTTAACTATTTCTAAAGAGCCATAAAAAAACTCCTGAAAGAAATCGACACGTGTTTCACCTCTCAACAAGGCATCCTCAGGATGACGATGGACTTGTTGCGAACTCGAACACGGCGTGTTGCCACACCGAGCACTGCGTTTCACAAATATACTTCAGTGGTTAGGTACTTCAAATGCAATTATTGAAATCATTTTGGGCCCTGTTGGACACTGTAAAGTAGCAGGACAGGGTGTGTTGCCACACTGAGCACTGCTCAGCGCTTGGTGTTCCACGCGCGCCTCAAAGAGATGTCAGCAGAATTGACGGGGCCCGCCAGGGCCAATGCCTGCCGGGGGTTCGAAGAAAACCGATAGGGACATCGCGGCCCCCGGCAACAGGGCAACCGAAGGAACACGGGTGGGTTTTTAGTCAGTAAGAGTCTGACACGCCCTCCCGCTCCACCCAGAGCGGGAGAAGTTATTTGATAATTTCCCACCCAAAAAAAAAAAGTACCAAACCACTGAAGTATATTTGTGAAACGCAATAAATGGTGAAGTATTGATAAAGTATTGGATATACTTACCTCGTGTATACAATAATCGTGGTAAAAATATAACTTTGGTTTGATACTCTTTTCAAAATCTCACCAAAGTTAATAACATTTTAGATTCAAATTTTACCTTCTTTCGAAAAACTCATAATCGGAAAAATAGGCCCTTTTATTTGACCGCAATTCCTACTAATGAAAGTCATAAAACAGCGAATCAGTTATTTTTTCCAACTCGTCGCGTCGGCTGAGGGGTTACTATTGTTCGTTGGGGATGAGTTGACAAACTGCACTGTATTGCACAGTTGATGACATCTGGAAGTTAATGATGGAAGATAATGATTTGGTGGTTATATTTTGTACTTATCGACTTTCAAGGCAAACTTATGCCACAAGGCATTATTTGCTTGTTAATTGTACCAGAACATCTGATTTTTTATGGAAAAAGAAGATGTTGAAGACAATGGTTTATTGTCTTCAAAGTGTTGTGGCATTGTGAGCTTTTCATGTAAAGAAATGCTACCAGCATTTCTGGAAAAGCACCTCTAATCCATCTTCTTTTGGGCATCGAAGGAAATAAGAGATTAATTTAACAGGAAGGATCTTGTTTGATACTAACAATAATACATAAATACCGAGAGTGGTGATTATAATAATATATTTTTACAGTTTACAAAGCGGTTCATTTAAATCTAAAACAATGAAGATAGAAAATGCACAGAAAAATTGTTATACCTTTCAAAGAGTTAAACAACTTTGCTTACCAAGCCAAGCAAACTTAGGTCCTGAACTAGGAAAACCCTAGCATGTACAAAATAACAACTAGAACGTAGCTAGACGAGGTAAAAGAAGCGTTTAAACTCCCACTTAAACAATCTAAACAGACCACAAGAACTAGCAAGAAGAAGCAACTTGCTTAAGCTATTAGTCGCTTCGGGGAAAATGAAATACGCAATTTCGTAATAGCCCAACAGCTGAGGTAAGAAAAAGACCGTAAATTCAAACCCCACCCGATGTAATATTGACTTGAATTCACACCTATTGTAAATAAGCGGTTTTACTTGCATCGTACGGGAACAATATCTTGTATAACCGGATAAAAGTATCCAATGTGATAATCCAGAATTTGGTCTGTTTGTGTGCCAATTCTCATCTGAATCCATTTAACCATTTATGCGTGCTTACGTAACAAATATCTCTAAAAACCTTTATATTATTAGTGAGGTGTAATTTGGAGAAATAACTGGTATGCTAGAAATGAACATAGCGGTGCCAGTAGTCTTAAAAAATACAGCACAATTTGTACAAAACATTTCTCCAATATTAACACAGAGCTCCATTACAATCTTATTACTACATAATGTGAAAACATAAGGCGAATCCACAGTTTTTTGTTACCTCGGCTCACCTCGTCTTTATGCTGTGCCGAATACCAAAAAGGTTTTTAGTTGGCAGGTGTGCGTGTCGTCCACATTGTCCGGTTGAGCTCGGCTACCCGGTATACCTACGTACCGTTGAATGTCATTTTCTTGTTTTTGAACCTTATGGAATGTGGTGCAAGTTGTGAGAGGATAGCAAGACGAGAAAGATGGCACACGTTTTGAATGCGAAACTTTTGCCGCCCAAAGGCACACTTTGTAAATTTTTGAAGTAAAAACTTCTTTAAGCGCGTTGGGCATTTTTCAGATGGAAAAAACGGACTCGCGACACTGTTACCGACACCTTTTTTTTGTACACGCGATTGTGCTCTTTATTTATGTTTATGTTACGGATCAATGTTCAGGTTCAAAGGTTTTGGCAGTATTTTCTTTTGTAAACACGATTGTCCTCTTTATTTGGATAAGGTTACAGACCAATGTTCTATACAAGTGTTTTTCTTCTACCAAGGCAATCTTGTTCAAGTTTTCACTTCTGTCGGTACTCCTGGAGTGCCACTGTTTTTTTTTTCTGGTTAGACGTGTAATAAGAAATAATCTAGTATGAACATCAAGGTTTCCCAATAAGTCAAATAATTAAAGCAGCCAATTCAAATAGGTATCAACCATGTAGGCTAGTATCTGATATGGTCTACAGGAAAAAACCACACAGATTTGAGTGGACCGGTCCAGTCAGTGCAAGCATTTGTCAGTAATCGTACTCAACTCAGAACTTAAGGAGCTCAACAGTTTACCCGTGAACATGGCGTGTGCAGCAGTGGTAAACTAAATATTTTATTATTACTAGCTGCGGCCCGCGGTTTCAGCCACATAAGTCTCGATCTCGTAAAAATATCGCCATAAAAAGTATACTATGTCCTAACCCACGTTATGGTCTACTCGTGTGCCAAATTTGATCTACATCTGTTAAGCTGTTTTAGCGTGACAAACAAACAAACTCACTTTCGCATTTATAATATTAGGACTAGTTAGGATTATATGTGGTGCCTAAGTATTAGAAATTTTATGAAAAAAGAGAAATCTTGTGCTAACAATAAGATAGGCTCAGGAAACCTTTATATATTTTGCGAACCTAATATTACTCGCTAGCGTTTATACCTCAACCCTCACGTCCTGGTTCTCATGTTAAGGGATTTTGTCCGCTTACAACGTAACACTGTTTTATACAAGGCTTTAAGGAGATAAACACAGGGATTGGCCCGGGTTCCGTTGGAAATGATATTTTTTTGACAGTCTCCTGACCAGTGATAATACTTCCATCAACCGCAAATCTAAGTACAACCAGCTTATAAACCCGTTTCATTTCATTTTTCTCGTGTAATAAAGATTTTTTCGGTGTTTTTCTATTAAGGCTTCAGGTTCGTGAAGAAAATAGGTTTTCGTTAATAGAATATGAATCAGGTATCTTTTCAACATTGTTGTTTGCACGTGCCTCTATACACGTGTCACAAATAATATTGAAATATTAATAAGCAGGTTCACGTTGTTTTATGTCTATAGTAACAGACGAATAAAAGTGATAGAAAAAGTTAAGTTTTGTGGCCCATTTAGGAACTCATAATCAGGGTGCAATAAAAGAGCTTCCATGAAGGCTCCTACAGACTGTCTGCAGGAGCCTTTATTGATAAACTTTCTTAAGTCTTGCACACCCAGCACCCTGATTAACCTCACTTCCAATTTTGCTGATTAGCTAATCTTTTTACCACAAAGGAAACCTTTTGTCAATTGCCGAGACAATTGAAAACGAATGAAGAGGTACTATTAAATGATAAATCAAAAATATCTTCAGCAAATATAGTGATAGTATCAACCCATTTGTAGAATCAAAATCAAAATAATTTATTTAAATGAAGCTGAGAATCATCACTTTTTTTTTCACATCATAGAAGTCACCTAAAACGATTCACTTCACCATTTCCTAGTGCTTTAGCTGGGAAGAAGAAGCACATTATTTTGAATTACAAGAGTGTCTATAGAGTTTTTGTCCGCTCTTTTCCATAAGAACTTACTACGCATTGGAATGCCCATTCCAAAGATGGGCATCTAGCTTCATCTTTCTGACTGACTGACTCCTTGACAATTCAAAAAAGCCTGTAATTGGTTTTAATTGATATATTTTTTTTATGAATTGGGTTTGTAGCGACACTTCAAACTCAATCGTTTGAAGTGGCGCGTGGCACCACAAACTCCTCAGCATTAACTGTTTAGCCTGTTGCTGCACAAAAAGTTCATCCCACAAAGTCCAATGATATCTTTTTTTTTTCCAGGAGTAGTAACATCACCTGTAGCAGCGATCGTGACGCGGGTACCAGCGATCGTTGGCGGTGAAGCGGACATGCCGTGTGACATCAGACCTCCCATGCACAACGACAGTCTACTGCTCGTCGTGTGGTATCGAGATGATAATCCTGTTTACAGGTAAGTGGAGTAGTACCTTCTTTAACATACAGAATCACAAATGTTTAGGGGATTAGGTAGAAACCAAACCACTTAGTAATACGTTCCATACATGTTCTTTTTCGCTTCGTCTACGTCCACTAATTTTGGTGAGGACATTGACTGTAACAAATACAATTTTAACAGTTAAAATTTAAAAAACCCCTGACACAAACATTCCCTCATTTTTCTTTCCTATTCCATCACCAGACCCATGTTCACCATCATCTATCTATAACCTATTCATTGAGACCATTCCAATGAGCCCAAACACGATACCTGTGCTGTAAGTTGATTAGGGAGTTGGGTAAAAAAACCGCATTCAAATCGGTTCACCAGTTGAAGAGCTACGGTGCCGACACATACACATAACGGTCAAACTTAAAACACCCCTCTTTTTGCGTCGGGGGTTAAAAATGATGCTATACAAATGACCTGCGCTGATTTTATCTAATCTGATTTCAGATAAAAATTTTTTTTTTTTCATTTGAACAATAAGTATAAGATTTAGAATAGACCCGGGAACGAGTGATGCGACTGACTGATGAACCAAAGGATGTTTAGAAGCAACTTTTGTCCATTCTAAACCTTTTTAAAAGAAATCTAATTCCACCCGTTAATAAATAATTTAAACATTTCTATATTTAAATCATCTTAAATAAACCAGTGTTCACTTTAATATTATTTTGAAATCCTCCCAAATTGAAATAGTCCAGCTCCACAATTGATAGTTTAATAAAAAGTTTATTCCACAATAAACAATAGAAAGTGGTTTGTTTTGTCATCGCAATTGGACGTTCAATTGTTTTCCGATTTCATGCGAGCATAGAGTGTTAATTACAATTATTGTTTTCCGATCTAAAAACAGGCTGCTAATTATCAAAGGCCTTAGCATGAATGCGTCATGTAAACATAATGTAAATTTTAACGATTTTTTTAGTCGAAGATACAACCATCCCATAGCACTTTGGTTAAATTTTTTGCGACAAGCACAAGTAGTATCACTCATATATACGAATAAAGTTTTAAAACTAAGAAAATATTCTGTACTGGTGTTCTAAGGGCAATGGAGAGGGCTATGCTTGGAGTTTCCCTACGTGATCGAATCAGAAATGAAGAGATCCGCAGGAGAACCAAGGTAACCGATATAGCCCGAAGAATTGCCAAACTTAAGTGGCAATGGGCAGGGCACATTGCTCGAACGGATGGCCGATGGGATCGAAAGGTTCTGGAGTGATGACCACGTACCGGAAGTCGTAGCGTTGGAAAGCCTCCCACAAGATGGACCGATGACTTTGTGAAGGCCGCAGGAATCCGCTGGATACGGAAAGCAGAGAATTGGTCGAAGTGGCGGTGCTTGGGGGCCTATGTCCAGCATTGGACGTCTTTCGGCTGAAATAATGATGATGATGACATATTTTGTGCAAAAGTAGTGTTTTCAATTTTAAAATTGTACGTATTTACGTTACGTTAACTCCGCGCGTTCGTTCTAAGTCCACTGTTTGACATTTTCCGTTTATAGGTAGGTAAGTATCAATTACCAACTGGCTCGCTTGCAATTTTCTGCAAAGAAAGCTTCGTGGTAATAAATTGATTCTTAAAGGGATGTCTTTAAGTAGCATTAATGTTGTCGATGATACATTTACAATCTTCTAGTAAATATTGCGGAATTGTTAGAATAGATTGAACGTTTCTATTTACGCAAATGTAATGGTAGCCACACACGTAACGATATACTTACGCAAGTTTAGACTTGCACAAGTCTGCGTAACACCCAATGGCTTTGACACTATTGTGCTTATTCATCCTACGCACGTTAATCTAGGCACTTGTGCAAGCCCAATTTTGCACTAGAAAGAAAGAAATAAAGAAAAAGTATTTATTGAAACTCGTACAGGAAATCACAAATTAATCTAAAACACACTCATTAAAACATTAATAAAAATAATATTAAAATAAAAAAAGTAAAATTCAAATAAAAGCTGAAAGTCCTGTACATGTTCGAGGCCAAAAGGCTCATCTCAGCATGATGCTACGATATTTAAAAAATTAATGTCGCAGCGCTGGTATTCTGATAGGGCCCGCAGTGATATCAAGGATAGATAGATACAGAAATTAATACTAAATAAAATAAAATAAAAAATAGATGTGTGAAATACATTAAAAAATTAAATATATATGAAGTCCGCGTGTCTGCACCCGACGTAACATCAAGTAAAGAGCCGCAGACGCCAACACCACCACACTAGTATAGCGTTACGTGTGTGGCCTGCTTAACAGTAAACAAACATTAAAATCAACAAATTTTTCCAGTAGTTTTTATTCTAGTATACTATGTGTAATTGATATCTGTACTTAGATTGAAGAAATAAAAGAAGATTGATGCTCAAAATGCTATTACTTCACATATTTATTACCTTGTAATAGTGTACCCAAGAGTAAAACTATTCGAATTCAGTAAAACACATGGCTCTTGAAACCATTACCAAAAACACCTCGCGCCAGTCGTTTAGGAGACAAATGCTAAAAGTTATTTGCTAAACACATTACACACCCATTCCCTAGAGGCTAATAATGATATTAGCTGGCTGCCGAGGGTGTAATTAAAACATTTATGTAGTACATAAAACGAAGTTTCTCAACGTCGAAGTTTCAAGTTTTGGAAACTGATACGAGGACACGGTTGGTGCTTTTAAGAAAAAGAATAAATTTATTTAGCAAAGTTTACATTCAAGTGGATTGAATTCTTAGACCTCACAATAGGATTCCCTATGTTGTGAGATCCAGGCACCTTCGTTCTCCTCGTTTAGGCGATTGGCGGCGGTGATCTCTCGCGTCGCGATCGGGCCATGGTACGGAGCGAGAAGAAATGGGAGGCCGTCACCTCCTTCTGCGAAGCAGTAATGCTCGCGAAGGAAGAGGCGGAACGTGTGAGGGAGAGGCATAATTCGTGCCCTAACGCCCCTAACCGCCGCAGGAGGAGACGCCCAGGGCGTCGGGAATCGAGAGCCGATTTCCGGCCACCGTAGGTGCGGGCTTGCGGACGGTGAGCAATGGGTAGCTCGCCTCCCGATAAGGACCAAGCCCGGTTCGACGGCGCGTTGTGTTCCACGCGCGCCTCAAAGCCGAAGCAGCCGAATTGACGGGGTCTGCTAGGGCCGATGCCTGCCAGGGTTGCGAAAGTTCCGTTAACAATTTTAAATAAAAAGGTACATTTCTAAAACTTAAAATAAATATAAAAAACCGGGTATGCAGGTGCTGTGATTTGTGTTAGTCTTGTTGGTTTTGTGAGTATCTGTATGTTATAGCTACCTATGTTAGTGAGTGCACGTATATTTGTGAAATTGTCATCATTGTGTATACTGTGAGTTTTACTTAGCTAGAAAACTTTGTTATGTCGTAGTCCAGTGTAAAAAGCAATTTTTTTGCATTTTTTTTGTGTTCGTTTTAGTATTTTATGTAGACTATTGAGTTTCGCGTACATGTGTGGTCCCATATAACCATAAGACCTTTTGCCGATTGTTTTGCTAATCAATGAAGTAATGTTTGGATTCAAACCAAGTAGGTATCCTAGAAGATAGGTCATGTTTTATGTGTGTAGGTTACGAAGTTTATCTTACTCGAATAGGTACAAAAAATAGGAAATAGATATTGTGGTCTCAAAAATCTACAAACACTTTAAATGATCATATTAGTTGCTCACAGCAAATAATATGATAATTAACAGCAAGCCCTGAGTTTTAGATGCATTTTGAGAACTGTACACTATGAGATTTAGACTTCTTGACTTCTTTTATGACTTTAGACTATCGCAAGAATATTCTTGCGATAGTCTAAAGAAGAAGAAGTCTAAATCTCATAGTGTAAAAGAAGCTAATTTCTTTTATAGCCGTTATACTTATATAGACTTAGGAGCAAGCATCAACCGTTAAGACCAACGTTCGTGAAACATTTTATGTGTTTATAAGGAACTTGAATACCTGCTTGCGCATTGTCAGAACGTAATTGTTTTTTTTTTGTGCATGGCATCTCGCAAGTCAACCTAGAAGGTTGTCGGCTGCTTAACTGGACTTTCCTGTGGGTGCCTCAATAAATTAAGGCCTCCAGCCAAGGCATAAAACTTACAAACTAAGCGACTACACGTCAAAGTCTTTCTTTTTCATCTGATTGGTGACTATTCTAGTGTTAGAGTTTTTATGCCGCCAATGGGCCTCTGACTTGGCTTCGTAAGAAATATCTCTCAGGCATGCTGGTTTCCTCACGATGTTTACCTTCACCGTTTTTGAAGCAAGTGCACCCCTTTTTTTTTTGGGTGGGAAATTATCAAATAACTTCTCCCGCTCTGGGTGGAGCGGGAGGGCGTGTCAGACTCTTACTGACTAAAATCCACCCGTGTTCCTTCCTATGCCATGTTGCCGGGGGGCCACGATATCCCTATCGGCCCATATTCGCAGCCCCGGCAGGCATTGGCCCTAGCGGACCCCGTTAATTCTGCTGACATCTCTTTGAGGCGCGCGTGGAACACAACGCGCCGTTGACCCGGGCTTGGTCCTTATCGGACGGCGAGCTACCCATTGCTCACCGTCCGCAAGCCCGCGCCTACGGTGGCCGGAAATCTTCTTGTGATTCCCGACGCCCAGGGCGTCTCCTCCTGCGGCGGTTAGGGGCGCGAGGGCGCGAAATTTGCCTCTCCCTCACGCGCTCCGTCTCCTCCTTCGCGAGCATTACTGCTTCGCAAGCATTGTGGGGTACGGATCTCAGCTTAGGGCGTCGCTGGGGGAGGACTGCAAGGGACAGGCTGAATCGGATTAATAAATAAAATTCTCAGGTTTTTAATCTACATCCTTGTACCATCGGGCCTGTTAACCACCAGACCATCTCAATATTGCACGACTCATAATTCGAGCATTAAAAGAGTGCTTTGCGATCGAAAAAATTGTTTTGACTCCTTTCTGCAACTGTTTTTATTGTTACACTCCTGCTAGTACACAGAACCTACTTAATTTATATACCATTGTTTAGATAATTTACTGGAGATTAATTTTTTTCAAAAATTTATTGAAAGCAGCAGAAACGAAAAAAAAACATCAAAAAAGTTTTAAAATGTTTCCCGTCAATCAAGTGTAAAACCCGCAAACATTGTAGCTTGCGAAAAAATCATTTAATATATATTTTTTTTTTAATAGATCCGTTTCAGTCATAGGAGGAACCTTTATATATTGAAAATGGCTCTTTTATTCAAAGTAGTCTAATTATAATTAATAAAAAACTAACTACTATGAATATCTATCTATGTATATACATTTTTCCAACTTCGACTCTCTTCCGTTGCCTAGCAACCAACAGAGCAAACCTAAATAGTCTTTGGCAGTATGTAAAGATTGCGAGGTGAAAAATTTTACCCATATTGATGGGTAAAAAAGCAGTCAAAACATACTTCACATTTTTTGCATGAGCATTATCAGGCGTGCACTTTTGGATTTTCCAAATATTTATTTATACTTTCATAAACATACATATATCTGAATGTGTGTAGATCATTCTGCTGTATCGATCCTGTTTGTTTTATTCACCCGACAAAAAATACCCCTCTACATTATGAGCTCAATAAATCTAGAACATTTTTCCCAACATAAATGACACTGATATATTGCACCAGTCAACTTTACATTCTGTGAATGCAACAAATCCTCATTTAGTCGAAGATTTATAGTGTCAAATACCACGGGAGCTATGTGGTTGGCATTTTAATAACGTACCATGAATAATATTATACGTAAATCACTTATATTGAGCGTAACAACAGTGTTTATTTACTTACATTGGTTTATATTACGTCACGTCTTGGCCTGAAAAAATGTTTTGACGTTATTATAACTTACCCCTTTTTTAAATTTATTTTATTAAGCTTGACTTCGAATAAAATGTCGTAATGTCGGCCATTTTGGTCGCACAGTATAATATTTTGGGAGCAGAAACCATAGTTATTGCGGTCGACGAATATTGGGCTGTAACGAGAAGAATTAAAATATAAATTAAATATCTACCCGAATTACTGCATAAAACAATGCAACGTTTGTATGGAAACCTGTCTTAATTTTTTTGCTTTCACTAATTTCACTCCGCACATTCCACTTTTCACAACACCAATGATTCGCATATTTATCGTCTCATCTGCCCGTATGTCACTGCAGGGATCCAGCAGAATATCAGCGTCAGGTATATTTGCCTGACACATGCTGAGGTGAACTCCTATTTTGTGCAACATTGGGACGCACACCGAACTTTGTATGTTTCATTATTTTAAAGAGTGTCATAGCCAATGGTGTCGTCATAATGTCTTGTCTTCTTCTTTATTTTTTTTTGTATGTTGGCACCTTGTAGCTATATTCATGTATTTATTTATTAATTAATCGTGTTTTTGTAAGTTGTGCTGTGTCTTTTGTGTGCACCAAATAAACGATCTACCTATCTGTCTATTTATCGGTTCATACAAAAATAATGCTAAGTCTAAGGACTTGTTCTTGTGGTAGACTGTTGCCAAAAAAATTGTAAGGTCTGGTAATTCCTGGTAAAGACACCCAATCTTTCTCTCTCGCCTAATGCCATCTACTTCGAAATAATTAATATTAATATTAAGACTCATTTATAAGTATCTACCTGTTTTTGTCATGAATCTTATTCATCACAACTTCATACAAGTAACAGGTAATTATATTTTTATTATCTCATGTACAATAAATTCGGCGATAATTTTCCTTAAACGTTCGGTACACCGCATTATAATAATAAATTCACTTCAAATATTTGTGCTTGAAATTTTATGATAAAAATAATTTTAACTATGATAATTTCGTCGTATTTGTTATAAATATTTACAATGCCATATCATAAATGTGAGTTTTGTAACTCGTTACTTATAAGAAGCGTCGTGGACGATGGGCATTTTTTTTTTGAGTGAGAAATTATCAAATAACTTCTTCCACTCTGGGTGGAGCGGGAGGGCGTCAGACTGTTACTGACTAAAACCCACCCGTGTTCCTTCAGTTACCATGTTGCCAGGGGCCACGGTATCTCTTTCAGACTTTTCCGAACCCCGACAGGCATCGGCCTTAGCAGACCCCGTCAGTTCTGCTGACATCTCTTTGAAGCTAGCGTGGAACACAACGCGCCGTCAACCTGGGCCTGGTCCTTATCGAACCGCGAGCTACCTATTGCTCACCGTCCGCAAGCCCGCGCCTACGGCGGCCGGGAATCAGCTTGTGACTCCCGACGCCCAGGGCGTCTCCTGCGGCGATTAAGGGCGTGAGGGCGCGCACTTTGCCTCTCCCTCACGCGTTTCGCCTCCTCCTTCACGAGCATTACTGCTTCGCAGAAGGAGGTGACGGCCTCCCATGCCTTCTCGCTCCGTACCATGGCCTGTATCAGGGCCGGACGCGAGAGGTCCTTGCCACCGATCGCCTCCACATGGACACGGCGGTGGACGATGGGCCTAACTGTCAAAGAATCGAATTGATTCAATTCGATTCTTTGACATACACACATAAGTTTTTGCCTACACAGCTTTAATCCCACATGGAAGTGTAAATCTTCTTACGTGTGGGTACGTATTATCAACTTTGGTCTATTTTGATTCAGAATATTAATATTCTCGACATATTTTCTCCCACCGCATATTCAGCTACCTACTAGTACAATTATTCACTCACCTACCTAGACTACGTGCAGAAACTGATAACCATCTTGACATTCAACATTTCACCTAAATATTAGAAAAACCTACTTTTATAAACCTGTGTCTAGAAACAGTGAGCTTTACCTCCTACGCAAGTCTGAAAGTTATCCGAAGGAATTTTTGAAAGGTCGAGCATTTCAATGTAATGTGACGTTCTTACGAATGGTACAATATAAGCAAAAGCTGAATATAAAAAAGCATTTCCATGTAATGTAACGTTCTTGCGAATGCTTGACGCTAAGTTCGACGTAATGCTCTGAATACTCACGGCAAGTGAGCATTTACCTGTAACATTTCCTTCCCGGCCCGCGCACGTCCGCGTCACCCACACTCGTGCATATGCTTGATTAAATGTTGCACCAATACGCTCGTTGGTTTTTAAAATCACGTTTTAACAAAACATCGATCGTCGTTTTCGAAGTGCGGTTCGATTAAATTTAAAAACGGCGATTGCTAGATGTTCTTTTACAAGTAAATGCCCTAATCTATACTCACCTGAATGATAAATAAATGAATTAATTCAGTAAACAATAGACGGTAGTATAGAAAAAGTATACAGTAGTGCTGTCTCGCATAGGGTTGCAGCATTATGCTGAGCGATGGCCATTTTGCGTTGATCTGACTAATGTCTTCTCTCAAATTGTTATTTTCGTGTATAATTATGTTCTTTCTTTGCGTCATGTTTACCCCAAATAAACGTATTTTCTTTATTTTCCTTCTTATCTTTCTTTACTTTCTATACAAAAAAACCTTCTTATTATAATACTAGCTTTACCCGCGTGGAGGTTGATCATTATCCCACGGGAGCGTAGACCGAGGTATTATATGGCTTAACTCAGATAACCCTTCAACTGTCATTAACGAGACACAATAGAATTTTAATTGTTATCCGCCTTTATAAGGCTGCTTAACTGGTGATGAGATAATGATCTAGCTGTGTGATGCCTTTCGTCGAAATTCGTTCAGCGGTTAAGGCAAGCAAGAAAAAGATAGCAAGCAGACAGACAGATAGTCATACACAAACAGACAGAGTTACTTTTGCATTAATAATATTAGTTTTGATATGGATTAGTACTTTGGATAGTATGGCTTACCTAAGCATTCGAAGTAAAAACTTACTTGTAAAGATAATTTTCCGAAATAGAGGAAGTTTGAACGAGCTGTGTAAACCATATTGTACCGTGGGCCCTATCAGAATACCAGCGCTGCGACATTTATTTTTAAATATACGCGCTGCGACATATGCTGAGATAGGAGCCTTTTGGCCTCGTACAGGACTTTCTGCTTTTGGTTTTTTACCTTGTTTTTAATTTTTTATTTTATATTTTATTAATGTTTTAAGGTGAAGGTGTTTAGTTTAATTTTTTATTCCTTGTGCGAGTCTCAATAAATACTTTTTCTTTCTTTCTTTCCATATTCATTCATATCTTTTTCTATTTCTCTTCACATTTCCAGAAAACACACAACCATTACTTTACCGTCTTATTCAAAAGCCTTACATAACCTCAAGAAAATTAATACTGGAACCAAATAAAATGAGCATTTAACTCGTTCCCCTGTTACAAGATCAATACCTGCAATAGAACGTAACAGTCAAACAAAAGTGAAGTACAATTAGCTACTGCACAGAATGAACGACCAACTTTGCAGCTACGGCCAATTTCAGGGAACGAATTTTGTAAGTTACCGACAGAAGTACAAAAGTTCCCGTACAGTTCAGTCGCAAGCGATTCTGTAATTAAAAATTCTAATTAATCCTTCGGCGTTTTCGGATGAACGATTACTGCAGGTGGTGGAGGTATTTTGGTATAATCGTTTGGTACAATTAAATGCAAATAGATCTGAGAATGCAGGTTTTGAATCTGTTGGAACTAGTTCTTGGACCGTAAAGGAAATCTCGGTGAACGTTTTAGCTGCACTAAGTAGTAACTGCATTGTTATAACCTCAAAAGATTCGTACAATTACGTGGTAATTTTGCCTCCAGAGTGATTGAGAACCGGAATTAATAAAAGTAGAAGCCTAGAAACACTCAAAAGATTGATCGAGTATCAAGAGTGTGGCTATAAAATTGTAAAAGTTGCAAGTGATAACAAACTTTAAACCGTAGGAATTGTTTTAACCAAAGTATTAAATCCCTACAATTCATATTGCGAACAAATTCTTATTATCAGACCAACAATAAAGATAGCCCTAACATTTACTAGACAAAAACCTATGAATACAAATCAAGCAGACAGCAAACAAAAAACATTGTACCTACCTCACATTTGACCCTGAACACTTGAAATCTTCAACAAAAGCTTTTTAGGTCTAAGTGAAGGATAAGTGGGAATTTACCCAAATTCTTGCGAGACAGGCATGAAAAAATAAAGTGACTTTTAGATACCCGCCGTAACGTAGCTCCCTTAGACCTTGACCTTGAAAATATACCCTTAGCTCCTGTAATTCTGAAAGGGTGAGATATGCTGAAGTCATAAATCGCCGATGACTTTAAATAATGTTTCAAAAAGTAAAGAGCCTCTATAAGCCTGAAAAGCGTTAAAACAGCTGTAAAAAGTTAAGGTTCAGTGTTCAATTTTAAGGTCTAGTTAAGTAGCTATAACGAGGGATTATCTCTCCAGATTGATACAATGGTGCCGATTCCCTTGTTCGCAAACTAAACTAAATTTAAGTTCAGTGCCTCTTTTTCTTTCTATTTCATTAAGAAAAGTACAGAAGATACATTTTAGTTTAGTCCTGTCAAATTAATCAGCGCTTGACGTAAATTGACGTAATTTTAGTAGGCAAGTTTTTAATCGCGTCTAAACTTGTATGGAGTATGGACAGGCGCTGAGTAATTTGACAGGACTAAACTAAAATTTATCTTCTGTCCTTTTCTTAATGAAATAGAAAGAAAAAGATGCACTGAACTTAAATTTAGTTAAGTTTGCGAACAAGGGAATCGGCACCATTGTTAGGTCTTCTTACATAAGAATCCTTTGTTAGTAAATCATTTACCATTATTTTTTTTCAACAATTTCGATGTCGATTGGTTCTAATCTAACCTGATGAGAATGATGAATAATCAATATTTAAATGGACTACACAGCGATAGTTCATAATTTAATTTAGTAATATTGACAAATAATTCATAACAGCGAAATATTTGACACCTATTTGCGACGTTGCCAACTTTCTGAATGCATACCCCTAAATATCTGCTATTCGTAAGCATTACAATCCGCAACGATTTTCAACATTTCTCATTTCCACAATTCAGTACAATCATTGAGCCTTTTGTTCTCAACGTCAATAAAAGTGCGTGTGAATGATGTGTGGCGTTGTTTTCTGTTTACACCAGTTTAACGCGTATGGCAAACACGAAGGGAAACGCGATCGTAAAGTTTTGCTCCGTCACTGATACGATCAAATGGAATGCCTTTGGTCTTGTGTTCAGGCTTTTGAGGCACTTTACTTCATGTTTTTGGTAAGAATAATTGTTTAGGATTTAATTAATAGTCAGGTAATTTTTAAGAGTTACAACTAATACTAATACTCATCACTCCCTCACACACCCCAACAAAACCACACACGACACACATACCACAAACACTACAAACACCCCTCGCACACCTCATTAACAAGCACCCACACACACCCATTCACCCTACACTCACCACATTAACTCAACGTCTAAATACATCCCAAATCAAATATCCTGTACTGTTTATTTTTATCAATTTTTTGTTTTTATTATTAATTAACTAAATCTAATTTAATTTAACTTAATTACCTTTTTTCATGGAACATCATTCCATTCTGTAGCTGGAGAAGGGCGTTGTTAGCTGCGCTACAGTTTATACTTTTGCAGCTATCATCGTTTTACATCGTTTATTATTTTTGTGTTATTGTTCCAAAATAAACTTTTTTTTTTTTTTTTTTTTTTTTTTTTAGTTTTATGCCACAGAAGTTCATCTGAGCCGTTGGTCTCAGTTGTCATTCGTGGATCTTTGATAGTCGTTATGGGTTCACAGAAGCCCGAAAGTCTGATCATCAGTCTTATCAAGGAGTATCGTATTACCTAGTAACTGGGTTGTGAAGGTCAGATAGGCAGTCGCTCCATGTAAAATACTGGTATTCAGCTGGATTCAGTTTGACTGGAAGCCGACTTCAACATAAATTGGAAAAGGCTAGGTAGATAGATGATAATAATGATGAATTGTTCAGACTTTAAAAATTCAAAATTCAAATTCATGTAATTTTTTATTTAGGAATACACCCATATAAAATTCACAACAGATTACAAATTCAATTAATTAATTATAAATTATTACAATATAACTACAAAACAATCAATATTACAAAAAAGCAATCGATAAGTATTATTTATAGTGTGTATATTTAGTGGTCAGTGGTAATTTTCAGTTGGCTTTGGTTAGGAAGTTTTATGACACATAACTTCATCTAACATCTCGGCTAGACCTCCATGGAAATGGTTTTTCTTTTGGGGTTTGATTACGGCTAAAATTGTATTTGACACAGAAAAGCCAGATAGCAGAGGTGAAAACATGAACTTTACTGACTTTACTTAATCAAGGACACTGAACGAGACTTAATAGAAGTTTTATTGTTATGAGATCTATGGTCGTTTAGAGTCCTTCAAAATGTTAAGTGTCACCAATTGTAGTGTCGCTTATACGTCTAAATTACATACGAGTCATTACATAAGTGTCGTGATGATAACACACAAGCTTTTAAATATTGAGTAGTTATTAGGAAAATTGGAAACAGTTAGTCACTTACAAAAACACGCACCCAATACTGACTTTCAAATATACCAAACCCATTTACAATATTAAGTGTAAAATTGAAAACTATAAAAGTCGAGCGTATCGATAGCGCAACCAATTACGCGAGTATCATCAATCAATACGCGCATAAAACGCTCGTAAAACGCCTGACAACTGCCTTTTATTCTAAACATTATGTTTAAGGCCATGCTTTACTGGTTGGGTCATTAATAAAAGGAGAAAGGTATTAATTTTTATGCTGAAATAGCAAACGTGGCCTTGTCAAGTCTAGACTAGGTAGATTCAAGTAAAAAAGCAAAATGATTTTTTCTAATAGTCCATCGGACTGCGATGAAATTGATAGGTAAATAGATGAGGTACTGTTTTGTGTCTTATATAGTTCGATCCAGGATCTATATGAATGTAATTAATCTATTAGGCCCATAAGGTCCATCCGATGTGCAAAGGACTCCCTCTTCCTTTTCAACACATGTCTGTCCACTACTATTCAGGGCTTCAAATTAATATGTAACGTCTTTTTTATGTCAATAAAACATTTTTATTTTTATTACTTATTTTATTGCAGGCCAGTTTTTTCGGTAGAAGTAAATTTCATCCCTCCATCTTCATCTTTTATACGTCCAGGATTTTTGATATAACTTGTTAAGGTGAGCACTCTATAGGCAGTCTGCGCACTACCAATTATTTGTGTTAATACAACAGAGGCCCTAGTGTGAGTTTCTTTTAACCATTTCGACTTGAAGTTCAGTATCAGTGAAGGCCAGTGAAGCGCCAATCGGAGCGCCGAATGCGGTCGATGCGTAAAGTCGAGACGGTTAAAAGAAACTCACACTAGGGCCTCAATAGTAGAACCAAACAACATATCGTGGAGTTACGTAGTCCGTCTTCAAGTTTTCCATTATAAAGCACAATGTACCGTACAAAACCCTCCTTCAAATGTATACAGCTTTTGCTGAGTCGATAGTCTCTTATGGACTCACTCGTTACGGACGCACATTTAAAACTTATAGTACCAAACTATGTAAAAAATAAATACTAAGACAAATTATACGGGGTTATTTAAACAATGCAAGGTATTACCTGTTCTGGCACGCGCTGAGTATCTGTTCCTCATAGAAAATTTTGATAACAGTGATATTCAAATTCCAGTTAAATATGACGTGAATACACGACAAGCCAAATCTAAATCATTTCAAGTGCCACGCAAAAATAACTTTTATGGCAGGCGTGCAGCTTCTTTTACAATACCCTATTTACTAAACAAAATACCTGTAGGCATCAGAGACTCAATGAATAGTAAAAACATAAAGCGTAAGTTGAAGGAACATTACATCAACTCGATTATAATTAACTATTAAAAGCGCGTTGATCAAATCTCAGGCCATGGCATGCTAAGATAGACCCCAGAGTTCTAATTGTGTGTATTATTTAAGTGTAAGGAACATGTAATTTATAAAATAAATAAATAATAATAAGTATCAAGGTACAGATTTAGCACGGAAAGAATTTAGGTGCCACCTCAAAAATGTTTCGTCTCCAACCGTACCTATTGCTGCCATGATTAACACTATCATGATCAGATCCTAAACTATGTCTTTTGAACATGAAACAAACTGCCAAACGGCAAAGGATTCGCTTAGGATGCGACTTCGGAAATTGTTAAAGTTTGTGTAGTGCGAGTTGGTGGAGACGCGACCGGTGTGCGAAGGCGATATCGATTATGCTTTAAAGACGTTAGCAATTAATACCTATTTTTTAATAATGCTTAATGTTTTGAAATAATTATGACAATCGTTATACCGACCGTTTTAATGACATGAAACTTTTGTAGTTTGTTATTTTCATTATTTTTAATTTTTTCTCCTTTATTTATACAAACGTTGCTTAAAGTTAAGAAACGTTTAAACGTCAAAAGTCTGTCGACAGAAGTGATAACTTGAATAGAACATTGGTTCGTAACCTTATCTAAATAAAGAGCACAATCGCGTTTATAAAAAAAAATACTTCCATAACCTTAAAAGTAAAAATACTTGCATAGAACATCAATCCGTAACGTAATATAAATAAAGAGTACAATCGCGTTTACAAAAATGAGGTGTTGGTAACGGTGTCGCGAGTTCAACTGTTTTTTCCCAACTCAAAAATGCCCAACGCGCCTAATGAAGTTTTTACTTCAAAAATTATGTTTAGGCAGTCACTAATCTTAACCTAAGTTTAAGCAAAGCATATGAACAAAGAGGTTTATGTATAGTACAGAAAGCATAAATAACCCATGGCACTCAGTATAGATTAGTCTTATAAAAGCGTGATAATAAAACGTATAACAACGCTGCAACGTCTATGCTAACAAAATTAATTTATCTAACCCGATAACAACTTTAGTTATAACAATTTTCAAAGTCTAGACTTACAAAATACTAAAATAATATTTGATAAATGTAGCGCTCATGATTTTAGAACTAAAGTCATCTTGTCCAAATGTTCATAATTCATTCAACTTCGTATCAATTCAAGCATTTATAGCAGCTGAACTATCTCACTGGGAACTAGACTCGACTTTTAAAATAAAACTTTGAAGTCTTTGTGCTACGTTTGATTTTGATGTATCAGCACAGAATAAATTGATACAGAAGGCTGACTCCATACAACGAGAAAAAACACACGCACATATAGACACGCTTTACGTACAGCGAGTGCAAGTGCACTCGCGACTAGCATTCGATCGAAATCGTTCGTACGTGTCTGTGTGCGTGCGCCTGTTTACACCCACGTTGCGTTGTGTTGAGCTTTCTGTACTATGTATTTTGTGAAATCTATGTAGATATATGCGTGCTTGGTCACGTTAGGTCATTTATACCAGCCGGACGCTTTGAAGTCTTTGACTATGCTAGACAAAAACAAATCAAAGGGAATGAAGGACTTTTTTTTTAAGTGCATAGATTTTTCAGAGCAATTTATGTTAGAACGGACCTTAATGTGCGATTGATTGACGCGACGTCGAATTGGTGCTTATGTTTTTGTGTAGTTTTTATTTTTGTTTTAGGGTTACTTTGGACCCGCATACTCCTTTGTATTGCAACTGTTTTTCAGTTTTTGAACTATTAGATAGAAGTTTTTGTTTTTGTTGGCAAAATAAATAAAAAGTTCGTGGAAACAGACGGTCTGGAATTGTTAGGAGAAATAGGATAGATTATTAACCGACTTCCAAAAAGGAGGTTTTTTTTTCTTTTATTTTTATGTATGTCCACCGATTTCTCCATCAATTGTGGACCGATTTTGAAAATTCTTTTTTTGTTTGAAAGGGTATGGTCTCGAGGTGGTCCCATATAAATTTTATTACCTTGGCTTTGATATTTTTTGAGTTAGCTTCAATAATACGTATTTTTTTCCCACTTAGTATGTCCACATACTAAGTGGGAAAAAAGTACGTAACAGTAACAGTGACAGGAACTTATCATATCATCCATGATATGATAAGTTCCTGTCACTGTTACCTATATAGCAGGTAGTGGTTTTCGAATTTGTGTGGGGTAGGTATACCACAACTAAAAAGTGAAAAATAAAAACTTTTTACAAAAAAAAACAACCGACTTCCAAAAAACACTACAAAGTGAAAAATAACTTTAATTTACCGAGACACCGACTTCCGAAATTAAAGTTATTTTTCACTTTGTAGTGTTTTTTGGAAGTCGGTTGTTTTTTTAGTTTCAGTCTCAGTTCTTACCAATACCTAAACTCATTTTGTAAAACAGAACTGTAGTTTCCGAATCAGAATAATTCCAAACAGATATTGTATACGTAAAGATACATATCTACTTAGGGAACACAACGCCAACAAATAGAGAAAAACATATTTGGTAAACTTTTTTGGGTCTGTCCGGTCCCTCCTGATTACGATGAAACGACAGCGTCAAATAATAAACACACGTCCGAACCTTGCAAAGCGGACACCACCGAAGTTATGCGAGTAACGGCAAAGGGTTTCTACCATTTATCATCGCAAACAAACTGAAGTCAACTTCTGTACAACAATGTGCCAGTTTCCACAATCCGCTTTCGAAAAATGTTTCACATTCGCCTTTGACCTACTTTGCACATGCGCAGCATATCTAAATTTTACATAAAGCCTCGAAAAATTTCCGTGTGACGCGGCGCATTGCGGCACAACCAGCAAATATTGTGACAACACCGCACCGTTGAGCATTTGAAATTGAGCGCGCACACAAGTTTCCATCACACGAAAGTGCAAACTTGAACAATTTCGAACTTATCTACTACATGGAAATTCCAAAATAAACTTTGAGATTTTCGAGTCATTTGGCTACATATTTCGCTCGGTATCGTCTGTGAAATTGAAGCTGTCAGAGTATTTTAAAAGCAAACTGTTTCCTAAAGAATGAATATGAGATAGGTAACATTAAAGGAAATTGCATTTCACATGTGTGAATACCCAGGATTGTATTTCAGTGTAAAAAATGACAGGCAATGGACCTTTCCCGGTCAGTTTACTAGTTCACCGTACATTTTTCTGTCCGCAGACAGATTGCCGCGAATGGGAAAGGTTTGATAATTTATAGCGATGTGCACTACCACGCTTTCCGTCGCTTTTCGTGTATTTTCTATCACTGTTTTTTTTCTGTGGTGTCTTTAGGAAATATGGTCTGAATATTGTATTTGGCTCTACTGTGAGAATACTTAATTAACACTTGCTTCAGAAACGGTAAAGGAAAACATCGTGAGGAAACCGGCATGCCTGAGCGATATTTCTCGACGGCATTTGAAACCAAGTCAGAGGCCAATGGGCGGCTTTAAAACTCTGTCACCAGATTATTCACTAACCACACGAAAAGAAGATACTTAATTTAATTATACCCTCTTCTCTTTACTTTAAGGAGGGAAACGGGTAAATAAAGCTTCATAATTTTCCTTAAACATTATACTTCCAAGTGACTTCATAGATAATTCAGCAAGTAAGCGTATAGTAAAGTCTGTGGTTGACCCGCAATAAGTCTAAGAACAAACTTTACACTCTGTATTTAGTGCTACTATACTTGTACTCGTATACTAAGAACTACTCGGCGTCCCCAGTCAGGCACACTCGTAAAGTAGCTCAATCTACTGTAAAAAGAGTTATGTCCGCAATTTCCTCTACTCACTCACTATTCACTAAGTACCTCGGAGGAAAACTTTGGTAGCTGCTACGTAGTACATAAATTAAGTAATGCTATGGGATACTCGGGTTTTATGGGATGCTATATGTACTTTTACCTCTTTTAGATTAAAAAATACAATAGACGTGGATATATTTAGTAACTTGTTCCGTTGCCACACCGAGCGCTGTGTACAGGCGCTCGGTGTGGCAACACGCCGTGTTCGAGTTCGCAACAAGTACATCGTCATCCTGAGGATGCCTCGTTGAGAGGTGAAACACGTGTGGATTTCTTTCAGGAGTTTTTTTATAGCTCTTTAGAAATAGCTAAGCGGAACAAGTTACTAAATATATCCACGTCTATTGTATTTTAGAATGGATTTCCGCAAGGTCACGCCTGAATCAATTAATTATCTCTTTTAGATTTTTGGTGTACGCTGTAAATAAATCTTCTTATTATAAATAGTTAGCCAAATAGCTATTATATATATATTATGTACAAGTACGTAAAGGAAGAAATAAAAACAAAGAGAAGAGCTCATTCGGCGTCAAAAAATTCGTCCGCATCGCTGTCAGCGGGAAAAATCCTAAAAGGTTGTCAGCGTTGCCACGTTGGATGGCAATGCTGATTCTTTGACCTAAGAATTACATCCTCCGTCGGGCTCTTGTCACCAGCTGCTTTAGAACCCAATGGCTTGGCACGCGACGATGGGAAGAGACCAGACGGAATGACCATAATGCCTTGGAAGTTGAGTAGGCGTTTGGTGTAGGATGCAAGCTGTGTCGACATCCTTGCGCCATCCCAGCTTCCTAGTACTGCGGGCTATGCCGATCAGCTGCTGCAGGTGCAGAAAACCTCAAACGGCGCAAGTATAGCAATCTTACTGGTAGCTATATTTTTGAACCGTTTGGGGTTGAAACACTAAGGCCGTGGGGTCCGAGTGCTCACCGAGTATTCCGGGATACCGCCAAGCGGTTAGTCTACTCAAAATTGATTTAACAATTGGTTAAGATGTTGGCTGGCAGCCTCGAAATAGAGAGATTTAATTGTAATTTTCTCAGAATTTTGGGTACTTGTTCGTGCAGCGTAGCATGTCCACAACATCTCTTATCTACGACTAGTTTCCGCCAGTGGCTTCACCCGCGTGATATCATTATAAATTATAGCTCGTTACTCAGTGATAAAGCATTCTACTGGGTAAAGAATTTTTACTCAATACTGAATTCTTTATTGCATTCCATATGTATTACATAGATGGTATAACAAAGTAAAAGATAAATATGGACCCTGTCGAGCACAGCAAAATTAGGAGAGAGGAAGAGGGCTAAGTAGCAATTCAATATTATTATAAATTATTAGATGTATTTAATTTGGGTGTAAAGTTATGTATATATTGTATATTATTAGGTTTGTGTATATAGGTATAGTATATTAGGGATTTTATGTATTGCATAATAATAATATAGGTAATTATTATTTAAATTCTTAGAAGTATTTTCATTATTATTAAATCATGTTATTATTTATGTATTCATATTTGATTTCCTATATTCTTTATTATATTATATTTCATATGTTTGGTGTATGAGAGAATTTTAAAATCGGTCCCGTAATTTTTTGAGTTTATTAATTACTAGCTGCAACAACCCACGGTTTCACGCGCATAAGTCTCGACCCCGTAGGTATATCGGGATATAAGTATCCTATGTCCTAACCCAGGTCTTGATCTACCCATTGGCCAAATTTTATCCAAATCGTTCCGCCGTTTTAACTTGAAAGCGTAGCAAACATATAAACATACAAATAATCAAATCTTTTTTCTTTTTAACCCACTTCAAAAAAAAGGAGGAGGTTCTCAATTCGTCGGGATATTTTTTTTTTATGTATGTTCCCCGATTACTCGAAGACGGCTGGACCGATTTGAAAAATTCTTTTTTTTGTTTGAAAGGGTATACTTTCAAGTTGGTCCCATTGTCATTTGGTCACGATCTGATGATGGAATCTTGGAGAAATCGAGGGAACTCTTCAAATATTATAGGCACATCTATAGCGATTTGGGTATTTTTGATGAGCAGTTGACATAAGGCTATTGTAACTTAGATAAATTACAAACCAAATCACTAAAAAGTGAAAAAAAAAACTTTTTTACAAAAAATACAACTTACTTCCAAACTACAAAGTGAAAAATAACTTTAATTTCGGAAGTCGGTGTCGGAATACTGATCCAAAGACACCGACTTCCGAAATTAAAGTTATTTTTCACTTTGTAGTTTGGAAGTCGGTTGTTTTTTTTGTAAAAAAGTTTTTTTTAAATATTAGTTTAGATTAGTGTAGAATAGAGATATCGCTATCTTTGTTCCAACATTTCTTTCTTTCATTTTGAGTCCTTTTTTCCGTTTCTACGGTAGTAATTTTATACGTCAGTAGTGTTCAATGAGCACCACTACAGTAAAGTTTCAGTAATATCAGCATCACAAATGTTATAAATCCTACAAAAGTTATTTCATTTGTATATCTTTGTTTGACGGGACTACCAAATAACTCGCATTCGATATAGCAGTAACATCTGTTCATAATAATTGCTAAGCTTTTTAGGTCACCCCCTAGGATGCCCCCTACATTTTATTGAATTACCCAGAGACGAAGTTGGAAAGTAGCTTCATGAGTACACGCACACAAGTACTGCTTAGCGATAAAAATAGATATGGTATTGTTCCCAAGATGTACGCTTTCATAAGTATCTCTACTACAACATAATCTTGTTAGAATACTTAAGCTTCTTACATAAATCTATCTTTCAAAGACCTCTTGAGAACAAAAATAATATTAAAGGATAATTGGATTTACTAAATAAGATCTTAAAAACAGACGGATACTTGACTACTTAGGTACGTCGTCTTTAAGATCAAAAGAAAGATTAACATAGAATTTACTATTCAACAAAATCTTTAAAAATATCAAATCAATGCACTTATATTGAACTTAACAGGTTTGCAGTGATAGACTAGTGGTGTGACCGTCAGACTGCCAAGTTATAGGTCTCGAGTTCGAACCTAAGGCACCTCTGACTTTTCGGATTCACATGCGTATTGCATAATTATCAGTTGCTTCAAAAACGGTGAATGAAAACATCGTGATGAAACTCATGCCTGCTCCAGCCTGTCCCTTGCTGTCTTCCCCCAGCGACGCCCTAAGTCAAGGTCCGTACACCACAGGGCTGCACTTGCTTCAAAAACAGTGAAAGAAAACATCGTGATGAAACCGGCATGCCTGAGAGATATTTCTTGACGGCATTTGAGGCCAAGTCAGAGGCCCATGGGCGGCATAAAAACTCTAACACCAGGGTTAGTCACTAACCACACGAAAAAGAAAAAAATAATAGGGCTGAACTCCAATCCGCTTATTGCCGCCCCGCCCCAACCTTAATTGTCTTTTGAGGATTTCAAATCATGAAACCAAACTTAATACGCAGAGGTCCTAATTTCGAGCACGGGGGTACAGAAACAAACAAACAGTGCTGTAAATTTAATTCCTTTTCATTATTAGTGTTTATTCAGGCTTCACTGCCTCCGTCAGAGAGGTTAGAAAGGCTTGACTGACTAAATAAAAGTGAACTCAAATTGTGTGACTTAGTTGAACCAAGTTACATAGTTTGGCAATGTGCCAGGAGTTAATCGGTTTATTTTATTGATGATAATTAAATTTAATTGCGTGGAAAGTATGATTTTGGTGCATATGTTTGTGGCTTTAGAGGTAGTTTCGTTTTGAGATGAAAATTAGCTCTTACTATGTTTCAGCTGGCCATATTTTGTTTCAAACTGTTTTGGATTTGTAATCGCCGTAGAGTATTTATTGACAGCGAAAAATGAACTAGTAGACGTGTTTCATTTGTTTTGATATATCGTTTATTTATATTTTATGGCCATAAATTAAAGTGTTTTATAGTTTATCCGTAATAAAATACAAATCGTACCTACTCAATATGACTGCGAATTTTTTCTCCAAAGTGGGCAGAGATTTTCAGGGACAACTTTGTGTATCATGTTTTGAAAAGAATAATGCCCGTTTTTACCAAGACTAGGAAAGCGCGTCGTTGGATTTTCCACTTTCTGCGACTAACCGAACGTCGAAAATTCAACAGCGTGCTTTTATTTAAGCATTATCTTAGGTATTGCTTAGTGTTAGTGTAAACGAGTATGATTCTAATTTGGCTTCTAGTCTGAAAGCTTTTGCAACTGATCAAGCCGTCAATCAGAAATTTCAAATTTTAATGAAGAAATAATTTCACAAAAATGGACTTATTTTGTTTTAGAAAACTATCAATGCATCGCCTCTTGATATTTTGAAATGTAACTGACACATTAATTAATATGTTATATACTCAAATCAACCGATAAAATTGTTCACTAAACCATAACAAGAGATCTAATTCGAATGCGACTTGTTTAATTTAGGTTGTCAAATTGTGGATTTAATAATGTATTTAAATAGTTGGTCGCTGTGATTAACTCAAGACAATGTTTATGTTCTTTCTCCAGAATTAGCTTACCTACTGACAGTTTATATGAGTTTATGTAATTGTTTATTTTATTTGAATTTATGATTCAATTTTTTATTTATTTTAACGAGTCAATTTATTTTTATTTTATTTTATTGTTGACATAATCTACTCATTACAATGTTTTTGTTATGAGTTGTATTGCAATTTGTAGTTAGCTAGTGACCTCGACAGTTGATCATATTATTTTTTGCCTGAGCAACCGGCAGCAAGTTCGTCATGCTCCCTTAGATGTCACTGCTTGCGGTAGCGTCGGGGGTCGGGTTGCCTCCTTCCCTCAAATATGGCAAGGGGGGTAATGGCTGATTTTTGCGTTATGCTCGTGAACGGGTGCTGCTTGTGGTGACTGGTCGTCTTGCTGATCATGGTTTTGTTATTGTTACTAGTAATTAACTGTACATTTATTTTATCTCGATGGTCCTAGTTTATCATTTATAACTACCAATTACAGCTTTATGTAAGCGGGCACGCCCTTTATGTCTGGAGGCTTTTATTTAGTTCAGTTTACGTTTAGTTTTATTTTCTTTTTATTTTTTTAAATAATGCTTGAGTATGATGTTTTTGGTTGGTATATTGGCGTGTGCTAGCTGACATATGGCCTATAATTTATCATTTGAATTATGTTTTGTGTTGCATAATGTAAGTTATTTTGTATACTATTGTATAGAATCATTCTCTAACTTGAACAGACAGCTGTGCTGCTGGGGAGTTTGTTGCGCCACTTCTTCTTCCCAGCTAAAGGCACTAGGAAGTGGTGAAGGGTGGGCGTTTTTGGGGGACTGTCTTATGTAATTTTGACGTTCGAAAAGTGCTGATTCTCAGCCTAGTTTGAATAAATGACTTTTGAATTTGAAAACCATGACTGTTATAATACTCATGATCACACATGCGATAATCAAAAACCAGACGGACCAGACGGCCAGACAGATGCTATATCTGGTGGGCTACTGCCCGACGATTGATTTCAGGACGTTGTATATATCCTAGTCGCGCGGTAAACCGTGCTTGCGTGATGCAGGATTTTGCGTGACGTCAGTGTGATGTGTTGTTCGCTTGTGGCGATCGATGTAGATAGCGCCATAGATGTCGCTATGTCTTCCAATTTTTCATTCTATAATATGGCTGTGTCCTTTCGGATATTACATTTCGCTGTCTACGGCGAATAAAATGGTAATCGTAAAAACAAAATTTTACAAGAAAAATAAAAAACAGTTTTTTGTGAAAATCTTATAAACTAATATACGTACATAGCGGAATTGTTCAAATATCAAAAGAAAAGTGATTTTTTACATTCATTACAATACACCTTAAAATCTTGTAACTTCCTAAATAACCGTAGGAAATGAATGAAAAAAATTGACAGAGTGTAATCGGACCTCTTAATATCGAATATGCAATAAACCTTTAAAACTATCGTAGTAACACATTACCATTTTATTCGCCAGGAACAGCGATTTAACCGTTAAAGGTTAATTTATAAACGTTGTTGAAATTCATAAGTTATGATTAGCTGTTTAACCATACATTTTTGACATAACTTAACTTAAGTAACGTATTTAAATATAGGGGTACTTTTGTTATTAATTTAATCGTAGAATTATTTTTTTCGCTGTTGAGTGATATCTTTTTGAAATATGAGTCTCAGATGACATTAGCATATTCCAAAAGAGGTGTCATGTTGACAAAATGTATTAGGCGTCAGGCACTTGAATGCCTTGTGTATATAAGGTTTCGCATTTGCTCTTTTGACAATACTGGATGTGTGCTGCCCATTTTAGGTCATTGGACATAATAACACCTAGATCTTTCTGGTTAGTGACCATCTCTGCGCTTCTTAGATGCATAACACCTGCTGAACACCGTGATTGCTCAGAAGCCAGATATTGACATATTTATGTATATAAGCCGACCGCTTAACTGAGTCCGTTCCTGAGGTAGCTGCGCGGTGCGGGACTGCTACCCAGTTGTCACAAGTTGATGAATCACTAAGCTCTCGCATCAGGACACTACCCCCTTTAATCACGAAGGGCAATCCCTCCCGCACCGCGCAGCTACCTCAGGAACGGACTCAGTTAAGCGGTTGGCCTATAGCTGCAAATTTATGTATGTTTCCATGAAATTTTTTAAAATACAATAGACGTGGATATATTAAGTAACCCGTTCCGCTTTTCTAAAGAACCATAAAAAACCCCTGAAAGAAATCGACATGTGTTTCACCTCTCAACGAGTAATCCTCAGGATGACGATTGATTTGTCGTGAATCCGAACACGCCGTGTCGTGTGTGTGTGCGGCGTCTATTGTATTTTACAATAGATTTCCGCAAGGTCACGCCTGAATCAATCAACTATCTGAAGTTTTTTAGTTAAATGTTATGTTCTTGGCTTGCTGCGCGCTTTGGTATTTACTGTCAGTGCAGCAAGCAATTGATAGATACATAAATTAATAAAGCATAAAAACAAATAAATAAACTTCTGTGTACTAAATACTCTTCCAGCCCTTCGAGCACCGTGATGTAATATTATGTCAACAAGATACCGCTATATCAGCTGAAATCCCAAACAATGATTCGCGAAACCGATCATAATTATTATTTACCGACGTAACATGTTTAGGCTTGCGGTTACCAGTCTGTTAGTAAAATTAACGGTGGCGGAAGTTTCGGCTCATATTTAACGTTGTGGGCCACCCTGGCAAATAATAGGCGGGGAGCTTCGGATATTTAACTTGCAACGATGCGCGCAATATGTCAGTTTACCTACATAATTTAGTTCGGAAACTATCGCTAATGAATTCGCGAAATGTTGTCGTGATGTGTATTGATTGTGCGTGTATTTCTGTGTCATTTCCTGGCAACACTATTTCAGTCACGTGCAGAATGTTTTCTTATTATTTTGTGAGGATTTGTATTTATTTCTCTTAACATTGTAGTTTTGTTTTGTGCCCCGTTAAAATTATTTTATAGTTTTTCTATCAATAATGGAAATTAGTAAGATTTTTTGTATTAAGAAAGAAAGAAAGAAAAATATTTTATTTGGGACACGCACAGGAAATATAAAACAGTAATAAAAAAGAAACTGAACAAATATAAAAAGGAGCATTTTAAACTAACAAACAAAATTAGTAACGACCTGTGCGAGGCCAAAAAGATCTCAGTATGATGCTGCGATATTTAAAAATAAATAAATACCGCAGCGCTGGTATTCTGATAGGGCCCGCTGTGATGCCACGGACATACCTACGGACATATAAATCCCACTGGGATCCCCCAGTGGGATTTACACGTATACAAAATAAAACAATTAGGTTTTAATTAGTATTAGGTACGTATTTACATACATTACTTAGTGAGTATTTTGTTTGTTGATACTTTAAATTTTTGTTGTTCTATCTTCTAAGACGTAATGTTATTAGCTAAATCCAAAAGTGATTTCATATTTTTTAGCCCGCAGTATGCTTTTAGAAATTGTATAATATTTTTCGAAGTAGATACCATACCAATTTTTTTAATTATTTTCAATCAAACGTTTTAAAGAAAATCGTATGAAATATCTGTAGGTTGTATTTAAACATACAACCTATATACAGTAAGCGCTCAAAAGTGCATGAGCACGCTAAGAGTCGTATTGCTGTGAACACGCGGTATAGTCCGTACATTTGTATGTGTAAACAGTCAGACGTCTGTGGTGTGAGTGCCGTACACACACCACAGAGAACGCAGTTTCGCACTACACACTATCGTATCGTCACGGTTCGCGGGCGCCGCACTTATATTTCCATAACTTTTGTTAGCACGCATCATACTCGTACGCGTGACCTTGGCCAGTGTATCGCATTGCTAAAATTCGAAAGTAAATTATATGTGCAGATAGCAGAAGGCGTTAAGCGTTGGTCTTAGATTCAAGATGGCTAAGGTTCTAATCTCGTAAATCACAGCGCTGTTTTTGCAAATATTATTATTTTTGTTTGCAATAATAATATTTTTAAATATCCTGCCTATTTATTAATGTTGTTATTGCAATAAAGGGTTTAGAATAAAAAATGCGTGATATGTTATAATAAAAAATAAATAATATTTATTCGTTATGTTTATTTTACTTAAGTATAGTTATCAAACTGCTACAATTAGTTATCATTACTTCACCTGAATAATATGTGAAATAGATGTCTAGAAACTTAGAAGCAATTTGTATTATTTTGACATATTTAAATTTTGAAATGTTTTAAATTTTAAATGGATTTTTTTGCACCATAAATATAAAGCTTTGATCATGGTCTAAGTAATTAAGCAATAAATAAGAATATTAGACTACTTAAAATGTAAAAAAATCTACTGACAAAATTGTTGATTTTAAGGTTAAAGGCAGTTGTTCATATTAATTATTTTAAACTTTATTTGGCTTTAGTAAATATTGGTTGGTATTGAGGTTATAGCTTAAGTATTCATTTTCTTTACGAAAAGAAGATTGAAACTAAACCTCAAATTTTAATCCTAAAATAATACTATTACTAAAATAATATTAAACAATTTCGGTATATATGCAAGAAATACGACAAACACCCTATTGAAACGTGCTTAAAAAATTCGTTAGTACCATAAATTCATGCAATAACGAATCTGTTGTTTATTAAGTTGGTACGGTCAATATTTTAAGGTCAAAAACGGTTTTCTAGCTGGTCTTCAGTGATGCAAGCCTTCAGAGTGCACGGCGAACGGTTCATAATGACGTGTTTTTAATAATTCAGCAAAATATCTCGTTGGTATGAAACCATTTGTTTCATTCACCATTTGACGTCGCTGCTACTCGATAATAAGCCCCTTCCTCATATCTCTTAACCGTCACAGTATTTCTCTAGAACAAAGAAAAACATTGTTTTTATTACACATAATACCTAATTATTTATTATTCACTAATCGAATTAAACCTCACAATGAATTTAAAACTTTAAAGGCATCTTCTGTCTCAACAATACCTCTGTTCTATCAACAATACCCTTGATTAAGATTTATGTTTAGTAAAATATGAAATATATAAATGATAACACTCACACTTAGTCCGGTTTTATTAGATATTCACTTCACTTTTACGCAGCGCAATAATATTCTCTGATCTGATCTGATCTCTTCAATATATTTTATGCCTGCTTTTTGATAATAATAACCACAACACTGCGCTAAATGCTCGTCACCAATATTATCACGGCACGAACCAACAAAGTTCTATTAATTGAATACTTGTAACAAACTGCATCTACCCCACAGAAATCGAAATAATTTACTTAGTTTTTTGTGGTCTACCTGCTAAACTTTAACATTTATGTGAACAAGACGAATGAAACTAAAAACGAATGATGATTATCGAACTAGTCATTGGTTGCAGACAAAGTGAGTGTGTGTGTGTAATGTGCGTGTCTACAGTATTGTAACAACTTATAGAAGAAGGTCGTAAGTCAAACCGAAGCGTCAGTCTATTGCTTTGTGAGATTGCTTATGGACTTTTGGTCGGTACTGTACAAATACATAAACTTTCACCTTCTTCCCATGGGGATACGCAGAAACTACATAATGCTTTTGCTTGCTTGCTTATACATAGTAAGTACCTGGTCGACCGAGCTCTGCTCCGGTGAAAATAGAGAATGCTCATTGAATAGTATAGGATAGTTCATACTATTTCCATGCTGCCATGTCATTATTCTACGGTAGCCATCCTGTTCTAAACTTTGGGCGACCGAGCTCTGCTTGGGTGAAAATACGCAGAAAACTAATTTTCCCAGATAAGAGACCTAGCTACATCGATTTTTCACCCCCGTAAACCCCTATATTGCAACTTTCATTAAAATCGTTAGAGCCGTTTTCCAGAACGTAATTACAAATATATATATATACAAACATTGAATAGAATACAAGCTTAAAATTCAAATTGTTTGTCATGAACTCAGGACACTCGTGAGTCGTGACGTGACACATAATTATTAATAACGCAAATTAATTCTCATGACTACGCCTGCGTGTTTCCGGACTGAATAATAATAACATTATTAATACATTGTACCAATTTACTGCTCTTTTAGATTTAATTAAAATTGTCCTGTCGAGGAACAAACTCATTATTTATGAAATAATATAAATGAGCCCTACAAAAACCAATCTGCCTAGCCTTTTCCCAACTATGTTGGGGTCGGCTTCCAGTTTAACCAGATGCAGCTGAATACTGTATTTCACATGGAGCGACTGCCTATCTGAACTCCACAACCGATACTGGGTAATACGATACTTCTTGGTAAGTCTGGTTGTCAGACTTTCGGGCTTCTGACGACCCGTAACGACTGTCAAAGATTCACGAATGGCAGCTGAGACCAACGGCTTAACGTGCTTTCCGAGGCACGGAGGAGTCTCGGTATGTTAAGATGTAAGCAAGATGTGGCAAGCGTAGCTTAACCTGATGGATTGAACCATGCGGCTGTTATTACTTAGCCACGAGCTCCTCATAATTAATGTGCCTTACAGGTGTAGCATAATTCGAAAAATCTATGCTCAGAAATAGACTGCACTTGCCTCTCTCTCTCTCTTCTTAGCTATGTATCCCACATGTTGGTGGGGTCAGCCTTCCTGGTCTTTCTCTTCCACTTCGCTCTGTCCTCCACATCATCTTCAGTTATCTGACACTCTTTCATATCCTTTAGCACTACAGCTTTCCACCTTGTTTTGAGTTAATTGATTCTGGCGTGACCTTGCGGAAGTCCATAAATAAAATACAATAGACGTGGATATATTCAGTAATCTGTTCCTCTTAGCTATTTCTAAAGAGCCATAAAAACCTTGAAAGAAATCGACACGTGTATCACTGTGAAACACCCATCACACACTCGTTCGTGTGTGTGTTTCGTGTTGTCTGCGTTCAGAGCTCGATGTAGCAATACGCCGTGTTCGAGTTCGCGACAAGTCAATCGTCATCCTGAGTATGCCTCGTTGAGAGGTGAAAGTAAACACGTGTCGATTTCTTTAAGGGTCGTTTATGGCTCTTTAGAAATAGCTTAGCGGAACAGGTTACTAAATACATCCACGACTATTGTATTTTACCTTGTTTTGAGCCTGCCTCTGGGTCTTGGACTGGTTTGCACTTGCCTGTTTTAGTTAAGTTAAATAATGTCGGGTTAAAAACTTAGAACCAAATCATCATCATCATTATTCCCCGATACTTATACCAATTTATTTGGGGTCGACGCAACATGTGTTTTTATTCCATAATTATAGTATAATTGTATATCACTCGTGATCTCGATAGTCACCCCCTTTTTAGCCATATCATCTTTTACGCAGTCCATCCATCGCTTCTTTGATCTTCCCCTACTCTTATAGTCATCCGCAGAGCAAAATAATGTGACTATTTTAATGGCCTACCTCGTTGGTCTAGTGGTCGTAATCGATACTGGTGAGCATGAAGATCTGGGTTTGATTCCGTGGGTTTTCTGTTTGGAATTTCTCAGTACCAACCCGGATGCAAGTCTGGATTTGTGCCCAGTTGATAATATAAAATATTGATATTCAGCTGGATCCGGTTAGACTGGAAGCCGACCCCAAAATCGTTGCGAAAAGACTAGAGAGATTGATTGTATGTACCTACCTTAATAGTTAACAGAATAAAAAAGAAAAAAATCATGACTAGTTAAACTCTTTAGGTTGAATGCAAGCTCTTGACGTTTGCAAGTACGGCAACATCATTTTATTTCACGAAAATTGTTTATTGCTTAAACCTGTTTACTGTGCAAAGCTTTTGGCAGTGAGCCAATTCTCATGCAAAGTTGCTATCTTCAATTATTCTTTATAAGATCCTAGCTTGTTGGAATTTAAGTGGTGGCTACACTTATGTCGGTAGTTTGGGTTAAAAGCAGATTATGACGATATTAAGTGTTAGGTTAGATAAGAAAATTTCAACAGTTTAGAACGAGGTCCGCGAGTGTGAGCTGATTAGCCCAGTGGAAACGGCCGTGACTTCGTAGATTGTCGGTTAAATCACAAATGAATACCAATGGGATACTCCGCAAAATCATTTACATAAAAAATGGCAGTGGCACTCCGGGAGTGTCGACAGAAGTGAAAACTTGAACAAGATCACCTTGGTGGATGAAAAATACTTATATAGAACATTGGTCCGTAACCTTATCTAAATAAAGAGTGCTCTTTATTTAGATAGGGTTACGAAATTAATCGCGTTTACAAAATAAATACTTCCAAAACCTTTAAAGTAAAAATACTTGCATAGAACATTGATTCGTAACGTAATATAAATAAAGAGTACAATCGCGTTTACAAAAATGAGGTGTCGGTAACGGTGTCGCGAGTTCAATTGTTTTGTCCCATCTCAAAAATGCCCAACGTGCCTAAAGAAGTTTTCACTTCAAAAAGCGATTCTTGCCACGACACAATAAACTGTAATTCAGGTCGCACAGCGCTGATCACCTACAGTTGATCTACCTAGAAGTTGCCTCTCTTTCTATCGCGTGACTCTTAGATCTTCTGACTACGTTACACTCACTGAATTAGCCCAGCAAGACGGGCCCGCTTCATGCTTGTAGCTTCATACCTAAATTGGGGACTGTCCCATCTTTAGTTTTCTGTGGTAAAATAAAACCCAGTCAAGTATTATAATTTGTGTAATTTATTTCATCACCACTGCTAGGCTTGTGTCCCAGCACTGAGTCCGTTTAGGATATTAAAGGTACTATGAATGCGAAAATGTATAAATACTTTTCTTTCATAAAAATGTCATAATAATTTGCCATTTGTGAACAGAAAACCGTTAAATAAACTCAAAACATCCCATCCAAACTACAACATTAAATACTAATATTTTAAGTGGATATAACGCCTACGAGGTGTTGACAACATTATGAACTCCAATAAAAGTTCCTATAATTGAGAGAAAGAGGGGGAAAACTTTGAATATTATTTTTTATCACCGACCCAACCTTGGCTCGAAGTAATTTTTGAAGACAACGGTGCCGTGCCCCCGTTTTATACTTCTTCAATAAAAGAGATAGCGCAAAGAATTATTTGTTTGCAAACTTTGTTATCAGTGTGGTTTTAATATAAATGCAATTTCAGTGCAAAATTGGTTCATTGGCTCTAGAGAATTTAGTAATTTTGTCAATGATTAAACAAAAATTTTCTTAGAGTTACCAACTTTATATTTTTTAGGGATTAAGTGTATATAGACAGTGTATGTCATAGTTATTCTGTAGGAATTGTAGAAAAGTATAGAGAACCCAGTTTTATAATATACTAGCTGACCCGATGGACGCTGTCCAAATTTCAATAATTCATCCAAAAAAGGACGTTAAATTTTCCCGATTTTGATCATTTTCCAGGAAACTTTTCCAATTTTTATTTCTGTGATAACCTAATTCGAACTATTGCGAACATTTTCAAACCAAAATTAGGCAAATCGGTCCACCCGTTCTCAAGTTTTACGCTTACCAACGAACAGCATGTCATTTTTAAAGTGAAAACTTCTTTAGGCGCGTTGGGCATTTTTGAGATGGGCCTAAACCATTGATTTCGCGACACCATGACGACACCTCATTTTTGTAAACGCAATTGTGCTCTTTATATTACATTGCGGATCAATGTTCTATGAAAGTATTTTTACTTTAAAGGTTTCGGAAGTATTATTATTTTTTGTAAACGCGATTATGTTCTTTATTTAGATAAGGTTACGGACCAATGTTTTATACAAGTATATTTCTTCCACCAAGGCGATCTTGTTCAAGTTTTTACTTCTGTCGGCACTCCCGGAGTGCCACCACTTTTTTTTATTATTATGGATTTACAACCCAGAAAAAAACGCATTTCTTTTTATTTTATTTATTATATTTTATTTTTTAGAAAACATTTGAATAATCACTGATACAAACTAGGTATATCTTACTACCTACAGACCCAATGAATTATAATACATAGCCATTTATCAAATGGAATGTAAAGACATTCGGAAAGGGGACGATTAAGTGGAGGTTCCTCATTTTCTCAGCAACCCTTCATTCGTTTTGACAAATGAGGTGTTATTCGATCCGTCTTTGCCTTAACCTACTTGCTGTAAAATATAGCATTTAATATTTTCAGTGAATGGGTTTCTAGAAGGTCATAAATATTTATTATTATTGGTTAGTAAGTGTTCTATATTCGTGTTTATAATAATGATTATTCTTCAGTTTATAATAATTATTAAATAGATTATATTGAGTAGGTAGTATCATTCATCTTTTCACATAGTAAACAGATAGGTAAATGCTTGGCACAAAGTCATATTTTCTTAAAATACTGAAAACTTCGTCAACAGTGAAGTCATCTGGTTTGGGCCCTTATACACTGACTTATTAATTATAAAATTTTAGGAAAATCATCTACTTTTACAATGTTTGTAAATAAGTGAGCCAATGTATCTATCACATAATTAAAATATATGTCGTTGCTTCTTTTTACCTATTGTGGTATACTAATTTTATTCCAGGTGCATTGTTTTCACATATAATTATTTAACTAATGTACGTATCTATACAAGCTATTGTAAAACACTTTAAAAGAGTAACGGTGGAGTTTCTTGCCCATTCTTCTCCATACGAAAACTACCTTTTGGAAGGGACTAGAATCAATTCTATTATTTTGTAAATTTTGACGTTCAAAAGTGCCATACATGGGCCTATTTGAAATAAATGATTTCGGCTTTTCATTGATAGAGTTATATAACTTTATTTTTAATGTTTTTCTTTAATTTCGATTTTCTTATTATTCTACGGATCAGCTACCTATTTATTGAACAAAAACACCTTTACGAAATAGGTATAGGAGTTTGTTACGTTCCTTTTCTATATGTTTATAGGTAATCCTTACGTGATGTAATTTGTACCTTCTAGTATTCTTCATAATATAGTGCCTTGACATGAAATACACAAACGTTTCAGCATACCGCGAAAAACTGAAGGTACAACCTGGAATTCATAATAATGTGCCACAAAACCATGTTGGAAGTCTAGAAATTACGAATATTTTTATCAGTAGGTATGTAACATCTTGACAACACTGAATTTTATTACTGCTAAGACTAAAAAGGGTACAGTATGTTATTGAAGTGAAAACTTCTTTAGGCGCGTTGGGCATTTTTGAGATGGGTAAAAACAATTGCACTCGCGACACCGTTACCGACACCTCATTATTGTAAACACAATTGTGCTCTTTATTTATATTATTTTACGAATCAATTTTCTACGTAAGTATTTTTACTTTAAAGGTTTTGGAAATATTTTTTTTAATGTTCAAGTTTTCACTGCTGTCGGCACTTCCGGAGCCACTGTTTTTTTTTAGTGCGCTGCGAGTGAACTTAAACTGCAGTGAGCTGATTCATCTTTCTGACTGACTGACCCCTTGACCTGATATTGTCAATAAAAATGTGTTGAAAAAAAAGCGCCGAGTTTTGAGTTTCTGAATTTTTTGATTGGAAGTGCTGACTATTATAAGAACACATCAATCAAGTCGACGTCCCTTGAAAATAAAGTTAATAAGAATTTATTTATTTATTTATTAAAACAACACTTAAAACTATTATTACAGGTTGCCCTAATGCGATAGTTAAGTCTACATATAAATTTCCATACTTTCTAGTCACCAAATATAAACTAACATAAAGAAAAAACTAATATTCTTAAATAAATTCATAATAAACCAAACAAACACTACACCAAAATACGATATAGGACAATTTCTTAATTTATATTTACCTAGCAGTTTAAATTATATTTATATCTCTTATTAGCTAATAGGCTAGGTTGTAATTTGAATAAAGTATCATAGTCGGTGATACTTTACACAGGAAAAATAAAGTGGGTTTACAGCTCCGTTTTTACACAAATATTGCAACCGACATTCAGATCTATAAAATGATAACACATCTACCTACCCCTAAGAAAGCAGGTGGTGATATCCACACATTCACTATACGTAAAGTGCTCTAGAAAGAAAACCGGATAATCCGAGTCAGTGTTCCGGCGTTAAAGGGTCGGGAGATTTTCCTCCGTACACTTCAGATCAAATCCGGTCGTGGAAAAAATCGAAAAAATCCGGCTGAGAACGATTTTGAACTATCTGGATGAAACTTGCCGAATCTAGTCTGGTTTAGAGTAGTGGATTTGGGTGTAGTACTTTATGTACATTGTCCTTTGTATAATCTATATCTATACATCCTTACATATTATATAACAAAGTCCCACACCACGTCTGTCTGTCTGAACGCGATAAACTCAAAAACTACCGAACGGATTTTCAAACGGTTTTCACCAATGGACGGAGTGATTCATGCGAAAGGTTTGAGTGTTTAATTTATTAAGGTTTTGTGTAAATTGGCTGAAATTTGACGATTATTGTTGAAGATGTCGGAAAAAATCATGCTGACTGGGAGCTATATTGGCGTGTGCCGCGGAAATCGTAAAAGTTACGCAAAAATTATGTTCTACAGTATTGTTCACCTTAGAAAGTTTAACAAAAAAGTTTGCAATAGCATATGTCCATCTCCTAAGGATGACCCACAGTAACCATTATGTCTTTCAGAATTTCATATAAATTTCATTGTTATTTCCGAAGCTATTTTGACCGGTATTATATCAATCTTTATTTATTACAATTTGTTGTTTAAATTGGACATTTAATTTAAATTAAAATAATCCTTGACATCTTATAATTTAAATGAATACTTTAAAAGATAACACAGATTCAAAATTACACGTAACAAAGTAATTTTGGCTGACGGCGACGCGGGCGCAGTGGTAGGAGTCAATGACCTTTTCTTCGGCTATTAGGTACGAAATCCCGGTAGTGCGTTCCTGTTGGATGCTTTTCGACATCCACGCCGGCGAAGCCGCGGGCAAAAGCTAGTATTTTAATAAAAGTTGCTTTTCGTGTCTGTTCGTGTCTATGCAACGGATTCTGGTGTGGTTTTCACCATACTTTTTAGAGAATTTATTCGGGAAGTTTATGTGTCTAATACTTACATTAAAAACTTATTTATCTATATTAAAGAAATATCGATGTTTTGTCAAGTCGTAGTCGTTGACCCGCCCCTGGTTAGTATCGTGCAACAAAATTCAAGATTTTTGGAGCTAGTAGTAGAACTTGTTATGAGGAAACTTTTTAGGGTTCCGTAGTTAAAAAAAAAACCCTTATAGTTTCACCATGTCCGTCTGTCAGTCAGTCTGTATATCTGTCCGCGTCTAAGCTCAGAGACCATTTGTACTAGAAAGCTAGCATGGGTATACATATTTATCACGTTGACAAAGTGGTAAAATAACACCATTTCTTTTTTTTATACGTTCCCCACACTTAAAGTGGGGATGTTTTTTTTCTTGTCTATTTCGTGTGGTGGGGTGTCGTTGAAAAAGTCGTTCAAAAGTATTGTGAGTTTGTCAGAACCGTTTTTGGATTCAAGGACTCGTTTGAGAAATATTAAGCTTTAAAGTGCTAACTTTTGTTAAAGTGTGTCCCGCCGTAAGTTAATAAATTAAAGGGAGTTCTCTAAGAAACGTGTGCTTCTCTCGATCTTAATACGATACGGTACCCTTCGTATGCGAGTCCGACTCGTACTTGGCCGGTTTTTAAAGCTAACGAACAAATGAGTTGCTATTGATTTCAAAACGAATTTAACTACCGAACCTTATTTAAAAGCAAACCCAACAACATCACAAATCATTCTAATTAATTACAAATAAATACCAATTCCAACCACATGATAAAATAACAGCCCTTTCAAACAAATATCCCATTCGCGCGACAATTCGATCAATACTAGCTCACTCAAATTTGCAATCACACGCTTTATTTGAGCACAACTCGTCCAATGTACTGTCTATTGGAGTCCACAGATATAGACTGACTAGTGCTTGAATCAATACGGGTAAGTAAACTGCTGTGCGATTTAGCAACGATTAGCTTCGGAGCGCACCACAAACCGGTAACATCCAGTCTCGAGAGGTACTATTAATTTGGAGTGATTTACATTTTGAAGCGACGGCAGTGCAATGGGTAGAGAGAGGGAAGGTAACAGATTTGTGGGGAATTTTGAAGATTTTGGTTTGAACTCGAAAACGGTTAGAAACAGTAACTTTATTGGTAACAATCTGTTTTGTGACTTAAGAATGTAAAGGAATCGAATAGTACTATTTTTAAAATTTTCAAACAATCTTATTTCTAAACTGAATCATATTTCTATTTTTTTTCTTGTTAAGGTGCTCCGGGACCATTCACTTGTAATCTAACATTTCAGATTCGATTTCAAGCATTATTGCGAACTGTAATGCTTGGTAATGGCGAATACTCGCGGTAAAGGAGCACCTTTTAGAGATTTTATAGATTGGATCTTATCAGAAGTAAGTCTCCCGTGAGTTTTAATAATATACGCTGAAAGTGTATCATCCATAATATCAATATCACAACTAGAAAGAGTTATAAAGTAGGTACCTATTGTTATGAAAAACGAAGGTCAAACATTCAAAGTTAGGTTCCTACACGTTCCAAGCTCAGTTAATAAATCGTTGATATAATTACACGAATGAATTTCACTGCCAGCAATACCAACCCACAAGCATATTCCGTGGAACTTTACACGAATATTATAATTAATTACTACGCATATAACACTAAAACACGAGCCATGTTTCGTATTCCTGCTAACGACTTCAGGTGACACAGTGCGTAATAAGTTCATAATTTGATAATAAAATTTACGCCACTTCTTGCCGCTTCTGAACACAGAACTGGGGTGCCAATTATGCAAAGTTCCACTCAAGAACTTCTAGCTTTGTGACTAACTGTCACGATTTGCGCTTAGCGAAAGCGCGAAATTAATGCCGCAGCTATTCAATTACATTGTATTTAATTAAATGAAATTGAAAGTAAATAGAGGTGAACTATTCAATTTAGTTGAGTCGCATCCTCAAATAGATTGGCAGCCATAAAATTACCATACAAGTAAGTGTTTTGACGTAAGCTCTCGTTTGGGTGAAGACGTATTTCTGTGCCAGGATAGTGCGAAAACGTGTCGCTCTATAGAGGGGTAGATAAGTAAAACAACAGCTGAGGACGTGACTGCCTTACGACCTTATAGCGGGGAACGGATAAAATAATATAGTCAAAACCAAAATGTTGATTTTCATCAGTTTTCTGCAACTTTACATTATGGTAATGTTCATTTGACTCAAACTCAAACTCAAACTCAAAGCATTTATTTCAATTAAACCATTTACAGGCACTTTTGAATTGTCAAAGAATCGGTCAGTCAGAAATAGGTATGAAGCTAGTTGCCCATTCCAAAGCGTAGTAGGTACCTATGGAGAAGAACGGGCAAGAAACTCCACGGACACTCTTTTAAATAAAAAATTGTTACAAAATATTGGTTACATCATTCATGTTGAAATTATACATGTGAGTACAATGTAGAAAGACGTGCACGTTAGAAGCGTCCGTAATAAAAAGATAAAACAAAGAACAATTCAAAAAAAATAAAATAAAATAAAATAAGCCCTGGCAGCTAAGAGATGACCAGTCCCAACTGACGGCGCCCGTTCACGAACATGACGCATGGATTAGCACCATTCAGCTCAACCATTTTGAAGGGAGCTAAATGATCCAACACACGCGCCACCATCAGCGAAACATTTGAGTGAGCATGACATACTCACAGCCGCCAGGGCACATTCAAGTCAATGCAAGACATATTACCCGGTAAATGGTAACTCTTTAGTACATAGTGCTCACACCTGTGCTATGCAATTATATAATACAATGGAGATTGAGTTTATACAATGAAAAGATAGTCTTACAATCTTCAGCAGCTCCAACAGTATTTGCAAATGTTAATCAATTAGTTGTGGAGCAGGACCAGCATTGAGCCAAGCATTTTTATCGGCGATGTAATCCCCCAACGTATAATATGCCTGCCTGCATAGTGTGCGTTTTATACAAGATTTGAATTTCGTCTCATTCAGTTGAAGTATGTGGGGAGGAATTTTATTGTAACATTTTAAACAGTATCCCATGAAAGATGAATCTACTTTAGCCAGTCTGAAACCTGGTTGAACTAATAGGTCCCTATTTCTTGTACTATAATTATGTCTATCACCTCTTTTGCTAAAAAGATGTAAATTCTTTCTTACGTACATGATGTTTTCATAGATATATTGACAAGGTACCGTCATGATGTTAATATCCTTAAACAGTTTCCTTAGAGAATCGCGCCTGCGGAGATAATAAATGGCTCTGATCGCTCTTTTCTGCAGAATAAAAATAGACTCGATGTCTGCAGCCCGTCCCCACAGTAAAATACCGTAAGACATGATACTATGAAAGTAGCTAAAATAGACTAGCCTCGCGGTATCTACATCAGTAAATTGGCGGATTTTTCTGACAGCATATGCTGCTGAACTTAGCCGTCCTGCAAGAGATGTTAAATGAGGACCCCATTGCAGCCTTGAGTCGAGCGTGATCCCTAGGAAAACAGTTTTATCGACGAATTCTAGTTTCTCTTGATTCAATACTATCTCACAATCACTACTTTTGACATTTGGTAAAGAAAATTTTATGCACTTAGTTTTTTTTCCATTTAATACTAAATTATTAGCAGTGAACCAATTTTGGACCTGCAGTAGGGCGTTATTTACGTCGTTAAAATTTGTAGCACGTCTATCTACCTTAAAAATTAAAGAAGTATCGTCAGCAAATAACACCATTTGTGGTTGATTTTTTAATAAATGGAGTAGATCATTTATATACACTAAGAAGAGGAATGGACCCAATATCGAGCCTTGTGGCACACCTATTTTTACTTTTAAACCTAGTGAATTGATACCGTTTATTTGAACTTGCTGTTGTCTATCATTTAAATAAGATTTTACTAAATTGAGTGCAAGTTAATCTAGTGGTAGTGGTGGAAACCCAAGTGTGTTTCTAGGTGATTTCTGGTTCGAGTAAAGCGTTATAATTAATTGTTTTTTATCAGGAATTTCTCAGTAGCAGCCCGATTAGTGAACCCGCATAGAACAGCTACGTTGTACAAACGACTACATATCAAGCTATAATTTTCCAGTTTATGCTGATCTCGCATTGTACAGGATTTCCGTACAATGAGAGGTCAGCTTATACTGGAACTGTTTAGATTGATTATGTAGCCGTGTGTACGAGTAGGTAGAAACCGTACAACGACATTTAGCCAGATGTTGGAAACTTTCAATAAATAGGTCACTCTCTATTGCATTGTCTATTACCAATAACTGTGATCAAATGAAGACTCTAGAAATGAAGAAATTCCTCATTGATAGAACATCAAATACTTCAACTTTGTCCGGCTTCAAATCGAACCCAAAACTACACGCACGCAGTCACGCTTGTCTAATGACAAGCGTTACTACTACATGAAGTTTTGGGTTTTTAACCGACTTCTAAAAAGGAGGAGGTTATATGTTCGTCGCGTATGTTTGTTTTTTTTTACTTTTTTTTTATATATGTCCACCGATTTCTCCGTCAATTGTGGACCGATTTTGAAAATTATTTTTTTGTTTGAAAGGGTATGCTCTCGAAATGGTCCCATATAAATTTCATTAACTTTGCTTTGATAGTTTTTGAGTTAGCTTCAATAATACGTAGTTTTTCCCACTTAGTAGGTGGATGATATGATAAGTTCCTGTCACTGTTATTTACATAGCAGGTAGTGGTTTTCGAATTTGTGTGGGGTAGGTACCACAACTCAAAAGTGAAAAATAAAAACTTTTTACAAAAAAAAAATAACCGACTTCCAAAAAACACTACAAAGTGAAAAATAACTTTAATTTCCGAAGTCGGTGACAAAAAACGAAAATTCAAAACAAAGAAAGACACCGACTTCCGAAATTAAAGTTATTTTTCACTTTGTAGTGTTTTTTGGAAGTCGGTTATTTTTTTTTGTAAAAAGTTTTTATTAAATATGTATTTATTAAATATAATCATCTAATAGAGTAATCTCTATTAGATGATTATATTTCATTTGTACCAAATACAAATTAGAACAAATATCTAGACACGCGATAGCGTGTCGAGCCAAGTTCCAGGCAAGACACGGCTGCAGTGTGTTATATTACACGAACCATTTGGAGCCACTTTTGACCCCTTAATAACTCAAAATCTATGTAACATTAGCACATGAAATTTGGTTTATTTATTAAAACCCCTTAGATTAACTAGAACTCCAAATTTCATAAATAAAGCTCAAACGGTTATTGAGATATTAACGTCTAAAAATCGGCATTTTTATCAACCACATAGCCATGGTCATCAAAAACCTTTAATCCACTTCCGGATGACCTATAAAGTTGAAAGGAGATTTCTCGAAAGCAGGCCCACGGTATGGTACTGTGTCAAAGCTTATTTTTCAAAAATTATGTCGTATTTTTTTCAAGTTAAGTCGTTTTTTATAAACATTTCTTTCTGCTAGCATTAGAGAACCTAATTAATATTTATTTGGTTGACTAATTGTAATTTTGTACATCCGCCATTCAATCCTAACCTGAATGTTGCCAAATGACAGACTATTCCAATCAAATAATTTGTAATCGATTGAAAAATCGATTCTAACCCACATGGAGTGCGTGGAGTATCCACTACACGAGTATGTTTCAAATGCTATTTATTATACTCAAATACTGTAAAATTATGATTTTACAATAACTAAAATATTATCTGATCTGAATATACTCAAAAACTTAAAAGTGTTTCGAGACAGTAATGTTATTTTATAAACTAATCACCAGTGATCGGAGTAGGTAGATTGATTTGGGGTCAATGAACTGGCACGTATATATTAGTATGGATATGCCTCCGGGATTCCGGGATTTTGAAATTATTAAGATTTTTTTAAGGAATTTCAAATGTTGTGATGTGTAAACTAAAGAATACATCAATATGAATAAGAAATGTTTAACCCTTTTGCTGTCTTTTTAATAGTATATAGGTGATCGGACTCCAAGAAAAGGATAGGTATACTGTAAACAATATAATAATTTAATATATTTTAAATGTTTATCTATCGCATTCTATAAATTTCTAATGTAGTAGTTTAAAAATCCTTACTTTAACAATATTTGATTAAATCCCGTAAGTACCAAAATGAAATCCCGGAAAAAAGGCTTATAGGCGAGTACCTACGTAAAATCAATCTACCTACTCCGATCACTGCTAATCAGCCAATCGATTTCGTCAATCGATTACCAAAATAATTAAACCTGGTAACATTGACACCATGCATAATGTCAAACTGTCAAAAAAATATCTGTCAGATCAATGGCATTGTTGGCTGTTTGATTTGAATTTATTTTTCCGTATTTACTTTATAGTTATATTACGTTACGATTTAATACTGTTAATTTAAATTGAAGCCAGACGAACTATTGCTTATCTTTCCATGGCCCTGGGTAAGTTTAATAAGTTCTTTAAATATTTGTTATAAACACCCGTTCACCTTTCACTATTTTAGCGTATTGTATAACCTCATTGATTTTAGCAGCCTATTAGTAGAAGGCCTATGTTCAGTCAGGGGTACGTCGCGCGTCGTCAGCTGTAAATTTCTATAGTATGATGTAATTATATTACATAAGTAAATACACTGAATTTTTTTACCTTTTTCAGGTATGACGATGACATGTGTTATTGCAAGACTTGAAATTATTGATTATATTATCTACAACTCTATCCCAAGTATTACTTGCTCATGGAAATCTAAGCATATTATGTTTTGCATGTGGCATGTCAATTGCAAGTCACAGAAGTCATCAGGTTAGTGTCTTTAAAATGGCAGAATCATTATGAGTGATATAATTACTAAACAAAAGTAAATAAAAAACAATAAGAAGTAGTTTCTTACTTTCTAGGTCATACATTTGGATAAAGTTTGTCATGCTTATTGAGAGAGGCTGCTACCAGAGATGTTTATAGGCAAGCAAGTGATGATAAAAACAGAGCCACCCTAGAGTTTAAGAGATTTACCCTTAGGTCAAATCAATAATCTGGTTAGGGCCAGAATCAAATCGTGACGTGTGAGCAGCAGGACTTGGTGTACATAATTATTGATAAGTGAGCAAAATAGGACAAATCCTTTAAGAGATCATCATTGCTTATTACTGTTTCGTGGGAAAGCGTACACCTACCACCTACTGTACCTACGCTGCTTTCATACCATGACTAAGTTATGAGAATGAAGCTGAAGCCGTTTTAAATTCTATGAGAAATAAAATGTTTTTAGTATTTATTGTTGTGTTATTTGTTAGAGTAAACCTTCCTATAGAAGCGCTGAAAATGCTGCTACCAATGAGATTATTCATCTTTAAATAAGAGAGTTGGCTAAAATAATGTTTATGCCATTAAATGTTTCATATTTAGCGCGCAAGATCATTAATTTACCTTTATAAAATTACAAGTCTGTAAATGCAACAATCGCCATTTTGATGACAGTCGAGGTCGAGGCTAAAAAACATAAAAATTGGGGATTTCGAACATCCGAACTCCACCACAAGGACAGTGACGATTACAACATTTAATTATTTGACAAATTCATCCATTGTTCAAGTTAAATAAGTAGTGGTAATGAAGTTTTTTATTATCAAAAGTCGAAGTTTCGCGCCAATCGTGCGTGTTTACATTTTAACTTTTCACAATTAACCCTCATACACATGTAGATATGATTTAAAATGTGACAAATATGATTAAAAATATTATAAGCAACTAGAAAATGCCCAGATCTTAACTTATTATACGAACACACGTTCAATAACACGTAATATTCATTACTACTACTCAATTTGTGTTAAAAATCGCCGATCATTGTTTTTTTTTTTATTGTAATGATGTGCGAAAACGATAATGCCAAACGTTTTTTTTTTTCAATTTTGATTGTCTCGATTAATTTAGGTATATGTCGAATGTCTGAAATCTATACTTGAATATTTAAATAAAATTGTTTTAAGCATTAAATACAATAAGCATTGTTTAAAATAATTATTTATACTTTTCTAGTGTAATTTTAATCGTTTTTAGGACATTCAATATAAAACGAGTCAACAGACAGGACGTGGATAGATACTTACCTCATTTATTGAATTTCGCGCCGAATTGTTTCTACATTTGAATTTAAATTCGGAACGTTGTTCAAAATTATTTTTAATTTATTGGACAATTATTAATGTGGATTTTATTTTTGATAGTTTGCTACAGAATGCCTAGTATACATTTTTTAGGTAGGCAAGAAAATTTTGTTCGGGAATGATGTTAAATTAATTCTATAAATTAGGTGGGTATTCCGCAAACACTTTTAAATGACGTCTATATTTTTTGTTAGTTGTATGAGTTTGGTAGGATTTTATTTTTGATAGTTTGCTACAGAATGCCTAGTATACATTTTTTAGGTAGGCAAGAAAATTTTGTTCGGGAATGCATACATACATAACATCACGCCTTGTTTCCCCGAAGGGTTGGGCAGAGGTGTCCCTGTAGCAGGTACACCCACATTTCGCCAGTTATGTTTAAGTCCCATGTAATAGGGGGCGAGCCTATTGCCATCAACCGGGCACAAATCCAGACTCCGAGCTGCTACTGAGAAATTTCAGATAGAAAAACCCAATAACACTTTGCCCGACCCGGGAATCGAACCCAGGACCTCATACTCAGCAGTAGCGCTTGCGACCACTAGACCAACGAGGCAGTTCGGGAATGATGTTAAATTAATTCTATAAATTAGGTGGGTATTCCGCAAATACTTTTAAATGACGTCTATATTTTTTGTTAGTTGTATGAGTTTGGTAGGATTTTATTTTTGATAGTTTGCTACAGAATGCCTAGTATACATTTTTTAGGTAGGTAAGAAAATTTTGTTCGGGAATGATGTTAAATTAATTCTATAAATTAGGTAGGTATTCCGCAAACACTTTTAAATGCCGTCTATATTTTTTGTTAGTTGTATGAGTTTGGTAGTATTTGTTTTTAATAGGATAATCTTACTCGAGTAATAGAAATTGCTTTTTTTTTGAGGTAGTTTCAAAATGAAATTTAAAAAACTGCCCAAGTGTATGTTGGACTACGTACAGTGAAGGGTTCCGTAATTGGGATGAATATTTACGCATAAACATTGCATAGTATCAATTTTATCGACTGCAAAAATAAGTTTGTGTTTCTCGAAAGAACTATAAAAAACAAAGTTAATTCTGCGGTTGTAACCGAAAATAAACTATCTCAAAAACTATTGACGTCAAAAGCAAAGTCACTTAGAAACATCTTTAACATTTTAATTATGAGATCCAACAATACACGCTTTATATGCATAGATTTTTTTCATCTCTCGGTTATATGTAGGTATGGAGAATGCCACCCCCACTATTATGTTTATCGTAATTTCACTACACCATTGTTTAACGGTGCTAAAAATACACCTTTTTATAAATTTTCATCGATAGAGAGTAAAAAGACTCCATGTAAAATGGCTGTATGACATCCGGACGCATGGACAGACGAACTTGACGAAATTAAGAGGTCCGTTTTTTTACGGATTTTGATTATCAAGTTTACAATCGGCATGCAATTGATGTCTATGAGAATTGATCTACAATATTATTATTATTTGGAATAGCCGCCATCTTAAAATCCAGAATTTCCATCTAATTCGATATCAGCACTATCTCCCGAAAATGACAGTCATGACGAAAAATTTTCAAATAGTGTTAAAAACTGCCACTTGCTCACTTCAGATGGCGCTGATCTCCAGCGTCTTATAATTTGACAGCTAACTATACATTTTTGATTCGAATGCTAAAAGTTGATGTAAATTCCTGAATTTCATGACTGAATTCAAAACACCCCGTCGAGTCAACTGATGTGTCACGTGTCAAAATCTTGGTCCTTAATGTTAGGCGGTAGTGAATTCATTTCATTCATTCTCTGATCTCGAAAAACGTTGTTACAAACGTCAGGTTGGTATGATCAAGGTAGTTTGTAGGTTGGTACTGTGCTTGAGACATTTTTGAATTGATAGATCGTATGACTATTGTTTTAGGGACTATTGTCGTTTAATGTAGTAAATAGTTAAAAGTAACTATTTTCGATTTAAACTTACGAATAGGTAAGTCCATAATGAGGTCAAAATGTAATTCCAAGTGGCGGCTGCGAAAATTAAATAATTAAATCATACGTGCGAAGGAACTTTGTTCCTGACGGGGCTCCCCGACTGCACAAGTTTTTTAAATAATAATACTTACCGCGCCGACTCAGCGACCTGACATCATTGCGGACAATTGTAACAATTGTTACGAAAGAAATACCTACATTCTTACACAATATTGCTACGCATATTTGCAAAAAGAATTTTATAGATCACGTTTGATTGACAAATAATAATAATTTCTTTACAAAAAGTAATGATATCCCATCAAAAACATAAATGTGAAAATGGGAGCCAAGTTCAATAAATATGGTTGTCGACTTCGCCGACAAAAGAATTGAGATCTAAATGGGTGCCAAGTTCTGTAGATAATCCTGAAATTTATTTATAAGAACATGCAACTTTCTAAAATAAAATTAAAACACAAATTCTTGTTTTTTCTGCTATAACAATGTTTGCTATTTAAAAATATAACTTCTTAAATTTGAACAGTCGAATTATTTACACAAAGCACTTAGGATAAATTGAAGCTCAAGATTTGACTTGGCTAGTTTTTACATACAAGTTATCTTACAACTTTATATTTGTCTACAGTGTCGTGGTGCAAAAGAACTAAAACAAACAGGGTAACTTTTTTATGCCGGTGTGCGTTACAGCTACGTCTTACACTCGCGCCACGTCATTGTGCTGTAATTTTACTTTTCTAGTGTGCGTGTATTAAGCGCCTAACAGTTGGATGCTATTTTTTTCATCGACTTTACAGCTTTGACTGTCTACCTAGTCATATTTAATTATTATTATTTAATTTTAAGTAGGCACTCAACATCAAATAAGTCATTCATGATGTGACCTGTAAGAAATTGGTACTCTAGTCTATAAGTTTATTGGATGTATCTCATATCTTTGTATCGGTATACTCAATTGTTGGTGAGTCCAATAAATAAAATAAAATGATGATATCTTTGTTCTTTATGTTATGCGCAAGTTACTGTTTCTTATTATAACTGTTTACAGCTTTGACTGTCTGCCTAGGCATATTTATATTATGCGCAAGATACTGTGTCTTATTGTAACTGTAAGGTCAAAATATCTTCCTCCTCTAAAATTTCAGCTTGCTGGTAAAAACTAGCCAAGTCAAATCTTGAGCTTCAATTTATCCTAAGTGCTTTGTGTAAATAATTCGACTGTTCAAATTTAAGAAGTTATATTTTTAAATAGCAAACATTGTTATAGCAGAAAAAACAAGAATTTGTGTTTTAATTTTATTTTAGAAAGTTGCATGTTCTTATAAATAAATTTCAGGATTATCTACAGAACTTGGCACCCATTTAGATCTCAATTCTTTTGTCGGCGAAGTCGACAACCATATTTATTGAACTTGGCTCCCATTTTCACATTTATGTTTTTGATGGGATTTAGAATTACTACTGCGAGATCATGCTTGTTGCTGCTACACTAATTAGCCGATAATCAATTAACTACGGACATGAGATTGATGTTTGCATTTGACGTGTTCATAATGTTCCGTGAGCACATCATTCCGGTATTAACTTACCTGTACAGTAATAGATAGATCATAATAGTAGGTACTCTTTATTGTACACCTTTTTTTTTTAGGTAGGGCATCTTGTAGTTGACTTCTGAGGCCATGACTACTTAACCGAGCTTTCCTGTGGGTGCCTTAAGCTACTACACTTAAAACCTCCAGCCGGGGCTTATTCAACTATGCTTATTAAAACTCGGTGAACGCTCGCTAAGAGCACTCCCTGTGGGGTATGAACCTCGGCTTAGGGCGTCAACCGGAGGGAGGACATCAAGGATGGTACAAGCTGGTTATTGTACACCTTAAGGCCTTTTGAATACACAATCATGTTTTTCTTACCGTGAAATACTACTGTTAATACGTCGTGTGTAGTCACAGTCATCAGTGTCGTATGGATCATTATCATGGAAGCTTATTGACAGACACGTTTTTTCTACGTTGTGGTTTATACGCCTTACCGTAAAAAAATCGTGCCGTGTACAGAGGGCCTGACAGTGATTACGATTAAGAATTTTGAAAGTATCATCATCATTTTAAGCGAAAAACGTCCGCTGCTGGACATAGTCCTCCCCCAAGTACTGCCACTTCGACCGATTCTAATCTTCTCGCACTGGATTCTTGCGGTATTCACCATTCCGTTTCGTGTGGTGCCGGACGTAAAGAATACCACCATCCTCCGTCTCAGTTTACGAATTCAAGTACCTAATTTTTTTTTTTTATTCTCTAATTTTAGTTTTGTTATTGTACCTTCTTTGTTAAAATTCTGTTATTAACAGGCTTTGTATGTTAAACACATAGTTATGGAAGAGGGAGGTCTTCTACCACAGGTATCTCCATACTTAAAAGAAGGCCTCTACAATTTATTTGTTAAACCTGTTGAATATGAAATGAATAAAAATTTATCAATTTATCAATTATCAATTTATCCTATTTCTTCCCGTTAGTGTCATAAAAAGCGACTAAGGGACTCACTAGAGAATGGGCAGCAGCGTTCTCTCTGCATTTTAACGCCATACTGCAACCGGCAACCAGCGTGGTGATTATGGCAATCCCTCCAAAATCATAAGCACTTGAAATGATAGCACCGATACTTGACGGACAATTATTGTTATTTATCTAGCAACCTTTGGATTCAATTAATGTTATGGTTCCATACCAAAATGGTAAAAAGGAACCCTTAAGGTGCGACTCAGTCTGTCTGTCCGTCTGTCTGTCTACTACTAGGGCTTTGGGGTATCATATGAAAGAGCGCTATTTGCACATTCTCAAACATTTTTCTTTTTTTTTAGGTCGCATCTTCGACATGTGACGAAAAAGGTAAAAAAAAATACCGTTCCCCCCCTTATCTCTGAAGTTTGCATTAAGAAAAATCTGAAATTATTCTATGTGATAGAAGTTTATGTAAAGATAACAGGAAAAATAAAACGTTGTCTCTCAATAGCACACTTTTGTAAAAATCATCAACAAAAATTACACTAGTTCCACTATCGGCCACGAGATGGCGCTGATCTAAAACAGCAATATTCTACAGCGCTGTGTAGTGTTAAAATTCTCTGACGAATATAGGCCTCACCGCTGAAAATTTAAAATGATACGGAACCCACGGTGCGCGAGTCCAACTCGCTCTTGACCGGTTTTTTTTATTTGATAGCAATATTTAAACGTTGCGGCTACCTCGTTGCCATATTGCTCTTAAGCGCGACTGAGCATGAGATCTTGCAAAGTGTTATTGGGTTTATAGATCAGATTTTTTTTAGTATGAAGCAGTGTTAGCAACCCGCGAAAATTGGTGACAACACCTCAAACTTTTATTAAATGCTTAATGTTTTGATTTTGATGTAGATATGTAGGGTCCTAGGTATCTATCTAAATGTAGATATGCTTAAGTAATATCACACTAATATTATAAAGGCGAAAGTTTGTGAGTGTGTATGTTTGTCTCTTCTTCACGCAGAAATTACTGAACAAATTTGGATGAAATTTGGCACACAGATAGTTTATAACCTGAATTAACACATAGGATATTTTTAATCGATATTCTCACAGGATCGAGACTTACGTGGGTGAAACCGCGGGGTGCAGGTAGTTGAGTCCATAAATAAAGCAGCCGTCCTAACCTATGGTGCACAAAGTTGGTCACTCACTGAACAATAGAAGTACAAACTCAAGATTTTGCAATGGAGCGCAGCATAATAGGTGTCAAGCGAACGAACCACGTTAGAAACATCATCCTGCAGTCCATAACTCAAGTAGCGTATGTTGGAGAAAAAAACAGCCAGGTTGAAGTGGGAGTGGGCCGGCCACGTCGCACGAATGCACCCGGAGAGATGGCAAATATCTTCACTCACTGGACGTCTGAAGGAAGACAACGCCGTCGAGATAGACCGCGGTGAAGGTGGTGTGATGATCTAATCATATTTGTGGGGCCAACATGGCCTGAAATCGCACATAACAGAGAGATTTGGAAGAAAAAGGGGAGGCCTTTGTCCAGCAGTGGAACACAACAAAGCCTAACAAAAAAAAATGTGGTGACACTTCGGGAGTACCGACAGAAGTGATAACTTGAACAAGATCGCCTTGGTGGGAGAAAAATACTCGTATAGAACATTGGTCCGTAACCTTATCTAAATAAAGAGCACAATCGCGTTTACAAAACCTTTAAAGTAAAACTACTTGCATAGAACATTGATCCGTAATTTAATATAAATAAAGAGCACAATCGCGTTAACAAAAACTTTTTACAAAAAAAAAAAACAACCGACTTCCAAAAAAACACTACAAAGTCAAAAATAACTTAATTTCGGAAGTCGGTGTCTTTGGTTTTGAATTTTCGTTTTTTGCCACCGACTTCCGAAATTAAGTTATTTTTGACTTTGTAGTGTTTTTTTGGAAGTCGGTTGTTTTTTTTTTTGACGTGACAACGTCTTATAAATTGGTTTGCCGGGTGACACTTCAAGAAACTGCGTTACGCTCCGCTCACGTTATGCGCTCACAATGAGAGCGAGTGAGAGGCACGCGTGCATGGTTAGCCCGCCTAAGAGCGAGAGAGACAGACATAAAAAGTGAAAGGCACGCGTCCCTTCCACTCGAGCACAGTTAGCCCGCCTAAGAGCGAGAGAGACAGAGCGAGAGAGAGAGAGTGAGAGAGATAGGCATACACACCGGTTCATGTGTATAAATAAATGTTTTAAATTGTTACTATTATTTCATCCTTCTTCCTACTATACGAATGAATATTCACATTAAAATTATTTTACCACTCAAAGTCGTTGTCACGTAAAACTTTCGCCCGTATACCGACTTTACAGGCAACCAATTTTTTTTTGTAAAAAGTTTTTATTTTTCACTTTTTAGCTGTGGTACCTACCCCACATAAATTCGAATACCACTACCTGCTATGTAAATAACAGTGACAGGAAGTTATCATATCATCTACATACGAAGTGGGAAAAAATATTTAAAAAATTCGTATAATTGAAGCTAACTCAAAAACTACCCAAGCAAAATTTATAAAATTTATATGGGACCACCTCTGAAGTATGATCTATCAAACAAAAAAAAGAATCATCAAAATCTATTCATAATTGGCGGAGTAATCGCGTTACAAACATACAAAAAAAAAAAAAAAAAAACAAAAAAAAAAAAACATATACATACGAATTGAGAACCTCCTCCTTTTGGAAGTCGGTTAAAAATGGTTTATTGCTTCAACAAGTTTACATCTAGAATATTTGTGTTTGGAGCTCCCCTGTAAGCAAGTAATGCCTTTGTTGGGGAGTCCCGCTCCCCATCACAGGCATTACTTGGAAATCAATGGTTTAGTCCCATCTTAAAAATGCCCAATGCGCCTAAAGAAGATTTCACTTCAAAAAAAGTGAGCAGCTTCCAAACTCAGAATTGCAGCAATATCATCGCTTAATATCCTATCAGCGATGTTAATCAGTTTATTGTACTCAAAGGCACACCTTGCAAGTCCTTGATAGTATTACTAAAACACACCTTCCATCAGACACGTGGATTCCAGTTTAATTCTGGAGCTATTCTGCTTACAGCGCTACAAATGGTGAAAGATCCCTATCGTATCGTTTAGTTCTGCCGCAGTAATTCATTTTCCTCGTTGCATGTAATATTTAGGAGCTGATTTAATTACTGTTTTGGTCTCTGTTTCGTATTAAGGACGGTTGTTTTATTACATGTTTTGGAGTATGTTTTCCTGTTCATCTTTAGGAAATGTTAAAATATTTTCATCTTCCACAAAACGTTATTTAAATATGTTTGTCCTTTTTGTTTTATGTTTTAACAAACAAATAAAAAACCGGCCACACGAAGGGTTTCTTACCATATTAAGATCGAGCTAAATTTACTTAATTTTTATTATTTGTTGTTTAGAGGCAATAGAAATACACAATCTGTGAACATTTCAACTGTCTATCTATTAAGGTTCATGAGATACAATGCGATGACAGACAGATGGACGAACGGACTGACGGACAGCGAAGGCTTAGTAATAGGGATCCGTTTGTCACCCTTCGGGTACGGAACCCTAATTGATTATTTAACTAAAACCGTGTGAAGCTGTCCTCTTATTTAGGCGATTACAACCGACTTTTAATTATTTTATACTAAAGATCACGTCTAAACGAGTAGTTATGTAGAACGAATGATTTTAAAAATATATGTTAAATTAGAGCATTTCCTTATTAACTTAATAATGAGAATATTTTAGTTTACGTTTATATTAAATAGTGAAATTAATTTGTAAAATGTGTAACGCGGATAAAAAACTGATAATCACGCAAAATCTATCAAGCGTATTTTTCTGAAACCTTCACCATTTTAAAGATAATTTAATTATTGATCTTCTAGGGTACGTGTTTTATCAAAATATGTTTTATTTTATGTATAATAAATTAATAATGCGTCTAATTTGGGACAGTGCTCCTTGATGGGCGAGTCCTATTATTGGCTGGATGTACGGCGCGTTGCGTGAGCTCAGTACAGAACCCGCAAGTTCACCACTCAAGGTCACTGGCATATATCAGCGTCTTAAACAGTGACTGGTGGCGTTAGCGTGAACATCACAGTATTTTTTGAAGCTGCAGTGAGTGTTTTATAGATATCACATTAGTATATTTCCGCAACAAAGATCTTGACGTTGAGCAAGCTGCAGCTGCTTGCAGCAATAAACAGCTGCTGTATGTGGATGGGCGATGACGGAGCATAATGATTGTGTTTTGAATAGCCTTGTTTTTACCTTAGCAATAGTATCTACGTAACAACCACAAAAAATTTACCAGCCTACACATTTTTTGGCAAACAAAAAAAAAGTAATATTCCACGCATTTTAAAAACGAGCTATCAAAACGTACAGTAAAAGGTTTAAAATTGAAAATGTCCACGCGGTTCGCTTCCATTCCCAAAAATAATGAGCATAGCCCTTTGGACCGGAGATGACGAGTCCATCACTCGACTACGTCATTACTATCGGTTTGAATATCATGAATTTTGTATAAATTTCTACCTGAATATCGGATACTGCTCGGCTGCCATATCAAAACCAAGTACCTAAGGGACATTAAAAAAATAATCGTTTCTTTAAAAAAAAGAAGAAAGACAGAAAGATTTTTTTTCCGCATAATCTTTACTTACATAGTAAGTCTGATCAAATACGGTATTTGCCTAGGTAAAAAAAAAGAAATTCTATTTAGTCCGCCTTTCAGATAATAAAAAAATATTAGACACGTATTTTTTGCTTTATCATATTAATCAAAAATAACTTAGAAAACACGCATTAAAGTTGGGGAGTGGGGGTTCGCTACGTCATAACGTCGTATTAGATCTAGCTAGGCGTGACGTCATGCCGCATTTTAACTCAATGTATCGCCGTAATCTTTTGATTACGTCATAAAATAAAAAATACGTGTTCAATATTTTTTGATAACCCACAAGAGGGACAAAAAAAAATTTTGGGCACAGGCCTATAATGACACTGATAATGACAGTGAAGATAAACCAATAAACACTAAACCTAAAAGTATTGCAACTCTTTCAATCATAATTCTCCTGTCCAAATCCCAATTTATTTGAGGTCGGCATAACGTGTCTTTTTCTTCCATACTTTTCTATCATCGCGTTAGTCACTCCCTTTTTAACCGACTTAAAAAAAAGGAGGTTACTCAATTCGACTGTATATATTTATATTTTTTTTTTAATGTTTGTTCGCGGATAACTTCTTCGTTTAGGAACCGATTTTGATGATTTTTTTTTTTTTGTTGGAAAGACATTATCTCAAGGGTGATACCATGATAAGGAAACCAGGATCTAATGATGGCATCCCAGAGAAATCGAAGAAACTCTTCAAATATTATAGGCAATTTGGGTATTTTTTATAGTAATTCGTGCTCTTGGAAAGCACCATTTGGTTAAGTGGGACTGATGATGAAGACCACATATAGCCACCGGAACTACTCAATAATAAGTATTTCACGGATTGCGATTCTATTACTTTAATATGGTTGCAATTGCAATGCAATTTATGCTCGTCACAATGCATATGGAGAAGTAGAGCTGATGGTGAAGTACCAGGAGAACTCCTCAACGATGAACATCCCTGCATCGGGAAAAGCAATATTTTGTAAAAAGTGATGAGCAGTTGGCATTAGGCTAATGTAACTTAGATAAATTACAAATTGACCCACTAAAAAGCGAGAAATAAAAAACTTTCCAAAAAAAACAACCGACTTCCAAAAAAGATTTTTTTGTAAAACAGTTTTTATTAGCAATATCATGTCACACAATTCACTACTCTCTTCATAGGTACCATTGGAAAAACTAGTAAGTCATTTTGACCATTTCAAAACCCAGCAACTGTTTGGAACTTACTAAGTTTTAATCAAAATCAAAATCAAAATATTTTATTTCACATAAACCTACATGGGCACTTATGAAACGTCAGAAGCTAGGTGCACGGTTCCAATTGGTCGTTTCCTATGGAGAAGAGCCGGCAAGAAACTCCACGGTTACTCTTTTAAAAATAATTGGCTTTTACAAAACTTTCAAATAACAGTGTTTCTAGGTATGGGAGGACAGTGTAGGTCTTTCAATAAGTACCAAGTACTTAACAAAATAGAAAATGGTCAACAGGTCTACAATCCACTAAGCCTACAGCGTTCTCACATTCACAAAATATGTAGAAATAAATCTATACAAAAAATAAATAAATTAATAAAAGTAAAAAAAACCTATTTTAAATAAAACGCAATTATATGATTGCTATTACAACTGTAGTCAATCTGAATAATTATCATGTCTACAATAGAACCAAACAACAAAAAAAAAAAAGTTGAAATTAAATCGTAGGTATATAATGTCAAATAATAGAAATATGTCAAGGGAGAATGTAAAAATAAATAAAAAATAAAGATTTAAATAAAGATGGTAATTTGGGAGCAGTTAATAGACTCTTACTTATTTATGCCGTTAATGAGGTACCAGGGAAGCCACATGTGCAGAAGGAATTATTGCCAAATTTCCTTGTCTTCAACGTAGTCTTTAATTTTATAATATGATTTCTTGATAAGGACACGTTTGATGTGGGTTTTGAACTTCCCATCGCTAAGTTCTGTCACAGACTTTGGCAACATGTTATAAAAGCGGATACTGTTTATAAGAAATGACTTGCTTGTTTTAGTTAATCTAAATTTGGGTATCACAATTTCATGTCGACTACGTGTATTTATATTATAAATTTTGAAATGGTTAATAATTGTCTTCTTAATCATGTGCGTTACTAGGTTTTGAAATTATATATATGTAATATAGGTACAGTACCGACCAAAAGTCCATAAGCAATCTCACAAAGCAATAGACTGACGCTTCGGTTTGACTTACGACCTTCTTCTATAAATTGTTACAATACTATAGACACGCACAGTACACACACACACTCACTTTGTCTGCAACCAATGACTAGTTCGATAATCATTCGTTTTTTGTTTCATTCGTCTTGTTCACATAAATATTAAAGTTTAGCAGGTAGACCACAGAAAACTAAGTAAATTATTTCGATTTCTGTGGGGTAGACAGATACAGTTCGTTACGAGTATTCAATTAATAGAACTTTGTTGGCTCGTGGATAATATTGGTGACGAGTATTTAGCGCAGTGTTGTGGTTATTATTATCAAAAAGCAGGCATAAAATATATTGAAGAGATCAGATCAGATCAGAGAATATTATCGCGCTGCGTAAAAGTGAAGTGAATATCTAATGAAACCGGACTAAGTGTGAGTGTTATCATTCATATAAGTATTTCATATTTCAATAAACATAAATCTTAATCAAGGGTATTGTTGATAGAACAGAGGTATTGTTGAGACAGAAGATGCCTTTAAAGTTTTAAATTCATTATGAGGTTTAATTCGATTCGTGAATAATAAATAATTAGGTATTATGTGTAATAAAAAACAATGTTTTTCTTTGTTCTAGAGAAATACTGTGAGGGTTAAGAGATATGAGGAAGGGGCTTATTATCGAGGTGCAGCGACGTCAAATGGTGAATGAATATGAAACAAATGGTTTCATACCAACGAGATATTTTGCTGAATTATTAAAAACACGTCATTATGAACCGTTCGCCGTGCACTCTGAAGGCTTGCATCACTGAAGACCAGCTAGAAAACCGTTTTTGACCTTAAAATATTGACCGTACCAACTTAATAAACAACAGATTCGTTATTGCATGAATAACGAATCTCTTGTTTATTGGGTTGGGTGTTTGTCGTATTTCTTGCAGATAGACCGAAATTGTTTAATTAATATTATTTGAGTAATATTATTATTTTAGGATTAAAATTTGAGGTTTAGTTTCAATCTTCTTTTCGTAAAGAAAATGAATACTTAAGCTATAACCTCAATACCAACCAATATTTACTAAAGCCAAATAAAATTTATAATAATACTTAACCTTAAAATCAACAATATTGTCAGTAGATTTTTTTACATTTTAAGTAGCCTAATATTCTTATTTATTGCTTAATTACTTCGAACATGATCAAAGCTTTATATATATGGTGAAAAAAATCCATTTAAAATTTAAAACATTTTAAAATTTAAATATATCAAAATAATACAAATTGCTTCTAAGTTTCTAGACATCTATTTCACATATTATTCAGGTGAAGTAATGACAAATGTTAACTATACTTAAGTAAAATAAATATAACGAATAAATATTATTTATTTTTTATTATCACATATCACGCATTTTTTATTCTAAACCCTTTATTGCAATAACAACATTAATAAATAGACAGGAATATTTAAAAATATTATTATTGCAAACAAAAATAATAATATTTGCAAAAACAGCGCTGTGATTTACGAGATTAGAACCTTAGCCATCTTGAATCTAAGACTAACGCTTAACGCCTTCTGCTATCTGCACTTATAATTTACTTTCGAATTTTAGCAATGCCATACACTGGCCAAAGTCACGCGTATAATGCATGCTAACAAAAGTGGTGGAAATATAAGTGCGGCGCCCGCGAACCGTGACGATACGACAGTGTGTGCGTTCTCTGTTGTGTGTACGGCACTGACACTACAGACGTCTGACTGTTTACACACACAAATGTACGGACTACACCGCGTGTTCACAGCAATACGACTCTTAGCGTGCTTATGCACTTTTGAGCGCTTACTGTACCTACACTATTATTATCATATTTGTGCTATTTAATATTTTTTTATTTGTATGTAATTATTATCATTTTATCGTCATTAGAGGAGCTCGTGGCTAAGAAATAATAGCCGCACGGGTCGATCCAACAGGTTAAGCTACGCTTGCCAGGGTTGGTCCGTGAATGGGTAACCATCTTTACATACCGAGACTCCTCCGTGCCTCGGAAAGCACGTTAAGCCGTTGGTCCCGGCTGTCGTTTGTAGATCTTTGACAGTTGTTACTGGTCGTCAGAAGCCCGAAAGTCTGACAACCAGTCTTACCTAGGGGTATCGTGTTACCCAGTACCTAACTGGGTTGTCGAGGTCAGACAGGCAGTCGCTCCATGTAAAAAAAAAAAAAATGTTTATTGATCAAGAAGGTACAGATGGTGAGAAAAACAAAGCTAAACTGTACAAAGTTGTACAAAGTTATGTAACTACTTTTTATGGTAGAACAAGTTGCTGAAGTACATGGAACATCTGTTGACAAATTACGTTACCCTGTCTCTTAAACTAGGGTATACCTGTATCTTAAGAGACAGTGGACGGCCATAAAGTTATGTTTAAAGTTACCTATAATTTAAATAATTAAAATATTAATATTGGTGTTCAGCTGCATCCGGTTAGACTGGAAGCTGACCCCAACATAGTTGGGAAAAGGCAAGGCAGATGATGATGTAATTATTGTCATTTCTTAAGAACATTTTAACAATGTTCCAAAGGTTGTATGTTTTTGCGGTCTTATTGAAAATTCAGTTTAAAGCACTTAAGAGCGGCCAACCCGTCATACTTTTCATACAAACGCTCGTACGTGATTATGGCGTTGTAACACATCTTTCTTTAATTCTTTTAAACTAATAGGTATCTTGTGCACTATATCTAGGTTTCTATGAAAGCAAAAAATATAAAATTTGCGAAACAAATTCAATATAAGCCTCCAAAAATCTGCTTAAATGCACAAATTTTACCTGAATTTTGACCGTTCATAATGTACTCATACATTGTAAAATTAAAGAAAACATCTTCATAGAAACCTCGCACATGTAATAGAGATTCTAAATAACAAACATTTATTTCACAAACTTGTAAGGCGTATTCAAAAACACGTATTTCCTGAAAGAAGTTATTTTACACACAATTTTATCGCGTTCTCACTTGCTTGTTAGCAATTCTCACTTGCGCTGGATGAAATAACAAGCTTTTTGACCATGCTCGCGTTGACGATAGACGGACCGGGAAGGGCCCTCTTAAGTGCTGGGTTTTGATATTGGATAGCCACGTTTGTTTCGTTATCCTGGTACCGTCAAGGTCAAGTTTGTGTTTTTTTTTATAAACGTATTATTGTTCTGAGTCGTGAAATAAACGTAATGTTGCCATTTCAAGTTCTCAAGAACTTTTTTCGTGTGATTTGGCACACGTACTTTGTTCATGACTTATCTGAAACATGCTATTTTGACAACCTTCTTCGAGACAAATCGAAAATACTATACGGCCAGCAATGTTGCTATGAAAATCCATACCTGTATCATGTTTAGCGGCCGAAAAAAATACTATGAAAATTCATACCTATCGTGAAATTTAAAAATGGAACGAACAGTTTACTTTGACACGTGGCACCAAGGAGGTAATTTATCAAAGATTTTATTTAAATTTCGATTTGGCTAGCAAATAAAGCTGTTTAAAGTAAAAAAGAAACAAATGAACATTATTGTAGCGTGAAAAATTTTTGATGTTCATAATTGATTTTGGAATTTATAATTAATTGACTCAGTTTGTATTTCCGCACATTATTTGAGAAAAGTGGTATTTATATACCACTTTTCTCGCCTTGGCTGCAACCAAGCATTGATGGACTCACGTATGTGTGCTTTGTCTCGGTCCACATTTCGCGTTCGTCCATCAATGCCCCTGTTAAAGGCCGCAACAGTAATATAATAATGGTCTTTTTAACGAAGACGACGAGATTGAGGAAATATGTTTTTAAGAGGTTATTCAGATGTAGGTTCTGACAAGGATCGCGTACAAGGATTATTTTTATCTCTATCTCAGAGTTGGTCCCTATTACATGGGACTTAAACATAACTGGTGAAATATGTGAGTAGTACTATAGGTACACCCCCATAGATATAAGAAAGAAGGAGATATGCCCGGTAGTTGAAAATGTATCGAAACCCAATGTCTCCACTTTGTCCCCACTACCTCGCCACTAGTCGCCACAACTACACATGCAGATCAGTAAACCAAGGAGATACGAGGCTGCGCTCACTCTTGCAATTAATAACCTTAAATAACCTTATCCCATCAAACACAGCGTGCATTTACCATGCACCGTACAACTCACTCACAAGAAAACATCATTTCTATCGTTGTGCTGTACAGAAACAATTTATTTTACATATACGCTAGTGATTGACTAAATCGGAAAGGTATCGATTCTTCCATTTAATATTATCGACGGTGAAGTATCAATATCTAATAACTAACATTTTGGCGGTTTTCACTTACTAATGTTTACTTCAAATGGTCAAAACTATAGAAATTAAACGTTTTTTTCTCCTCCTGTAAAACCATGTTTTTGTAGTTATTAGATATTGATACTTCACCGTCATTATACTTTAAAAAATTTGGTGTCCTGAAAATAAAATAAATAAAAACGATAAGTACAGAAAATATTATAATAAAAATAAATAATAAGCAAAAAATTCAAACAATTAAAAAATCCAGTTACGTTGGTTTAACCTGTCATAGTTTATTGAAACAGTAGATATTGTTGAACCCTGCTATGATGTTTACTCACTGACTTGTAAAGTGGAGGTATTTGTGCAGCACTTGACGCTTTGATATTACTGGAGTGGCATTTTTTGTCAAATAGTGTAATCTTAAATTCATATATTTTTTTATGACTATTCATCGAAGACTGCTCAAATTGGTGAAACTTAATATTATCAAAGAGATCTAATCCTATGAAGTGAGGCAAAGCCTTTGCCATGAGTTGCTGTTTGACATTTTTAGTTTTAACTGTTAATTTATTATTGGTGAGACAAGCTGTTTTTATGATTATTTCCATTCTCTTTCACAAAGCATTTCTCTACCACGCTGTAAAATAATCAAATTAAGTAAAACACATTATTTCACATCGATCTTCCACCTGGGTAAAACAGTTGACAAATTGAAGAATAAAGTATAATAGCAATAAATTCATTCGCCAAACAACATTGTTGTCGATAGCCTACGTTAGAGGATCTGCACAACCACATCACTAGCTCGTCGCCAGACAAAGCGGCCATACTGCGCGATGCATCCGCAGTCCACAGTATCTTTTTGTGATTTTTACATTGCTTGTTGAGTCACTGAGCGACATATTTAGGTAGTGGTTAACGAGCAATGTATGTAGTGCAAAAATAGTACAGTCGCTGTGATATTTGGAAACAAAAATAACGTAGTAAAAGCAAGAAATATTTTACGATTTGTTGTTTTTCATTATTTTAAAGACAAATATAGTAAAATACTTGTACTTACATAATATGGTAAGTGATTCCATGATTCACAAAGTTTTTGTTTTGACTTCGGTTTTTACAAGAAACCACTGAACAACACGGCATTCTTATAAATTGTCCCGATCACGGCCGAAAGCACACTAGTTCGCGGAGACGGCCATTTTCGTATGCAATGAGCACTTTGATCATTACGCGCGGACACAGACACGCCCCCATGCCACTTCTCCTGTTTTTTATATTTCTGTGTACACCCCTGCTTAACTCTTTGGAGAATACAAGCGTGATGTTGTGTTATAAAGAAAGAAAAGAAAGAAAATAAATTTATTTGATTCTGGTTAAGGCACACAATATTCACAAAAAACAAAAAAGGAAAAAAAAAACTATGTTGTTGTGTGTTGTTTGTTGTTGTTATGACAGTTATGTCCTATCTAGCATGATTTACAGGAAAAATTTCGTAGTTATAGTGAAAACAACAGCAAATTACAAGTTTCAATAATTTTATTATTACTTGGTATATACCAAAAAGTGGTACACAGCTGTTTACAGGACCAATTTTCACACGGAAAATACTGAGAATTTCAGCGCTTCAACCTCAAAATGTAAACAGTAGTCTGTACCGTATTTAACTTCAAAATGATGAAATATTATGCTTAATTAAACCTCGCTGTAAAAAACCTTTTATGCTTTTAAAATGCTAATAATATTTTACAACCCATTACGGTTTTTTCCCGTAAACTATATTATATTTACCGGTGAAGCTTAACAGTTCATTTTTTATATTTTTATTATGCCAACGTGTCCGTAATCATATTATAAAATATTAATGGTCCGATAGCAATGTAAATAAGTAATTTAAAATAAACTTTAAAAAATAAAAGCTTTTTACACGAACGCTTTTTATAAATTTCCTCTGAAACCTTGAAATTCTTGGCTAACTACTAAAACTGTTATGAAGGCAGACCATTCAATTGTATAATAATCTTTCACTATAAGCAACAGAGTGTACGTTGGACGTCAGTGGTCACAAAATCAGTAAAAACTTTTTTTTTTTGGATGTGATATTATCAAATAACTATTGCCGCTCTGGACTTGCCTTGTTGCCGAGGGCCACGATATCCCTTTCGGACTTCTTCTCAACCCCGGCAGGCATCGGCCCTAGTGGACCCCGTCAGTTCTGCTGACATCTCTTTGAGTCGCGCGTGAAACACAACGCGCCGTCGACCCGGGCCTGGTCCTTATCGGACGGCGAGCTACCCATTGCTCACCGTCCGCAAGCCCGCGCCTACGGTGACCTGAAATCGGCCTGTCCCGACGCCCAGGGCGTCTCCTGCGGCGGTTAGGGGCGTGAGGGCGCGAAATTTGCCTCTCCCTCACGCGTTCCGCCTTCTCCTTCGCGAGCATTACCGCTTCGCAAAAAGAGGTGACAGCCTCCCATGCCTTCTCGCTCCGTACCATGGCCTGAATCAGGGCTGGACGCGAGAGATCACCGCCACCGATCGCCTCCACGAGGACACGTCGATGCTCCGCCCAAACTGGGCAGACCTCCACCGTATGCTCCACCGTGTCCTCCGGGCGATCCACACAATGGTGACACCCGGGCGTTTTCTCCCGCCTTATCCTGAACAGGAACCTTCCGAAACAGACATGTCCGGTGAGGACCTGCGTCAGGCGGAAGGTGAGGATGCCGTGGCGCCTCTCTAGCCACTCCTCAAAGAGGGGATTTATCGCCGCAATTGTGGCGTGCCCAGCGATGGGTTGCGACAATTGCACTCTCCATGACGCCATGAGATTCCGCCGGAACTCTGTCCGCTGTGCCGTGATTTCTCGCGGCAGCAGAGTTACGCCTTTTGCCTCCAGATCCCATGGCGGTAAATTAGTATAACCTGGCTAAATGATTTTATGTCTGTATGTAGGTTTGCACAAACACTTGCACGTCAATCATATTATCATCATCGACCTCATCAGATGATGATGAAGTCGGTGTTTTCTTTCTGAAAAGAAAGGCTGACATAAACGCAGAGGTCACAGTCTTATTTCAAGTGCAGACATAATCTTGGTCAAATCATGTGAATACCATGTGGATTGGTGTCTGAAATGGTCTTTTGAGGAAAGAACCACACAGATTGAGTGGATTTGTCCAGTCAGTGCATGCATTTGTCAGTAATCGTGCAGCTCAGCTCGGAAATTCAGGAGCTCAACGATTTGATGAACTATAATAAGAAAGGACATTTGAGTAGGCCGCTTACTCAGACTGCCAGACCGTGATAACTAACTGCGAAAAAAACAAACAAAAAACAATTTCCTACATAGTGTTCACATTCACAGTCACGCTACTTATTCTGCCGAAACTCCGTATGTTAGTACATAGGCTAGGCGCTAGGCTACCTCAAAGTAAAAAGTACTACCTACTCGTACAACTGATGTGATGTGAAAATCACCTATCTATCAAAAGATAAGATCAGGCTTCTGACAATTTTGCAGGAAAATCTTCGACCTTTATTAGTGCAAGATCATGACCAACTGTTACTCGACATTAAAATTATTTAAATGAATTGAAACTCACTGCAATTTGATATTTATGATAAAATGATTATAACCAATGATTTTCTATCAATCTGAAGTTTTTTTTTCTTCAACTGTTAGCTGTCTCAACTACCAAGCTCACCAATAATCTCTAACGTGTTTTTTTCTTTGTCAACAGTTTCGATACTCGAGTGCCAGGTCCATCAGCACACTGGGTAGATGAGGCCTACCTCGGAAGAGCCCACTGGCACAGCACTCCCACTGCTGGGCTTCGGATGCTGGAGATCAAAGCAAGAGATCGAGCGATCTACAGGTGTCGGGTTGACTTCCATGTGTCGCCAACCAGGAATTATAAAATCGCGTTGGATGTTATAGGTGAGTCAGGAAAAACGATTTCGCTTAGCTCTTTTCAAATTGTCGAAAAGTCGGCTTTTGATCTAACAATTTAGATTGCTGAATGTCAGATTTTTTACATGGGTCGACTGCCAGCTGAATTTTATAATCCAATTATTGGACAACCCGATATTATTAAGATTATACCAGTAACAGGCTTTTATAATTTTGAAAACACCAAACGACATCTTTGATAAGCGTTTGACAACATAACTGTGTTTCAATGTTTAATTAAGTATCTCCTTGGGGGTGAGAAGATTTTATGACAGATTACAGTGTTTGTTTTATGAATCGGGCTGGTGTACGCAACTCAATATCTGAGCGCGTATATCGCGTAGCCACACGTCATGTCATGTATATAAGTCATTATAGAATCAAGTCCCTGACCAGGAATGCATGAATGTTGTAAATGTTAGTCAAACACCGAAACGGGCAAAGGTAGGGACGCGAGTCCTCGTGTTCATAATGAATGTGTTCACGAATCCGTACAGTTACCGCGATCTCGCTGTGGCTTGTTCGAACTTGCGCTTCCATATGAATTCAATAATACAGTTTTAGGTTGTTACTTTTTTACCTTTACAATCAATCGTATCCTTACCTAGTTGAAAAGATGGTTCGATATGATTATAAATCTATTCCGTGTCGGTTTTCAAAAAACGAATGTTACTTTATCTGGATGTCTAAGCTTGATGAAAGAATCTCATTCCCTTAATGGACATGACCTTTAAACAAAAGATATTGACCTTCAAAATGGAAACATTTCCTCCATTTTATTTCCAGTAAAATCTACAAATATGTGAACAACACAAAATGTCAAATCAAATAAAAATAATATAATTTGAATCAAATATGAGTGTGTGTGTGCACAATAGTGCACACACACACTCAGCAGCACAAGCAGATATGATTATTTTAGCATCAGTCATTGTTGTTCACTATTGTTGACTTCCAACAAACCCACGGGAACAATTTAAAATTTATTATTAAACTACGGATACACACCTTTGTTGTTGAAGCTTCTAATAAATTCATATCGTATGTTAGGATAGGATATTATGTTGGCTCATGTCCATGCTTCAATAGTAGGTAGGTACGTGACATAAATTTGTTGCGGTTATGTCATTCCGGTCTGAAGGTCACATGTCTGACATTGAACACTGAATTCACAAATTAACACTGAGTTATCACGCGCTGTTAGTTTAATTAAAATTAGTATGCCTGAAATGTCAGACAGGCTTATGATTTAATGTCTTAATTTCATGATATTTTTTGTATAGCTGTTCTGTATACCTGTGATTTAGGAGCCAGCTTTTTAAACACGATTAATAGCGTTTATATCGAAAGTGGGCAACGTTGGAAATAGCTGTCAAATATTTCGCTGTTTTGATTAATTTGGCAAAATTACTGTATGGAAATGAGAAATATGGCTAACTAGTGAACTAAAATATTGATTAGTTAATTTCTATGGAAAGTTTCCAAGTACTTTTTACATCTAATTTCATAATCAAGCGATATTTCATATTTCCATACAGTAGTATTGCCAAATTAATCAAAACTGCGAAATATTTTACAGCTACTTGCAACGTTGCCCACTTTCAGAATATTATGCTCTGTTCTGACAATAAACTAGCATGCTCTGATCAATGCTCGCGTTCCTTCCCTGTATCAAAAGATTCCTTAATCATTAAGTATCCCAGTTAAACACTGTATTCGTTCTCTGCATGAGAAGAATTTTAACCTTAGAATGTCCCAAAAGCTAATTAATTCATGAATTTCATTAATAATTAGTTCCCTCTGATATTATTATAGGTTTAACAAAAATAAAAAAAAACAAAAAGAAAGTTGGCATTACAGTTTCCAAGAAAAGATTTTTTTAATACAAAAATTTATCATATATTTCAAATATCTATCTTAATGTAAGACAGCAGTGATATCCTAGTGGTGTGACCGTCGGACTACCAAGTCATAGGTGTCGAGTTCAAACCCAAGACACGCACCTCTGACTTTTCGGATCCATGTGCGTATTGTATAACTATCACTTGCTTCAAAAACGGTGAAGGAAAGCATCATGAGGAAACCGACGTGCCTGAGAGATATTACACGACGGCATATGAAGCCCATGGGCGGCATAAAAACTCTGACAGGTTGGTCACTACACAACAAAAATAGAAAGAATCTTAATGTCATAATCACATCAAATAACCACTTTCCTCAGCCAAGCAATTTAGTTTTTCTTAGAAAAATAATGTCTGTATGCTATTATACCTATTCATTCCGCTACAGCACATTGAAGCCCTTTTCTGGAAGAAAATACAATCTAATTAAGTAAGACATGTCCGAAAAGCTCTCAGCTTATGTAAACATGAGACTTTCGTGGAAATAGCTCAGTATTTTCTGGTATTAAGAGAGGAAATATACGTATTTTTACAGAGAATTACTTAATTTTATAGAGAAAATGGTAGAAATGAGGTCGGAGGACTTGACCTTGGGAGCACGAATTGAATTTACGGGTTTGTAAAGAAAATTACTTCCGCTTTTAATGTTACTAGAATCATGTACGATCTGATAAAAGGAAGCCTAAGTACTAACTTATCTAAATTAACGTTATAAAGAGGTCAATTTGTTTGTTTGTAAGAGGTAATCTTTGGAAGTACTGATACGATTACCTACCAAAATTATTTCACTGACAGAAACCCACTCACTATTACCGAGTGTGTGATAGGATATGTTTTATGTTAAAACATAAAACCTCATCGAGAAGCCCATGCTTCACTTAACAATTATTCAAATCAACGCAAAATACCTTTGCCTCGTACTCTTCTAAACATACTGTAGACAATATTTTTGCATTAATTATTTTGTGACCATAAGTTTTGAATCCTGTCCTGTTCTATTTATATGCTGTGCATTGTCTTTGAAGCAGTTCGAAAACTGTTTGAATCCGTAGACAGAAGATAGATCATTTGAAATTAGAACCATGTAGCTCAACCGCCCTCATCAAGGAGTTCCAATGATTTTGAATACATCAGTGTATTCAAAATCATTGGAACACACCACATACACGAATAACATATTAACTTGAACAATAGTCTCGTGTAACAGGTTGTAGGGAGCTGGCTTACGACCTTAGTAATCTAACTCCCACGTCTTATAACTTGCGAGAATTGAGGTCCCTTCCAGTTAATTTCAATTCTAATATGGGGACGGGTGACATCTAAAATTATACAGTTCGTTAATCACTTTGGCGATTTATTGAAGTTCTTGTAGGACTTACTGACAGTTAACTATGCCAATTTCCACCGAAGTAACTACAAGTGTAAAATCCTTCTATAAAAGCCCTTTTGAAATTAAGAACTATAAAAATATAATATAAAACAAGAGAGTGTTCCAGATACCTTTGCAGTTTATGAATATTCTATGTTCTGCAAAAAGTTGTCATTGGGAGCACAAAAACACTTCATAGCAATAAGCGTAATTTAAAAGGCAAACACCAAAACCCACAGAACAAATTCAACGCTGAATTGCTTTCACTAATCCCTTAAACAGATTGATTACATCAATATCACATCTCTATCGTTCATTACACCGATAACTGGAAGACGGTTATGTTCAGCGGCGCACATTAACAAGCTAACCATATTTCACGGCCAATAAGATAGCAGAACCCTCTCCTCGATAATCCAGAACGTAAGTCAAGATATAAGTTCTGTATTCCGAAACTATCTGGGCTATCTCAATGAGATCGCCTCGCAGATGGGAGAAACTCTTAAATTCTCACATAATCTCGCGTCCGTATCTGCTCTCCCCTTTTTGTGTTTTAATAAAATAATTCACCTTGAAACGGCGGCCCAACAAAAGCTATGAGCCGTACCGTGGGGCAATCTCGATAAAAACTAGTACGATCGTAAACTTGACCCTCCCTTATCCTGGTCGAATCAACACGAAAAGTTTAAGGAAAGTCCAAACACGCCCTAGGATGATTTACGTTCGTACGCTGACAGTAAAAATGCGGGTCAGTAGAAATTAAAATTTTATGAGGACTTACCAGATCTCGGAGGTGTATCGGGATGGGCAGCGACGGTAAAATAGATTACCTTGCTTATGTTACGAGCTTCTTACATTTAATGATATTTTTTAAGGGCAACATTTTGTTTTATGAATAGCGGATTAAGGTTTGAAGTGAGGAGTGAATAATAAAACAGATGACTGAATATGATGGGGACCGTAAATCTAATTTAGTGAAAATGGCGTCGTCAAAACTTTGATCGTCAACAAATATGGAGTGCGCAATACATTTTCAGACAAATGGCAGTATAAGTTCAATCGGACACAGTTTCGAAGTGAAAACTTTTTGAAAAATTTTTGGTAGGGGCTTATGAATACGCGTCACCAACATGCTGGCGTCGTCGTGCTGTATAGGCCCCCGCCTATAAAAGCACATCTAGACAGCAATAACGAATGAGTGGCAGGGCCGTGAGCGTTGACGAATCAGTGGACTGCACTGACCCCCGTCTCGCCGCGCGCATACCTAAAGCGTAGTACAGCAGTCCGGTCAAACTATAGCAGTAAGTTTGAAGATCGCGAGTGCGTGCTCCTGAGAATTTTATTGAAAACTAAGGCCCGTAAACTAAACTCGTTTAAAGCCTTTTGATTGGTCGGAACTAGTTACTAAAAATACAATAGACGTGGATATATTTAGTAACCTGTTCCGCTTTGCTATTTCTAAACAGTCATAAAAAACTCCTGAAAGAAATCGACACGTGTTTCACCTCTCAACGAGGCATCCTCAGGATGACGATGGACTTGTTGCGAACCCGAACACGGCATGTTGAGAGCAGACTGCGCAATTTCCTATTTTGAAATCACAATGTGAATTAGCCTGAGGTCAATGTTCAAGTATCACAGCACTTAAACACTGAAGAGGTGATGAAAGCCCTGACCACTTTACACATAAACATTTATCACGTTATAAAAACAAGATCCACGGCTTTCCATTATCTTTTATGGCACATCTAAAGCTGTACCTGTTTTATATTGCATTTATCTCAACGTTTTATCTTTTGAAGGACAAAATACAGGCTTTTCGTTGGATGCCAAATTATTGTTACTACTTCTACCTGAGAGCCGTTAGACCAACCACTTAGATATGCTGTTCTTGAAGAATATCAGATGTCAATACCAAATGCCAGTAATACTGAAATATCAGTAGGTACTGTAATATTAGTATTACCGATAGAGATTAAATCTTTGAAACTGTTCTAAAGGTCAGTGACCGAAAGCCGTAAGACTTTGCTCTTTTGCATAAAACTTACGTTTAGTTTTAGGATACCTTGTCTGTGTATTATGTAAAGCTAGGGACAGGTTTCTACCTGGATTTTGAACTGGAGGGTATCTATGTAATCCTTACTGGGTAGTTTATGTTCTGAGGGTCAATTCTCGAACTTTCAAAACGTTCAAATTCAAGTCGCAAACTCATGTCTGGGACAATCAATGGCAAAAACTTGTCAAAAATATAGTTAAATGAAAGGATTTTTTGACAGATTACGACTGAGATCAGGGGGCTTAAAACGGCCGCTTTTGCAGAATCATAATATGATAATATCATGAATCACACAAACTGACAATTCATAATATTATCGGAGTTCAATTCATATTACGCACTTCATCTGTTTGACAGTTTTATATTATAATGAAATAACATTTAAACTATAGAAATAAAAAATAAGAATCTCATTTGATTAATAAAAACTGTAAATAAAAATTATCCGGTATAATTAATATTTTAATATTATAATATTTAAATACCAAATATGATTCTGATATGAATTGAATTGAATATGATTCAACTGAAATATGTGTCACCATAGAGGAATTGCTGGGAATTCAGAAAATGAATTGCTTTTAGAGGAATTACTTAATGTGGCCATTTTAGGCCCCCAGAATGCGAACGTACCTAAAAATACAGGAATTGCCCCTCTGAAGATTTCGAACAGATTTCCAGGCTTTTTTGCAGTAGGTATTATGGCAAATCTTAGTTATTATAAATATTTATAAGATAGCCCTATTACATATTTGGCTAATTTTCAAACTTAAGGGCCATATCACAGTGATGATTTACCAGCGTGTTACCGGCGCGCGGCGAGGCGATTGTTTAACACGCTCACTGCGTGTTCGTAGCAAGCTTGCCATGTGAGCGCAACGTGTTCGCCACGTTTTCAGAACACGAGAGCAATTGACGTGAGTGTACAAGAGAGAACAAAACAAGCGAGTGCACAATATTTTTGAAAACACAGAGAACATGTCACGTGATCGCGGCTGTCTCGCTTCGCACTCGCGGAGAGTAAAACAAATCCCCTCGCTGGAAAAACGCTGGCAAATCGCCATTGTGATAACGCTCTAATTAAGAACAGAATTCTTAAGAACATCCGTCCTAATCATATACTTCAAATACCTTTCTTTAATTAGCTAAACTGTTAAGATAACAGACAGTTTAAGAAAAAAATACACCTTGAATTACACAAACCACAAAAAAATTACGACTTGAAGAACATAACAAAATTAATGAGGTCTTTACAAGAGATAACTGCCTGTTAATTAGGGGCCTAGCCGGCTAAGAGGGGGAGTTTTCCTTAAGTGTTTAATTATGCCTTCTGTATCGTAAAGATGAAACGACGTGTAAAATTCTTGCATGGGGCTACAACTTGAGGGATTGAGAGCCGAGGTCAGGACTTGTACCATAACCGTTAGCTGGGTGGGTTAGCTAAACAGTCATTGTTGCACCGCACATGGTTCAAAATCGCTTGACACTTCACATGACACGCTCTTTACAAATATTGGCTTGCTATGCATGGTATCATGGTCATTTGCTAAACATCGCTTCGATATTCCAATGGTTTCAAGGTGAGAATCATCAATGACTTATCTACTTTCTTTTAGCAATAGTCATATTGACCTCATAAATAAGACCGTCCTTGTCTAGGAGCGTTAGAACTGCCACCAGTGTCACTACGCTTTTTTCTGCTGGGAACGAGCATTGCCATATTTGCTTAGATAAGAGCTGAATTAAAAGTGATGTAAGTTAAAATGACTGCCTCATTGGTCCAGTGGTCGTAAGTGCCACTGCTGAGCATGACGCCCTGGGTTCGATTCCCGGATCGGGCATTGTGATATTGGGTTTTTCTATCAGGAATTTCTCAGTACTAGTCCGGAGTCTGGATTTGTGCCCGGTTGATGGCAATAGGCTCGCCCCCTATTATTTGGGACTTTAACATGACTGGCGAAATGTGGGTGTGCTTCCCCCTTTGGGTAGACAAGGCGTGATGTTATATTATAACTTTAAATCGGGTTCCATTGTGCATAGTATACGTACTATTCATTAAATCATTATAGCCATCGCGTTCAATCACATACAGCTTTATCAACATTGTATAAAACGTAGTTTCACTAATATACACAACCGTTTCATTAAATTGGCAAATCAACATCTAATAATACTTACCATTAGCATTTCTATTTACATTTTTGCGAAGTCATCTTTGTTTACAAAAGCAATAAATGTATTTGTGTGTCATTCACTCATATCCGATCCGTTATTAAAGGAAGGTACTGCTTTTCATTCAATTATCAAATCGACAATTACATTTTTCCGATATTGTGTTTCAAAGAGCGATTGCGTAGAAGTACTTGAGTGCAGGATAATATATTTTATTATATTTATGAGACAATTTGAATAATATCAAACAAGGAAATATAGAAACAAGAAGAAAGTGAAGACACCATTGTTGAAGTTAAACTTCTTAGGCGGCGATTTGATAATTGAACGAGAATTGAGAATGAAATTTCAAGGACTCGTCACGTTCAGGCACATTTCGTTTCATGAACGAGAAGAAAGATATAAAATAAATAAAGTTTATTTTTCTAGATTGTTTACAAATGTTTTACAAAATAAACCTAGACTAGTTTTGAGTACAAATGAGTTAAGTGTCTGTAGACAAACTAGGCAAAAACCTGTATTTCGGCTATCAGCGCCAATCCCCTTGGATAATTTTCCATTTATTATAGCCATTAATATTAATTTTGACAAGATAATTAACAGTAGTGTTATTTTACACATTATTACATTTAATAACACATCCACACATACACACACATACACGTCACACACACACACATTCACATTCGCCACATCATTCACATTGTTATTATTTTTTAAGAAGTTTCACTTATATCTCGTGTACGGTGTTTTTTCTACTTTTATCAAAAGAGAAGACAATATAGAAAGAAGTGAAAGAGTTGACACCAGGGAGCCTAAAACGGCCGCTTTGGCAGAATTATAATATGATAATATTATGAATCATACAAACTGACAATTCATAACATTATCTGCGTTCAATTCATATTATGCAATTCATTTGTTTGACAGTTTTGTATTATAAAAAAAAGGTGTGTGTGCGATTCACACACGATAGAAGTGAAACTTCAGTAAACCGACAAAAGAATGAGATGAATATATATAACAAGGGTAGGATAATTACAAAGTTTAATTGTTTAAAAATGAAAGTATTTTGATTAATTTTAAAAGATATTTTATATTTTATTTAACATATGTTACATAATCTATTGCTCAAGTTCCATATTTTCAGTTTCAACAAATGATCAACAAAAAATGATGAATGAGTGTAGGTGAGCTTTTGCCATTTTTGTATAAGTTTTTTGTAGTTTCTAGTTAGATTTAAGTGTTTTATGATGTTCTAATTAGTTCTTTAGTTGAATTTAGTTATTAGTTTCCTTGTTAGAATCTAATAAGATAAAGTAAAGATGCAAATTGTATAAATTTTAATGTTTGAATAAAATGTTCAGTATAATTACGTAACTTGAAAATGAGGTTTTTTGTTTACGGAGATATTAACGTAATTTTAGTTCCAAATAAGAGGATTAGGTGTAAAAACACTTGTCACGTTTGAATTGTATAAATCGACCCACGGGTTTTGAAGATATTAGCAGTTTTATAGAATGAAAATGTACCAAAGTTAATTTTAGACAGTTAATGTTCTAGGAAATCCTTTGTTACTGAAGATACCATAAAAATTGATATGTATACTAAGACAGGATTATGTAAGCTCTGTTATGTGCAAATTTCATAGCGATCCAACTATGGGATCAAAAAAAAGTAGAGGTTTGAAGCCATAAATCATAGAGAAAATTGCACGTAAAATGGTCTTAAAAATCGCGGCTCTCGTTACGGGAACTTAGCTTAAGCGAAATTTATTACATCAGTCACATTAACACTTATATTTGAACATCTATTTTGATTGTTCAATAATTGTTTTTTACGTGCACGAAACTCGCGACTACGTTCTGTTGAACTTTTTCCTGGATTTTTTTTCATTTCAATTTTATTTTCTTTTTTTTTGCGTCGATATTGACGACACATTTCGGCATCTTGTAAAATTTATTATTTAGCACAACAAGATATAAACAAACACACAGTTAAATAATAACACACCACGCTGACATCTCACTAAAAAGCTGTAATACGCAGCCGCATACAGTGTACAGTAGCTCACGTAGTTTTCACAGACACTAACACACGTTAAATGCTCAAATACAAGCACGTATTAAACAGTATGCAATATCTGCTCTCTCGCTCTGGCTCACAAATTACAGGCGACTATGCTTAGAAGACGGGAGTGGGGACGCTACGAAGTATGGGATATTTCTGTCTCATTCTTTCCTGGCTTCATCCTACACATTTTTGTATTTGTGTCTCTTACCTGTCGTTTTTTCCGTTGCATCAGGTTTGAAATCACAACGATTCTAAAGAAGTTTCACTTCAATAAAAGTTTTACATTAAACTATAAAAATAAAAATATTATTTGATTAATAAAAACTGTAAAGAAAAATTATCCGGTAAAATAACGGTCTTCATCTTTTCATGCGGCAATATTTACACCAAATATGATTCTGATATGAATTGAATTAAATATGATTTTGCTAAAATATGTGTCACCTTATTATAGGAATTGCTGGGAATTCAGAAAATGAATTGCTTTTAGAGGAATTCCGTTTTAGACCCGCTGATAGAAAAGGATAGAAATTGCTAATCAGACAAGAGCCAATCTACTAACAGTATGGAATATTTGAATAATAGGATTCGCTAGGATTTTGTTTCTCTTCGAAATTCAAATCAAAAGGCACCAGAGGTGTTTCTTTATTCGAACCAATAAAAAAGTTTCGTACAAAAACTTCGGTCGTCCGTTAAACTTTTTCGTGTTGATTCCGACTTAGATAGAGAAGGAAAACGGGTCAGGCCTCGAGTTCCATCTGATACCAAGAAGCCCCATTATATTGCAAACGTACTTAGGTATAATACGCAGAGATTTCCCCTAATGGAATCTATTAGCTGAACAAAGAAACGTAATCTTAGGTAATTAATTAAGCATTTTCATGTTCGTGTGTGTTTAGTGTGATCGTATTAATGATATTAATTTTGAAACTGTGGATTATGGGTGGTTACTATATCAGAACAAAGGTAGTATGATCGTTTGTTGAAGATTGTTTTCGCATCCTGAGACTGTACGTGGGTATTTCGGTACGAGGTATACGAGAATAGTTTATGTTTTGGTGTAAAGTTAAGTCAATGAGCAAGATTGGTTGTAAGTCTGACTATCCTCTTATGTATAATGATTTCGTAAAAATGTATTAATAATATTTAATTATTACTAGCTTTTGCCCGCGGCTTCGCCCGCGTGGATGTCGGAAAATATTCCACGGGAACGTACTACCGATATCGGGATTACGTACCTTATAGCCGACGAAAATGTCATTGACTCCTACCGCTGCGCCCGCGTTGCCATTTGTTACGCGTAATTTTGAATCTGTGATATCTTTTAAACCATTCATTTAAATAAAATGATGTCAAGCATATTTTAATATAAATTAAATGTTCAATTTAAGTAACATGGTTTATTGGATAAGGATTAATGTAGTACCGGTCAAAATAGCTTCGGAAATAACAATGAAAAATTTATCAAATTCTGTGTCAATTATTTTTTTAGTTTTGGCATCTCGTAGTTGACCGCTGAGATCATGACTACTTAACCGGGCTTTCCTGTGGGGGCCTTAAGCTACTACACTTAAAACCTCCAGCCAGGGGTTATCCAACCATGCTAATTAAAATTAGGTGAACGCTCGCTAAGGGCACCCCCTGTGGGGTACGAACCTCGGCTTTGGGCGTCAACCGGAGGAAATGACACGTCATCAATGACCTCATCATCTGCCTAGCTTTTTCTCAACTACAGAGTTATTGGTTAAATTTCGGCAATATTACCCCTTTTGACTCCTATGTAAATGTCAACAATTTTCGAGTCATTTGACAGTTTATACTTTTATTTAATTAATTTTAAAATATAAAATGTCACATTACTCGAAAATGTTTAACATTGGCATAGGGGTCATGAGAGGTCATTTGGTTGCAAATGACCTCTCTTACATCCCCATAACGGATTGCCGACATAATAACCAATGACCCTGTTTATTGGGGTTGGCTTCCAGTCTAACCGGATGCAGCTGAATACCAGTATTTTACATGGAGCGACTACCTATCTGACCTCAAACTCAAATTTAAACTCAATGCGATACCCAACGCCACCAATGACCTACATTCTCGAATTATTTGTAAAATTATTTTGTCATCCTTAGGCCAACATAATGCTAGAAAATCGAATGTAACAGACAGGCGGACACCAATGCGATTCCATTTTAGATCAGAAAACTGAACACATCGCTAAGAATGAAAACTTTCAGGACGTACCTTAGCGTGTAAGAACTTGTACACACGGCTACACATCAATAATATAGATAATACTAGCTGACCCGGCACACGTTTTTTTGTCATATAAATGTTTGGGGTAGACCACCCTTATCACTTAGGAGTATGAAAAATAGATTACGACCTATTCTCAGACCTACCAAATATACAAATAAAATTTCATAAAAATCGATCAAGCCATTTCGGAGGAGTATGGCAACTAACACTGTGGCACGAGAATTAAATAAAACTACTACTACTATTTATGAAACTTAATTATTGAATGAAATTCTAGAAGACAGCTAGAAGCACCATAATTGCGTAACACACTTTTCCATCCATTGCGTCATATAGGGTGTCCCGTAAATAATATATCAAACGTAACGGGTAGGTAGCTTACCTGGTTTCCAACAACTAATTTGAACCGTTAAAAAAAACGGTAACGGTAACCAAGATATTTAAGCTATTGCATAGCTTTTATCGCGGGCTTTGAGCGCGGCGACCGAATCAAGAAATTCCGTAACAAAAAAACCTAACACCCCCACTCCGCTTACCATGTAATGACGGATGATGACATAAAACAAAAATTACGTTCCCATGACAACGTTTTATGTCATCATCCGTCATCATCCCAAGTGTAGCGTTGACAAATAGGAAGTATGGAGGTAACAAATGCTATGCAATAGCTTTACCGCGGCAGTACCAGAGTGCCACACGTTTTTTTTTTTTTCGAGTCTTACCATTTTCTCTACAAGAATTCAGTGTTTTTAATGCTATCGCTACAAATGATAACATGTTTAGATATCGTTTTTGTCAAACATTTCTGTGTAGCTTATTAATGTTAAAAGATACCATTTTTTTAAATAACGTTTTATTTGCCTTAGAAAAAATCTTGAAGGGAAACGTTCATTTTTTACGATTTAAAAACCAAATTTGAAATCATTCTCTTGTAAAAAAATTGTATAACACTGAAGTGTATCATTATTTTAAAAACTTGTACAATTACTAAGGTTTACAAATTGGTATAAAACTTCCGTATAGTCATTGTCGTTACAAAGATATTGCCGTGAATCTGAGAAAGGATCTGTTTTTTCTAAGGCAAATAAAACGTTATTTATAAAAAAATGGTATTTATAAGATTAGTAAGCTATACAAAAATTTTAGACAAAAATCATACCTAAAAATGTTATAATTTGCAGCGACAGCATTAAAAACACTGAATTCTTGTAGAGAAAACGGTAAGATTAGAAAAATCTTGGTTACCGTAATGGTTTTTTTTTTAAGTTGTTGGAAATCAGGTAAGCTACCTAACCTTTACGTTTGATCCATTATTTACGGGACATCCTATACGTTAAAAAAATCATATGCTTGACAACGTATGAATGCTGTCAAATTCTCAAAATGATAGGCATTGTAATTGTTAGTGTAATAAGCAGTTACAATTTTAAGTCCAAATAAGTATTAAATCAGAACATTATGCAAAATGTCCCGTAATAAGTAATCCCATCAAAAACATAAATGTGAAAATGGGAGCCAAGTTCAATAAATATGGTTGTCGACTTCGCCGACAAAAGAATTGAGATCTAAATGGGTGCCAAGTTCTGTAGATAATCCTGAAATTTATTTATAAGAACATGCAACTTTCTAAAATAAAATTAAAACACAAATTCTTGTTTTTTCTGCTATAACAATGTTTGCTATTTAAAAATATAACTTCTTAAATTTGAACAGTCGAATTATTAACACAAAGCACTTAGGATAAATTGAAGCTCAAGATTTGACTTGGCTAGTTTTTACCAGCAAGCTGACATTTTAGAGGAGGAAGATATTTCGACCTTACAGTTACAATAAGAAACAGTATCTTGCGCATTATATAAATATGCCTAGGCAGACAGTCAAAGCTGTAAACAGTTATAATAAGAAACAGTAACTTGCGCATAACATAAAGAACAAAGATATCATCACTTAATTTTATTTATTGGACTCACCAACAATTGAGTACACCGATACAAAGATATGAGATACATCCAATAAACTTATTTTAGTGTACCAATTTCTTACAGGTCACATCATGAATGACTTATTTGATGTTGAGTGCCTACTTAAAATTTAATAATAATAATTAAATATGCCTAGGTAGACAGTCAAAGCTGTAAAGTCGATGAAAAAATAGCGTCCAACTGTTAGCCGCTTAATGCACGCACACTAGAAAAGTAAAATTACAGCATAATGACGTGGCGCGAGTGTAAGATGTAGCTGTAACGCACACCGGCATAAAAAAGTTACCCTGTTTGTTTTAGTTCTTTTGCACCACGACACTGTAGACAAATATAAAATCAAATATAAAGTTGTAAGATAACTTGTATGTAAAAACTAGCCAAGTCAAATATTGAGCTTTAATTTATCCTAAGTGCTTTGTGTAAATAATTCGACTGTTCAAATTTAAGAAGTTATATTTTTAAATAGCAAACATTGTTATAGCAGAAAAAACAAGAATTTGTGTTTTAATTTTATTTTAGAAAGTTGCATGTTCTTATAAATAAATTTCAGGATTATCTACAGAACTTGGCACCCATTTAGATCTCAATTCTTTTGTCGGCGAAGTCGACAACCATATTTATTGAAATTGGCTCCCATTTTCACATTTATGTTTTTGATGGGATATCATTACTTTTTGTAAAGAAATTATTATTATTTGTCAATCAAACGTGATCTATAAAATTCTTTTTGCAAATATGCGTAGCAATATTGTGTAAGAATGTAGGTGTTTCTTTCGTAACAATTGTTACAATTGTCCGCAATGATGTCAGGTCGCTGAGCCGGCGCGGCAAGTATTATTATCTAAAAAAACTTGTGCAGTCGGGGAGCCCCGTCAGGAACAAAGTTCCTTCTCACGTATGATTTAATTATTTAATTTTCGCAGCCGCCACTTGGATTTACATGTTGACCTCACTATGGACTTACCTATTCGTAAGTTTAAATCGAAAATAGTTACTTTTAACTATTTACTATATTAAACGACAATAGTCCCTAAAACAATAGTCATACGATCTATCAATTCAAAAACGTCTCAAGCACAGTACCAACCTACAAACTACCTTGATCATACCAACCTGACGTTTGTAACAACGTTTTTCGAGATCAGAGAATGAATGAAATTAATTCACTACCGCCTAACATTAAGGACCAAGATTTTGACACGTGACACATCAGTTGACTCGACGGGGTGTTTTGAATTCAGTCATGAAATTCAGGAATTTACATCAACTTTTAGCATTCGAATCAAAAATGTATAGTTAGCTGTCAAATTATAAGACGCTGGAGATCAGCGCCATCTGAAGTGAGCAAGTGGCAGTTTTTAACTATTTGAAAATTTTTCGTCACGACTGTCATTTTCATGATTTTCGGGAGATAGTGCTGATATCGAATTAGATGGAAATTCTGGATTTTAAGATGGCGGCTATTCCAAATAATAATATTGTAGATCAATTCTCATAGACATCAATTGCATGCCGATTGTAAACTTGATAATCAAAATCCGTAAAAAAACGGACCTCTTAATTTCGTCAAGTTCGTCTGTCCGTGCGTCCGGATGTCATACAGCCATTTTACATGGAGTCTTTTTACACTCTATCGATGAAAATTTAAAAAAAGGTGTATTTTTAGCACCGTTAAACAATGGTGTAGTGAAATTACGATAAACATAATAGTGGGGGTGGCATTCTCCATACCTACATAGGACCGAGAGATGAAAAAAATCTATGCATATAAAGCGTGTATTGTTGGATCTCATAATTAAAATGTTAAAGATGTTTCTAAGTGACTTTGCTTTTGACGTCAATAGTTTTTGAGATACAGTTTATTTTCGGTTACAACCGCAGAATTAACTTTGTTTTTTATAGTTTTTTCGAGAAACACAAACTTATTTTTGCAGTCGATAAAATTGATACTATGCAATGTTTATGCGTAAATATTCATCCCAATTACGGAACCCTTCACTGTGCGTAGTCCAACATACACTTGGGCAGTTTTTTAAATTTCATTTTGAAACTACCTCAAAAAAAAAGCAATTTCTATTACTCGAGTAAGATTATCCTATTAAAAACAAATACTACCAAATTCATACAACTAACAAAAAATATAGACGTCATTTAAAAGTGTTTGCGGAATACCAACCTAAATTATAGAATTAATTTAACATCATTCCCGAACAAAATTTTCTTGCCTACCTAAAAAATGTATCCTAGGCATTCTGTAGCAAACTATCAAAAATAAAATCCTACCAAACTCATACAACTAACAAAAAATATGGAAGTCATTTAAAAGTGTTTGCGGAATACCTACCTAATTTATGGAATTAATTTAACATCATTCCCGAACAAAATTTTCTTGCCTACCTAAAAAATGTATACTAGGCATTCTGTAGCAAACTATCAAAAATAAAATCCACATTAAATAATTGTCCAATAAACTAAAAATAATTTTGAACAACGTTCCGAATTTAAATTCAAATGTAAAAACAATTCGACGCGAAATTCAATAAATGAGGTAAGTATCTATCCACGTCCTGTTTGTTGACTCGTTTTATATTGAATGTCCTAAAAACGGTTAAAATTACACTAGAAAAGTATAAATAATTATTTTAAACAATGCTTATTGTATTTAATGCTTAAAACAATTTTATTTAAATTTTCAAGTATAGATTTCAGACATTCGACATATACCTAAATTAATCGAGACAATCAAAATTGAAAAAAAAAAAAGTTTGGCATAATCGTTTTCGCACATCATTACAATAAAAAAAAACAATGATCGGCGATTTTTAACACAAATTGAGTAGTAGTAATGAATATTACGTGTTATTGAACGTGTGTTCGTATAATAAGTTAAGATCTGGGCATTTTCTAGTTGCTTATAATATTTTGAATCATATTTGTCACATTTTAAATCATATCAACATGTGTATGAGTGTTAATTGTGAAAAGTTAAAATGTAAACACGCACGATTGGCGCGAAACTTCGACTTTGAAAATAAAAAACTTCATTACCACTACTTATTTAACTTGAACAATGGATGAATTTGTCAAATAATTAAATGTAGTAATAGTCACTGTCCTTGTGGTGGAGTTTGGATGTTCGAAATCCCCAATTTTTATGTTTTTTAGCCTCGACCTCGACTGTCATCAAAATGGCGATTGTTGCATTTACAGACTTGCAATTTTATAAAGGTAAATTAATAATAATCTTGCGCGCTAAATATGAAACATTTAATGGCAAAAATATTATTTTAGCCAACTCTCTTAATTAAAGATGAATAATCTCATTGGTAGCAGCATTTTCAGCGCTTCTATAGGAAGGTTTACTCTAACAAATAACACAACAATAAATACTAAAAACATTTTATTTCTCATAGAATTTAAAACGGCTTCAGCTTCATTCTCATAACTTAGTCATGGTATGAAAGCAGCGTAGGTACAGTAGGTGGTAGGTGTACGCTTTCCCACGAAACAGTAATAAGCAATGATGATCTCTTAAACGATTTGTCCTATTTTGCTCACTTATCAATAATTATGTACACCAAGTCCTGCTGCTCACACGTCTCGATTTGATTCTGGCCCTAACCAGATTATTGTTTTGACCTAAGGGTAAATCTCTTAAACTCTAGGGTGGCTCTGTTTTTATCATCACTTGTTTGCCTATAAACATCTCTGGTAGCAGCCTCTCTCAATAAGCATGACAAACTTTATCCAAATGTATGACCTAGAAAGTAAGAAAGTACTTCTTATTGTTGTTTATTTACTTTTGTTTAGTAATTATATCACTCATAATAATTCTGCCATTTTAAAAACACTAACCTGATGACTTCTGTGACTTGCAATTGACATGCCACATGCAAAACATAATATGCTTAGATTTCCATGAGCAAGTAATACTTGGGATAGAGTTGTAGATAATTATAATCAATAATTTCAAGTCTTGCAATAACACATGTCATCGTCATACCTGAAAAAGGTAAAAAAATTCAGTGTATTTACTTATGTAATATAATTACATCATACTATAGAAATTTACAGCTGACGACGCGCGACGTACCCCTGACTGAACATAGGCCTTCTACTAATAGGCTGCTAAAATCAATGAGGTTATACAATACGCTAAAATAGTGAAAGGTGAACAGGTGTTTATAACAAATATTTAAAGAACTTATTAAACTTACCCAGGGCCATGGAAAGATAAGCAATAGTTCGTCTGGCTTCAATTTAAATTAACAGTATTAAATCGTAACGTAATTTAACTATAAAGTAAATACGGAAAAATAAATTCAAATCAACTTAAACAAACAGCCAACAATGCCATTGATCTGACAGATATTTTTTTGACAGTTTGACATTATGCATGGTGTCAATGTTACCAGGTTTAATTATTTTGGTAATCGATTGACGAAATCGATTGGCTGATTAGCAGTGATCGGAGTAGGTAGATTGATTTTACGTAGGTACTCGCATCATGAATAGTCATAGAAATCATAACATGGATAAGCCTTTTTTCCGGGATTTCATTTTGGTACTTACGGGATTTAATCAAATATTGTTAAAGTAAGGATTTTTAAACTACTACATTAGAAATTTATAGAATGCGATAGATAAACATTTAAAATATATTAAATTATTATATTGTTTACAGTATACCTATCCTTTTCTTGGAGTCCGATCACCTATATACTATTAAAAAGACAGCAAAAGGGTTAAACATTTCTTATTCATATTGATGTATTCTTTAGTTTACACATCACAACATTTGAAATTCCTTAAAAAAATCTTAATAATTTCAAAATCCCGGAATCCCGGAGGCATATCCATACTAATATATACGTGCCAGTTCATTGACCCCAAATCAATCTACCTACTCCGATCACTGGTGATTAGTTTATAAAATAACATTACTGTCTCGAAACACTTTTAAGTTTTTGAGTATATTCAGATCAGATAATATTTTAGTTATTGTAAAATCATAATTTTACAGTATTTGAGTATAATAAATAGCATTTGAAACATACTCGTGTAGTGGATACTTCACGTACTCCATGTGGGTTAGAATCGATTTTTCAATCGATTACAAATTATTTGATTGGAATAGTCTGTCATTTGGCAACATTCAGGTTAGGATTGAATGGCGGATGTACAAAATTACAATTAGTCAACCAAATAAATATTAATTAGGTTCTCTAATGCTAGCAGAAAGAAATGTTTATAAAAAACGACTTAACTTGAAAAAAATACGACGTAATTTTTGATAAATAAGTTTTGACACAGTACCATACCGTGGGCCTGCTTTCGAGAAATCTCCTTTCAACTTTATAGGTCATCCGGAAGTGGATTAAAGGTTTTTGATGACCCATGGATATGTAGTTGATAAAAATGCCGATTTTTAGACGTTAATATCTCAATAACCGTTTGAGCTTTATTTATGAAATTTGGAGTTCTAGTTAATCTAAGGGGTTTTAATAAATAAACCAATTTCATGTGCTAATGTTACATAGATTTTGAGTTATTAAGGGGTCAAAAGTGGCTCCAAATGGTTCGTGTAATATAACACACTGCAGCCGTGTCTTGCCTTGAAACTTGGCTCGACACGCTCTCGCGTGTCTAGATATTAAAATATGGCTATATTCCGAGGTCCAATTTGTTAAAACTAGTTTCGGAAAGTAACACTATATCTACACGGTTATTGGTTACACGTCGATAATCTGTTAAGAGAATCTAGGAGACCTAGAGACCGCTATGCCAATGTCAACCATTTTCGAGTAATTTGACATTTTATACTTTAAAATTAATTAAATAAAAAAGTGGTGGCACTCCGGGAGTGCCGACAGAAGTAAAGACTTAAACAAGATCGCCTTGGTGGAAGAAAAATACTTGTATAGAACATTGGTCCGTAACCTTATCTAAATAAAGAGCACAATCGCGTTTACAAAAAATAATACTTCCTAAAACTTTTAAAGTAAAAATACTTGCATAGAACATTGATCCATAACGCAATATAAATAAAGAGCATAATCGCGTTTACAAAACCTTTAAAGTAAAAATACTTGCATAGAACATTGATCCGTAACGTAATATAAATAAAGAACACAATCGCGTTTACAAAAATGTGGTGTCGTCATGGTGTCGCGAAATTAATGGTTTAGTCCCATCTCAAAAATGCCCAACGCGCCCTAAGAAGTTTTCACTTTAAAAATATAAATTATCAAATGCCTCGAAAATTGTTGACATTTGCATAGGTGTCAAAAGGGGTCATTTGGTCTCCAACATCCCTTTAATGGATTGCCAACGTATAACTAATAACCCTGTATATTGTGAAGTTCGCAATGCAATTCGTACAAACTGCTTCTATTTAACTAGGTATCCATGTAGCTTAGCATTCACTCAATAGAGTAGAAACTACCATGTATCATGCAACCGACAAGTGTATTCAAATTCCGATTACTATCGAATCACTCGATACTGTCAGCATCGATTTCCAAGAACGAAAAATATGCGGATGTGCCATCATCGGCAGATATATCCGCCATTCTTGCGCCCGAATACTGGGGAAATTCTCATTTCAGTTGGTCCGCACTTATGTGTAACGTACGAAACAATGAAGGGGTGCCAGATGTTCATTTTAGTAAGCGATATCGTTGCACGGTATGGATATGAAAGCTTCGCATGATTGCCGGCATCCTCCTCTGAATACTGCTATCGCGAAACCTTTTGTTTTGACTCAACGAAAATATTTTCATTTCCTCGGCCACGTTCGAGCGCTCCTAGTTTGTGTATCCGCAATTTGAGGATATTTCGAGGTCGTTGAGTGCCTTTTGCGATTCACCGCGCACTGATTTCATTTTGATTGTGAATAAATTTACAACGAGAACATTGGTAAGCACTTTTGTTTTCGTGTAGATATTCGTATTGACTACTGAGTCGTTTTTAGTATTTTATTTTTATTTACGCTACAAAGTTAGGAAAACAATTACGGCTCGTTTATCTGATCTTACATTGTTTTTGTTGGTTTGATTTCAATTTAAAATCACGGCGTTAAATGCTTAAAAGCTGTGATTGTATTTCAATACATTCCGATGCTTTTTCTTGCTTTTAGATTTTTATATGTTTGTTTTGTTTAAATTCTGTTTTGTTTATACACCGTGACATTTTAGTCGTCTTACAAAAGCAGCCCACTTCAAGTATGCAATGACTACTAAACATACATTTAAAAAAAAATTATGTACACTGTGACATTTTAGTCATATTACAAAGGGCCACTCAATGTACCCGACATAAAATACCTCTAGGAGCAATAAAAAAATTGTTACATTATATATATATTTTTTTTTTTTTTTTGTAAAATGTCACGGTGTATAATATTTTTTTCACGAAGTTTAATATGTAGGTATAAATATACTGTTTTTTACTTATGTGCCCGTACTAACTATACGGACGTTAATTATGTTCAAGGACTTTTCAACAATGTTTCGTGCATAAAACAATTCGTAGTACTGCAAACGATTTACAGCTCTAAGTGCAATTTTCGATTTAATCTAAAAATATACGTAATAACTCTTTATAACAGGAGCAATAAAATATAAACACGGTTCAATGATCAGAATTACTTAGGAGCGTTTATTCTGAAAGTGGGCAACGACACAAATAGATGTCAAATATTTCGCTATTTTGATTAATTTGGCAATATTACTGTATGGAAATAAGAAATGTGGCTAACTGGCGAACTAGAATATTAATAATGAATTGCAATTATAACTGAATTTGATGTCGTAACAATTTTAGGTGTAAAAAAGGTATTTGGAAAGTTTCCAAACACTTTTTTTTTACGTCTTAAACTAAATATTCGATATTACGATATTAGTAATTGCTTTTCATAATCAATATTTTAGTTCCCTAGTTAGCCACATTTTTGAATTCCATACAATAATATTGCAAAATTAATCAAAACAGGTAAATATTTGACAACTATTTACGACGTTGCCAACTTTTAGGATAAATCCTCTTAAAGTGAAGCTAACACTACTTTTTTATAAATAACTTCCCTGTTTTCTCTAATGGATTAGGCACAAGTGTTTGTAAGCCCACATTTTGCCGGGTAACCAACCCGGCAAAACGTCATTTATGTCATAGAAGACGAATCTATTGCCATCAACTCGAGACATATATAGACTCTGTAACCAACCCGGCAAAACGTCATAAATATGTCAAATCAAATCAGATTATTTTATTTGCATAAAGTAAGTGTAAACAGATGTTACAAATAAATATAAAGTACTCTGTATCATAACCTAATAAGGTGAGCAAATGTATATTATTTTTAATCTAATTTAATAATTATTAAAATAACACTACAAAATTGTTATAATCAGAAAAAATTGAACATTAAAAAATAAAATAAAATGACATAGAAGCCGAGTCTATTGTCATCAATCCGAGACATAATCTATACTTTGTAACCAACCCGGCTAAACGTCATAATATGTCATAGAAGACGTTAGAAAGCTAATGAAAAAACATTATTACTCTTTGCCCGACCTGGATATCGAAGCCAAACCCAACCCCAAACCCTACCCAATCACAAGAGCAACCACACAATACCAATTCAGCAGGCAATTCGACAGGCAATTCGGCAGGCAATTCGGCAGGCAATTTCTTCTATTACGACACAGCACTTTATTCTGCAGTTTATCATATATCAGTATTGAAATACATTTTTCCTGTTACAGAACTCCCGAGCAAACCAGGCGTCTTCGACGAGTATGGGAAAGAAATCTCAAGTACTGCAGGTCCTTATCACGAAGGAGGAGAGTTCAAACTTGTTTGTTCTGTCAAGGGCGGTAAGTACTCGAATTATTGAACTATTGTAGTTGTCGCCCGTCTCACTCGTATTATAGGGAAATATAATAATTAATATTTTACACACATAACATGACGCCTTGTTTCCCCGAAGGGTTGGGCAAAAGTGTCCCAGCCCACCTAGCCTGCTGGTGTCCTGTGTTTATAGTATTAGATATTATAAAGTGGTAGGTTCATCATTGATTTGTTGGCAAATTGGAGTATTTTAGAATACATATTTTGACAAATATCATTTACTAATGACCGTATTAATTTGTTATAAACCGATTCCATCTCCATTTTATCGGGAATAATTTGTACTCTGGGGCTATAAATGTTAATTTTATCGCAGAAAACTCGATCTACATTTCGGCTCACCTGGGAAATGAATTCAAAAGTTCAAAAGCGATGGAAACTCGAAATGGTTCTTACAATACTACAGCATTTTTGGGAATTGTAGCATTTGGGCTGAATATTGTAGATTAGAATGGTCTGTATATTCGCAATGGTCTGTATATTCGCGAGCCTTTAACTTACCTACAAACTTGATATAAACAGAGGGAAGGGAAGAACAAGAAACAAACAATTACTTGAACAGTCTCACCAGAATAGTATCCACTCAAACGAAATTGATTGAAATGTATCGTTTATTTTCTCTCCTCCTAGACATTATATCTTCCAACGTTAAATTCTTTGAAATCAACCTTTGACATTTTTATTTAATTTATCCACATTTTTAACCGACTTCCAAAAAGGAGGAGGTTATATGTTCGTCGCGTATGTTTGTTTTTTTTTTTATGTATGTCCAATTGTGGACCGATTTTGAAAATTATTTTTTGTTTGAAAGGGTATGCTTTTGAAGTGGTCCCATATAAATTGTATTAACTTTGCTTCGATAGTTTTTGAGTTAGCTTCAATAATACGTACCTACTTTTTCCCACTTAGTATGTGGATGATATGATAAGTTCCTGTCACTGTTATTTACATCGCAGGTAGTGGTTTTCGAATTTGTGTGGGGTAGGTACCACAACTAAAAAGTGAAAAAAAAAGTTAAAAAAAAAAAAAACAACCGGCTTCCAAAAAACACTACAAAGTCGGTTGTTTTTTTTATAAAAAGTTTTTATTGTTCTAATTATTTTACGTCAAATAGACATTCGGAAAATATTGATACTACATTTTGTGGAGCAAATAGCACAATCACGTTCTCATTACGAGAGTATGTAATGTTATTTGGGGAACAATGGAAGGCGTATTGTGTTCTAGCGTTTAATGTTTTGTTGTAGGTTACCCGACGCCAAGAATTCAGTGGCTTCAAGGTGACACTGTGCTGGCTACGTTAAGTGCTGGGGAGCATTCAGCGCCAACGAGATCACTAACTTTAGTGATCAGGAATGCAACGAGGGCGCATTTAGGAGCATTGTACACTTGCACTGCGGATAATACGCTGCTAGCTTCGCCGCAGAAGACTACTATCAAAGTTGATTTGTTTTGTAAGTATTCCTTTTAATTTATTTGTATACTATCGAGCAAGGGTGGCTTTGCACGGGTTTTACGACTTGAAAAAACATCAAAATTTCTGTATAATATTGAAGTTTAATATTAAAGTATCATGCAAATAAAAATGCACCTAAACTTTCCGAAATATATTCTTTAAACCCACGAAAACCGCATGAAAATCCGATGCGTAGTAGTAGAAGAAAAACACCGCCACCCAGAGATACATGAAAAGCAACTTAAATTTATAATTGCATGTATTGTTAATTGCTTCTATTATCATTCGAAAAAACGGTCTCATTAACTTAAAATATTACAGAAGAATAATGAGGCACCATATCAATTCCCAACCACTTAAATTTTATACATTTAACATTTTTATTACGCTTGTACAAAAAAGTAATTGTAAATATTTCCCCGGGGATTTTACCTTCATGTTCTTGTTTTTATATTGCTAAATATAAAATGACACTTAAAGCTAAGCACATTTAAATGGTGTCTAGATAAAATCATTTGCAGAGAATATTCGGCTACAATAGCGGACTCCTTTTAACAAAACCCGAGGCTTATTTTCGGGTTCCCCCGAATATCAGAGGAATTAAAACAAACAGGGATTGCAATATTCCTTTCCTCAATAACGGACAGTTATTAACAGTCATTAACGCCGATATTCGGGCGAGCAGCGAGCTGAGCCTAAACCAATATCCTTTTAAGACTCAACTCTCTCTGTGCCCGAATACAATGTCACCCACCCGCATTTTTCTGAATGTTCATGAAAAATTATCGAAAAATAACTTGTGGGGAAGTCTAACTTGTTTTTTTTTCTTATTTTTTCATCATCCCCCTTTGATTTTATGAACTTACAATTGTGTTTTTTTTTTTTTTTTTTATGTTTTCACCTCCGATTTTTGACAAATTTTATTAAAAATATTAGTTAATCCGATAAATTAACTCATAAGCTTTCAGAAATAAGAAACAGAATCTAAATCGAGCCAACAACATCGGAGATATGGTAAACGCTACTCAAAACATAAAAAATTAAATAACATGAAAAATATTAAAGATAAACCCCCCTTTCAAAGTTATTTTTTTCATGATAGATAAAAGATAGATAGATAAAACATTTATTTAGTGCACACAAAAGACACACGTAAACACAATTAAATTATAACAAATTAAATAAAAACAAGATGCCAATGTAAAAAAAAATTAAATAAAGAAACATAAGTGTAGAAATGGAGTGACATTATGACATACTTTAGAATAATTAAATATATAAGGTGCGGTGTGCGTCTCAAGGTTGCACCAAATGGGAGTCCAACTCAGCATATGTCAGGCAAATATACCTGACGCTGATATTCTGCTGGATCCCTGCAGTGACATACGGACGTCGAGCAGACGAGATAAATATTAGTGTTGTGATTGTGACAGTGTTATGCGTGGAGTACATTATTATGTAATTACTTACAAGTACCCTCAATTTAAATTATGTACCTATCTACAACAAGTTTTGCATTGGGAAAGGTTTTTGTTCGTTAATGTGTCGATTATGTAATACTTAGAAAAATTCGAGCTGGCACATGCCGATGGGCGACATTGTATAGTGGGAAAAAAATATACAAGTTCCTTATTTCATTACACTTGCAGATATTCACCATCTTGGATCAGGTGTCAAATTACATTTTATTGGTTTACTTGTCGAGTTAGCAATTCTATTTGTTTTCCCAATAGCTTTTCGATGTTTCTTCGTGACATAAAAGTTCTTACAAAATGAAATGTGACGTGACATAACTCTTGCATTACCTATTCTATGAGACAATGTTTTGCTTATGTTGGGAGAAATGTAAGGAAGCTGCATTATTTAGAATAAAAATAACGCATTATTCATATTGCCTTTTCCCAACTTTTACGCTTCATTGTATTTTTTTCCATTTACATACTTGTATTATGTTTATGGCTGTATTTTTGTAAGTAAATATTTGCGGCTTGTTTTTATAGTTCTGTACGTGTGAAGTTTTGTTACGGTACGTTTTATTGTAGTCAGGTCTATAAAACCGTTGAAAGAGTGCATACAATTTATGTTCCACTGTTTATTTTTGGACGAAGTCGGGAAAGAACCCGACGCTTGGAAGAACGTTTAGAAGCCAAAGTCTTAGTAAAAGTTCCCGCGAAATTTTTAGCCAAGTTCTGATTTCTTCAGGCTTGACCGGTGTCCGGACACAGAAGTCTACTTTTAGAAGAAGCAGGAAGAAAAACCGGCTAAACAATGCTAGACATTGTTGTACAACCTGCCGGAAGTTTGGATGGCCTAGGTCTTGCGTTTGCGTCCGGCGACCGGTGACTGAGAAAACATTCGACCATAATAGAAACAATACCTTTATGGCAAGTATTGAGCTAACAAAGTCAGAAAAACTCTGAGTGGTTCTGATAAAGTCCAGTGCAGTGGATGATTTTGAAAATATTGGTACCTAATAAATTAATAGTATTGTTAACTCGAAAACATGGCTCGCACATTTTTGTTTTTATTGTGTTTGATTGAATTATTTAATTTCTATTTATTTCTCTGTTGGATCTTTTAGGAGCTTAGACCATAGGTAGGTAGGTACTTAAAACGACGACACGTGTCGTTATTTTCCAGCATAGAAGATTTTCTACGGCAAAGTGTTGTCTTGTATGAAAATATTTTTGTCAGTGGATTCTATAGAGATTTTGACTATGAATCTGGTCATCATTATTGATTTCATAGAGTTGGTTTTCTTTGAAATTTTTGCTCAGTTTGAGCACAACCTTTTACTAGAAATTATTATTGTTGTCAGTTTAAGCTTCGAAAGCTGTATTTTAACTTTTATTAAAATCACTTTTATTTTTAAAAACATTTCGCCAGTTATGTTTGAGTCCCATGTGGCAAGACTATTACCATCAACCGGGCACAAATCCAGACTCCGGGCTGTTACTGAGAAATTTTAGGAACGAAGCTACAAGTACGCGGTGGGCTCGTCTTGTTCGGCCAATTCAGTGAACGTAGTCAGAAGATAATAAAAGTTACGCGATAGAAAGAGAGACAACTTTTAGGTGAATATAACTGTAAGTAATTAGCGCTGTACGACCTGAATTGCATTTTATTGTATCGTAGCAAGAGTCGTTTTTTATCTGTAACGTTAATTGTAGCTGCTACACATTGATTCAATATTATGGCATAGACTACACATTTTAATGAATTCTTGGCAATTTTGACATCTTTTTGAAGCTTATTGCAATGTGTGACATAATATTTTTCTGACATATCTATGTTCATCATCATCAGCCTACAGAAGTCCACTGCTGAATATTGGCCTCTCCTTTTGCACGCCGTTCAACTCAATTTCCGACAACTCTTATCCAGCTGCTACCAGCCACCCTGCGAAAATCGTCGCTCCACCTAGCCTGAGGGCGTCCTACCTTACGTTATGTTACATACCACCGTTACATTAAATAATTGACAAAAAAAAAAGCAGCGGCTTTCCGGGAAGTGAAAACTTGACCAATTTAATTTTGCAGAATACTTTACTTTTTTGAAGGCGGTAAAAAAAAGGAAAATGTCAATCATGTCTTTGTCATGTCTCAATGTTTGAAATGTCATTAATCCCAAAGAAAATGTATCGGGCGTTGATGTCTTTTTAGTGGTCAAAAGCTGGTATCGGTAACAGTATCGCGAGTTTAATTGTTTTTTCCCATCTCAAAAATCCCCAACGCGCCTAAAGAAGTTTTCACTTCAAAAATACAGTTCTTGTCAGTAAGTTATGCCAAATTGCTAGCTTTATAATTATATTCTTTATAAACATTAGAAGCTAATATTATAGAGCCTAAAAATAACCTTCAATTTAAGTTACAAAAACTTTTTCTAAATTTTTTAGGCATTCTTGCTTCAAGTATTAAAACCATTACTTAAAATCAAATTAAATCTTCAAAACTTCAAAGCTTGCTATTTTTTGTTTTAACCTAGTTATTAATATGTGATTCAATTTTTTTTTATAACAATCGGATACCTATCGAAGTACATTATCTAGATTGGAATTTTTATTTAATAAACCTGTAAACAAAAGAAAGAAGGAAAGAAAATACACTTATTTAGAACAGACAAAAAGGCACACAACACAACATAATTATAACACAAATAAAAAAAAATAAAAAAATTGAAACATAAAAGTGTAAAATTAAGTGTAAATCAAAACCTATCACATTTTGAGCGCGTACTACAAGCTAAAAAGCTTCAAATATACCAGTTACCTTCAGGTAAACTTTTGATTGGTGGTTTAAGTTACCTTGTCGTGAAAGATCGTATCGAAATTATAACAACACGAACTCATTTGTGAATACAAATGCCTTGTTTTTTTTTTGTCCGCGCTATTTAAATGTTTATTACGTCGGTACATTAACCTTTATACGCGGACGATTTATTATTTGTTTATTGGTCTAAAAACAATTTTTTCGTGGCTAACTGATAACAGCCGCACCGGTCAATCGAAGGTTCAGCTATGCTTGCCGCGGTCGGTCCGTGGAAAGCAAGTTAAGCCGTTGGTTTCACCTGTCATGCGTAGATCTTTGAAGGTCGTAACGGGTAGTTAGAAGTTCATAAATCAGACAATCAGTCTTACCAAGGGGTATAGTGTTACCCAGTAACTGGGCTGTGGAGGTCAGATAGGCAGTCGCTCCATGTAAAATACGGGTATTTAGTTAGACTGGAAGTCCACTTCAACATAATTAGGAAAAGGTTGGGCTAATTGATTGATTGATTTAGTATTTTTTTTCACTCATACTTAATTACATATTACTCGAATAAAAATACAAATAGAAAAAGTTTATTTGCATATATTGTATTTATACAGGTAAGTTGTTACAAAATTATGTTTGATTGGTACATTCTACCATTTGGCATGTAAAAATTTAATTAATTCAAAAAGTTTTATTTCACTCAACATACCCTACATAAGCACTTATGAAAGGTTAGGAGCTAGGTGCACGGTTCCAATTGGTCGTTGCCTATGGAGAAGACGCAGCAAGAAACTCACGAAACGAGATAGTACGCCAGCATGGTTGCAATAACCTTATAGAAACCAAGGGCAAATATTTTTTTCGCGGCCTTGGTAATGACTCAATGAATTTAAAATCCCACCGATTTGCTGGCTTATATTAAGTTTACTTATCAGACAAAATGAATAAGGAAAAATGCTCAAAAATGGAGAGAAAAACAGCAAGATTCACAAATAACCTTCCATAAAATATAAGTATACTTCCATCCCCCATTCCTAAACAGAACTTAGCATTGGTTTATCGTTCATTGTATTATGTGATGTATCTGAATAATAAAGTATATATTAAATAAGATCTAGCTATGATAAGATTTATTTCTCACCACAATATAAAGTACATTTTCAAATGATCATAGGACAATACATAATTGTTTTAATTATTCTGTGGGAGACTGGTGCCTAAGCTAAACGTAAGGCCTGTATTTCAAGACACCAAATAAATACACCTTATCATAAACACCAGCTCTAACCTTTTCCCAACTAAGTTGATTCGGCTTCCAGTCTAATCGAATGCAGCTGAATACCAGTATTTTAAATGGAGCGACTGCCTACCTAAACCCCACAACTCAGTTACTGGGTAACACGATATTCTTTGCAGAGACTGGTAGTCAGACTTTCGGGCTTCTGACCTGAATGATCACTACATTAAAAATAATACAGAAATTAATATTGTAATGTTTGTTTCAGTGAAACCACTAGGAGTAGAAATAATTTCGAGAGAACAGCCGCTGTCAGTCGGAAGAAAGTCAGAGCTGTGGTGTAAAACGACTGGGGCTAGACCTCCGGCCACCATCACTTGGTGGTTAGGAGGGAAGAAGATAGATGCCATAACCAAAGAATCGGTAAGCAGAATCACATTATTTTTTCAATATGCACTGTAATTATTGGAGAAGTCTTTATGCAGCTGTGGACTGTAGCTAAAAGTGATGATGTTAAATTGATTCATATAAAAACTTTTTTACAAAAAAAACAACCGACTTCCAAAAAACTACTACAAATTGAAAAATAACTTATTTCGGAAGTCGGTGTCTTTGGTTTTGTATTTTCGTTACTTGCCACCGACTTCCGAAATTAAAGTTATTTTTCACTTCGTAGTAGTTTTTTGGAAATCGATTGTTTTTTTGTAAAAAAGTTATTTCTCGCTTTTTAGTGGGTCAATTTGTAATTTATCTAAGTTACGTTATGCCGCTCATCACCTTTTACAAAATATTGCTTTTCCCGATGTAGGGACGTTCATCGTTGAGGAGTTCTCTTGGTACTTCACCATCAGCTCCACTTCTCCATATGTATTGTGACAAGCATAAATTGCATTGCAACCATATTAAAGTAATCGAATCGCAACTCGTGAAATACTTATTACTGAGTAGTTCCGGTGGCTATTTGTGGTTTTCATCATCAGTTCCACTTAGCTAAATGGTGCCTTCCAAGAGCAACTGCACGAGTAACTATAAAAAATACCCAAATCGCTATAGGTTTGCCTATTTTGAAGAGTTCCCTCGATTTCTCTGGGATGCCATCATCAGATCCTGGTTTTCCTGTCATGGTACCACCCTTGAGATATCTCCTTTCCAACAAAAAAATAATTATCAAAATCAGTTCATAAACGACGAAGTTATCCGCGAACACACATTAAAAAAAAAATATGTATATACGGTCGAATTGAGAAATCTCCTTTTTTGAAGTCGGTTAATATTAAATAAAATTGTGAACACCTAAAAAAGGGTAATCTTAACTCCTGCTAGTGTCTAGTTATTCCTAGTGCAGTCGTTGTGGAGTTATCTGCAAATTATTTGTATCTCAGGCTCCTCTATTATTTACCAACATTGTGGTAATCTTTTTGTATTTTATTTACACACCAACCTAAGTTATCTAGACAGACAAAATAGTCAAACTCAAACTCAAACTCAAAGCATTTATTTCAATTAAACCATTTACAGGCACTTTTGAATTGTCAAAGAATCGGTCACTTAGTCAGAAAGTTGAAGCTAGTTGGCCATTCCAAAACGTAGATCTCTATGGAGAAGAACGGGCAAGAAACTCCAAGGCCACTCTTTTAAATATAGATATTACAAAATTCTGAGTACATTATTCTTGTTGCTTCTATATGTGAGAATAATGTACAAAAATAATCAAAGCAGTTGAAAATATCTGATTAAAAATAAGCCCTGGCAGATAAGAGATGACCAGTCTCAACTGACGGCGCCCGTTCACGAACATGACGCGTGGATCAGCACCATCCAGCTCAACCATTTTGTAGGGAACCGAATGATCCAACACACTCGCCACCATCAGCGAGACATTTAAGTGAGCTTGACATTCTCTCAACTGCCATGCTCTTTCAAGTCAACATACATCTTAATAACATAATAAACGGCTCCATGGTACTCACATTTACAAAAAAATCTAAAAATGCTTCTAAATTATATAAAACTATAGTTTGCAATATATTTAAGAAATTTATCTAATTGGAGCATTGAACAATTTACTTGGTAAAATAAACATTAAGTTTGTAAGGTCAAAAACAGAATTTAAAAAAGGGAAAGCAACTCTTCCAAATATTAAAATTTTAACTAGTGAGCCCAAGTGGCTGTGGAGCAGGACCAGTATTAAGCCAAGCATTTTTATCTAAGATATAATCATCCCACTTATAATATGCTTGTCTATATAGTGTGCGTTTAATGCATGTTTTAAATTTCTTCTCATTTAGTTGAAGAATATCGAGTGGTATTTTATTATAACATTTTACACAGTACCCCATAAAAGAAGTGTGAACTTTAGACAATCTAAAACGTGGTTGATCTAATTCGTTCCTATTTCTAGTGTTAAAATTATGCCTGTCACTTACTAAAAAGGTGTAGATTTTTTCGAACATACATAATGTTTTCATATATATACTGACAAGGTACCGTCATGATGTTAATTTTCTTGAACAGTTCCCTTAGAGATTCGCGTCTGCGGAGGTTATAGATGGCTCTGACGGCCCTTTTTTGCAGAATAAAGACAGAATCAATATCTGCAGCCCGTCCCCACTGCAAAATACCGTAAGACATGATGCTATGAAAATAACTAAAATAGACCAGTCTCGCGGTATCCACGTCTGTTAGTTGGTGGATTTTCCAAACAGCGTAAGCGGCTGAACTTAGCCGCCCTGCAAGTGATGTTATGTGAGGTCCCCACTGTAGTTTGGAGTCAAGCGTTATCCCCAGGAAAACCGTCTTTTCGACGAATTCTAGTGTCTCCTTATTCAATACAACGTGACATTCACTGCTTCTAACATTCGGTAACGCGAATCTTAAGCATTTAGTTTTCTTCTCATTTAATACCAAATTATTTACAGTAAACCAATTATGGACCGTAAGCATAGCGTTATTTACGTCGTCAAGCTCCTGTGCATGTCTGTCTACTTTAAAAATCAGTGATGTGTCATCAGCAAATAACACCATTTGTGGTCGATTTTTCAGTACTAGTAGTTTTACTGTATTCTAGAAATATACTCAAGCATTAATCTTTTCCAAAGTCTGACAGATTTGGATAAAGATCAATTCTTTAATACGTCTTTTCAGAATACGAGCCTTGTTACCATATCCATTATAACTAATAAAAATCTGTATTCACAGGGTATAGCAGACGCGAACGAGACGGAATCGTTGCTCCAATGGATGCCAGCAAAAGATCATAACGGTCAAATTCTTACGTGCAGAGCCGAACATCCGAACTTCAACCATTCTAGTATTGAAAGCAAACTACCGCTCAACGTGTATTGTGAGTACCTATTTAAGTTTATTTTCATGTTCCTATTATACGGTTTCGAATACGAGAATTTTGTTCGTTTCGTTACGAGATGCTTCGCGTTCTTTTCTATTTTGAATTTCGAGTGCGATTATTTTTTGTAAGAATCGAATTCGATTTTTGCTAGATTAGTTGCAAGATACTGAACGAGAAACAATAGAAATTTTATTGTTATTACGTCTGGCGATCAGTATTCTACAAAGTTTTAACATTGTTTTATTTAGAGCTTATTTCTCTAATATCAGATATCTTTTATCATTAAAATAAAATTGACGTCTGACAGTTTTTGTACGGAAAATAATGTTTCCATACAAAAACTAAAACACTGAACAAAAAACAACAACATTGAAAAACAAAAAACAACTGAAATAAGCTCTAAATAAAACAATGTTATCTGGCGTTGGAAAAATGAGCCCTTATAAAACTATATAATTATTATTATTGCTCTTTAATTTAAATTATAAAAAATATACGGTGATGAAGTTGCGGATTATGGATAAACTTTTGTGTCAATTTGTAAAGACTGTTTTTTTTTTTAAACTGCGGAATACGCAAAAAGTACCTACTATATAAGTCATCATTAAAATATTCTGCTCCGCATCGACGCTGAAAGACTTCTAAGAAAGTCTTTAAGTTCAAATGTTGTTTGAGTGGACAGATCCACTGAAATCTGTGATTCTTTCCTCTAAAGACCAAAGTCAAAGTCAAATAATTTATTTCAATTAGGCACAAAAAGGCACTTTTGAACGTCAAAAACAAAAAATAGAATTGATTCTAGTCGCCCCTTCCAAAGGGTAGTTTTCGTATCGAGAAAAATGGGCAAGAAACTCCACCGTTACTCTTTTAAAATGTTTTACAATATTTTGATAGATAGATAGATTCATTTATTTGCCTGAAATATGGTATTTTACAGATTTTATAACAATACACAATAGTTCAACATATTCCGCCAACTAAATTCGGCATGCAAATTTTGTGACAATAACAATGATTCTAATTTAACAAAATAATTAAATTCCAATGTCAGCAAAAAATATGTACTAAATCAAGAATTGTCTAAATTATCAAATTACAAATGTCAAATAAAAATTACATACATTAATTATATATTTATATGTTACATACATTAATTATATAATTATATCTTTGTATACATTAATTATATGTGAAACGACCTGGAATAAGATTACTATACCACAATAGGTAAAAATAAAAATGAAGCAATGATAGAAAAAATAATTATATAATGGATACATGGTGTTCACCTATTTACAAGCATTGTAAAAGTAGGTACCTATACGATATTCCTAAAAAAATTACAAGTGATACTAATTCAGACACTAACCTACATGATCCTCACATGATCTGACCAAGATTATGTCTGAACTTTAAAAGAGACTGTGATCTCTGAGTTTGTTTCAGCCCTTCTGAAAGTAGTCGGATAGGACTACTCTCCTACGACTGCACTCTACTAGCTCATCTAGATTTAAAATAATTATTGACATGTAAAAGTGTTTGTACAAACCCGAGTTACAAAAATAAATAATTCTGTACCTTTTGTGAAAAGTGATACACTAAGTTTAACAGTAAAAAAATTAAGAAAAAATTAAAAAATTAAGCAAGCTTATTTTGGTGTAAAGTGCTCTAACTAAGCATTTTTTACATTTATTATTGTGTAATAAAATACATTTTAAATAATATCAATGTGAACTGAACAAATATTTCAAGTGCCTTAATGTACCTATATTAATACAAATGTATGTGACTCTTATTACGCGATCTATGTGAATTAGTACAAACTGATATATTTACCTACACATAACCAACCAATAAACAATGCGTAAAATGGTTCAAATCATTTAAATTAATTTACACATATAACGACTTTAATATATGTTGTGTTAGGTGATACAACTGGATTTCTTTTTAAATTATAAAAAAAATATACAAATTAATCTGTTTCTTCTTTTACTAAATCGTGCTCCAAGATATTGTTTACCAATGTCAGTAATCAGTACTCATTTTAGTGAAGTAGACAGTCAGATTTTTTTAAAACTTTAACATTAATTTTCTCAAAATCATGATTTTCCAGTTACATCACTTATCACTGAAGGTACAGAATTTATCATAAAAAAATATAAAATATTGGAAAGACGTTTGAATTCACAGATGTGCTATTAATTTTATTGCATGAACAAATGTCACAACTTGAAACAACTATTAAAAAGAACAGTGATTTAATAAAAACCCAACAAAATCAATATTTAACCCGAACAAAGTTTTGTTTTTCAACGTAGTACTGACTTGTTTGCTGTAAACAGCTGCATTGCAGAATGGGTATATAAATATTAAACGCTAACCTATCACTTTGTTTAATTTCAATTAAAGTTAAGCAAACAATTGTTAAAAAAGTCGAGATAAATACTTTATTTACGACTAGCTTTTACTATTTTTTATAAATTGTGATAAATGTGATAATATAGGATTCTGCTGATAACAGAATTTTTTAAATCAAAAATAAAAAAAATTGACCAACTTTTGAGTTTATACATTACAAACAAAAATACAAACATACAAAAATATAAATCTTTTCTCTTTTTAATATTAGTGGAGACTAGCTGCATCATTATTTTTTTTTGGATGTGTTATTATCAAATAACTTCTCCCGCTCTGGGCGGAGCGGGAGGACGTGTCAGATTCTTACTGACTAAAATCCACCCGTGTTCCTTCAGTTGCCTATATTAAGGGTCACGGTAACCCTTTCGGACAAAAACCGCACTAGATACACCCTGCGGTTTCACCCGCATATAAGTCTTGATTACGTGGAAATATCGGGATAAAAAGTATCTTATTCCCTAATGAATGTCGAATACACGAAAATAAAGACTCAATATTCGCTCGAAAAGACCCGCCATTTTACGAGACACCCTCAACACATAACCAATTAAGTTAGTGGTATTTTGCATAATAATGCCATGCAATGCCATAACTATAATTGCCATAGCTTTCATTGTAATCGTCGGCTGGCAATTAATGAGTGGCGTATCGGGCGATAACTTCAAGATTACGAGGAACTTGAGTCACTGTTCCATGTTTGCTGTTGAGTCATACGGAAAAACTATTGATGTTTGGTATTTTGCTGTGAATCTACCGTCTACGATATTATATCGAGCCGTTACCGCCGACTTATCGGAAGCAACATTTTAACGAAAATTTGATTAATATCATAAGAGTTATTTTAACTGTATCGTTTACAGTAAAAATCACATTTTTGTAAAACCAAGCCGGGTGCCGGATGGGTTTTCTCATCAGCAAACATGACAAAATTCCATACAAATTCTTCATCCTCTATTTAACCCCTTATGGGAAGAATTTTCAAAAATCTTTAATTAGTGCTCACTTTCGTTATATAAAACCGTGTACGCACAAACGAACAAGAACATGGCGAACACGAACATCGAACACTTTGTTCGTGTGTGCGTACCACTAACGAACATCAAACATCGTGTTCATCAAGAATGTTCGTGACGAATCCAAGGCTACTAAAGAAAGCGGGGTGGATGAGCGCGAACGCAAATCGAACTGTGTTTTTATGGTGTTCGTGTTGACTTTGCGAATTTACGTTCACACGTACGAACCAAATATTCGATGTTCGGATTCGCTGTGTTTTGTTCGTTCGGGCGTACACGGCTTTAGGAACACTTGTACAAAATTCCATGCATCTAGACCCAGCGGTTTTAAGGCTATGCGATGTCTGTCAATGAACGAAATCAACTTAATAAGATTTTTATTAAGTAGGTAGATTTCGTTACGATAAGCGATCAGGGCTCAACATGACGCCAGTTTGCTCATTCATCATAATTATCAGGATAATTATTATTTTACTATATTTACTGCTTAACTTTGCAAAAGTCAATCAACATATAATTATGGGTCTTTGGTAATTAACGTTACCACAACGCTTAGTCAGTGGATTGCCTGTAATTGACTGAATCAAGCTAGATTCAGATACGTTTAAAAATCAACTAGGTATGTACTTGATTAAGGGTCTATAATATCTCAAATTGCGTAGCATGATCCTCCTTTATATCGAAAATACTGCAGCATTAATTATGAAATAAATATATTATGTTGAAGTTGAGGGTTAATGTTAAGTACTATGTTTGACGAAAACACGATTCTATAAAACTTTGTAGATAGAAAAAAAATCCAAAGTTACCTTCAAACCGAACAATAAACCGCTGGTATTCAAAAAATTCTTTAAATTAGAACATGAAAATTTGCATAATAACTGAACTTACTATAAAACAGCGATTTTGTTTTTTAAATTACCATTATTTTCGCCGTTAAAAGCAATTACGTAAACTATTGGCTCCTTGGAGCCGCCAGCACCCCACTCCGTCTCGCTTTCACTCAGTCCGCGAGCAGTGTGGTGCGAGCAAGATAAAAAGTAAATTTGAGCTGAGGTAGTATATAAATAGGCTCTTTACACATGCATACATAAACTTACGCCTTGCTTTTTTTTTTGGTTTCGAAATTATCAACTAACTTCTCCCGCTCTGGGTGGAGCGGGAGGGCGTGGCAGACTCTTACTGACTAAAACCCACCCATGTTCCTTCAGTTGCCATATTGCCAGGGGCCACGGTATCCCTTTCGGACTTTTCCACAACCCTGCCTGGTAGTTAGATTATCCAATTATATCTGTCATTATCTGCTTAGTCTGTCCCAACTATCTTGGGGTCGGCTTCCAGTCTTACAACCATGATGAGAGATTAAAATGCAGCTAAATACCAGTACCTATGCAATTATATCTGCAGGCCAAATTAATTTCAACAAAAAATCGTGTAAAATATACAATAGATCCTAGCTAAGTTTCATTTTCGTTACCGACCATCTACTGCCAGTAATCTAAACGAGTCGTTTTATATAGAAACATGGCCGTTCTAAGTGCTATCGTTAAAATAACTGTTTGTGCTCTCATTAGTAAGCGTACGATCCTTGGTAAGGTACGGCGAGTTACTGGTTTTACGATCTTTTTCCATTTCCTTCCGCTGTTCGCTGGTTTGTGGCTATCATCAGCTCATTTAATACATTAATGTATTTTTATTACTTTACCGCGTAGTAAGGGGTGCTACACACTTTTACGGGTCGGCATGATTCGGCACAGCCGGGCGCCAAAATTGTTTATAATATGCAGATATACATGTTCGGGAAAAAGCCGCTTAGTTCGAACTGTGCCGAGCCGACCCGAACATGATTCAGCGAGGGTAGACACCGAACAGTTTGCTGATCGCCACGAGCCGAATGAAAACTGAATATGTGTATTTATTTATTTTTAATGATTACCTACCTACGAGAGAATCGTGACAATTATGTTCTACAAGATTAAAACTCGTAGTTTACGTTATCCTCTCAATTACAGGTAACCACAGCTACCGAGTTTACACATGCTCTGAATACATCATTATTAATTACGAATACATAAAAATGAACAACTACTACTATTGCATATCCGACATGGGTCGACTGTTGAGCCTAAAAATGTTTACGTTTAAAATAAGAACTGCTGTACAATGTACACAGTTATGCAATAAATATATATTTATCTTTAACAATTTATCTAGATAAAAAAGATTAAAATGACGTCAATACAATTAATACAATAAAATCAAGCACTAACTTAATTTTCAAAAATATTATTGTGTAGTACCTAGTTGCTTCGGGTTGGATTTATTGTTCAACAAAATATAACCGTATCGAATGTGCCTACCCGTATCCGTACAGTGTGTAACACCCTTACGTTTTCAGCTGAACTAAAGTGAAAATTTTGCTCAGTGGCAATTTGCGTACCTACATGGCGTGTGGTTGGTCGTCAATGTTTTTCATCGTATAACCTTTTACGATCAGCTGTACGTAGTTTTTACATTTCAAATTAAATGTAGGTGTAGTTACTGTTATTTGTACCGCTTTTGTGGTGCAATTTAAAATATAATAGTTAACACAAAATGTGGCTATGTCTTTTGGTTTGTTTTTATAAATTATTTAAAATTGAGACGTTTAATTTAAACATGTCAGAGACGGGTATGTGACTCTCGTTATTATCAGCGATATTTTAACTAGTGGGCGTAGTGTAGGTAGTGTTGGTTAATGCGCAATAGAAAAACAGTTTGCAGTTCAGATAACATTATAATTTACTATCAAATTAATCACACTAGCTAAATTAAACACACACTGGGTGCGACGGCGTTTATTAAAATCACCAATTAACACAATGATCACAAATCCGCGAACAGTTCCGCGACGTCTTCACTCCGATGCGACCAGAGGCTGAATCTCCCTCTCGCCGTGGCCTTAAAACATCACGACTCTGTAGAAGCGCGCGCTTTAGGTGTGGGTAGATCACGTCCTGTCGCCAGCGATGCGCTTGCGATTCGTTTTGTGTCCGTACTAATGACCAGGGGGCCGACCACAATCTTTTACGAAACAATCTTATTTCAGGAGAGTTTTGTTTCAAGCTTACAATAACATACCTCATATTCGTACCACGACCTTCATCGTTCAAGAATGTTTTATTCCTGCTTAGTGCTGGGAAAGAACGAACTATTTGTAAGATTTGTCTATTGCCTGCTATAGTAGAAAAGAAACAACGCTATGTGAACTGTATAGCGCTGTCCCTTTCACACGTTTTTCCAAATCGCTACTACGAAGTATTGGTCTTGAAGCAAAATATTATTTTCTTTTACTTAAAATATTACTTTGCATTAGAATCTAATTTTTATGAGTAATTTCTATGAAATTGACACAAATAAGAAAAGATTTGGCTTTGAAAAATAAGAAAAACAATTGAAAAAATTAAAAATAAGCTACGGCTAAGCAGTTACATGATATAAATCGGAACAGAACGAAATTTGAAACTCGGGCCGCATTCGGAGTTACGCTCATATCATTATTTTGCGTACCGATTTAGATATGCTTGCACAAGATGGTTGGATCACAGTATTTCTTTGAGTATATACACAAAAAATTCTTCTTCTTTGATTAGGTGACGACTGTAGCCAGAAGCACAATTTCCAAAATGCCACGTTAGTGTAAAGATATGGTGCAACTCAAAACAAAACAGCACAACTGTCATTTTGACAGCGCTCACGGTGATATTAATTTAGGGCATGGTCAGCGTTATCGCAAGATGGCGTATGCTATGACGTCATGTATGACGATTCACAGCACGTTGTTATCGCGCTGACACTAATTCGGTATGGGTGTTAACACGCTCTAATCGATTGCATCGTAACTCTGAACACAGCCTTGATGTAGCGATATTTTTGTTTACAAGTCAAAGTCAAAGTCAAATAATTTATTTCAATTAGGCACAAAAAGGCACTTTTGAACGTCAAAAACAAAAGATATAATAGAATTGATTCTAGTCGCCCCTTCCAAAGGGTAGTTTTCGTATGGAGAAGAATGGGCAAGAAACTCCACCGTTACACGTGGATAACTACTACGAGGTTGAACTTATTTTAACATATTTGCTAATGAATTTATGATCTAACTGGCTACAAAGTCGACATGGAATCAAGGGAACGTTAAGGTTACTCAGTGAATAAGTTTTAAAACAAAGAAATGTGTAATGTTTTGACGAAGATAGTTCGAAATAATATATTGTGGTCAGACTCAGTGATTAGTGTTTTGTTATTAATTTTGCAGTCGGGTTTCCGGGCGGCAGCTAGAGGTACTCTGGGAATTTTTATTTTTCTGCGTTATCTGCTTCCAAAACTCAAATGTTTTGTATGCATTCGCCATCAAACAAGAAATTAATTACACATGTACTAAAATCTATAGATACACAATTCATTCGGCAAGTTTACATAAATAAATACATTTTACTAACTTTACATGACACGAAAATGTTTATTCTTAATATAAATTGCAAAACAATCATATTTCCGTCGAGTCCGAGGAACTTTTTTAAGATTGCTAAATTTGACATTAAAACAATATTGCTAGTTGTCAAAAGTCACGTCGTGGTACGAATTGAATGAACTTTTAGAGGTGACGTCACCAAAATCGCTAAGAAAATAAGATTGTTTCAACATTACAATAAGCTTATTTTATGGACGTCATGGTACGAAAAGTCAAAGTAAGATTATAATAATACTGCTATAAGAGCTGTTGGTAGGCCCCCAGATCCGACAAATATATTATCTAAAGCTTGGCAACAGAGGAAAGTTTTTTTTTTTATTATTCATTATATAATCTGCCTACGTAGTTTATAACGAGGTAAAATAATTTTACCAAATCACTGTCGCTACATATTATAAAACAAAGTACCCAGCGCAGTGCTAATATTAGATAGATTTTGTTGTATGTAGAATGTGGATTCTATTGTCGTGTGCGACTGCCAAGTCCCAAGATGACAACACCTTTATTACTTTAATTAATAGAATGACTATAGATAGGTACTAAATAAATTAATAGACTTGGTTTCACATTAGATCACACATCTTTTTACGGTAGAAGAACTGCGTTGCGAGACTTGTACTTTTTCATGTTATGTTTTTGATGGGATATAAATATACTAGCTGACACTTGAAATTACAGGAATTAAAAGATTTAAACTCAATCTTGGATTTTATTTACCTAGATAGATAATATTTGCATAGTTTAACAGTCTTAAAATAATAAGGAGGAGGAGCTCGTGACTAAATAATAACAGCCGCACAGGTCGATCCATCAGGTTAAGCTACGCTTGCAGGGGTTGGTCCGTGGATGGGTGACCATCTTTACATACCGAGACTCCTCCGTGCCTCGGAAAGCACGTTAAGCTGTTGGTCCCGGCTGTCATTCGTGGATCTTTGACAGTCGTTACGGGTCGTCAGAAGCCCGAAAGTCTGACAAACAGTCTTACCAAGGGGTATCGTTTTACCCAGTTACTGGGTTGTGGAGGTCTGATAGGCAGTCGCTCCATGTAAAATACTGGTATTCAGCTGTATCTGGTTAGACTGGAAGCCGACCCCAACATAGTTGGGAAAAGGCAGATTGATTGAATATGCACCTATTTAAAAAAGGCAGGGGAAATAATCATAGGGTATCAAAAAATTCGTCCGCATCGCTGTCAACAGAAAAAGTGCCCAAAAGGCTGGCAGCATTGCCACGTTGTAGGGCAATGATGATTATTTTACCAAAAAATAGTCCAACCCTCAGCACGACATAATAATCAGCCTGTAATATTTCCACTGCTGAGACACAGGCCACCTCTCTGTGAGAGGGAGTGGGCCGTAATCCACTACGTGGGCTCAGTGCGGATTGGTAGATTGTCACATGTCTTCGAACTTTTTGGTTCTCGAACATGCTGGTTTCCTCACCATGTTTTCCTTCACCGTTTTGAGAGCATTGGTGATAAAATAATTTACATAAAGTAAAGTGCCTGTCAGGGTTCGAATCTACGACCTACAACTCGTACCATTGCTCTGAATTACGAGTACATACGGTGTTCTGTATTTCTTGGTACGATGGCAAAAGTTCATGAACCATATTTAAAAATTAATAAAACAGTTTATGAAAATAGCAACTTTATTCATGAAGTCTTGAAGTCGAAATTGAAATAGGTACTTTGCTGTTTCAATTTTGTTTGACTCTCTCGTTGGTATTAAAGTCCTTTTAATAATGAATTAGGATTTTTTTCTGATAGACAGTGACCACGCTAATAGATTATTCTCTATATTTTGATACTTTCACTTTTTGGGAACATTTTTTAATTTAAAATACTTTAAAGAAACCAAACATAAAATAACCCAACTAAAAATATAGTAGAAGGTGAAATAAATATATTTAGTCGTATTTAGCGTTGTTGCCTCACTAAAGAAATTATTAAAATTCAGTATACCTACCTACATTGCTTTATTTACTATCTTCTCTAATGAAATCAGATGTATTTTTAATTGAATATTTTTTCATATCATTTTGTCCATTTATTTTACAATAATTTAATTAGGGTTACTAATTCCATTGCCAATTAAGTTGTAAATTAACAACCAGTATTTCTACAGTATTTTGAAGTTACTGTTACTCAGTCCTTACATTAAAATTATACATACTTAAAATTATTCTACCCCTCGGGCTTTGTTTCCAATTTGATATTTTGACGGAGCAAGTGTAAAAGTTAGTGGAATTTACTGAAGACTGTGGATTGTGGCACACTAAATACGGGTCGTGAGCGATGCGGCTCTTCGCGTGACAATGATTTATTACGGTTGACACATCAAGTTCGAACGCGGGTCGTCTGCAGCGCAGTTTTCGGCAAGTCCGCGCATACAATTTTGACATGTTTTGTTACATCTCAGATTCTGTATTTTTGATAATCATTTTTTCTGCGTATTTCTAGAAAAATGTTTTAATAATTTTTAAAGAAAATGCTAACGTTGTTAACAAACATAATATTGTATTTTATGTTATAAAGCTCTTGAGATTCGAAGAATCCTGTAGTTACGTAGATATAAAATTACATTTACATTTTCTCATATACATCTTAATATGAATAAAAAGTAGGTACCTACTTCATACCTTTTTAACAATTCATATCCCCCAAAAAGCCAAGATTACAACAGTATTAAGTTATTAAACAACCAATACAAAATGAACAAGACTTTATCCGTTGTAACAGTTAAACCGCAATTTCGTGGCCATTTCCGCAACTTTATTCCATATTTACTTTTGTTTCGTTCATCAAAGCATTTATGATTGAGAAACGGTTGTACGAAATTGAAACTTGAATTTGTTGGAACAAGGTTCTAATTTGTATATTTGTAAACAGACATGCCAGAAGCAACAATCCACCTTGGGGCTAAGATGAACCCGAATGACATTGAAGAGGGTGATGACGTCTACTTCGGCTGTAAAGTTGATGCCAATCCGCCTGCCTACAAAGTTGTTTGGGAACATAATGTGAGTAATAAATCTTTAATATTTATTTTCGTTTTCAATTTTATGTGCAAATATGTTGCAGAAATTGTGTTTTTATTGATTCTGGAATTCGTTTTTTCAAGATTTTCTTGCATGAAAACTGGATGTACGTAGGTACGTACTTATGCACAAATTGTAACTCGTGTTGAGATAGATCTTTTTAGGATTCATAATCCATTTATCAATGAAAGCTGCATTGTACGTAACTGGAATAATTGTATATTTATTAATACTTTATAAAAAACTTGACATGTCACGCATTCTTGACACCACTCTGGGAATAGGGATGATGTAAGGGTAATAAAAAAAAAAAGAATTTGGTCCGTCATTCAGATTAAAAAATATACTAGACACGTATTTTTTGCTTTATCATATTAATAAAAAATTAATAGGGGCCGAGCCTATTGCCATCAATCGGGCACAAATCCATACTCCGGGCTGTTAATGAGAAATTCCAGATGGAAAACCTAATAACACTGCCCGACCCGGGGATTGAACCCGGGACCTCATGCTCATCAGTAAGACTTGCGAACAACAGACTAACGAGGCAGTCAAAGAATGAAAATTGTGATTTGAATATGAATTCTAACTGTTACTAACGAGGCACAATAGAATTTTTATTGTTATCAAGTTCTAAAGACAATTCGACAGTTGACCTAACGGACAAGTTGATAAACAATGAATCTCCCTGTCATTATGATTAACGTAAACTTACCCTATTTCACGAGAGACTAAGTAAAAAATCGCGTGTCTGCAAAAACTCGGTAGAAACGAAATCTATTTTGTTCGCAATTGGAGCCAGGCAATAAGACTTCCGATCCTACGTGAGTCCCATGTGACCAGCACATGACACAATTGGACGGAGCGTTGCCAACTGACATAGGTAGGTATCTAAAGCTGACTGTCTACTGGAGTAGAGAGGAGAGGAGTGGAACGGAGCTGTGTATTAACCAATGGAATTGCATAAAATCTCAGCTCCGCTTCAGTGAACAGGGCTTTACGAACTAGTTTAAAAATGTATACACAACCGGGAAGCGGAGCGGGGAAGCGGAGCGGGGAATCGGAAAAAAACCGGCCGCGGGTTATTACAGCCCGCTCAAATTACTCATTGCGTGAACTCGCCCTAGCTCTGTACAGTCCGTAACTTCGCTCCGCACTACCTCGCTCCGCATCAATGGACAGACAGCCTTATGCTCGGTTCTTATAAACAAAAAAACAATCGTTTTAATACCAATAGTAGCAGTTTTTGTTGCATAAATTCGTAAGCTAACCTGTGATAGCTACTTTCATATGGGAGAGTCTACTATGCAAAGCTATGTCTTTGCTTCGTTATTGGTAAAGATAAAAGAGTCTTAATTTCAACTTATAACGGTCCGTAAATAGGCCTGTGTCCAAATTTTTTTTTAGTACATCTTGTAGATTATTAAAAAATATTGGACACGTATTTTTTCTTTTTTGACGTAATCAAAAGATTACGGCGATACATTAAGTTAAAATGTGGCATGACGTCACGCCTTGCTAGATTTAATACTGCGTTGTGACGTAGCGAGCACCCTCTCCTCAATTCTAATGCGTGTTTTCTAAGTTATTTTTGATTAATATGATACAGCAAAAAATACGTGTCTAATATTTTTTTATTATCTGAAAGACGCACTAAATAGTTTTTTTTTCTTACCTAGGCGGCTACCCTATTATAGGAATTAGCCATAATATGGCATCTGTCCCACCGCCGTCGACGAGAAAGAGACTAGCTATCAATAATTGTTTTGCTCAAGAAACGTACAAAAATTATAGTCGCTCGTCGCCACTGTTGCGCAATCGCTGCTGTTGCTCGCCAACTCGTTTTTGCCTTACCTGTCCCACCTCCGGCGATCATGAGAAGCAAGTAGAATTAGCAACTTAAAACGAGTTGACAAGCAGCGAGTGCGCCACTGCAACGTGCGATTACTCGCTGATATGAGTATGTATCAAGCATGAGTCTCTGAGGCATTTATTCCGGCGAAGAAACGACTAACTATCGGCTGTTTTCTCGCTCAAGAAACGTACAATAGATATACATTCCGTGTAAACAAAAGAGATGCATATATTATTAATAGTTGATTGCTGACTGTTCACACTGCCTACGAGGATTCGCTCCACTAGTTTGTCGCTGAGCGACAAGAGCTATCATAGATAATACTCGCTCAGCGATGTTCGCTTGGCGGTCAAAACTCACGCCGTGAGACTAAACAGCGGTTATTTCGCCCCGAACGAGTGGTGCAAGTAATCGCCCGTCACACTCGGACACTCGCTGATAGCCCAACGACAAAACTATTGGAACTACACACTCGCTGCTCGCCAACTCCTTTTCAGTTGCTAGCTCTTGTTAATCGCCGGCGGTGAGACAGCTGCCTCAGCGTGTGTGTCGCCGAGCGAGTACGCTCGTTGATAGCTCTTGTCGCTGCGAGAAACGAATACTCGCCAGCTGCGGTGTGGACAGTCAGAGATCAACTATTAGTATAATTATTATGTATCTTTTACTTGATTTGCACGCGACCTACAATGTTTTGTGCGGTTCTTGAGCGAGGAAATCGTTGATAGACGTTAGTCACTTCCTCGTCGGTAACGGGACTGGTGCCTAAAAATGTACACACAAAATAGTAGCTCTATTTGGTGTGTACATTGTGGCATTTCCAGTGATTCTATTTAAGTTTATGTTTAGAACATATATTATTCATCCAAAGTATAGCAATTGAAGCATATGTAATTTTGATTGGATGTTTCCATTGACCAGTTTCGGTGAAATGATAGTGAAATATTCTGTCAACAAGAATTCACTTGACACAATAAATGTTAATGTTATGTTAGGAATGCCGTATTTGAATAATGTCTATGTTAAGCACGTTGAATTTACGTTCTTAAGTAGATACAATAAAATTCATATTTTAAGAAAACACAGAATATGGTTAAATGGTTGCGTTATGTTATTATGAACTACAATTTTAATCTTACAAATAAATTTCAGTTCATTAAAAAAGAAAATCTAAAATAGTTTTGACTAGGTCTGCACACAGTCTAACTTATCGCATAAATTCTGACAGAACTTTATAAAAATCTTCTGCCATTTAAAATTTACTCTCTTAAATAAAAAAATATAGCTAACAAATAATTTAACAATCATCAAAAAAGGGTACCCACAATAAGTGAATACGTGTACAAATCGTATCAATTTACATCCCGCATGGCAACCAGGATTAATGTCATGATAATGTCATTTTACCAGACTGACATGCTTAATGATGGCGGCGTATCGGCATTACATTTGGACGAATCGATAAAGGTAATCAAATCACTTGTTTATTTAGGGATTTTGGTGTGTAAACTCGACATGTCACAATGTTTTGTGAATAGAAATCAGATAGGTTGACGTTTTGTGGTCTGCAGAAAAAACTGTATCAAATCATAGCTTTCGAATGACAGGAGAAAGTTGAAAATGATCAATGTCATTTTGAGTTTTTTTTTTCTGGCTTTGTCAATCCTGGGCACAGGCGTCCCTTCACTCTTTAAATGTTTTGTGAATAGAAATCAGATAGGTTGACGTTTTGTGGTCTGCAGAAAAAACTGTATCAAATCATAGCTTTCGAATGACAGGAGAAAGTTGAAAATGATCAATGTCATTTTGAGTTTTTTTTTTTCTAGCTTTGTCAATCCTGGGCACAGGCGTCCCTTCACTCCTTAAATGTTTTGTGAATAGAAATCAGATAGGTTGACGTTTTGTGGTCTGCAGAAAAAACTGTATCAAATCATAGCTTTCGAATGACAGGAGAAAGTTGAAAATGATCAATGTCATTTTGAGTTTTTTTTTTTCTAGCTTTGTCAATCCTGGGCACAGGCGTCCCTTCACTCCTTAAATGTTTTGTGAATAGAAATCAGATAGGTTGACGTTTTGTGGTCTGCAGAAAAAACTGTATCAAATCATAGCTTTCGAATGACAGGAGAAAGTTGAAAATGATCAATGTCATTTTGAGTTTTTTTTTTTTTCTGGCTTTGTCAATCCTGGGCACAGGCGTCCCTTCACTCCTTAAATGTTTTGTGAATAGAAATCAGATAGGTTGACGTTTTGTGGTCTGCAGAAAAAACTGTATCAAATCATAGCTTTCGAATGACAGGAGATAGTTGAAAATGATCAATGTCATTTTGAGTTTTTTTTTTTTTTTCTGGCTTTGTCAATCCTGGGCACAGGCGTCCCTTCACTCCTTCCATTTTTGCGAGCTCACGCGTCCTTATTCCAGTTTAGACGGAACTAATCCAGTTCGTCCCACCGTCTCCTAAGTGGTCTGCCGCGACCCCGTCTTACCGTCTCAGGGCACCAGTTCCGTGTTATTTGTAGCAGCAGACATGTCCTGCGCAATCGAATTTAAGTTGAGCAGGCTTTTGAGCTACGTCAGCTATATTAGTTTTAGAGCGTAGTGTTCTGTTTCGAACACGATCCGTTAATTTAAATCCGAGGGAGCGCTGAGGAAGTTGCACGTGTGTTTGTATTGCAAATCTCAACATGGATACGTTCAATGTCGATGTTTTCAAATCGGACGTCGAAGCGCGTCGAATACTCAAAGAAAATGATCACTTCTTGCACGACGTCTTGCAACGACTAGTCGCAGACGCAAAGGATAGCTCTGCGTCTAGTCGCTGCAACAAGACGCAGATATTTTTGCAGCAACTAGATGCAGTGACAAAATGCACAGTTTGCGTTGCCAATTATAAAGCCTGTTCTTCCGATTTTGTGATAAATTTAGGGAAAATATTTTCATAAAATAAAATTACTTCGATTTGAAGGTTACAGATACATGAGTCATTTCAGCTATCTGTATAGGCATCGAAGGCAGGCACTTAACACAAAAGAATAATATTATTTCATCTCATCAGAAACAAAACTTTACTTGTCATAGATTTTATAACCTGAAATAGTTTTAATTTTGCTACCTAAAGTTTTGAAAAAATAATATATTTAAAAGGAAATTGCAATTTAAGAAAAATATAATTAATAATGAACCATGCTGTTTCATTATTAATTATATTTACAATTAATTGCAATTATGCCTGCATAGTTTTTCCGTACAAACCCTCTGTTTAATCAACTTCAAACATTGTTCCAATTAATTCCAGCATTAATTTGTAACAGGAATTCACTCTACTATCGCAATTTTTGCTTCCAAATATTCCAATGGTAATTTATTTGATGACTACTATCAATTACGGGACAGAAAATAAAGCACTGAACCCTGAAACGATGGAAAAAAAAAACGTGTATCGTATTTTCGTTAAATCCAGGTTTTATACTGATTGGAAATCTCGTGTAGCACCTTTATCCTGCGGCATTGGTTGCGTATTTTTTGGTGTTCAGCGCTAATATTTTTTTAAAGGTAATCTGTATGGATACCATACACTATGATAGATGGCATAAGGCGATCGATATCTTGTGTTTTAAATGAGAAAATATTAATTAGAAAGAGGTGAGTAGGAATTAGAGAACATGTTGTCTTTTACCACAAGTCTGATGTGTCTTTTTAACCGACTTATAAAAAAGGAGGAGGAACTTTGGACTGGGTGAACCGATTTTGATGATTCTTTTTTTATTTGAAAGCTGGTGCTTCCCGTGTGGTCACATTTCTCCATGAGAAAACCAAATAAGTCTTAAATTTGCATTAAGTATGTGCGCGACAAATGGACAATAACTCCAAAAAAAATGGACGAATCACATGGCAGGTAGTGGTATTCGAATTTGTGTGGGGTACCACAAATAAAAAGTGAAAAATAATAAAAATTATCAAAAACAAACAACCGTCTTCCAAAAAACACTACAAAGTGAAAAATTACTTTAATTACGGAAGTCGGTGGCAAAAAACGAAAATTAAAAACCAAAGACACCGACTTCCGAAATTAAAGTTATTTTTCACTTTGTAGTGTTTTTTTGGAAGTCGGTTGTTTTTTTTTGTAAAAAGTTTTTATATTTATTACGATATATTTTTTTCTCACGTACATAAACAGCCAGAACCGGAAAAACTACTTGTAGGTCATACAAATATTTGTTCCGTGTGGGAATCGAACCCGCAACACGCAGCGCAGTAGTCAATCGCTTAACCACTGCATCAACCGTGCCGTGAATTATTATCTTCTTATATATTATTATCTTCCAATCGTCGTTATTGTTTTGTAGTGTTTTTCCTCTCAGCTCTTTAGCTGGTCTCTAGCGTCTCTCTCAAAAGAATACCTACTATACTTTCAAGTTATCATAAAATAATTAAAAAATGTGTGGCACTCGGGGACTGCCGCGGTAAAGTTATTGCATGGCATTTGTAACCTCCATACTTCCTATTTGTCAACGCTACACTTGGGATGATGACGGATGATGACATAAAACAAAAATTACGTGGGAACATGGTAGGTGGAGTGGGGGGTGTTAGGTTTTATTTTCGTCATGGAATTTCTTGATTCGGTTGCCGCGCTCAAAGCCCGCGATAAAAGCTATGCAATAGCTTTAAAATATATTGCGTCACTTCTAGTTCTATAAGTGTTTCCTGTTCTCCTTTCAATGTACCTACAACACACCATCACGTTACATTTTCAATTTTCCTCAAATATTTCATCCAATTAGTGGCCAACATCGACTAACATTCTTTACTACCAAATGGTTGGTAACCAACATCGACAAACATTACCTTCCAAAGTAAAAACCAAATAATGTATCCACAGGGTGTCCTACTGCAACACAATCCCGCGAACGGGGTTATAGTGACGGGAAACACCAACCTAGCTCTACGAAACGTCTCGCGACTGCAGGCCGGCCACTATACGTGCACCGCTTCAAACGTCGAGGGGGACGGCAAGTCGCCACATTTGCATATGCAAGTTGTTTGTAAGTAAATCTAGTATACTCGTAAACTGCCTGTATAATTAGTTAGATAAGTCGGTTTTTGGAGTAATGTGTTTATATTTTGAGAGAGACAGAAATAAATTGTTTCTTGTGAAGTTAACAAAACGGCACAAAAAATAAATTACAAAACTGTAAGTGATACTTTTGTTCTAAAGTAAGTTGTCGACTGAGTAACAAATGCTTACTTTTAGGAGACTATTTTCTAAATCGTTGATTTTTATTAAGAAAAGTATGCCAAGCAGTATCCAAGAACTTATTCAAGGATAGGATGATTCTAGAATTAAAACTTTTTTGTAGAGATTTTTTGTATCAGCCTGGCTCACAGGAATTATTTCTTAACTATTATAGTATTATTCTTGTTCGTTGACCTCGAAACAAAGGTTAAACACACAGTCCCGTATAAACATTCCAAAGATAGTTTCCCAAAATTCTAATCCCTACTATCCTCTTATAATTATTATCAATTTAGTTATATTTCTGTAAAATCTCTTCTTTTGGGGAATCTAGCCGTGTGCCATAGTATTTCAAACAAATAGTTTTATGAGAGCTGCACGCACATGACAGGCGGCGCGTGAGTCGTGACTGAACGGAATATTGTCGTTTTAAATTTTATATTTATATTTACACTTAGAATTTACATTTAGTATTGTGTATTTATTTTATTTCTCATTGTATGCTGCACTAGTTAACGTTATCACGCCAACGCCGGCTGTCGCTGAAAACCAGCGCTGTGGCTCTGTATCGCATACGGTCGCAGCATTATGTTGAGCAATGACTGTTTTGCGTGGTTGTGACGCATATTTTTCCCCAACTTGTTCTTTTTTTTGTGTTTGTGTTTTTTTCTTTGCGTCATGTTTACCGCAAATAAGCGGATTTTCTTTATTTTTTTTATTCTGTAAATATTGGCGGTCTACGTGGAGCGTTCAAGAAAGTAGGTTAAGTTTATTTTATTACAGCATCGTTAGGGAATACCGGGTTATAAAAACAGCCGGGTAAATGGGTGGGTGGTGCTTGAAACCAATGGCCTAGCGGTGCATTGTGGTTTTAATGTCTGCTTTTAGAAGATTTAATTTAGACTCACAAATGTTGGTTAACATTAATGAATAGTACCAATCTTGGTTAATTATCTTGTATTTAGACATCAATATGCTAATTTATATTTTTAGGGTTCCGTACCTCAAAAGGAAAATACGGAATCCGTTCGGAATCGGACTTCGTTGTCCGTCTGTCATTCAGTCTGTCAAGACCCTTTTTCTCAGAACCGCGTGGATTTATCACGTTGAAATTAATATCAAATACGTAGTTACGGTCCCTTAGAACTCTAAAAGAAATCAAGCTTCTAAGTCAACGCAATAAAAAAATACGGCCATTTGTGCGACATATTTTGAAACTCGCAAATAAATCAAAACTTATAGGGTATTTCCCGTTGACCTAGAATCAGGAAATTTGGCAAGAAGCAGGGTCTCACAGCAATGTAAAGGAAAAAGTCCGTAAATCGTTCATTTGTAGTTATATCACTTTCTTTTTTGCTATTACAAACTTACATTTAGGAGAACATGTTTTTTAACTACAATGTTAATTTAATTTTTGCGATAAATTCATCCCAACTACGGAACCCTTCACTGTGCGTAGTCCAACACGCACTTGGCCGGTTTTTTGTTTAGTAGCCAGCATTGGGGGTGTTATGGTTTTACACTAAGACCGAGATCTACACTCATCTCTAAGCATGTACTTTGGCTTAGTCATAGTCATGTTCTATGACTTGCTCGTATAGTTTATAGTTGTGCGACAGTGACTTGGTTAAATGTTATTCCTAACGTTTATGCAAAGTAAGTGATAAAACTGCGCATTAAAAATCAAATTTGAATGACGTAAAACCATTAGCAAGTCCATTCAAATATAAACTTTAATACAAGATGAAAGTTACATTGCAATGACTTACTAATGGTTTTACGTCATTCAAATTTGACCGTAAATTAATGTTGTGCTTTGACTTTCATTTAAAAAGGCGAATGAATTTATTGGCGCAATGGTTTAGTGATTAGCTCCTATGCTACAAGATGTGGATACTCGCACGGAACAAATATTTCTATGGCGTACAGATACTTGTTCCAAGTCTGTGTACGTGAGATTTATTGTGTCTGTAAATGGATTCGTACAACCGGAACAAATCTTTATCTCTGTGCAGACGCAAGTTTTTTTTAAAGAAAGACTTTTCAAGCAACCATTCCCGCTTGTGAACATCAGCATTCTCATTATTCTAATCTCAATTGATTTGTGGTCAGCGCAGCTGTATGCTTCCTCCGTACATCTCTATCTGATGTCATTTCATTGTAAATCTAAAATTAAAGAATGTATTTTAACTCTATGACTACAGTAAAATAGAAGACTATTAAAATCGCAATATATATGACCAACCACTCTATACACACACACCCTCACCCCCACACATGCACGGACCACATCTTTTTCACACTAGAATTAAATACACAATTTTACCCTTAAAAAATAAGTACTAAGTTAAGATAAGATAATTTTTATCCCATCAAAAACATAAATGTGAAAATGGGAGCCAAGTTCAATAAATATGGTTGTCGACTTCGCCGACAAAAGAATTGAGATCTAAATGGGTGCCAAGTTCTGTAGATAATCCTGAAATTTATTTATAAGAACATGCAACTTTCTAAAATAAAATTAAAACACAAATTCTTGTTTTTTCTGCTATAACAATGTTTGCTATTTAAAAATATAACTTCTTAAATTTGAACAGTCGAATTATTTACACAAAGCACTTAGGATAAATTGAAGCTCAAGATTTGACTTGGCTAGTTTTTACCAGCAAGCTGAAATTTTAGAGGAGGAAGATATTTTGACCTTACAGTTACAATAAGACACAGTATTTTGCGCATAATATAAATATGCCTAGGCAGACAGTCAAAGCTGTAAACAGTTATAATAAGAAACAGTAACTTGCGCATAACATAAAGAACAAAGATATCATCATTTTATTTTATTTATTGGACTCACCAACAATTGAGTATACCGATACAAAGATATGAGATACATCCAATAAACTTATAGACTAGAGTACCAATTTCTTACAGGTCACATCATGAATGACTTATTTGATGTTGAGTGCCTACTTAAAATTAAATAATAATAATTAAATATGACTAGGTAGACAGTCAAAGCTGTAAAGTCGATGAAAAAAATAGCATCCAACTGTTAGCCGCTTAATGCACGCACACTAGAAAAGTAAAATTACAGCACAATGACGTGGCGCGAGTGTAAGACGTAGCTGTAACGCACACCGGCATAAAAAAGTTACCCTGTTTGTTTTAGTTCTTTTGCACCACGACACTGTAGACAAATATAAAATCAAATATAAAGTTGTAAGATAACTTGTATGTAAAAACTAGCCAAGTCAAATCTTGAGCTTCAATTTATCCTAAGTGCTTTGTGTAAATAATTCGACTGTTCAAATTTAAGAAGTTATATTTTTAAATAGCAAACATTGTTATAGCAGAAAAAACAAGAATTTGTGTTTTAATTTTATTTTAGAAAGTTGCATGTTCTTATAAATAAATTTCAGGATTATCTACAGAACTTGGCACCCATTTAGATCTCAATTCTTTTGTCGGCGAAGTCGACAACCATATTTATTGAACTTGGCTCCCATTTTCACATTTATGTTTTTGATGGGATATCATTACTTTTTGTAAAGAAATTATTATTATTTGTCAATCAAACGTGATCTATAAAATTCTTTTTGCAAATATGCGTAGCAATATTGTGTAAGAATGTAGGTATTTCTTTCGTAACAATTGTTACAATTGTCCGCAATGATGTCAGGTCGCTGAGTCGGCGCGGTAAGTATTATTATTTAAAAAAACTTGTGCAGTCGGGGAGCCCCGTCAGGAACAAAGTTCCTTCGCACGTATGATTTAATTATTTAATTTTCGCAGCCGCCACTTGGAATTACATTTTGACCTCATTATGGACTTACCTATTCGTAAGTTTAAATCGAAAATAGTTACTTTTAACTATTTACTATATTAAACGACAATAGTCCCTAAAACAATAGTCATACGATATATCAATTCAAAAACGTCTCAAGCACAGTACCACCAACCTACAAACTACCTTGATCATACCAACCTGACGTTTGTAACAACGTTTTTCGAGATCAGAGAATGAATGAAATGAATTCACTACCGCCTAACATTAAGGACCAAGATTTTGACACGTGACACATCAGTTGACTCGACGGGGTGTTTTGAATTCGGTCATGAAATTCAGGAATTTACATCAACTTTTAGCATTCGAATCAAAAATGTATAGTTAGCTGTCAAATTATAAGACGCTGGAGATCAGCGCCATCTGAAGTGAGCAAGTGGCAGTTTTTAACACTATTTGAAAATTTTTCGTCATGACTGTCATTTTCGGGAGATAGTGCTGATATCGAATTAGATGGAAATTCTGGATTTTAAGATGGCGGCTATTCCAAATAATAATAATATTGTAGATCAATTCTCATAGACATCAATTGCATGCCGATTGTAAACTTGATAATCAAAATCCGTAAAAAAACGGACCTCTTAATTTCGTCAAGTTCGTCTGTCCATGCGTCCGGATGTCATACAGCCATTTTACATGGAGTCTTTTTACTCTCTATCGATGAAAATTTAAAAAAGGTGTATTTTTAGCACCGTTAAACAATGGTGTAGTGAAATTACGATAAACATAATAGTGGGGGTGGCATTCTCCATACCTACATATAACCGAGAGATGAAAAAAATCTATGCATATAAAGCGTGTATTGTTGGATCTCATAATTAAAATGTTAAAGATGTTTCTAAGTGACTTTGCTTTTGACGTCAATAGTTTTTGAGATAGTTTATTTTCGGTTACAACCGCAGAATTAACTTTGTTTTTTATAGTTCTTTCGAGAAACACAAACTTATTTTTGCAGTCGATAAAATTGATACTATGCAATGTTTATGCGTAAATATTCATCCCAATTACGGAACCCTTCACTGTACGTAGTCCAACATACACTTGGGCAGTTTTTTAAATTTCATTTTGAAACTACCTAAAAAAAAAAGCAATTTCTATTACTCGAGTAAGATTATCCTATAAACAAATACTACCAAACTCATACAACTAACAAAAAATATAGACGTCATTTAAAAGTGTTTGCGGAATACCTACCTAATTTATAGAATTAATTTAACATCATTCCCGAACAAAATTTTCTTACCTACCTAAAAAATGTATACTAGGCATTCTGTAGCAAACTATCAAAAATAAAATCCTACCAAACTCATACAACTAACAAAAAATATAGACGTCATTTAAAAGTGTTTGCGGAATACCCACCTAATTTATAGAATTAATTTAACATCATTCCCGAACAAAATTTTCTTGCCTACCTAAAAAATGTATACTAGGCATTCTGTAGCAAACTATCAAAAATAAAATCCACATTAAATAATTGTCCAATAAATTAAAAATAATTTTGAACAACGTTCCGAATTTAAATTCAAATGTAGAAACAATTCGGCGCGAAATTCAATAAATGAGGTAAGTATCTATCCACGTCCTGTCTGTTGACTCGTTTTATATTGAATGTCCTAAAAACGATTAAAATTACACTAGAAAAGTATAAATAATTATTTTAAACAATGCTTATTGTATTTAATGCTTAAAACAATTTTATTTAAATTTTCAAGTATAGATTTCAGACATTCGACATATACCTAAATTAATCGAGACAATCAAAATTGAAAAAAAAAAACGTTTGGCATTATCGTTTTCGCACATCATTACAATAAAAAAAAAACAATGATCGGCGATTTTTAACACAAATTGAGTAGTAGTAATGAATATTACGTGTTATTGAACGTGTGTTCGTATAATAAGTTAAGATCTGGGCATTTTCTAGTTGCTTATAATATTTTTAATCATATTTGTCACATTTTAAATCATATCTACATGTGTATGAGGGTTAATTGTGAAAAGTTAAAATGTAAACACGCACGATTGGCGCGAAACTTCGACTTTTGATAATAAAAAACTTCATTACCACTACTTATTTAACTTGAACAATGGATGAATTTGTCAAATAATTAAATGTTGTAATCGTCACTGTCCTTGTGGTGGAGTTCGGATGTTCGAAATCCCCAATTTTTATGTTTTTTAGCCTCGACCTCGACTGTCATCAAAATGGCGATTGTTGCATTTACAGACTTGTAGTTTTATAAAGGTAAATTAATGATCTTGCGCGCTAAATATGAAACATTATTTTAGCCAACTCTCTTAATTAAAGATGAATAATCTCATTGATAGCAGCATTTTCAGCGCTTCTATAGGAAGGTTTACTCTAACAAATAACACAACAATAAATACTAAAAACATTTTATTTCTCATAGAATTTAAAACGGCTTCAGCTTCATTCTCATAACTTAGTCATGGTATGAAAGCAGCGTAGGTACAGTAGGTGGTAGGTGTACGCTTTCCCACGAAACAGTAATAAGCAATGATGATCTCTTAAAGGATTTGTCCTATTTTGCTCACTTATCAATAATTATGTACACCAAGTCCTGCTGCTCACACGTCACGATTTGATTCTGGCCCTAACCAGATTATTGATTTGACCTAAGGGTAAATCTCTTAAACTCTAGGGTGGCTCTGTTTTTATCATCACTTGCTTGCCTATAAACATCTCTGGTAGCAGCCTCTCTCAATAAGCATGACAAACTTTATCCAAATGTATGACCTAGAAAGTAAGAAACTACTTCTTATTGTTTTTTATTTACTTTTGTTTAGTAATTATATCACTCATAATAATTCTGCCATTTTAAAGACACTAACCTGATGACTTCTGTGACTTGCAATTGACATGCCACATGCAAAACATAATATGCTTAGATTTCCATGAGCAGGTAATACTTGGGATAGAGTTGTAGATAATATAATCAATAATTTCAAGTCTTGCAATAACACATGTCATCGTCATACCTGAAAAAGGTAAAAAAATTCAGTGTATTTACTTAAGTAATATAATTACATCATACTATAGAAATTTACAGCTGACGACGCGCGACGTACCCCTGACTGAACATAGGCCTTCTACTAATAGGCTGCTAAAATCAATGAGGTTATACAATACGCTAAAATAGTGAAAGGTGAACGGGTGTTTATAACAAATATTTAAAGAACTTATTAAACTTACCCAGGGCCATGGAAAGATAAGCAATAGTTCGTCTGGCTTCAATTTAAATTAACAGTATTAAATCGTAACGTAATATAACTATAAAGTAAATACGGAAAAATAAATTCAAATCAACTTAAACAAACAGCCAACAATGCCATTGATCTGACAGATATTTTTTTGACAGTTTGACATTATGCATGGTGTCAATGTTACCAGGTTTAATTATTTTGGTAATCGATTGACGAAATCGATTGGCTGATTAGCAGTGATCAGAGTAGGTAGATTGATTTTACGTAGGTACTCGCATCATGAATAGTCATAGAAATCATAACATGGATAAGCCTTTTTTCCGGGATTTCATTTTGGTACTTACGGGATTTAATCAAATATTGTTAAAGTAAGGATTTTTAAACTACTACATTAGAAATTTATAGAATGCGATAGATAAACATTTAAAATATATTAAATTATTATATTGTTTACAGTATACCTAACCTATCCTTTTCTTGGAGTCCGATCACCTATATACTATTAAAAAGACAGCAAAAGGGTTAAACATTTCTTATTCATATTGATGTATTCTTTAGTTTACACATCACAACATTTGAAATTCCTTAAAAAAATCTTAATAATTTCAAAATCCCGGAATCCCGGAGGCATATCCATACTAATATATACGTGCCAGTTCATTGACCCCAAATCAATCTACCTACTCCGATCACTGGTGATTAGTTTATAAAGTAACATTACTGTCTCGAAACACTTATAAGTTTTTGAGTATATTCAGATCAGATAATATTTTAGTTATTGTAAAATCATAATTTTACAGTATTTGAGTATAATAAATAGCATTTGAAACATACTCGTGTAGTGGATACTTCACGTACTCCATGTGGGTTAGAATCGATTTTTCAATCGATTACAAATTATTTGATTGGAATAGTCTGTCATTTGGCAACATTCATGTTAGGATTGAATGGCGGATGTACAAAATTACAATTAGTCAACCAAATAAATATTAATTAGGTTCTCTAATGCTAGCAGAAAGAAATGTTTATAAAAAACGACTTAACTTGAAAAAAATACGACATAATTTTTGATAAATAAGCTTTGACACAGTACCATACCGTGGGCCTGCTTTCGAGAAATCTCCTTTCAACTTTATAGGTCATCCGGAAGTGGATTAAAGGTTTTTGATGACCATGGCTATGTGGTTGATAAAAATGCCGATTTTTAGACGTTAATATCTCAATAACCGTTTGAGCTTTATTTATGAAATTTGGAGTTCTAGTTAATCTAAGGGGTTTTAATAAATAAACCAAATTTCATGTGCTAATGTTACATAGATTTTGAGTTATTAAGGGGTCAAAAGTGGCTCCAAATGGTTCGTGTAATATAACACACTGCAGCCGTGTCTTGCCTGGAACTTGGCTCGACACGCTATCGCGTGTCTAGATTTTGTAAAACATGAGCACATAAAGAAGGTCTTATAATTAATATGAGGTGGCTACATGTTTTGCCATTTATGGCGTACAAAATTAGTTGCAGTATTAAAACATATACAAAAAAAAAATTTAAACAAATTACAATGTCAAAATGACTTATGTACTGACCTGTAATTTTGTATAACGGACGGATGGATGACCCCTGAAACACAGGTAACACCTAGCATGGGGTCATTGATCAAATTTCTGTGCACTTGTAAGTCCTAAGAGCTCAAGTGTCATTAATGAGACAAAATAGAATTTTAATTGTTATCGATCTCCAGGAGAGCTCGGGACAGTCAAAGGGGCTGTAAATGCTGTGCATAACTACTTTATAATTTACTTTTGTAAATAAATTGTTTATTATCATTATCTCATGCTAGGCCATATCATCCTTTACACACCCATTTATTGTCACTTTCCTCTTTCCCTTATTCAAACTCAAAACTGCCCTTACAACAACATATCCCGCGTTACTTCTCCTCGCACTAACAAACCCATTTCATAGTGTCTCTGTAAGTCAACATTTAACACAGTTACACACTCGTTTATTACTACGTCATCATCACTGTCTCGACCCAAGTTTACCGTCAAGTTTACGTTAACATCAGGTTTACGTTACCGTCACGTTTACGTTCAGTTCTCGCGAGTCATTCCATCGCACGCAATGCTCATTCTAAGTCTCTTTCCAGCCATTTCAGTAGCTTGTTTACTTTATTTTCATTCCTTTTATTTTTGTTCCTCACTGGGGAAAACGTAAAACCTTTTATCGTTACGGCTCACATCAGTCGATCCTCTATTGTTTAAAGTATACCTGTTATGGTTATGTTGGAAGGTAGTTTTGTCATTGTGTTGGGAGTAGGTATGGGGAGAATGCGTCGTAAAAACGTGTTGGTTTTTAATAATAAAGTTAGAGTTTTTGGACGTTTTTAACCGACTTCAATAAAAGGAGGAGGCTCTCAATTCGATTGTATTCTATTTTTTTTGTTTGTTACCTCAGAGTTTAATCATTCAACCGACATTAATCTTTTTTTTTTATGAAAGTGTATCTTGAGATGGTCCCATAAAAATTTGGCCTAGTTCTGACGAGTGTTTTTTGAGTTAGCTTTATAGTACGTTTTTTTTTCACTTAGTTTATTAATATGTTTATGATGACTGTTATAATAACTTTCTGTTACTGTTATTTACATATCTAACAAGTGTATGCGAATTTGTACGGGATAGGTACCTCATCTAAAAAGTGTAAAATATTAACTTTTTTACAAAAAAAAATCAACCGACTTCCAAAAAAACCTGCTACTAAAATTTCGGAAGTCGGTGGCAAAAATGAAAATGCAAAACCAAAGACACCGCCTTTCGAAATGAAAGTATTTTTTTTACTTTGTACCAGTGTTTTTTTTGGAAGTCGGTTGTTTTTTTTTTTATTGAAATAATATGGACACCGTATACCTGTGGCAGTAATCACGGGTAGTGCATAAATTCGTTTTTTTTTTCAAAGTTTTTTCAAAGCAATACTGCCACAATCCTAAAATTTCCTATGAAAATATATGAGTTAATATTTTGATTATATTACACCGCAGCTTTTGCAGATGGCCACAATTAACTTGTAAAATGACTTTGGCTTTTCGTTGGAAAGATTTCGTAACTTTTGATATCTAAAAAGAACTTTCCATAAGCTTCTCTCTTAGACACTTTTATTATTCCCTACTGACTTAATTCGAACATTTACCTTCGTCGAAATACTAACTAAATAAATGTGTCAATGCGAGACAGTAAAATAATGCTCTGAACCGGAAAGGTACTGAAAACAAAAGCCTGTCAATACGGATGAAATAATGAATGTGCTGTGTTATCGAAACGAACAATAATTTAATTTAAGAAATACCTTTTGTATCATGTGATGTTTTATTTTTGTTTAAAAAATTGACAATTTCTATTCTTTTTGGATAAACAGGAGAATTTCGAATAGTGGTTCTGGGAATCAATTTGATTTGATTATTTTGGGAGGGTTCCAGACATAGGTAACACAAACGAGATTTATGACACTTAATTTTTATTTATAGGGGAATAGAATATGTGCATTATAAAAGCTAGCATAAAAATAAAAAAAATATTACATGTATAAAATATGCTTTAGTGGGAATATCTCATTGGGCATCAACAATATCCACTCAAAGTGAGTAACTAAAATTGCATTAGGTACAATCATATACTATCGTGACAAGCGCCTCCTGGACTCGTAGCGTTGTAGCCTTGACTCATATGGAGCGACTGGAATAACGCTGGGTTACATTCGTAAGCCGCTATTAGAGTTTTACTCTTGTATTTATTTGACAAAGTCAAAGTCAAAGTCAAATCATTTATTTCAAATAGGCCCATGTATGGCACTTTTGAACGTCAAAATTTACAAAATATTAAAATTGATTCTAGTCGCCCCTTCCAAAAGGTAGTTTTCGTATGGAGAAGAATGGGCAAGAAACTCCACCGTTACTCTTTTAAAATGTTTTACAATTGTTTGTATATGCACGTACATTAGTTAAATAATATTACCTATATGTGAAGACGATGCACCTAGAATAAAATTACTATACCACAATAGGTAAAAAGAATTAAAAATGAAGCAACGACAGATAATTTAATATGTGATAGATACATGGTGCTCACATATTTACAAACATTGTAAAAATAGACGATTTTCCTAAAATGTTGTAATTAATAAGTGTGTGAGAAAGTAATCACAGAATGTAAAATCAATGTCATAAAACACAAAATAATCAATTTTACAATTAAATTAGCAACCAGTTTGATTTTGTCTTGATTCTAAATTGTCCTATGGAGCAGGACCAGCATGTTTCCAAGCACTCTTATCTTGGATATGAAATATCACCTCACTTCTCTACGTTCAGCGCTCGGTGTGGCAGCACGCCGTGTTCGGGTTCGCGACAAGTCAATCGTCATCCTGAGAATGCCTCGTTGAGAGGTGAAACACGCGTCAATTTCTTTCAGGGTTTATTATGGCTCTTCAGAAATAGCTAAGCAGAAGAGGTTACTAAATATATCCACGTCTATTGTATTTGATTAAATAATACCTCGTCCTAATGTCCTAACGACTATTTAATTTTATGATTATTTGGTACTAATTGAACTTTCCTTCACACAGATAGACCACTATGCCAAAGAAAAGAGATGAAGATAATAGGGGCTGCCCTACAAGAGCCAACGACGGTTACGTGTGAAGTTGACGCTTTTCCACCACCAGACACCTTCGAGTGGACCCTCAATAATTCAGCAGGCTCCATCAAAGTCGATCCTGTAAGTAAAACTTATAAAAATCCATCCTTTTTTATGTATAGTCGAAGTCGTAACTACTTTAGGTACCATTTTTAACCTCCGTTGCAAAAAGAGGGGTGTTATAAGTTTGACCTCTATGTGACTGTCTGTGGCACCGTAGCTCTTAAACGGGTGAACCGATTTGAATGTGTTTTTTTTATTTGAAAGCAGGTTTTTCTAGCGATGATACTTAGATATACTTTATCAAAATCGGCTAAACCGTTTGAAGACTATCAGCTCTCTTCTAGTTGATGAATGGATGTGAGTATCTTCGATAGGTCTGATCGATTTGAAATTTGGTATTCTGTTATTTCAGTGATATTAGAAGAACATAGTAACCTTGAACTGATGCTGCAGCATCACCTGGAATTTGCAGAATACCCATTTTCTTTACCAACTTACAGCATAGGAATCGTGTTTGGGCTCATTGGAATGGTCTCCATGAATAGGTTATAGATAGATGGTGAGCAGGGTCTGGTGATGGAGTAGGAAAGAGAAATGAGGCAATGTTTGTGTAGGGGTTTTTAAAAATTTTAACTGTTAAAATTTTACTTGTGTAAGGTTGATTGTCACTTGCACGTCATTAAACGACAAGGTCTATTGGTCTATGAGACAGTTAGATAGTTTCAACCTTAGTGAAGTTTCCATTTACTGAAAATTGTTGTCAAAGTTGGTAAAACAATTACGTCGATACAACAATAAGTCTTTGTGTTCTCTTACTTAATTTTTCTACGCTGGATAAACTAAATTAACTAACAAACTATTAAAATAAAAATATAATAAACCTAACCTAACTATAAACAAAAATAAATATGCCGTCGAAAACGTTCCTTCGCATCGCTGTTGACTGGTAATGTTCCCAAGAGACTGGCGGCATTGCCACGTTGTATGGCATTTTTCATCATCAATAAATTCGTTACTAAGACTCTTGCAAGGAACAAAGTAACTCCCAAAATATGTAGAAATCGTCTTTTAATATTGTTAGTTTGACTTCTATTGCCACCATTTATCCACAAAAGCCACTGATCAAGAGTTGCAAGTTAGCAAACATTGTTAATTTTAGCTAAAACTCATTTTCCTATCATTCTTTAAACAAAATAATAATTTCTATTGAAGTATAAAACAAGTATTTCAAGTTCAAGTTTCAAGTACAAAATAAGTATTTATATTTTCTTAATGTCCCTCGGGAATCATCGCATTTCCGAATACAAACGAATGCTAATTTCTATGTCGATCAATTATTAGATTTATTGTGTACTTATAATAATTTTAATTCAGAACTAAGTACTTTATTTTTGTTTTATTTTAATTTCCGTGTGAACTTTATAGGGTTGTAAAACATTTTCTTAGCTGTCGTGCCTGCGACTTTAGCAGCTTTCTTCCCAAAAGAGTATTATTTTTATTTATTTATTTTGCATAATGTACAGTTAGTTACAAGCTAGGCTTAAACTTATGAGTACATGACCCTGTTAGGGCGCAGCAAGTATTATTACATTTAACTAATTAACAACTCATACTTCCAAGTCGATTGGGAGCGTCCGATCTGCACCAAGTGCAAAGGGCAACTGATAGAAGACTGACGGAACACGAAGTTTGACGAGGGACATTAAGAGAATAGTAATAAATAAAAAAAATAAAAAAATAAATGGTGTTTTAATTCAGGCAAAATACCCATATACAAAAAATAAAAAATAAGTAGTAAAAATATTAAAAATATTCAAAAATTATCATTAAAAATTCATCAAAAAATTATCATTTAAAATTAAAATTATCAGTCTAAAAACAAACATTTCGTCATTTTCGTCAATACTGTACCAACAGAATGATATCAAAAAGGCTCACATTCAACTAACGTAACATTACAAGTAGGTACTCAGTTGCATGACACAGACCCATCTTCCTGACATAAATCCCATTGCTGGCTCTTGACACAAACGGAAGGCCACGAAAGGCCATGGAATGGTGTATTTACAGCCGAAATCACATGACATAGGAAACATTTAATACGTTATAATAAAAGATAATGATCCCTTCTGCTATGATTTATGTCCCCATAGATTTGGAGGCACAAGAGCTTTAGGGGAGTAACCGGACGGCGTTAAAATTGAATGGGTTCAAGTGCTATTTTCTGTGGCTGTTTCTTAGGATTGTTGTCATATTATTTTCTTTGTGTGGACTAGACTTTATTGGTTAATGTTCGGTAGTTATTTGTAGTTATTATACGCAGGGCAGTAGGTACATAAAATGATAGATGTAAGTCTGTTATTAAGGAAAAGTTGCATTGCTCTGCCAGAAGAAGTGGTTAAGCATGCTTTAAGTGTCCTAAGACTGCCTTAGGCTTCCTGTACATAACGCCGGAGCCGCATTGGCGCCGGACCGCATGTTTGTGTATACGAATGAATATTGACCATGTGCCACACCGCTGCACCACCACCACCGCACTGGCGCCACACCATAGCCGCACCGGCACGGCATAAAAATTTAATATATTATGTTTTTTTTTTAATTTTGAGCTCCTGCGTCGGTGCGGCTCCAGCTTCATGTATATCAAAACTCAGAGCAGTTACGCACTACGTCCGATCCGAATCCAAATCCAAGATCCGAGTTCAATCCGAATTGGTAATGTTCTAAATTCGGACGGACATAGTTCGGATCTAGTGCGCAACCCCTCATACAAATAGTATACTATGGTTACTTCGGACCGACATTTCTCAGATTCGGATCAGATGTAGTGAGTAACCGCTCTTAGGAATCTCGCGCACTAGACGGCCGCGACCAGCACGCGTTGCTCGTCGTTGTCATGCTTGGCTAACATTGAAATATACACAAAATGACAGATTGTGATTGTAAATGCATTTTGTCTATTCTTCCGTCGACAAAACCTGTTTTTATTGTGGTCATGCTACATGTGCAGGTAAACTATAGAAACTGATACGAATCGCGCACTTGGTCGCAACAATGGCCAACTAGCCGGCCACCATACAATACCGCTAGACGGCTACGGCTGGCCGGAGTCATGGCTGTCTAGTGCGCGAGATCCATAAGAGGAACATAGGTACAAAATTGTGAAGATTTGCACATCATACTATTATTTATTTATTTATTTTTGCTTAATGTACACTCAGTGACAAGCTAGGCTTAAACTTATGAGTACATGACCCTGTTAGGGCGCAGCAAGTATTATTACATTTGACTTATAACTAGGTTAAATATTTGGAAGTTAACATTATATGGCATACTTACTAGATATTAATATCACAACATTCATTGTTATTACTAATATATAATATATTTGTGACAAATTTTATTAATTAAAGATTATGTCTGACTATGTATTAGGAAATTTAATTACTGACTTTAAGACCAACACTGTACCAATACCTATTGCAAATAAATGATTCTGACTATACAATAATTAATGAAATGTAATTAAAATAATTTTAAGTGAAAGGTCAACATAATCAAAATATTTTTTGGATATAATTTATTTAGGAACATAAAGGTTTTGTAGTACACGAGGGACTTATAAAGTATACATTATTAATTACATGGTGTAGGTACAATTAATTGTTGGGTGAATCGCTGCTCTCCTAGCTATATAACTGAGTAATCTGTATTTAGGAGAGACAGTTTCGACTCTCAATTTGAGTATCACAAAAAATCATGCTTTTTGGAGATTAGAGTATCAAAACACAAAAGATAAAATCTTACAAATAAAATTAAATAAAACAAAGTAGAATGAGGAGTGTAGATGTGCTGAGTTGAGTGAGTGCATGTGCGTGTATGTGTATGAGAATGAGTGTGTGTGTGCATTTAAATAATAGGAAATGAGGTTACCTATAGGTAAGTGTCAATAAACAAATACGTATATTTGTTAACAACATTTATAGCAAAAATTTACATACAGAACAAAGTCCTTCAACTTAAATGAAACGATTATCGCATTGTACGCGTTTATCGTCCACTTTTGAGCCCATAACCCATTACCAGTCCAGGACCTTAGTCTATAATTAAATTTGGATGGCTCGGATGTGAATAGTGGTTGACGTGAGATACGGGTCAAGTGACAGGCGACAGGATAACTAGAGGGCTATTGTACCAGCACTTTGATCCCCAGTTATCTGTAAACGTTAGAAATTAATATTGGTGGGCTGTGATTTGTAAAGCAGGGTAACCTGTAGTAAAAATATATGTAGGTACTTGTATATTTAGCTATTATTTTATTAGTTTATTTTTTACTAGCTTCTGTCCACGACTTCTTTCGCGCAGTGTTTCTTGTTAGAAAACTCGGCAATTGTGTAGTTTTGGAACGAAGTTCTTTAACGCGACTTGTAACTTTCAGAAATCGTCACGCTAAAGAGTGTTAATACTTGCGACTGTCTTCTTCTAATTCAAAGAGAAAGAAAGAGAGAGAGAGAGAGAACATTGTTGGTAGAAAAAAACAAAAGAAAAGAGTAAAGTGATTACAGTGTTGTGGGATAAAATTAACAATTGTACACATCGGCCTGAGTACACTGCATGCCAGAGAGACACACATTTTCTCTCGCGGCTCACTGACGGCTCTGAAAATTTTCAAATTTTTCGTCATGGGTATCGTTTTCATGGTTTTCAAAGGTGTTAAAGCCGATAGTGGGGTTGGAATATAAATCCAAGATGGCGGCTACGAACATTTTCCAAATTTTTGTCATGGGTGTCGTTTTCATAGTTTTCGAGGGTGCTAAAGCCGATATGAGGGCGAAATGTAAATCCAAGATGGCGGGTGCAAAAAATTTGTTTTTGTTTTAAATCATATGTGAGAAATCCCACGACCGCACACATTTTATTTATCAGTGAAAGAATTTGTGAAAGTAATCGATTCAGTAGTTCCAGAGATTACTAACAAAGAATTTTACTTGTTTATAATATTATTTTAGAAAGAAAAAAGAGATAAGAGAAAGAGCTGTTATAGTAATTCAAGGTTAAACGTAGACTTAGAATGAACGGTTCGTGGATGGGTGACCATCCATTACATATCGAGACCCCTCCATCCCTCGGAAAGCACGTTAAGCCGTTGGTCCTGGCTTTCATTCATAGATCTTTGACAGTCGTTACAGGTCGTCAGAAGCCCGAAAGTCTGCCAACCAGTCTTACCAAGGGGTATCGTATATACCCAGTTACTGGGTTGTGGAGGTCAGATAGGCAGTCGCGAGCCGATTTCCGGCCACCGTAGGCGCGGGTTTGCAGACGGTGAGCAATGGGTAGCTCGCCGCCCGATAAGGACCAGGCCCGGGTCGACGCCGCGTTGGTCGGGGTCCGCTAGGGCCGATGCCTGCCGGGGTTGCGAATAAGGCCGAATGGGAAATCGTGGCCCACATGCCCTCCAAAAACTGCACACAAGTATGAAAAACTGCGTCAGATATGCGAGCTAAGCTAAACTAACTTAGCTTAGCTCTTGGTCTGCAACCCGCTGTCCGTGTTATAGTGATATGGTGTAGGAATCGCCCTTAACTTCGGCCGAAACTACGGATTTCGTGCAAAGATAGTAGACCCCCAGAATTAGAGCCAGTAGGTACATTCTGAAGAACAAAGCGTCTTCTATTGGCGAAAATAACTCCTGCTCACTTTTATAGCAACATTTTCTCTTAGACTTTAATATTTTCACTTTATCACTTGTCTTATAAATTCATGTTTCTCGGTCAAAGGAATTCTCGGAGCCAGACACGTGTGAAGTAAAAAATAAAACAGAGAATTTTTGACGAAAGATTTGACTCGGCATCTGAGTTTTGGGAATTGTGCAATTCTCCTGAGAAATTATTCTAAATGTTACGTTAGTAATATAATATAAATGTAAGGTTTTCTCAGAAAACCTACTTTATTTTATAGGATTCTCGGAATTTATTAATAATTTAACGTTTTTTTTTTTTTTTGACGAATAGGTCAGATGGGAAATTCCTTTATTCTGTTCTATTTTTATTAAATGGCAAGCAAAGCTGATGTCGACTAGTCCGCCAATGTCTAAAGTGCATTGAATAAACAAGAGTGTATTTTTTATTATGGCCTCTCGCAGTTTTAACCACTAAGGTCTTGGCTGCTTAACCGAACTTTCTTGTGGGTGCCTTAAGCTACTACACTTAAAGCCTTCAGCCAAGGGCACAAGTGTATACGAGAATTCCTTTTAAGAACGTTTGCATTACAATCTCACTTTCCATCTGTCAAAAATACCTCAAACTTTCTTACATTTTAGACAAATTATTTGACATTGATTGTCGTCGAGATGAGATTGTGCCTAGATTTTAAACGTTTTCAAAATTACCAGACATTGTTGAACTTGAAATATAACACATCAAAATTGTATGTGAAAGACATCTGACGAACGCCATTAAAAATTATAAACACTAATAATAACACCTCCTTTCCCAGGACCGTTTCACCGTGGAAGCGAAAGAAAGTAAATCGCTGCTGACGTACACACCGGTGTCCGATGTCGACTACGGGACATTATCGTGTCGCGCGACCAACTTAGCCGGACAGCAGATGTCCCCGTGTGTCTACACGTTGTTGCCAGCGACAAGGCCGGACCCGCCGACCAACTGCACCGTATATAACTTGACTGATGACTCGTTGGATTTAATGTGCTTGCCAGGTAAGTTTTGGAAAATATTACAATGTAGTTGTAATTCTACTAGCTTTGCTGTAAGTATTTTTTGAAGTTAGTCGATATTTATATGAGTTTGTCGTAAGCTGCCATATTTTAATTTTCTTTAGGCACGTTGAACATTTTTGAGATGGGAAAAACAATTGAACTCGCGACACTATTACCGACACCAGCTTTTGACCATTAAAAAGACATCAACGCGCTATACATTGTCTTTGGGATTAATGACATTCCAAACATTGAGACATGATAACGAAATGATTGACATTTCCCTTTTTTTTTACCGACTCCAAAAAAGAAAAGTATTTTTTGCACGATAAAATAGTTCAAGTTTTCACTTCTGTTGGCAGTCCCGGAGTACCACTATTTTTTTTTTTTTACTCGCTTTGCTTGCTCTTGGGACCTTTACAAAATTGGCAGATTGAGTTAGCTTGACCTTTGCCTACGTCCCCCGTCTTACCGCTCACAAACCCCATGCGGTGACTAGCAGTCGCGCACGGAGTAGAAAATTAACATCCTAATTTTAGTCTTTTACACGGTCAACGGACTACAATTTAGACAACATCGTTACCTAGATAGCTCAATCAGCGTATAGTGACTACTGAGCAACTACTTGTTAATACAGATGATTAGCATGAATCATGCATGACGTACAACTTGACACTTGATTAAGTGTATATATACCTGTCTTGCGTAGTAATGTTGGTACGGTCAGCCTCAAAAAGATGCATAAAACGACAAGAATTCTACAACTAGATTGTCTACAATTTATCCAGAGATGTACAAAATAGCTTTTAAAAAGTATTTAAATACAAAATGCAAATAGTTTTCTAATTTACCATTTCAAATACAAAATACTTTTGCTTGTATTTTAAATACTAAATGCAAAATACGTATTTTCAAAATACTTTATTCAAATGAAATACTTTTAGATGAAATTAGTGTTAAAAATCCAACACTTTCTTTTTGATGATAAACACCATTAACGGCGTTGAATCAAAAATACCGGTAATCGAAGTAAAACCAATCGCGCGCGTAGCGTCATGTTCCTTAAGTGACTGTACCTGAATTACCCTAGGCTGATAAAATTTTCGTTATTCCTAATTATGCTAACATTAGTGTTTAAGTCGGTTCCCCCTTAGGGGAAGAACAGTGCCCCTCCTTTCCGCACAGTTCTGTAGGGCTCGTCCCAGACTGGTCACCCTCCCACCGATATAAGAAAGAAATGAATTCCCTTACCCTAAACTGCCTTGTCCCGGCTTATAAAAAGTTCAGGGACAAGGATTGGATACTAGGTGAAGTTAATATTGGGAATTCACAGTTAGTAAACATAAGTATTATAATATGAAGCTAAGAAGACAAGAGGGTATGCAAAAGTATATAATATAATATTATGTTTAGTATTATAAAACACCAGCGTCTCTCCTCTCGCAGTTGAGCACCGATAACTGCAATATAACCTTTGTAAAGTGAAGGGGTAAAGGAATCGTTACGCTTGCGCATCAAATCACTATTTATAGCTACGTTAATTTGTCTATTTACAATGTACCCACTTCAGTGAGACCGGGAACCGTTTTACAACGTTTTGTCTCAATGTACGTGTTCTGCTAGACCTAACGCATAGAACCTCTGAGGAACTAATACGATTCTAACGGAACACGTTTCCTAAGCATTAAATAAATGTCTTACTCAATCCTAAGACAGGGTACTGAGAAGTCCATCTGTTATTGAGGAAGGCAAGTATCGGATAGTTCTAATCGCGTACTTGTGTGAAAGACACCCTTACGGCGGCCTAGCCCCTTTTTACTAAGATAATACAAAACTAGCACAAGCGCACCGTAGACTCAGTCTCTAGCAGAATACATTACGTTCGAACTTGGTGAACGCCGAAGTGGTGGTTCGTCACTTCTCATTTCGTTAATCTGCCCCATTTAGAGGATGCGTTGTGGCATAAAGCGGCTTAGCGTCCCAATAGCGTGTCTCAATAAATAGTGACGATTTAGTAATAGGCCTACCAGTGGCCGGGTGGAGTTTTAATGAGACACGGTCCCTAACGTTCTTTGAACGACTACCAATTCAGTTTGGGGTACTTGGTGAAGCCTACCCCCTCTCCCGGAAATGTACGGCAACAAGTCTCACGCAAAGTATTCTGTGGCGAGACCTTTTTGGATACAGATATCATCACTAACATTTGGTTGTTTTATAATGCAATTGCACATTGGCTTTATAGCCTAGTTCAGCTTTAATTGAGCTGCGAGTATGTATGGTTCTGCCTTCCAAATGTAGTGTGTCAGCTCAAGATCAAGAGTCGTCAAAGGTCAGGAGCATTAGTGCTCAGTGTCAAGTATGGTGGAAGGCTTTCGCCATTTCCCTATAACCAAAAGCAAGTGACTACCCTGCCAAGGGGTGGATTAGGATATGGACACGTAATACACGGGAATATAGCGTTAATTATAAACCACTATACTAAATAAGAGTTATATCGCCATTCTGGAATAAACGATCATTAATAGTTAATTAAAGTTGCCACTTACCAATTCCTTAGAGAGGATTAGGTTACAACTCACTTAATACGACACGTACCAGCTTCGCCTCAGACACCTCCTCGATCGCGACTCGTCTCCGACGCACCTCAAACTAACTCTAGCTTAGACTACGTCATCCGCTACCTAACGTGGTCTTAAATTCCCGATCAACTTAATAAGTAATGACAGCCCACAGACATCACCCCTTGGTATTCACCAAGACAGGCCAAGACTCCTAATTTAACTAGCCTGGACTATTACGTCAGTAGCCTCTCGCGACTCAAAACCAACTGCCCTGACTTTATTCCTTGGTCCCCTAAAAATCCTAAAAACACCACGTTTGGCCCATCTTCCCACACTTTTGCAGAATAGACTTATGGATGTTTTTTTGTGCAATTTCTCAATTGTTTTAAAAAGGGTCCGTTTGAATTGTCGAAGCCCAACTTAATCGTTAACAGATGTGGCTCTAATAATGTCCGCTGCTTTGGGTTCAGGGATTGACAACCTTTTGAGATGGTATAGCCAAAAGTAACAATTTATTTAATTTTATTATAAACATTCAATTATGTTTTAGCACAAATTTGATTAGAGCAGCTATTATTCTAGCTAGCTGCTAGAATAATAATATAATTAATCCAATAATATAATTACAGTTATTAGATAATAGATAGTTACATCAATGGCTTTTTATCCTTTTGAAAGTTTGGTTAAATCTGGCTAATAAGTTGTTGTTTTAAATTTCAAGCATGACTCTAAATTTATATTCGTTAGTTGGTTTCTTTACCTTACTTTTTATTATATTCATATAATACCACACTTTCTCACACGCATTTCGAGGGCCGCGTGTTGGTTATCCCTGCCTTGGTTTCAGTTCTTAGAATTAGTAAAGCTTGCATTCCATAAAATATAAACGTAAAGTGGTTTGAAAGAGGTTCAATATTGTTTCACGATTTTAAAGAAATAGGATATTTTGTAATTAATTAGGGTAACGTGTCGAACTGTCAGCCCATAAAATAGAGATTTAATGTATTTCTAGGAAGCCCGAGCTGTGTGCCGATTTTAAAATAAATATAATATTTTGTTATCAAATTAGGAGCAAATGACACACAGTCACACATAGATAAAGTTCATTTTTTTTGTCACTTAGCACACAGGCTCGCAAGGTTGCAGCGCCTCTAGTGGCTATTTATCGAATCGCTAATCCATTTACATGAAAATTTTAGTGGTAATGTTTGCGAAACTTAGCAGTAAAGGATTTTGCATTTTACAAACATTAAATACGTATTTTGCGTTTTGTATTTGCATTTTAAATACAAGTATTTCAAATAAATCGCAACTCTGAATTTATCCTACCTAGTTATATAAATATATATGTATATCATAAATGTGAAATTTTGTATGTTTGTTACTCAATCACGCAAAAACGGCTGAACGGATTTGAATAAAATTTGGTACACAGATTCAGATTATAAAAAAAAACTGAATTCTCGTAGTACGGTCCAGTGGAATATTTTCCGATATACTCGCGGGCGAACCCGCGGGCAAAAACTAGTGTTCTGTAATACTGTATCAATGTGTATTATACAATTAAGTATCCAATGTGAGACATCTAAAACGGTTACAACATCAAATTCAGTGTTAAAATTGCAATTCATTATTAATATTTTAGATCACTAGTAGTATATGTCATAATTCCATACAGTAATATTGCTAAATTAATCAAAACAGGTAAATATTTGACAACTATTTGCGACGTTGCCAACTTTTAGAATGAACGCTCTTAAATCAATTCTTGTCGATGTAGATAAATATTTTTGAGGCTGACTTTACCTACGCATAAGCCTGTTCGCGCTCTTTATCTTCCTCTAAAATCTCTTGGGAGAGATAGAAAAATCAAACGATAACGGATATGGAGTCGATCAGATTTACAGTATTACAGATCCAGCTTCCTTCACGGATATTTTTATTAATATTGACGGCACGTTCTAGCGGTTTATTGGCTGGTCTAGTTTTGGGCTCAGCTCTTACGTCCAACTTGGACGTATTTGGATGAATAATTTAAGATGTTGACGGGTAACGATGGATGAGTTTATGAAATTACAAGTCTAGAAAGAGGTATTAAAGAAAGAAATAATATCATTTATTTGGCAACACTTTGAAAAACTGGCCAAGTGCAAATTGGACTTGCACTCAAAGGGTTTCCGTACCACTGTACAATATTTAACACCACATATTTTTTTTAATTTCTTTAGTTTAAAAAAAAAAACACTTTTCTTGTATGAGGCCACAGATTCAATTACATTTTTTATTTTACTTTATTATTTGTTGTTCGGGTCCATCAGATTAAGCTACGCTTGCCGGGGTTGGTCCGTGGATGGAGGACTATCTTTACATACCGAGACTCCTACGTGCCTCGGAAAGCACGTTAAGCTGTTAGTCCTGGCTGTCATTCGTGGATCTTTGACAGTTGTTACGGGTCGTCAGAAGCCCGAAATTCTGACAACCAGTCTTACCAAGGAGTATCGTATTACTCAGTTACTGTGTTGTGGAGGTCAGATAGGCAGTCGCTCCATGTAAAATACTGGTATTCAGCTGCACCCGGTTAGACTGGAAACGACGACCCCAACATAGTTGGGAAAAGGCTGGGCAGATTGATTGCATTAAATGATTTTACTGAACACATTGTCAAAACTATAGATAACAAAAAGAAATGCCTTACTATATTCCTCGACCTAGCGAAGGCTTTTGACACGGTTTCTATTCCCACCCTAACTAACAAGCTATATCGACTCGGTATCCATGGAAACCAACTTAAATTACTGTCCGATTATTTATCTGGAAGAACACAAAGGGTGAAAATTGGCAATTATACAAGTGGTGGCCTACCTGTCTCCCATGGAGTGCCACAGGGTAGTATCTTAGGTCCAACGTTGTTCCTAGTACATATTAATGATCTTACACTACTTAATATTGAAAACTGCAAAATAATTTCATATGCAGATGATACTACCCTGACATTCCATGGTAACACCTGGAGTGAAACTCTCCAAAAAGCACAAGTTGGTTTTAACATGGTCACAAAATGGCTTGCTCAAAATTACCTTTCTCTTAATATCGAGAAAACCAAATACATCTCATTCTATATTCGCAACCCTGGTGAATCGCTACAATCATCACATCGTATAACCTGTCACACCTGCAGCCATGATGAATCTATTAATTGTGCTTGTCCTTCCCTTTCTGCCGTTGATTCTATTAAATATTTAGGACTCATATATGACAAAAATCTTAATTTTAAAAATCATCTAATTAATCTTTCAAACAGAATACGAAAACTTATATATGTATTTAAACAAATAAGACAATCAGCCAATGCTAATATTATGAAAATGATGTATTATTCCTTGTGTCAAGCGGTTATAACCTATTGTATTACTTGTTGGGGCGGTGCCGCTAAAACGCATAATTTAATCGCTGAAAGAGCTCAAAGAGCCTTATTAAAGGTGAGTTACTTTAAGCCCAGGTATTATTCTACCACTGAGCTTTACAGGGAATGTGAGGTACTAACTGTGCGTAAACTCTTTGTGCTAGCCTTAATTATGAAACAGCATTCCTGTGTCAAGCTAAGTGACTGGACTGATAAAGGAATGGCAGATAGAAGACGTTTCGATCTCTTAAGGTCGATACCCTGCAGAACATCTTTTGCTCAAAAATTTTACATGTTCCTGGGCCCAAGACTATTCAACATTGCAAATAAACAGTTGAAAATCTTCTCCATGACAAAAACCGAGTGCAAACTGAATGTGATCACTTGGCTTCTATCACTAACCTATGACGAAACTGAAAACCTTTTTAGCATACTTGCATAAAGTATTTATATTATAAAAAGAAAATATTAAAAACGCTAATTCCTAAGTTTTCCTTGACTCACGAACACACACACCCCCACTCACACACTCACACCCCCCCCCCACACATACACACACACACACACACACACTCACCAGCACAACACCGTTTATCTGTTTTTATTTGTTTTAATTTGTTAATTTTCACACCCCCACTCACACATCCCCCCCACAGACACTCACACCCCCCCCCCACACATACACACGCACACACACTCACCAGCACAACACCGTTTATCTGTTTTTATTTGTTTTAATTTGTTAATTTTAATTCTAGTCTTGCACCTAATACAGTTCCTAATTCTTGTGCTTAGTATAAAATAATTTAAAACTTAACCTACATATTATAACTCATCTAGATCATATCAAATTTATTCCTGTAATTAAAATAATAATGTGTACCTTCACCTTTGTTCAGTTCATCACTATTTTGGGTGCTGCAAGGTGTTTTTCTCATTTGTTTTAAATTATCTCATAAGGTAGGCACAATATCATCGCCTACAATGATAACGAGGGTGGGCGCTGATACCTATAATTACAAGATATTAAGTTATCTTAGCTTAGGTATTGGCTGCAACTCGAACATACAACCTTACTTACCTTAAGGCCTATATTAACTGTAAACCATGTTTTATATTACTTGAAGGTGCAAATAAACAATTTTATTTTATTTTATTTATTTTATTTTATTGTTCTGGTACGGAACCCTAAAAAAGTGAAATGTTACTGTGAAGTGTAATGTGTGTTGTGTAGGTATGTGTTGTTTGTGAAATAGGTACTGCGTACGTAACTACGACGTTTAGAGAGAGATGACATGCTGCGCTAGACAAGAAAAAATTAAAGTTGAAGTATGTGAAAGCAGGAAAATGAATGATAAAATGTTTTAATAATTGCCCTAATGGATGCAAGCATCTGTGGTTATGAGCTTTATTCCTTCTTACGTTTTCATTACAAAGACGATTGAATAAGCCAGGTACTAAATTCCACTTAGAGTGCTACTCAGTTTTGCAAATAAAAGAAATGAATTTCAAATTTTCATACCAAAAGAAACGTAAAGATATTTTACTTCAGATTCAACAGATTCGCTAAAACTTTTTAAACAAAGGGGTATGTTTACGTAACTTCTTCCTTCATTCAGGGATCTAAAAACGACTTTCCTCTGTAAATAAAAGTTTATTTACAGTGCCATTAGGCGGATTTTGTAAAAACGATTCATGGAGCATTAGCGGTAACAAGATTTTAATAGTCTTTATTTCGAAACTTGTTTTTCTCTTTTTTGTTTCAAGATGTTGTTATTATAATTTTGGAATTATTAAGAACAGTTTTTTGCTCATCTGCTGTAACAAGCCGTGTTTTCCATTTTTAACCGACTTCCAAAAGGAGGAGGTTCTCAATTCGTCTGTATGTTTTTTTTTTTTTTTTTTTTGTATGTTTGTTACGCGATTAGTCCGCCAAATAAGAATAGATTTTGATGATTCTTTTTTTGTTTGGTAGATCATACTTCAGAGGTGGTCCCATATAAATTGTATTAACTTTGCTTGGGTAGTTTTTGAGTTAGCTTCAATTATACGTATTTTTTCCCACTTAGTATGTAGATGATATGATAACTTCTTATCACTGTTATTTACATAGCAGGTAGTGGTATTCGAATTTGTGTGGGGTAGGTACCACAACTAAAAAGTGAAAAATAAAAACTTTTTACAAAAAAAAAACAACCGACTTCAAAAAAAAACACTACTAAGTGTTTTTTGTAAAAAGTTTTTTGGTATGACATTTTAAGTCTGTGATTTGTCTATTTATGTCGTCGCATTTATTTCATGAAGTCGAATACAATGTTGCCGATGGGCATGTCACCCACCCGCATTTTTCTGAATATTCATGACAAATTATCGAAAAATATTGACCTTTTTTAACTTTTTTTTTTCACAATATTATGATTATGATTTTTTGAACTTACACTTGTGTTTTTTTTTTAAATAAACCCTTTTTTTTTTTTTTTTTTAAATTGTTTTCTCCTCCTTTTTTTTTTTTTTGCATAAACGACAAATTTTAATAAAAATGTTAGTTATTCCGATAAAATAACTCATAAGCTTTTATAAATAATACACAGAATCCAAATCGAGCCAAAGACATCGGAGATATGGCAAACGCTACACAAAACATACAAAATTGAACAACATGAAAAATATCAAAGATAGACCCCCTTTTAAAGTTATTTTTCGATAATTTTTCATGAGTATTCAGAAAAATACGGGCACATGCCAATGGGCGACATTTTATATAATTTGTCCACCGCAAGTCACATTCGGTTCGAATAATTTCGTTTGTCGTTGACGGCCCGTTGACGGTGGCGCTGGATAAACGCTGATAGACACTTTGACTGTATCTAGTCTCCCTTGTCAGTTTAGCGGTTACCTCAGCCCAATATTATAACCGCAATACGATGTTGTTTAATCCAAACAGGATGTTATCTATCCAGAGACAAAGTTGAAAGTTTTATGTGCCTATAATTGGACTCTTCAAACATGAACACAGTGCGCACTTGAAGGCAGAAATTGCAGTCGTTGAAGTACTTGCACGCATAGCATAATCAGCCTGTAATCTTCCCACTGCTGGGACACAGGCCTCCTCTCGGTGAGAGGGAGTGGGCCGTAATCCACCACGCGGGCTCAGTGCGCGTTGGGTCACACATGTCTTCGAATTTTTGGTTGTAGCATTTGCCGGTTTCCTCACGATGATTTCTTTCGCCGTTTTGAGAGCAGTGGTAATGAAATAATTTACACAAAGTAAAGCGCCTGTCTGGGTTCAAACCCACGACCTACTACAACTACAACTAGTAAGTCGCGGCCGATACCGATGTGCCACCACTGCTCATCCCCGAATAATCTCTTAAAAATATATCTACTACTGCAAAACTTTTAACGCCCATGGCGTTAAACGTTTTGTTTTTTTGTTACAATTTACTACTTAGGTATTGAAAATATTGGTGTTAGTAATCTGAACTTAAAAATCTTCTTTGTAAATTTAATAAAACATTTTTTTTTTTACGTTTAGCTTTGTTAAGGTGAACTTAAATATTATGTGTACTGTTTTTTATCAAGACATTTTGATATTTTTAATATTTAATTAAACTATAATATGGACAACATTTTAGTTCATTTCCGAATACCTTACATACAATCTTTTACACAAGTAAGGCGGAGTTCGGCAGTGATAGAAGACAACCGGACTATCGTAAATCCTTTGTAACTGTTCAAAGAGAATATTTGCATAAATTTGAATTAAATATTTCTTGAATTCTGTGTGGTTGTAAATTAAGATTAAGCCATTTTATAAGAATAATATTTTTTAACTTCAAAATCACACTACATTATAAAGGCGAAAGTTTGTGAGTGTGTGTGCATGTTTGTCTATTCTTCACGCTCAAACGGTTGGACCAATTTAGATGAAATTTGGCATACAGATAGTTTATAACCTGGATTAATACATAGGATACTTTCTATCCCGATATTCTCACAGGATTGAGACTTATGCGGGTGAAACCGCGGGGCGCAGCTAGTATGTAATAAGTTTTTTGAAGTGAAAACTTCTATAGGCGCGTTGGGCATTTTTGAGATGGGAAAAAACAACTGAACTCACGACACCGTTACCGACACCTCATTTTTGTAAACGCCATTGTGCTCTTTACTTATATTACGTTACGGATCAATGTTCTATGCAAGTATTTTTACTTGAAAGTATTTTTTTTAATTGTTCAAGCTTTCACTTCTGTCGGCACTCTAGGAGTGCCACTGTTCTTATTTATTTCCTTCGTTTTTTTTTCCTTTTTTAGGGTTCCGTACCTCAAAAAGAAAAAACGGAACCCTTATAGGATCACTCGTGTGTCTGTCTGCCTGTCTGTCTGTCTGTCTGTCTGTCTGTCTGTCTGTCTGTCTGTCTGTCTGTCCGTCTGTCACAGCCAATTTACTCCGAATCTAATGGACCGATTAAGTTGAAATTTGGTACACATGTGTATTTCTGTGACCCAAACACGAATGTGTAACGTAAATAATTAAATTTTGAATATAGGTGTCACTTTTGAGGCGCAAACAAGAAAATTAAAAAAAAAAGTTTTGCTAACAGTACCGTGTGACATATCAAATGAAAGGGCTTGTTGCGAAGATTGTAAATATATTTTTTATATAATTTTAAAATAAATACTTTTAAAGATATTTGATAAATTCAATGAAAATTGACCATTCCCCCCCCCTTATCTCCGAAACTACTGGACCAAAAATTTTGAAAAAAATACATAGTATGGCTCCTTACTCATAGATTACAGGAAAACCTATAAGAAGTCTATGGTTTTAAAATAACATGGTAAATCTCTCAATATTGTGCGTAAAAACTTACATTTCGTCGCTCGGCATCCAAAAGGCCCATCTCTCTAGCTACTATAATATCAAAATATCAAAAGTGTTTGACCGTCTGCTTAATACACAAATAAATAAAACTGTAAATGTTCATGACAACCAATTCGGGTTTCGGCGTGGTTTGTCAACAGAAAGTGCAGTGTTGTGCCTTAAGCATACTATCACATACTTACTATACACAGCGTGGGACGCCGATTTATGCTAGGTTCATCGATTTATTCAAGGTTTCTGACCAGGTTGCTTATGACGTATTGTGGAGAAAGATGGAGAAGGATAGGTTGCCAACGGAGCTTATAAACATCTTTAAATAGTGGTATGGTAACCAGATCAATAGTGTACGATGGGCTGGATCTTTTTCCAAGCCATACAGGTTGGAATGCGGGGTAAGGCTGGATTGGCGAGCTCAGCAGCACCAGAGTGGGTTGCTATATAGATGGTATTTGTGTAAATAATATTAGCTATGCAGATGATATGGTGCTTCTGAGCGCGTCAATCTGTGGTCTCAGAAAGTAATTGGTCGCCAAATGTGAGCAGTATGCCAAAACACATGGTTTGATGTATAACTCCAATAGGTCGGTGGTGCCCCGTTTTTGTAGCGCATCGGGAATATTCGCGGACGCACATATTAATTGCTTTTACGCAACGATGCGAATAAGGTGTGCATCCCTGGTACGCAGAGTACGGGCCAGCTCCAACAATATCGTTAGCAGTCTGGATTGCATGTACATCAATCACTGCAGTGCCGTCTCCCATGTGGTGAAATAAATTTAAACTAAATTACGTGGGGCACTCAGAAAGTTTTGTGATACTAGAAAAAAATATACTACAAGTTATTTTTTTTTTATTATATCTTTTGAAAGAACTCTCCATTGGCATACACAGTTTTATACGTCTAAACAAATTTTCATAACACATTTTCCAGTCCGCATCAGACACCTCTCCAATCTCCTTCTCAAATGCACCCAGTGCATCTTCAGGTGATGAAAACTGTTTTCCTTTGAGTTGATTTTTTATTTTGGGGAACAAGAAAAAGTCGCACGGAGCCAAATCGGGACTGTAATGAGGATGACCTTTGACCGGTGTGCTGTCCAGAAAGTCCCTTGTTTTGAGCGCCGAGTGAGCCAGCGCGTTGTCGTGGTGAAGCAATAGCCCACGGAGGCCAGTGTTCGGTCGCTTGCTGCTTGCAGTAGTAAAAACTTCTGGCAAACATTTGGTAACATACCATTCAGCATTGATGCTTCTTTGATCTCGTCAGGGTATTGACACCAGATAACCTGGTAGAAAAAAAAAAACTTGTGATCAACATTTTGCCTGCACTTCTGGCTCGCTTCACTTTGGTAGGCGTTGGTTCATTTTGAAACAGCCACACGGTCGACTGATGCTTCATTTCTGGATCATATTGATAAATCCATGATTCATCACCCGTAATGATATCTTAAACGCGCCGAGACGAGCCTGCTACCAATTTTGCTATCATGTCTCGGCACCATTCTACCCGAACCTCCTTCTGACCCTGCGTTAGATTTTACGGTACCAGCGTGAAACTATCTTCCATAACCGAAGATGCCTGTGTAGGATTTCATGCACACTTCCCGATCCAATCGGCAGTATACACCGTGAAATTTGAATCACAGTTTTGCTAGAACAAACTTTATTCAGACCATGGTCTACTACCATTCTACAGAATCCCATAAAAAAAAACATAAATTGGTTTTTGAAAAAACGTATACGTGGTGTCTGTGTTGTAGGGAGTAACGATAATCTTGACATTTTAAACTTTGCTTTTTTTGTGTTATTTCTAAAACCAACTGTAGAATGGTAGTAGACCATGGTCTGAACAACGTTTGTTCTAGCAAAACTGTGATTCAAATTTCACGGTGTGTGCTGAACCTCTTCATATGTAATTCGCCTATTCTCTTGAATTAAATTTTTCACAGCCAGCACTTTTTCAACAACCGTCATAGGGCGGCCACTTCTTTCTTTGTCTGCCAAAATTACTAGACCACCCATAAATTCGTTGAACCAGCGAAAAACAGTCTCTTTAGAAGGCCTTTTTTCTATGAACACCAATTGAAGTCTTTCAAACGATTCTTCTGGTTTTAGTCGACATTTGAAATCGTACAAAATCATCGCGCGAAAATGTTCTCGTTATAAATCCAGTTTTCAGTAAGACAGAGTATTTTGATTTTGCTCGTAAAAAAATGTGGAGGGAATTTCGAATTTGGAATGTTATGTTTTTTTGTAATAAATAGTCATCGTTTTAATTGACATCAAAACCAGCCAGTATTCTATAGACAAAAACTGTTAGTCGCAAAACTTTCTAAGTGACCTCGTAAAATAAGTTAACATAGTTCATAAGTTTACTAACCCAATGAGTCCTTGTTACTTGAATAAAGAAAAATATCTGGATGATAATTTTTTTTTGAACGACGTTTTCTAAAAATGAAACCTAGCTAGATCGATTTATCGCTCCTGAAACCCCCTGCATACTAAATTTAATAAAAATTCTTGGAGCCGTTTCCGAGATTCAGACTATATATACATAGGTATATACAAGAATTGCTCGTTTAAAGGTATTATTATTATATTAATACCGCGAATGTGAAGTTTTTTACGAAAATCTGATTTTAGTTTTATTTCATTCTACACGTTCAAATAAGTGACCCTGCAATTTAAAAAAAAATGTCACAGTCGCGGTATTGGATGCCGAGCGATGATTTGCAGTTGGAATGTATGGGAAAACATGTTTTTCAACTACAATGTTAAGTTTGTGCTTGGGATAAATAAATTCATGTCAACTACGGAACCCTTCATTGTGCGTAGTCCGACACGCACTTGGCCGGTTTTTTTAAATTGGTTTAATAGTTTTTAAGTTTATCCATTACAAACAAACATACAAAAAATCAAATCATTTTTCTTTATAATATTAGATTTCACTAGCTGTGCCTCACGGTTTCACTCGCATAAGTCTCAATACCGTGGGAATATTAGGATAAAAGGTATCCTAGGTCCTTTTCCAGGTCACGGTCTCCCCATGTGCCAAATTTCATCCGATCAAACAAATAAACAAACACACTTTCGCTTTTATAATATTCGTTAGGAGGGTAAGGCTTTCTAACTTTTTTTCTTTTTGCTTGGCTCCTAAGGGTCTTAGCGTGATGTGAAATAACCAATAGCTTCTTCAAGAATTGGGCTATAAAAAACCTAGTGGTAGTTCCGGGGATTTACGCGTTCAAACAAACAAAAAACAAACTCTTCAGCTTTGTTACTAGTTAATTATTTTAGACATTGCGCACACTAGTGACAATAGATTCTGTTTTTCTTCTGCCTTCCATCTTTGATATTATTTCTTTTCAAAACTCATGTAATTTTGACCAAAATCTCAAGCAAACCAAACGCTTACAACATACACTCTGTTAATTAACGCAAAATTCTAGTTTGTAATTAAACCTGCACGTATTACTGACGTCATAAGTACTTAGCCTAAGTATAAGTCGACTACTTAAGCCAGTGGAGGCATATTTGAGATCACTAAGATTACTTAAGACGTGAGATTGCTTAGACGTTGGGAACTATACGTTATATGATGTGTAGCTTTGCTTTATTTATGTGAACTGAGAGTTGGTCTTTTGAAAATGGTTTTCGTGAAAGTTAAAATCGACTGAGAAATAACTTTATCAGGTAAAAAACAATAAGGAGCGAGCCTTACAGTAGTCGTACATGATGTGTAACATGTGACATCTCACTTTGGTAAAATGCAACATTAAGGTAATAAGCAACATTAAAGGGGCGGGGCCTCGTCAAGGTCGTTTCTGACGGCCAACTCCAGCATTGTGCGCGCTCATTGGTCAAATCAAATAGCGCGCGCTTCCCCGGCTTCCTGTGGCACACTTCCGTACCTTTTCAGGAAAAAATTTCTCTTAGTTTACGTGCAAATATTATTGAGAAACATTGAAAATCAAAATAAAATAAAACTAATGCACTACCATTAGTTTATTTTTATTTTGATTTTAAATGCAAGAAAGCGATAGGAAAAATGTTACACATCAAAATCTTAAACTTTCTCAATAATATTTGCACGTAAACTAAGAGAAGATATTTCTTGTAATCAACCTTATTTGTTGCAAAACTCTGTGGTATTGAGGGTTGCCTAAATTATCCCATCCACCCATTTCATTATAATAATCTTCCACAACCACACTTCACCTACTGCTGAGCATAAGTTTCTTATACTTGTGCCAATCTCCATGCTCCTGTTCCAGTTTCAGGTTCAGGTTTTAATAAAATCAATTAGTACGCCTATGATTACCTGTCCATCTGCCTAGCCTTTTCCACCTCCACTACCCAATAACTGGGTAATACGATACCCCTTGGAAGACTGGTTGTCAGACTTTCGGGCTTCTGACGACCCGTAACAACTGCCAAAGATCCACGAATGAGAGCCGGGACCAACGGCTTAACGTGCTTTCCGAGGCATGGAGGAGTCTCGGTATAGAAAGATGGTCACCCATCCACGGACCAACCCCGGCAAGCGTAGCTTAACCTGTCGGATCGACCCGTGCGGCTATTATTATTTAGCCCGTACCTGTATATTCTGTAAAAATCCAGTTTATTCTGTAAAAATCCATAGGTACGCCTACGATTACCTGTATGTTCTGTAAAAATCCATAAGTACGCCTACGATTACTTGTCTATTCTATAAAAATCCATACCTAAGTACGCCTATGGTTGCCTGTATACTCGTATTCTGTAAAAATCTCACCGTGGTCTGTCAGGTGAAATGAGCTGTTATTTCACCTGATGCTAGAAATTGATACTATTAGCAGCTCATTTTAAGCTCATTAATTCCCCTAAGTTTTCATTGATCGACAGGGCTCGAATGCGGGGTGCGGGAGATTTCTGTAACACATGCCATAGAGCCCGCATGCAGGGAACTGTTTTCATTAGTCGATATGGTCCGCATGCAGGGTGCTGAAGATTTCTGTGAAGCATGCCATAGGGAAAATGCGTATTTGGGGAACCGCGTTATCGACGTAGGACTTTCATTAGTCATTACTCCGCCTGCGAGAAGTCCCTGTATGCTGTATATCGACTAATTAAATTGAGGCATTATCAGGGTGAGATTTTTACTGAAAACCTTGACTGAAATACACGCGAACGAAGTTGTGAGCAAATCCTAGCATCAATATTATTTTAATTGTACACCCAATTATGTAGAATGATTTTCTCAATATCTCCGGTTGTCTGGCATATTGATAATATTCTGTTACGCACATACACGCATACGCTCACATACAACCGTATGCTTCCCTCCAATAAACGTAATCCTTTAAGTAATTTCATGTGATTAATTCGTAATTTGCCCACAGCAATTAAACTGCTAAATTGTGTAATGTTTAGGTAATCTCAGTAAATCGTTTTTGTATCAAGGTTTTGAATAGGTATTCGATATTTGTGTGTGACTTGAAGCAAATCTTGAAAAGTGGTTTGTTGATACTTGAGTAGGTACAGTACGACACAACTTAGATATAGCATGAATTAGAAAATTTGCATTCATTCATTTTAATTTTACGAATGTATTTAGTTATATGACTTTACATGTGACTGAGTTTGCGTAAAGATCTTTTTCACTTAAAGTAGTATATAAGTATAATAAATTTTTCAAAAATAATAGTAATAAAGATTGATGATTTTGAAGGCGCATTAAGTTCAGATGGTGATCGGTTTTACGAATTTTGCCGATGCTACATCTAAGTTGTGTCGTACTGTACATGGTAAATCTAATTTTCTGAGTTTTAGGTACCACGAGTAAACTTCCAAAAATCTAATCTGCCTAGCCTTTTCCCAACTATTTTGGAGTCGGCTTCCAGTCTAACCAGATGCAGCTGAATACCAGTATTTTACACGGAGCGACTGCCTATCTGACCTCCACAACCCAATAACTGGGTAATACGATACCCCTTGGTAAGACTGTTGTCAGACTTTCGGGCTTCTGACGACTCGTAACAACTGTCAAAGATCCACGAATGACAGCCGGGACCAACGGCTTAACGTGCTTTCCGAGGCACGGAGGAGTCTCGGTATGTTAAGATGGTCACCCATCCACAGACCAACCCCGGCAAGCGTAGCTTAACCTGATAGATCAACCCGTGCAGCGGTTATTACTTAGCTACGAGTAAACATCCAAAGACAAAATAAAGATCACTGAGAGTGTCGAAGTTATAAATTATATCCCACTGTTTTATTTTTTGGCAGTTTCCAGCTGGTAATTGTGAAACACACGTACAATAAAAATAAAAGGAAGGTTTACCCTTCCTTTTATTTTGACAATTCAACAACTTACATTGCATCATTTCGGTTGTCTAGCAGACGAATGATTCGAACATAAGAAGCAGTGGATTAGCAATTTCCTGCAAAATCTTTCAGATTGTGAATGAAAGCGTGGACAGGTAAATTGAAGATGCTTTAAATACTAAAATACATTCCTAAAATAAAAATATTTAACTTCAAACTTGTTTGAATGAACTCTTACTTTTCTAATTTCAATATTAAATAATGAATCCCTGACTTTTTAAACAAAAGCATTAAATTATAGTATAAAGCTTTATCAGCATTTTGAGGGTTGTCTCGTGCAACCTGGCAAGTCCCATATTTGTGCACTGGATTTCTGTTCACTTAAACGAGAATAAAAAATTACGAAATGTTTTTTTTTTTTTTGTAGACTGATAATTTTAATTTTTAATGATGATTTTTAATGATATTTTTTTACTGATAATTTTTGAATATTTTTAATGTTTTTACTGTTTTACTACTTATTTATTCTTTTTTGTATTTGGGTATTTTGCCTGAATTAAAACACCATTTATTTTATCTATTTTTATTTTATTTAGATTAGGTATCTTCAGAATATTTCTCAGAAATTCATAAAATGCGAACAAGTGATGCCAAAATTAAATTTAGGCGTAATCTGGGTTTACTGTTACTTGTAATTGAATATCAGCTTAAACAGCTTACGTAACATGAAATTGTATGAACTAAGGTTGTGCGCAGACTGCGAGAGAGAGCAAGGCTTCCTATTAGTCAGACATTACCACCTGCACTTGGTTGATAACTCGACTAATCATACTCTCAGCGCTTCTCCTCCACATTTATGAGACTCTCCGCTACTACATGGTCCTCTTATTGGCCTGACCAAGATTATGTCTGAGTTATGAAGAGACTGTGACCTCTGAGTTTGTTTTGGCCTTTCTTCTCAGAGTAGTCGCATAGGAAACGCCGACCTCATCTAGCTTATTTTAAAAAAAACTTTTTACAAAACAAAAACAACCGACTTTCAAAAAACACTACAAATCGAAAAATAACTTTAATTTCGGAAATCTTTCGGTGTCTTTGGTTTTGAATTTTCGTTTTATGTCACCGACTTCCGATATTAAAGTTATTTTTCGATTTGTAGTGTTTTTTGGAAGTCGGTTGGTTTTTTTTTGTAAAAAGTTTTTATTTTTCACTTTTTAGGTGTGGTACCTACCCCACACAAATTTGAAAACCACTACCTGCTATGTAAATAACAGTGACAAGAACTTATCATTATCATAATCATCCACATTCTAATTGGGAAAAAGTACGTATTATTGAAGCTAACTGAAAAACTATCGAAGTAAAGTTGATAAAATTTATATGGAACCACCTCAAGAGCATACCCTTTCAAACAAAAAAATAATTTTCAAAATCGGTTTACAATTGACGGAGAAATGGGTGGACAAAAAAAAAAAAAAAACAAACATACGCGACGAACATAATTATAACCTCCTCCTTTTTGGAAGTTCCCGGATAATTTTGCATCATTTTTTAATATCCGGGAATTTGATTCGCACGGTCGTCGGAACAGTCGGTACGGTACGGTATGTTGTCAACATTGTCAGCTTCAAAAGTATTGTTGTAAATGTTGTCAAATTGACACAGAATTTGATTCGTACGGTCTTATCCCACCGCCGAACTTACCCTGACACACATTAAATCATCATAAAATAAACAGAGTTTACTAACAACAACTTAATTTTTTAATGAAACTCCTGACCAAAAGTTCTAGGTCATCAGGAATATCAAAATATAAAACTATTCCGTAATTGCAGGTAATCTTCCAAAACGCTACGGCTCACTTGACCAAGAGTCCAATGTTAGGTACTTAAACCATTAACCTAACGAGCCGGCAACTAACTAATTGTAATTGCCTTAGTATATCAATATTCTACAGCTATAGAATTAGCAGTTTATTCATTAATTTTAGGTTCAACTTCGAGGTATTTCGAGGCCATAGGAATAAATTTTACTTTTATTAGAAACTATTTTCAGTTTCAGCAAAGTTTTGAAGGTTCACTTCTGAATAAGAATCGATTTAAATATAAGACCATAGGTAAATTATATTTTAATTACTTTTTCAAGTAAACTACTTGAAGGTTTGGTATTTTAGAAGACCTTATTAGGATATACATTGTTCATAAATATTTGCTACATTTCAAGGCAAACAGTAGCAAATATTGTCTGTTCTCAATATTATGAAAAAAAAATGTAACATCAGTCCTACTGTACACGTGTCTTGAAAATATTTCGATGAAAGAAAAAAATTTAAAAAACAAAAAAAAAATCGCAGAAAAAATATCGATAATATCGATATTTTTTGTTCGAAATATCGAAATTTTTAGGCGATGTTTATCACTTCAAGTATCGAAAATGTATCAAATTTTATAAATTTCCAATAGCAACATCGTTGTCGCTACTGACTAAAACCGCTAGGAATCAGAGCCGTATTTTTTTTCCATTTTAAATGTGTTTTAAGGTAGAATGCAAGAAGTGCCAAAAAATATCGATATGTCGATATTTTTTTTCGATATTGATTTCTTTTTTATATCGGTACGCTATATATCGATACTTTTTGGCACTTCTTGCATCCCTTGATGAAAGCTTCATTAATTTAATTGAACGAATCAATTTATTTGTGGTTTCCTGGAAATTTCTTTCAATACAACACGAGAGATGGAACAGGTTGATATGATTTTAATATGTTATTCAGTACAAACCACATTACCATTTATACCTCGGAGGTTTTGGAAAGTTTCGGAGTATCAGCACGATACATTTTGTGCTTTATATGAAAGCAGAAGTGCAGTGGCATCGAGATTAAATTCTAATCCACAAAGAGTCAATAGATCTGACATGAGAAATATATGAGGTATAAGTAAGGACGATAATATATTATCTCGTCATATTACGATGAGCAACAATTTAATAGAAACAACATTGCCATCAAGCAACATAAACTTAAAGCTAAAATGGCGCTGCTCAGCGTTATAATAAATTCAGCTGCATATTTTGCCTTGTCGTAAAAGTCTGCTAACAGAAATTGGATGCGCGTTGGTGAACTAGCAAGCTGACACCACTTATTATTGCGAACTTTCAACCACACATGTTATTGTACATGTTGTTTAGTCAGCGTTAGTGTTCCACCGCTTGCCAAATTCTGCATTCCTGGTACTTCGTTTCAGGTTTTAATTTTTATTGAATGTTTTTTAGAAATTCCATGGATGTTTTTTACGGCAAACGAAACGACTGAAACATTCCTTTTTGTAAATAAATTCTTTCTCTAAGTAAAATCGATAGGTATAGTTAAAGCTAGGGTATGAGAATGTATTATTATTAACTGCATAAAAGGCGTATTTGAAACACAAAAAAATGTAATGCATGTAATGTAATGAAATTGATCATTCTCAGCGAAAGTTTTCACAATTCAAATTTGTTCCACCAAATTCACACAAAATAAAGTGTTCTGATAATACACATAAACAAAAATGAATCCCCAACACATTAATATTTTAAGTGAAATTGGTCTTTCTAACAATATTCTCTCTTCTCAGGTTACGAAGGAGGTCTCCAATGCGTGTACGTGGTAGAAGTATGGGCAGCCGAAGGTCTGGTGGTCAACGCAAGCAATGGTGGTGCTCTATGGAACCTCCGAAGACTCGGGGCTAACCGGCAACTGAGGCTCATAGTTTATGCAGCAAATGCAAGAGGAAGATCCGAACACGTCACATTTACTGTTGAAACGGCTTTGAGATTGTCACCGAGGACAGGTCAGTCTTAATTGCATCATTTTAAATTAATTATAACTAAAACGTAGGTATTTAAAGATCCAAGTTTAGATATATAAATCAATAAACCTTATCTAAATGTGGGGAGAAATAAAACACACATCATCACGTCTTGATGTAATGATTTATACATTCCTATAAGTATAGGGTCGCCAATTCGGATGTATATAACTTTTTAGCCCCCATTCTAATTTGACACTATTATTTGATGTATTTTATAAACGACCCAATTTTTTTAACAAATCATTGAGAGTGATCTCTGAGGATTTCGCGACACGTCCAGTGACTTTTTTCTGTAGGGTTATCTAAAGGGACATGAAAATCTCGTTTCCCAGAAACTGTATGACACTTTTTCCGCAATATTGTTATTGTTATATTAATTTCAGTTCTTTTTTTCTCAGAGCCACAAGAAGCGTGGGAAGTAAATTGGGCAGTTGGCGTATTTCTCGGAGCTGCATTGACTATTGCGTTTGTTTTGTGCCTCGCCCTCATTGCGACACGAATACGTCATAGATCCAGGGATTATGAAGGTTAGTGTAATTAGGATAAGGGAACCACGTCATACAAGAAAAAAAAAATGGAAATCAATGAATTTATTGGAAAATCTAATCATTAACTGGTAGTACGGTTGCCAGTATTTACATACGTACACCATGCGATCAGCTAATTTCCTTTAAAAAAAAAATCTTGACATTCCTACATGCAATCAGTAAAATAATAACTTGCTAAATAATTTGCGTAACTGTCATAATTATCAATATTATACACATGATTATTGTGTGTTATGTTTATGTTGTTAACAGTTATAAAAATATCCCTTTAAAGGTTTGAAAGTTGAATCGCTAGCCTCATAAAGTGTCTTAATTCTATTGCAGTGCATTTTTGTTCATTGTACCGATGTTAAATAAAGATATTTCAAAGTAAATGAAATAAATAGTGGAAACTTTGTTGTTAATTATAAAGCTAGATTTACACGGTGCAATTTAATTGCACCAAGTTGCACCAATTGCATGCCTGTGGCATACCATAAGTTGAAGCAACTGTAAAAGTTGCACCGTCTTAACAGTATTTGAACGGTACAAGCAATTTTTTGCTGCAATTTCGTCATGCCCCAGGCATGAAACTTGCGTCCTGTTATCGGGCTTAAGTAAATGTAAGTTTGAAAGTTTTCAGAGTCATAATGTCTGATTTTTTTTGTCTTTTTACCCGACTGCCCCAGAAGGAGGGTAATGTTTTTCGAGAGTATGTATGTATGTATACAGGGCGTCCCAAAGTTAAGGGACATGAAGGGAAAGTACCTTAAATATCGTAGATAGGGTATTTTGCTGAAAGAAGACATTATGTTATTTTTAAAAGTTAGTAATTCTGCATTCAAAGATTTTCTAAAAATTACTTGCCTCGTCTGGGAATCGAACCGACTTAAATGTAAAAAAAAACACCCCTACTTTTATGATGCCAATCGAAAGAATGGCCAAAAAATAATAACCCTTCTTAAGTAACATAGTATTTTAAAAGAAAGGAACAGCGTGAAATTAATAATTTTAATCAAATTAAAAACATACATGAAACTGCCGTAGTCAATTAAGTGGGTATTTTTTTTGTAAATTAATTAATTAAATGCTCAAAATGTGATCCCTCTTGTCTTACGTAAATCGCCAATCTTTTAATGAGTCCGCTGCCTGTTGATTTTCTTATCACAATTCTGTTTGTAACTCGCCCGTTCTCGTATCGTTTTTTGTATAGCATATCTTTCACGTATCCCCAAAAGAAGAAATCTAATGGTGTAAGGTCCGGGGATCTGGCCGGCCATCTAATCGGTCCATTCGTACCAATCCAAGTAGGAAAACATTCACTACTTTTCGAACGTCGTCGTCGGCAATCAATAACTTTCTTGAAATTTCACTCAAACATTTTACGTTGTTCGTTTCTTTTAAAATACTATGTTACTTAAGAAGACTTATTAGTTTTTGGTCATTCTTTCGATTGGCATCATAAAAGTAGGGGTGATTTTTTTTTACATTTAAGTCGGTTCGATTCCCAGACGAGGCAAGTAATTTTTAGAAAATCTTTGAATGCAGAATTACTAACTTTTAAAAATAACATAAAGTCTTCTTTCAGCAAAAAACCCTATGAATTGAATGAATTGTGCCATATCATATCGAGTATTCACCATAAAATGATAAGAAAATCAACAGGCAGCGGACTCATTAAAAGATTGGCGATTTGCGTAAGACAAGAGGGATCACATTTTGAGCGTTTAATTAATTAATTTACAAAAAAAATACCCACTTAATTGACTACGGCAGTTTCATGTATGTTTTTAATTTGATTAAAATGATTAATTTCACGCTGTTCCTTTCTTTTAAAATACTATGTTGCTTAAGAAGAGTTATTATTTTTTGGCCATTCTTTCGATTGGCGTCATAAAAGTAGGGGTGTTTTTTTTTTTACATTTAAGTCGGTTCGATTCCCAGACGAGGCAAGTAATTTTTAGAAAATCTTTGAATGTAGAATTACTAACTTTTAAAAATAACATAAAGTCTTCTTTCAGCAAAATACCCTATCTACGATATTTAAGGTACTTTCCCTTCATGTCCCATAACTTTGGGACGCCCTGTATATGTATGTTTGTATGTATGTATGTCTATTTCTTTTGCACGCCCTGTAGCCTAAACGGCTTAATGGATTTTAACATATGAGGTGTCGTTAGGTTCGTCTTAATATTGGGAGTGACATAGGCTATATTATATTTATATATTGCGTCTGCAAATACAAAAAAAAAAGGGAGGGGCAGGTTTAAAAAAAAACAACATTGTTGGTATCAAATAAAAGTTAGTAATGAGTCAATTCCAAATATATATTTATACATATTTTAATAAAACTAAAACAGTTTGAAATAAAACAAATTATCAAAAAAATAAAAAACCCGTCTGTAAAAACTCATAACTGAAAAGAGAAAAACAAGCATTATAATTTATAGGATTTTGGTATTGCAGGCAAACCAATAACCTGAAATTTTGGTGTAACTTTTGTTTGTCCCCCGCCTGCAATACCAAAATCCTATGGATTGTTATGCTTGTTTTTCTCTTTTCAGTTATGAGTTTTTGCAGTCAGGTTTTTTTTTTTTTTTTGATAATTTGTTTTATTGACGATGTTAATTAGGTAAAATTCTAAATCAAAATCGATCAAAATGGCGAGATACATATTTTGATCTCATAAGGGAATTGAATCTAATTATTCCAAAGCATGTAGGTAAATAAAATAAGCTTTTTAGCTTTCAATTGAAATCAATGTGTGTACAATCAAATACATCGTTGATGTGCTGATAAAATATGGGTATAATTAGATCATAAATCAAACCAAATGTGGGCATGTCGGATAGTACATAAATTATAAATAAAAGACCCGTGAAGCTCCATTAGACGCTGCATGATTTTAATGACATGACAGTTATTCGTATGCCTACATTAATATTTATTGATGATTTATGAATTTTGCTTTATACCAGCTAAAAGATTTGTAATGGATTTACAATGGATGGGTATAAATGAATATATGCTTATGACTGTCGGCGCACCTTGGTCAGTAGGCTCCGCAGTAAACATTGGAGATAAAAATAGTCTTGCCAATTTAATAAAATTCCAACTAAAAAAAACAGTGACACTCCGGGAAAGCCGACAGAAGTGGAAATTTAAAAAAAATCGGCACTGTGGTAATCAACGCGTTGATGTCTTTTTAATGGTCAAAGCTGGTGTCGTCACAGTGTCGCGAAATTAATGGTTTATTCCCATCTCAAAAATGCCCAATGCGCCTCAAGAAGTTTTCATTTAAAAAAATAATCAATAATTAAATTTCAAATCATTTGATTCTTAGGTAACAAAGTAAAGTCATAAAAAAATGTATTTATTGTTTAGAAGGTGCTATTGATTACCAACTTAAATTGTCCATATATTCAAATTACAACATAATGTCATTCTTTTTTGTAAGTTGTACGAAAAAAGCCATTGTCGTAGTGTGTCAATTTGACAAACAATTTATTAATTTCCCTAACTATACATAACCCGTTATTATGTTGACACTTTGTTTGTAGTTTTCTGAATTGGTTTTTTTTTGCAGTGACACTTCCACCGATAAAGAATCAAAAAGTAATCGTACAGAAGAGGAATTCTCCACAAGTAGCTGACGACAAGAACCCGGATCTTATTCCGTTAAGCAAAGGTAATTAAAGAAGTAATAATTCATACTTAATCTGACAAAAAAGTGTTTAAAAAAATACAATAGACGTGGATATATTTAGTAACCTGTTCCGCTTTGCTATTTCTAAAGAGCTATAAAAAAACCCTGAAAGAACCCAACACGTGTTTCATCTCTCAACGAGGCATCCTCAGGATGAAGATTGACTTATCGCGAACCTGATCACGGCGTGTTGCCACACCGAGCGCTAAACGCAGAATGCGCACAGAAAGTGCAGGGTTTTTTATAGCTCTTTAGAAATAGCTAAGCGGAACAGGTTATTAAATATATCCACGTCTATTGTATTTTAAAGTGGATTTCCGCATGGTCACGCCTAAATCAATTAACTGTTTGTAACATATACATTCTCAATAAATGACAACTGACCGGTTTGTTGCTCTAAACTAAAATTTTGATTTTTAGGATCAATAAATATAGTAAATATTAAAATGAATGATGTTCTTGCTTCCTTGACTATTTTACCTAATTTTACAACCAGATAACGTTTGGTTCACGCGTCAACTTTGATCACATTACCTGAACTAAACTTATGTCAAACAAGAAGGATCAGAAGCGCATCGAGGCCTAAACACAGGGCAAATTACCTCAACCCAATGAATATCAGTTCAGAAGTAATATACAGGGTTATTAGTTATGTGTCAGCAATCCGTTAAGGGGATGTAGAAGAGGTCATTTACAACCAAATTACCACTTTTCATCATCATCATCATCATTTCAGCCGAAAGACGTCCATTGCTGGACATAAGCCTCCCCCAAGCACCTCCACTTCGACCGATTCTATGCTTTCCGCATCCAGCGGATTCCTGCGCAAACCACCAATTACCACTTTTGACTCCTATTCCTATGCAAATGTCAAGAATTTTCGAGTCAATTAACATTTTATATTTTTATTAAGTACATTTTAAAATATAAAATGTCAAATTACTCGAAAATGGTTGACTTTGGCATAGGGGTCATCAGGGGTAATTTGGTTACAAATGACCTCTCCTACATCCCCTGAACGGATTGCCGACCTTAGAGCACAACTACATCTAACATAACACCATAACTATACGTGTTACTTGAACTAATTGGATTAACGATCACGAAACTCTTCTTGCAAGCAGTGGTGCGAAACACTTAAAATTGATCAATTTATAGTAGAAAGTTTCAACACGTTGCGAGGTCTTATCGAAGATCGGTTCGCGTTTTTGTATCGACAACGGGACTCGAAACAGAATTCAAATTAAAATAATGATCGGGCACTTTCGATGGAGATGTTGAATTGTTAAAGTGGGAAAAAACTATTTGTTTGATCTTTTTCTGCAATTTGTTATGAGACAAACTAGATTTTTATATAACTATTTACGTCAAGTCCGCATTTTGACACGAGTAGTTAAACACGTTTCGCTATTTGTGACGACAGCAAACAATGACGTCATGATTGCCGTTGAGGTCTAAGTTGAGTTACATGATTGCTAACAAATTCTTGTTAAGTGCAAGCTGGACAGGTCCACTCAAATCAGTGTAGTTCTTTCCTCAACAGACCACACATATACTCATCTACATGGTCCTCATGTGATCTGACCAAGATTATGTCTGGACTTCAAAAGAGACTTTGACCCCTGAGTTTTTTCGCCATTTCTGCTCAGGGTAGTTGGATATAGGAAATGTCGACTCCTTAACTTATTTTTTTTGTTTTTAATATGATGTGTAAACGTAATTCCGATATCCTACTCGTATTTACAGAATAAACAGTTTCATTTCATACCAATACCTTTTTGCCATTCCATTCAGAATTTAAAATTCATAACTATTACATGTGTCAATTATATTGTGCCAGTATCATAATGTTTTATATTATGAGTAACTCTCACTCTTTACCCAAACATGGCGTCGCCCCAAAAGGGTCATGATTTGAACAATAATTTCACCCGTAGTAAAATAATATGACTGACAAAAACCCATTACGGCTCGCGTTATTGAATTTCCAGCTCAATGGAAAAATATTATAAACGAAAAACACAAATATGCGAGATATAAAATAAGAATGAATGGTATTTAATAACTGAAGGCTTCCAGCATAAAATGTACCTGAATTTAATTTTTCATGTAACCTGGATTTTTCTTCGTAATGTCATGTTCTTTTTTCGTTGTTGTTTGCAAAAACACGTGCACATGAAAATTGTCTTTTTTTATTTTAAGATTTCAATGTATGTTTTTATTAAAGAGGATAAAAATATATACACTGTATAAAGTTCTTATACTCAACTAAATAAAAAGTTATTAAAAAAAAAAAAATTGTGTGGTTTTATGAAACCACGGTAAAAAAGAATCTTTTAAGCGAACTATAGGCGCCGCCATATTGGCCTTGGCTGCTCCGACGAGCGCCTTTCACTTTATCCCTACTCCGCGGCCGACCGTCACGTGACATGCAACACAGACGAAAAAGTTTGAGACGATGTAATAAAAGTTTCACTTTATAACAAAAATATAGTAACCTAACTTTAACACACTAAAATAAGGCATCGAAAAATTCCTCCACATCCCTGTCAACTAGTCTTTTCTTTTTTTTTTTTTTTTTGGTGGGAAATTATCAAATAACTTCTCCCGCTCTGGGTGGAGCGGGAGGGCGTGTCAGACTCTTACTGACTAAAACCCACCCGTGTTCCTTCTTATGCCATGTTGCCGGGGGCCACGATTTCCCTATCGGTTTTCTTCGAACCCCCGGCAGGCATTGGCCCTAGCGGACCCCGTCAATTCTGCTGACATCTCTTTGAGGCGCACGTGGAACACAACGCGCCGTCGACCCGGGCTTGGTCCTTATCGGACGGCGAGCTACCCATTGCTCACTGTCCGCAAGCCCGCGCCTACGGTGGCCGGAAATCTTCCTGTGATTCCCGACGCCCAGGGCGTCTCCTCCTGCGGCGGTTAGGGGCACGAGGGCGCGAAATTTGCCTCTCCCTCACGCGCTCCGTCTCCTCCTTCGCGAGCATTACTGCTTCGCAGAAAGAGGTGACGGCCTCCCATTTACTCTCGCTCCGTCTGTCAACTAGTCTGAATGTCTTAGTTTCCATAATCAAATTATACAGTAAAATTGTAAATTATATTGATCTAAAAGTCTTCTGAAACATAATCTTGAAACGCTATAAGCTGCTTCTCGAATATGCTCGATGAGTGAGTAGTAATTACATTCAACGATGAAAAGTTTCTAGTAAATTCTCATGTGAATTGTCTGAAACATAATTTAGCTGCTGGTAGTATTTTTCTTGGCAAACCCATTCACACGTAGCTTACGACTCTTATAATAAATCTCTTGCGAACAACAAAAGTATTATTAATTAACACATACGGAAACAAGTTGATGAATAACGTGCTAACGTTTACGTGCAAAGTCCTGATAATAAAATATTCTACAAATTAATTGCCAACACTACGGAAAGAATAAATTAACTAGATTACTGTGCATAAGTCCATACTTCCAGATTTACACCGGGCTTGCTAAAATATATGAGCGCATTTTATGTTCTCACTGAGAATTTTAACTGTTATAAAGTATGTTAGTTCCTCTTTTAACGGTTTTTCTCGGATTAATAACGGAAAACGCTTGTTAGCTGATGTTTAGTTAGGGGAGTTCCGGCTCCGGAGCTAATGTTCTTTAGTCTGTGAGGATTGAGTTTTTGCTGAATGATGTGGCTGAATCAGTTAGTCGGATTTATTGTTTACCTAGTTTTCTAAGGATTTTTATTAAGTGGAAAGTACCGAATGAATGCAGTTGTACGTACAGGAGATGCTGCCTTACATCAACTCCTGTCCTGCTTGTCTTAAATCAACTCATTTCTTCAAAATAGGTTCCCAAATATGTCACTACAGACGATAACCACTCGATTGGATATGATTCATTTAGAATTAAAATTATCTTCCTTATAAAAATAGTTTATTTTTGAACATAAAATAAGAAAAAAAACCGGCTAAGTGTCAGGCCACGCACAATAAAGGGTTCCATAGAATGAATTTATCCCAAATACAAACTTAACATATTGTAATTGAAAAACCTGTTCTCCATTCCAATTGCAAATGTTAGTTTGAACGCACAATATTGAGAGATTTACCATGTTATTTTAAGACCATATCCTTCTTATAGGATTTCCTGTAATCTATGAGTAAAGAACCATTATCTGTGTTTTAAAAAAAATTTAGGCTCGGTAGTTTCGGAGATAAAGGGGGAGGAATGGTCAGTTTTCTTAAATATCTTTAAATTCGTTTATTTTAAAATTATGGAAAAAATATATTTGAGATCCTCGTAATAAGTCCTTTCATTTGATATGTCACATGGTATAGTCTGCTAAACTTTTTTTTTTTTTTCTTTTTTGCCCCCAAAGTGACCTAATATTCAACATTCATTTATTTACGTTACACATCTGTGTTTGGGTCACAGAAATACATACGTGTACCAAATTTCAACTTAATCGGTCCATTAGATTCGGACCAGATTGGCTGTAACAAACGGACAGACAGACAGCCAAACAGACACACGAGTGATCCTATAAGGGTTCCGTTTTTTCCTTTTAAGGTACGGAACCCTAAAAAACAATCGGAATCAATATAGAATTTACTCGGAATTTTAAACCAAAAAATACACAACTCAAAGTAAGCAGTGTAGACATCAAAAGTTTATTTTAACCTTAGTGGACCATATTAACCGTTCTCCATCCTTATTATTAGATACCGACTACCTACCGTTCCAAAGTTAGCGAGTAGCGAAATAGCTTGAAAACTTAAACTCGAACGTTGCGTCCAGTTTTGTAACCATCAGCATAGCCTCACTTTCTAACTTTACTTATTAGCTGAACAAACTATCCGTTTGAAGCATTTTTTATTTCACAGCTAAGAGTATTAGCAGAGTTCCAGCTTATGTTTTGTACATTTATTTATTTAAAATAACGTTACTTCGACAGAGAGTTGCTAAATAAATTAGTTGAACAGCTCCTCTACGATTTTTGGGGAGTTGTGCGAAGGTTTTTTATGGTTTCATTGCGCTTGCAATGCAGTTGTGAAGTTTAGCTTCAGGTTTTTATTGCTGCAGTAGGTATGTGCATAAAACTCTCAAGCAAGTTTGGTGAAACTTGCTTTTTGGTGACTATTTTATGCACTGCAAGAAACGCTGTCTCTAAAAGTTAGAATTGATACCGTCAATGTTTGGCTACAATTCTTGATTTCTTTATACCATAAGCTCCGCTCTTTATACGCTTATGATTATCTATTTAAAATGTTATATTTTTTGGCCAAAGAATTAGCATAGCCAGATAACGTGGCAATGCTGCCAGCTTTTTGGGCACCTTTCCTGTTGACAGCGATGCGGACGATTTATTTTTAGCCCTCCCCTTCCCCCGAAGGATTCTTTCCCCTCCTTTTTTACATACATAAATATATTATTATTATAATTTTAAGTCTGTTGGGGCATATATTATGTAAATACTATGATCAAAAAAATCGTTTATTTCAAATATCGTTAAGTGCGTGTTCATACACGAATACAATAACAGCAATACCAACTCCCTAATTCGTGTAGCAAGCATCCTTCTATTAAACTACAAAACTATGCAACATAACAAACAAAATGGATTTCTGAAAAGAAAAATACCAGTTTCTATTTTTCAACAAGAGGGAACCTAAAATTTCGTTTCAACAAATGTGTCCACTGTGTAAATTCGTTGTTACGAGAAAATTTAATGACACTATCTCTCCCCAATGCATCTTGCAAAATGCATGCCGCAAGTATGTCCGTTGACAAATCTGCAGTGACGCAATCTCATTTTCTTTTGTCGCTTAGTACTTTACATAATATCTTATTCATAACCCTGAGGTTTTTTATATTGCTATGAATTGGACGCTTTTGGTTTATCCTGCAAGCTTGAAAATTTGCATAACGTTTTGAAATCTAGGGATCAAATTTTCAATTCATGGCTTTTAGAGTACTTAAGTTTACCTGACGTTTTAAGTAGATTACGAAGTTTTATTTTGGGTAAGACGAGACTCGAAGTTAAACAAACAACCATTAAATAATTCAATCAATTAGGAGGTGTCAATTACTCTAAAATTAACAAATAAATGAAATAATTAGTCGCTTAAGATAGATCGCGGAATTTTTTAGATATGTGAAAAATTGACGGCAGTAGCTTATATAACGAATTTAAAAGGAAAACTATCACAGCTAAGTAGGCTTCACAAGTTAACGAGTAATAATCGACCAACTTAAATTTGCGGTTGTAAAAAATGTACTCCGATGCTTTCCGTATGAAAGAAAATACTTTTCAACTACAAAGTTAAGTTTGTTCTTGGGATAAATTCATCCCAACTACGAAACCCTACATTGTGCGTGTTCCAACACGCACTTGGCCGGTTTTTTTTAATGAAACGAAATCAACCAACTCACTTTCAGCAAAATAATACTGGATTTCGCTTGTCTACCCTAAGTTTATCAACTTCTAATCTACTCGTAACGACGACGCTTGAATAGCCTTGACCAAACTGATCTCGATCGATCGTGATCGGTTCGATCAAGGCTATGGGATATATCCCTTAACAACAGCCATATAAACCATATCGACGAATTACTACTAATTACACCACTATAACTTAATAGCACTTTGACAGTATAACACGATAATGTTGGCCGGTATAGGTTAGGTACTGAATAAAAAAAGATATAGGATTATAAACTTTATACAGTCATCGCTCAACATCAAATTGCCGAAATTACGTCGTATTCAGTTTCAAACAATACTGTGGTTTCCGACACAAATTGATGACCAAATATGAAACTAATTAAGTCGACCGTTTAATCTTTGACTTTTTAGCATTAACGCTCGTCTGTCGCTCGGTTACAAAGAAATACTTTCCATGCTTAATAACATTTACAACAAAGTAGATATTATGTAAAGCACAAGTGATCAAACTCAAACCATTTACTTCAATTAAATAATTTACAGGCATTTTTTTTACACTCGGGCAGTCAGATAGTTGAAGCTAGTTACCCATTCCAAATAGTAGGGCGACGGGCAAGAAACTACATTCTCTCTGTGTAACTCTTTGTAATCAAAAATGACTTACCTTATTTCATTATTAGTGATAACTTGACATGACATTTTATTCTAAATTATTAATGCAATTTGACTAAATATGACTATGTGCGTTATTTATTGTGTTTGATTGTATATTGTTTATTACTGATTGGAGATAATTTTGACGTCTTGACATGTATTTTTATTTTTATTTCTGAAATGTATTTAATTGTATTTTCATAAGTTTTGACTGAATTTATGACAACTTAATGTTCACAACTCAACAGCAAACCAACATTGTTCTTTGTACAAAAACCGACGTAAAATATTGTAAAATGTGTGATGTGCATGAGAGCAAATAAATTAATAAAATATATTATTGTGATTACTCTCTTCGAAGTCCACTATTTCCATCCAAAATATAGAAATCTAAATCCGTTCGCGTAACTGTACGTTAGTTCCTAAACTGTCACTCACTCACAACATTGTCACCATCACCGCAACCGGTCTGCGGTTTATTTACCTTGCAAATTGCTTTAAACAGTTCTAGGGATTTCAAAGGAAAATTTCGCATTGTTGCTTATTTCGACCGGTTGACTTGACTTTGAACGATGGGTAGCGGTTGCCACAGAAATTTTAAATAAAGATCTGTTTTTTTTTTTTAAAGTGACCGCATGCGGTCGCTCTCATAAGACGCTTGTAGAAATTGTAGTAGGTTCGGACGCCGCTCCCTTATTGTCAACCAATTTTATTATGTACTCACAACATATTTTTTATGAAAAAAATGTTGTAAAACTTCCGACTTTACATATTCAACAGAATAAACCCGTGACATCGGCCACGCCATCGATGATTTCAAACAAAACCACCGAACCGATACCGCATGCGGTTACGAACGGAATAATATCGTACCGCGTGAACGGTACTTACGTACGGGCTTAAAAAAGCATAACGTTACGCGTCATTTATGACCAATAATTAAGATCACTTCACTGATTACATGTGGTGGTCGAAATTGAATTCCAATTCCATATGACGATAATGTTAGGTTTAATCTGATGATTTTCATTGATATCATACGGAAAATCGTTGGTTTAAATAGTAATGGTGAATGTTTTTATTTAATTGGTTTGTGACTAACGTATGAAACCTTTCAAAAGGAACGTTTCCTTCTAAAGAAGCTTTTCGTGGATGTAATGACGAAAACAGCCATGTTTGTTTGTTTGTTGGAAATGTTTTATTATCATGAAGCATTGAACTATCATCCCTCTTTAAAACATCTGAATAATAAATCTGCCTAGATTTTTCCCAACTATGTTGCGGTCAGTTTCCAATCTAACCGGATGCAGTTTAATATCAGTATTTTACATGGAGCGACTGCTTATCTGACCTCCACAAACCAGTAACTGAGTTATACTATATATTTACTAGCTGACCCCGGCAAACGTTGTTTTGCCATATAAATTATTTATGTTCGGGGTGAACCATCCTTATCACTTAGGGGTATGAAAAATAGATTACGACCGATTCTCAGACTCACCTAATATACATATAAAATTTCATAAAAATCGATCAAGCTGTTTCGGAGGAGTATGGCAACTAACATTGTGACACGAGAATTTTATATTTATAATAGATGTTTTATCATCATAAATCATTTGAATAAGTAAGTTATTTCATAAGTTTCCAACCTGCAACTAAAGGTACAATTCTATGAGAAACTGACGTGTCACTAGCTACGGTAGGTATTTCATAGAAATTCAAAGAAACTATTCGTGTCGCGGCGACACGTCGCCTGCTGCTGTCACCTGCGGTCGGCTACGAAATGATACCTTTAGTACTTGAGAAGGGGTCCTTAAACCTGCATAGGTTTCACAGAATTCATAAAGAAAACAAAACAGTAATAGAGCAAAATTAAATTAAATTCTATTGTTTAATTAGGATTACATATTTCGTTGAAAATGATGTTAATCACATATTCGCATTCCATAACTTGGTTATTAATGTGAACTTTGAGCTGTGTTACAATAATATTAAAATTAAATTGTAAGTCAATAAATTTGTTAAATTGCATCATGTAACTGTATGCTTAAATTAATGGTAAATGAGTCTACATCGTCTGATCTTTCGAATTCTCTTATTTATTTTTCATCACTTTGTGGTGGTAAGGCTTGTGGCTAAGTAATATCAGCCGCACGGATCGATCGATCAGGTTAAATTACGCTTGCCGCGGTTGGTTCGTAGATGGGTGACCATCTTTACATACCGAGACTTCTCCGTGCCTCGGGAAGCACGTTAAGCCGTTGGTCCCGGCTGTCATTTGTAGATCTTTGACAGTCGTTACAGGTAGTTAGAAGCCCAAAAGTTCCAACGTCACATGCAAACTACGCATCGCATCACACTGACGTCACGCAAAATCCTGCATCGCACAAGCAGAGTTTACCGCGCGACGAGTATATATACAACGTCCCGACATCAATCTTCGGGCTCTTTCCGACCCAGATGACCCCATTACACTCCTCCAGGAGCAGAATAGGGCCACCAGTACAGTATACAAGAACAGACGCCTCCCGTCATTCCGACCTCGCCGCCGAGGTCCTTTGCGATCGCGACCGCGTCCCCGAGTCAATGAAACTCCTCCCCGACCCTTGCTCGAAAACGAGGTGCTAGCAGTTGTTGCAGCTGAGCACGTAGCTTTAAATACCCCGCATAATAATCATGATGAAAATATAAATTTGATCCAGCCTGTCCCTTCTTGCTGTCCTCCCCTCAGCGATGCCCTAAGCCGAGGTTCGTACCCCACAGGGGGTGCCCTTAGCGAGCATTCGCTTAGTTTTAATTTAGAATAGTTTTAAAAGCTCCTGGCTGGAGGCTCTAAGTGTAGAAGCTTAAGGCCACCACAGGAAAAGTTCGGTTAAGCAGCCATGACCTTAGTGGTCAAAACTGCGAGAGGCCATTTAAAAAAAAAAAAAAAAAAAAATCAATCTTCGGGCAGTAACCCACCAGACACGACACCCATCTGTTCAGAGGATCCTCCCTTTTCTATGGAAGATGAGTGAACTTTAAACCCTGTTCCTCATATCTCTGTAACGTCAAATAACTAGTTATTATTATTTTGCCGAAATCCAACTTCAAACTATTCTTTGATAAAATGCTCCGTCACCTGTGTAGATTACGAATCCTTATCCATACCTACTAATTATTACGAATGTGAAAGTTATTCAGTCTGTGTGACCGCCTGTTACCTTTTCACGCCTAAACCACAACCGATCGTTATGAATTTTGACTTTAGATCCTGGGTCTTAAAAATTACGATGAAATAAAAAATAAACGCCGACGAAGTTCCGGTTTAGTTTATTATAATTTCAAATAGTGTCTCGGTAAAAAACCTAGGTTTACACCTAAAATGTCGTTATGTGAATTGCTATCCATTTTACCTTCACAACAAATGCGATATTTTTTACATTTGGTTCTACTAATGCATGTTACCACAGTCCACCGTGATAGTTCAACCAGGGTATAGTTCCCGTGTAGAAGAAAGATCTAATTTATCTACAGATATATTTAAAAAATAGGCCCATGAATTTACACACCAGGCGAAAAATTCGCTATTCAACAAAAGCCTATTAATAACTTTGTATAAAAACTTTGTTGAAGAGAAAACTCGGCACGAACCTAATACCGGCACACAATAGGCCACAATAAGGCCAGGAACTAGTGGTCTGAGATCAAAAGAGAAGAAATATATTGGTGTAGTTGCAGAAATACTGTTTTTATTGTTATTAGAGGCGCGGTGAATGCAGTCTTGAAATCGAAAAGAACAGAAGATTTTTATACAATCTGATGTACACGGCTAAATTAGTGTTTAGTATCTACGTATTTTGGCTGTATTAAACGACCTACAACTTGTTCCACTATAAACTCTAATAATTTACTATGATAAAGTGACTTAATTCACATGACCATTAAAATAATTTAAAAAAAAAAACGTAAGCACATGACTTACGTTTTTTTAAAATCTGATCTGATATGATGAGTCATGTATTCTCGAAAGATCCTACAAAAGTGAGGCGTGCTTGTTCGGTTCGGTATGAATAGGCACAGCCGGGCGGTAGAAATCAACTGCATACAACATGCTAATTCAGTGAACGAAGTTTGACGATTGTCACGAATGAAAGCTATTGTATAAATATGTTTATTGTGTAGTGATTGCTTCGGGTCGGCTTTGTTGTTCAACAAATACTGACAAGTGTTTATCATGACTTAGATTTAATTTTAATTTCTTACAAGTATTCACTACCACACCGCAAAATAACATCAAATTCGCCAACCGCATGAACTAACAACCTCTTTCCTTCACCACAGGCGTGACAGAAGCTCCTCCGGACCCGCCGCTCTACTCCGCCATAGCTCAGCCCAAGAACTCGAGCAGCGCACACAGCTTGCCACGCACCCAGACGCCGGTGACGCCCATATCGTCGCACGCGCACTACACTGATATGCAGGTTAATAACTAACATTATCAACTTTCCAGTGGTGCATGTTAAAACGACTGAATGTTTTCATTGACACCGTTCCATTTTATAATTGTCAATTTAAGAGGCTGTGCATTCTGAACAACACAGAGCGATATTTTAAATATGTTTAGATAAATTCGGTTTAAAGAATTTTATTCTCATGAAGAACAAACAGTTCACTAAAAATATGAGATATGCAAATAAATAATGTATTTATATATCTCATATTTAATAATTATTATGCAGTTATAAGGTAACGTAATGACATAAACGACTTACCGCTAGTGATTAATCATAAATGTGTACTATTTGCGGATGACATTTCTATTATTGTGACATCTGACAAAAAGTATAAAACTAAATCTGATCATGAGATGGACATTAACAATACTATTGACGACATTATAAAATGGTTACAGACAAATAAATTAAAAATTAATTTAGATAAATCTAATTATGTACAGTTTAATAAATCAAAACATACTAAATACAATTTCAAACTTAATATTGACAGGTTAAAAGAAGTTCCACAAACTAAATTCTTAGGTGTACTCATAGATCAAGATCTGAATTGGAAAGTACATCTGGATAATTTGTGCAGTAGGATTAATAAGTTTGTTTATGCTCTCAGACAAATAAGGAATATAACTAACAAAAAAACAGCAATTACAACTTATCACGCCTATATACAATCTATCTTACGATACGGGCTTATTTTTTGGGGTAACAGCACGGATAGACACAGAGCATTTATTGCACAAAAGAAATGCATCAGAGCCATTTGTGGTATCCGTCCTGACGAGTCATGTAAAATTTTCTTTAAAAAGCTAGGTATATTGCCACTTCCGTCACTCTACATTTACGAAATCTGTAATTATGTTTATAATAATAAGGGATTGTTCAAAAAAGCTTATCAATTGAACTCTCGAAATAGAGATCCATGCAGACTTAAATTGCAGGATACTCCCAAATCAGCCAAGTATGCGAAAAGTTTCCTAGTCATGTGTATACGCATTTATAATAAAATTCCAAAAGAAATAAAATTAGTATATAATATTAACTCATTTAAAAAAAAATTATTGAAATGGCTGAAAGAATGTATGTTTTATGATATTAAAGATTTTTTTAACAATAAATTATAAATTTCTGGACATTTGTCATTATGGATACTAAAACTATTAAATTATTGTATTGACTTTATATCTGTGACATTGAACAACAATTAACTAATAATTACAATTTTGCATGCAATTGATACATATCCTGTATAGCTAAACATGCGGACTTTAGATTAATACCTGACTGTAACAACTTTATACCATGTTTAAGGCAAATAAAGACTTATCTTATCTTATCTTATCCGTGAATCGATAAAAAGTAAATAGTTTAGTATTTTTATCTCACGTAGTGACGCGCGCTTTACTTGTGGTTACCAAGTGTACAAACACTGTGAATGTGTGTGTAAGCACAGAAGCTCTCGGTAGCGTCCGAGACAATGGCGAAGTCGGAAGTATGTGTGGATGTGTGCGTGCGAGTGTCAATAAAAACTTAACTTTATCACCCTCAAAAACTATGAATACGAAACCTATGGAAGAAAAATTAAAATTTTCGCAGCCGCCTCTTAGATTTTCATTTTGACCAAATTCACACTCTCTCTCTTTCTATGTAAATAAAAAATGGTGTCTGCGAAAATTTTGTTTTTGTTTTACAATCATACGTGAGAAGGAACTTCGTTCCTGATGGAGGTCCTCCGACCCAACACATTTTTTAACTTGAGTTTATGATTGTGTTTAGTTTAGTTCGTGATCTTCCTGTGCGAGTCCAAAAAATCCGTTTTCTTTCTTTACGTTAATACTGCATTCAAAAAATCATTGAAAGAGCGATCAATATAATTATAATACCCCTAGGTACAGCAAAGGCTGGCAATCAATTGTTTCTGTAGTCATGCCAACCCCTTTGAACTAAATGCATAGTGGCTAAATAGCAAACCGATGCTCGTATTTAATTTGCAATACAAGGCTTTACTAAATAATTGCAGCAATAATTTAGTGTTTATTGGAGAAGTTTTGCCAAAGGGTTTCAGCAAACTATTGGTAGACTGTTGAACATTTTGCTTAGTTAGCAGTATGGAGTAATGTTTATCCCAAAGCTGATTCGGTAAATAGTTTTATTTATTTTGGGGTTTATTTCAATGTGTTCTGAAACGTACTGTGGTTATGGATACAAATCGTACTTCAAATGTTTTATCGAATATCTGGCAATTTCGTAATGGTGTGATTAGTCTTTAATAATATTGAAAAGTCTTAACTGCTTGTATTAATAAACTATTTATTTTTCTGTTAGGCTTTAAGGTTGGACACTAAAAGAAAGACCGTTCTAAGGATTTCAATAATACATTTATTATCCTTTTCTTTATATATTGGAAGTTGTGTTTTATTACTATACTTTTAGCCTTGTGTGGAATCACACGTCTCACATAATACTAGTAAATTACACGTTCCAATATTTATAGAACATGATGATAAACGTATTATTGAAATCCTTGGAAAGGTCTTTCTCTTAGTGTCCAACTTTAAACCCTAACATTAAAGTGCCCGATAAATGGTAATAAGCTGACCCCGTATTATATAAGACTTATGAGAAATGCCAATGTAATAAAATGTATTCACTGAATTGTTTATGAAAGGCGGAAGGAACTTTATAGCTATAATTCCAAATCGTCGCATAATGAATGCTATTTCTTTTCTCAGAATGATTCTGGTCGGAGTATGATCAACGGTGCCATGAGGTCGCATCGAGAGATTGTCACGACAAGGACGCCATTGTTAGCAGCACATCAAGAAAGCTGTGTATAAACCATATTCAAATTTATTTTATACCATTTTACTTTCAAAAAGTGAAAAAAAAAACATGTTAAAATTATCCGTAAAAATTATCAAGTTCATTGTTATAAATATTTCATTTTTATAATTATTCGATTAATTACGATATCAATAATGCGTTCTAGCAGTTGTAAAATTAAGACAATGACTGATGAACAATTATTAAGTAAAAAATTATTAGAAAAATTATTTAAGTAACTTGTTCTAATAATAATGTTAGTTAGATACTCTGTAAGAGAAATGATGGAAGGCTCTAAGCTATTCTAATATAAATTTTAGAGAGTTAAGATAAAACTGTAAATAATATAATATCTATTGAAAATTGTGTTTCAAGAATTCACCGACGGAATTTCATTTCGCAATGCACTAATAGACGATTTAAATGTAATTATTACAGTTAAATGTAAAAAGTTAACGTCGTGTGTCAACAAAAATGATTAATTAATGTAATACCTACATTAAATAAACCAGTCCAATTTAATTTTGATTGTTAAGAGAACGTTAATTATTTATTACGTTATTAATTAATTAGCCTTTTAACTGTGATCTGTTAATGGTTGGACTTAAAGCGTTTATATTTCTCTTACAATTTGTCATTGATATAGTAAAGCCTATTCCATACTTTTGCACAATCGTATAGCGATTCGCACTGGATACAACTATCTGAAACATTTAAGTTCAAACGGAAATCGAATTTCGAATTTTGTGCCGATAGAAATAATTATGTGTGCTTATGGTAACAGGCCTATAGAGCCACGCAAATAGGTTTTGTTATACAAGGTGTTAAATATTGAAGTTACCTACACTAAAACATCTGTATGGAATGTGTACAGAGAGGATTTAAACGTGGAAAGTATTTTAGTATGTATTTACTTAAGATACCTAAAACAATGGATGTATTTTATAAAGATCGAAAGCCGCACGTCTGTATTGCTGGTTACGGAACAACTGAGATTCGCTAAGCATGTAACTTAAATGAAGTACCTACAAAATGTGTGCGTCAGTGTGCCTCCACATTTTGTTAGTTTGAATCAAAAACTATTGACCTTTATTTGAATAAAATTATAAAAAATCCGATGGAGTATTCCATCGGATTCTATTGCTAAAATTTAATTGTTTTATCATCCGTTCTTGGAAATGGAAAATAAGTCGAGTATTTCTCAACAGAAAAATGTGTGAATAAATAGATAGTTTTGTAAATAGCTGTAAAATATGAATATAGGTAAATTTAATTCCTAGTGAAATGCTGTTAAAATTTACTAAAGTTATTTTTTACCTTGTATAACATTACCAAATAGAATAATAATTATTATCATATCACTGTGTTGTGTTTATATTATTGTTATAAGTTATGGCGTTTCAATTTGATATTTTTAACATAATTTGAACAAGGACATATCAAAATTTATCGATCATGTAAATACACGAATTAAGTAGTAACCGTATCTAATTTAATCAAATTAACAATCATATTTATTAATTTAATATTAATAACATTATTAAGTTTAACCTAATATTATTTTACCATGTTAAACTTTCCCGGACTGGTTGTAAATATATTACGTAAATAAATAAAATAAAAAAACCATAAAAATTTGCTCATTCTAAGGAATATAAAGAATTTAATGTACCAGCACGAGATACGTTAAGTTGTCGGTTGTCTAAACGAATCATTGTGGGAAGAGCAGTTTTTTAATACATGTGACTCAATAAAATGTCGAAAATTGATTTTGTGTTTACTTATTTAAAAAATCTCGCAGCATTGTTAGAGTCCAACCGAATTTTGTTTTTGTTTTTGGGTTTTGGCAATTTTCAGCTGAAACATGTAAGTTGTTTGCATATAAAATTAGATTATTTGATTATTAGTAATTATGACTTCGAGAAAAGTATAAAGTTTCGTGTGATTTAAGTTTAAACGGTTAAAGATAACGATTTAAAGATTGACACTGTACTCCTTTTACTTTGGTGAAGAAAAACCTATCGACAAACAAGATTTTTTTTATCATTTTTGGTCGAAAATACAATTAGTTTTCGGTTGGATTCTAATTATTATATTATTATCGCCTGTAGTATTTTATTAAAGGGGTAGATCGAATTTATAAATAACATCTCCATTCCGTTTAATACGCTTAAAGGTACAATTTCGTAGCCGACCGCAGGCGGCACTAGCAGACGACGACTGGTTTTTATGTATTTATATGAAATACCTACCTACCTTAATTAGCGACACGTCGATTTCATAGAAATACATACGACATGTTGCCTGCTACTGCCGCCTGCGGTCGCCTACGGAATTGTACTTTTAGACTCATCTAGGTAAAATGGGGCGAACCTATTACTACAAACCGCAAATCCAGACTGTGGGTTGCCAATGAGAAATTCTTGATGGAAGAACCACTAAAATAATGATTATTATTTTTAGCCGACTTCTTCTTCATTTCGCTGGCACGACAGTATTTCGATCTTGTTGGTCCAAAACTTCTCCACTTCCACGACGTCGTTGGTTCCAGCGCAGTCACTTAGACTGAATGTTAGCCGACTTAAAAAAAAGAGGCATTTTTGAACTGATACGGCGAGTTTTTATTAAAGTGAAAACTTCTTTAGGCTCGTTGGGCATTTTTGAGATGGGACTAAGCAATTGATTTCGCGACACTGTTACGACACCAGCTTTTGACCATTAAAAAGACATCAACGCGCGATACATTATTTCCTGCACAATAACATTGTTCAAGTTTTCACTTCTGTCGGCACTCCCGGAGTGCCACTATTTTTTTATTATACGTACACATTACAAAGGTGCTTGAAGAATATGATAACAAAACAATCAATGGTGATGAAAATATTTATTATTGAATTTCAAAAAAGCGTAATTTCACGCTGTTCAGTTATCTGCTGTGTGGCTATCCGCAACCACTAAAATGTAGTAGAAATTATTTATTTGTATTCGCAAATACAAGTAAATTATTTAGCATACCTTTTATCAATTGGGTGGCAGCCTGCATTCCAATGCCTTTGTTACGTGTAAGTCGGCAGGCTCGGCGTTCGCTAGTGTTTAAGTAGACAAAGCCCCATTTATATTTTGAAAGTTTATTACCTGTGGCATACAATACAATTGAAGCAACAAATGACTTATTAAATCACATCGTGTAAATCAGGCTTAAGGTGAATGCGTAAAGATAGCCCGCGATAATACCTAGGTATTCAAATTTTCTTACATGCTTTACAATCTGCAGGTCAGTGTCAGGTTGTATGTTGATAGAAATATGATTCGCGATTATAACAAATATGTATTTACTTAATTATATAACCATAACAATCATCAAAACTGTTAATAGTAGTTTATGAAACTGTTGCATAATGAGGGGTATTAAAACATGAGTGTGTGTTTAATAGTATCACACTCATGTTTTAATACCTAGTTATGTGCAGTTTCATACACTACTTTATCTACTCTCAAACATTGGGATTGAAACAAATACTAAATAAAAAATCAAAGTTAAAGATCAAGAATAAATTTAAAAATCCCACGAAATCCAGTGAGTACTACAAAACAAATGAATATCGCCTGCATCAGCACATCACCGCACGTGCGCTACAGTGGGTGCTGCTGTCCCCCGCCAAACGTTGATGGAAACTCTTTGGTGATATTAACTTCTTGGATTAGCGCTGTATCGTAATAGAAAAAAAAATGTTTTATAGTATTATTTTGTTAGAGAAAAAGTGTTATAATATGATTCTATTTTTAAATTTCGGTATTCTGTTTAGAAAGTATGTCAATATAAACTCGTTTTGAAGATCATAATTCGAATATTACGCTATGAGAGTAGTTAAAAATATAAACGAAACGCAATCATCTTCTGTCACTTAGTTATTATGCTGTCTCTCTCTTGCGCTGTCAACTATCCTTTCATGTTTTGTGTGCTCTGCCGAGATCCAATAAAATCCCTTTTAATTAAATGAATTTTTCTAAGTTAGAATTGGTCTCAAATGTGATGATTTCATGGAAAAGTCATTCATTAGGTTAATTTTAACTTAATAAGATAAATTGATGATTTTAATAATTTATTATTCTGTAAATACATAATATGTGTTGCGGTCACAAATCATATAATATACCAATGTACAACTTGCTACTGACCTGCAAATTATAAAAAAAACGTAAGAAAATTGGAATTTGTAATTCGCAGGCTACCTTTGTGCATCGACCTTAACTCCAAATATTATTATGAGATAGGTAGGTTCATAGGTGTTTATAACCCATAATTTCGAAGTTATGGAACCTAGTGAATTAGTTTGAGAACACGAAATTAAGGCTTTTTTTTATATTATATTATTTTCCAAATTTTATAGAATAGTGGCAGCCCAGTGGTAATGGCCGCGACTAACATAGGTCGTGGGTTTGAACTCAAGCAGGCACTTTACTTTAGGTAAATTATTCCATCACCACTGCTCTCAAACCGGTGAAGGAAAACATCGAGAGGAAACCGGCATGTCCTAGAACAATAAATCGAGGACAAGTAACATCCACAAACCCGCACTGGGCCCGCGTGGTGGATTACGGCCCACTCCCTCTCACAGAAAGAGGAGGCCTGTGTCCAAGCACGAATAAGCATAATTATGCATATTATTTTCCAAAAAAAAAACGATTTCCTTCTTGCTTTGCTGCCAACCCTCATCGACTAACCTTTCACACATATACGAGAAAAAAGAAAATAGCTATTACGATATCCTGAATGGAATATAAAGGCACAACTTGCAAAAAAATACAAAGCCTATATCCCTAAAATAAAATTATAATCCAAAGAAACTCATCAATAAAATAGACGTATTATACGCCTAAAGAAAGGTCGATATCTGAGGCATTGTGCTCGTGATGCAGGTCGGTGGCACAAAACGGTTGCCCCGCATCACGGCGCCGAGGCGATATAACCATTTGTTACGTATTCAATGCTCGCTGTGCCTAGCTATTTATCTTGCAGCCATTGACTGGGCGAGTCGTCGATCAATTCTAAGCATTACTATCGTCGATTAATCAAACAGTAAGTCGGTGTTTAATCTTAGTGTCGGGATGGTGTTGGAAATATTGTAATAATCGTGAATGGAATGTTTTGATATTTGAGATTTATCTGCCTGCCTAGCCTTTACTCAACCATATTGGGGTCGGCTTCCAGTCTAACCGGATGCAGCTGAATACCAGTATTTTACATATAATAGAGCGACTGCCTATCTGACTTCCACAATCCAGTGACTGGGTAATACGATACCGATTGGTAAGACTGGCTGTCAGACTTTCGGGCTTCTGACGACCCGTAATGACTGCCAAAGATCCACGAATGACAGCTGGGACCAACGGCTTAACGTGCTTTCCGAGGCAAGGAGGAGTCTTGGTGGGTATGTGAAGATCGTCACCCATCCACGGACCGACCCCGGCAAGCGTAACTTAACCGGATGAATCGACCCGTGCTGTTGTTATTAGTTAGCCACGAGTTCCTCCTATAATAATTATACACACATAACATAACATCACGCCTTGTTTCTCCGAAGGGTTGGGCAGAGGTGTCCCTGTAGCAGGTATACCCACATTTCGCCAGTTATGTTTAAGTCCCATGTAATAGGGGGCGAGCCTATTGCTGCGAGCTATATCTCCAGCATATAATAGCAGGAGAGATACCCAAAAAAAACATCAACCTTTTTTAAACCCCAGCCCCGACGCAAAAAGAGGGGTGTTATAAGTTTGACCGCTATTCGTGTGTGTCTGTCTGTGGTATCGTAGCTCTTAAACGGGTGAACCGATTAGAATGGTTCTTAGATAATTATGTTTTATCAAAATCGTTTCAACCGTTTAAAGATTATTATCAGCTCTTTTCTAGTTGATGAATGGATGTGAGCGTCTTCCACAGGTCAGATCGATTTGAAATTTGGTATTCTGTTAAATCAATGATATTAGAAGAACATGTGAACCTTGAGCTGATGCTGCAGCATCACCTGGCATTACCCAACTTACAGCACAGCTGTTGTGTTTGGGCTCATTGGAATGGTCTTAATGAATAGATACCATGAACAGGGTCTGTTGATGGAGTAGGAAAGAGAAATGAGGAAATGTATGTGTCGTGTTTTTTAAATTTTAATATAATTACACTTGTTGTATACGACTTTGTCGGTGTGATTTATAAGTAGGTATACCCATACCAAATTACAGCGTTCTAGTACTAAGAGGGTCTGAGCTAAGCCGTGGTCAGACAGACAGATGGAGATGGCGAAACTATGGGCGTTGGAGATGGTGAAGGGTGGGCGTTTTTGGGGGACTGTCTTATGTAATTTTGACGTTCGAAAAGTGCTGATTCTCAGTCTAGTTTGAATAAATGACTTTTGAATTTGAATTTGAATTTATAAGGGTTCCTTGTTGACTACGGAGTCCTACAAATCAACTGTTTCATACAAAAGTGCAATACCTGCACAAAAACAATGCATGGAACAAAATAACCGACAAAAAAATTACGAGACTGGTAGGTTTAGAATCAGGTACTAAATGTATGGTAACAGTTTGCGCTTGAACGTCGCTTATACCTTGTATATGTCACTGTAAGATTGTGAGAACCGTTAGTTTATAATCAGTCGGAATTATTTCCGTTAGATTATAAACTGTCGAAAAATTGTGAACTGGGTGAAATGGGTTTTAGAACTGTGACCAACCGCACGCGAGCCGAGCGAGCGCTACTTTCAAGTTGCTCGCAGCCAGGCAGGCTTTTTAATATTAGCGCAAGGTGCGTTACGTCGCAAGCAAGTTTGATAACAGTTCACAATTTGTCAGTTTTTCATGGATACATTATAAACTATAGAAAAATTATGCGTTAAAATGTAAATGATTTGTCACAGTTCACAAGTTTTCGACACTTTATAATTTAACAGAAATAATACCGATGGATTATAAACTAACGAAGTTCATACGGTGACATATATATCTCTGCATTTCGAGAAACCCAATCGTAATTTTATCTGTATCTTTAGGTGTATCATTATCATTTCCTTAGAATATGGGATGACTTCTTACAGTAACAGCCGAGTGTTCCAGAGAACAATGAATATAAAATAACACTGTTATACTGGCGTAAAAAATGGATAACCTTGAAACTGTCGATTGGCCAGACTATCATCTATCACTTACCCCACTTATTTTTTTTACATTTCGTACATTATTTTATCGATATAGGCGCCCAAAATTGCATAATTCCGTAGAAAAAATTATAAAATAATTTGGTCATCCATAGGCATATGGCGATATAAGTGGGGTAAATGATAGATAATAATCTGGCCGATCGACAGTTTCAGGGTGTCCATTATTTACGCCACACCCTGTAAATTCATTGTAATAGAGTCTGGTATTCATTTTAACAACGTATTAATAGACATCAAGTTTGGCATGAGTATGTTAGGAATGGGAGGAGTTTTTAATCCATTACCTTTTTCTTCAATTCTACTGGGAGGTCGCTTTTGAATACTTCCTTTAACTTGGAAATTCAACTCCATCAAGAACAAAATTATAACATGCCAAAGGAGAATGGAGCGCAATATGCTTTTGACATAAAAAAAAAAAACGTGTGGCACTCGGGGACTGCCGCGGTAAAGCTATTGCATAGCATTTGTAACCTCCATACTTCGTATTTGTCAACGCTACACTTGGGATGATGACGTGATGACATAAAACAAAAATTTCGTTCCCATGACAACATAACGTTGTCATGGGAACCGTCATTACATGGTAGGCGGAGTGGGGGGTGTTAGGTTTTATTTTCGTTACGTTACGGAATTTCTTGATTCGGGTTGCCGCGCTCAAAGCCCGCGATAAAAGGTATAATATTCAGCACTCAAAAATTTGAATCACATCAAAAGCTTTTTTTTTTTTTTTGGGTGGGAAATTATCAAATTTGCCGGGGGCCGCGATGTCCCTATCGGTTTTCTTCGAACCCCCGGCAGGCATTGGCCCGGGCCCCGTCAATTCTGCTGACATCTCTTTGAGGCGAGCGTGGAACATAACGCGCCGTCGACCCGGGCTTGGTCCTTAACGGACGGCGAGCTACCCATTACTCACCGTCCGATTAGTCCCTTACACATGCACTCAAACTTAAGTAAAAAACTTTTTACAAAAAAAAACAACCGACTTCTAAAAAACACTACAAAGTGAAAAATAACTTTAATTTCGAAAGTCGGTGTCTTTGGTTTTGAATTTTCGTTTTTTGTCACCGACTTCCGAAATTAAAGTTATTTTTCCCTTTGTAGTGTTTTTTAGGAGTCAGTTGTTTTTTTTTTGTAAAAAGTTTTTATTTTTCACTTTTTAGTTGTGGTACCTACGAGTACCCCACACAAATTCGAATACCACTATGTAAATAACAGTGACAGGAACTTATCATATCATCCACATACTAATGGGAAAAAGTACGTATTATTGAAGCTAACTCAAAAACTATCGAAGAAAAGATAATAAAATTTATATGGGACCACCTCGAGAGCATACCCTTTCAAACTAAAAAATAATTTTCAAAATCGGTTCACAATTGACGGAGAAATCGGTGGACATACATAAAAAAAAAAAATGAAGTCCATCTTGGAAGTCTCCTTTTTGGAAGTCGGTTAAAAATGGGCAGGCCATGATGCAAGACTGCATGACAGTAGATGGGACTTCTTGGAAGGGACCGGTTAGTAAGCGTAAACGAGGAAGACCACACACTCGCTGGGAGGACGAGACCGTGCGTATACCTAGATCACACTGGATGGACGTAGCGAAAGACAGAGAAAACTGACATTCTCTGGAGGAGGCCTTCACCTCAGGGGTTCTCAAAAAAACAATTTAAAAATTAATAATCTAAACTGTAAAACTTAGAGAAATATAAGGCTTTTTAACCGACTTCAAAAAAAAGGAGGAGGTTCTCAATTCGTAGTGTTTTTTTTTTTTTTTATTTATGTTTCCCGATTACTCGAACACGGCTGGACCGATATGAAAAAAATTTTTTTTTGTTCAAATTCAAATTCAAATATTTTTATTTGTAGAACATAGGTAAACAAAAAAGTACAGATGTTAATAATAATAATATAAATGAACGCTATGTCTTGCCGTCAACGGCGTACAAATATTCTGATTATAAATTAATTAGTAATAAATGAAACAAAACATTGAAACAAAACATGTTTGAAAGGGTATACTTTCACGGTGGTCCCATTGTCATTTGGTCACGATCTGATGATGGCATCTTGGAGAAATCGAGGGAACTCTTCAAATATTAAAGGCACATCTATAGCGATTTGGGTATTTTTGATGAGCAGTTAACTTAGATAAATTACAAACCAACCCACTAAAAAGTGAAAAAAAAAAAAACACAAAAAATACAACTGACTAGTTTGGAAGTCGGTTGTATTTTTTGTGAAAAAGTTTTTTTATTATTTAGTTTATTAAGTAATTTTCAATGTGTGCTACCGACAGTTTCACATTATTTGCTAAACAACAGTTTTTATCTATGCTTGTACATGGTTTAAACAAATCGAGCAGATTTTAATTTGGTCAAAAATCGATCTCATACCTCACCCGCCACGTAATCGTATTGGTTGGCCGTAGCAAGTTTACTACGGCGTAGCTGGCTTACTACGGCGTAGCAATTTCACTACAGACGTAGCCCGTCCTGCATGTTGGAATTTGAATACTGAAATTGAAATTATGTCATGACTAATATCCATGGAACAGTCTTATACAAGGCATTATTTAAATCACTGGCGTGTATAAGTCTTATACACGCCAGTGATTTAAAATGGAGTCAAAATAAAAAACCTGCGTGTCGGACTACGCACAATGAAGGTTCCGTAGTTGGGATGAATTTATCCCAAATACAAACTTAACATTGTAGTTGAAATACATGTTCTACCATACATTCCAACTACGAATGTAAGTTTATACGCACAATATTGAGAGATTTATCATGTTATTTTAGGACCATAGACTTCTTATAGATTTTCCTGTATTCTATGAGTAAAGAGCAATACTATATATTTCTTTAAAAATTTTTGGTTCTAGAGTTTCGGAGGTAAGGGTGGAATGATCAATTTTCATAGAATTTCTTAAATATCTTTAAAAGTATATATTAAAATTATATAAAAAATATGTTTAAGATCCTCGTAAGCCCTTTCATTTGAAATGTCACACGGTACTGTTAGTATTTTTTTTTTTTACTCCAAAAAGTGACCCCTACATTCGAAATTCATTTAATTACGTTATACGGTCGTATTTGGGTCGCAGAAATACATATGTGTACCAAATTTCAACTTAATCAGTCCATTAGATTCGGAGCAAATTGGCTGTGACATACGGATAAACAGACAGACAGACAAACGAGTGATCCTATAAGGGTTCCGATTTTTCCTTTAAAGGTACGGAACCCTAAAAAACGTTTTGTAGTTATTACGTCAATTTAGGACATGGGAATTATCTCATTTTTGGTTCGAATGATCAGAATGAAATTTTGTAAACTATTTATTACTATCATTGTGAACAAAACAAACAAACAAATTAAAAAATCGACGCAATTGAAAATTCAAAATATTTTATTTCACTTAAACCTACATGCACTTATGAAACTTCAGAAGCTAGGTGCACGGTTCCAATTGGTCGTTTCCTATGGAAAAGAGCCGGCAAGAAACTCCACGGTTACTCTTTGCAAAATACTTGGCTTTTACAAAACTTTCAAATAACTGAGTAGGTCTTTCAATAAGTACCAGGTACTTATCAAAATAGAAAATGGTCAACAGATCTACAGTCCACTAAGCCTACAGCGTTCTCACATTCACAACATAGAAAATAATTTACACAAAAGATAAATTAATTAATAAAAATTAAAACCTATTTCAATAAAACAATTTAAAATGATTGCTATTACAACTGTAATAAATCTGAATAATTATCATGTCTACAAAAGTCACTAGTAAAGAGTTGAAATTTAATCGTCGTAATCGTAATCGAAATCTGATAATCACAAAAGTAGTTAAAAAAAACGTGTGGCACTCGGGGACTACCGCGGTAAAGCTATTGCATAGCATTTGTAACCTCCATACTTCCTATTTGTCAACGCTACACTTGGGATGATGACGTAATTTTTGTTTTATGTCATTACGTCATCATCCCAAGTGTAGCGGAACCGTCATTACATGGTAGGCGGAGTGGGGGGTGTTAGGTTTTATTTTCGTTATGTTACGGAATTTCTTGATTCGGTCGCCGCGCTCAAAGCCCGCAATAAAAGCTATGCAATAGCTTAAAAATCACAATAAAATAACAATATTTGTTCAACAGAAAATAATAGAAAGAAAGAAAGAAAGAAAAAATTTGTGACACGCACAGGAAATGTAGCAAACTAAGAAAATTATAAAAACAATAATAATTTCAGAAACACTATAAATTTAAAAAAATTGTGTAAACAAAAAAGAATACCCGTGCGAGGCCAAAAAGGCTCATATCTCAGCATCATCATTCATCATCATTTCAGCCGAAAGACGTCCACTGCTGGACATAGGCCCCAAGCACTGCCACTTTGACTGATTCTGTGCTTTCCGCATCCAGCGGATACCTGCGGACTTCACAAGGTCATCGGTCCATCTTGTGAAATGCCTTCCAACGCTACGTCTTCCAGTACGCGGTCGCCACTCTAGAACCTTTCGTCCCCAGCAATGTGCCCTGCCCATTGCCACTTAAGTTTGGCAATTCTTCAGGCTATGTCGGTTACCCTGGTTCTCCTGCGGATCTCTTCATTTCTGATATCTCAGCATAATGCTACGATATTTGAAAAAACAAATACCGTAGCGCTGGGTCAGTTCTGCCTAGCCTTTTCCCAACTATATTGGGATCGGCTTCTAGTCTAACCGGATGCAGCTGAATACCAGTATTTTACATGGAGCGACTACCTATCTGACCTCCACAACCCAGTAACTGGGTAATACGATACCCCTTGGTAAGACTGGTTGTCAGACTTTCGGCCGTAACGACTGTCAAAGATCCACGAATGACAACCGGGACCAACGGCTTAACGTGCTTTCCGAGGCACAGAGCACAGAGGTATGTAAGAAATGGTCACCCATCCACGGACCAACCCCGGCAAGCATAGCTTAACCTGACAGATCGACCCGAGCGGCTGTGAGTACTTAGCCACGAGCTCTTAAATACCGTAGCCCTGGTATTCTGATAATAAACACTGCATCATACATTTGATTACGTCAAACAGAACTAACATACAGGTGTGAAAACTCATTAAGTTGATGTAAATATGAAGTCTCATAGCAAACTTGCTTCCATAACAGTTAGGGCACATTTTCTCAAATTAAGGCTATAACTGGAGGCACTAGCTGTATTTAGGATAATTAGCACACATGCTTCTTACCGATTCAGGGGTTTTACCGGCAGTGCGGTCACAGAATACTTCAGAAGGTCGACACCATAATATGAGTGAAAACAGGTACACACGGCTACACATCAAGCTATACATTTCCAGTATAAACTGACCTCGCATTGCACGGAAATCCTATATAATGCGAGATCAACATAAACTGGTTTTGTATAGCTTAATGTGTAGCCGTATGTACACACATAGATGCATAACTACGGTGAACTTAAGTTGCGATCCCTCAACGTAGCCCGCATAATTCAAAACTTCATCACGTTTTTTTGCAAATTGCTGCACTGTTTTACATAGTTTTTCGATCAAAATTAAATATGCGACAATTATGATGAAATAATTACTAAATTGTAATTAAATTAAGTGCATATAATTTTTTTGAAAGGAAAACTTCATTAGGCGCGTTGGGCATTTTTGAGATGGAAAAAACAATTGAACTCGTGACACTGTTACCGACACCTCATTTTGTAAACGCGATTGTGCTCTCTATTTTTATTACGTTACGGGTCAATGTTCTATACAAGTATTTTTCTTCCACCAAGGCGACCTTGTTCAAGTTTTCACTTCTGTCGGCACTGCCGGAGTGCCACTGTTATTTTTTTTTTATGTTAGCATACTCTGTCCCACTGCTGAGCAAAGACCTCCCCCAAATCCATCACAGCATCCTTTTCCAGGGCCACCTCCATCCAACCCTTGCGGTACAAATCTAGATCGTCTCGCCAACTCTGCATATAATTACTAATGGCAAAGTATTTTGGAGAATTACTGTACCCATTTTTCTAGTACTCAATAAAGTTTTTTTTTATTATTTTTGCTGCATTCATTCTATTTTGTGAAAAATATGACGATTTTATTTAAAAAATAAAAATTTCGTAAAATATATCACACTAATATTATAAAGGCGAAAGTTTGTGAGTGTGTGTGTATGTTTGTCTCTACTTCACGCTCAAACCGCTGGACCACTTTGGATAAAATTTGACACACAGATAGTTTATAACTTGGATTAACACATAGGATACTTTCTATCCCGATATTCCCACAGAATCGAGACTTACGCGGGTGAAACCGCGGGGCACAGCTAGTTATATCATAATTGCCGCGTAATGCATTTTGATCAATAACGTCATAATATAACATCACGCCTGTATTTCCCGTAAGGCTTAGGCAGAGGTGTACCTATATTACACCCACATTTCGCCAATTATTTTTAAGTCCTGTGTAATAGGGGGCGAGCCTATTGCTATCATCATCATCATCATCAGCCTATAATGGTTCCCAATGCTGGGACACAGGCCTCCTCTCTGTGAGAGAGCGGGCCGTAATTCACCACGCGGGCCCAGTGCGGGTTGGTAGATGTCACATGTCTTCGAATTTTCGCCTGTCTGGGTTCGAACCTACAACTCGTAAGTCGCGACCGTTACCACTACCATCAACCGGCCACAAATCCAGACACCGGGCTGCTACTGAGAAATTCAAGATGGAAAACCCAATAACAAATAACACTTTGCCCGACCCGGGAATCGAACACCGGACCACATGCTCAGCAGTACTACTTGTGACCACTAGACCAACGAGGCAGTCATTTTAATCAACATACAACGTAAACCAGCGCCGCAATTAGCAAAAAATAGAAATTAGGAAAAACGTGGACTACATTGAGTTTTTTTTGTTTGGAATAGCATTTACATACACACATACATAAACTCACGCCTTCTTCCCATGGGGGTAGGCAGAAACTACAGAATGCCACCTGCTACGATCCTTACATACTCCTTTTGTCTCGTTTACGTTCATACATCTGGTCATACACGCACGCCGTTTGCGAGTACTACGCACCTGGCCTTTCTGAAGAACATCACCAATAAGGTCAGTATATGTCCTCCAATGGCGTCCCCGCCCGGCCTTTCCCTTAATTTACAATAAGACACCCGTGGACATTTTAAGTATCAAGGAACTCCCACTATTCACATATAAATTACGTAACCTTTTTAATGACAAAGCTTACTACACGGTCCAAGATTTTCTTCATGATTAGTGCCTACTACAATCTGTCACCACACACTTAATTGTTATTTTGTAAGATTTCCTTTATAAAGACTGCCTCGTTAGTCTAGTGGTCGCAAGCGCTACTGCTGAGCCTGAGGTCCTGGGTTCAATTCCCAGGTCGGGCTAAGTGTTATTGGGTTTTTCTATCTGGAATTTCTCAGTAGCAGTCCGGAGTCTGGATTTGTGCCCGGTTGATGGCAATAGGCTTGCCCCCTATTACATGGAACTTAAACATAACTGGTGAAATGTGGGTGTACCTACCACACCTCTGCCCAACCCTTCGGGGAAACAAGGCGTGATGTTATGTTTATGTTGTTTCTTTATAACTGATACCTAAGAAATTACCCACACTAAAAAGATTTGATTTGATTATATTGAAGGAATCGCCTTTAACGGTCTCAAGCGAGTGTACCTACTGTATTTTTCTATTTTGTGTACAGACTGGCCAGAGACGATACGCGCATGCGTGAACCATGGCTCGCTGTTACTTGAAGCTACCTCGCCAGAATTGCCGGACCGTCGGCCGGTTTAGTCGTGCCGAAAGTCCAGTAGTTCTAAATAAATTTCATTGACTAAAGAACAGAAGAAAAATTGAAAAAAATATTATTTTCTTACAAGAACACGTTCATTATTATATAAAACAAGCAAGTTTAATTAAATAGCTGTTTAGTACAAAATTCAGCGTAAAGACGTCCACTGCTAGACATAGACCTCCCCCAAGCACCGCCACTTCGACCGGTTCTGTGTTTCCCGCATCCAGCGGATTCCTGTGGCCTTCACAAGGTTTATCATCAGTCCACCTTGTGGGAGGCCTTTCAACGTTACGTCTACCGGTACGCGGACGCCACTCCAGAAGCTTCCGGCCCCATTGGCCATCTGTTTTGCGAACAATGCCTTTAAGTACTTAAAAAAGCAAATATATCATTAAAATCACGGGGAAAAAAGTAGTCAGCAGCTGCACGTCGCCGCGTCGTGACTGTGACAAAAAGTTTTCAAATGAGCATGATGCTGTGCTATTGGTGCCCTAGAGCACAGCGCTGATTTTCAATGGTCATCCAAAATTTACGTACTTACGGAAAACAAATCAGGTGGGTATTTAAAATTAAATGGACGAATAAAAAAACAGACACACAGTCACAAACGTTTGTTAAAATAGACAGCACTTGATAGTATTTAGATTTAGTATCAAAAATAGTAACGAAGATGTTTTCTCCATTTTTCTGGATGTATATTCCGGATTGGCGCAAAAATGGTTGAACGGATTTGGATGAAGTTTAGCACACCGAAATACGCTTATAACCAGAATCAACATATAGACCTTTAATCCCGGTGGGATATTTTTTGACATCGAAGCGGTTGAAATCGCGAGCAAAACCTAGTTTAGAGTATATTGTAACTGTAAGCAATAATCTATTAAATTAAAAAATTCTATAAAAGGAAGTAAAAGTAATGAATACAGAAAAAACACATTTGAAATATGTACACTGAAACGCATTGGAATAAGAAAAAAAACATTATGGAATTAGAGTAATGGAAATACCCATGTATTTAAGCAATGTGATTTTAATAAAATGTTTTTTTTTTTTACTTGAATCAGGTTTGTAGATACAAATTAAAAACTTTTACTGTGTGGTAGATAGAGTCCGAATTAATTTCGTTTTTATTATCGGTTTTCGGCGAATATATCCAATTTCGGACAAAACAAAACTTATTATTATCGACAGTGGCCGAAACAAAATTAAGTTCCGGAAAGTCGATACATACGTTTAGTTTTTCAGGAAAAATCATACTGACAACAACTTAAAGCGCACTAACTTTTAATTAAAAATCCTATTCAATAAGTCTCGACACTAGTCTAGTAGTGTCACTGTTTCTAGGCTGACAAAATTACCGTTTTTCTTAACTTGAAAATTAACGTTAGGATTTGCTTACTATAATTAAATGATAGCGCGTTTATTTATTGCTACGCTGAATTGTTTTGCAAGCCTGAGAGCCGCGCGGCTAGGCAACGCGCATGCGCGAACCACAGCTACCGTGTATATTGAGGAAGGTAAGCCGTCGAGGCTTGGTCAGTGTCCTCGCATCGGACGCCGTGAATGGTCGTGCCCACGTTGCTTGGATTCTGGATAGTAAATATTAAGAAAGTTGCATGCTTTAACTTTTATTTTTGCATGTATTTAATCGAAACACAATTAATATTTTGCTTTCGTTAAAATATTATTGACCACTCTAATAAAATGAACAGTGAGCAGTCGTGCCCTCCTAGCGGGTGAACTGAATAATTATTATTATTATGCAAGTAGGAAAGAAAATTGTTTCCTTTATCTTTGTCTAAACATTTTGTTACAAATTATTTTGAATAAGTATTATTAAATAGTCGAGTTTTTAAGCTATTGCATAGCTTTTATCGCGGGCTTTGAGCGCGGCGACCGAATCAAGAAATTCCATAACGTAACGAAAATAAAACCTAACACCTCCCACTCCGCCTACCAAGTAATGACGGTTCCCATGACAACGGTATTTTTGTTTTATGTCATCACGTCATCATCCCAAGTGCAGTGTTGACAAAAAGGAAGTATGGAGGTTACAAATGCTATGCAATAGCTTTACCGCGGCAGTCCCCGAGTGCCACACGTTTTTTTATTCAATATTAAACGTCGTCGTTCGTTTTTGTTTTTTCATTTTATTATCGCAGGTATGCTGGAAGAGATTTCTATAGAAATAAGCATCACCTTTGTACGTATTTTTCTGTTCCTTTCTTCTTATCTGTTTATATGTGTGTACATAAATTGTTAAATAAATAAATAAATAATAAATAGATCATGTTTTTGTGTGCTCCTACAGCGTATTTACACAATTTTCAAGCAATAAATTGCTATTAAAAGTATGAGGAAACGATAGTAAGCGCCGGATGGGACATCTTAGAAGGAAATAGGTCCTTTTTAAATAATATTACGGATACGGTGTGTTATCCGTGATATTATTTAAAAAGGACAGAGGTGCTAACAACAAAATGTTTTACACTAATCGTTTGCAGCATCAAATATTTTCATCTATATGTATAAAAGGAGAAACTGACTGACTGACTGTTGATATATCAACACACAGCCCAAACAGCTGGTCCTAGAGACATGAAACTTGGAGGGTGTGTTCTTTGTGAAGAGTAAGTATCCACTAAGAAAGGATTTTTGGGAATTCCACCCCTAAAGGGGAAAAATAGGGGATGGAAGTTTGTATGAAAGTCCGTCAGTTTTGAAGTTAGGATCTTCAAATTTTGATTTTAGACTGACGATTGAAAATTAATCAATACGTATCTCAACGTTTTTGATAATTCTACCCCCGATGGGTTAAAACGGGGGATAAAGTTGAAAATCCTTAATTTTCGAAGAAAAATCACTACTATCTAACGCAACGGTGTTGTTAGAATTTCAACCCTTAAGGGGGTGAAAAGGGGGATGAAATTTTGTTTTTAATTAAAGTTCTTTATTTTTTAATTTAAAATCACTAATATTTCGGCTTATGGTTGGAAACTAACACAACCTAAATATTTGTTTTTTTTTTTAATTTCTACCCACAAGGGTCTGAAAGGGGTATGACGTTTTGTATTGAAGTTGTTTCATTCGCAAAATATTGTATTCAAGTAAAAATAATATTTATAAGTACACGTGTACTGTTTCTAACTTTTAGTCTTTGTTTATAGATTTTAAATTTGAAGGATATTATTTTTAGATTTTTTTCATTAGTTTATTTTTTTAGTCTTTGTTTCTAAATTTTAAATTTGAAGAATATTATTTTTAGATTTAAATTTTTTTTTTTACTTTATTTAAGACTAAGGTTGTAAATATGGTTGTTGAAATTATAAATATTGATGGGCAGATGGTACCAAAGTTTGTCGTACCGATCATAGGGGACGGAGCTTGCCTTTTTAGGTCTCTTTCTTTTTTGATGCACGGAAATGAAGAAATGGCATTCGAAATACGTGAACAAATTGTTGATCACGTAAAGCAAAACTGGGATGAGTTTTCTGGTCTTTCTGAAAATGGATGTGGTGATAACTACACTACATCAGACGAATACTATGCTGATATGATTCTGTCTTCAACTTACGGCACATTATGCGAGTTGACAGCAGCAGGCAGAATATATAATTTTATTTTTGAAGTTTACCGCAATTGCAAGTTATATGTAAAGGTTGGTGCTGAAGGTTGTCCAGTTAAGCGCCTTCGCTTTTCAGGCGATCTATCTGGTGGCCATTTTGAAGCTTATGTTTCAGATGAGGAACAATTTTCTGAAGTTGAAATAAATTCTAAACTCAATCCAATCTCTGTAAAGGCTAAGAAAATTACTTCCAGACGTGTTGAAGTAGTCGATAAAATACCTGTGTCATCAACTGATTCAGATCTTTCTACCGACTTTGCTTCCAAACAGCCAGTTGATGTATATCAGTCGACTTGCTCGATACCTCAAAAGAAAAATAAGAAGCGTAGAGCTAGATATACAGCAGCAACGAGAAAAAATCAACTAAAACAGGCCCAAAAAAAGTATTCAAAAAGTAACCGTACACCTTATCGGAAAGCGGCATCCAAATATATAAAAAAAAACTCAGAAGTGCACAGGCAAGATGCTGCTAATTATCAGCAGGCACATCCTGAAGTGCACAGGCGAGCTGCTGCTAATTACCAGCAGGCACATCCTGAAGTGCACAGGCAAGCGGCTGCAACTTACCAGCAGGCAAATCCTGAAGTACATAGAGCGGCTCAGTCACAATACAACACGAAGGCAACTGCAAGTCCCTGGATTACAAAGTACCTTTCAGGTATGTCTTACAATCCAGGAATGGCTTACGACAACGATTCTATGGTGAGTATAGGCAATATGAATAATAAGTGTCAGTGTTGCAATGCACTCAAATGGAAGGACGAGACTCTTGGAATGTGTTGTGGCAGTGGAAAGGTGCAACTCGAAGCATTACGTAGTCTTCCTGATCCTCTATACAGTTTGGTAATGGATCTGCACCCTGACCATAAGCATTTTATGAGTAATATTCGTAAATACAACAATTGTTTCCAGATGACATCTTTTGGTGCAAAACAGGTGGTGGAGGATGGCTTTATGCCAACATTTAAAGTACAGGGTCAGGTCTATCATTTGGTTGGAAGCATTTTACCGGAACCAGGTGAGAAAGCTAAATTCTTGCAGATTTATTTCGTTGGAGAAGACGATAGAGAAGTAAGTCTAAGGTGCTCAAATTATCAAGGATTGAAACCAAGTTTGGTTAAACAGTTACAAAAAATGCTTCATGATGTTAACCCTTACATTAAAGACCTCAAAAGCACCATTGATAAAATTCCCCCCACCTGTGAATCGTTTAAAGTAGTCATTCATGCCGACAAGAAACCACCTGAAGGTCATAGAGGACGTTTTAACGCCCCAACGACCAACGAAGTTGCTTTGGTGATGGTTGATCAGCAATTTGAGAAACGGGACATTATATTGGAAAGCCGTAGTACTTCTTTACGTCGGATAAGTGAACTGCATCGGTCATACGATGCCTTGCAATATCCCATAATATTTTGTTATGGCGATGATGGTTATTCTGTCAACTTGCCTCAACATGATCCCAAAACTAAATTGCCTCTAAAAAAAATGGTTTCGGCAGCCAGTTTCTATTCCTTCCGTATAATGATAAGAGACGGTGAAGATAACATTCTCCCGCGTTTTATCGCTCTTTTTAGTCAGTATTTAGTAGACCAATACGCTAAAATAGAAACTGAGAGACTCAATTATATACGACATAATCAGGCAAAGTTACGTGCAGATAATTACGTACATCTTAAGGATGCAGTTAGACGACAAGATGCTGATGCCAATCAATTGGGGCAAATGGTAGTACTACCGTCCTCTTTCACTGGTGGTCCGAGGTACATGCACGAGCGTACCCAGGATGCGATGACATATGTACGCAACTACGGTCGCCCTGATCTCTTTGTGACGTTTACATGCAACCCTCGCTGGGACGACATTACCAAAGTTTTACTTCCTGGACAAAAGTCTTGTGATCGTCACGATATAATTGCTCGAGTGTTTCATATAAAAGTTAAAAAACTGATTAATATATTGATTAAAGGACAAATATTTGGAGAAATTCGTTGCTACATGTATTCGGTTGAGTGGCAAAAACGTGGTCTTCCACATGTCCACATTCTTCTATGGCTGAAAAGTAGCATAAAGCCAGACTCTATCGACAAAGTAATCTGCGCTGAAATACCTGACCCTGCACTTGACCAAAAACTTTACGAAATAGTAAAGTCGAACATGATTCATGGCCCTTGTGGAAGCTTTAATCATAAATCTCCTTGTATGAAGAACAAGAGCTGCACTAAGAAGCTGCACTAAAGATATCCCCGACCTCTATTGAGGGAAACACAAACAGGTGATGATGGCTATCCACAGTATCGGAGACGATCCCCTAGCGAAGGCGGTTTTACCGTTAATATTCATGGTGTGGATCTAGATAACCGTTGGGTAGTTCCTTTTAACCCTGTACTATTCTTTTAACGCACATATAAACGTTGAGTATTGCAACTCTGTGAAATCAATAAAATATGTATGCAAGTATGTTAATAAAGGATCGGACCAGGCTACATTTGCACTAGAAAATGAAAAAGATGAGGTGAAGATTTATGAGAGCGGAAGGTACATAAGTAGCTCAGAAGCAGTGTGGCGAATTCTTGGGTTTTCCATACATGAGCGTTTCCCCACAGTTGTTCATTTAGCAATTCATTTGGAAAACGGTCAGAGAGTTTACTTCAACTCAAATAATCTCGCTGACAAAATAGCTAATCCACCAAAAACGACGCTTTTAGCTTTTTTCGAACTATGTCAATCAGATAACTTTGCTAAAATTCTACTTTACTCTGAGGTACCCGCATATTACAAATGGAATAAGAGTAATTTTGTAAGACGAAAAAGAGGAGTAACAGTTGATGGTTGGCCTGGTGTGATGAAGGAACACGCCTTAGGTAGAGTCTATACTGTTCACCCCAACAATACGGAGTGCTATCATCTGCGTTTACTGCTACATGAAGTGCGGGGCCCAACTTCATTTGAAGCACTAAAAACTGTGAATGGTGTGTTGCAGCCTACTTTCCAAGCTGCTTGCAAAATGTTAGGTTTGCTTGAAGATGACCTACACTGGCATGCGACGTTGGAGGAGGCCGCGCTTTGTCAGTCAGCAGCAAAAATGCGAGAACTGTTCACAATTATGTTAGTCTTTTGTCAAATATCAGACCCAATAGCTCTTTGGGAAGACTTCAAAGACTATTTGTCTGAAGATTTTAAGCACAGGCTGCAAAAAGAGATCGGAGACAATGTAGAGAATTTCAAAGACCAAATTTTAAATGAATGTCTATCTGATATTGAAGAAGCAGTGTTAACATTAGGTGGAAAATCGATAGATATGTACGGTTTGCCAAAACCAACCAAACCACAAGTTGCCGGTAATAGGGAGTATATGAGAGAAACTAATTTTGATACAGTAGCTTTGGAAAGTTTTGTAAATAATAATACGCCATCGTTGACTGGCGAGCAAACGTCTGTATATAACCAAGTCATGACAAGTGTAGAAGTAAGTGAAGGAAAAATTTTCTTTCTGGACGCCCCTGGTGGCACAGGTAAGACTTATCTTTTAAACTTGCTCTTGGCAAAAGTAAGAAGCACTCGAGACATAGCTTTAGCTATAGCGTCGTCTGGGATTGCTGCTACATTATTAGAAGGAGGTAGAACTGCACACGCTGCCTTAAAACTACCTCTAAATCTTACAAATGTAGAGACACCCTTATGCAATATACCAAAGCAAAGCAATCTTGCCGAAGTGCTTAAAAATACTAAACTAATAGTATGGGATGAAATAACGATGGCGCACAAAAGAGGAGTTGAAGCCTTGAATAGGAGTTTGCAGGACATACGAAATAATAAAAACATAATGGGTGGTATGACGGTGTTGCTGGCAGGAGATTTTCGACAGACTTTACCGGTAGTGCCTAAAGGTACGCGCGCAGATGAGATCAAAGCATGCATCAAAAGATCTTTCTTATGGCCTTCAATTAAAGTTCTAAAACTTACTCGAAACATGAGAGTACATCTCAGAGGTGAAGTTTCTGCCGGCAGATTTGCAGATCTTCTTCTTCAAATCGGAAACGGAAACTTTCCACAAATAGATGGGTTGATACAAATACCATACGAATTATGTACTGTGGTATCAACAGTTGAGGGACTTGTAGATAAAATTTATCCTGATATTAAAAATATTAAAGGCAAACCGATGGAGTGGTTATGCGAGAGAGCCATTTTGACTCCCAAAAACGACCAAGCCGCTGCGATCAACGAAATGTTGATAAATACATTCGAAGGCGAAGAAATGATTTACAATTCTGTTGACACCATGGTCGATATGGACGAGTCGGTTAATTATCCGGTAGAATTTTTAAACTCTCTTAATCCGCCGGGTCTTCCGTGTCACAGACTTATGTTGCGTGTAGGTGCTCCTGTCATGTTACTTCGAAATTTACATCCTCCAAAATTGTGCAATGGAACTAGACTCCAAGTAACAGCTCTCCGCCGCAATGTTATTGAGGCGAAAATACTAACTGGATCTGCCAAAGGAGAAACAGTATTCGTGCCGCGTATACCATTGATACCAAATGACCTTCCGTTTGAATTTAAAAGATTGCAGTTCCCAATCAAGGTTTGTTTCGCGATGACTATTAATAAGTCACAGGGACAAACCCTAAAATTTGCTGGAGTTGATTTGTGGCAAGACTGTTTCTCCCACGGCCAATTTTATGTGGCTTGCTCACGTGTTAGCTCTCCAACTAGCCTGGTTGTTTTAGTGCCCGCTTCCGAATTAGTGAAAAACATCGTATATAGAGAAATACTGTGAAGGATTTAGGTAGATACCGGTCCTTTACAGCAGGTATTTCTTTACAGTATTCCTCAAATATCACACGTAGTAGAGGACAATTAGCTATGAAGAAAGGTCTATTGTTATTGTTATAATACCTAATTCATAATTATCTAGAAAAAAATAATTTATACTCTACGCAGACGACGTAAAATAAAATAGTAACGAAGTCAAATATTACATTGAATATTCGAGTCTGATGTTGAATATATAGTTTTTAGAATTTTTGGTCTGTTCAGTGTCAGATAGTTTATAACTTGTATTAACCTATAGGTTATTTTTAAATCCCGATTGTACGTTCCCGTCGGATATTTTTCGACATCCACGCGGGCGAAGCCGCGGGCAAAAGCTAGTATTAGATAACACTATAAAATACTATAGGTATTTTATGCAACAGATTATTTTATATCTAATTGTTTTAGAATTTACATTGATTTTTTTTATTTTTATTGCATTACGTGACTTATCTCAAGATATTTTTGATGACTTTTAAAGAGAAAACTGACTGTGATTTAGTGATGGGCGAGTCGAGTTATTTAACTCGAGTAACTCGAGCCAAATCGCAAACGAGTCAACTCGAGTTCAGTTTTTACCAACTCGAGTCAACTCAGTCGATCGACCCGAGCGCTCGCCCGCCGCGCGCCGTGATGATTTGCATTGCATGATTCACATCTCGCTCTACTCGATGTGAGTTGAGTGAAATAGCAATAGCATGCGCGTTGCGTCGTAAATTGCGTTACTCGTTCGGGGCGCTCGGTCACGATCAGAATTTCGAGTAAAAAACCGCGGTAAATGTTTATTTTGACTTGTATTTTAACATTTAATAAAAAAGAAAAACAACAAGTCAACTCGAGTTGCGAATCGTCTAACTCGAGCTCTACACTACAATACAATACATTACGTCATTATAAGCTCTCTACAGGCACCGAGTCGAGTCAACTTGAGTTGCAAATCGTCTGACTCGAGCGACTCATTACGACTCGACTCGCACATCTGTATACGCTCTCTACAGGCACCGAGTCGAGTCAACTCGAGTTACGACTCGAGTCAGTAGCGATATCAACTCGAGTAACTCGAGTCCAAAAAATTCCGACTCGTCACATCGCTACTGTGATTGTGAGTAGCATGCAGGCTAGATAGAAAACATGACTTCAACTGTTTAGCAGTTTTGAGTATTTTTTAAATGGCCCACGCGAATGTGCTGCAGATTCAGTAGCATCGTGTGACGGGTCGTTAAGCTCCCTAAAATAGGGTTGAGCTACACGATGACTGATGCATTAATGCCGTCTGTTGAGACAGGTGAACTTAAAACTGCAATGGTTCTATCTTCAAAAAGCCCTTCCAGACATGGCCCAGCAAAATAACTAGACTCATAAAAATCCAAGTAATAAAATGTTTGGACTTTAAAAGAGACAATGATTTCTGAGTTTATTTCGGGATGTCTTCTCAGGGATCAGTCAGCTAGGAAATGCCGGCGGCATCTAGTTTTAAAATATAGACGCGTAAAAGTGTCTTAAAAGATCTACTTAGAAAGAAAGAAAAATATTTTACACAACTAAAAAGGAGCATCTAAAACTAATAAAATATTTCGAACTAACATAAAGGAAAAAAAAATAATTACCTGTGCGAGGCCAAAAGGCACTTATCTCAGCATAGGCTGCGATATTTAAAAAGAAAGAAAGAAAGAAAAAGTATTTATTGAGACTCGCACAGGAAATCACAAATAAAAAAATACCACAGCGCTGGTATTCTGATAGAGCCCGCTGTGATACCACGGACATTCCTACGGATACATAAAGCCCACTATGGAATTACAAAAAAACGATTGTGTGGTTTTATGAAACCACGGTAAAAGTGAAACTTTTAAGCGAACTATAGGCGCCGCCATATTGGCCTTGGCTGCTCCGACGAGCGCCTTTCACTTTATCCCTACTCCGCGGCCGACCGTCACGCGACATGCAACACACAGACGAAAAAGTTTGAGACGATGTAATAAAAGTTTCACTTTAATAAATAAATAAATGAGCAACTTCTTTTATAAAAAAAAATATTACATACTTATAATAAATTTTAAATAAAAGTTTATATGAAAACGGTAAATATAACATAACATAACATCACGCCTTGTTTCCCCGAAGGGTTGGGCAGAGGTGTCCCTGTAGCAGGTACACCCACATTTCGCCAGTTATGTATGTTTATACGCCCGACGCTCCAACATCACTTGTCTATGGCATGGTGCATGACAAGTAAAGTACTTACAGAAATATACATTTCATTTCAATACCAACACAACATGACGTAATACTGTGGTTCGTAATAAAGGTCGAAGGCAAAGTTTGTCTCGGAATTACCCGTGGTACTTGCAATATAGCAAGTTAACAACTATCGTACCAGCTGTTCGCCTGCTACATATTACTTCGCCAGACACAAATATTTATTCGCCAGCTTTGAATAGATAGGCTGGAGAAACAAACGGGGTTCGGGTAATATGGGTTTATGATTTGCGAGATCGCTCGGACCGATTCCAATGTGGAAGTGATTTTCGTGTACCTAGCCGTCGTGTTGTGGGTGTATGCGGATACTAATTTACAATAGTCTTGAAGTGAAAGCGCATTAGGCATTTTTGAGATGGGACTAAACAATTGATTTCACGACACTGTTACGACACCAGCTTTTGATCATTAAAAAGACATCAACGCGCGATACATTCTTTCCTGCACAATAAAATTGTTCAAGTTTTCACTTCTGTCGCCACTCCCAGATTGCCAAGATCTTCTTCAGCCAGTATATTTTTTCTGGAAATTGGCATGGTTATTCAGATTAATGTTTGGGCATTATATTAAATTAGTTTATTTTTGGTAAAAATTTAGTTTTTTATCTTTTATTTATCAATAATAATTATTCAAAACTGATACTGATTCGCTGAACTGATACCTTTCCCAACTATGTTGGGGTCGGCTTCCAGTCTATCCGGATGCAGCTATAATTATATAATTATATGTGAAGACGATGCACCTAGAATAAAATTGGTAATAAAAAGAAACTGGGTAAAAATAATTTAAAATGCGTCACGGTCAATTCTCCAAGTGCAAATGTTATAGAAATTAACGATTTTCGGACTTTTTCCTTTATTTAAATTTTCCAAATTTCATGATTCTAGGTCAACGAGAAATACACTATTTTTTTAAGTACCCGGTTTTGATTTATTTGCGAGTATCAAAATATGTCGCCATAAATGGCCGTATTTTTTTATTGCGCTACTTAGGAGCTTGATTTTTTTAGAGCTTCAAGGAACTGTAGACTTACGTATTTGATATAAATTCAACTTGATACCTAAACGTGTTCCAGAGAAAAAGGGTCTTGACAGACTGACAGACAGACAGACGGACAATGAAGTGATCCTATCAGGGTTTCGTTTTTCCTTTTGAGATACGGAACCCTAAAAATACCAACTACATGCTAGTTTTAACAAGCTGATTTCAGAATGAAGAGTTTAGAGTCGGGCAAACGAAAGTAGACACTCGAATTATTTGCAAAGTTTTTATATGGCAATGCTATACTAATGTAAACCTCAATTTGCGAAAAACAAGATGGAGTAGTTGGCGTCTTGTTGTGCTCTTGATACAGCATTTACTAACTCAAAAATGACAAAACAGTGACTCCAATAATTTTTTTCACACGGAAGTCTTAGATCCAGATTTTGATTATGATCGTGAATATTAACCAAAATTATTATTGAATATTGTTGTTTTTTTTTATTCGAATTGCTATATAATAACATATAATTCGTATTTTTACTCACACAAAGTAAACTGATTTTTAGAAATGTCAAGAAACGTCTCTTTGAATTGGGAAAATAATAGGATTTTATACAAATATGTAATTCTAAAGTATCAAATTAGGGTATTCCAGGTATGTCATATTGCTATGCTGATATTTTTTAAATTTGCCGCGCTTTTTCAGTCTCTACTTTCGTTTGCCAGACTCTAGCACTATCCATTCTGAAATCAGCTTATTGAAAAAGTGATTAAAAATGTAGAAGTTGTTTCGCATACTGAATTTTATGAGTGGATTTTAAAGTAGCTTTTCCAAAAACATATATTTGTTTACATGTTTGGAAATTAAATTGCAAACACAGTATAGGAGCTTGTTAAGCACAAGTCTTGAGTGTCACCATTTGTTATTTTTACACATCTCAGCGCTTCGATCTTGTTTCATTCTCTTTGCCCACTACTTCGTATGAAAGGAGGGTCACTTCGTCCGTTACAAATCATCCAGATTATGTGCTTATTCGACTACTTCGTTAGTTCAGCGGTCGCAAGCTCACGCTCAACCTGCTGAGCTTCGGGGGTACTGGATTCGATCTACGAATCGGGTACGGTATTACTGGGTAAAACAATAGAAATTAATACTAAAAGGCCGTTTTTAACATTAATTGAAATGAAAAATAGTTATTATTTTAACAAGTAAACCTTAACAAGTAGTGATTGGAGCCTCCTTTTAAGCAAATAAGCCTGTGTTAGGAGACTCCGCTCTTCCATAACTTGAATAAGTATCATTTACTTGTCTCATACAAATGTAGGTACTTACAACGAAATAACAATATTTTAAAAAAGAGAGAATTAAAGCTAAACATGCAGCACGCACGCAGGCATGCGAGTGCGTGAGTGAGAGTGAGAGTGAGGGTGTGTAAATGTGAACACGAATTAATCAGAGTGTATGCGTGAGGTTAAGAATGGTACAGGAATTAACTAAGTGTAGGGTTATATTTTATTCTAGCAGCGCTTCCGTGTCGTCACAGGTGAGTGGTTTTATCCAATTAGTAACAATTTTTTTTAAATTCAATTAAATATAGATATATAAATTATATTTCCATGGACATTGAGGCTCATGACCTGAGACTTATAACTGAGGAAGTGTGGGTGCACTTTTGCTACCCCTTCGGAGAAAACGAGCATGATGTTTTAATTTTTAGGATTAATTTAAAAGACCCTATGAAGAATGCTTTTACTTCCTCGTTGGTGTAGTGTTCGCAAGCGCTACTACTAATCATGAGGTCCTGGGTACGATTCCCAGGTCGGGCAAACTGTTATTGGGTTTTTCTAACTGAAATTTCTCAGTAGCAGTTCGGAGCCTGGATTTGTGCTCGGTTGATGACAATAGGCTCGCCCCCTATTACATGGGACTTAAACATTACTGGCGAAATGTGGGTGTACCAACTACGGGTACACCTCTGCCTAATCCTTCGTGGAAACAAGGCGTGATGTTATGTTATGTGTGAAGAAGCCAGGATAAGGTTTTATCCAGTGCGCAAACTTTAACACGTGACTCATCCCTAACTCATCATTATGAACAACTTTTACTATGGGACCAAACCTGAAATCGCGAAAAAACATCTGCTGTTCCCTACATTTATGTTCCACACAATCATGCGCAAGCGGTGCACATCCCTGGTGCGTAGGGTGTGGGCCAGAAGCATTTTTAGATTTTTGTAAATGTGAGTACCATGGAGCCGTTTACTATGTTATTAAGATGTATGTTGACTTGAAAGAGCATGGCAGTTGAGAGAATGTCAAGCTCACTTAAATGTCTCGCTGATGGTGGCGAGTGTGTTGGATCATTCGGTTCCCTACAAAATGGTTGAGCTGGATGGTGCTGATCCACGCGTCATGTTCGTGAACGGGCGCCGTCAGTTGAGACTGGTCATCTCTTATCTGCCAGGGCTTATTTTTAATCATATATTTGCAACTGCTTTGATTATTTTTTGTACATTGTTCTCACATATAGAAGCAACAAGAATAATGTACCCAGAATTTTGTAATATCTATATTTAAAAGAGTGGCCTTGGAGTTTCTTGCCCGTTCTTCTCCATAGAGATCTACGTTTTGGAATGGGCAACTAGCTTCAACTTTCTGACTAACTGACCGATTCTTTGACAATTCAAAAGTGCCTGTAAATGGTTTAATTGAAATAAATGCTTTGAGTTTGAGTTTGAGTTTTCGCAACAGTATCCTGAACGCTTTCGCTGAACGTTTCGAATCTCAGTACGTGAACCACTGCTGCATGGTTCACGTACTAACTAATGTCAAGATATTATTTTAATTGTGTTTGTTTTTATCGAATCTAAATTCAATTTTTTTTTTATATTTATGTAACATTTTCAATTTATATGTTATGCTTTAGTTTGATTTGATTAATTTAGTTTTATTGTATGATCCAAAGATGATTGAAATACATGAATAATAATAATAACTCGTCAAAATTTAGGGAACAGCTGATTTTGTTTTCGCGATTTGGTCTCAAAAGTTGGTCATAATGTCATCATTATGTTAAAGTCACATGTTAAAGTTTGCGCACTGGATAAAAACTTATGCTATATAAAAGCAAACAAACTTCTAAACTGCAATAAGCAATTTACACTCTCCCTATTTACGCAATTTTTCACTCACTAATCATAGTCACGAAAAGAAAAAAAGTCTTATCACTCAATTATCTACGTAAACAAACTTGGACTTTATTAATTAGCGATAAGGAAAATTATTGTATAACATGCAAACACGGGTGCGGCGATAGTTTGAATTAGTTTGTATATTTGATCGGTAGACGCTAACATGCTATGGAGGTACGCATAAAGCGATTGCTAAGACTCGGGAATTCTTAGACTTGATACGTAAGTCGACGGAACAAGAATAGATTAATACACTTAAAAGTTATCGGGAAAACCCCATATTCAAGACTAGCTAATTTATTTAATAAGCTAGGTAGGTACCGGAAAGTTTAAAATCCCTACCAAATAACTAAATTTTCTCGAAGCAGTTGAAATCTCTGTTAATAAAGAAAGGCTACTATACCGTTGAGGAATTTAAAGCTGACAAATTGTGAATCGATTGACCTTGTAATAATAACCTTGACGTAAATGTGAAATAAAAAATGACTAACGACTAAAATGAATGAATGAATAATAATGATTTATTTGAAATGAAATGTAATAATTAATTAATGTTTATTAAAATGTAATGGATTGTAATAATCAATAACAAATTATGTAATTTAATAATTTTTTATGTAAACATTTGCAGTGCCCTTACAGGGTGCATGTTTTAACACTGTGTCATGAAATTTATTTTAATTTGTTTTACATGTTAGCAAATAAATAAATAAATAATGTCAAATCAGAACAAAAATATCTAAGGCGGCCCCTCCAACTTTAATTAGTTGGCGCAATATTTAACAAACAATCAATTATTTTCACGCAATAACATTGGCGGTCCTGCTTAGACCTGCCTTTTAAGTGTAGTGAAACTCGCTCAAATTGTGCAATCATTGCTCAGCCATAACCCTCATCATCTGCCTAACCTTTTTTCAACTTTGTTGGGGTTGGCTTCCAGTCTAACCAGATGCAGCTGAATACCAGTATTTTACATGGAGCGACTGCCTATCTGACCTCCACGACCTAGTTGATACCCCTTGGTAAGAATGGTTGTCAGACTTCTGGGCTTCTAACTAACCGTAACGACTGTTAAAGATCTACAAATGACAGCCGAGACCAACGGCTTAGCGTGCTTTTCGGGCCCTATCAGAATAATTAAATGACGCTGCGTCATTTAATTATTTTTCTTAAATGTCGCAGCATATGCTGAGATGGGAGCCTTTTGGCCTCGTACAGGACTTTCTGCTTTTATTTTAATTTTTTAAAGTTTTTATTTTTATTAATGTTTTAATGTGTGTTTTAGTTTAATTTGTGATTTCCTGTGGGAGTCTCAATAAATACTTTTTCTTTCTTTCTTTTCTTTCTTTTCGAGGCACGAAAGGATCTTGGTATGTAAAGATGGTCCCGCATCCATGGACCAACCGAACCACCTGATCTTAACCTGATCGATCGACCCGCGCGGCTGTTATTATTTAGCTAGCCAGCCATAACCTTAAATGCTCAAAAACATTACGTAATTCTAAGAACCCTCCTCCTCCTCTTCCATAAACCTCTTCTTATGAAGATACCAGTAAAGATGTGCATCTAGAAGACACCGTGGTGCAGGCAATTCTACAAGTTCTACTACTACCGGGATTATTTGGCACTGTGAGTAGAATGAAAAAGCCAGCTTTTTATTTAAAAAAAGCTCCAAATAAAAATGAATTGATCACATTGTTCGTCTTACTTCGTGAAATCGTCTATTTTTACAATGTTTGTAAAAATGTGAGCACCATTGTATCTATCACATAATTAATTTACCTGTCGTTGCTTCATTTTTAATTCTTTTTACCTATTGAGGTATAGTAATTAAATAATTAAAATTTATTCTCGGTGCATCGTCTTCACATATTATATTTCTAATGTACTATCGGCCAAAGTTCCGCATGCTCACCTTAAAGGCGATAATCGCATAGCACGACTCACGACTCGATCGCACAATGCACGAGTTTTGACCAATAGGATGCACAAAGCGTATTTTAGTGGTGTTCGTATTAGTATAATCATGTATAGAATGTGTGACACTCACACTAGGAGCGTACTATGCTCACTTGTTTCTGCTAAGATACGAGTTTTTAATGGGCACGGCCAGCGCGGCGCGGCGGCGGCGTGAGCTCTTTGTTATTGAATTGAATTGTTATTTTATTATTGACAAGAATTAATTTTAGTACTCATATCTTCTGTTTGTTTGGTTTAGAAAATGTATTATTGATATTGCAGTATTTACAAAAATAATTTGTAATAACTAATAAACTACAATTTATATGTATTAATCCACTTTAATATTTTCCTCTCTCTATCGGGTCTATAGATATAGGTTATTTATGAACACTTTCACTGCCTCTCCAATTTTCACCATATCCTATGTGATGCCGCATGCCGCAGCAACCGCACCATATTCCCTTCACAATAAGATGAGACATTGAAACGAACCGTTTTATTACAGTCCGTTCCACCGATTTTGACTTCTATTCCGTAGGCTTATGGATGGCATTAAAGGCAAAAAAGTGGTTACAATACCAACTGTTTACTGCAGCTGCCATTTGTCATGCCACCAACACAATAGCATTCAAAATCGATTGAACGGACATTTATGGTTTGTTTACCTTTTATCTCACGGCTCCCTGAATACGTTAGGTATAGGTGCGTTGACCGGCACTGCATGAAGGTATCAAATGTTTATATTGAATTTTTTTGTGTTTAATCGACTTTATTAAAAGTAAATAACTATCTAAATTTCTATGTGTTTCTTTATACTTGGGCAATTTGGGAATACTTGAAAATTACAGTAATATTTGAACCAATACTCTGCGCAGTTCATACAATGTTATCAGAGCTTTTTGTTTGTAGCTAACGCAAGGCCGCAAGCCGCACAACTCTTGCAACTGAAATAAAAATAAGTTCATTATCTAAGACCCATTGTTATTTAGTGGGAATGTCTGGAAATTCGGTTAAACAATAGAGGACGGCTTAATACAAGGGCCATACCTACGTTTTTTTATTACCTTAGGATTATCTCAAATGTTTTGCAGTTGTTCCTTGTATTTGGTTTAATACTTTTAACAGTAGGTAATTGTAATATTACCTTTTATTCATTAAAATAATACAGGGTGAAATTGAATTCATGGGCATCCTTTTAAGGGGTCATTGTACTCATCATTATGAACAACTTCAACTATGAGACCATACCTGAAATCGCGAAAAAAAAATCAGCTGTTCCCTACATTTATGTTTGCATAACTCGACAAAATGTAGGGAACAGCAATTTTTTTTTTCTCGATTTCATATTTGTTCCCATAGTCAAAGTTGTTCATAATGACGAGTACAATGACCCCTTAAGAGGATACCCATGAATTAAATTTCAGCCTGTATTACGAACAAGGTATCGTTGCAATTAAAATGCCCAGGCATGCCGTGCAGGATGAGCACTTTAAGACTGGATTATAATCAAACCAACACTTTACTCTTTTATAATTCATGCTCTAGTCAAAGTTTGACAATTCATGATTTTAAGCGAAATCAACGCTACAGGCGCGTTACCGGCATTGCATGTCAAGTTTTTTTTTGACAAATCTAACAATGATTCAGTTCCTACGCCACTTTAAAATTCAGAAGCTTATCAAGTAATTAAACTAAACTATAATTTGTGCCTTGGCAGCAGTGAGAGTGAAAGGATTGAAATAAAATGTTGGGTACTAGTGAAATATATATTTTTAGTTTGTGTTCATTTAACATTATGCAGGATTAAAGATTTATTTAGGTTGATATTTAAATCTTATCTGTATAATAAAAGATGTATAGTAAGTGCTTTTTGTATGAAACTATCGGCTGTAATCTCAGTGTGAAAAAATAAACAGTTAGTTAAAATCTACTTGAGAACAATTTTAAGGATTTGCTGTTGTAGAAAAAAAAACAATATAAGTAACTTAATTTATTTTTAATAGACTTTTTCAAAACATTAAAGATTCATCCAGAAATTAACATATTATAACAAAAAATTACACAGAAATTATCATCAAAATGCAAAATATTATAAGTGAAAAGATTCTTACTCATAATATCATTTATAAACTGTATTTATCTACACTTATATCGTAAAGTTCAAAATATGAAATCAACACAACAATGACAAACAGACAACACAACAACAACAGGCAAAAAGCCTGTCAGTAAATAAGATTAGGAGAATATTGCTCGTGCAGTTCTAATGAAATTGAAAAGTTTTAAGATTAGTACAATTTAAGAATCTTAATAATTTTTATAATTTGCAATAATTACATTACACTACAGACTAGGTTTATCAAGCAAATGAGATCAATTATTTATGAGGTGGACGGATATGATGACACTACTGAATATGTAAAATAACAAACTAACGAGATCGGGGCTTACGACAACATTGATTGTAAATAAAACAACAAATCCACCAATAAAGGCAACATGACATTAAATTGACATCAATAATTTTACAAGAAGACTTCAAAATCGTTGGCAATATTTTAAACTATGATTACGGTCTACAGTCTACCCTGTGACATTAATCAACGAAGTAATATAATACAAATTGGAATAATAAAAATAAACCTAATAAAAATAGCTATACAGGGTTATTTGCAAGCCGCCGGAGTCGCGGGTTGTTCGAAAGAGATACCATGGCCCTGGCACAGGCAACTGAAGGAACACGGGTGGGTTTTAGTCAGTAAAAGTTTGACACGACCTTCCGCTCCGCCCAGAGCGGGAGAAGTCATTTGATGATAAAACACTAATAAGCTCGTAGGACTATAATACTAACATCATAAATAACAACTTTTATTGTATGACTTTTAATAATTCATAAAAAAATAATTTCATAATACAATTAAAAATATTTATTTTGATCGCTCTAAATTTGAACAACTCTACGCGGTACCAAAATATGTAAGTAGTTAAATAAACAAACAGTGCGTTGCGAATGCAGGGTCGCAGCGGTAGTTACTACAAAATACTGATCTAAAAAGTGTTATTACAAATATTACAACAAAAACTTGAAAGTTTACTTTTGGTATTCTAAAAAGTCATAGATCAAAAGTGGTTGTACTAATATAGTCCTACCAGGTGTTAGAAAAATAACCCTGTATAATGTAATTATCCAGTATGTTAATTAACGAAAGGCGTTCCCGTTAACCCGCAATAGTATAGCGTCCACATGCTACCAAAATATGACCATTCGAAAATTCACGAAAAAAAATCTGCTGTTCATTACATTTATGTTCGCATACCTAGCTTAACAAAATGTAGGGAGCAGCTGATTTTTTTTCGCGAATTTTTAAATGGTAATATTAATTGTAGCATGTTTGGACTATTGCGGGGTAACGGGAACGCCTTTCGTTAATTAACATAGTGCATGTTAAAAATTATATTAACTTAATATTTCGTCGCTGCTCCTCCCGCATCTATCACAGCATCGCAACGGCTACGCATGGACCTAGCCAGGACTTCGCACAAATTCGAACCTCTGAATGTGTCCCAAACTTGTTCGCAATGTGTGACAAGTGCTTCCTTCGTTCTTTCTGCTCTACTATCCCATCTCTGGACCATTAAACCCCACAAATTTTCAATGGGGTTTAAGTCTGGCGATCGGGAGGGCCATGGCACTGTTTTAATTTGTGGTTGCCCTCGCAACCACTCTTGAACAACCCGCGCACGGTGTATCGGGCAATTGTCCTGGAAAAAATAAAATTCTGGCACGTCCAGTTGTGGATACACCGTGCGCACTGTGGGTACCATGATGGTTTGTAGCACCTCTAAACACGTTTGGCCGTTTGCCCTCCCTGGTATAAAAGCGAGCTCGCCTGGTCCAGCAGCACTCATCCAGCCCCACATGTTCACTACAATTCTTCCCGATTCTGCATTTGGGTTCACATTTCGAGGTTCGTATCTTGTGTTATCTACACGCCATAAATTCCGACGACCTTGTTGGCTAGACCTAAAGCACTTTTCATCAGAAAATATGGCGTAAGAGAAATCGAAGTCCCTGTAGTCACGAGCGAATCGCACGCGAGCAGCTTTCTGCTCCTGCGTCAAAATAATTTTTTTTGCGGGACGTCTGTGATGGACTCCAGCTCGATGCAACTCGTTTCTAATAGTTTGCATCGAAACTTCGTATTCTTGTGCGAAACTGCGAGTGGGTGTGAACGGGTTCTCTTCGTACGTGGCTATCATATTATTTAACTCGTTTTCGTTTATAGCCCGGGGTCGAGGTGCACGAACGCGTTCTGTAATTTCTCCTTCTTCATATCTTCGCACCCAGCGGCGCACCGTTGTTCTCTAACGAAAAAAAAAAAAAAAAACAATCAGCATCGATTTTTACATAATATAGGAACTAAGTATAATAATACGAGTACACTACAAAAGTCTTATTCAAAGGGCACAACTAGTACACTATAAATAAAAATTATAAGTATTGAAATACTTAAGGTGTGCATTTTGGTTGACTTTATGATAAATAAACTCTTAACTTTTCTATAACTAATTTAAGTAGTTATAACATTCATAACTATATTTTAAAATACAAGTTGTAAATGCAATAACTGAAAATCTCTTAAGGGGTCATTACTCATCATTATAAACAACTTTTACTATGAGAACCAAACCTGAAATCGCGATAAAAAAGCAGCTGGTCCATACATTTTGACGAGTTACGCGAACATAAATGTAGGGAACAGCTGTTTTTTTTTCGCGATTTCAGGTTTGGTCCCGTAGTAAAAGTTGTTCATAATGATTAGTACAATGACCCCTTAAGAGGTTTTCAGATATTGCAATTTACACCTCGTATACCTACCTATGAGTAAGAAAAATGGCACAGCGTAAATTCCAACATTGTATGAAACTGTCCCAAGCAAATTTGTGCTTTATCTCTACTATTTAAAAGTGTACTACGTGCGGGCTGGCAACGTGGCATTTCTAAAGGTTTTTCGTGGTTAAATACCAACGATCACTTGCTTGGCCGAAAAAATAGTAAGTACTTGCTATTTTATCGGCCAGCCAAGCACTAAATCGTTAGTATTTAAAACTATGTGTGCTACTTTTTTTAAGTTTTTTTGGTAAATATTTACGAGCACAAATACTAACAAAAATTTACATTATTGTCAATTACTTTCCATCTGCAGTATTATGATAAAATAAATGTTAAAAATAATTATAAAAAACAATTATCTTGTGCTTGGGCGAAAAAAAATTGTAGTTTGAAATATAATGATCAAGCCTCTAGAAATGCGACGAATGCGCTCTGGTTTTTCTAATTAAAATGCGGCAACGACGCTGTGAGATAAGGCACCATTGTTTAGGTTGTTTTGGTTTAGGATTTATTATCGGGTCATAAAAGGCTCCAACAACGTCTTTGAAAGCAAAAATAAATAAAAAGAACAAACTTATTTGAATGCATTACTATAAGTAGGTAATATCTTATGAGACTTTTAATAAGAATCCATCTGAAAGTTATAATAATTTTATTATTTTTATATATAAATCTGCCTAGCCTTTTCCCAACTATGTTGGGGTCGGCTTCCAGTCTAACCGGATGCAGCTGAATACCAATATTTTTCATGGATTTGTTTTTAAATTGCAATTTAAGGAAAAATGCAAACTATGAAATAATAATATTACTATCACTTTATTTATTTCTATATCTCTCCCTCTATCTGAATACAAAAACATAACTTACTTGCATGTTCAACTCCACTGCTATTTGGGATATATTTAACCCTTGTCTATGCAAAACAATAATTTGATTCCTTTCTTCCTGAATCAGGTTTCGGGTCGTCATGGTTGCACCACGTTAGTCACAGCCCACACACAATACACACACAGTCCAGGATACAAGCTAGGGTCAAGAAGAGGCTTTCGATCACAGTCCGGTATACAAGCAGAGGTCACAGTTAGGCAGGCAATCAGTCCGATAGAAATAAACAGGTCGTAAAATGAAATGGCGATAGGAATTTAAGGGAAGCGTCAACAATTAGCGAGAGCAAATTGGCACTGCCGCGCTCTAGCTAATGTTTGTTATTTTATGTTACTCGCTCATTACTCACACAAATGCATATTGTCTCTAATTGGGGGAAACTAGGAAGGGGTGTGGTTTGTCACTAGCTGCGCTCTCGCAGGAATATTTTCTTAAGTGAGCATGCTTAACTTGGGCCGATAGTACCTATACAAAATATAGTAAAACATTTTAAAAGAGTAACGGTGAGTTTCTTCCCATTCTTCTCCATACGAAAACTACCTTTTGGAAGGGGCGACTTGAATCAATTCTATTTTTTGTGTACCTAAGGTCTTATTTGAAATAAATGATTTGACTTTGTTTCTTGTTTTAATAATCTTGTGCCCACAGATAAAATTAGTAAAGACCTTTAAGCCTAGCCTTAAACTTAGCCAAAGAACAGAATAGAATGTGATTCTCAACTTATATACTAACGTGTGGACGGACAAGGAGACAGACGTTCAGATCTACCTAGCCTATTCCCAATTATGTTGGGGTCGGCTTCCAGTCTTAACGGATGCAGCTGAATACCGTATTTTACACGGAGCGACTGCATATCTGACCTCCATAACCCAGTACCTAACTGAATATTACGATACTTAATAAGACTGGTTTTCAGACTTTTAACGACCCGTAATGACTGTCAAAGATCCACGAATGACAGCCGAGACTAACGGCTTATGGTGCTTTCTGAGGCACGGAGCAATCTCGGTATGTTAAGATGGTTACCCATCCTCAGCCCAACCTTGGCAAGCGTAGCTTAACCTGATGGATCGAACAGTGCTGCTGTTATTACTTAGCCTTACAAGGAGATGTTGCGTTTAATATGACAAGGACGAATGATAAAGTCTTATGTCCAAAGACATCTTAGTCGAACTCCCCAAGTAGCGTGTACCAATTTCACGCGGAGTTTGCCCAATCGTAGCGAGCCGAGGCCGTAATTATGTTCGCAAACACCAAGTTGGATGGCCTATTGCTTACAACGTCCAAGTTTCCTCGTTGATATAATGAACTAACGTGTCGGCCACATCTTCGTTATAACTAATCTAGTTTGACTGTTTTTTTTTCTGCGTAGCTATAATAAGATAGAAATGAAGTGTTTTTTCAAGTTAACCTGAAGGTTACGGAATTCTTTTCTAGGGTTGAAACTTGGCATTTAGCTATGCAACCTTTTCTTTTCAATTTTAATTTTGTAGCTTGATCTTTGACCGTCTCCCTCTCAGCATGTCTTAGCAGCAAATAAATATTTGGAAAATCCAGAAGTGCATGCCTCATTTGAAAATAAAAAATTGTAAAAACAAATAAATAAAATTTTATATTTTTTATGAAGATTAGTTAATCGACATTGAATTTAACAGTCATTTTCCATACAAAATCAGAGGAAACAATTCTAAAGTGTATTTAAAAATATTTCGATATGTGAAGTATTTCGGACGTTATCGTGGCAACACACAGGATCCACACGTACAGACACACGGACGTCCATAGTTTTGTTTTTCAATTAGTTTTTTCTTTATGTAATACGCAATAAGTGTTAATTTGTTATTGTATTTAATTTTGTTTAAAGAGTAGTTTTTCTACATATATTTAAATAATATATAAGTGCGATATGCATTAATATATAAGAGGCGATCAAAGTTCAAGACAACACTTGTTTTTGGCAACTTGAGAGTAATGCATTACCTCAAATGCTTCGCGTTATGAGGTGTGCAATAAAAAGTGACGTGAGGGTCAAAATATTACCCTTTTTTCTATAGAGCCCTCATTCGTCAAGTGTGTTCATTTAGAATGCGTTTTCATCCAAGTGTTAAGGTTATGCTAAACTTTGACGATTCAATTTATTACTTAACACACATATTTCCATAAACATACACTAACATCTAAAAACTAAATTCCCAACAAAAGTTAAACAGCTGTCAGAATTTATACTTTATTTAGCTTTGTGGTCGAAACACTAGCCAGTTAATGGGGTTAATGGTTGAGGTAAACACTTGAGTGCACTTCACCGGGGGAGGCTATTCTCACTTAAAATATTACCCTTTCAGGATTACACGTAAGTCTTGTGGTAACTGCGGTCGACTGATGTTTTAAACGTTAATGAGTCTCGGATATCTTTCACGGTTTTAAATACGAGTTGTGGTTTGGCGTACATTTTATAGTAATAGAAGCATCTTGCAAAACCTCATATTAATTTAGATTTTAGATTCGGATATCTTGAATTATCGCACAAATTCATGTGCGATAATTCACGCATCGTATTGGCATTTGATGCGGAGGAATGAGGTAAATGCCGTGAGAAGAGTTTTGAGTATAAATGTGGATATTTAGTGGTAAACAAAGAAACGATGGATAGACTGTGTGAAAATGATATTTCTGTACCTTCAGTGAAAAGTGATGTAACTGGAAAATCATAATTTTGAGAAAATTTATGTTAAAGTTTTAAAAAAATCTGACTCTTTGTCTACTTCACTAAAATGAGTACTGATTACTGACATTGTTAAACAATATCTTAGAGCACGATTTAGTGTAAGAAGAACCAGATTAATTTGCACAGTTTTTTTATAATTTAAAAAGAAATCCAGTTGTATCACGTTACACAACAATATTAAAGTCGTTTTATGTGTAAATTAATTTAAAATGACTTGAACCATTTTACACATTATTTATTTATTGGTTGGTGTTGGATAATTATATGTAAATATATCAGTTTGTACTAATTTATATTGATCGTGTAATAAGAGTCACATACATTTGTATTAGTATACATTAAGGTACTTGAAATATTTGTTCAGTTCACATTGATATTATTTAAAATGTATATTATTACACATTCATAAATGTAAAAAATGCTTAGTTAGAGCACTTTACACCAAAATAAGCTTGCTCAATTTTAATCTTAGAGGGGTACCAATTGGACCAAAAAATTGCATTTTTTTTCTGTTAAACTTAGTGTAAGAATATTAAAACTGATAAAAGTCAAGATATATCACTTTTCACTGAAGGTACAGATTTATGGCCAGAAAAGGGATGACTACCGAAATGAAAATTAAAAGAGAACTATGGAAAAAAATTATGTGTTTTTCCGACCCCAAATAAATTGGGATATGGGCAAGAGAATGATTAGAGTCTTTTACTCACTTAGCTTTCTCTTCTCTCATTCCAGGGTGCCTCTAGGGTTGCCCTGTCAATATGTTGACCCGTAGAGCTGCATCCTTGGAGGAAAAACTGAGGGCTACCTTGAAACAATTGGAATCTAGTAAAACCCAGTGCGATCAGCTGCTACAGGAAAGGGAAGACAGTGAGGTTGAAATTCAGTTTATTAATAACAAGAACACTGAGCTTAAGAACCAGTTGGCTGAACTACATATACAGCATATGGACATACTTGACCAGCATCAACATCTCCGTCAATTGGTGTCAAATTTCCAGCAATGTAGTGACACCCATGAACTGGCTTTGAGACGCATATCTGAACTTGAACTGGAATTAAGCAAGGCCCACAACTCAATAACCCATTTGGAATCTCTCAAAGCTGGTGAAGAGTCTGCGATCACCTGCAGTCTTTATGATGAGTTGGTTGGTAGCAGGTCCGGACCCACATGTATTGAGCCAATTGTTACAATAGACTTAACTGATGATACTATCAATAAAAGCAAATTGTTTACTAGTCACAATAAGATTAAAAAATATATTAAAATTAATAGATTAATTAGAAAAACTCAAAAATTATTAAAATGCCAAAAAGTTAACAAATTAAATACAAAACTTAGGCAAAAAAATCTAAATTTAATACAAGACTTAAAGAAATGTAGTAATGAATTACAATTATGTAATACCATGTATGATACCGACACTCAGCACCTACAGAATGAATTGTTTGTTAGGGAATATGCTCTAAAGGATATCTTTAGTAAATATGAGGCTTCTCAACAAGACCTAAATAAGCGCATGCAGGAGGCCAATGAGTTGGCAGATCTGGTCAAGTACAATGCAGAGAGGTATGAGTCTCTGACAAATAACCTCTCTTTTAGCTGTGCCTGCTCCCAGGCAACCCAGCCTCAACTTGTTACTCCCACACCCTCAGTGGCTCAGCCAGTAGGTAGCTGTATTAATGATGTTAATAATAGTATGAATAGTTTGATTAACACAACATATGTATTTTCAGACAAATTTGGTCAAGGTTTTGGTAGAATATTTAATCAGTGTTCACAACAATATGTTATAAATAACTGTTTACCCGGTGCCAGTATTAGCCAATTAATTTGTAATATTAAATTGACAAAAATAAACCCCAGTTCAACTGTTATATTATTATATGGGGATAGTTTAACTGTAAGGAAAAAGGACATAATGGAATGTGTCCATTTGATGTTACATCTCAATGAGACCAATAGTTGTAAATTTATTTTCTGTGCCTTGCCTTATTCGCAATATTTGTCTGATGAGCAAAATAGGCACATTTATAATTTAAATATGTTAATTTATAATAGGACATGTCGTCACAGTGACGCTATTTTATATTTTGATTGTAATCAATTTATTACTGATTACAAACTGACAAATTATACAATGTATTTGCCACCTAGTTGTAGGAGACAAATTGCTAATCTTTTAGCATACAATATACACAATGACACTGGTACTTGTAGTGTACCTTCGATTACTGTTAGTAGTGGTACTAACACTACTTTTGATACCTCTTGTAGTTTAAACTATTAGGAGCGACAACGGATAAGCCGCATATGTTGAATGTTGTACATCAAAATATGCAGGGTCTGTCCGGCAAAGAGCTAGAGTTAAGTTTATTTATGGAAAACTATGATGTTCAGGTGCTATGTTTGACTGAACACTGGTTGAAGGAACATGAAGTAGTGTTTATCAATGATGATAATTTTACGGTACACAGTGCGTTTGTAAGAAAAAGCGCCATTCGCGGTGGATCATTAGTTCTTGTTTCAAACAAGTTGAAATGTAAACAACGTTTAGACTTAGTTAATCTTTCTATTGAGCGCACTATTGAGTTGTCTTGTGTTGAACTCGAGCGATACGTTATAATTTGCGTTTATCGACCGCCCTCTGGTGATTTTACTAGTTTCGAATCAGTAATGGAGGATTCACTCAATAAGTTAAAATCAAGTAATAAAAGTATAATTTTATGTGGAGATTTTAATATTAATATTTTAGATGTTACTCCATTAAGTATTAGACTTCTTAATCTGTTTAGATCCTTTAATTTAATTAACTTGTTTTTTGAACCTACTAGGATCACAGCATCTTCGTCTACTTGCCTTGATAATATATTTAGTGATTGTGATGCCAAAAATAAATTAGTGGTAAGTGACTTAACGTCTGACCACTGTGGTTTATTAGCTAGCTTCCCCATGCCATTACATAAAAAGCCGCTTAAAATTGAATGCAGGCCTTATACAGCTAGTCGTTGCAATAAGTTTAAAAATAATATAGCTCATAGAATTACACCATCTATAATAGAACATGTGAATCCTAATCAAATCTATGAAGCCCTTTTTGATGTTGTGCAAAAAGAGTACCAATCTACTTTCAAGACCAAAACTATTAACATTAATGGCACTTCCGTTGGCTTTAACCAGTGGGCCACTCCAGGTATTTATAAAAGTAGAGCGAGACTATACGAGTTATATGGTTGGAAAAAATACAGGTTTGATACTCCTTTCCTAGAGTATGTCAAAAATTATTCAAAATTATTTAAAAAGATTAGTGCTTTTGCTAAATCAAAATTTTTAAGCGATACAATTAAAAATTCCAATAATAAAGTAAAAACCACTTGGAAAATTATTAACAATGAAACGGGTAAGTCGGTTAAACAAGATAAACACCTTGAGATTATGGTCGACAATAAATTAGTTAATATAGCAGCCGACGTAGCCGAGGCATTTAATGAGTTTTTTGCCAACATACCTATAACTACGACTCGCTCCTTAAATTCGTCTCCGTCTAAAGCTGAAAACCTTTTGCATAGTAGTGTGCCTAAATGTAGTAGCTTATTTAGCTTCGAGCATGTAACACCTCGTGATGTAGTTAATGTTTTTAACACACTCAAGTTTAAAAACACTGGTGATTACTGGGGCATCTCCATTAAACTTTTAAGTAATATAATACACATCGTAGCCCCCTATCTAGCTGTTACTTTTAATAAATGTGTTGATTTGGGAACTTTTCCTGACCTCATGAAGAGTAGTAAAGTCATACCATTATTTAAATCAGGTAATAAAAATGACGTTGGCAATTTCAGGCCTATTTCTATCTTACCAGCATTTAGCAAAATATTTGAAAAGTTAATACTCAAGCAGTTGCTAAGACATTTTAATTTAAATAGCCTCCTTCATAATGAACAATATGGCTTTACAAAAGGTCGTTCGACTACAGATGCGGGTGTTGCTCTGCTAAAACACATATTTAATGCATGGGAGAATTCGCAAAATGCTATTGGAATTTTCTGTGATCTCTCCAAAGCCTTTGATTGCGTGCACCATGATACGCTTTTGCGTAAACTACATCATTACGGTGTGCAAAACGAAGCTCTAAACGTTATAAATTCTTATTTACATAATAGGTTCCAATGTGTAGATGTTAATGGTGTAAAATCTTCCGGGCTACCAGTTCAGTTAGGTGTACCTCAAGGCTCAATACTGGGTCCATTCTTGTTCTTAGTGTATATTAATGACTTACCATTCTATTTAAAGGGTATCTGTGAAGTTGTACTGTTTGCAGATGATACCTCTCTTATTTTTAAAGTAGACCGGAACAGACAAGATTTTGACGATGTAAACAGTGCACTCTCAATGGTTACGGATTGGTTTATGACAAATAACCTTGTTCTCAATGCCAAGAAAACGAGATGTGTAAAGTTCACCCTACCAAATGTTAGAAATCTAGGACCCAACATCGTCTTAGATAAAGAGGTGCTTGAAACTGTGAACTCAGCAGTTTTTCTGGGCATAACAGTAGATGCCAAACTTCAGTGGGGCCCACATATATCGAGCCTAGCGGGAAGGCTCAGTTCGGCCGCCTACGCTGTCAGGAAAGTAAGACAATACACTGACGTTGATACAGCTCGGTTAGTCTATTTTAGTTATTTTCATAGCGTTATGTCCTACGGTATTCTGCTGTGGGGCAAAGCTGCTGATATTCAAAATATATTTGTCCTTCAAAAACGAGCTGTTCGAGCAATTTACCAGCTAGGTGCCAGAGTTTCACTAAGAGATTTTTTCAAAGATATTGGTATTCTTACAGTGGCATCGCAATTCATCTTCGCCAACATTTTATATATTAGGCAAAATATACACTTATACAGTAAAAACAGTGATATACACAATGTTAACACTAGAAATAAAGACAAACTACGAGCTCCCTTTCACCGGCTTCATAAGGTTCATAACTCATTTGTTGGGCTTGGTATAGACTTTTATAACAAGCTTCCCTCTTCTTTGCTAGATTTGCCTTTTAATTCGTTTAAAACTAAAGTAAAATCTAACCTTTGTTCAAAGGCATACTATTGTATCAACGACTACATAAATGATAAGAATAGTTGGTCGCTGTGATTAACTCAAGACAATACTTATGTTCTTTCTCCAGAATTAGTTTACCTACGGACAGTTACATAATTGTTTATTTTATTTGATTTTATAAGTCGATTTTTATTTTTTTTTAAATTCAATTTATTTTTATTTTATTTTATTGTTGACTTAATCTACTCATTACAATATTTTGTTATGAGTTGTATTGCAATTTGTGGTTAGCTAGCGACCTCGACAGTTGATCATTATTTTTTTTTTTTTTTTGCCTGAGCAACCGGCAGCAAGTTCGTCATGCTCCCTTAGATGTCACTGCTTGCGGTAGCGTCGGGGGTCGGGTTGCCTCCTTCCCTCAAATATGGCGAGGGGGGTAATGGCTGATCTTTGCGTTATGCTCGTGAACGGGTGCTGCTTGTGGTGACTGGTCGTCTTGCTGATCATGGTTTTGTTATTGTAACTAGTAATTAACTGTTTATTTATTTATTTTTTTACCTCGATGGTCCTAGTTTATCATTTATAACTGCCAATTACAGCTTTATGTAAGCGGGCACGCCCTTTACGCCTGGAGGCTTTTATTTAGATATGTAGTTCTGTTTACGTTTAGTTTTTATTTCTGCTTGAGTATAGTTCTCGATGTTTTTGGTTGGTATATTGGCGTGTGCTAGCTGACATATGGCCAATAATTTATCATTTAAATTATGTTTTGTGTTGCGTAATGTAAATTATTTTGCATACTATTGTATAGAATTATTTTTTTCTAACTTGAACAGACAGCTGTGCTGCTGGGGAGTTTGTTGCGCCACTTCTTCTTCCCAGCGAAAGGCACTAGGAAGTGGTGAAGGGTGGGCGTTTTTGGGGGACTGTCTTATGTAATTTTGACGTTCGAAAAGTGCTGATTCTCAGCCTAATTTGAATAAATGACTTTTGAATTTTGAATTTTGAATTTTGAATTATAATTATGGTTCAGCGTATCTTTCACACTACGCTACGGCGTAGCTTCCATGGTGCTACGGCGTAGCTCCCGTCGGGTTACGGTGTAGCTTCCGTCGGGCTACGGCGTAGCAACCACGTGCTACGGATGACTTCAGTGTGGGAAAGAGATGAAGCTCTACAGGACGTATAGCTCCATCTCTTTCTCCCACTGAAGTAATATTATAATAATACTGCTTTTGAGCTGGTGGTAGGCCCCCAGGCCTGCGAAGGAATCTTGTTATGGATGATAAATTGAAGTCGAACAATTTTACCAGTGGAACTGTTTTTGAACCATTTTTCAATTTTTTTTACCATTTTTTTTTTTTTTTTGTTTTTGATTCCGGAAACCCAAGATGCGTCGTGTCACTAAGGCACTCTTATAACCATGAAATATCCTACAATTCTATAATATATCTGATCATAATGACGATAACAAAGTAAACAATACTTATTTTTTATTTTAGTGTTTATCAGCATAAATATGGAAATATCCGTAAATGAGATTCTCGAACAGAATAAAATAAAATCTTGATCTTTTAAAATCATCATCGTTTGTTTCCAGTCAATACCCCCAAGAATTTACTCATCACTTGTCTCACAAATTCTATACCCTCGAGTAAATAAATTAGTATTCAAAAAATTGCGTCTCGGCAAACACAAATCTGAATAACAATTCCACGATTGCCTATAAACTAGATGAGATTTCTAAAAAAAACTCGTCTCCCACAGATTAAACTTAAATATTGAATAACTTAAGAACCAGCGATCCTATCATCCAGATTTCCAATATCAGATCTTTGCCGTCTCAGAAATGATATTATTCAATCTCAAAAGAAAAAGTTTCAAATGGAAACTTATCGAAAAGCGATAGAGCCCCTTTTCTATTTTAACGAATTTGATTTTGAAAAATCATAGTCAGAAAATATATTCTTTGTTGGTTTTTGTCAATTGATTTGCGTAAGCAAATTTTAATAGAATGTTCTATTAAGTTAGTATTATTGTGAAGGTGAACATTGTACGGTCAGCGTTAAAAGGATCGCAGCGATCATTCTTGAAAGTTAATAGTATTGAAAAATAAAATTATAAAATATAACTTCAGAGTGATAAATTTTATTTATTTTATATTCCGGAAGACATAACCGATGATCCGCAGGAATCCGCTGAATGCGGAAAGCACAGAATCGGTTGAAGTGGCGGTGCTTGGGAGAGGCCTATATCCAGCAGTGGACGTCTTTCGGCTGAAATGATGATGATGATTTTAAATTCCAACTTTTATCCACGCTTTCACTAATAGTACGCGACACCTAAATGTATGCCTTATAAAACCCCATTGTCGGATTTTAACGCTCGCCACCATGCCGAGAGTTGAAAATCCAACAGTGAGACGTTAATAACTACCTCTATTCGACATACGACAATTTATTCATATCCTGAAAATTTATCAAGCGACGGTTCATCAACCTCTCCAAAAGATGCTTACCTCTCATTCTCCGACACTTTTTATTTACGAATGTATACAATATTCACATGCAAATTAATCAAGAAGAACAGAACAATACAATTCATTAATTATTCAACTCAGGTTCAGTATCAATCATGAATAGCCAATAGTAAGGAAATGAAACAGTTAACGTCTGTATTGTATGTTGTTAACATGTGTATTGAATACATGCATACACCATTGCTTCGTTGCAAGAGATGATGATAGACTAAGCCGTTGTATTGTATTATATTTGACGGTATTACCACTTAATTTTGTAGGCAAGACTGTTGATTCAATCGTGTATAACTTTCCAGTCATTTATAAGATCGTCCAGGACGTGACTTGCTAACGTATTATTAACTATAGTTCTCGCGTTTTAGCATGGCAGTAGCGGTCAATGCCCTTTCTCTAATATCTCTCTGTAATCCCAAAAGAGGAGCTCGTGGCTAAGTAATAACAGCCATATGGGTCGATCCATCAGGTTAAGCTACGCTTGCCGGGGTTGGTCCATTGATAGGTGACCATCTTTACATACCGAGACTCCTCCGTGCCTCGAAAAGCACGTTTTGCCGTTGGTCCCGGCTGTCATTCGTAGATCTTTGACAGTCGTTACGAGTCGTCAGAAGCCCGAAAGTCTGACAACCTGTCTTACCTAGGGGTATCGTATCGCCCAGTTACTGGGTTGTGGAGGTCCAATAGGCAGTCGCTCCATGTAAAATACTGGTATTCAGCCGCATCCGGTTAGACTGAAAGCCAACCCCAATAAAATTGGGAAAAAGCTAAGCAGATTGATTGATCTCTGTAATCCCAAACAATAAACTATGTAGGTATCGTCTTTTGTTATTCGAAATCACAATAGATATTGATTAGCGGACTTAAATTCAGTGGGTCAATGACCGCTATTGCCACGCTAAAACGCGGCAACTATAGTTTGTGATCGGTTGCGTCGTGTACGGACTGCCATTGAAATACTAGTGCTGTGATATTCTGGCTCATTGGTGATTTGAGTGTGGAACTGGTTACTCATTAGTAGTGGACGACCGGCCTTAGATTTTCAACAATCGATCAAAGTAATCAGATAAGTGTGTATGTGCGCCTTGTTTGCTGTTTATCTACTGGGTGCTGGTTAGTAGTGAGAGCGTTTAATTTACCAGATATTTGTCTGTCTGTCAGTCAGGAGAAATTAGAATCAGAACTGTTTGTAATTCAGTTGGTATGTCGATAGAGTCACACTTGATAAATCTCTGGAAATTATGTTCATTTTCATTGAGAATACCGTAGGTAGGTACATGACAATTTATGCAAGTATGAAGGCCCGATATGTTTAGAGTGCCAAAAAAACAGTACAAACAAACCAGTGAGTTATAAAACCGGAGTTTATTTAAAAAAAACAGTGGCAATCCGGGAGTGCCGACAGAAGTGAAAACTTGAACAAGATCGCCTTGATGGAAGAAAAATACTTGTATAGAACATTGGTCCGTAATCTTATCTAAATAAAACGCGCAATCGAGTATACAAAAAAAAAAAAAACTTCCAAAACCTTCAAAGTAAAAATACTTGCATAGAACATTGATCCGTAACAAAATATAAATAAAGAGCACAGTCGCGTTTACAAAAATGAGGTGTCGGTAACGGTATCGCGAGTTCAATTGTTTTTTCCCATCTCAAATATGCCCAACGCGCCTAAAGAAGATTTCACTTCAAAAAAATTAATTAAAGCCAACAGCTACCCGTGCCGCATGTGTAAACTTAATCTAAGTCATAAAATCAATTCAAAATCCAACATAGTCCCAGTAATTTTACACCGGACAACAATAGGGAGACATTACGTAAACGCACGCGTTCCCCGTTAAATTCATCAATGCCCAGATTGAATAATCGTGCCGGTCACCTGCCAATTACCCGAACCAGTTCGGACGCAATTTATTGTAAAGCTCACGGCACATCTATTATACGCCTCTTTTTCCAATATGAAGAATTTTACGCTTCAATGAAGGTCCGGGCACGTTTAATTTCAGTGTTGAATTTTTCCGGCGAAAATATATTGGAAGGAGAGTGATGGAAGACTGACTTAGGAACGAGTAATCCTGTAAATAAATGTAGGTATGTGTTAAAGGAAATACGTTGTAAATGGTTGATTATTTTTTTGATAGATCTACTACTGTACTTTACTTTATTTCACGGAGTATTTTGCTAAATGTCGCTACAAAAAAAAAAACAATATATAATTCAGGCCCATATTACATGAAATAAAATTTCACTATACAGCAACAGAATAAATCACTATAGAATAAAATGTCAAAATAGGTACAAATTATAAAGGTCGCAAAATTCAAATAATAAACTGTCAAATGCAATTAAAATAAACGAATGAGTAATACAATTTAAAGGGGTACAGAATCGAAATAAAAATTATATGTGTAGCGTTGTGTTGCGCATTGCACTCGCGTCGCCGCATCTAGGATATACTTAAGGCTGATTTTAGGCTCACGCTGACCGCACGCTGACGGTCGGCGCTGATGGGTAATTATGTATGTAGTTATAGGTAGCGTTTTTGAGTCGCGCTGACCGCTCAGCGCTTTAACTACATACGCGCGTGAGCGTGAGACTAAAATCAGCCTTACATACTTCCCGCCGCCAGCTCTCGCTCGAGTGGCCAGTCGGCTCCCCGCTACGCACCGAGAAAGACCATGGCGCGCACGCTGCGATCGTGCGACGCCCGTCATATTATACTGTAACGTTGATTATCCCTCGAGAATATCATATCGACGCTTGAAAGGCAACATTGACTAAGCGCCATGTAGTCCCATGTCACTCAGTCAATGTTGCCTTTCAAGCGTCGATTTATACTTGATAAAGCTACAAATTATAAGGGTCACAGAATTAATATTAAATTATAAATAATAATTCCACCAAACAAGTCACCAAATGATGGAATTATAATTATAAATTGAACCTACTGACCTTGGTCATTGGGTTCAATTTAGTTTTCAAAATATCCACTCTAGCCCTAGCTGACTAACCTTAATTTCGACTAACGTCAATACTGATTTAATCAACATTTATGACACAAAACGACCTTAATTAGCAGTTTTAGTGCGAATTTCACCACTGAAACTGAACGCGATCAGCAGTCAGTGTCACTGACAGCTCCTGCTATGGGCGAATTTCATTGTTGATATTCGCCCATAGTTTAGAAAAAACCTACATTGAATAATGATCGCTCATAAAAACAATATGCTCCCTGCAAATCGCTTTTCTTTTTTTTTCAATAAATCAAGCAACAAGACTCGACAAGACAACATAGTGTTATCATCATCATCATCATTTCAGCCGAAAGACGTCCACTGCTGAACATAGGCCTCCCCCAAGCACCTCCACTTCGACCGATTCTGTGCTTTCCGCATCCAGCGGATTCCTGCGGCCTTCACAAGGTCATCGGTCCATCTTGTGGGAGGCCTTCCAACGCTACGTCTTCCGGTACGCGGTCGCCACTCCAGAACCTTTCGGCCCCATCGGCCATCCGTTCTACGAGCAATGTGCCCTGCCCATTGCCACTTAAGTTTCGCAATTCTTCGGGCTATGTCGGTTACCTTGGTTCTCCTGCGGATCTCCTCATTTCTGATTCGATCACGTAGGGAAACTCCAAGCATAGCCCTCTCCATTGCCCTCTGGGTGACTTTTAGCCTTCTGATAAGGCCCATTGTGAGCGACCACGTTTCAGTACCATAGGTCATCACTGGCAACACGCACTGGTCAAAGACTTTCGTCTTGAGACACTGTGGTATGTGGGACGAAAAGATATTGCGTAGCTTCCCGAACGCTGCCCAGCCGAGTCGGATTCGACGATTGACCTCTTTCTCGAAGTTGGACCTACCTAGCTGGACAGTTTGTCCTAGGTAAACATACTCATCCACAACTTCGAGCGTAGTGACTCCGATCTTCATGAGAGTGGGTGTAACATGGGCATTTGACATGACCTTTGTCTTGTCCATATTCATTTTAAGACCCACTCTTTCGGAGGCTCTACTGAGGTCATCGAGCATTGTACTGAGGTCCTCCATGGTCTCAGCCATGATAACTATGTCATCGGCAAACCGAAGGTTAGTGATATACTCGCCATTGATGTTGATGCCTAGCCCTTTCCAATCCAGAACCTTGAAAACATCCTCCAGTGCAGCGGTGAACAGTTTCGGAGAGATAACGTCTCCCTGTCTCACACCTCTCTGCAGAAGGATAGGTTTCGAGGTCTGGTCCTGGAGTCGGACTGACATAGTGGCGTTTTCGTACAGACACTTTAGCACCTCGATGTACCGATAGTCGATCTGGCACCGTTGAAGAGACTGCAGCACGGCCCATGTCTCGATCGAATCGAAGGCTTTCTCGTAGTCCACAAACGCTAAGCAGAGAGGCAGGTTATACTCTTCGGTCTTCTGTATAACCTGCCGCAGCGTATGTATGTGGTCTACGGTGCTAAAGCCTTTACGGAATCCGGCTTGTTCGGGAGGCTGGAAGTCGTCAAACCTGCGCGCGAGACGGTTCGTGATAACTCTTGAAAACAGCTTGTAGACATGGCTCAGAAGTGTGATGGGCCTATAATTTTTAAGCAGGGCATTGTCGCCCTTTTTAAAGAAGAGTACCACCACACCTCTGTTCCATGCCTGTGGCGTTTGGCCCTCGAGTATGACGGAATCGAAAAGCTTCTGGAGGGCCTTAAGAACGGGTTTTCCACCGACCTTCAGGAGTTCGGCCGTAATTCCGTCATCACCCGGCGCCTTGTTGTTTTTAAGCTGCTTCAGAGCCATCCTAATCTCGTACAAGCTGACGTCCGGGATGTCTTCGGTATAGTGTCGGGTCAATCTAGCTCTTGGGTCGTTTGCTAGATTCGTAACGGGGTTACTAGTTGACGTGTATAACTGTCCATAGAAACTCTCGATCTCTCTCAACAGTTCAGGTTTGGCGGATACGATTCTGCCATCATCGGTCTTCAGTTTCGCAAGCTGGCTCTGTCCAATAGACAGATCTCTTGCAAAAACCTTGGAGCCCTTGTTCCGCTCTATCGCGTCCTTAATACGGTTTGTATTATAGAGGCGCAGGTCGCTTTTCAAGGACTTAGAGATCTGTCTATTGAGCTGCCGGTATTTGAGTGCATCGTCTGAAGACTGCAGGATCATCTCGCGCCTCACCTCCATGAGCTGCAAAGTAGCATCAGAGAGCTTCTTGTTTCGATTTGTGCGGCGGGTCTTGAAGATCTTGGACCCGACCGTATGGACAGTTTCCACGAACCCATCGTTATAATCGTCGATGGAGCTCCCTAGGCACTCGAAACGATTCTCAAGTTCGAGCTGAAAGGTCTCGGGGTTTTGGACCTGGATCAGTGCTGGGCGGAGCGTAGACTTCATCAGTCGAGATCTTTCCAGCTTGATATTCAGGTTCAATGTGCCTCTTACCAAACGGTGATCACTGCCGGTTTTCACCGCGTTGATCACAGAGACATCATTGAATACTTGCTTCTTCGTCGACATAATGAAGTCAATCTCATTTTTTGTTGCACCATCAGGGCTCTGCCAGGTCCACTTCCTGTGCTCACGTTTTCTGAAGAAGGAATTCATCATAAAGAGGCCTTCCTTCTCCATAAAACTGGCCAGTAGGTGACCCCGGTGGTTCCGACGTCCAACTCCAAATTGCCCCACTCGCAGCTCATCATCGTTTCGTTTGCCCAGTTTCGCGTTGAAGTCCCCCATGACAACGGTGAAGTGAGTTTTAGAGCCATGTATGGCTCTGGAAATATCCTCATACATGGTCTCCACCTCATCGTCGGGGTGTGACGAGGTCGGGGCGTAAACCTGTATGACCTTCAGCGAATATCTTGCGGATATTCTGAGTATAAGGTACGCCACCCTGGTCGACACACTCTCGATCTTCACCACGTTGCTCACAAGGGACTTATGGACGATAAACCCGACACCACCTTGGGACTGCTGGTCGCCCTCCCGGAAATAGAGCAAGTTCCCGGATTTGAGGATTATCGAGTCCTCCCCCTCTCTTCGGACTTCAGATAACCCTACTATACCCCATCGTAACCTGCTCAATTCTTCCTCGAGTTCGATGATCTTTTCGTCGGTCCGAAGTGTACGCGTGTTATATGTTGCCAGGTCCAGTTTCCGGTGATTTTGGTAGCCGGATCTCTTCCGGGGATTCTTCGCACCCCTTGCCTCACCGTGGCCTTGGCCGCTACCGTAGCCAAGGGCCGGTGGGCCGCCGGGCACTAGGGGCCATTTTGTTTTGGTGCTTGTCATTTTTGGGGGGGGTTTGCCATAATCGCCACGCTTGGCAGGCGGGTTGGCGATCGCAGTATGGTGTTAAAAATGCATAGAGAACGCTGCTGCCCATTCTCTAGTAAGCACAACTTATAAAATACGTTAGTAAAACATTAAAACAGAAACAATTTGTGACAAAACATTCATACATAAACAATTAACACAGAAAAAAATTGTGACATCACTGCTGCAAGGTAACAGACTCAGCCGATGATACCTTGCAGCAGTGGTAAAAAAAAAAAACGCTTTTTTGCAGCCCTTGCAGAAATTCGTGGTCATACGACGTTTTTTTGCAGCTTCATGTTTTGAACCTTTTTTTATGAACCTTCCTGATCCAGTCTACAATTTTCAATATCTCCGCGTTGATTGAAATCAAATTTCGTTGCAAAGTTAGTCTAAAATTTTACGAGGATCATACGATATTTATTCCGATCTAAAAAACGTGTATCCGAAATGAGTAATTGTGGGCCACTAATGATGCGAATCAGGAAGGTATTAGAAACGGATAAGGTGGTGGAGGTCGGGATCTAATCAAAACACTAAATGCGCAAGATCGCGTCGTCATTTTGACGAATGGTTAGTGACACAAGGCTAGACTTGGGACCTGAAAATGGGCCCACTCCGGTAACGAAAATATATGACTACTAAATTAAGCTTACAAACTTTTTGCAAAGAGAGAAACCTCAACATTATTATAGTACATCCCCATGGTTAGCCTCATAAAATCTTTTAGTCACGTCTTACGTTACCCACGGGAAAGCACGAGTTAGCGTGTTTCAGCCGGGCACCGAGAAACCCCTTATCTACCTTCTGGTAATATAACATCCAATATAAGAATCCCTTATACGACGAAGGAAAAACATGATAGATATTTTTTCTAACGGACGACTGCTTATGAGATCCTCCTTATATTATTAGTTTCCCATATTCGGCCCAAGGGACCAAAATTGAATCTTATACGGCAACTTTGCCTGGATCGATTTCGAACTTTACAAGTTTCTAGGGTGTAAACTATCGAAGTACTTTACGATATTCACCCTAGTTTGCATAAACAATGCTGTTAGTCCCAAACACAACCTGAATACGTATTGTACAATATGTACAAATTGTTAATGTTGACATTAAACGAGAAGTTTTCAATTGAACTGGAATGAAAAATACTAGGAAAGTGATTTCAGCGCATAACGCTTTCCTACTACAGAATCCTAACTAATATTATTAATACGAGTTCGTTGCGTATTTGTTTGTTGAAACGGTTGAACGGATTTGGATGAAATTTGGCACATGTTTAGAACATGATCAGTACCCTAATTCCATAATACATTATTAATCACAATCTGTTTCGATTTGAAATAGATTGCTGATCCATTGCTTCATAAATTGGAAAAAACCGTGTGGCACTCGGGGACTGCCGCGGTAAAGCTATTGCATAGCATTTGTAACCTCCATACTTCCTATTTGTCAACGCTACACTTGGGATGATGACGTGATGACATAAAACAAAAATTACGTTCCCATGACAACGTGATGTTGTAATTTTTGTTTTATGTCATCATCCGTCATTACATGGTAGGCGGAGTGGGGTGTTAGGTTTTTTTCGTTACGGAATTTCTTGATTCGGTCGCCGCGCTCAAAGCCCGCGATAAAAGCTATGCAATAGCTTAAAAACATCTGCTCAACAACGTAAATAACGCAATGAATGTTGTTGAACTGTCAAAATGAAACAAATTAGTCATAATCGTTTACGAAAATAAGTTACGTAATAAGGGTACTGAGTTAGGACATAGAATGAAACAAATAAGCTTTTCGCTACTTTAAGTCAGTCACATGATAAATTTTTGACTTTTCTATCTTCGCTATATAGCTGATAGAACGTCACTTTGTCTAGGCCCTCAGGTCAGCCCTTCAACCAACCTGCTGACTATCTGACCTTTATACTAAGTACAACTGAAACCTAATATTGTGATATCATGCTGACACGATAGAAGAAGAACTAAAACAAAGCCAAAAATTTACAAAACCTTAGTCACCGACAAAAGATAATTCCCTCCACATTCATCTTATGGACTTACTCTAATATTTATCACAGGATTTAACAAAGGAAAATCCCCAGTCACATACTACCCTCGCGTTGATAATGAAGAGTAATTATTGTATAAGAGAAGTCGTACCGTAAATGATAATACGGGAAAAATTCTACCTGGATTTATTTATTTATTTATTTATTTATTTATTTAATACTTTAAGCACGTACATGTACAGAGGCGGACTTAATGCCATAGGCATTTTCTACCAGTCAACCTTTGGGTGATGCAGAGACAAACAGTGGTAGGTGCAATATTGAAAATTTTGGAATAAATATTCATTTAAATATAAGGATATATATATACCTATCAAAACAAAATATATAATATAACTATATATATAAATATAAGAACAAATAAATACATATAAATAGACGAATATATTTATAAAACAAATTAGACAAACAATGGGAAAACATTACCGCTGTGATGATACTGCCAGCTTCTTACGAATATGCTCGCGAACTTTAACTTTAAAGGATAATCTGTTGGTTGCCATCCTGATTTCTTGGGGGAGCGCATTCCACAGAGAGATAGACTGAACGAAGAAGGAAGAGTGAATGAAATCAGTGCGGTGAGTGGGACATAGAAGAAGACGATTGTGTGATGAACGTAGAGTTTTATTGTGGTTTGCGCAAATGTACTGAACGTGGGGGGCTAGATAACTAGGGGAAGAGGGAGAGTCAAGAAATGAAAACAAGGTGGTCAGTGCCCTTTGCTCCCTGCGCTGGCGTATGGGCAACCACTTTAGAAGCGACCGATGCGCAGAGACATGATCATATTTACGCAGATTGAAAACGAATCGAATGCAGTTATTGAGAAGACGGTCAAGTTTGTCGAGGAGATCTGCATTCAGGTCATAGTAACACACATCACCATAATCGATGATAGGGAAAATTAAGGACTGCACAAGCATTGTCTTGGTACTTGACGGTAATAAATTTTTCAGTCGGTACAGAGCCCGCAGCGTTCCAGTAACCTTCTGGCTGACCCTAGCGACTTGAGTACGCCAGTTCAAGGTACCATCAATGTGCAAGCCTAGATCCTTCACGTTAGTGCTAAGTGGAACGATCGTACCATTAAAGAGAACTGGTGGCAAGGTTGAACCATCCACCTTACCAATACTGCGAGGACTCCCAATTATGATCGCTTGACACTTTTTAGGGTTTACTGCAACACCAAACTTATCAGACCAGGTTTTTATGGCTGCCAAGTCCCTATTTAACTTTTCTAAAGCGTCAGGTATTTCATCAACCCTCCCTTGACAGTACAACTGCAAGTCATCCGCATACAGATGATACGCACACTGAAGCTCGGAAGTTATAAGATTAATAAAAATAGAGAACAGAAGAGGAGAAAGAATGCCGCCTTGAGGAACGCCAGCTTCCAAATCACACCAGCATGATGAAGAATCTCCAACATGAATGGACTGCTGACGTTCCTGAAGGTAAGAGGAGAACCATTCCAGTGCTTCGGGAGAGACCATAATATAGGACAGAATAGCTAACAGAATGTCGTGACTGACGGTATTAAATGCATTCGAGAAATCAACCAACACTAGAACAGTAACTTTGGTGTCTTCCAGTCCTGCCCTTATATCGCCAGTCACTTTAAGGAGGGCGGAAACAGTGCTGTGCCCTGGCCTGAACCCAGATTGAAGAGGGCTAATTAGTGAGTTTCGATGAACAAAATTGGAGAATTGTCAAAGATTGGATTTATCAAAGTTCCGGATAATAACATTTCGTGGCTGGTTGGACGAGCGAACGAATTTGTTGCTTTTTCTTTTCAATTTTGCGGCGTTCCTGACTTTCATTTTGAACTGAGATTGTTTTATTTTTGAGAAATGCTGGAATATTTGGTAATGAATAATTGCTTTTTACGCTGTAGTCAAGGTAATAAAAATTTGGAGGATTCGCGATAGGCTAGCGTAATTCTTAACATTCCCTCAATTGATAAGATTTATGTATAAGCCTATGGATAACAGATGGGGCTGAAAGGTTCTGGAGTGGTGACAGCATACCTGAAGACGTTGCTTTGGAAGGCCTCCCACGAGGTGGACCGGCCGCAGGAATCCTCTGGATTTGAGAAGCACAGAAACGGTCGAAGTGGCGGTGATTGGGGGAGGACTATGTCCAGCAGTGGACGTCTTTCGGCTGAAATAAAAAAGATGATAATGTATGAACCTAATTATCAAACTTCCTATTAACAATTTGGATGACTAAAAGCGATGAAAAGGTTTGTCCCTACTTTTTCGAAAATAACGTTGTTATAGAAAAAGTTGTTATATCAAAAATTCTGACAAATTTTCAATCAACAACCTTGTTTCCTATATTCTTTTAAGACCTCCTTATTTTTAATTAAATATTTTTTAAATGATTGAATTCACGCAGAAATACATTTACAAAATAATTTTTTGATGTAACTTTCTGACTACGAATTAGTGATAGTAGTTAATTATATAAAGTAGAATTATTCAAACATTATCAAACTTCAAAACTGCGTAGGTAAATGGTTAGATACAAGTACCTTTGTATTAAATTCATCGCCTACGCTACTAAGAAACTACTTCCTTTATTAACACACACTGTTTCAGAACTATTTGGGAAGTTTAGTAGAACTTTCTTGTTGTTAATCGAACTAGCTTCTTCAGGTAATGAGTAAGCAGTGAGGCCCGTTTTCTAGATCGATGATCCTTACATATTATAAAACAAAGTCCCCCGCCGCGTCTGTCTGTCTGTCTGAACGCGATAAACTCAAAAACTACCAAACGGATTTTCAAACGGTTTTCACCAGTGGACGGAGTGATTCATGCGAAAGGTTTTAGTGTATAATTCATTAAGGTTTTGTGTAAATTGGCTGAAATTTGACGATTATCGTTGAAGAAGTCGGAAAAAATCATGCCGACTGGGAGCCGATTTCCGAAGCTTTTTTGACCGGTATAGTATTAATCCTTACCCAAAAAAATATGTTATTTAAATTGGGCATTTAATTTAGATTAAAATATGCCTTTAAATCATGTAATTTAAATGAATCGTTTGAAAGATATCACAGTTTCAAAATTACGCGGAGCAACGCGGGCGCAGCGTTAGGAGTCAATGACGTTTTCCTCTGTTATTAGGTATAAAATCTCGGTAGTACGTTCCCGTGGGATATTTTCCGACATCCACGCGGGCTAAGCTGCGGGCAAAAGCTAGTTTAGTATAAATCTCGACTCGAATAGAAAATTTTAGTACTCGTTTAATCGGTTAAGAGACACTGAACGAGACACAATAGCAGTTTTGTTGTCATTACGCATATGGGCGTTTAGTGACCGTCAATGCGTCAATCAATCTGCCTGCTTAGCTTTTTCCCAACTATATTGGGGTCAGCTTCCAATCTACCCGGATGCAGTTGAATACCAGTATTTTACATGGAGCGACTGCCTATCTGACCTCCACAATCCAGTAACTAGGTAATACGATACCCAGACTGGTTGTCAGACTTTCAGGCTTCAAACGACCCGTAACGACTGTCAAAGATCAACGAATGACAGCCGGGAGCAACGGCTTAACGTGCTTTCCGAGGCACGGAGGAGTCTCGGTATGTAAAGATACACACACACAACAACACACACACCACAGATCAACTGCGACAAGCGTAGCTTACCTGATAATTCAACCCGTGCGGCTGTTATTACTTAGCCACGAGCTAAGTCAATGCGTTAACACCTAAATTTTTTTTTGGAACGAATTTCTGAACTCGTCACGCTAAAAAGTGTTAATACTTGCGTCTCTTTCTAATTCAAAGAGAAAGAAAAAGAGAGAGAAAGAGTACGCTGGCAGAAAAAAACAAAAGAAAAAACGAAAGAAAATAGTAAAGTGATTACAGTGTCGTGGAATGAAATTGTACATATCGGCCCGAGTACACTGTATGCCGGAGAAAGAGAGAAAAAGTGTGAAGTTGATCAAAATGAAAATCCAAGATGGCGGCTGCAAAAATTTTGTTTTCTCAATCATATGTGAGAAAGAACTTCGTTTCTGACGGGGGTCCCCCGACCGCACACGTTTTTTATCAATGTTAATGCTTTTAGTGTTATTTTAAAATACAGGATTAACAGTTTAATGGACCTTTAAGAGATTCACAAAGAACATAACATCACGCCTGTATTTCCCCGAAGGGTTAGGCAGAGGTGTACCTATAATACACCCACATTTCGCCAGTTATGAGGTCGAGCCTATTGCCATCAACCGGGCATAAATCCAGACTCCAGGCTGAAACTGAGAAATTCCAGATGGAAAACCCAATAACACTTTGTCTGACCCGGGAATCGAACCCGGGAGCTCATGCTCAGGAGTACCACTTGCGACCACTAGACTAACGGGGCATTCACAAAAAACTACACTCAAAGGTTACAAAATAGTCATTATGACTTTGCTAGAACGAGAATGAATCAGATACCTATTTCGTAATCACTATGTTTGTCCAATTGATGAGGATTACTCAATCTTAATCTTAATAATTATTTTATTATCTGTAAAAAAATGTGAGAACTTTTCCGAGCATATTGAAAGATAGTGTGGGTAGTAGATAAATGAAACAAAAGACTCTGAGAATTAATTATAAAGGCCTCATTATTTCATTACCGAATTAATCATAATAGGAAGCCTCTTAAAACGAGGAATATTAATTTCCCATTTCCAATTTCCCTAGGGAGAATTAGGAACAATTTTCTCCTGCTAAATAATTCAATCTCCTAAGGTCGTACACCCGTTTTAATAGTGGGATAAATATTCGAGACTATAATTGAAAACTATTCTGTTTTATAGAATTGTATTTTTCTAATTAAGCTCAAGAATTTAACGTTACTTTTGTTTTTGAACTCATTAATTTACGAAAAAGTTTAATCAATAGATTTTACAAGATTCTGAATTATAGTCTTGGAAACTCGAAAATTACGAAAGATTAAGCAGCGTAACTTTTCTTGCTTATATAATTACATCGTATTCTCTCGAGAGAAACCGCGGCAAAGAGCAATAGCGCCATAAATTATTCGAGGGGCTAAAATCTGGGCCGGCGCCAATTAGCCCAAGTATTTCGCTGCACTCCTGCTAAAACCCGTCAAAAGTAGAAACTAAATCGATGAGAACTTCCTTATAGTTTGGCTTGTTACGATCCCAATTTAGAAAATAACTAGGCCAGAAAACTATCTCGAGAATATCTAAACTTGTTCAGTATACCTGATTGCCACAATTTTAAACCAAAAATTGAAATTTTAGAAATGGTTTATCCAACTTTTGCGATACCAAAAGAAAGGATAAAGTCAAAGTCAAATAATTTATTACAATTTGGCACATAAAAGGTACCTACTTTTTACCCGACTACGGCAAAGCCAAAAGGAAGGGTTATGATTTTAGCAGTCTATGTATGTTTGTATGTATGTATGTTTGCTTTTACGTGTGTTCCACCGTAGCACCTAAACTATTGAACCGATTTTGATGAATGGTCACATGCCTGTATGCCTTGTGGGTGCCAGAACACCTTCAAAATTATAATGACATGCGGCTTTACATTGACCATTTTTGTACCTACGAGTATGTCTTGATATCTGTCTGAAATATTAGCTTGTTTCGTAATTTTTAGATCATTACAGTTTTTTATTAAACTTTATTTTTTATGAACGTCAAGATTTACAAAAAATAAAATTGATTTTAGTCGCCCCTTCCAAAAAGTAGTTTTCGTGTGGAGAAGAATGGACAAGACATAAGGTTATCAACTAAATTAAAATACATTATTTAACATTAAACTCTAGTTTTTACAATGGTTTTTACAAGGACAAGATAATAAAAGAAATCTGTAACACGATTTCCCCAAGAAATTCCTAAGGAATTCTGGTCCTTCTTTATTGCTGTTGTAAAAAAGCTACCTCTCGCTTCGACACATTTATTCCAATCTGTCACGGCTCATAAAAACGTTGAGAATACTCGTTTACATAGTCGAAAATCGTACAATACGTGTTCACCTTCCGCATATTTAAAACCGAAACGTGATACGAAACTCAACTCTACTGCGATGACGGAAAAAAATCGTGTCTAGAGTCACCCCGTTCAGATAAAACGTCATTTGGAAGCAGCAATAAAAAGTTGTAAAATTGTCAGTCTGGATATCGTCAGAACCAAATGTTCTCGATACACCGAGACACGATTCGATTCGAATAATCGTTCCCTTGGGCAGATCCGTCATCAATATTTCAAGGGGTATCGAATGCGAGCTCCCGATTTGCTCGTTCGTTCCTTTCCTCAAATGTGTGGAGTTGATTGGTTTGATCTCTCACTCATTTGAGTGGGAGAAACTTTTAGAGGATTCTTTTTTCCTGAAACTTTATGGGGAATACTCACAAGTTATCGTTCGTTTTTACAAATCCGTGATAATTTGTCCCGAAATAAAATATTATTTTTGGCAACCGTATCCTATACGAAACCAACATGCTCATAAAAATATGTACTGCAGTACACATTTCTGGAAATTCAAGGCGTACTTTATTACGGTATAAGCTGCTTATCTTCCAGAGCAAGCTGCAAGAGACAACTGAGGACATAAGTCAATATAATGTCCGTAAACAGGAACCAGCAACTTGTCTGTATTTATGCTAATCTGAACATCCAGCGGTATAATTGCTGAACATAACTTGAACTTTACTGTTTGGTTTGCAGTCTTAAAACTTACGCGTTGCATAGTTCGTTAAGTAGTTTTGGAGTTTATTTAAAGGTTTTTAATTTATGATGTAACAAAATTATAACTAGTTTTAGTTAATTTTCTTTTATTGAATAATTCTGCAGAGAACTTTATTATTCAAAGGCAACTAGAGGAGAACAAATTGAATAAGTTTATAAAATGCTATGTATATTATATATAGTTTGAGAAAAGATGAGAATCCTGCTGTTTATTTTATGTGCTTGTTGAGCCATACAGTCAAAAGTAAGACATAATTATTTCTCGCTTATAATATAAATATGATTTCTTATCCCTACACAAAAAAGTAATATTATAACATAGTGTTATAAGAGTATAAAATTATAAGAAATATCTCCGACCACAGCGTCATGCAGTGCAGTTCTTTTTAATAAAACTGAAATGGACTTGATTTATACGTGTTTTGTCTGGTTGAAACAAGATGGCGTCCGTAATATCTGCATGAAACTGGTTAGATCCGGTTTCCGAGCGCAATTTTTCGCTTCTGCCCACTATCTAGCAGTTTGAGGCAAGCAGTTAGAGAAAGAATCTTTTTCATTAAAGGCCGCTTGCTGTGCAATTTTGTGATATATAATTATTTATTTTCCATCTAGGTTCCGCTCGTGTGGTTTTATGAGAGCGACAGATTAAAGGGATATGAAATTAAATGGGTTTTGCTCTTCCATTATACACACAGAATACGCATACGCTGTCGTTTTCAAGAATCATCAGCTGTAAAAAGTAAAAATAAACGGTGACGCAATACCAAAACCATTTCAAATTATAAATTAGTAGATACTAATTATTATGATCTGATATTCAGTTCACATTTCGAAACCAAACTTTTGCAATATCCTATCCTACGAGCCACTTTTGTATATAAATTTATTTGTTTGTATATAGATTTCTACTCACGTTCTCGAAATTGGCTCTTACGGGGGCGAAAAATCGATCTAGCTAGGTCTCATATCTGAGAAAATTCGTTTTCTCCGTATTTTCACCCGAGCAGAGTTCGGTCGCCCAAAGTTTAGAACAAAATAATGACATGACATTATTGACATTAGAATAATGATCATGGCAGCATGGAACTAGTAAGTACCTACTATCATGGCAGTACGGAATTAGTAGGTACTATCCTATACTATTAAATGAGCATTCTCTATTTTCACCAGAGCAGAGCTCGGTCGCTCAGATACTTTTTAGAACATCCCGTAAAAATAGCAAATACCAGTTTCGAAACTTTTACCAATTTATTTTAACAAAATCCAGAAAGTTTTCTAGTGTCAAAACAAACTCCCACTCCATTCACTTGACAAGCGTTTAATGAACTATATGAACTTATAATTTGCTAGATAAAAGGGAAGCTGTTCTACAAAGCAGAACTTTTCAATACCGTGTCGCTACATATTTTAGTGGAAGACGGTAACTTGTCGAACTTATCTCGGGAGGAGATAGTGCTGGGAAAATCCTTTAGTCGATATCGATACTCAGCTAGGTTTTTTTTACTGTATTTACTTATTATTTCAGGGACCTAAATGAGGACGGAGGCATGAAAGTAGAATAAATGCTATGGAAATGCGTTCCGTACGAAGCATGTGTGGTGTAACAATGAATGATAGGCCGAAGAATGATGTGGTAAGGCAACATTACGTTTTAAAAGATGGTAGAGAACAAAAAAACAGTGACACTCCGGGAGTGCCGACAGAAGTGAAAAATTGAAAAAAAATCGGCACCGCGGTAATCAACACGTTGATTGATACCTTTTACGCCACGCACTGCGGTAATCAACGCGTTGTTGTCTTTTTAATTGTCAAAAGCTGGTGTCGTCACAGTGTCGCGAAATCAATGGTTTAGTCCCATCTCAAAAATGCCCAACGTGCCTAAATAAATTTTCACTTAAAAAAAAAGTATCTTTGCTTAGATGGTTTTGTATTCAGTGAATAAATTAAAGGCTTCTAACAAAACGTATTTACGACTCCATGAGAAAACGCGTGAGTATGTATGTAGGTTTAGAGACCTAGAAAAACACCTCATTACGTATACTTAAAGGTATATTAAGTTGGTAATTAGAAAGCCTTTGGATGTTTATGCTAATAATGAAGAAATCTGTTCAATGGAGAAATGATTACAGTAGACAGCAAGCCATTGGTAACAAAAACCAGTATGAACTAGCCTTGCATAGAATTGAAACTCCAATCAATCTGCTAGCTTTTTCCCAACTATGTTGGGATCGGCTTCCAGTCTAACTAGATTCAGTTGAATATCAGTATTTTATGTAGAGCGACTGCCTATCTGACCTCCACAACCCAGTAACTGGGTAATACGATACCCCTTGGTAATACTGGTTGTCAGACTTTCGGGTTTTCTGACGACCCGTAACGACTGCCAAAGAGCCACGAATGATAGCCGGGACCAATGGCTTAACGTGCTTTCTGAGGCACGGAGGGGTCTCAGTATGTAAAGATTCTCACCCATCCATAGACCAACCCCGGCAAGCGTAGCTTAACTTGATGGATCGACCCTGAACACGTTTGAGTAACACAAGACTTATTTGAGAACGCCTAGTTTAGTTTGTTTCACATATTTGATGCTTTAGAATTGTACTGGACCATGGTCTGAACAACGTTTGTTCCAGTAAAACTGTGATTCAAATATCACAGTGTATATTATAGTGAATTTAATAAAATAATAATAAGAAACCATTTGTTCTGCTTAACGCTTAATACGATTCTATGGCGTCTGTCTTAGCGGTGCGTGGTCCTCCCGCGCCACTACGACCACGCACCGCGCACTACTACCCACGTCGTGTCAGCGTTGATCATTTGTTTGATACAAAATGTCTACATTTAAGCGAAAGGCATTGTCACTTCAAGAAAAAATTAACATATTGAAAGTTTTTGATGAAAAATCACTAACTATATAAGTGTATTTATTACGTTTTATTTTTCACTATCCCCTCACCCCCTATAAGATGCTTTCTCGCTTAAGACGCGTTTTTAGTTGGGTCCCTGTGAAATCGTCTTAAACGGGTTCTACTGTATAATAGTTAGTAGTATTTACAAAAAGTAAACCATGGTTCTATTAAGAATAACATTAGTGACATCGATATTCTTGTCACATTATATCGACATTCGTCGCTCCTCCTGACGTCACCTATGTATCTCACCCGTTTAGTACGTACGGAACTTCGGCCCAAATCTTCGGAAATAAACTCTACTTATCCAGAGTGTACTTGAGAACAAAATTTATGTGACTATCTTCGGACCTTTTTCAATCTCGGCTACCACCAGCCTTTTATATTGAGTCTCATCTATTCATATTGACCCTTGCTGACCCTATCGATACGATCAGGAGGTACCCCAAAATAAGTATTGGTTATGACGGTTATCGATAAAATCAGGGCTGGCCTTTCAATGGTATCGAGATATCGAATCAAATATTAGTATTGATCGCGATGCAGGTCCGGCAAAGTTTCTCTCGAAAGTTGCTCCAGTTGTTCGTATAATTTGGACGGGCGATAAAAAGTTTGCCGTTTTTAACATCTTGATTTTATAATTGCTTGAAAATTGGTCCTTTTAGACGCTCTGATATTACATACTCACGCCATCTTCCTACGGGGGTAGCCAGAAACTACAAAACGCCATCTGCTTTGCAATCCTTACATACTTCTTTTTGCTTTGTTTACGTTCACATATCTGGTCATACCTACACGCACGCTGATTGCGAATACTACGCACCTGACCTTTCTGAAGAATATAACCAATAAGGTTCTAGTGGTCGCAAAGCGCTACTGCTGAGTATGAGGTCCTGGGTTCGATTCCCGGGTCGGGCAAAGTGTTATTGGGTTTTTCCATTTGGAATTTTTCAGTAGCAGCCCGGAGTCTGGATTTGTGCCCGGTTGATGGCAATAGGCTCGCCCCCTATTACATGGGACTTAAACACAACCGGCGAAATGTGGGTGTACTATAGGTACACCTCTGCCTAACCCTTCGGGGATTACAGGCGTGATGTAAAGAAAAGAAAGAAAGTAAGAAACATTTTTTTTTTAATTTTGGACAATCACAGGAAATACAACATTAAAACTAAGAAAATTATAACTACTATTACTAAATAGGGTAGTTGCCTAGGTAAAAAAAAAATTCTCCGTTCCATTCCGTTTTTCAGATGATAAAAAAAACATAAGACACGTATTTTTTGCTTTATCATATTGTTAATCAAAAATAACTTGCAACACGCATTAAAGTTGGGGAGGTGGGGGGGGCTCGCTACGTCACAACGCAGTATTAAATCTAGCAAGGCGTGACGTCATGCTACATTTTAACTCAATGTATCGCCGTAATCTTTTGATTACGTCAAAAAAGAAAAAATGAGTGTTCAATATTTTTTTAATAATCTATTTTTGGACACAGGCCTGTTGTGTTACTATTATGTCCTTCTAGAGCGCCCCCCTCCCGGCGTTTCTATACACATCTGTCTTAAGCGTTAGTCGGCTTTCATTCATTATCTCAACATAACCAAATCATGTAACCAGACTCTTTACAAAAATTGTCACTACGTCTTCTTTTAAACCACAACGTTGACTTATCACAACATTCCTAAGCTATTCATAGTGATACCACACACTGCAAGGAACGCATTTCCATAGCATTTATTCTACTTTCATGCCTTTATTTTTATTTGTAATTAATCCATTATCTTATTGACAAATTTTGCTATTATTCAAGACATTGAAGTTGATCATAGACCGGAGCATCGACGTACTACGAAAAGCATTTTAAAAAATTGTTATTTTTGAGTGATCGCGAATACGCGATATTATTATTATGACCAGTGATTGGACAAAGATGAGTTGAAATACCTTTTTTTTTTTTTTTTGGGTAGGAAATTATCAAATAACTTCTCCCGCTCTGGGCGGAGTGGGAGGGCGTGTCAGACTCTTACTGACTAAAACCCACCCGTGTTCCTTCGGTTGCCCTGTTGCCGGGGGCCACAATTTCCCTATCGGTTTTCTTCGAACCCCCGGCAGGCATTGGCCCTAGCGGACCCCGTCAATTCTGCTGACATCTCTTTGAGGCGCGCGTGGAACACAACGCGCCGTCGACCCGGGCTTGGTTCTTACCGGACGGCGAGCTACCCATTGCTCACCGTCCGCAAGCCCGCGCCTACGGTGGCCGGAAATCGGCTCGCGATTCCCGCCCCGGGCGTCTCCTCCTGCGGCGGTTAGGGGCGTGAGGGCGCGAAATTTGCCTCTCCCTCACGCGTTCCGCCTCCTCCTTCGCGAGCATTACCGCTTCGCAGAAGGAGGTGACGGCCTGCCATTTCCTCTCGCTCCGTACAATGGCCTGAACCAGGGCCGGACGCGAGAGATCACCGCCGCCGATCGCCTCTACGAGGACACGGCGTTGCTCGGCCCAAGCCGGGCAGACCTCCACCGTATGCTCCACCGTGTCCTCAGGCCGATCCACACAATGGTGACACCCGGGTGTTTCCTCCCGCCTTATCCTAAACAGGAACCTCCCGAAGCAGCCGTGTCCGGTGAGGACCTGCGTCAGGCGGAAGGTGAGGACGCCGTGGCGTCTCTCAAGCCACTCCTCAAAGAGGGGCTCCTCTTATCGCCGCAATTGTGGCGTGCCCAGCGCGGGGTTGCGACAATCGCACCCTCCATGACGCCATGAGATCCCGCCGGAGCTCTGTCCGTTGTGCCGCGATTTCTTGCGGCATCGGAGTTAAGCCCCGGCGTTTCGCCTCCTCGCGCCACTCCCAGATGTGCGCGAGGACCTTTGCCTCCAGATCCCATGGCGATAATCCGGCAAGGAGGCTCGCCGCCTCGCAGGAGACTGTGCGGTATCCTCGGGCCAGCCGAATGGCCATGACCCTCTGGGACGCGTTCAACCGGCGGGCTGGCCGCAGCCTCAATGAACGCGCCCACTGTACCGCCACTGACCGCACCCAAAACTTTTTAATAAAACTACACAGGTATTTACAGTATTTCAGGGTTAAGGAAGTAATATGAAACACCAAGATATTTGTCAGTCATTTATATTTCTTTGCCAACATCAAATTCAATATTCTACACCATACCATCACATCTCCTATTCCCCACATAATATCACAATTCATTTCACCATCAAATCAGTATTCTTATATTTACCATAAAACTAATAGGTTACCTTAATTGATCTCCAACCAATCCTATGCCAATCTGTATTTTTACCGACACCGCTACTAAGCACGTCTTACCGTCACGAGCGCCCAACCCAGAAGGCCACATCGAATCTTTCGGTGCTGCTAGTATAATAAATTGAAACCTAACACAACAAGTCTGTTTTTTTCCTCGCAAGTGTGTTGAAAAACGTCGTATGACAGTGTCTAGTTACAAAGATTAGGTATTGGAAAATACCGCCAAGTCTAAAAAAGGGTGCGGATGGTGCGATGAAAAATATAATTGAACTACTATAGAATAGAATTGAATTATCTTTATTCAAGTATACCGTTTAGTAGTATCACTCACAAATGACATAAACAACACACACAAAACAACAACACTTACAGTTATATTACAAAAAAAAAGAAACTGACACAAATAGTAGTGTATCACCGCTGTGACAACCCATGTGAGATGGCACAACAGCGACCCACGAAAACACAGTCTAGGCGACTTGAAATTATGCTTAGGATACTGTTGGAGCTGCTCCACACCATGCGCACCACTATGAGGTCAGGTGCGTAGTAATCGCTATGTGGCGTGTGTTTATGAATGACCCGCACGCTTAATGACATAGAAACGTATTCTGTCGACGGAAGAATAGACAAAATGATAGATAACCAATCACAATCTGTCCTTTTGACTATTCTTCCGTCGACAAAACCCGTAGAAAATCCGTTTTTATTGTTGTCATACTACGCGTGTTGCACCATAATTGCGTAACATACTTTCAATCACAATCTGAATGATTTTGAAGGATATTACAAGGTTCAAAAAATTTGTCTGCTCAACAACGCAATGGATGTTGTTGAACTGACAAAATGACCCCACAGATGTATGAACGTCAACGAAGCCAAAAGATTATGTTGGGATAGTAGCAGGTGGCATTTTGTAGTTTCTGCCTACTCCCATCATAGGTAGAAGGTGTGAATTTATGTATGTATATGTGTACTATGTAATAATCAAAACTATAACAATCAAATCAGCTGGAAAGCAATGCTTGCAATACGCACAATTAAGCCAATTGAATCCAAACAAAACAGAAAATAAATGTTAATTTAACTTTCATTTTAATTAAGTACTCTGATTTTATTGAAAACCAATCAATTATTGTTTTATAGAAATTGCATTGGCGTGATTAACAATAAAACATTTTCTTTTTCTATTTTCCTAATTAATCAAAGGTAATCCGCTTGTACTATACAATTATCCGTCGGCAAGAAATTACAGAAACACAATCAAAAATATCTTTTTGAACTCGCCTAAAAACACATCGAACCTTTAACTTAACCCTTTCAAAGTGAATAGCTTTTGGAAAATCTTTTAACCCACCTGATAAAGATAAACACAATATAAGACCTTTATTTATGTAATCTTTAATAATTCATGAATTAACATCATTCATGTTGTTTATTTTTTTTTTCCTGGGCTAAATATAACATCAAATCGCAATAAACTTGTCTATTAATAACCTACTGCGCCCCGCAGTTCGTCAAGTCTCGATCCCGTGGGAATATCGAGACAAAAGGATCGTATGAGGAGGTTAGGAGCAAAAAGTGTCATTTACAGTTTTTAACTTTTTGAGTAAATTAAGAAAATCAATATTCATTATTTTTCATGATCTAAGCAATTTTTATTATTTTTTTTAACCATTTATGTGTCAATTATTGTATAAAATTTAATGTATTATGTTATCTTGCTGGTTTTGAAATTTGGAAAAAAAAAAAAAAATACATATCAAATGACACCCTTTGATCCAATAGCTTGTTAATGTCACTATTTGAATCAATAATTAAAGTAATATGAATTTGAAGAAAGAATTTTTCCCTATAAATTTCTTAGAACTTAGTCGCGCGAGTGGGGGCTCTCGATACGTTGTACATTTCTAAGAATCTACTCTTGTTTCAGCCCCAATCGCGTACACTTATCGAGAGTCTACTGCATGTCACTTTTGAATCCAAGTCTCTCTCTCAGTAATAATCACTGTGATTGAATAAAAATGTAACTTTTTGTTCCGGAAGCAGCAGTTCAGATCGATTTTTCTATGAAACTAGTCACTTTTTAAACAAAATCTTGGGAGTTACAGATAGAATTTAACATTTTGAGCCGATTAAAAAAAAAAACCAAATGGAGCAAAATACGTAAATGTCACTTTTTGTTCCTAACCTCCTCGTATGTCCTAACCCAGGTCATGGTTTACCAATGTGCCAAATTTCATCTAAATCCGTTCACCGTTGTAGCGTTAAAGCTTAACAAACAAACATACAAAAAATATAATCTTTTCTTTTTATAATATTGGTTTAGATTTATAAAGGTCAGTATAAAAATGTATAGTCTTTTAAAAAGTACTTTCAGATAGCGTGTGAACAGACTATAAGCCATTGGCTTAGTTACTTCCCCCACTTTCAAAAAGCGAAAAAAAAAAGCTTTTAGAGAATGAAAAAAAAGCTCCTAAATATAAAAATCTTCTCCTAAATATTATGATTCTGTCAAGATTTTCAAATATAATTATTATTGTGGTGGACTTCAAGACCATCCCACTGAGCGTTCAATAGTTTTTCATGCATTTACAACTGCTGCAACATCTGTTCATAGTTTCCAAAAAATAGATTGTCATCGAAGCAGAAAGAAAAGTAACAGTACTTACCATAATAATAAAATATATTAAATGTCTTTCTAATAATATGTAAAAGTTTGTGAAGATGGACGGATGGATGTTTGTTACTCTTTCACGCAAAAAAACGACTGAACGGATTTAGATGAAATTTGGCACACAAATAGTTTATAACCTGGATTAATACATATAAAACTTTTATCTCGATATTCCCAAAGAATCGAGATTTATGCAGGTGAAACCGCGGGGCGCTGCTGATTTAATATAATTATGGTACGTATTAATTACTCTACCAAGGTAAGTCGTCCACATTTAGCATATGTCTTTCTACATTGTTCTCACATCTATAAGTTCAAAACGAATGATGTAACCAATATTTTGTAACAATATTTTGATTTAAAAGAGTGTCCGTGGAGTTTCTTGCCCGTTCTTCTCCATAGGTACCTACTACGCTTTGGAATGGGCAACTAGCTTCATTTTTCTGACTGACCGACCCCTTGACAATTCAAAAGTACCTGTAATTGGTTTATTTGAAATAAATGGTTTGAGTTTGAGTTTATAAGTTCTTTTTTAACATTCTAACAAGACACTGAAGCTTAATGAAAGCTATTAAAAACAATGAATACCCAATTATGACATTTTCAAGATAGCCAACGAAAGAGTTGAAATTCATAAAGTAAAGGGAAACGAATTGTTTTTCGTGCGATGTCACACCAAAAAAGTGAATTTAGAACCGTCGTTGAATACCAAAACGGAAACAATTTGCAATCACAGTTCCCTTCGGTGAATAAATTAGAAGTTGCCAGCATTAAATTAGAGGTTTTCGAATAATTGAGATTGTTGCCAACAAGGTGGTTGGACGTGCCGCTAAATTGTGGAAACAAAATGTTTTTTTTTACGGTTGTAACTGAAAAGTTCGAATGAAATGTGTGTCGGGGTTTGGGTAGAAATTATTTGTTCCTAAATTTTATTAAAGCGGAAATATTGCACATTCTGATCCGAGATTATTAAACCATTTTGCATAGTCCATTAATTAGTAGGTACGAAATGGGTTTAAAGTAGATTATTTTCTTGGTCCTGTGAAGCGGTGAAAAAAATATTTACCGGCTAGATTTTTTTTTCTATATTGACATCCAAGACTTGATTGCTCTACGTAGTCAGGATTACCTAACTTAGTAAAAAAAATATTTACTAACAAAATTTGATGCAGCGCCATCTCCAAGATGTTTCTGGAACAAATATCAAACAGGCTGTAGCAATGTAGGTCCTTGATTATCAACAGGTTTGAGCAATAGTATTTCTAGTGTCTGGTAGATGCCACTGCATTAAAATAGTAACTTCTTAAAATCATAAGCCATAATATCATTCTTGTATTGAGATAGAAATTTCATTTCATTTAGGTGGAGGAATATGTTTTTTTTTCTCTCTATCAACACTTTCACTAAGTAAGAGCCATCTAGTTACATTTATTAGAACGATGAAATTCGAAGCAATGCGTCCGAAGACCGGGATACTAATGCCATCTAGCGGCAGATTTCAGATGTATATCATGGGGAAATTTTACCCTCCCGTAAGTAACGAACCCTCCGCAATGAAAACCCTTTCTTACTAGTTCATGTGATTTCCGAAAGATGTAGCTAGTATCAAATAAGGTTTTGTTGCTTTTTTGGATAATCGCGTAAAATGCTTAATTATCTAGTTTTAGGATATTTTTGTTCCAGAAATCATAGAAAGTTAATGAAAAATGATTACCTAAAAAAGCTTTGTAAAAATACTTTGTAAATTTTGTTTAACATCACGTCAGTAATCTCCGACGGATTAGCAGAGGTATAAAATTACCCACATTTCGTCAGTTGTTTTAAAAGTCCCATATAACAGTTATGTTTTAGGGGGTGAGTGTAGGTAGCTATCAACTAGCCACAGATCTAGACACCGGGCTGCTACTGAGCAATTCCTGATGGAAAAACCCAATAACACGTTTCGGATCGGTAACGGCGAAATAATCAACAAATCATTCGGACAACAAAACGATGGCCACAATATTTTACACAAACTTCAATACTAAAAAGTTGCAAGTTACACACTTTAAAGACACAAACGACTTATTTCCTGCTGCACACGAATTGATCTCCGCAAACGCTTACCACATCCAAAAAATATAGCACCGGGAAAGCAAACAAAATCTATTTATTCATGTTATTTATTATTTTTTCATTATATATTTTTTTTAAACAGCTGAAACCGAAACTTACAGCAAGGAAGGCAAAAATTAATTTGTTTACTCAGAAGGTATAGTCAGAAACTATTAAGCAAATTGACACTAAATGTCAATTTGGAATGACAGTTGTGATTTCAATGTATGGACAATTTCTGCTGATAATCAATTTGAAGAACAATAAATTTTCCCGTCTTAACATAAAGTAAAAGTTTTACGAATCAGCAGTAGACAAAGGAAAAATCGTTTTTGTCGTACAATTTATATAACTAAGTAAACCTTAGTATAAGACAGTGATTATCAGTACTCGTTCTTAGGGTTCCGAACCCGAGGCGTACCAAACGGAACCCTATTACTAAACCTACGCTGTCCGTCTGTCCGTCTATCTGTCAACAGACTATATCTCATAAATGTATTTCTATTGCACATATAACAACAAATGATAAAAAATTCAATAAATTAAAAATTAAAGTGGGTTAACAAAATTAAACAAGAAACGGTTTTCGGCGTTTTTAGCTAAATGTTGTATTAACACTTGGCCGGTTTTTTAGCATACATCAAAAATATCAAAATAAAACATACTACCTACTCGTATTCAGGTAAAAAGAAATTCTACAAAATATTTATTATTTACATAAAGTATAGAAACCAGAGACACACGACCGCACGCCCATTTTATCTGGCATTCGATGTGTCAACACTTGAACGGTATCCAAGTACACTCAGGTTTGGCACTGAAACACGCGGTTTCATTTCCTCTCGACCTCGTTGGAATCCTGGCAAAGCGGATGATTAGTCGGTTGGGCCCCTGAATTGTGTACGCGCGTTTTGATTTACATTTACTAAAGGGTGAGCAGTGAGTAATTATTGTGTTATATTCTTTGTTGGCCGGTTTTATTTAGTTTTGTGATTTTCTGGGTGGTTTAACAGAGGTGATATATTATGTAGTGAGTGACCTGATTGTCATACCACTTGAGTTTCTTATACAGTTTGAATTTCACTGCTTGCTAAAGTGATATGTTCTACTTTTTTACATGCATCTGTTTCGTATATATTACCTGGTCAACCGAGCTCTGTTCGGCTGCAATTAGATAAACATATCGTCCAAGTATACCAACGTTGTATCACATTCCCGAAGCTGTGAAAATAGAGAAAACGAATTTTCCCAGGTATGAGACCCAGCTAGATCGATTTTTCATCCCCGTAAACCCCTATATTGCAACTTTCATCGAAATCGTTATTACAAATAAATATATAATGTCACCCCTTTTTCGATAATTTTTCATGAATATTCAGAAAAATACGGGCGGGTACATGCCGATGGGCGACATTGTATATACAAATATTGCTCATTTAATAATATAGGATTTATTCATTAATTTAAAATTGTCTTGAGACTTTGTCTACTAGCGGTTAGTGACAAAAATGGAAACTGCGTTATCACCAGACTGCGTTGGAGCTCAAAATAATTATTGTTTATTAAACAACACCAATATTATTTAGTATTTAAATTTGAATAATATAAAGGTCCTCAACTGTTCAAACGTTTTTTTATTAATTGTGTTTGTGTTTTGTTTTTTCTTTTTCAGTTAGGTACAATGAAATATTTGAACCAAAGACTGGAATATAATAATAATAAGAATTCTATTTATTTTTATCGCTGGCTGCAGTTAATGACACCATTATTTACTGGACTAGGAAGAGACCAGTCTAGCAAATAATAAATAATTTTGCGAGGAAGTCGCGTTTGCTCGCGTGTATTATTAAATTTATATTATTTTAATAGTACTTTAGGTTTTAACCTAGTCATACAAAATAATAGTTTAAATGAAAATCACGTATTCATAAATGTTTCTCGAGATATTTTATAAGAGCACTAAAGGCCAGACAGAAAGAGATGTTACGTTTTATATTTTTTAAGATTAAAAGTACATAGTTTTTCATCAGCTTTGATGTTTACACTTTTGAGCTTAGATAAAAACAACAAAAAAAGGGCTTTTAAGCTTCTAAAAGTTACGTCAAGTGCAACGTTTTCTTGAAGCAACTTTGTTGTTATTTTACCTCCTTAAAAAAATTACAAGATTCTAAGGCTTTTATTATTTTCAAAGATTCAAATCAATAGGAAATCAAAAATCTCAAAAAAAAAAGAAATCTCATCTCAATAAGATCTCGTCAATTCAATAGCAGCGTTGCTTATTTTTAACAGTTCCTCTTAGAACACGATTGCCATCAAATCTATTGTCTGCAGAAGGTTGAACACCAATAAGGAAAGAAAGACTATATATTAATTTAGCGCAGACTGAAAAATACAATAGACGTAGATATATTTAGTAACCTGTTCCGCTTATTCCTATAGAGTCATGAAAAACCCTGTAAAAAATCGACACGAGTTTCACCTCTCAACGAGGCATCCTCAGGATGACGATTGACTTGTCGCGAACTTGAACACAGCATGTTGGTACGCATGCTTTATGACTCTGCTGTAGGTTTAAAGCTGATTAACATCCGTCACCTCACACTTCAGGTTCAGTTGAAAACCAGCGTCAGGCACTAGCTGTCTGGCATTTTTGCTGAACTGGGCCTATTTGGCGCAGCCGCGAGGCGCACTTTCCTGTTAAATGATTATTTTACACTTTGTTTTTGTTTCCTTTTTTATTTTTATTTTTTACTTGTGCTATAATTATTGTTGTGTTGTGTGCCTTTTTGTCTGTGCTAAATAAATGTATTTTCTTTCTTTCTTACTTTCAAAAATAATTTTTCAAATCCAATTGGTAGTTTTTGAGATTAGAGAGATTGAGATTTTGAGGTAGGTAAAATTTGGTTGTTTGTAAGTTTTTATGTAGGGGTTACATAAAAACTTACAAACAAACAAATTTTACCTCTATAGTATTATAATAATAATTACTAGCTTCAGCCAGCGGCTTCGCTTGCTTGATACCTTTACAAATTATAGCCTATGTTACTCAGTGATGATATTAAATTCTACTGGTGAAATAATTTTTTAAATCGGTCCAGTAGTTTTTCAGTTTATTCGTTACAAAACAAACATACAAAAAACCAAATCATTTCTCTTTATAATATTAGTTTGGATTACAATTATTACATTATAAGTATAGAAAAATCCTTTAGCGAACTTCAAACTCATCCTCACATAACACGCAAAGACTAACAAAGTATCCACGAGACATACAATTCTTTATAACTACAATCCTTACACCTACACCCTCTATGATTAACGGTCTCATTCCTCACCCAGAGAAGCTAATGATGCCATTCTTTGTTACACTATATAGCCGGCCAATGTTGAAAACGGCCATAATTTACGGCCGTATCGCCTCAGTCCACTCGCGTTGATCCCAGTAACGTATCGGTCGCTATTCACTCTTACGAGCTCATTTACCATAGTAACCGGGTATTGTGATAAGAATTTAAAATAATATGGTTAAACTGTTAAAATTTGTATGGAATTTTTAAAGTTTTTCAAGTTATATTTCTTAGGCGGCAATTCGATAATTGGACGAGAATTGAGAGTGAAATTTCAAGGACACGTCACGTTGGGGCACATTTAATTACAAGAGAGAGATGAAATATATTACTCTCCGTCTCTCACACTAAATCTCTCTTATTCTTTATTTTTAAGGTTCCGTACCCGAAGGGTGACAAACGGAACCCTATTACTAAGTCTCCGCTGTCCGTCCATCCGTCTATCTGTCAGCAGGCTGTATCTCATGAACCGTAATAGATAGTTGACAGTCACAGATTATGTATTTCTATTGCCGCTATAACAACAAATAATAAAAGTTAAATAAAGTTAAAAATTAAAGGGATTCCCTCACAAAAAACGTGTTTTTTTATGTAGTGTTTAATAATGCATGGTGGTACGGAACCCTTCGTGTGCGAGTCCGACTCGGGTTTGGCCGGTTTTTTATACAAATATCCTAGATGAAAAGTAGCCTAAGTCCTTTTCCAGGTCCCAGGCTACCTATCGGTAAAATTCATAACGATCAGTTCAGTTCGTGAAAAGGTAACAGACGGACAGACAGAGTTACTTTTAAATTTATAATATTATGACTAGCCGCGTCCCGCGGTTTCACGCGCATATGTCTCGATCCCGTGGGAACATCGAGATAAAAAGTATCCAAATCTGTTCAGCCGTTTTAGCTTGAAAGTGTCACAAACAAACTCACTTTTGCATGTATCATATTTGTTAGGATAAAGATGGAGTTTTCAGACTATACAATAATTTTTGTAATTGGTACTTTTAGTCGTAGAAAACAGTACAGTTTGCTCGCCAAGTTCCACCACTTCAGTATCGTCGCTTGTAGAAGTTCTTTTAATCCAACCCAAATGAATGTCCACGTTTACCAATTCTCTGCAATATACTTCCCATATTATCCTATATTCGCATGTTTTAAAAAAAAAATACTTGAAGTCGGTCCACAAAAACACCTACACAATAAGTGCTATTGCCCGGTCAAACAAGAAGTGCTATTATAATATAAATACATTTTTGACAGGTGCCTTTTAACATGCTTAAACTTTATATTATTATTTCTATAGTAAGTAAATTCTCATACAATTTTATAATGAATGTTAGTGAACCAGTTATAATAAAAACTATCCTATCTCTAAAATAACTAATATAATGCCGAATATCATTATTTAACCTCAAAATATATACTAATCCCTAAAATGAATCTTAAAGTCGTTACCCCAATATCATAATCTAAAACTGTTTAATAAAACTACATATTTACAATATTTCATGGATAAGGAAGTAATATGAAACACCAAGATATTTGTCAGTGATTTATATTTCTTTGCCAACATCAAATTCAATATTCTACACCATACCATCACATCTCCTGTTCCCCACATAATATCACAATTCATTTCACAATTAAATCAGTTTTCTAATATTTACCATAAAACTAATAGGTTACCTTAATTTACAGTAGATCTCCAAACAATCCTATGCCAATCTATCTTTTTACCGACACCGCAACTAAGCACGTCTTACCGTCACGAGCGCCCAACAGAGAAGGCCACATCGAATCTTTCGGTGCTGCCAGTATAATAAATTGAAACCTAACACAGTCTTAAGTCAATGGTATATTGAATTAATTTTTTTGTTTGTCATATTAAAAAAAATTGTACACCTCGTCAGGCAAAACATATAGTACTTTTTACCTATTAAGATCTTGCATGCTCGATTTGTATGTAAACGCATGTTTGACAAATAAATAATCTTTTATCTTTTACAAAAATTAATGTAATAACCAGTTACAATTCTGCTCATACCAAAAGTTAAAACAAGCATGAAAGAAAGTTAAAATACGTGCCACGTATAAATAGCAAGGGTGACGAACTGACGACATCTCAACATGCTCTTTGAGATACGACGGACATGCCTTATGCATAATCAGTGACCTATTCAACCCTACAACTTTACATAAATATAAATACATACATGGTTCTATATATAAGGATGATGTGCAGTTTTGAAAGGATATTTCTTGTTTTTAGGATTCCGTACGTCTAAATGAAAAAACGGAACCCTTATAGGATCACTCGTTTATCTGTCTGTCACAGCCAATTTGCTCCGAATATAATGGACCGATTGAGTTGAAATTTGGTATTTCTGTGACCTAAATACGGATATGTAAATTAAATACATTAATTTTGAATATGGGGGGCACTTTTGGGGGCAAACAAGAAAATTACAAAAAAATGTTTTGCTAACTGTACCGTATGACATTTCAAATGAAAGGGCTTGTTGTGAGGACTTCAAAATATTTTTTTCATAATTTAAAAATAGATGATTTCAAAGATATTTAAGAAAATTGACAATTCCCCTATTTCCGAAACTACTGAACCCAATTTTTTAATACAGAGAATGGTTATTTACTCATAGATTACAGGAAAACTATGAGAATTTTATATGGTAAATCTCTCAATATTTTGCGTACAAACTTACATTTGCAGTTGGAATGTATGGGAGAACATGTTTTTCAACAACAAGGTTAAGTTTGTTCTTGGGATGAATTCATTCCAACTTGGCCGGTTTTTTTCTTTCAGGCATAATGCTCTTTTTGCAAAACTTTTTTGCCACTATTATTTCTAACAATCTATGTTAGAAATAATTGTGGCATTTAAAAAAGTTGAGTACCGTTACTTTGTGATTTTAACATTTGATGTCCCAGTGACTAAAATAATCACACTTTAACAAGCCAAATTGTTGAAATTATTTCATGAATTTCCCTTCAGAAAAAAATGGTCAAGTGTGCAGGTAAAATGACCAGTTACCTACTAATGGTTACTCATTATTGTACGGTATACACGCCCTTGCCACCACAGAAGACGCTCTGGGCTTCGGCAATCCTAGGCCGATTCGTGGCCACCGTAGGCGCGGGCTTGCGGATGGTGAGCAATGCGTAGCTCGTTGTCCGATAAGGACCAGGCCCGCGTCAATGGCGCGTAATGTTCCACGCGCGCCACAAAGTGATCAGAGAGTCAGCACAACTGACGGGGTCCGATAGGGCCAATGCCTACCAGGGTCACGGTAAAGTCCGAAAGGGATACCACGGCCCCTGGCAATATACAGGTAACTGAAGGAATATGGGTGGGTTTCAGTCAGTAAGAGTCTGACCCGCCCCGCCCAGAGCGGGAGAAGTTATTTGATAATTACCCACCCAAAAAAGGCCTCATCGGATTGACGGTTCCCACGGCCTGGCCTGGCACAATCCTGTGAGAAAGTGGGCCGTGGAACTGCAGCGTATTAACCGCTAGTGTCAGTGAATATAGCAAAGTTACTCATAGATCTTTATAATAAACTATAGACATAAAGTAGAAGGAACATAAACTAAACCAAACCACTTTATGACAACAATTTTCATTTTAATACGAGAAAACCACGTATTAAGTGTTTATTAACAATCAGTGGGTCATAAAACAGAATTAGTGCAGTATTCGTTGGCTTTAACTGTAGTTCCAGCACTAAGTAAGAAAGGGCAAAAGGTTCACAACAAAACATTCTATGTAAGTAGATTCTGCAGTTCCGAGTTCTAAGGAGCAGTGGGGGCCCAGTAGTAACGGCCGCGACTTACGATTTGTAGGCGTAGGTTCGAACCCTGCCAGGCGTTTTACTTTGTGTAAATTATTTCATGTAAATTATTTCATCACCTCTGCTCTCAAAACGGTGAAGGAAAATATCGTGAGGATCGGCATGTCCTAAAACCAAAAATTCTAAGATATGAGACATCTACCAGCCCACACTGGGTCCGCGTGGTGGATTACGGCCCACTTCCTGTCACAGAGAAGAGGCTTGTGTCCCAGCAGTTGGAACATTATAGGCTGATTATGTGAGTTTTATTTTCTTTGTATTGCTTTATCATTTTAGGCGTCAATAGCCACAAAATTGAAACTTCACTAAAGGTTAAACGTGTTTTATGATAAACAAATGACAATAAGCAGTTACGAGGTCTTACTTATTATAGCTACTGTTTACTTCGCCATAAATTCGATTGTCACTGGTCATTGCAAGATCCGTTACATGGATATGCAAATAGTGCTCTACGTCCATGCAGACGAAGCAGAAACAACTACTTGTGCTAATTGCTACCATTACGGTTATTAATAAGAAGTTGGAACTCTTGTATGCACTATGGACCATGGGCTTTTGTACAGCTGGAAATCTCGTATGCACTGTGGATAAGGGGCTTTTGTACAGTGTAAACTCTCGTATGCTCTGTGGACAAGGGGCTTTTGTACAGCGTAAACTCTCGTATGCTCTGTGGACAAGGAACTTTTGTACAGCTGGAAATCTCGGCATTGTGGACAAGGGGCTTTTGTACAGCTGGAAATCTCGTATGCTCTGTGGACAAGGGCTTTTGTATAGCATGAAATCTCGTATGCTCTGTGGACAAGGGCTTTTGTAAAGCTGAAACTCCCGTATGCTCTGTGGATAAGAAGCTTTTATAGAGCTGGTACTCTCTGGATGTCTGAATGGTGATGATGATTTCAGTGTGACAGATGTTATACGTTTAAAACGATTGTGCTCTCTAGCACGAGAGAAGTGGTGCGGATGGTTTTTAAGGTTCTGTACCCGAAGGGTACCAAACGGAACCCTATTACTAAGCCGCTGCTGTCCGTCTGCCTGTCAGTTGGCTCTCTCTCTGGCTAACTCATGAACCGTAAAGTTAGACAATTGAAATTTGACACAGATTGTGTATTTCTATTGCCACTATAACAACAAAAAGTTAAAAATTAAAGGGGATCCCGTTACAAGAAACGTGCTTTTTTTGGCGTTTTTTGCTAAATATTGTTGTTGTGGTACGGAACCCTTCGTTTGCAGATCCGACTCCACTTGGCCAGTTTTTTTTGTTTTAGAGATTCTTGCAGGTCGACCTAGGATGGTGTCGGCTGCTTAACCCAACTATCCTGTGATGCCTTAACAAATTAATGGCTCCAGCCAGGGCAAAAACGTATAAACTAAGTGACTATAAGCTAAGGGCACCCCCTATGGGGTACAGACCTCAGCTTAGAACGGCGCAGGAAGGTACAAGGTAGATCGGATTTAAGATGTGGTTGTGATGCAATTGCCTTGCACAGGTACCTATATAATGTGGGTTGCACTGCCATATAAAATAACAAGGGAATTATTTGACTGATCCTCTTAAAAAACTTCCTGCGCTTCTAAAGATGCAATTTTTTTTGAATAATTGAGTCTCATTTTAAATTTCTGGCTTTTTCTCACAGTTGCTTGGTCGCATTAATTAAGTTAGGGTACCTTAAATTAGCGTGTTCAATCATATTTTTAGGAGAGCAAAATAGGAATTATAGAGGTTTGATTAAATATATGCCAAATAACAATGCCCTTTCATTTTCACATACGGAGTGGTCCTACTGTTTCTCTCTTCATAAATTACGCCCACATTGAGGTCGTTAAAAATATAATTAACGAAGAGATTGTAAAACTTGTGTTTGTATTGTATTCATTATGAAATTGGTATAGTGGTTATTTATAAGTTTTAAGTAGTATTTGAAACCTTTTTCCGTTTAATTACATAAACCAACCTACTTTGCTATAAACATAATTGTTATAATTTACGTTCAGCAAACTGCTTGATTCCAATCGGATTCTTTTTACCCGACTGCGGCGAATCCAAAAAAGAAGGGTTATATGTTTAACCTATATTTATGTCCATCCCTGTGTTCCCTCGTAACTACTAAACGGGTTAACCGATTTTGATAAATGCTTTGTCAATTAGATTGTTAGATTCGTCTTTATTGTGCAACTGTCACTAAGTGGGTAAATTAAAATAGTTAAAAAAACAAAATGGCGGATTTTTGGTGCCAAAAATGTTTTCATCAAACAAAAACTCTCAAACCTATCCAGTGAGGTATCAAACTGAAGGGTTTTAAAGGTGATTACAAAAATTTTAACAAATTACATGTTTAAATATAATTTGGAATGAGAAATTATAAAATAACGAACAAGGGTTAAAAAAAAAATTGTAAATATTGACTTGTTTTGTCAATAGTGGTCTTTGCGCTTTCCCTTAATATTTTTCTGTAGAAACCCAAACAATGGACTACGTATGGGATTTTCGTTATTGGAATATGTTGAAGATCATAGTAGATATATTCACCACGTTACCGAACTTTATTACAGTTTTTGAAACAAAACTGCTAGAAAATGTAAATAATACAATGTCTGCTATAAAACGCGACAACTATTTAATTTTATAGTTATAAACTTTAAATAATGATAATTCTTTAAAGTTTTGTAAATAGTAATTTATTTCCTTGTTATTAAGTTTGTGATATGCCGTGAAACGAATAGGTATCATTTATTCGGTATCCTATCTTAACTAATTGGTGCTGGATGGCGATCCATTAATTTTAAATAATTGAATTGAGGCCAACACTTTAGCGGCAGTGAAGGGTTAACTAACTTTCTAATTTAGCTCCTGAAGTCAGTTTTTAGTTTTATATAATTTAGAGTTAAACTAATTATGTATTGAAGTTTAGGGTTCAATTAACTTCGGAAGCGATTTCCCGTGTTATTTGTTTTAGTTAGAGAAATTAAGTAACTTTTTTAAAGCGTCGATCTTTTCCTAAAGGTCAAGAAAACAGTATGAATCATACATACATAAACTCACGCCATCTTCCTATGGCGGTAGGCAGAACCTACAAAACGCCACCTACTAAAATCCTTACACCCTTTTAAATCAACTTAATACTAGCTGTTTCCCGTGACATGTATTACAGGATGATAATTAGCGTATGCACGACCTTCTCCAGGTCCCAGATGACCTCATCAGCATCTCAGCATCTGTCTAACATCAAACATAAGGATCAGTTCAGTGGTTTAGCCGTCTCTTTCTTCTTTTCGAGTCGACGGTAACACATGTTAAACGAGTTGGGCCCAGTTGGGGGCCACGCCAATCGCGGCTTTAGTGGCATTCTTTAGGTCCTCACAAGTGTAAGTATGTGGAAATTTTGGACACTCCAGCATATGGGACATAGTTTGGTCGGGAGCACCGCATTCGCACTGGGTATCGATAGGATCTATAACATAACATAACATCACGCCTTGTTTCCCCGAAGGGTTGGGCAGAGGTATACCTGTAGTAGGTATAGGTACACCCACATTTCGCCAGTTATGTTCAAGTCCCATGTAATAGGGGGCGAGCCTATTGCCATCAACCGGGCACAAATCCAGACTCCGGGCTGCTACTGAGAAATTCCATATAGAAAAACCCAATAACACTTTGCCCGACCCGGGAATCGAACCCAGGACCTCATGCTCAGCAGTAGCGCTTGCGACCACTAGACCAACGAGGCAGCAATAGGATCTATTATCCTCCATTTTGCTAGATTGTGACTGCAGTGGCTTACTTGAGATTGATTGCATCCTCGTCGCCAACTGTTATAACCAAAGAGGGGTGGATATGGAATAACGCAACCAATACGAACAAGCATATTGGACTGACGCAGCAGTCTAAGAAACTAGTCTTCCCTACATATTTATTAAATATGAATATGTCTACCCACATAACACTTTCCAAATAGGCCACTGCAGGTCACGTCCGAGTGGCAGATGCTCCTGGAGCTGAACGAAGTCGGGTGGTGGCGGCAGCTGTCTTTCCCATACGTCTCTTCTCACCTTAGGCGGTTGGTCTTGGATAGCCTGTGTACAGCGAAGGAAACTCTTCGGTTTAGGCGTGAAAAGGTAAAAAATACTAGGAGTGAGGCGTATTTATCGTAACAGGTAGAAATAACAGATATTTAAAAATAACAAATAACAATTGTTCTTCTCAATACAACATATCTGTTACCTAAAATAACAGACCCTCAAAGACTGTTACGGCGGCGGCTGTTACTGATATTTCATTATCTTAGACCCCACACAGCTGTTCTAAGGCTGTTACTTACTTATACACTCACACAAAGAAAGGTATATATCAAGGTTATCGATTTATCTCTCTTCCTCTTTAAAGTATGACCCTTGCTAAAAAGAGAAACACCTATTATTTACTTAGAAATATGTTTGCTTCTCACTCTTACTAAAGCGGTTAAACTACGCTAAAAAGAGAAGCACTTAGTATTTATTATCCCTAAAACACAATTGGTGGTTTTACAGGAACAAACATTATCAAAAATGTGACTCCATAATTCGGTCGTATTACCTGTTACCTGTTACCGTAGACAGAGACTGTTACTGACCAATGTGACCATAACAAAAAAATAAATATATTCTCTATTTTTCTTTATGGCAATTTGATTTGCAACCAAAAAAATTAGACTGCTTGCAAGATATGTCTGCATGCGGCTGAAATCGGAACTAATCGTATGCCGCGCCGTGCCGTCTTGACGTTTATGTTTGAGAATTATTTAATTAATAAATATTAATAGAATAATTATTGATATATATTCAATACCTATTATATTTTAAATAATACATTACAGATAGAATTAAGCACACCACCAGTCGCATGCAGACTTATCTTGCGCGTAGTCTAGTGATCGTATCCGAATGCCTTTATCTGTGGTTTGACGGAAAATCCCAAAATGTTCCACGATTTTTTTGAGAAACCATGATGGATTAAACAATTTTATTGAGAGTAATTTGCCTGGTTTGTTTGTTGTTGACATCAAAAATACTATAATTCTATATTATTTTCTTTGTGATGCAACCACAAAAATTGTAGTGATCGTGTCCGGACGCCTTTATTATCTTTGGTTTGACGCATAGACATAATGGTTTGACGGGATTGGTCGCAAAATGTTCTGTGCTAGAGGTTTGCACCGGAGCGAGATTTTAAGAACCGATTGAATTCACCGGTGATTGGGCAATCTCCGGTGAAAAACCGGAGGTCACCGGAGAATAAAGAAATTTTGTTTCTTTTTTTTTATTTATACATTAAAAATGAAGAAATAAGAATAATCAATTGATATACTTTATATAATCATTTATTAAAAAAAAAACGTTTTATAAAGATAACAAATGCTGATTTTGATTTAAGAAACACAACATGTCAACAGCGTCATAGCGTAACATGTTTCTTCTATCATTAAGTATTTGTCCTGTCGCCGAAAATACTCTCTCTGACCTTACAGAAGTAGCAGGCACAGCTAGGTATTTAGAGGCTATTTCGTCTAAAGGCTTTAAATGTTTATTGAATTTCCAGAATTGCACAACTTCATCCCAATTGTGGCTTTTTTCAGGATACTGTGTTTCTGTATACATTTTTAATAAATTTATTGCCGTAGCGGATGTCATATCTGCATTACTGGTATTTCTTTTTAGAAATCCAAGCAAATCCGAGCGACCAGTTTCTCTAGTACTATTTTCACTTGACGTGGCTATTTCTTCTGCGCTTTGAGATATGTTTCGGATCCGGAAAATATTATTTATTTCTGCCTTTACAGCATCTTTAGCAGCCAATTTATTTTGCAATTGTCTAAAGCTGTTTCTAAAAACGGGATGCAGTATAGTAGAAATTCGACAAACAGTTCGAGATTCGTATTCCAATAAGCGATCATTCATACAGTTTTTCAATGTTTGTAAAAATATTTCACCTACCGGTGTAGAAATTCTGGGCCCCAAACTTTGAATGTTATCGAATAGCCCGTAAATAATAGGTATAATCAAACTAGAGGTTGGATACTGGTCTCCGCTTATCATTTGGGTTGCTTGCTCAAATATATCCAGCAAAAGCACCATATCTTGTAATATTTTTTCTTCTTCTGGGCTAATTATTTGAGGTGCTTGAGGCAGTTTTCTCTGTGCGGCGGTTATACTATCAATTAATTTTAAAATTCTCTTTATCATGTAATAAAGGCTATTCCAACGAGTTGGAACTTCCTGCAGTAATTGTAAAGGTTCTACATCAGGATTTCTCTCCTTTTGTTCTCTGTGGAGTGTTAGTGTAGCAAAATTAGATTTCTTGAAATATTTAACAATTTTTTTACACTTCTCTACCAAGTTTATTAATTCAGGAATTTTCAAGGAATCATTTACAACCAAATTCAAAGTGTGTGCAAAACAAGGCATGCTACGTACTCCTAACAGTCTAGCCATTTTTACTACGTTGGCTCCATTATCTGTTGTGATGCACACAACTTTATCACGGATTTCCCACTCCGTCAATATTTTATGGACAACATCTTTTAAATGATCTGCAGTGTGCGACTCTGTCAAAGGTGTAGTAGTTAGTACACAACTTTTAAGGCCATTTGAAAAGAAAAAGTGCACAGTGATTGTGATGTAGGACTCCATGGAATGACTCGTCCAAATATCTGTGGTCAGTGACAAGTTATCAACTTCAGATAAGATTTTTTTTAGCTTTGTCTTAGCTTCATAAAATATTTTCGGCATTAATTCATAACGTATTGTTCTTTTATCTGGAATTTTGTAGTTTGGGTTAATGTTATGAACAAAGTTCTTAAAGCCTTTATCATTAACCAAAGAAAAAGGTTGGAAATCTGTAGCTAACATCAAAGTTAGAGCTTCGTCCACTTTTTTAAAATTTGGATTCGAGGTTTGCTCCATAGTAGATACCTCTAGACTATCATTTGTATCAGATGACATTGGAGAATCTGTTTGTCTCATAATATCAGAATGCTTTCTTTTCAAATGTGATAACATATTTGATGTTCCACCGCCAGTGGTTAGCACGGCATTGCATAATTTACATTTAACTTTTTTGCCGTCTTCATCTACTTTTTCAAAGTGGCCTTTAGTTTTTGACTGAACTTTCGGCATTCTGAAATATATCAATGAGAATAAGTTTAAATAGTACCACAATAGTTTAAAATATCCATATTGATAACGTGTTAAATACTGGAAGTTAATGTTAAGTTAGACAGAAGTTAAAAAATAAAATCCAAAAATTCACTTACGTAAAAGCTGGTGTGTTTTCTTTTATTAATAAATCTTAGTTTTTCACTGTGAAAGAGTACTTATCTCAAAATATTTAATTACTGTGACACTATTATAGTAATAATTAATTGATTAACAACCTCGACCTATCGAACGAAATTCTACAATACAAAATGTAATTTGAACGAGTGAATGAGTATGTTTCACAAATAAAATGCTTTCGGGAAATCCCCTTTACCAAAGACTAAAAAAATATGTTTGTCTAGGACTCCTCACTATTAATAATATTCTATGAAAGAATCCCCAAATCTATGCGTCCTATGTCTCACTCAGACTAATAAGGTATATTTCTCACTTAATCGTTGAGTGATCATTCGTTCGTCCGTTATTCATTAATACATAGTAGATATAAATTAAACAGTTAACTTAAGAAGAATTTATCTTTTAAAATGGAAACTCAAGGTAAGCTAAATTTGTTCACGATTTTGTTTTAAACGTATGCAAGATACAATATATGTTTTTTATTTACCAATTTTTTTTTCTATTTAGATCTATTTGAAGAATATGCGCAAAGGATGACATTTTCTGACGAAGAACCAGAAGTTGATTGTGCTAGAAATATTTCAAAAAAGCAACCCATAGTAATGAGCAATGAAAACGGAACGCAAACAGAAAATTACAAAAATAACCACGAACATTGTAACAAATTATTTGGCCAGTTAGTTGCTAGTGAAATGAATCACATAAACGGCCAAGACCGCTATGAACTAATGACTGAAATAATTAATCTAATTCGAAAGAAACAAGTTGGTAAATAATTGTCATGAATGTTAAATAATTATAAAAAAAATATATTATTGAATGTGTCTTTTATTTGTGTAACTTTATTATATAAAAAAAAATAAGATGCGACGAACACCGGAGATCAATCGGTTAATTACCGATTATTTCAATCGAGTACTTTTACCGGTAAATCACCGGTTATTCTCCGGTACTCACTGCTCCGGTGCAAACCTCTATTCTGTGCATGTACGACTTTATTTAAATAAACTTAGAGATGATATTTAATTGAAATTTAATTTGGCTAGTTTATTGACATTTTTAAAATTTTGAATTTTTGAAATCTGATACGATTGCTTTTTTTCACTTCTTTCTTTCTAACGAAAGGCGAACTGGTGAATTGTAATTTAAATTATTTCGAAAACATTTCTGAGTGTTTACGGCGTATTAGTATTTAGTGTTCATATTCGATTTATGTATATTATAGTTTTTAGTTTAGGTTAATGGTTTTATAGTTTAGGAGTGTTATTGTAATAGTGCAGTTATTTATTTTATTTAGGTTAAGTTGTGAATATTAAAAGGTTTAGGTAAGAAAAACAATGGCTAATATAAATAGAAGAGTTAGTGTTGTGTGGGACCATTTTGTGGATGTGGGTGGTCACTACGCGACCTGCAATATATGTAAAGCAAAATTATCTTTTAGAGCCTCCGTGACAAATCTTAAAAAACATATAGATAGGAAGCATCCCACGGTTCGGGTGCTTGACAGAATCGGTAGTTCGAGTGCCAGCGGTCAAGTAGTACTGCCATCCCAGTCACTAGCAGAACCATCAACTGATCCGTCTCCGCAGTCATCATCCGCACCTCCGCCCCAGTCATTAACCACGCCGCCATCCCAGGTATTCTTACAGCCGCCGTCACAGCCGCCACCAAGAAGAACGTATGGCCATCAGGCTATAACAAATTTTGTACACAGGCGAGGCAATAATGTTAAAGCGGAAATAGACAAAAAGATTATGAATCTTTTTATAAAAGATTTTCAGCCCTTTAGGATGGTTGAGGATCTTGGGTTTCGGGAGCTGATGGAGTACGCATTCCCGAACTATACCATCCCTACTAGAAAATATTTTGCCAACACTATGTTGCCGGCAGTGTATGAGAAGGTTAAGGCAGACTTAAAAGAAACTGTCAGCAGCCAAGTAAAGTCACTGTGTATCACAGTAGACATTTGGACATCCTGCGCAAATGACTCGGTGCTAGCCGTGACTGGGCATTACATCGAGGAGGAAGAGTTTGCCCTGAAATCATTTCTGTTAGATTGTATTCCTCTCTTGAATACCCATACGGCAAAAAATTTGGCTGACACAATAAAGATAATATGTCAGGAATGGAATGTGGCGCACAAAATACTTTTGGGCGTTTCCGATAATGGCGCCAACATTAAAAACGCTATTGAAAAGGAACTGGGATGGAAACATTTCCCGTGTTATACCCACACCTTAAATTTGGCAGTTAATGACGTGTTGAAAGACACAGAAATTGCTGAATTGCTTACAAAAATTAAGGGAATCGTCCGGCACTTTAAGCAAAGCAATGTTGCCTGGGAAAAACTAAAGAGATACCAGGAACAAGCCGGCACCACGGCTAAACGGCCCTTACAAGAAGTCCAAACGAGGTGGAACTCCACCTATTATATGCTCCAACGGTGTGTGGAACTAAGGGAACCCCTAAATAGTGCCATGGTAAACCTGGGCATGACCCCTATTTCGAGTTACGAGTGGCAAATCTGTCAAGATTTATGTCAGATACTGCATCCATGTGAAGAAGTCACACGCGAGTTAAGTGGGCAAAAATACATTACTGGCAGCTTGGTTATTCCTATAACTATAGGGCTTTTAAAAGCATTGGAACAATTGGGGGATCAAAATGTTTTCATGCCAGTCGTAGATGGGTTACGTCAGGACCTCATAGGTAACATAAAACGAAGGTTTTTAAATTTAAATCATAGCAAGACGTTCGGAAATTGTATGTTTCTCGATCCCCGATTTAAATTTTATTTCGACGATCTAAATGTGGCAGAAGAAACAAAACGACGCATAATTTCTTTAGTTGCAGCTCAACATTCGCGTGATGCGGCGACTCAAAGCGACGTACATATACAAGCAGTTGAACCTACAACATCTTCCACTAACCAAACCAAATCAATTTGGCAAGATTTTGAAAGAAGAATGCAAGGCATTCAACCGGAGGGCACAGCTCAATCCCGTGCCATCGTAGAGGTGCAACGGTATCAGGATGACAAAATTATTTCTAGAACCGACTGCCCCTTGAAATGGTGGAGAGAGCACAAATCGGTGTACCCCACTTTATATAAGATAGCAGCCACAAAGCTCAACGCAATGGCTTCGTCGGTTCCCTGCGAAAGGGTATTCTCTGCTGCAGGGAATATCCTTAATGAAAGGCGGACCCGGTTAGGAGTCAGAAAATTACAACAACTCATTTTTCTAAATCAAAATATGTAAATATATAAATATAAAGTAAATGTAGATAAATAGAATAGGTGATAAACTGATAATGTAAATAGTCGTGTACATATAGAATAGGTTATAATGTAAATAGTCGTGTACATATGGAATAGGTGATAATGTAAATAGTCGTGTACATATAGATTATGTGATAATGTAAATGGTCATGTACATATAGAATAGGAGATAATGTAAATAGTCATGTACATAAAATGAATTGAACACTTTTAAGTGCGCCAGTTTGAGTAACGTAATAAATTTTTAATTACGTTGCTATATTCATAAATTTATAATAAACTGACAGTCCTAAGCCTGTAATAAAGTATGAAGGAAAGTGTTCAGTTTGGAATTTACTTTAAAATGATAATCAATCAATCTGCCTAGCCTTTTACAACTATGTTGGGGTCGGTATATTTATAAATAAACGTAATTCACACTACCCCGTCATTCCTAGACAAAAGTTCGGATACGATTTTGAACTTTAAACGAAAAGAAACAAAGAAGATATTCAATTGAGATTTTAAAACGTATTTATCGTCCGTATAAAATAACAGGCTGTTATTTATGTATACGTATTTATCGTCCGTATAAAAATAACAGGCTGTTATTTAATAACAGATATTTGGATCTGTTATTTTTGTGTAACAGTAACAGTGATAACAGATATCGTGTTTAACCTGTTACAACCCATCTCTAAAAAATACACAGACAGTCAGTTTATTTCGCATTATACAGTTCGCGTAAAATAACTTTGCCGCTCTGAAGTAGGCTACAATTGACTGCGCAGTAGTCAATCTTACTTAAAAAACAGTAGCGCGCATGCCAGCGCGCATGCGCAGCCTAGCTTCAGAGCGGCAAAGTTATTTTACGCGAACTGTAATATTAATATTGACGAAAGCAAACCAAAACGTTGTTCTAAGTGGTCATCGACGAGTCAGCGGCATTTTTATAGCAATGAAACTAGTGCACATGCTCAGAAGGGAGCCATTTATTTAATAATTTCGAGGTCTCTTATGCTTTGCGTGGTAACGAAACCATAGCGCGAATTTAAATCGACCAACGCCATCTATCGAGACATGAGGTAAACTTTACGTACAAAATTGGTTTAGGTTTAGGCTATTAAACGTTATGACGTTAACACTAAGTGAGACCTGACATTATTATTTTGCATCTATAATAACGGCATTAAACAGGTCCACCGACTTATTTCCGTATAAGTTTAGACAGGGAACGTCAAAACCGATTCACAACGAACTCTTTCGTGTAACTTCGTTTCCTGCCGTCACTGTCCAAACTCTCAAGAGAGGAGACCGGACCGAAATGACACCATCTCTGCACGGCGTTCGCAAATTGAAACGGAAGGTGTCCAATAAATTCCACATTCCCCTTGAAGGAATTCGGCCGACAGTCCCTTTCGTAGTGTATGTGAATATTTTATCAAAGTTATTTTAGCATTCCGTGTGGGTATACTATACCTTTTGTTATAGTTCAGTTAAATGTTTGATTAAAGCTATCACTCGCGTGGGAACATAGGAATGAGAGATTCAGTGGTTATTCTGTGATAATTTAATAATTCTGTTTTATCAAAAATTTATAAAAATTGTATCAAGCATAAAAAAATTGCGCGTGCAGCACCGTAGCTGTGATAGAAGTGAAAGTTCATAACAATGATACATATTAATTACACGTGTGGATGTGACGCATATTCTCCTCAACTTGTTCATTTTAGGGTTTCGTACATCAAAAGGAAAGTCAAAGTCAAAGTCAAATCATTTATTTCAAATAGGCCCATGTATGGCACTTTTGAACGTCGAAATTTACAAAATATTAAAAATGATTCTAGTCGCCCCTTCCAAAAGGTAGTTTTCGTATGGAGAAGAATGGGCAAGAAACTCCACCGTTACTCTTTTAAAATGTTTTACAATAGTTTGTATAGGTACGTACATTAGTTAAATAATTATATGTGAAGACGATGCACCTAGAATAAAATTACTATACCACAATAGGTAAAAAGAATTAAAAATGAAGCAACGACAGATAATTTAATATGTGATAGATACATGGTGCTCACATATTTACAAACATTGTAAAAGTAGACGATTTTCCTAAAATTTTGTAATTAATAAGTCAGTGTGTGAGAAAGTAATCACAGAATGTTAAATCAATGTTATAAAACACAAAATAATCAATTTTACAATTAAATTAGCAACCAGTTTGATTTTGTCTTGATTCTAAATTGTCCTATGGAGCAGGACCAGCATGTTTCCAAGCACTCTTATCCTGGATATAATCCTCTAATTTGTAATATGCTTGTTTACAAAGTGCACTTTTGATATGAGTTTTAAATTTTCTTTCATTTAATTGCAATATGTCACAAGGTATTTTGTTGTAACATTTAACACAGTACCCCATAAAAGACGTATGTACTTTAGATAATCTGTAAAATGGTTGATCTAGTTTATCTTTATTTCTAGTAGGTATTAAAATTATGTCTATCACTTATTTTATTAAAGAGATGTGGATTTTTCCTTACAAACATAATATTTTCATAGATGAATTGGCAAGGTACCGTCATAATATTAATCCTTTTAAAAAGTTCCCTGAGAGATTCGCGGCGACGTAGATTATAAATGGCTCTGACAGCTCTCTTTTGCAAAATAAAGATGGATTCAATGTCAGCAGCCCGACCCCACAGTAAAATGCCATACGACATAATGCTGTGAAAGTAGCTAAAATAGACCAAACGCGCGGTTTCCACATCTGTTAACTGTCTTATCTTTCTAACAGCATAAGCGGCCGAGCTTAACCGCCCCGCAAGAGATGTTATATGAGGTCCCCATTGTAATTTCTCGTCTAGCGTGATTCCTAGGAAAACTGTTTGATTAATAAATTCCAGTTTTTCTCCATTCAATATGATGTCATATTCGCTACTTTTAACATTAGGTAATTTAAATCTAATGCATTTGGTTTTTTTTTTATTAAGTACCAGATTATTTACCGTAAACCAATCTTGGACTTGCAGAATAGAGCTATTCACGTCGTCAAGATTTTGTGACCGTCGGTTTATTTTAAAGATTAATGATGTGTCATCTGCAAATAACACCATCTTCGGTTGATTTTGAAGTAATTGGGGTAAATCATTAATGTAAACTAAAAAGAGGAATGGACCCAATATCGAACCTTGAGGAACGCCCATTGCCATTTCAGACCCTAATGAGTTTACGCCGTTTACCTGAACTTTAACATTTCTATCTTTCAGGTATGATCTAAATAAATAAAAGGAAAACAGGGAACCCTTATAGGATCACTCGTGTGTCTGTCTGTCTGGCGGGCGTACTGTCCGTCTATCACAGCCAATTTGCTCCGAATCTACTAAACCAATTTAGTTGAAATTTGGTACACATTATGAATTTCTGTGACCCAAACACGAACGTGTAACGTAAATAAATGAATTTTGTACATTGTCATTTTTCGAGCGCAAATTGGAAAACTAAAAAAAAAGTTTTGCAAACTGTACCGTGTGACTAACAATAAGTCCTTTATTGTGTGGATTTCAAATATAAATTTATCATAAATACTTTTAAACATATTTAAGTAAACTTTATGAAAATTGTCCATTCTCTTCGCTTATCTCCGAAACTACTGAGACTAGAAAAAATAAAAAAAAATATTCTTTACTCCTAGATTACAGAAAAACCTATAAGAAGTATATGGTCTTAAAATAACATGGTAAATCTCTCAATATTGTGCGTACAAATTTACATTTGTAGTTGGAATGTATGGGAGAACATGTTTTTAAACTACAATGTTAAGTTTTTCTTCTGAAAAATTCATCCCAACTACGGAATCGTTCATCATGAGTGATCCGACCTGCACGTGGCCTGTTTTTGTGTTTGTGTTCTTTCTTTGAGTAATGTTTACCGCAAATAAACGTATTTTCTTTATGACTTTCTTTCATACCAAAAAAAAATCAATTCCAAACGATACGAGTTCCATTTCATAAAACGGACTTTAGTGATTTATATTTGTTACTTTTCAAACATTGTCACGCCGAAAAACAAGTGAAATAAACACTAAAACCAGTTCAAACTGGTTAACAATTGATAGGTTTGTGTTTACTAAGCCCAGTGATGTTGGTGGTGTTTAAGAGGAAATCATTTTGTCAAGTATTTAATTTGATTTTGGCTATAATTTGTTTAACGGCCTGTTTTATTATTTCCGTACAAGTTTCACAAAACCAATGGCAACAGACTCGCCCCCTATTACGTGGGACTTAAATATTGGCGAAATGTGGGTGTAAGACACCTCTATATATCCCTTCGGAGAATGTAAGCATTATGTTATGTTTCACAAAACCAAGCTAATAAAGTCACGAGGTTGTATTTTCATTATATAATGTAGTATAGCAGAACGGTTAATTACAGGTTACATGCTGTATATATACAGTGTGAGTCTTTAGTCCTCATTTATATTGAAATGAGGGAATCTATCTATGCTTAATTTAATAGACGGAATTAAAAAAAAAAAATCTAAATATTATTTTATATTTTTGTAACAAAATAGTGTAAATTTTTATGAAATGAACGATGAAACAAACTCCATAATAATTGTAAGTAATTAGGCGTTCTCATAAAATTAAAATTTTGGAAAAAACTACTCTCAATTGAAAATAAACAAATTTTTTTTAGCAAGAATCTGTTTTTTTTTTCATAATTTTTTACGATAATCGTAAAATTTCTCAATAAGACGCCAAACAGAAAGAAAAAAAAGAAGTAGTTTTTTTCCGTCGATAAAATTAAGCATAGATTCCCTTAGTTCGATATTATGTGCACATTATAAAGACTCTCACTGTATTATATCGACGAAATTGTAGAGGAGCTATTTTTATTTTCAATTCCAAATTAATATTTGTATTCTGAACAAAATTAAACTCTTCATTACTGTCATCGAGGTCTCGGTTTGAAAACTCATTCTGTAATACATTCGACGTCACCTGAGTCATATAAATTTTACACGAATTCTGACAAAAATTTAAGATAAATAAAATAAATTTATTAAAAAACAATGTTCGAAAATTGTCTTGTGTGTAATTTGAAACCCCTAATGTACTATCGTTTTATGCTGGGTTTTAGTCAAAACTTTCCAGTGCACGCCTACTTTCAAAACTGTACCCTATCGTTTTAGTGTCTTACCTTTTCATTTACCAAGTTGCCCTCCGTAAAAGCGATCAGTGGTTTCACAGATGTTTTGCGAACGCAGAGTATTTATTTTATTTATAATCTCATTCCTAACAAAAGATGAATTCGTCTATTCATGCTGTAAATATTTACATGTCATTGATAGTCTCCCTGGTGCTAAGAAACTATACCGAAAATTAGAGATTTTAGCTTTAATATACATGATTTACTCTTAGGTATTTACTTTTTTCGGAATTGTAGCACAGGCTTGGAAATTCTAACTTTAAAACCTGCAGAATATTTTCTTACGTATATTTATAAACGGTGCTATTGACATGGGTAGATCTACTATTTGTATATGCTGTGGTATGCTATATTGTCGCACTAAAGTAGTAAAAATGGCTTTGGAGACGGATTTGTTGAACCATCCGCTTCAAAATGGATTTGATGTAAAGAGGCTCATACAAATGTACGTGGCACTTGAAGAGAATCTAAGAAATGTTAGACGTCCTATGACCCTAATGGTAATTACTTAATCGATCTTAACGATTAATTACAATTAACTCAATACTTATCATGATCTTCCTTGTATTTTTCAGACTGTGGTTAGTATAATGTGTGTAATAGCCAGAACAACGTTCGAGATCTCTTTGAAACTAGCTAAAATAAAGCAATTTGTAAGTGTGTATTATCAAGATTTTTTTGAAGTGAAAACTTCTTTAGGCGCGTAAGGCATTTTTGAGATGGGAAAAAACAATTGAACTCGCGACACCGTTACCGACACCTCATTTTTGTTAACGCGATTGTGCTCGTTACGGATCAATGTTCTATGCAAGTATTTATTTGGTATCATTTTTGTTGGTTACGTTTTCAATTATTCAAAGTTTATCGTTGTTGTTGAATCTTATATTAGAGTTTATGGGACTCTGAGAAAGAACATGGCCAGTTTTTGTATGGACGTCGGCACAGTTATCGAATTGAATGTACATCAATGATTTTTTGTGTTTTATATTTGTGAATATTGACACATTAAATTGGTATAAATAAAAAACTGATAGAACTTGTCATTACAACAGACTAGACGTAAACAGTTTAATAAAACCTTTTAATCAGATCGCTGGCAATAAGTGTATAGATTATAATTTCGCTATTAAAAAACTTATGGTGCTTTAAAATAGCGAACAGTTGTGAATTATTACGGTTAACTGATATGGTTTTACTATTATTAAGCTCAACACACACACACGACGGGTGCGTGTGGGCGCAGGACGGCAGTAAGGCGGGCTTGTACATTGTAATTCCTTGTATTCAGTATGGCGGGCTAGTATATATTGTAATTCTTTGTATTATAATTTATGTATGTCGGCACACGATACGCGTGCGCGCGTCGGGCGCGGGGCGGGACGGTTGCGGAGCGGGTCGGGCGTGAAGCGGGTTGGGAGCGGGAGCCGTATACGTATTTCGTGTGCTGACATGTATATTATAATACTTACAAGGAATTACAATATATACAAGCCCGCCGTACTGCCGTCCCGACCAGCGCCCGACACGAACCCGCCTTGTGCGTGTTGAGCTTTAGGCATTTAAAAAAAGTAGTGGCCACCTGAATAAAAGATTTTTAACTGTCTCAAAAAATGAGACAATAATTACAAAGTATATTTGAAACTAATGTTTTTCTTAAATTACAGTTTAGTCTTATTTTTTTTAGTTTAATTACCAATAAACAAGGGAAATACAAAATGAAACAAACAAGTAAAAACATTTATTTATTTACTATAGAAAATATAGATAAACATTTTGTTCGATTATAATATATCTTAAATGCCTACCTAGATACGTAACTCAATAATATACATTAGGTATAGCAATGCAGCGCTAGTGTTAAAGAAACCGAGGTCAACCAAGAGCATTTTTATTTCACATATACACTAACTTGGATTAAGTGTAATATATAAGTATTGTAATGCTGCAGTAATTACATAAATAACTGCTTTAAATATAACCAGACATGTAAAACAAATACAAGCGTTGGTTCATATATTATTTTACAGTTGTAATTGTGGTTTTTGACAAAGATTAGCCTTTTGTTAGATTCAAAAAAAAAAAAGTCAAATAATTTATTTCAATTAGGCACAAAAAGGCACTTTTGAACGTCAAAAACAAAAAATAGAATTGATTCTAGTCGCCCCTTCCAAAGGGTAGTTTTCGTATGGAGAAGAATGGGCAAGAAACTCCACCGTTACTCTTTTAAAATGTTTTACAATATTTTGTATACATTAATTATATAATTATATGTGAAAACGATGCACCTGGAATAAGATTTATATAGGTACCACAATAGGTAAAAATAAAAATGAAGCAATGATAGAAAAAATAATTATGTAATGGATACATGGTGTTCACATATTTACAAGCATTGTAAAACCTATACGATATTCCTAAAAAAATTACAAGTGATACTAATTCGTCAGTGTGTGAGTTCAAGTAATCACATAATGTAAAAAAAAAAAAAAATGTAGTAATATTTAATTACACAATTAAATTAGCAACCAGTTTGATTTTGTCTAGATTATTTTAATATTCTTGAATTGTTAATAATATGTTGACTAAAAATCCTGTTGGAGCTTGAATATTGTTTTGATGTCTTACCCAACCAAGGTACCAGATTATTGTCATAACCTGACAACAACAACCAGCGGTTCTGTTCCCTACAAAGCAATTACAATAGTACCCTAAAATAGCTTCCAAGACAGAATCACTATCATGTTCAGTGTCAAATAAAACATAGGAAAAGTAAATTATCTGGGAAACATGACGAGACTTAATACATCCTCTTAATAAATAAGGATTATTTCCACCATCCGCATTATCATTTCTTGGGAGTGTTCCAGTTCCGGACACACTTCAATAACATAGATAACAATTATCCCTAACATGTTCACCGAAGTGGCTGGTGGATTGATGTCCGAAGCTAATTCCGTTTCTCGTGATGAGTCATGCACTGCCTGTCTATTTGTTTGCATCCAACACACATGACAAACGTAGTTGTTTCTTGAGGGCTGAAAATAAACCAGTTAGATTAAACACAGATATTACAGCTTATGTTAAAATTATTTTTAACAACAAGGTACCTTTTGTGTACCTACTGTATCTGTTTATGTTTTCAAGTATAATGTTATTGTGTTTATTATGTTACAACATGTCTACTTTAGGCAAGTATTTAAAGATGGAAAATATCTAAAACACAGATATTACAATCATACACACAATATGAAAACTCATTTTTTATAGATTAATTAATACAACTACCTAGTTATTTATAATAATAAAAAACAAAATGCTTACCACATAATTAGTATTTTGTAATAATAGGACAGCCAGCAATGGACAGTCCATACTGACATTGTAATGTCTTATTTTTCTCACAACCAAGGCAAACTATGTTATGCCCCAATAGTCGCTCGTGTTCACCAGCTTCGGTACTTAATAATAAGAAGCATGGATGGCAAATAAATGTATCCAGAGGCAACTGAAAATAAGATACACTAAGTTAATATCGCAAACCATAAAATATACCAGAAGTAGGTATAAAAATAAATACGATTAAGTTTTTTCTAGTCCAACTTCATACCTGAGTTTGAGCATTGGTTATCCAACGCGAAAGTCTTGTTTGATGGTGTGCAGAAAGCAAGGATATGAGATGCCTCTGCAACCTTTGCATGGCTATTCCGCAGTGGATGCATCTCTTATTGATTCACAAAACAAATCCCAAACGCAATGCAAATCAAAGTCCAGTGTTAATAGCAAGGTAATCGAGTGGTAAAAGTCCTTAGAGATAATCGGGGGTTAAAAACATTAGAAAATAATCGCAAAAACAAAACACAGTACGGAACGAAGAATCTGCAGTAACAATAAAAATACATTGACAATTGACATAGACAATGACACATTGTCAAACAAGTAAACGCGTTTCGTTTCACGATTTTTTTTTTGGGTGTAATATAAAAATACTATCTTACTTATCAACTTAGGAAAAGATAATTTAATTCAAACAAAAAATACCAATGAAGACAGTTTCGTATGAATAAAATGTTCCTAATAAGAGCATTCTGTCGTCCATATTACATGTCCACAAGTAGTATTATGCATGGTGTGGAACGTCAATTATTATATTTGTCCTTCTCTATGGTCCATTATGGCTGACGTTGACAAATGGTACTTTGAATTCATCTTACATTACTTATTAATTTGATTTAAAAACTGACAAGTTCAGAGAGGCTAAAAACTATGTAGTAATTCATTTTCCTATTTTTACTATACAATATATTTACTATGTTCGTGTATATGGAATGTACTTTTTTGTCCATATTCTTTACAACCAGTGGATTATTCATAGAATTATCACAAACGAGGCAACCATCTACAATGTGGAGTATTAATGTTGAAAGCCACAATAAAAACAAAAGATGACGCGCACATTGAAACCTATCATTGCATTTTTGAAAAGAATGTCAGTGCAATAATTTTACTTTTTACAATTTTTTTTTTTATATATTGTTTGTTTTATAAATATGATGTTGACCTGCAATTCGAATAAAATTGTAACTCGAAAATGAAGGTTTACAGGATAGCCAAAAAACGTTTTCGTGCAATTTGAATCGCGATAAAAGGGGTATCTGTTAGACTTTCAGGTTTAAAAAAAACAGAAACATAATTTTTTCAATCCTCATCCATCGGTATAATTCTTTTTTCGGTAACTAGCATAACAAAGATTTTTGTGAGAGTTACGATAGTGAAAATTACAAAATATCTGTGAAAGAAAGTTGTAACTTCGCACACAATATTATAAGCTGCTTTTAGTACATTGTTTCTTGTACGAAGAATAACGTAACAATTGATACCGAAAAGATATCCTAGTTTTTTTTAAGTGAAAAGAAAACGTACCTTTCTATCTGTTGTGACAATATCTCGGTGAAATAATAACGTAAGTAAGTTTTTATAAGCCACAAGCGTGATTCAGTTGGTGAAAGAACATTGTAAGTTGATATATGTACGTTTCAGTTTCACCGAGATTCTTGGTAGGCGCTTGAAAACTACTGTGATTTTTTTAAGTGTAACTCTAAATACGTTTTTTTTTCGCTAACATTTTCATTCATTGGAGTCTAATTGTAAAAAGTTACAATACTATAATATTGGATAAATTTTATTTTTATAATAAAAAAATAAAAATGTTTACATATATCGATGTAGTTACTTTGACAGGTACTTACCAGGATTGAAAAATCTCGTAATAGTGTATCAAGACTTAAAATTTTCTTTGAATCAAGGGTCGATATGGTTAAATATTTACCATGCTGTATTTTTCTACCTATAGGTAAATAAATGTTCTCGCTGCTGAGGTGAAAAGTTGTATGTGTTACGCGAGACCAAATTTATTTGCATCTCGTGTCTTTGAATCCCTCGTTGAGCTCAGGATTCTAACCTAGAACCACTCGCTACGCTCATGATTCAATTATAGAATGCTTCGCTTACTCAGAATTCAAAATGAACACTCGCAGCAAAAACCAACTTTGCTCACTTATTGCACAAATAATTATTTTCATGAAAGTTATTTATTACCCATATTTCTTGCAGATGAACGCAGTCGCTGTGAAATACAACAGTTGCTGCAATTACTAGAGCATCGTCCTCTGTACTTCACAGTTTGGCATATTAACCCGCTCAGCATGTATAAAGTGCTCAGGTACTTCTGTTTCTGTATCATTAATATTATCGCTATATTGCAGATCAAAAGCTTTTATACTTAGACAGGTCGTGTGCCCAATGGAATTTTCCATTGGCAAAAATGAGAAACTTCCATCATTATCCTTCATTACCCGACTACGGCGAAGCAAAAAGGAGGGTTATGATTTTGACCGGTATGTATGTATGTATGTATGTATGTATGTATGTATGTATGTATGTATGTATGTATGTTCATCTGTTACCTCATAACTTCTAAACTGCCGATCATAATTTGACAAATGAGGTATCATTGGAAGCGTTTTAATTGTCCGCTGGTTATAGGCTATGTGACGTTACATTAAATGCAATATGGCGCCCTCTAGAGGACATAAAGTAATGAAATAAAAAATAAAAATAATTGAATTGTGCCATGTTGGGTATCAAATGAAAGGGCTTGACAAGCACATTACAAATATGTATATATATCATATTGTCCAAGTAAATAAATATGTCGTTTAAATTGTTAAAAACAAGCAAAGTAAGACTGTGCTACGTACGATGCAGCTGTAAAATTAACACCTATTTTACCATGAATTTCGTGATGGTCCAGTGGTTAAGGCTTCGCCTCTCATGCACGAGGTTGTGGATTCAAATCCGAGCAGGTACCAGTGTGACTTTTTCAATTCAAATGTACTTTCTGAGTTTATCTTGGACATTACTAACATCGTTGAAGGAAAAACATCGTGAGGAAACCTGTACCCTAATTGCGGAATACAACACAACCACAATCTGTTTCGATTTGAAACAGATTGCTAATCCATTGCTTAATAAGTTGGAAAAAAAATCTGCTCAACAACGTAAATAACGCAATGAATGTTGTGAGACTGTCAGAATGAAACAAATTAGGCAAAATTGTTTACGAAAATAAGTTACGCAATTAGAGTAGGTACTGGACTTGTAGTTAATATAATATAAGTCTGAAATTGCCAACACGTCTTGAGCGCGCGTGGTGTCAATGCTCGTGCCTTCTCTGTATGAGAAGAGGCCTTTTCCCAGCAGAGGGACAGTAATAGGCTGGTATTATTATACCAAATAACCCAAAAAAAAAATAAGCTGTTCTGCAAATACTTTATCGCGAAACTATAACCCCAAAATAATGTAAATAAAAATAAGTTCAAAAACTAAAACCCGACTAAAAGATATGAAACAAGAAAATATTTCAGACAGAAACCAAGACATAGGTACAAAAATGATCAAGGTAAAGCCGTGGTCGCATGCCATTATAATTTTGTAGGTGTACAAGTATGCGACCACGGCTTTACCTTGATCATTTTTGTACCTATGTCTTGGTTTCTGTCTGAAATATTTTCTTGTTTCATATATTTTAGTCGGGTTTTAGTTTTTGAACTTATTTTTTTTATAAAAGTGTTCATCATTAGAAGTCTATTCGTTTTAGAGGATTAGATAAACATATCCCTTAAAATCCGCACATGGCATGCAACTGGTACTTTCGCACCACAACTAACATGTGCTCTAACGCGCTTTCCAGGGTTCTAAGTCCAGACTGAGGGCAGGATATCTCACATTTCACGCTGCTCCGAACTGCAACTCAGAACGGCACGCGTAGATAAACCACGTGCCCCTTTTCTTATGGCCTGCTATTGCCGTACGCTACCTGCGTCCCAAAGAAGGCCAGTTCAGCCATCTGATCCTATGCTGACAGACCCCCACATCTACCAAGTGCTGCCATGGGTGATACCCTTCTTACCTATCCAATTGTGTGCGATTGATCGAATCAGTGTAACTCTTACCTACGACCTAGCCGTGTACTACTTCTAGAATTATATGTATGATGCTAACTTGCTAGTTTTTCTTTATCTCTCTCTAACCTTATAGTTAATGTCCTGTGCAGCCTACCTGCAAAGCTCTAGCCGTTACATTAGAGCGATAGTACATTATTGGGTTATGGGGTTTCTAATACACGCTACGATATTTTCAATTATTTCGTGTTATTTTTGTTTTTTAATGATTTAGCTACATTCATGAAAATTAATTAATATCCTACTATTTCATACCACTGTCAAAGAATGAAACATGTGATTTGAATATACGGACAATTTAAGTTGGTAGTCACTAAGCTTAACAATTTATTTCCTTGAAAATTCCGAAAAATTAAAAAAGTTGAAAATTAAGTTAATAGTCCTAATAAGTTTTCGCGAAAATCTAAATTTGCCCATATCTTTTTTACGTGTTGATTCAGGACATTGATTTTTATACACCTAATAGGAACTATAGATTTCAGTATCTGGTATAAATTTCAACTTGCTAGGTCCACCTGTTCCTGAGATAATCGGTGGTGACACAAGGACAGACGGACAAAAGAGTGATCTTATACGGGTTCTGTTTTTTACCTTTTGAGGTATGGAACCCTAAAAACTAGACAAGTGCATGTCGGGCCATGCACAATGAAGGGTCCCGTAGTTGAGTTGAATTTATCCCAAGAAAAACTTAAGATTGTAGTTGAAAAATATGTTCTCCCATATATTCCAAATGTAAGTTGGTACCTACGCACAATATTGGGAGATTTACATTGTTATAATAATAATAATATAATAATTTATTTAGGAACATAAAGGTTTTGTAGTACATGAGGGATTTATAAAGTATACATTATTAATTACATGGTGTAGGTACAGTACCGACCAAAAGTCCATAAGCAATCTCACAAAGCAATAGACTGACGCTTCGGTTTTACTTACGACCTTCTTCTATGAGTTGTTACAATACTGTAGACACGCACATTACACACACACACTCACTTTGTCTGCAACCAATGACTAGTTCGATAATCATCATTTGTTTTTAGTTTCATTCGTCTTGTTCACATAAATATTAAAGTTTAGCAGGTAGACCACAAAAAACTAAGTAAATTATTTCGATTTCTGTGGGGTAGATGCAGTTTGTTACAAGTATTCAATTAATAGAACTTTGTTGGTTCGTGCCGTGATAATATTGGTGACGAGCATTTAGCGCAGTGTTGTGGTTATTATTATCAAAAAGCAGGCATAAAATATATTGAAGAGATCAGATCAGATCAGAGAATATTATTGCGCTGCGTAAAAGTGAAGTGAATATCTAATAAAACCGGACTAAGTGTGAGTGTTATCATTTATATATTTCATATTTTACTAAACATAAATCTTAATCAAGGGTATTGTTGATAGAACAGAGGTATTGTTGAGACAGAAGATGCCTTTAAAGTTTTAAATTCATTGTGAGGTTTAATTCGATTAGTGAATAATAAATAATTAGGTATTATGTGTAATAAAAACAATGTTTTTCTTTGTTCTAGAGAAATACTGTGACGGTTAAGAGATATGAGGAAGGGGCTTATTATCGAGTAGTAGCGACGTCAAATGGTGAATGAAACAAATGGTTTCATACCAACGAGATATTTTGCTGAATTATTAAAAACACGTCATTATGAACCGTTCGCCGTGCACTCTGAAGGCTTGCATCACTGAAGACCAGCTAGAAAACCGTTTTTGACCTTAAAATATTGACCGTACCAACTTAATAAACAACAGATTCGTTATTGCATGAATTTATGGTAACGAATTTTTTAAGCACGTTTCAATAGGGTGTTTGTCGTATTTCTTGCATATATACCGAAATTGTTTAATATTATTTTAGTAATAGTATATTTTAGGATTCAAATTTGAGGTTTAGTTTCAATCTTCTTTTCGTAAAGAAAATGAATACTTAAGCTATAACCTCAATACCAACCAATATTTACTAAAGCCAAATAAAGTTTAAAATAATTAATATGAACAACTGCCTTTAACCTTAAAATCAACAATTTTGTCAGTAGATTTTTTGACATTTTAAGTAGTCTAATATTCTTATTTATTGCTTAATTACTTCGACCATGATCAAAGCTTTATATTTACCTATGGTGCAAAAAAATTCATTTAAAATTTAAAACATTTCAAAATTTAAATATGTCAAAATAATACAAATTGCTTCTAAGTTTCTAGACATCTATTTCACATATTATTCAGGTGAAGTAATGATAAATAATTGTAGCAGTTTGATAACTATACTTAAGTAAAATAAACATAACGAATAAATATTATTTATTTTTTATTATAACATATCACGCATTTTTTATTCTAAACCCTTTATTGCAATAACAACATTAATAAATAGGCAGGATATTTAAAAATATTATTATTGCAAACAAAAATAATAATATTTGCAAAAACAGCGCTGTGATTTACGAGATTAGAACCTTAGCCATCTTGAATCTAAGACCAACGCTTAACGCCTTCTGCTATCTGCACATATAATTTACTTTCGAATTTTAGCAATGCGATACACTGGCCAAGGTCACGCGTACGAGTATGATGCGTGCTAACAAAAGTTATGGAAATATAAGTGCGGCGCCCGCGAACCGTGACGATACGATAGTGTGTAGTGCGAAACTGCGTTCTCTGTGGTGTGTGTACGGCACTCACACCACAGACGTCTGACTGTTTACACATACAAATGTACGGACTATACCGCGTGTTCACAGCAATACGACTCTTAGCGTGCTCATGCACTTTTGAGCGCTTACTGTACAATTAATTGTTGGGTGAATCGCTGCTGTCCTAGCTAGATCACTGAGTAATCTGTATTTAGGAGAGACAGTTATTTTAAAACCGTTCGGATCGGTTTTTCTGTAATCCATATTATTATATTACTAGCTGACCCCGAAAATATATATTTTTTGGCGTTGTTTTGCCAAAAAAAATATATTTATGTTTGGGGTGGACCACCTTTATCACTGAAGGGTATGAAAAATAGATTACGATCGATTCTCAGACCTACCAAATATACTTATAAAATTTCATAAAAATCGATTTAGCCGTTTCGGAGAAGTATGGCAACTAACATTGTGACACGAGAATTTAATATAAAATTACAAAGAAGATAGATAGATAGAACCATTTTCGTTTTTTTTTCAAAATAGGTTCAGGAGTTTCGGAGATAAGATGGTAATGGTATTATTTTCATCTACTTAGTTACATAACTTTAAAAGATATAAAAAATATTGAAACCCTCACAGTAAGCCCTTTGGTTTGATATATCTCACGGTACAGTTTGCAAAACTTTTTTATTTTATTTTCTTATTTGCTTTACTTGCGATTTTTGTGTTTACGGTGATTGGCCTATTTGTGTTGATACGTAAAAAAAACACCAAAATACTATTTCGAGTTTGTATTTTGTAATGTATGCACCTGCAACGTTTCTACCTTGAATTTTACACTTACTAAGATTAAAAAACTAAAATTATGTTTCTGTTTTCTTTTTTACTTTAAAACCTTTTCCAACATTTTTCTAGATAGTGATCAAATACGTGAGAGTACACGTCGTAATATTTCTTTATTATCCGTCCCTCCGTACACAATTACTGGTGTGGCTACTTTATAAGCTCTTAGTGAAATATTGTCCTTAGATAAGTGAACGGTAAGATGGATAGGACATTGGTATTGTTGGAGTTTTATTTTAGTATGTTTAACACATTTTACCTCGGGCAAACTGCAGTTTGGTAAGAACAACTTTGAGAGGGAGACTAACAGAAGAATTCAGCTGGGCTGGGCAGCGTTTGGGAAACTTTGTCAAGTCTTCTCGTCGCGTATTCCACAGAGCCTAAAGACGAAGGTCTTCAATCAGTGCGTCCTGCCTGTTATGACCTACGGAGCCGAAACGTGGACACTCACGATACGGCTGGTCCATAAATTTAAGGTTGCTTAGCGAGCCATGGAGCGGGCTATGCTTGGGGTCTCTCTGAGGGATCGAATCCGGAACGAAGTGATCCGGCAGAGAACCAAAGTTATCGACATAGCTCACAGAATTAGCAAGCTGAAGTGGCAGTGGGCCGGCCATATCAGTCGTAGAACCGATGACCGTTGAGATACACGTGTTCTTGAGTGGAGACCGCGAATTGGCAAACCTAAGTTAGGACGCCCTCAGGCCAGGTGGAGTGGCAATTTTCGCAGGGTGGCTGGTAGCAGCTGGATAAGAGTTGGAGAGGCCTATGTCCAGCAGTGGACTGCTATAGGCTGATGATGATGATGATGAACACATTTTTAGGGTTCCGTACCTTAAAAGGGAAAAACGCAACCCTTACAGGGATTCGTTGTCCATCCGTCAGTCTGTCAAGACCCTTTTTCTCAGTAACGCGTGGAGGTATCAAGTTGAAATTAATATCAAACACGTAGGTTATGGTTTCATGGAGCTCTAAAAAAATCAAGCTTCTATGTCAACGCAATCAAAAAATACGGCCATTAATGCGACATATTTTGACACTAGCCAATAAATCAAAACCTACAGGGTACTTTTGATTCAGGGTACTTCCTGCCAAATTTCATGATTCTAGGTCAAAAGTGGGTACTTTTGACCTAGAATCATGAAATTTGGCAGGAAGTAAGGTCTCAAAAGCACATGTAAAGTAAAAAGTTCGAAAATAGTTAGTGATTCTGTTTTTAAAAACGCATTTTTTTTTGTGAATACAAACTTACATTTGCAGTTGGAGAATTGGCCGTGACGTATATAGGAGAACATGTTTACAATACCTGTTTTGGGATAAATTCATTCCAACTACGGAACCCTTCTTTGTGCGTGGTCTGACACGCACATTGCCGGTTTTTTGTTAAGTTATTCTTAATGCAGGAAAAATCAAGAGTTTGCGGTAGTTTCTTTGCCTCTGATTTTTGGAAAGCAGGTTCTTATTTATGAGCAGACCATAACAGACATAAAATAAATTAGAGCAGCAACTGCAGCTCTTACGTCACAATCATAAAAATTAAAATAAAGATAAGTAGAACTAGAACTAGAAGCGCAGTGGTGGCCCAGTGGTAACGGCCGCGATTTACGAGTTGTAGGTCGTAGGTTCGAACCCAGACAGGCGCTTTACTTTGTGTAAATTATTTCGTCACCACTGCTCTCAAAACGGTGAAGGAAAACATCTTGAGGAAACCGGCATGTCCTAGAACCGAAAATTAGAAAACATGTGACATCTACCAACCCGCACTGGGCCCACGTGGTGGATTACGGCCCACTCCCTCTCACAGAGAGGAGGCCCGTGTCCCAGCAGTGGGAACATTTATAGGCTGATGATGATGAGAACTAGAAACCAAGTTGTTGTTACCTTGATAAGTTGGTAAGCATGTCGACACATCAAGCAATACATTTCCTGTATAATTTGACATTTCAATCAACTCAGGTTATCGCAGTCCACGTCTGCTGGATATAGGCCTCTCCCATGCTGCGCCCCAACTCCTGTCCTCCGCATCCAGCCTGTCTTAGCCACCTCTTTAAGGTCGTCACTCCATCTAACTGAGGAGCTTCCCACACTACGCTTGCCCTTACGCGGTCTTCACTCCAGGACTCATCTGCTCCACCAGCCATCGGTCCTTTGACAAACATGGCTAGCTCACTGCCACTTCTGCCATCTATGTCAGTGACGTTTAATTGTACCGAAAACCTATGCTCTTCTTCTAAGCGTGTTGATGGCAATCTATTTGGCTACGAGTTTGGCATCTTCAGTAGTATCAGTTGCTGTTACGTGCAGACAACAGGACACGCTGGACACGACCAACTTATACTGCAAGGTTAGCTTGTACTGGCAATATACCTACATACCTTGATGTGTGATTCACCAAGTTATTTAGCACCTGGTAAAATGCGAGAACAAGAAGTAAAAACCAATCAAATGCGTGTTGGACCACGCACAATGAAGGCTTCCGTAGTTGGGAAATCCCAAAAACAAAAACATTGTATTTGAAAAATATGTTCACCACACATCGATATACGTCACGGTAAATTCTCCAACTGCAAATGTAAGTTTGTAAACGATTTTTTTTTTGTGTTTAAACTAAAAATTAACGATTTTCGGACTTTTTCCTTTACTGCTGCTGTGAGATTTTGCCTTTTGCCAAACTTCGTGGGTCTAGGTCAACAAGAATTAGTTACCCTATTGGTTTTGATTTATTTGCGAGTATGAAAATATTTTACATAAATGGCCGTATTCTTTTATTGCGTTGACTTAGAAGCTTGTTTTTTTAAAGCAGGGGACCGTAGACTACGTATTTTATACTAATTTCAAATTGATACCTTCATGCGTTCCTGAGAAAAAGGGACTTGACAGACTGACAGACAGGCACGAACGGAAAACGAAGTAATCCAATAAGGGTTCCGTTTTTCTCTTTTGAGGTTCGGAACCCTATAAAAGCACTTTTGCAAGTTTTGGTACATATTTGAACAAAAGACCATGGAGCTTGCAATTAGATTCCATTTTGTCGACTACGTACCGTCTGTCACTACGTACCATCTACTCTGGCAGCACAAAGAAATTTCATTACGTAGGTAGGTACATATTTTCGTTGGTAAAATTCTTAAATAGTGATGTGCGTTTAGAATACTCAATGAGATTTGACATTTTCTATTTTAGCTTAAAATTCAAGCAAACGATAGTTTTGTTTAAACTAGAACTTCATTTTATTTGATGGGTTTATCAATTTCCTAATAAACTTTCAGTCTAACGCTAATTGAGTTTTTGTTTCATTAAAGAAAAACGGACGAAGAGAGTAGAGGAGCTATCTTTGTAAAAGGGTAATTGGAGAATATTTTTATTCGATTTCTCGAAACAGAAAAAAGATAAGTCACAGTAAAAAAAAAAAAAATAGGAATCTTTTTTAATTAAGAACTTGTAAGCATTTAACGCATAATCAGCCTATAATGTTCCCACTGCTGGGAAATAAGGCCTCGTCTCTGTGAGAGGGTGTGTGCGGGTTGGTAGATATCACATGTCTTCGAATTTTCGGTTCTAGGACATGCCGGTTTCCTCACGATGTTTTCCTTCACCATTTTCAGAGTAATGGTTACGAAATAAATTACACAAATTAAAGCGCCTGCCTGGGTTCGTACCCATAACCTACAACTTGTCAGTCGGGGCTGTTACCACTGGGCCACCACTGCTCCAAGCATTGCAATTTGTGCCATTTTTACCGATATGACCAAAGCTTTTGATTACGTGAACCATGAAACGCTTTTGGTCAAACTTGATGCTTACGGTATACGAGGGAATGCTCTGAGTCTAATAAAATCGTATCTAAGTGGACGTATTCAATATACAGAAATCTCTAAAATATGCGTCAAATCAAAACGTGAGGTTAAATATTTATCTGGTCCTAGGGAAATTAAATATGGCGTTCCGCAAGGCAGCGTTCTAGGGCCATTATTATTCCTGCTTTACATAAATGATCTACCCCGACACATCCCATACCCTTGTGTGTTATTTGCCGATGACAGTACGATCCTAATAGACTGCCTCAACAAAGAGCTTTATGAAGATGAAATAAATAATTCTCTAAAATTAATAATAAACTGGCTTAACTATAATAATCTTATCATAAACCTCAAAAAAACAAATATAATGCATTACTATCAAAAAATTCTTCCTTTAAACCTAAAAATTAATTATAAAGAACAAACTATCGATAGCGTTAAAGTGGCTAAATTCTTGGGTATATTGATTGACAGTCAATTAACTTGGAAACCGCAGGCTGATGAAGTTTGCAAAAGATTAAGCACGTCTGCGTATGCTCTGTACAATCTGTCCAAGAAAGTTAACATTGATACATTAATGGTTGCATATCACGGTTTGGTGGTATCTGTTCTAAGATTTGGTGTAGTATTCTGGGGTAATTGTTCCGAAAGGGAGACTATATTTAAAGCCCAAAAACGGTGCATAAGATCAATTTTTAATCTCAAGGTTACAGATAGTTGCATTCCTTTTTTCAAGAAATATAAAATACTAACTTTTCCTAGTATATACATTCTCGAAGTAGCTATATTCGTTAAAACTAACAAGCATCAATTTCCTGCATTGAATGAAACGAGGACGCGAACTACTGCCATGAGATCAAAATATCAGAGTTTATTGTGTACTGGTAGATATAACACTGCTTTACTTAAAAAAAACATTATTGGTATGGCACCTATTATATTTAACAAATTGCCAAATTGTATTAAGGATCAGCCCTTACTAAAATTTAAGAAACTCCTGTCGTCGTTGCTAACAGAGAAATGTTATTACTCTGTTACCGATTTTATTAATGATAAATTTTAATATTTACTTCACTTAATCTCATTTATTATGTAAATTATTATGTAAATAATTTTAGACTTAGCCGGTTCATGATCTCATTATAAATTTAAGTACCTAGTTTCTAAATTATCTGTAAGTTAACCACTATGTTTTTGTATGCCAACAGGCAGAATGTACTGGGAATAATATCTGAAACTAACACCATTATTGTAACACCTGCATTCTACACAAATAAAGAAATTATTATTATTATTATTATTAAATTATTGAAAAGTCAATGCTATACAAATACGGCACTGCTGCCATCTGACGTCATAAGACAGAATCGTTACTTCGCGCCATTCAATACAATGATCACTTTTCCATTTTTAGGGTCCCGTAACCAAAGGGTAAAACGGGACCCTATTAGTAAGACTCCGCTGTCCATCCGTCTGTCTGTCCGTCTGTCACCAGGCTGTATCTCATGAACCGTGATAGTTAGACGGTTGAAATTTTCACAGATATTTCTGTTGCCGCTATAACAACAGATACTAAAAAATAGAATAAAATAAATATTTAAGCGGGCTCCCATACAATAGACATGATTTTTTTGCCGTGTTTATAGAAAATGGTACGGAACCCTTCTTGCGCGACTCGCACTTGGCTGGTAGAAAAACCAGCAAATATGACTTCATAATTTTTTTCACAAATTGCCTTTGTTCAGTAACGTCTTTACAATAAGTAGGTATATTTTTGAAAGTAGTTGAATAGCCTATTATATTCGTGCCGATGCGAGAGAAAACTAATACATAGTTAACTAAAGTTCAATTCTAAAGTTATGTAGCGGGATATATTCTATCGGCATACATAGCAGCCATTGTTCCTCGTTAGTTCATAGTTAAAAGCACCCTATTGTATCATCGGGCTCCAAATATTTAAGTTTTAACCAAGCTATTGTCAAGTGTGACCTTTAGAATTTCATGAGGGAACGTAAATTAAATATGAGGCGTTGGAAACTAGGACTAGTGATGGAAATACACTTTTTACATCTCCTACAATATACTGATTTAAATGGGCTGTCGTTACCAGCTATAAACATGTTTTAATTTTTCTAACAATCAATCTTTTTCCGTGGGTGTTAATCACAACAACAGTAAACATAAGTTGAGTTTTTGATATTTTTTATCTTAACATCTAGATTCATCGAAATAGATAACATAATATAACATCACGTCTGTATTTCTCCAAAGGGTTAGGCAGAGGTGTGCCTATTAGTACTCCCATAATTGGCCAGTTATGTTTAAGTTCCATGTATTAAGACCAGGCACTCCAAAGACAATTTCCACACAAACTCCGCCCCCATGCAACCCACCACTCCACTATGTAATAAACGCTAACACATCAGTAATAAAGTTGAATATCGCGTGCGCTCTTTGGTCGTGTTCGAGCACGGAACTAAAGGTTTCGTTTCGTTTGTAACTAAAGTAATACTTGATCTAGCAAAAAAATATCTTATAACTGGATAATAAACTATATTTCCTTATTGTCAATAATTATTTTAGACATAAAAGTCGAGTAATCAAATAATTTAAAAAAAAGACATGATTTTCGAATAAACAATGAATCGAGCGAAAATGTTCCAATTACGTAACTGTCTTATATATAGAAAGAAAAAAATCCAATAAATCATATACTATAGTTCAATTTTGATTCTATGCGTGACTTTTTCAGGATATTAATTATGAATGCATGCAAATTAACAAATAATTTAGGGAGCTTCCTCTTAAGGGGCGAGCCTATTGCCATCAATTGTACACAAATCCAGACTCCGGGCTACTACTGAGTAATTCCACATGGAAAACCCAATAACACTTTGCCCGACAGCCGGGAATCGAACGCTGGACCTCATGCTCAGCAATCGAAATAGATCAATCCATTATTATTATCCCGGGAGCGCCAAAGCCCTATTAACATCATTACGAGTATTATAAACAAATGTTTTGTCTAACAATACAATGGTGTTTATCGACTTCTGTAATGGCCCTTGTTCTTTTTTTTATATGTTAATTTTAAAACATGCGTCTTCGTCGTGTCGATGATTCCTTTTAGACTTATATTTTAAATCATTTTCGAACAGAATTCGGCCACTTTGACAGCGTTAGCGTTGACCTCTAAAAGGTCTTCCATAGTGAATATCATCATCATTATTTCAGCCGAAAGACATCCCCTGCTGGAGATAGACCTCCCCCAAGCACCGTCACTTCGACCAGTTCTGTGCTTCCTACATCCAGCAGATTCCTGCGGCCTTCACAAGGTTATTGGTCCACCTTGTGAGAGGCCTTTCAACGTCCAGGAGGCTTTTCATAGTGAATAGAATAGAATGTTCTTGAGTGGTGGTACTCCACATGGACGGCGGCGCCGAGGTTAGCCCAAAAAGAGGTGGCGAGACGACCTAGACGCTTACCGCAAGGGTTGGGATCGAGGTGGCCTTGGAAAAGAACGCATAGAAGGATTTGGGGGAGCCCTTTGCTCAGCAGTGGGCCAGTGTAGGCTAATTAAAAAAAAAAAATCTTTAGTACACCATACAAATTGCAACAGGTGGAGCGGCAGGATGTTATTGCACAGAGAGCACGACAATAAGTTCGTCTGTAATGTGGCTCCACAGTTACACTGCGCCTTGTCGGAGTGAGTAAGAACTGCTCCTTTTTTATATTTGTTAATTTTTTATTTTTTTTTATTCCTGTTTTATATTTCCTGTGCGTGTCCCAAATCCCTTTCTTTCAATAAGCTGTAATAATTAAAATGTAGGTAATCAAAACCTAGGTACATATACTAAAGTATTTTTTTCAAAAAAGAAGACGTAAGTACGGTTTAAGAGTATAAGCTACAATATTTTGATGAAACTAACCCATTTTTTGGGGACAGTTGTTATCCTCTCAGAAAGTATGTTCACTTCAAACTCCTTCAAGGACAATTAATTGATTCAGGCGTGACCTTGCGGAAATCCATTATAAAATACGATAGACGTGGATATATTTAGTAACTTGTTCCGCTTAGCTATTTCTAAAGAGCCATAAAAAACTCCTGAAAGAAATCGACACGTGTTTCACCTCTCAACGAGGCATCCTCAGGATGACGATGGACTTGTTGCGAACTCGAACACGGCGTGTTGCCACACCAAGCGCTGAGTGCAGACAAGGACTACAAAAATATACTAGCTAAGTAGCTAATATGTCAACATACATAATATTAATGGTTATAAAACTAAAACTAACCGGTGTAGTTGACCGCTCATGAACATCTATACTGGAAATTAAGTTCTGAAACTTAATCGATATTTCTGAGGCCTTTGGGCAAAATGTTAACTTTTTGATATTTATTAGGCTTTAGGCTATATGCTTGGTAAAATAACCTTTGGAAATATCTAAAAGCATTAACTTCTGATAAAAACTTTCTCAGAACCTTAAAACTGAAAAGCAGGATCCAGTGTTGTGTTGATTAATATATCAACTCTAGGTATTATCAACTCTAGGTAGGAGTTACAAACATGAATCAGAAAACGCGTCAAAATTGTTATTTTAGAAACTTTGGGCGTTGTGTCGCTGTTGTGTGAAACATATGTTATTCAGCATCTGCATATCTTTTTCTTAACTATGTTGGGGTCGGCTTCCAATCTAACCGGATAAGTTGAATTTCAATATTTTAAATGTAGCGTGTCTATCTGGCCTCCAAAATTTACTTACTGGGTAGTAAGATTGGCAAGACTGGGTTACTAGTCAGCAGAATTTTTTATTGACTTCAGTATTTCAGAAACGACTTCATTCATTTATATCTTGTGTAACTATTGGAATGGATTCTAGGTAGAGGTTGGTTTCAGATCGAATACTCTTCATCTCGATGAGAGAGGTTCGATTTCAAAGGGTCTATACCCTATCAATCTGCCAAGCCTTTTCCCAAGCTGGGATCGGCTTCCAGTCTTATCGGAAACTCAAACTCAAAGCATTTATTTCAAATAAACCAATTACAGGCACTTTTGAATTGTCAACGGGTCGGTCAGTCAGAAAGATGAAGCTAGTTGCCCATTCTAAAGCATAGTAGGTACCTATGGAGAAGAACGGGCAAGAAACTCCACGGACTCTCTTTTAAATCAAAATATGGTTACAAAATATTGGTTACATCATTCGGATGCAGCTGAATATCAGTATTTTACATGGAGCGACTGCCTATCTGACTTCCACAACCCACTAACACGATACTCCTTGGTAGGACTGGTTGTCTGACTTTCGGGCTTCTGATGACCCGTAACGAATATCAAAGAGCCACGAATGACAGCGTGCTTTCCGAGGCACGAAGGAGTCTCGGTATATAAAGATGGTCACTCATCAACGGACCAACCACAGCAAGTGTAGCTTAACCTAATGGATCGACCCGTGCGGCTGTTATTACTTAGCCACGAGCTCGTACCCTGATCATTTATGTCCTTTGACAGCGATTATTAAGACCGTTTCCAGTCACAGCAACAATAAAAAAACCGGCCAAATGCGTGTTGGACCACGCACAATGAAGGGTTCCGTAGTTGGAATTAATTTATCCCAAAACAAACTTAACTTTGTAGTTGAAAAAATGTTCTCCCATACGGAATGTATGGGAAAACATATTTTACAACTGCAAAGTTAAGTTGGTCAATTATTACTCGTTAACTTGTAGAGCCTACTTAGTTGTGATAATTTTCCTTTTAATTTCGTTATATAAACTACTGCAGTGATTTTTTTCACACACAAAACCAACCATTAAGCTGGCAGGGGGGGACACACTTGACTCTAACAAAAATTTGCACTTTAAAGCTTAATATTTCGCAAACGGTTCCCTGTATCCAAAAATGGTATTCACAAACTCCCAATGTTTTTAAAGTACCTTTCCAATGATCACCCACACCAAGGGTTAAAAAAAAAAACGTCACCACTTTACGAGTATGAGAGTTACACTAAAAAAAAATGTTTTTCAAAATTTTGGTTTTACCACTTTGTCGGCGTAATTAATATGTATACCTATGCTAAATTACAGCTTTCTAGTACCAAGGGTCTCGGAGCTAGACCGCGGACAGACAGACAGACAGACAGACGGACAGACAGACAGACAGACGGACAGACAGACGGACATGACGAAACTATAAGGGTTCCTTGTTTACTACGGTGGGGGTGAGTTTGTTACAACCATTTTTGAATTAAGAGATCTGTTTGCGAAATATTAAGTTTTAAAGTGCAAATTTTTGTTAGAGTCAGGTCCCCCCCCCCTGCCAGCTAAATGGTTAGTTTTAGATATGTAAAAAAATTCACAGCAGTAGCTTATATAACTAATTTAAATAGAAAACTATCACAGCTGAGTAGGCTTTACAAGTTAACGAGTAATAATCGACCAACTTAGATTTGCGGTTGTAAAAACATGTTCTCCCATACATTCTGTATAAAAGATTTGTTTTTTCAACTACAAAGTTAAGTTTGTTCTTGGGATAAATTCATCCCAACTACGGAACCTTACATAGTGCGTGGTCCGATATACACTTGGTCGGTTTTATTTAGCAAAGTAAAATGCTTTAAAGCTCGAATACGAAGAATATGAAGGTTAGATGCGAGTAAATAAATGAAAAATCGTACATAAAGTCAAGATACATTGGATAATCTTCGGTGACAGCTTCGTAATCTTGCGAATACCTCGGCTTTACCAGAGAGCTCCAAACACTCATTTAATTTTTAATTTAACACAATAAACAATAGAATTTATCCGACGACAAGCGATACTAAGCTTCTCTAGATGATGTTGCTACAATCCTTGGTTTACATCCCGCGGTGCGTGGGACATAGCGGCAGTAGAACGAACGGACTGAGCTCACTGAGCTGGCTTTGTTCTGAAATTACACGGGATGATAATCGGCAGTGCATGTCCTACTTTCCTACTTAAACGAGCAATATTTGTATGTAATGTAGGAGACGGATATGTGACTCTCGTTATTATCAGGGATATTTTAACTACTGTGGGCGTAGTGTGGGTAGTGTTGGTTAATGCGCAATAGAAAAACAGTTTGCAGTTCAGATCACATTCAAATGAATCACACTAGCTAAATTATACACACACTGGGTGCGACGGCGTTTATTAAAATCACCAAATAACACAATGATCACAAAATTACAACTAACACAATAACAGCACCACGAATCGAGAACAGTTCCGTGACGTCTTGATTCCAATGCGACCAGAGGCTGAATGCCCTCCTCGCCTTGGCCTTAAAAAATCACGACTCTGTAGAAGCGCGCCTTTTTTGGTGTAGTAGGATCACTCTAGATGTCGCCAGTGACGCGCTTGCGATTCGTTTCGTGTCCGTACTAATGACCGGATCCGACATAATATATGTTTGTTTGTATATAGATTTCTACTCACGTTCTCGAAATCGGCTCTAACAATTTCGATGAAAGTTGCAATATAGGGGTTTACGGGGGCGAAAAATCGATCTAGCTAGGTCTCATATCTGGGAAAATTAGTTTTCTCCGTATTTTCACCCGAGCAGAGCTCGGTCGCCCAAAGATTAGAACAAGATAATGAATAATGACATGACATTATTGACAGTAGAATAATGATCATGGCAGCATGGAATTAGTAGGTACTATCCAATACTTTTAAATGAGCATTCTCTATTTTCACCAGAACAGAGCTCGGTCACCCAGGTACTAATATTATAAATGTGAAAATTTGAGTGTTTGGATGTTTGTTACTCAATCACGCAAAAACTACTAAACGAATTTGGATGAAATTTGGCACATAGATAGTTTATAACCTGGATCTACACATATAATACTTTTAATCCCGACATTCTTACGGGAACGAGAATTATGAGGGTGAAACCGCGGGGTGCTGCTAGTTTCTTATAATTTGAAAGACGATGTGGGTAGAAACTACTGATACTAAGATGACAACTAATAGAGAAGTATGGAAAAGACATGCTGCACTGAGCCCAAATAAATTGGGATAGAAGCAAGAGAATGATGAGACGGAAGTTCAATAAACAAGCCATACTCTATTTGAAATAAGATTATACCGCGTATACTACTAATTCCCCACATTTACCAGTTTAAGCGCGTGCAGTTCCCTGAAGGCTGAGGGTTGCGGGTGTCGACCTCAGGACAAGTTGCTTCTCACACGGACAACTGTACGTCGCTTGCTCCCGAGTCACCATTCCTGACTCTCTGTATATTTGAGCTACTGAGAATAAAACTACAAACGTAGTATACAGCGAAGTTTTATAAAATATGGCTGTTATTGTAGTATATTGTGGTGTCTTACGACTTCCACGCGAACGAAATCGAGGGCAGAAGCTAGTTTGAAATAAGATTAGACATTTAAACAAACCTTTTTACAGTCCGTTCATCTGATTCTGACTTCTATACCGTAGGTATAAGGATGGCATTTAAAGCAAAAAAGTAGTTACAATACCAACTGTTTACTGCAGCTGCTATTTGTTATGCCACTAACGCAATAGAAGTCAAAATCGGTTGAACGGACTGTAAAAAAGGTTTATTTAAATGTCTAATCTTATTTCAAATGGAGTATAAGTGTAGCTAATTACCTAATTAAGTCCAGTGGGTACATAGCGGTATCGTAATTTTTCAATACACCCAGAATTTAATATTTACTGCTTGATATTGAACATTTGATCCAGTTGCACGAAGCCCAAATCTTGATGTAATATTATTAGAATCATTAATATGAAGACCTATATATTATGTGAAGATATATTATGGTGGATGTTCGTTGTGACGATGATTGGCTGATATCCTGTGCAGCAATGATGACTTTTGTCTGAACGATGATTAGGTATGTGTTTATTCATGGACCCGAATTTATTGTCTTTGTTCGATCATTGACTATTAATCAAATCAATCTGCCTAGCCTTTTACCAACCATGTTGTGGTCGGCTTCCAGTCAAACCGGATGCAGCTAAATACCAGTATTACATGGAGTGACTGCCTCCATAACCCAGTAGCTACCCTAATACCCCACCCCCTGCAGTAATACCACTTGGTAAGACTGGTTGTCAACTTTCGGGCTTCTGACGACCCGCAACGACTGTCAAAGATTCACGAATGACAGCCGGCACCAACAACGGCTTAACGTACTTTCCGAGGCACGGAGGATTCTCGGTATGTAAAGATGGTCACTCATCCACGGACCAACCCCGGCAAGCGTAGCTTAACCTGATGGATCTATCCATGCGGCTGTGATGACTTAGCCACGAGCTCCTCACTCAAAGCTTTTGACTATCATGAAAGACAATAACCAAAAATGCTCGAGAATTTACAACCCCGTATGTTATAATAGTTGCATCAAGAGCAGGTGGTCCAAGCTCGAATGATACCGCAATAACACTAAAATAAAAGGAAGCTATTGCATTCTCCTGAACTGACACTCATTCGCTTACACTGCCCTTTACGGCCTTCGCAATAAGAACGGTTATTGTGCTACACGAAGAAAATAATCGTACACTTTGAGGTCTTTTTATTGTATTCGTAATTCTGTCGATGTCGTTCTCGGTTTTCAATGTAATGTCTCGGAAAATGTTCGTACTGTACTGAACAATAAGTACATATCGCTTTCGATATAAATTGTTGGTACTACAATAGTTTTGTTTTATTTGCATTTTAGATGTTTCACCAGCGGTATTGTAGAAAGTACAGAAGTGGATAACTCAAATGTTCGACAGTTCTCCGTTTACTGTACTTACATCAACATTTGTAAGTATCTGTGTCTGATTGATTATGACAACACATAATCAATCAGAGTCGTAAACTAATACACACACGAGTACGTACTATGGAGATTCAGTCTCCATTTCTTCATTATGAAAGCAATCTGCATAAAATACCATCAAAGTATGAATAGGTACTTCTAATATAAATAACCATTGTCGACACAAAGTCATTGTCTGAAAAACAAATTACAACGAAGCCTGCGTCATAAATATCTTCATCAACAAACACAGAACAGAATACAAACCGGTAATTCAAAAGCCACAACATTCGACGTCCGTAACAACGCGACGCTTCAAATATCAAAGACAATCATGTCAACCAAAATGTGCGCTATACCTGAAGTTTTGTTTTCAAGTGAGCTCATTAAGGACACTCTTTTTGCACGAAAAATCTCATCCCATCCTAAAAACAGGGAAGACAAAACAAGAGACAAGTTTGCGGAATAATTTTGTATAAAATTCGGGAGGCAGATTTGGTTTTTTAAACTTAAGTTGTTTCAGTTTTAAAACTTGGACACTCATTTTAAATGATATAGTAGACTAAGAATACACTACAGTAAATGTTATACTTTCAGTGATTAAAGTATACGATTGTCACTATGTGTAATTTTTTGTTTACATAACATACATACATATAAAAACTCACGCCTTCTTCCCATGTGGGTAGGCAGAAACTACAGAACGCCACCTGCTACGATCCTTACATACTCCTTTTTTCCTCGTTTACGTTCATACATCTGGTCATACACGCACGCCAGTTGCGAGTACTACACACCTGGCCTTTCTGAAGAACATCACCAATAAGGTTAGTATATGTCCTCCTAGGGCGTCCTCACTTGGCCTTTCTCTTCACATCTGCCTTGTAAATACATTTTGTTAGTCACCTTTCATTCATCCTCTCAACATGCCCAAACCATCTCAGCATACTCTTTTCAATTTTTGTCACTACATCTTATTTTAAATCACATCACTGTCTTATAACATCATTCCTTAGCCAAACACACACACAGTCACATGATTCATAGTCAGATCACACATGTTTGCATAATTTTTATTATAATTATGCAGATAGGATAATAATCATTCAGGAGGTAATTGTACTGTACTGTTTTTAAATTTTCTGTAGTGTGACTGATGTCCGATTAACAAGCAGTCATACAGACACTCGCAATGTGTGTTGCAACTATGCTACCGATATAATAGGTGGGTATAGGTTTCAAATGAGATTGGTCTCAATAGTGGGGCAAACTCTCGTCCTCTTGTTTCGAATTAGGTTTTATACTCGTACAGAAGACGATAAGGATGATGAGGATGATATTTAATTTAAGGATGAAATAGATAGATTTGATAATTTTGTTAATGACGAGAACTTGGCAACGCTACACTGTCATGCATCCTATTTGTGCTGACAACCCTAGCGAACTGTGTTTGAATTAAGCCTACTCTGAAACGAGTGCTGTAATTAGTACTTACAGGAGGCACCTAGTTGATAATACTGCTTGCAGGGAAATAAAAACATGACTTCAAATCTACGTAATAAGAGACGAAGCCATGCTAATTGTCAAGACATGCATGCTGGGAATGAGTTTAACGTGGTGAGTATTTATGGTGTTTTTGCTTATCTGTTTTTGAAGTGAAGACTTCTTTAGGCACGTTAAGTGATTTTAGGCAGGGGGTCAACTTATTAATTCGCATAGTACTGGGCTGTAGAATATAGATGGTGCTAATATCAGTTTTAAGTTTTCACTTCTGTTGGCAGTCCCCATGACTGTCTATTTTAAGGCCCCGTTCCCACTATGTCGTGGCAACAGATTATCGTGTCGTTTAAAGCGTCGTGGCTTGTGTATTTCAATACAGGTGCTCACATATAGGACGACACGATTAGTAAATCGTGTCGTCTTTTGTTGCAGTGATGACAGATTGTCAAGTAAATGGGAACGGCGAACACGAAAATCGTAAAACGATAAAAAAATAACGTCACGACAAAGTCGTGACTGCAAATCATGTGTCGCTGTTGCGACTATCTGTCGTATACACGTGTTTTCGACTCCTCTCTCGCCCTCGCGCCCGTACTCGGCTCGTTTTGTACGTGTCACTTCTAGTCGAACTCTTGTTGCGAAATGTCGTCACGATCCAATGGGAAGACAGTCGTTCAACGATAAAATATTTCGACAACTAAGGATATAATGGAACTATCTAGAGACGACTGTCGTCCAACGATAAATTAATCCTCACAACATAGTGGCAACGCGCCCTTAGCATGAGTATACCTTCCTTCTAATATATTTGGTGGACACCGAAAAATTTCAGACGTATCGAGTCTTTATAAAAACAAAATTGATAATAAAAATATACGTAGAGTATGGTGTAGCACTAAACTGTTATCACTACATAATATGGGGTATTAATGCCCACAGAGGAAGACAAACAATTTCTATTAGGAAGACTACTTAGATGCACCATGTTCTTCAAAGTGCGTTAAAAAGCATCGTGTACAATATAGCAGTTAAAAATATATTCTCTCATAGGGCACTTGTTAAGAATATTCAACAGCTATTCCTGGGAAACACAGGAATGCTTTTTAGTCACAAGGCAATGGAATTTGTGGTCTCCCGGACGATGTTATTGAGTGAATAACATGTGGCCAGAACCTTTTGGACGAAAACCACAGGAATATTGAAGCTCAATTTATATATGAAGATTGCAGTGAGGTTGGTATCGGATTTTTCTTTGAAGAAATAATACAGGTACGGTGAAGGACTTTAAGATAAATTCGTATTTGGTGTGATTTGAGGTGTATCACTATGTTTACGATATAGTCTTGATTATAATTTTCATTGTAACATTTTTACTTCGTCATTCTAGAATCATCAGCACAATATTTTGTTTTAGTCTAATCCTATACTATTAAATGAGCAATATTTGTATCACGTTTTCGAAAACAGCTCCAACGATTTCGATGAAATTTGCAATATATGGGTTTACGGGGGAGAAAAATCAATCTAGCTAGGTCTCATTATCTAGGAAATTTGTTTTCTCTATTTTCACAGCCTCTGGAATGTGTTACAACGTTGGTATACCTGGATGATATGTTGTATATATTTTCACCCGAGCAGAGCTCGGTCGACCAGGTACTATTAAAGCATAATCAGCTTGTAATGTTCCCACTACTGGGACACAGGCCTCCTCTTGATGAGAGGGAGTGGGCCGTAATCAATCACGTGGACCCACATGTCTTCGAATTTTTGGTTCTAGGACATGCCGGTTTCCTCACAATGTTTTCTTTCATTGTTTTGAGAGCTTTGGTGATGATGTAATTTACACAAAGTAAAGCGCCTGTGTTTTTTCGAAGTGGTTCGAACCTACGACCTACAAGTCATAAATCGCGGCCATTATCATTGAGCCACCACTACTCTCTTAATATAATGACTAATATAATTAATGAATAATAATGGTATAGAATCCAGATACTAACACAAAAAGTAAACTTTCTTCTACCTCATACCGCTTCCCTACTTAAACTTTAAAGGACACTTTAGAAGCGTCGAAGGTTATTAAAGCCACGCAATATCACAGCAGAATCTAACGTGATTTAAAATTCATTTGCTATTGCCTTCCGGACACCCTCTTCCCCTAACTACCATCTAATCACGTGGTTTGAGTGTGTGCACATCAAGTGGCTTTTTCAAACATCAAAGTCAACGCCTCTGCCTACCCCAGGCTATAGGGGCCACGAAAATTATTTATTAGTTGCCTAAAGGGAAATTTGTTGGCTTCCGATACACCATTATTCTCGAAAATTCTGTCTTCAGAAATATAATCCCTTTGAAGGTCTAAAATAAAAATGGCTTCGAGACTCCCTTAATTAAAGGTTTGAGAGGGGCTTTGATGTTCGCACGCGGCGGAAAAAAATACGAAGCGGAGTTGGTCCATGTGTGGTGTGTTTTGAACACAAGAGCTTGGTTTGTGGTAATGTGTTTGGATAAACTTAACGTACCTACTTAGTTACCTAAATATAAATAGTAAAGTCCGACCGAATTTCGTTTTCGGTTTTCGGCAGAAATAGCCATTTTCGTATTCGACCGAAAAATAAATAGTATAATAATAATATTTTGGGTAGTTGCTGGAAAAATTAAGTTCCGGAAAATCAATAGTGACCGTAAATTATTACAGAGAAAAAATTTTTCACCCCTTCTTTCTTCCTTGAAAATAAACCTTGAAAGGAAATGCAAAAAAAAATCCTTTTCTCGCAAAAATAACATAACATAACATCACGCCTTGTTTCTCTGAAGGGTTGGGCAGAGGTGTACCTGTAGTAGGTCACCCACATTTCGCCAGTTATGTTTAAGTCCCATGTAATAGGGGGCGAGCCTATTGCCATCAACCGGGCACAAATCCAGACTCCGGGCTGCTACTGAGAAATTCCAGATAGAAAAACCCAATAACACTTTGCCCGACTCGGGAATCGAACCCAGGACCTCATGCTCAGCAGTAGCGCTTACGACCACTAGACCAACGAGGCAGTTAAAATAAAGCAAAAATATAATTTAAAAAAATGTTTTTTCGCAATAATACTTGTTTTTATTTAGCAAATTACCTCCAGACGTAGCTCCTTTTTAGCACATATTACCACCAGTACCACCACCACTACCACCAGTATTAATACCAGTTCTTCATCGTTGGATCTGTCCGCATTTTATTTACATACACAGCCGAAAAAAAAACCATTTAAGGTCGAATCCTTTTAAATCTTCTATGTGTGCTGTGTGTCCCCCCTTGGCCCCCGGCTCTTCCTCAGTTTTTTTTTGTACAGTGTACATGTTTCTTCATTCACACTTTTGACTCATCATAAACCCCATATAATAATTATAATCATAAGATCGAAGATGTTTAAAAAGGGTTATTGGTTATTCGTCAGCAATCCGTTAAGAGGATGTAAGAGAGGTATTTGTAACCAAATTACTTCTGATGACCTCTATGCCAATGTCAACCATTTTCGAGTAATTTATCTTTTTTTTAATGTATGAAGTAAAAATATAAAATTACCCAAAACCCTGGTATACAGGGTTTATGTTATGGTTATACGTAACCATTTTCAAGTAATTTAACATTCCATATTTTAAAATGTATGAAATAAAAACGAAACATGTAACCAATAACCCTGATATACAGGGTTAATGGCTATACGTCGGCAATAAATTTTAAGGGGATGTAGGAGGCGTCATTTACAATATTTGTAAATTACGACAGTATCGACAATATTTATGTAATTTGACATTTGAATGGTTGTCATTGGCATAGGAATCAATCGGCGTCATTTGGTTGTAAATGGCGCCTCCTATATATACCCTTAATATATTGCCACCCTATAACCATTAACCCTGTATATCAGGGTTTTTGGTTACATTTGACATACTGTAATAGCAGTAGGTTTTGAAAACTAAGTGCTTTTATATGTAATCAACGGTAACTGAATGGATATTCATAATAATATTATGATATGACCAAATGACGCCAATTGATTCCTATGCAAATTTTAACAATATTCGCGTAATTTGATATTTTATATATTTACTTCGTACATTTTAAAATATAAAATGTCAAATTATTCGAAAATGGTATAGGAATCAATCCGCGTCATTTGGTTGTAAATGACGCCTCCTACATCCCCTTAATGTATTGCCGCCGTATAACCATTAACCCTGTATATCAGGGTTATTGGTTACATTTGACATGCTGTAATAGCAGTAGGTTTTGAAAACTAAGTGTTTTTGTGTATAATCGACGGTAAGTGGATGAATATTCATAATATATAGGTACGTAGTTATTACATCATTGTAGAAGCGTTCGTACTTGTAACTGTCTTCTTGTAACACGCACTTTCACTTTCATTTTGTGAATTTTGTCAAAATGAAAATCCAAGATGGCGGCTGCGAAAATTTTCACATTTTTCGCAATTAGTGTCGTTTTCGTAGTTTTCGAGGATGTTAAAGTCGATAGTGAGGTCAAAATGTAAATCCAAGAAGGCGGTTGCGAAAATTTTATTTATGTTGTAAATCATACATGAGAAGGAACTTCGTTCTTGATGAGGATCTCCAACCGCACATGTTTTTTTGAAGTGAAAACATTGTTTGGCACATTGAGCGATTTTTGGTAGAGGAAAATCTGTCATCGGCATGTTAATATTATCAGTACCTATAATATAGCTATGACTATGACCTGTTGCACATGTTGTTGTTCGGAGTGCCGATAGATTTGAAAACCAAACTATTAATAATGTTCTTCATTTTAATTTACAATTAATAATGTCATTTAGCCATTTTGTCAATTATGCCAGGACCAGACCTCGAAACCTATCCTTCTGCAACTAGGTGTGAGACATGGAGACGTTATGTCTCCGAAACTGTTCACCTCTGCACTGGAGATATCTTCAAGGTTCTAGATTGGAAAGGGCTAGGCATCAACATCAATGGCGAGTATATAAGGTTAAGTTTAGTTAAGCTAAGGTTAGTTATATAACTAACCTTTGGTTTGCCGACGATATTTATAGTTATGATGGCTGAGACCATGAAGGACCTCAGTACAATGTGGTCCTAAATTGAACACGTACAAGACAAAAGTCATGTCAAATGCCCATTTGACACCCACTCTCATGAAGATCGGAGACACTACGTTCAAAGTTGTGGACGAGTATGTTTATCAAGGACAAACTGTCCAGCTAGGTAGGTTCAACTTCGAGAAAGAGGTCAATCGTAATCCGACTCGGCTGGGCAGTGTTCGGGAAGCTACGCAATATTTTTTCGTCCCACATACCACAGTGTCTCAAGACGAAAGTCTTTGACCAGTGCGTGTTGCCAGTGCACTGAAACCTATGGTACTGAAACGTGGTCGCTCACAATGGGCCTTATCAGTAGGCTAAAAGTCACCCAAAGGGCAATGGAGAGGGCTATGCTTGGAGTTTCCTTACGTGATCGAATCAGAAATGAAGAGATCCGCAGGAGAACAAAGGTAACCGACATGGCCCGAAGAATTGCCAAACTTAAGTGGCAATGGGCAGGGCACATTGCTCCCAGAACGGATGGCCGATGAATCCGAAAGGTTCTGGAGTGGCGACCGCGTACCGGAAGACGTAGCGTTGGAAAGCTTCCCACAAGATGGACCGATGACCTTGGGAAGGCCGCAGGAATCCGCTGGATCCGCTGGATGCGGAAAGTACAGAATCGGTCGAAGTGGCGGTGCTTGGGGGAGGGCCTAAGTCCAGCAGTGGACGTCTTTCGGCTGAAATGATGATGATGATGTCATTTTAATTTTTGGTACCTACCTTCTACAATTAATTACACAATTCAAAATAAAACACAGTTATTTCATAACCTTAAATTACAGCTCATAAAAAAAATGGCTTTCACCATGTCAGCCAATGTTTTCGGTCATAATCAGGTAAGCGCCTGGTCTTTTGCTCTTTAGCTGATTGCAGTTCAATCGTGTGTACAGTTTTATTGTCATTGTTGATGAAGTTGATTTCGACTCTGGCTATTTTGCGAACTTTATTTTGAACCGTCTTATTTCTTGGTTTCAGGTAGTGCGGTAGAGGGAGGCCTAAGGCTGAGCGGCCTGGAACAAAAAAAATACATAACTTCACCCCTGTGTTCCCCGACGGGTTGGGCAGAGGTGCACCTATAGTACATCCAAATTTCACCAGTTATGTTTTAGTCCCAGGTAATAGAGAGCGAGCCTATTGCCATCAACTGGGCATAAATCCAGCCCCCGGGTTGCTACTGAGAAATTCCTGATGGAAAAACAGAATAACACTTTGCCCGACCTGGGAATCGAACCCCGGACCTCATACTCAGCAGTAGGTAGCGCTTGCAACTACGAAACCAGGGAAGCAGTTACGCAATAACAAAATTCCTGTTTATTCTTATTGTAGTGCCTACTATAAACTAAAAGAACGAAATGAACCTTTCTTTCTTTTTTTTTCTGCGTCATGTTTACCGCAAATAAAAGTTTTTCTTTCTTCTTTCTTTCTTTCGAATTTTAATTTAAATTACACATAATATATTTTGTAGAAGAACAAAATCTTAATTGTATAACACAATTGGAATGACAATCCCTTTTATTTAAAAAATACAATAAAATCCAGTGCTAAGATATATTCTAAATTCTTCAGTATCTTTGAAAATGTCTGTTTTGTTATATTATTGAATAGCTGCGATTTCGTCCGCGTGGAATTCTAAATGTAATTTTATTTTTTTACCAGTGAAAGTCCCGTTAAAATTGGTCCAGCCGTTTCGGAGATTAGCCAGAACAAACAGACAGACAGACAAACCGACAGACAATTTTTTTTATTGTCTTTTTTGTACGTACCGTATATAATTTCAGCTGCATTTAGAAAAAAAAACTGCTATTTTGACATTACAAACAGACACTTCAATTTTATTTGTTTGTATGTATGTATTTGTCACCGTAAGATTGTGAGCACCGTTAGTTTATAATCTATCGTTATAATTTCCGTTAGATCATAATCTGTCAAAAAATTGTGAACTGGGTGAAATGGGTTAGCTTAGGTTAGAACTGTGACCAAACGCGCGCGAGCGGTGCCAGGGCAGCGGCCGGCCAGCGATACTTCCAAGTTGCTCGCAGCTAGGCAAGCTATTTAGTATTAACGCAAGGTGCGTTACGACGCAAGAAAGTTTTATACCAGTTCACAATTTGTCGGTTTCCCATGGATACATTATAAACTATCGAAAAATAATACCAATCGATTATAAACTAACAAAGTTCAAAATTATACGGTGACAAATAAATGAATAATTTAGTCAAAATGATAGAGGATCTACTTCTAAGGGTTAAAAATGATATATGTTCGACTTCTAAGGGTTAAAAATGATAGAGGTTCTACTTCTAAGGGTTAAAAATGATAGAGGTTCTACTTCTAAGTGTTAAAAGAATGAAGAGATTTTAATTTTAAAAAGTTATTATGTTGCTGTTGCTCTCAATAAACGTAAGTATGTTTTTTTTTTTTGTAACTTTGACGTGGTCTTTTTGCATTTTGTTTTATCGCCACTGCTTTAAGTAATAATTAAAAAAACTTCTTCAGAAAACGAAAATGTTATAGAACTAATTGGCTGATACTGTTGTAAGGTTAGAAAAAAATAAAATAAGTACGCACTTCGTCGCGCCAAAACCCTGTTTACAATATCAGCGAAATCCTTGGATATTAAACCTTCCATGCTTTTATTACGCATCAAAACGCCAGCGACCTGCTTCGACGGATTTTTGTCTTCTTTACTTTGCGTATCACCACCCAAAATTATCATAGTGATGACGAACATTATAATCTTTCTAGTATTATTTGGCACAATCATACTGGCTTGACTCAGGCTGAACTCTGGCTAGTTCTAGCCTATATTATAAAGGAAATTTTGTATAAATATTTAATCTTTGTAACGACAAATCAGTTCTAAGGGAAGTCAACATTGCAAAGTTTTCATAACAAAAAAAATTGTAACAACATTTTTCACGGAATTACTAATTCATGTGAAAACATCTTCATTGAAGACTGCGGGTTGGAAGTGTAATACCTACCTGAAAAAAAAAACAGTGGCACTCCGGGAGTGCCGACAAAAGTGAAAACTTGAAAAAAAATCGGCACTGCGGTAACCAACGCGTTGATGTCTTTTACTCCACGCACCGCGGTAATCAACGCGTTGATGTCTTTTACTCCACAGTGTCGGTAAATTGCGTTACAGTGTCATGAAATCAATGGTTTAGTCCCATCTCATAAATGCCCAACGCGCCTAAAGATGTTTTCACTTCAAATATTGTGTTCTCCAGTTCAGTTCTATGTCGGTCATTTTAGTTTGGGAGCGGGTTATTAAATTAATCACGTCTATTTCTATTTATTTTTATTACTAAAATATAACATAATTGATATTCGTAAATATAACATGCTTATATTGAAGTTATTTGCAAGTTGTACGTGATATTGTATAGGTAATCAAATCAAATCAGTTTATTGCAAACTGTAGCATAAATTATGGGTTCTCTTGCCACATATCCAACGACACCCGGGGATCGAACCCAGTGCGTTGTAAGGTTAAGAAATGAAAAAGTTTAATTGTGGTAAAATAACACTGTATAATATTAGATTTGTAAAACTAAACACAAACAATTATAAATAAAACAATTCAAATAGAAAATGAGTAGCCGTCAGCTTGCGAAATATTTTTGGGAAAATATTATGACAAGGGATGGGAGAAATTTTAAATTTTTATACCTAGGCTCATCGACTTTCGTAATTTAATTTTGGTGTACGACGAAACGACGCGGATTTATCGCCAATAGCTAATGTCGACCCCGCGTCATATAGGACGCACGCATATCGAAAGTAGTCGCGATGAACCTAAACATCGGATTACGTAATTAAAAAACGATTAGAACGCGCTAACTAGATTTAAGAATAAATAGCTAGAGTAAGAAAAAGAAAAAAAAAGGTTGATGCGCTCGAGGGTGGCACTTCACCGCGCACCGCTTCCGACCGTCCTTCGTCCCGCCGCGGCGCTCGGCTACGCACGACCGGCTTCTGCCCGGACCACAGGCGAAACGCGGATACGGAGGGACCCCGCAGTGGATAGGGCTGGTTGGCTGACTCTGGCCCAAGCGTGGATGTGGCGGGAACCCGCACCAAATAGGTAGCCGTCCCTGGCCTGGGGGTGGAGCCGGAATCGGCCTTGTCTGAAGTAAAACAATCAAAGGAACAATTTGGGATCGGGGAGAATACTCGTATCCCCGATTGGTCCCGGAAATGGGCACCAGCTGGCAGCAACGGCTTTAAATTTACTTGCTGCTTGTCTGCTCACGAATATTCAGGAATTAATAATTTCAATATAAATCTTCAACGAATTAAATTTTGGTGTCTATCCATGGACTCTCTTGGCTGACGACTGACTGATGTCAACCCAGAAAAAATTCTCATTTAAAAATTTTAAATTTGCGTCAACTTGAAAAGAGGAAAAAATAAGGCGGCCTATGATGTACGCGTAAAAAAGTTTGATAATGCAGAGTTATGCTGCAGTACCCCCTTTCTAACAAAAAAATATCTATACTATCGATATAAAATCCAAACAATGTAGCATCACTAGTGTCAGATATCTCCGAGGGTATTACGAGAGAGGTTAAATAACTAAAAGATAAATAGAACCTAATCCTAGACTAATAAATAACCAAAGTAACCTAAAGGACGACAATTGGAGTGCTACCAATAAGGAATAAGTTTGAACCGGATCGAACCTAAACGTTACCGATGCGAGCTCCAGAAGTGCCAACTAAACTTACCAATTAACTAACTAAGACAAGAATAAGTTACAAGATAAGACAAAGAGACTAATAGCTAAGGTGAAGAGAGGAAACATTAGCATAGAATAAAGAGAAGATGAAAAAAAAGTAACGATAAAAGAAGAAAACAATACCTATTGAAGTTAGGAAAAAAAATACAGACTGAGGTAAAAAGGGGAGAACATTAAAGTCAAAAATTAGACCAAGTCCAAAAAAGAGCATCAGGCTATGGAAATGAGCCTGAGTCCAAAAACTACCTCAGTCCAATAAAATAAAGGACAAATTAAGTGACCGTCTGTAGGATTTGCATCCTAATCGACTTTCGGCCTAATTAGTGCCTAGAGTCTGACTAACGGGATGAGTAGTAAAATGAGAGGGATGTTGTGCCTCTGGGACATACCTAGAGGTTAACAACACCCTCTTCGTCGTAGTCGGGTAAGATGAGACCGGCGACAAGACGCTACTAACTCTAGCAAAGGAAGAGAAAAAAAACACTGCAGCGTTCCACGCCTAAAATAACGTAAATTGCAAGTTTTTAAACTAATATAATTATTATGAAGGGATCTGCTTACCACTTTTGTTCGTAGCTTTAAGCGATTTATTTATTATTTAGTTATAAATATTATTTATTATTCCCTGATAGGACAGTGACAATCAGAATGTCAATGTGAAAAAAAACAAAATGTTAGTCTGAAAAATAAGGCCATATACTAAGACCGTTTGCAAATAGTTTGAAACCATAATTAATTTTATATCATAAAATTATGTAGTTTGAAAATAATTAGGGGTAAAACTAATATGTACGTTGGATTCATTTGTATTAGTTAACGCAAGTAGGAAATATATATAAAGAAACAACGAATTTAGGGAAAGGAAAAACTGAAGTAGGTACAGAATGCCCAGTGTATTTTCAAAATGAGCGTTCTGTGTACTACGATGTTTTTAATGTAACGTAGATCAAGCGAATTTTGTAGGGCAAAATGCAAAAGGGCGTAGAAAGAATTTGGGAGTAAAACATAGATTGCCAAAAACTACGTCTTGCGAAACCATCATTTCAGGATATCCTTAATATGATATGATCCAGAATGAACAGAATCGCAGTCCCGAAGGACATAGGTAGTCCTAGAGATAACCCTAGTAACACGGCATTTAATAAAGCGAGGTGCAAACTTTCCGGAGAAATAGTCCGTCGCCGAGGACCTGGAGAAATTTCGTCTCCACACAGTGTCACCAACGTTGAGGGTGATAGCCGAACGGTTCGCGTTGTAAGACCGGGAATTGCGGAGGAAGGCTATAGAGAGGTTATCGGCAACTTTAGCATAAACCTCGGTGAGGGAGGATAGATTGGACGCATGCCGAGACCGACTTTCAGCCAAATTGGTGCTTTGAGTCTGTCCCTGAGCATGGGTCAAATCCATAAGGACTTCCCTTCCAAACATAAGAAAGTTTGGTGTGAAACCTGTGGCTAAATTGATACACGAATTGAGGTAAAGTTTAACTTTGGGTAGCAATTTCGACCAGTTTCTTTGATTCTCCCCGACTAAAATACTCAAACAGGTAACAACACTTTGATTATAGCGTTCCACTGTGTTAGCTTGTGGAGTATAATAAGGCGTATAAAATGGAGAGTCAATGTGAAAAGACCTAAGAAAGCTTACAAATTGATTGCTGCGGAAGACCGTAGCGTTATCGCAAAGAATAGCCCGTGGAACGCCGAAATTGAAAAATATTTCGGATTCTAGGGCTTTTACTACAGCAGTGGCATTCACCTTTTTTAGGGGAATTAGCCAAACATATTTTGAAAAAACATCAACCATAGATAAGATGTATTTATAACCGTAATAAGCGATAGGTAGGGGACCAATCAAATCAATGGAAATTACTTGTAGGGGCAAAGAAACTTCTTTTGGGAAGCACATCTGGCCACGTGGCTGGGTGTTAGCTATCTTATACGCTTTGCAAACTTCGCATCGCTTCAGGGTTTCAGCAACATCCCGGAACATGTTCGGCCAATAGAAGAGCTCCTTGATTTTAAGGTAAGACTTCATAACCCCAGGGTGTATAGACGGGAAATTGTTGTGAACCTCCCAGATGGCAAGGGGAACCTTCTCTGCTGGCAAAACCACACGCCATGGGTCAGATGACAGGGGGCTAGCGACAGGCATGCGTCTCACAAGAACACCATTCTGGATGGCGTATGCGGGAAACATTTGGGGTGAATCGCGAGCACCCAAGTAAACCTTCTTGTACCATCTGTCATTAGTTTGTTCGGGACCCTGGTCGAACGTTACCGGACTTGCGTAGATCCTGGATAGGGCATCTGGAACTACGTGTTGCGACCCCTTGCGATGGACTATATCAAAAGTATACTGGGAGATGATAGTGGCCCATCGGGCTAAACGACCAGAAGGATTGTTAAGCGTGAGAAGCCATTTCAAAGCCATATGGTCAGTTAAAACTGAAAACTTCATTCCATCCAAATAACAGCGGAAATGCTTAATAGAATCCAGCACCGACAGAAGTTCCCGCTCGGTGGTACTGTAGTTGCGTTCTGCTTTGGAAAAAAGGCGGGAATAGTAAGCAATGGGATGCTCCACACCATCAATCTTTTGGGAAAGAACGGAACCGAGACCAACAGCTGATGCATCACATTGTAACAGGAATGGCTTGGAAAAATCTGGACAAGCCATCACGGGAGTGTTAACTAATGCGCCCTTTAGCTTAACGAATGCTTGTTCGGCGGCATCGTCCCAGCTTATTGGGTCTCGACCCTTCTTTCTGCCAATAAGAGCAGTGAGAGGAGCTATTATAGAGGAAAAACCGTCAACAAAACGCCTATAATAAGAACACATCCCAATAAACCCGCGCAATGATTTAGCGGTGATAGGAGTGGGATAGTCCTTAATAGCATCGAGCTTGCTCGGGTCGGTCTGTAGACCTTTCTCGTTTACAATATAACCCAGATACCTTAACTCACTTTTGCAAAATTCGCATTTCTTAAGGTTAATAGATAAACCAGCCTCCTTGAGACGGCTTAGCACCTTCCTCAGGAGAGCGAGGTGGCTGTGGAAGTCCTTGGAAATTAAAATAAGATCGTCGACGTAACCGAAAACACAGTCGTCGCTAGTCGAAGTGAATTCGAAATTGACAATCATATCGGTAAGACGCTGCATCTCAGAGGCTGCATTAGTGAGCCCAAATGGCATTCTGACGAACTCGAATAAGCCGCGTTGAGGGACTATAAATGCAGTCTTTTTGCAACTCTCATCGTCCGCGAGAGGAATCTGCCAGAAGGCACTCCTGAAATCGAGAGAGCTTATATACCTTGCACCGCGAAGGTTGTCAAGGATATCTTGAATGCGGGGGAGGGGATAAGAGTCTCTGATGGTCACACTATTCAACTTTCTGCTATCAACGCAGAAGCGAACGGAACCGTCTTTCTTGGTGACCATGACCACAGGACTAGCCCAAGGTGAACGAGATGGTCGGATAACGCCCAATTCTAGCATCTTATCGATCTCCTCATTGAGAACCTTTAATTTAACGGGTGAAAGAGGGTAAAACCTTTGCCTAATTGGCTGTCCCGTCGTATTGATTTTGTGTGATAGCCAGGTAGTTTTTCCAAGTCCAACCTTGTCAGATGAGATGACTTCAAACTCATCAATGACCTGTTGTAAACTTCGCTCTTGGTCAGGTAACAAGACGTTACGAGGATGAATGTATCGGGGTTCAGTTACACAAGAAACCCGAGGAAAGGAATGACTAGTAGAAGGAATATACATGTTTCCTTTGATGTTTTTGTTAAATGCCTTACTAAAAACTGAGGTTAGACCAAATTTGTTCCAAAACTCTATTCCTAAGATGACTGAAGAAGACATACTACGCGCAACCAAAAATTCGTGAACAAAATTAGTATCGTTAAATTGAACCGGAAGATAAACAGTTCCCAAAATATCAATTGGCGAGTTATTGGCTGAAATGGCACGAGGACACGAAATGTTCGATGTCATCGAAATTCCTAGCTCGCGAGCCAAACTATCACTAATAAGAGACATCTGAGCTCCCGAGTCTAGTAATGCTTTAACCAAATGGCCTTTCAACCAAACCTCAATAAACGGTCTATTATCGGAAGAGTCCGACGCTATCACCGGTGACACTGTACGAGAAAAATGGGCGGCGTGTCGCCGATGGCTTATGCATTTCTTTGAATTACACTTTGGACAATCCCGGGTAATAACGCCAGGAGTCCGGCACTTGAAACAGAGCTTGCCAGGAAAATCTGGACAGACACGATATGAGTGTCCGTTTTTTCTACACTTGGGACACAATCGGACTTTGGATGAGACGACCGACACAGCTTCGGAGGATTTGGGTAAGAAATTCTCAAAATGCGAAGCAGTATCGATGAGTGTATCAAAGTCAGCAAATTTATGGACCGATAAACATGGGTAATATCTCGGGTGCATGTTATGGGTTACGATTTCCAACAAGTCAGGTTTACTAATCGGACGGCTTAACGTTTGGTTCAGATAGAAAATTTGGATTATAAAGTCTCTAACGGGTTGATCCGACTTCTGTTTATAATTTCTGACCTCTTGTTCGGTTTTGTATTCAAAATCGATGGGGCCGAACGTCCTAATAAACGATTGTCTAAGTTCTGAATAGGATAAGTCAGGTCTGCGAATCGATCTAAAATATTTCAAAGCGGCACCGGACAAAACCTCATGAAACCGTTTAAGCAAATAGCAATCCGGTAAGTCGTCCGCGTCTTTATGTTCGTCGATGTTGGTGAAGAATTCGCGAACACATGTATTCCCCGAATAATCAATCTTCCATTTTGAAAGTGAGATTTGTTTTTTGAAATACTGGGGGCAATCTTCCGACCTCATAGGAGATGGAATAACAGACGACGTTGAAGCTCTGGATGTTCTGGGTGGAATCGGAGGAGGCCTAGAAATTATGGGGCTGCTTCGGAATGGAGTTGAAACAATAGGAAGATCTTCGCCTTCCATACTGACGCAAATTAACGAAACAAGACAAAATAAAAAACACGATAAGATTGAAGACCCGAAGTACGACAGACCAACGTTCACAGAACCGAAAGCAATATATGAAAGTGGTCAACGTCCTTTCAAATAGAACTAAAGTGAATGGTCGTTCTCCTTTATATTTTGAACGATATTTGTAACAAATATTTACGTAACTTGAAAACGTAAATTTTTGTTTACACGAATATTTCGCTAATTCCTATGTCAAAGTATAGAATTATGTGTAAAACTATTATCCTAATCGAATCCGTGTAGACCGGGTAACAGACAGGGGAATATTTCGACCTAAGGTGGGAAAGTATTTGAAAGGAAAGGTTTCGAATTGGAATTCGCTGTGGGTAGCCAAACCCTATGTCTAATAACGTGTAGCCGATGTGTGAAAGAAACGACAGCAACAAAACGGCAATATAACGAAATAGGTGGGACTAGATACACAAAAAAAATCTAGACATCTAGCAAAATCACCACTCAAAAAGGCTTACCTTATGCTGCGTCCTAAACAATCGCACACCAAACACACACTACTGGGTACTAGCTAAAACTATGTCTACAAGAGGTGAATGAAATTCAAGGATAAATTATATATTTGCGGGGAGGAAATAAAAGGTCAATTCTTGAATATGGTTACATGCATTTGTTATTAAAACATTTCAAGAACAATCACACAACATTAAATATTTATGATCAAAATAGTAGAAGATACGGGCTGCGTCAATTGTCCTTCCAACAAGCTCCGAAGGGCTTCGTGCACAACTCGTTACCTGAAAATATACCAATCAAGAAGAAATTAAATTTGTGCTGCTAGGAAGCACACCACATACGGAGTAAGGAAAAAAAAACTCGTAAGTTATTATTAATATATATTAGTAATAGTATCTTAAATGTACTTACTTGTGTTCGGGCGCCAGTTTGTAGCATAAATTATGGGTTCTCTTGCCACATATCCAACGACACCCGGGGATCGAACCCAGTGCGTTGTAAGGTTAAGAAATGAAAAAGTTTAATTGTGGTAAAATAACACTGTATAATATTAGATTTGTAAAACTAAACACAAACAATTATAAATAAAACAATTCAAATAGAAAATGAGTAGCCGTCAGCTTGCGAAATATTTTTGGGAAAATATTATGACAAGGGATGGGAGAAATTTTAAATTTTTATACCTAGGCTCATCGACTTTCGTAATTTAATTTTGGTGTACGACGAAACGACGCGGATTTATCGCCAATAGCTAATGTCGACCCCGCGTCATATAGGACGCACGCATATCGAAAGTAGTCGCGATGAACCTAAACATCGGATTACGTAATTAAAAAACGATTAGAACGCGCTAACTAGATTTAAGAATAAATAGCTAGAGTAAGAAAAAGAAAAAAAAAGGTTGATGCGCTCGAGGGTGGCACTTCACCGCGCACCGCTTCCGACCGTCCTTCGTCCCGCCGCGGCGCTCGGCTACGCACGACCGGCTTCTGCCCGGACCACAGGCGAAACGCGGATACGGAGGGACCCCGCAGTGGATAGGGCTGGTTGGCTGACTCTGGCCCAAGCGTGGATGTGGCGGGAACCCGCACCAAATAGGTAGCCGTCCCTGGCCTGGGGGTGGAGCCGGAATCGGCCTTGTCTGAAGTAAAACAATCAAAGGAACAATTTGGGATCGGGGAGAATACTCGTATCCCCGATTGGTCCCGGAAATGGGCACCAGCTGGCAGCAACGGCTTTAAATTTACTTGCTGCTTGTCTGCTCACGAATATTCAGGAATTAATAATTTCAATATAAATCTTCAACGAATTAAATTTTGGTGTCTATCCATGGACTCTCTTGGCTGACGACTGACTGATGTCAACCCAGAAAAAATTCTCATTTAAAAATTTTAAATTTGCGTCAACTTGAAAAGAGGAAAAAATAAGGCGGCCTATGATGTACGCGTAAAAAAGTTTGATAATGCAGAGTTATGCTGCAAAACATGTTGTACAGAGGTTGGAGTAAGATTCATTAGTTTCAAACATGCACCCTGTAAGGGCACTGCAAAACAAAACAAAATAAAATAAAATTAATAAATTACATTTCATTACATTACAAAACATGCTTCAAATCAATAGAATAGAATAATTATTGTTATTTGTTACTGTAGCTATCGAATTATATTTTAATTATTATTTATTATGAGTAGAAATGAATAAGAATAAATTAAATCAAAAATAAAATTACAAATAAATTAAATATGTTGGTATGTATACAAACAATCGTTGATGGTCAGCTGTTTTTGTCATTACTTTCTATTTATTTATTTTAAAAAAATCAATTAAATTATACTTTTTCTTCAAAAAACTCTTGCAATGTGTAGTAGCATTTCTGGTTCAAATAAGTGAACAATTTTGTTTTAAATAAATTGTATAATTTTATTTATTTAATTGTCTTCGGTAGTTTATTAAAAATATTGATACATACTGAATGGAAAATGGATAGTTTTGAAACCGGTAATGCTAGATCATTTTGGTGTCGCAAGTTTCGTGGCTGGGTGTAATGATCTTTAGTGCTATGTGAGATTTCCAATTTAAGTTTGTGTCAATATTAAGGCCCAACAATTTAAAATTATCAACGCAGTCTAATTTGGTTTTGTTGTAGGCAAAATTTATTTCGAGAGGTCGTTTTTGATAAGGTCTAAATTGCATTATTTTAGTTTTAGCAAAATTTAATTCAAGGTTATGTTCATTTAACCAGATAGATATGTCAGATAGAAATCAATGGATGTCATTGTTAATGGTTAGGTTATTTGTGCAGGGAAAGACAACTGAAATGTCATCTGCGAATAAGACGCTTACAGCATCTATTATTTTCGGGAGGTCGTTGATGTAGATAAGAAATAATATGCATCCGAGCACGCTACCTTGTGGAATCGATTTATTTATAGAAGTTGTTTCAGATTTAACGTTCGTGATTTCTCCAGTACTATGGTTGTAGTGCTCAATTTCTACATATTGTGAACGGTTTTCGAGGTAAGACTTGAACCATTTATGAGCAATGCCACGTAGTACACCTATTCCGTCCAATTTATTTAAGAGGATGTTATATTGAACTCTCTCGTATGCTTTACTCATGTCTAGGAGAACGCCTATAGCATATTTCTTCTCATTAATGATATTTAAGATCTGTTGTATATATCTATAAACTGCATTGATCTATTCTTTCTGAATCCATTTTGGCTATCGTTTTCGCAGAAAGAATATAGGCGAGTCGACATAGCGGTTTATTTTTTTTTGAAAAGGTAGGGAAAAAGGGCTATGGGGCGATAATTATTGCAGTCAGTCTGAGAATCTTTTTTGTGGATTGGTTTGATTACAGATCTTTAGTAAATTGGGGACAGTTCCTTCAGTGAAGGATTGGTTTATTAAAGAAGAAACTGGTATGGCTAGTTCCTTTGCGCATTTTTTTATTAATAAGGGAGGAAGTTCATCAAAACCATGGCTTCGCTTGTTTTTAAGGTATGTGAGAGTTTATTTGTTTCTGATTACAAACAAGCGATATTCTTGTGTGGTTCTAAATAATAACACTGTTTTTTTTTACACATTTATTTGTAACATAACTAACGCATTGTATACCTATGTACTTTAGCTGCTTCTAGAGAACATCAGGTGAGATGATATATGTAATATTTTACAATATTTTCTTTTATTACATTTTCGTACACATAAATTAAATTTTTAAATATTTTGATGAAAAAGAAATTAAAAAACAATAAAAATTGTGGCCCATCGGCATCAGAAACAGGGTCCAAGCTGCCGGTAGTCAGGGCTCTAGAGAGAGGAACCTCCTCACGATGCGTGCCGTGTCTAGGTGTACTGCTTTGTGCAGTGGTTGCACGTACTGCCTGCTGAGAGTTAGGTCCTGGAACCAATCCTCAGCGTGGGCACAATACAGTCCGGGGAGCACGCGAATGTACGTTTATCTCCCAGGCCCCTGAATCATGCCCTCACCTTCCGCCTGACGCAGGTCCTCACCGGACACGGCTGTTTCGGGAGGTTCCTGTTCAGTATAAGGCGAGAGGAAACGCCCGGGTGTCACCATTGTGTGGATCGCCCGGAGAACACGGTGGAGCATACGGTGGAGGTCTGTCCGGCTTGGGCGGAGCATCGCCGTGTCCTCGTGGAGGCGATCGGCGGCGGTGATCTCTCGCGTCCGGCCCTGGTTCAGGCCATGGTACGGAGCGAGAGGAAATGGCAGGCCGTCACCTCTTTCTGCGAAGCGGTAAAGCTCGCGAAGGAGGAGGTGGAACGCGTGAGGGAGAGGCAAATTTCGCGCCCTCACGCCCCTAATCGCCGCAGGAGGAGACGCCCGGGGCGGGAATTGCGAGCCGATTTCCCGCCACCGTAGGTGCGGGCTTGCGGACGGTGAGCAATGGGTAGCTCGCCGTCCGATAAGGACCAAACCCGGGTCGACGGCGCGTTGTGTTCCACGCGCGCCTCAAAGAGATGTCAGCAGAATTGACGGGGTCCGCTAGGGCCAATGCCTGCCGGGGCTGCGAATATGGGCCGAAAGGGAAATCGTCGCCCCTGGCAACAGGGCAACCGAAGGAACACGGGTGGATTTTAGTCATTAAGAATCTGACACGCCCTCCCGCTCCACCCAGAGCGGGAGAAGTTATTTGATAATTTCACACGCAAAAAAAAAAAAAAAGGCCCCTGACTCATGGTAGTGGAAGGGACCGTGGGGTTTTAGTCGTTAGGAACCCATCATAGCCTTTCGTTCTCCCCAGACAGAGAGTAGGGGAAACAAAAAACTTTTTTATAAAAAAACAACCGACTTCCAAAAAAAGTTTTTATTTCTCACTTTTTAGTAGGTCAACTTGTAATTTATATAAGTAACATTAGCCTAATGCCAACTGCTCATCACCTTTTACAAAATATTGCTTTTCCCGATGCAGGGACGTTCATCGTTGAGGAGTTCTCCTGGCAGTTCACCATCAGCTCCACTTCTCCTTATACATTGTGACGAGCATAAATTGCATTGCAACCATAAGTAATTGAATCGCAACTCGTGAAATACTTATTATTGAGTAGTTCCGGTGGCCATTTGTGGTCTTTATCATCAGTTCCACTTAACTAAATGGTGCTTTCCAAGAGCAACTGCACGAGTTACTATAAAAAATACCCAAATCTCTATAGGTTTGCCTATAATATTTGAAGAGTTCCCTCGATTTCTCTGGGATGCCATCATCAAATCCTAGATTCCTTATCACGGTACTATCCTTGGGATAACTCCTTTCCAACAAAAAAAAAATCATCAAAATCGGTTCATAAACGACGAAGTTATCTGCAAACACACATAAAAAAATACATATGTCGGAGACGGGTATGTGACTTTCGTTATTATCAGCGATATTTTAACTACTGTGGGCGTAGGGTAGTGTTGGTTAATGCGCAATGGAAAAACAGTTTGCAGTTCAGATCACATTATAATTTATTATCAAATTAATCACACTAGCTAAATTATACACACACTGGGTGCGACCGCGTTTATTAAAATCACCAATTAACAAAATGATCACAAATTACAACTAACACAATAACTGAGCACCACGAATCGAGAACAGTTCCGTGACGTCTTGACTCCGATGCAACCAGAGGCTGAATGCATCCTCGCCGTGGCCTTAAAACATTACGACTCTGTAGAAGCGCGCCTTTTTTGGTGTAGGTAGCTCACTCTTGATGTCGCCAGTGGCGCGCTTGCGATTCGTTTCGTGTTCGTACTAATGACCGGATCCGACACGGCCATCCTGCTATACACACGTCCTCGTGTGTTTACCTGCAACCAAAACTCAACAACAGTACCTGTTCGACTCGGCCAGTTCTGACCGTTTACGGGTTCCAACTTTTGAGATAAGGAAACTTTAATCCTCAACACTTAACAAAACAATACTCCTACTTCTCAATGAACTCAACAAACTATCGACTAATTATGGCTAAAATCATCAACCAGAGCCAGGTATCATCGTTTTTCACATTAACAATCGTCTTTTCACTAAGAGCCTTAGAAACCCACACACGAGTAAACCACTAATGCCATGGCTCTCCAGCCGACTAGCAATCGCATTGCTCTCACACATCCAGCGCATGGATCAAAACTATGGTCTCTCCAAACCCCAACCTCCGCCAGTAACTACTGGCACGGTCCCAAATAAGGCCGTTAGAGAACCCTACTCGCGTGGTTCCCATAACTTAGGTTTGCTCATCACCACTGTGATCACCATCTACTAAGACTGGTACATGACCTACTGGCATCTTTCTTCACCAAACGTAAACGTGAACTTCTGTAAAGTTTGTTTATTTAACTAACATCACATTTCTAACATCATTCTACTAACTTCTAAAAGTCAAATTGTAGGCAGGGATAACAATTAAATAAGCAACATGACAATCGATCAAAGTCCAGGTAAACTGATAATTTAAGAATTGACCCAAAGTCATTAACCAATTAACAAAGCCCCGGGTATCTCATTCGCGGTCAATAATCACATGCGCACTTCTCAAAGGAATGCCGAGTCGTCCTTGACTCTACGATCTTGGCTACAAGGCTAGATCCAACCATACTACCCAGAGCTATCGCGTATCACGTACACGATACTCTGGTACGGTCTCATACGGTCTTGGCTACAAGGCTAGACCCGACCATACTACCCAGAGCTACCGCGTACCACGTACACCATACTCTGGATCGGTCTCATATGGTCTTGGCTTCAAGGCTAGACCTAACCATACTACCCAGTGCTACCGCATACCACGTACACGATAGTCTGGTACGGTCTCCGACCCAACGAATCGAGAACCCGTGCATCTCACGCAAACAATTCAATTCGACTCTACTTTCACTATCCCGTCTTCCTCAAAATCCTCAATAGGCCCTCAGCCCTTGGTCCTTGGCCCGCGGCCCTTAGCTCTTGGCCCTCGGCCCTTGGCCCTCGGCCCTTAGTCGTTGGCCCTTGGCCCTCGGCCCTTGGCCTTCTACTTCATGTCAAGCTTAATTTGATTACGCTCTTCGTTTTCTAATAACACTAAATCACCAAAAAAAATATTTGTTAAATCTGCTTTTTCTAATATTCTCTTACGCAATCTCGCGGACTTCATCAACGTCCTATCGTAATAATTTAATTACTTTGCAAGTTAGTGTCGGGAAGCACATCCCAAAATCAAAACAATTAAAACACAAAAACCTCAAGTTGGTGTTCGCTAATCGTTACGCTACATAAGATTGGTTCTGAGCTGAATACACGTGTTTGACCAACATCAGTCAACGCAACAACGCTATTAACTCGTTTGCCACTTAATTTGGCTACACAACTCTCCTTTACTAAAGAGCATTCAACACCAGAATCGTTAATAAAACAATACAGCTCACCTTTTTATTTTAACGTGCCTGAGGGTAGTTATGCGACGCAAACTTCCACTCACTGTTCACTGCTTGCAACACGTATTCCAGCATCCGACTGGCTGCCACTATTCATGCACTGGTTCCCGATGTGTCCTGGTTTCCCACAGGTGAATGTACGATCTTGACCATCACCAGGTGTGACTGCACTGGCGTCCAGCTGCCCCGGCGTCCAGCTGCACCGGCGCTCAGCTGCACCGGCGCACAGCCGCACCGACGCACAGCCGCACCAGCGCCCAGCCGCACTGGCGCCCAGCCACCTCGCGCTAGCTCCCACTCGCGCATCCCGCAGTCTGCCGCGACCGAGACCCCAACCATGGTGGCCGCGACCTCTATGGTGTCAGCCATGACTGCGACCAGTTCCCGGTTCCACCCCTGAATGGATACCATCTCGTGCCAGGGTCGCCAGCCGGCGCCCCGTGACGCTTCACCGTCGCGAAACACCACCTGAAAATGAAGCACCCGAAGGGCTTCGCTGACGGCTGTGAGGCTGTTTGGCTCGATACTGAAGACGTCATAGATCTTCCTCTGCTGTCAATCGGCTTGGCTTGGCTGTCGCGCACCATGATCACGCATAAACGCTTGCATGTTTTTATTTTAATGTTCAAACACGGCACGCCAACAGTCATTTTCAACGTTTTTATATTGCGCATGAACGAACACGAATCCCACTTATGATGTCGGAGACGGGTATGTGACTTTCGTTATTATCAGCGATATTTTAACTACTGTGGGCGTAGTGTGGGTACCGTTGGTTAATGCGCAATAGAAAAACAGTTTGCAGTTCAGATGACATTATAATTTACTATCAAATTAATCACACTAGCTAAATTATACACACACATGGTGCGACCGCGTTTATTAAAATGACCAATTAACAAAATGATCACAAATTACAACTAACACAATATAAACGTATGACACCCATGACTAAAAATGTGAAAATTTTCGCAGCCGTCATCTTGGATTTGCTTTTTGACCAAATTCACACTATCTATCTCTCTCTCTCTCTTTCTTTCTCTTTGAATTAGAATAAAACAGTCGCAAGCGCCATTTCGCGTGACGATTTTATGCCAATGCACTCCTACTGCAAGCCGCGTTAAAGAACTTCGTTCCAAAAAATATAATAAAACAGCATCTAAATAAAACCTCAAATGATTTGCAATTTTACGGTTTTATGTATATCCGAACGTTTTATTGTTTGTTTCTTTTTTGGGTCCTATGAAATTTTAAAATCGAACTTCGATTCGACTTGTATCTCTCGCTCTTTTCATATCTAAGTGAAAGTGACAGAACAAAGTTTAGTTCATATCTTTTGAATTTTTTGAGTAGACCCAGCACAGCTACCAGCATAAAAAAAATAACGTGTGGCACTCGGGGACTGCCACGGTAAAGCTATTGCATAACATTTGTAACCTCCATACTTCCTATTTGTCAACGCTACACTTGGAATGATGACGTGATGACATAAAACAAAAATTACGTTCCCATGACAACATCACGTTGTCATGGGAACCGTCATTACATGGTAGACGGAGAGAGAATTTCTTGATTTGGTCGCCGCGCTCAAAGCCCGCGATAAAAGCTATGCAATAGCTTAAAAATAATTAAAAAGTTACTTTGTCTCACGCTCGCAGCAAAATCGAATTTTGCTCACTGTCTATACACAGCAAAACCTGCTTGCTTGAGGTGCTGAGGTGAAAAAGACTTTGTCTAGAATAAAGAGTGTAAAATGCTAAGAAAAGATAACTTGAATTAACACCAAGATTTGTATTTGACTTTATAAAAAGAAACTGGAAAAGGAATGTTTCATAAATTATGAAATAAATATTATATTTATTACCATGTGTTTTATTCGGAAAATATAAAGATACAGAAATTAGCTCGCAGAAACGTTGTGTAATTTTTTAGAGATTTTTCCTGTCACAGAGAAGAAACATGTATCCCAGCAGTGGGAACATTTCAGCTAGCTGATTGTAAATAATTAATGTTACGTTTAGGTTAATTGCAGTTCATAGATACATTTAAGAGAATGCTCCAAGTTTTTCTCCTGTATTAAATATATTAATGTAAAAAAACTTAATTTGACATATTTGCGGTCATAATTCAATACAACATTTTTCTATATTGAAACCGTCAACCCATTTTTTAATTTGGAAAAATTCCAAAAGAAAAAAATCTTAAAGGTGTTCCTTCACCGGGAGCATTTGCTTGTAATGTAACAGTTCAGGTACGAGCATTACATCAGTGAGTAAAGTAAGCCGAGGTAGTGGTAATTTAATAATGCTCAAAAATCGAATCTTTAACAATACAGGCAAATGCTAGGTGATCCGACCGCCTTCAATACAAAAATTTACTTTAAATCCGAATCTTAGTAGTTGGAACAAGGTTCGGAATACAAAAAACTGACTCAAGTCAAATCAAATCAAATCAAAATATTTTATTTCACATAAACCTACATGGGCACTTATGAAACGTCAGAAGCTAGGTGCACGGTTCCAATTGGTCGTTTCCTATGGAGAAGAGCCGGCAAGAAACTCCACGGTTACTCTTTTAAAAATAATTGGCTTTTACAATACTTTCAAATAACAGTGTTTCTAGGTATGGGAGGACAGTGTAGGTCTTTCAATAAGTACCAAGTACTTAACAAAATAGAAAATGGTCAACAGGTCTACAATCCACTAAGCCTACAGCGTTCTCACATTCACAAAATATGTAGAGAAGAATCTATACAAAAAAATTAATTAAAAAAAAGTAAAAAACCTATTTTAAATAAAACGCAATTATATGATTGCTATTACAACTGTAATCAATCTGAATAATTATCATGTCTACAAAAGCCACAAAAAAAAAAAGTATATAATGTCAAATAATAGAATAGTAAATATGTCAAGGGCGAATGTAAAAAAAAAATTAAAGATTTAAATAAACATGGTAATTTGGGAGCAGTTAATAGACTCTTACTTATTTATGCCGTTAATGAGGTACCAGGGAAGCCACATGTGCAGAAGGAATTATTGCCAAATTTCCTTGTCTTCAACGTAGTCTTTAATTTTATAATATGAATTTTTGATAAGGACACGTTTGATGTGGGTTTTGAACTTCCCATCGCTAAGTTCTGTCACAGACTTTGGCAACTTGTTATAAAAGCGGATACTGTTTATAAGAAATGACTTGCTTGTTTTAGTTAATCTAAATTTGGGTATCACAATTTCATGTCGACTACGTGTATTTATATTATGGAAATCACTTCTTATTTTGAAAAGTCCTAAGTTTTTGCGAACATACATAATACTTTCTAAGATATAAAGTGAAGGCAAAGTCAGTATATCAATTTCTTTAAATTTGTCTCTAAGGGACTCGCGAGGGCCCATTTTATAGATCGCGCGGATTGCCCTCTTTTGTAAGATGAAAATTGAATCTACGTCAGCTGCCGATCCCCACAGCAGGACGCCATAAGACATAATACTGTGGAAATAAGCAAAGTATACTAACCTAGCTGTGGCTATATCAGTCAACTGCCTTATTTTTCTTACTGCATATGCAGCTGAACTTAATCTACCTGAAAGAGTTCTAATATGGGCGCCCCATTGTAATTTTGAATCTAAAGTAATTCCTAAGAATATAGTTTCCGTTATTGCATCTAGTTTTTTGCCATCAAGTTTTAGATTTAGACCTACTTGAGGTACATTTGGTAATGAGAACCTAATACATTTCGTTTTGTTCGCATTAAGTAAAAGATTATTAGCTGCGAACCATTTTGAAAGTACAGCCAGACTATCGTTGACATGTAATACATCTGTATCTTTCCTGTCTATTTTAAAAATAAGAGAAGTGTCGTCAGCAAATAGAATTATATCTGATAAGTTAGTCATCATGTAAGGAAGATCATTTATATAAACTAGAAATTAGAAATAAGGGTTTGAGTTTAGAATCTACATAATAAAATTCTTAAAATAGGGAACCTTACTGCTAATTGCTCCCACTAGAGGGCACCAATGCATTAGATAACAAAAAAGGTTATAATAACAGGGATAAAGTTCTTAATAATATTAAATTGTAAATAATATTAATATTAAATGCATTTTATGAGACCATGTATCGCATTAGGCAATGATATTTTTATGGGGGATACATAAATAACGTAAACAGAAAAAAAAATACATGAAGTTTAGGCCTCTTGTGTTATCTATGGTTATAAAATAGATAAAAACTTATGGTTAAGTGACTTCTAATGTGATTTGGTGTATTTACAATCTATGGTATTACAGGAAAAAAAAAATATTAGTGCGCAAACTTAAACCTGAAATCGCGAAAAAAAATTTGCTGTTCCCTACATTTTGACGAGTTATGCGAACATAAATAAGTCAGGTTTGGTCCATAAGTAAAAGTTTTTCATAATAATGAGTTAAGTAAAGTGTTTAAGTTTGCGCATTGGTTAAAAACAATCCCTATATTATTTTAGTGATAGCCGTTCGTCAGGAATAATCTGTAATAATGCATCAGTCAGTGACTCAGTGTTATGCCATTAGGTTATGCAGGAACGAAGGCGTTCATTAATTCACTAAAAACGAATAACTTTGCAAGCAATGATTTTTTTCCGTCAGGCAGATTATAAAAAAAATATTGGACACGTATTTTTTTAATTTATCAGATGATTACGGTTTAGTGGTATGAGGAACAGGGTGTAAAGTTCACTCATCCACCATAGAAAAGGGAGGATCCTCCGACCAGACGGGTGCTGTGTCTGGCGGGCAGGCAACTGCCCAACGGTTTGAAGTTGAAATCTTGTATCTATGTCGATCGCTCGGTAAACTCTAATTGCGCGATGCAGGATTTGTGTGACGTCATGTCCATGATGCGTAGTTCGTATGTAGCGGTGTAAACGCTACAACGGCGACACATGGAGTTAAAATGTGTCATCATGACGTCACGAGTATGTAGATTCTATACTTACTTGTGACGTAGCAACCCCCACTCCCCAACTTTAATGTGTTTTACCTAAGTCATTTTTGATTTATAAGATAAAGCAAAAAATACGTGTCTAATATTTTATTTATCATCCAACCGACGGACTAGATAGGATTTTTTTATTTGACCCAGGTATCATTCCTATTGAAGATTTTTAAGTTATAACACGTTATAACAAAAACTCTAGTTTAACTAATAATAATCACTTAACATCTAATAGCGGCACCAAAACTTTGAATAAAGTGTCGTTGACAATTTGTTTCATTGGTTCCAGTTTGATCGTGTGAAATGTGTAGTTTTCTGAATTGATGAAATTAATTTCGACCCTCGACACCGGTTTGATGGGTACTTGTTGTTGATTTGTGGTGGCATTCTTTCTGTTTTGTGATCTATATCGAAGTATTGAGCGGACTGAAATAAAAAAGAAAGAAATTATGATTACTGTCTCGTGGACATATATGGGCAAAGTTGCTATCCTATGTGTGTTCAGATTTATAACAAAATTCCTAATCAAATTAAAGAACTCCCAATGGTCCGCTTCAGAAGGGCTTTACGCAGCTGATTAATTGAGAATTCCTTCTTTACTATAAAATAATTCCTTCAGTTTAAATTAAAATGATGTAATTGTGTACCAAAAATTTGTATGTCATTATGTTATGATTAAATTATATGTTAAACCACTATCATACTACCATTGCAAAAACTTTTGTAACCATATTTATCTGCAAATAAATCCCTGACTTTGATTTTGACACATGTGTGACTGCTGAACACGGACTCCAGGTCGAAAAAAGTGCTCCTATGTTTTTTAATTAGGAATTCCTCAGTAGCAACCCAATGGTGCCGATTCTCTTGTTCACAAACTAAACTAAATTTAAGTTCAGTGCATCTTTTTCTTTCCATTTCATTAAGAAAAGGATAGAAGATAGATTTTAGTTTAGTCCTGTCAAATTAATCAGCGCCTGTCACACTCCATAGAAGTTTAGACGTGAATAAAAACTTGCCTACTAAAATTACGTCAATTTACATCAAGCGCTGATTAATTTGACAGGACTAAACTAAAATCTATCTTCTGTCCTTTTCTTAATGAAATAGAAAGAAAAAGATGCACTGAACTTAAATTTAATTTAGTTTGTGAACAAGGGAATCAGCACCATTATTTAGATTTCTGCCACTGCTTTTGATAACCATAGGCCCGAATTGTGGGTGTAGCTATATATGCATCTCTACCTAAGGCCACGTGAAAATAGGGATGATATTACTATATTATGTAAGGTAAATAAGTTTACGTTTTCATCACTTTACTGTATTTTACATTTAAAAATTCAATCTGCCTAGCCTTTTCCCAACTATGTTGGGGTTGGGTTCCAGTCTAACCGGATGCAGCTGAATACCAGTATTTCACATGGAGCGACTGCCTATCTGACCTCCACAATCCAGTAACTGGGTAATACGATACTCCTTGGTAAAACTGGTTGTTAGACTTTCGGGTTTTTGGCGACACGTAACGACTGTCCAAGATCCACGAATGGCAGCCGGGACCAACGGCTTATCATGCTTTTCGAGGCACGGGGGAGTCTCGGTATGTAAAGATGGTCACCCTTCCACGGACCATCCCCGGTAAGCATAGCTTAATCTGATGTATCGACCCGTTCGGCTATTACTTAGCTACGAGCTCCATGACAAACAAAGTTAAAATAATAAACACAACTAGTGGTCGCAAGCGCTACTGCTGAGCATGAGGTCCTGGGTTCGATTCCCGGGTTGGGCAAAGTGTTATTGGGTTTTTTCTATCTGAAATTTCTCAGTAGCAGCTCGGAGTCTGGATTTGTGCCCGGTTGATGGCCATAGGCTCGCCCCCTATTACATGGGACTTAAACATAACTGGCGAAATGTGGGTGTACCTACTACAGGGACACCTCTGCCCAACCCTTCCTGCCAACAAGGCGTGATGTTATGTTTTGTACAACGGAAATTGTCGTCAATTCATAAAATATTCAATTTACCTGGTCGCGCCGTCAACTTGTACATAATATCAGCGAATTCTCTGGATATGACATCGATCGTACTTTTGTTTCCATACCAGACATCCATGGCACTGTTGGCGACCCACTTCGAAGGTCTATAGTCCCTTGGAGGCGGCCTTGGATCATCTCTCAGGTAGTGTCTTGTTGTATCACCTTCCAAAATTAAAAAAGTAGTAATGATTAAAATTCCTCTGATATTGAAACACGAGATCATCTTCGTATGCTTGAGACGTAACTGTGTCCAGTTCTGGGTCAAAATTTCAATGGAAAGTGTCTGTTTATAGCATCAATTGTAACAGTTTATTCCCATTGTTCTCTTGTTGATGGAAAAAGTGATAAACGTGTAGTTTAAACAATAATCTATCAATGAAACTTGTGTACCTTCGTTTGATGTTATGGGGTCAATGTCCCAAACATCTTCGATATCAGAGAGGCAAGATAACCACTCTGTACAGTGATGTTTTTCCATACAGACCAATCGTCATGCCTTATAAAGTTATAAGGCATCGTTCATACTGCGACGCGTCTCCAGAGAGAGGGATTTTTGCGATCATTTTTTTTTGTACCGAACAAATTTCATTGCTAGTAGTTGTGTATTATTCAATAAAATGAAAGTTGGTCGCCGCACCCAAGGGAGAAATGAAATGAAATGAAATGAAATTGTTTATTCTCTAAATAGGATATCGAAATCACTTTTACACGTCATATAAAAAAAATATTAAAAATAAGCTAGATGAGTTCGGCGTTTCCTATCTGACTACTCTGAGAAGAAAGGCCGAAACAAACTCAGAGGTAATGAAGGTAAGAGGTAATGATGAAGAGAATCCAAAGTTACAGCGTGTCAAAGTTGTAAAAAAAGTCCTTTCATACCGCTCCAAAACTTTATGGGACGTTTTTTTGGGATCTTTTTCATCCCAATAAAAATAGTCAACTGTATGGAACTCAGGACTGACATATTATTCCAGTACCTGGGCGACTGAGGTCTGCTCTGGTGAAAATAGAGAATGTTCATTTAATAGTATAAGAAAGTTCATAGGTACTAATCCATGTATAGTACCTACTTATTCCATGCTACGATGATAGTAGGTACTTACTAATTCCATGCTGCCATGTCATTATTCTAATGTAATTATTCTCATGTCATTATTCATTATCTTGTTCTAAACTTTGGGCGACCAAGCTCTGCTCGGATGAAAATACAGAGAAAACGATTTTTCCCAGATATGAGACCTAGCTCCCAATATTGCAACTTTCATCGAAATCGTTAGAGACGATCGAAAAAAAAAATGTTTTTGTTCTCTTTGGCATCTTATTTATAAATCTTACAATTATTGTAAAAATTGATGAAAAAAAAACAGATTTTTGCTAAAAAAACATGTTTATTTTCAATAGAGGGTAGATTTTTTGCTCAATTTTCGTTTATGTGGACGCCTAATTACTTCCAATCATTATGGAGTTTGTTTCATCGCGATAGATGATTTAGTTTAAAAGTTACACAGGTTTGTTACATTTTTTTTTTATTCCGTAAAAGATATAAAAAAACACTTAGATTTTTTTTTTAATTTTTTCTGTCGTTAAAATTAAGCATAGATTCCCTTATTTCGACATGTGCACATTATGAAGAATCACACTGTATATAACTATATATATCATCGTTGTAGAGCGAGAAATCATTAAGTGAAAAAAGCTAGTTTCGTAGACAATCGTGTTTTAAAAGTTTTTGTTCTTATAATCGGTATAACACATTAACGCATATGATTACAAAAATACTTTTCGTGAACAAAATATTGATATTTTTACACTGTACTCTAATTTTTAGTAAATTATATTAATATTTTTACCGTAACTGAGAAATATAATAAAAAGTAAGATAGTTAATTTTAGCATACTCAAAAAATGTAATTTAGGTGTACACCTATTTTAGGAGTATGCTAAAATTTCATTATACTTTTCATTATAGTCGTAATGTCGACTATAATATAATTACGACTATAAATTAAACTGCGTAAATTTAATGACGTTCTTAGTCCGCATACGAAAATTCAGTCTAATATATCCAATAGTTTAGTCACTATAGCTAGTCAAAGATTGGCAAAACCTATAGTTGGCGCATCACTACTATTTAGGGCTCCCACACATAAACACGATACGACGTCGCGTCGTACAACGATATTTTTTCATTCCACAAATCAACGACACTAAACAACAATTTTTGAAAATTAAGTTGTTAACAAAGAAAGCTTCACCTCAAATTAACAGATATTAAATCAATAAATAAAAAAATAACGTTGAACGAAAAAATAACGTCGAATGAAAAAATATCGTTGTACGACGCGACGTCGTATCGTGTTTATGTGTGGGAGCCCTTAGATCTGGCGCATCTACTACTTTTTTGGGCTTGGTGTGTGCAAGGAAACTACGGTTTTAGCGGATGGTCTGTAATTGTATAGAACATGGACACAAATATTATTATTGTAACTGTTGGACGACGCTCAGCGTTCGGCGCGCGCACCGCGCGCGCGTGTTCGCTGTTGGGTGACTCATGCGGGACTGTGCTATGAGTGACTGTTCGGGAGAGCGGCAGCGGCGCGGGCGCGGAGACGAGCCGAACGCCGCCGACTCGGTGGCGGTGGCGTCGAAGGGACGCAAGCGGTGACGCGAGCTGGCAACGCCTTATTCTTATTACGACTCGCTATACTTTTTAAATTTCTATGCTAGGATTTATTTGATCGTTCCAAAATACTCTTATGCATTAGTATTGCCAGTGTTTTCATTTATTGTCGTATTATTGTCTCCACATTGTATATTCAACGAGAACCACTAATAATGTCTCTTAGTTATTTTGCAGTTATTTACATGAAATTAAATTAATATATTGTATGCGAATAATAAATAAGTAACATTAATGAGCAATGTAGCCGCAGTAATTTAGAAACTATTAGTAAAAACATTGTCTTTAAATTTCTCAAGTACCGTTAGTTAATTTTCATATACTGTTTTTTTGCCTTAACAAGTAGTTATGTACTTTTGATATTCTCGTATTATCTAAAACTGCTCTTTTAACTTTTCATAAGGTAGATAATAGATTTAAAAACACTCTGACATCATTAACTAATTTTGGCTAAAATGTCACTTAGTGACTTCTCGCACCACAACGACGATATATATATGTCACCGTAAGATTGTAAGCATCGTTAGTTTATAATCTATCGGTATTATTTCCGTTAGATTATAATCTGTCGAAAAATTGTGAACTGGGTGAAATGGGTTAGGTTAGGTTAGAACTGTGACCAAACGCGCGCGAGCCGAGCGAGCGAAGCGAGCGGTGCCGCGGCAGCGGCCGGTGAGCGCTACTTCCAAGTTGCTCGCAGCCACGCAGGCTATTTAATAGTAGCGCAAGGTTCACAATTTGTCAGTTTTTCATGGATACATTATAAACTATCGAAAAATTAAGATCACACGAATGTCATAATACCTAGTTATGTGCAGTTTCATACACTACTTTATCTACTCTCAAACATTAGGATTGAAACAAATACGAAATAAAAAATCAAAGTTAAAAATCAAGAATAAAAATAATCCCACGAAATTCAGTAAGTACTACAAAACAAATGAATGTCGCCTGCACCAGCACATCACCGCACATGCGCTACAGCGGGTGCTGCTGTCCCCCGCCAAAAGTTGATGGAAACCTTTGGTGATATTAACTTCTTGGATTAGCGCTGTATCGTAATAGAAAAAAAAATGTTTTATAGGTAGTATTATTTTGTTAGAGAAAAAGTGTTATAATATGATTCTATTTTTAAATTTCGGTATTCTGTTTATAAAGTATGTCAATATAAACTCGTTTTGAAGTTCATAATTCGAATATTACACTATGGGAGTTGATAAAATACATTCCTTGACACTATTCTAGTTTCTAATGCTGGGTCCACAGTGCGAGGCTAGCGCTCGCTGTTGCTATCAAACATTTTTACCCGACTACGGCGAACCAAAAAAGAGGGTTATGATTTTGATCGCTATGTGTGTATGTTCATCTGTTCCCTCATAACTTCTAAACTACTCATCATAAATTGGAAGCGTCTTGATCGGCAGCTGGTTATAGGCTATGTGACGTCATATTAAACTGAATATGACGCCCTCTAGAAGACATTAAGCCAGAAACTATAAAAAACAGTGGCACTCCGGGAGTGCCGACAAAAGTGAAAACTTAAAAAAAACCGACACCGGGGTAATCAACGCGTTGATGTCTTTTGCTCCACACACCGCGGTAATCGACGCGTTAATGTCTTTTACTCCACGGTGTCGGTAATTTGCGATACAGTGTCGCGAAATCGATGGTTTAGTTCCATCTCAAAAATGCTTAACGCGCCTAAAGAAGTTTTCACTTAAAAAAAACCCGGAGTCATATATAATCTGTTCGATTTATGTCCTAACACGTGTGACTCCGGATTTTTAATTTGTCTGTGTTCATACACAGACAAATTAAAAATCTGTCTTGTTTATACCTTTTTAGTTGACTTTTTTTATCATAGTTGGTTTTCAGTTTTTATAACTTTTATGGTGTTTTACGTAATCCATGCCCATCGATCGTCCCAACCACGCTTGGGTCACACTGTGAAGCAAGCCTAAGTAACATTTCTAGGAATAACACTTCTGATACACACACAATTTAATTAGCATACATTATTAAATGTTATGTTCGTTGTGGCAGCACCCCTTATAAATAATGCATGCCTGCAATCTGTTACATTTAGGGTGCTGTCTACAACCTTTGAGTTTGTCATGCTTTGTTTAACTTTGATAGTTGTGGCTCCGCTTTCCATATATCAGCTGATGCGTGACGGATGTGTCGTGGAATATTCTATGTGGCCGTACGCTTGTTTAATCGTGAGATGGTTAGAATTCAGGTTCTGAGTGAATTCACGTGAGTAAACTTTATTAATTGATTCATTTAAACTTCTCTCACACTTATGGTACAAAGGCAGACTTAATGCTTTTGAAATTCTCCACCAGTCAACCAAGGGTGGTGAAGAGATAAGACGGCAGGTGCTCTGATTGACTACGAATTATGGAAATAATAATAAATAAAATTTTAATAAAAACCTTTTTAAAAACAAGCTTTTAATGAACTAAAAAGTGCAAAATAAAACTTATGTAAACATAAAACTTATACACTAAATAGAACGCGGTCACAAACAGGCAATGTTTTTGAGGTGAAAATCTTCCTAAACTCACAATTGATGAGGTTAAATAGTAAAGTGTAAGCTTGATCCGGGTCGTTGTGATAAGGCAAACCCGTTAGTTTTTCCATAAAATAATTTTTAAATTGTCCTAAGCGACTTTTATTTACAGGAACAAAACTTACAAGTTTTCTTTGAGCTCTGACTGTTTTCTGAGGGAAAGCAACTAACTGGCCACAGTGATCAGAGTCCAACTCATTTATAATTAAATGGCTGGAAGGTCTTAAGTTTGTAAAACTATTGTCAATACAGCTAGCACTAGTGGCAGTTATTCTAGTCGGCTCAAAGAATGTATTGTGCAAATTATATGTCTTTAATAAAGTTATAAATTTATTTACTACAGCAGATTTTTCCAGTATATTAATGTTGAAATCTCCACAGACTAAAACTGTTTTATTACTGTTACAAGTATTTAATAATACTTCTTCCATTTATTTCTCAAAAATATCATATGAAACACATGGGGGCCTGTACACGCTCATTACAATGAACTGCTCAAGCTCAATGCAAGCTATTTCAATAACTCGCTCAATACAGAGGCTCACAATATCCTTACGTTCTTTAAATTTCATATTGTTACGAACAATTATTAGAGAGCCACCACGTATCAAATTAACTCTGCTGAATGAGCTGGCAACCTGGTGGGTGTTAAAGCTGAACATGAACTGGTGGGCTTTCAACCAGTGTTCAGTTACACATAGGATATCAATATTACTACAGTTTATGAACAGCTTCAATTCTAATTGTATATTTTGATGAACAATTTTTAGAGTATTATTATGACATTTATTTAGATTACTACAATTTGATGGGTGAGATATCAAAGAAGAACTTTTTTGTAACATGTTGATGATTTAATAAACCAGTATTAAAATTTTCTTTATTTATTAAGCAAGAGGTTTCTTCTATTGTCCTAATTTCTAATAATGAGGAACAACTAAGAATATAAATCTCTTTATTTACCAGTAAATTACTACATTACTAATACTAAAATTTATTTTAGTGACCAGTTTCTAACGTAGTTAACTTTAAATGATATGTTAACGTTTCCATTACAATTGAACACACCGCATCTGAAAAAAATATACAGAAAAATTAAACTAAGAAAATAGCACTTTCATCTTTTATGGATTGGAATTTTCAATCAATGTGGAATAAACTCTAAAGTATCCGCTACATGGTCAGACAGAGGTGACCTTGGTGGTTTACAACCGTGTAGATGATGGTTTACGGCCAAATTTCAAACAGCTCTGCTTGTCGCCAATCAAGGTAACTTCTGTCAGGGACGTGGTTGCCAGTCGTATAACAGGCACTTTAGGCGTCCCTACAACTACAATAAGTTTGCGTATTCTCTTTTGATCTAATCAGCCCACTCAAACGATCAACTATTTTCATGCAATTACATTGACGGCTAACAAACCTTAATGTAATGAAAATATTGTGCAAAAAAGTTAAAAGTCGTTCAAACTTTTGAATATTCGATAATTGTGCAATCTTTAATGCAAACCCTAAAAAGACAAAAAACTACACAATTTGTGAAATTGTGCAATAATATTGTAACCCCGCCTTAAACATATTTTTTTTTCAAAAAACCTTGTCTAAAGCTTTTCCTATAGCTATGATTGGAGTCGGCTTCCTATTTAATTGGATGCAGCTGTAAATCAGTATACTACTGCCTATCCAACACAGTTGCTGGGTAACACGATACCCCTTGGTAAGTCTGGTTGTCAAACTTTTGGGCTTCAAACTACCCGTAACGACTGTCAAAGATCTACGAATAACACCTAACAAAGATTACTTTTAGAGACATGGAGGGTTTTCCATATATAATGGATGGTCACCCATCTACGAATCGACCGCGGCAAGCGTAGCTTAAACTTCGAACGACCTGTGCGGCTGATAATAATTATCCACGAGTAAGAGCGCTAACACACTAGGACGCCATGGCGACGTCGCCAAATGAGTTTGCCAAATAAGTAGCCAGTAACACGCGGGCGTCCGTACTGCCGATCAGTTGGCCACTGAGTGAGGGAGGCGAAACTTACCTGTATACAAAATACTAAGCGACTTGGCCACGCATCGCCAGATCGCCAGAGTATCCAGTCTCCACGTAGAGGCCGGTCGTTCGTGGCCACGCTTCTAAATTGGCAACGTCGTCAGACCTAAGCTTGAGTTAACTGTCATTAATTTCAATAAGAATTGTTTGAATACGTAACCGGCGACGTCGCCATGGCGTCATAGTGTGTTAGCGCTCTAAGATTTGCACACACATAGTACTATAGTAATAATAGTTGTCAGTAAGACCCATAACAAAATACACTGATAGCGTTAAACAATTAGAAGCAGTACCTTAATAAGGTAACACTCCAGATTTGAATCAGAATTTAACAATAATTCGGAACGAAAACTTCACAAACATCAAAATGAACTTACTTTAACTCTTAGTCCTGTCCTTTATTTCGACTATTCTGTCGATAGCCTTCGAGCCAACGTCCCATAACTCTCTAGCGATCAAACTCATAATAGTTCGGTTAGAATAAACGAAATCCATTGCTTTCCCAACCCAGCGATCTTGGTGAGTATAAGGCTCATTTTCATGCTTTTTCAAATTCTGTTTTAGTTCTGCAAGCGTTTTAAACGAATTTGTCTTGTAGTCTTCTAGAATTATGGAAGCGAATATTGTTAGGAATAATGTTACTTGTGCTAACATGTTGTTACTGTTGTTGCAACACGCGTATACTAAGCAGACAAATGCACTGCATTCATTCTTTGGTTGTTTTCGTTCGATTTCTTAGTACAGAGTAAGGAATATTTCACATGGTAAATATTAGTGAAGATCTTCTCTCTAACTTCCGCCAGCGGCTTCGCCCGCGTGATATCTTTCTAAATTATAGCTTATGTTACTCAGTGATAATATTGCATTCTACTGGTGAAAGAATTTTTAAAATCGGTTCCATAATTATTGAATTTATTAATTACAAACAAACATACAAAAATCATTTTTTTTTCTCTTTCAAATATTTCCTTTATTGCCTTTTTATACATAGGTATTGATTACATTTTTAAATATTAAAAAAAAAAAAAAATGTAGCCCACCGGTATCGGGAACAGGGTCCAAGCTACTGGTGGTTAAGGCTCCTGAGGGAGGAACCTCCTAACGATACGCGCCATGTCCAGAAGTACCGCTTTCTGGATCAAGCCCTTGATCGAACTGCCTAACAAGAGCCTCATTTTTTTTTTTTTGGGTGGGAAATTATCAAATAACTTCTCCCGCCCTGGGTGGAGCGGGAGGGCGTGTCAGACTCTTACTGACTAAAACCCACCCGTGTTCCTTCGGTTGCCCTGTTGCCGGGGGCCACGATTTCCCCATCGGTTTTCTTCGAACCCCCGGCAGGCATTGGCCCTAGCGGACCCCGTCAATTCTGCTGACATCTCTTTGAGGCGCGCGTGGAACACAACGCGCCGTCGACCCGGGCTTGGTCCTTATCGGACGGCGAGCTACCCATTGCTCACTGTCCGCAAGCCCGCGCCTACGGTGGCTGGAAATCGGCTCGCGATTCCCGCCCCGGGCGTCTCCTCCTGCGGCGGTTAGGGGCGTGAGGGCGCGAAATTTTCCTCTCCCTCACGCGTTCCGCCTCCTCCTTCGCGAGCATTACCGCTTCGCAGAAGGAGGTGACGGCCTGCCATTTCCTCTCGCTCCGTACCATGGCCTGAACCAGGGCCGGACGCGAGAGATCACCGCCGCCGATCGCCTCTACGAGGACACGGCGTTGCTCCGCCCAAGCCGGGCAGACCTCCACCGTGTCCGCAGGCCGATCCACACAATGGTGACACCCGGGTGTTTCCTCCCGCCTTATCCTAAACAGGAACCTCCCGAAGCAGCCGTGTCCGGTGAGGACCTGCGTCAGGCGGGAGGTGAGGACGCCGTGGCGTCTCTCAAGCCACTCCTCAAAGAGGGGTCTTATCGCCGCAATTGTGGCGTGCCCAGCGCGAGGTTGCGACAATCGCACCCTCCATGACGCCATGAGATCCCGCCGGAGCTCTGTCCACTGTGCCGTGATTTCTTGCAGCATCGGAGTTAAGCCCCGGCGTTTCGCCTCCTCGCGCCACTCCCAGATGTGCGCGAGGACCTTTGCCTCCAGAAACAAGAGCCTCCTCAGGTGTTGGTCGAGGATCTTGGCTATTATGCCATTGGCCGTCACGACTATCGGCACAATGACTGCTGTATCCACATTCCACATGTTGGAAACCTCGCGAGCCAGGTTAAGATACATTGGTACCGATTCTCTTGTCACAAATGCCTCTAAACTAGACAAAAAATCACCAAAATTTTGATTATTCCTGTTAAACGACGATTTCCCATTCTGAAATAGACTAAAGTGTTTGACAGCACTAAGATGGTACTGAGATATTAATTTAGTGAAAATGGCAATTTTGCAATTCTGTATTTAACGTTTTTTACCTAAAATTTAGATTTTATAACTTAATCTGACTATTTTTAATCGCGACTATCGCGACACCAACACCTCGACTTCAGATACAAAAACAGTACTGAATCTTTTTTTTTTTCTTTTGCTTATACCTCGAAAAAATTAATGAAAATTTTGGCCCCCTTTTTATAACCCTTAAACCCCTAACACTCTACATGTAGGTTATAATTTTTCTTATTTTCCATACAAAAAGTGAAAAATTCCACATAAAACACGTCGAGGCGCTCCCCTGCGCGCCTCCGGCTCTAGAAAGATTCACGTGGTTAGGTATCACGTGTGGAGTCGCGATTGTCAAATTCGATTTAGATGTGTCAATATTTTTTTTTAAGGAGATGGAAAATGTTAGGCCCAAGTGTATTAAGTTGAGATATGATCTAAAAACTAGTCATATTTTTTTATCCTTGAATATCAAAAATCAGCTCAATTCTTTGTCTGGAAGCGGAGAAATATGATAAAGATAGTTTTCATGAGATCATCGATTATAGTAATCGATTACACAACTACAAAAAGAAAATCTACCCACTAGGTAGCACTAGGTAATATAGTTAACTCAAAGTAATTAAATGCACTGTACATACTTTTATACAATACTATATTGCATTTAATTTAAATAAAACATAATTAATTACTGAAAAACCAAAATAATGATAATCAATTTCATATCCATTAAAATCAGTTTTATTTTTTTGTCTATGTCACTGGCAGTACATATTCTGTACTGGCAGATTGACAATATGACGAATTTGAATTTCCCGACGACGACCCGACCATTTCAACCCGACTGTACTTTCTTAGAAGTAAAAATCGCACCTAGTAATTCGAAGACTGGTTTGTGCAATGAAGACTGTTTGAAGTTGAACTCAGGACGTAAAACGGTCTTTGTAAACGGTTCGTTGTAGCAAGGCCCATCTCTACTAGAACTAGATAGCTGTCACTTATTTCGTGTTTTCGGATGTGTTTTGAGTACTTTCCCAATTATTTTTCATTTTCAACGATCACTGCTTTTATTTTTACGGATTCTGACCCTGCCTACCTTGTACGACCCTTGCTTTCACACTGGACACCGAAGATTGCTCACACGATTGACTTGGAATTGATTTTACCGCCGCTTTGTGGATCGGATATTGTTGAAACTATGGATCGCTATGTGAATTGTGGGATAGCAACTAGTCACTGCAATACACTAATGTATGTATGAATCTATAAATTCACACCATTTACATCTCGTTACTATTCAGGCCCAAGAGTGCATGCAATCGTTTAAGTCTCCTTTAGAGAATTTATTTTGTAGAATAGCTTTGAGATTCTCATAGTCAAAAGTAAGGAATTTTAGTGATAGTTTAGTTAGTTTAGTTCGGTATGCACGAGAATCGGCACCATTGTCTGCTTATTATTTTCAGCTTTCACGAGGTTCTCGTCATGCGAGACCGCTATATCAATAATCATATTATTATAGTTAACTCGGTCTAATACAAGTTTCTTTAAATCATTTTTTGTTCGCGTTAAACACTATCTCACCTGATAGTAGCCGATGAAGCGCGCTTGTATTCACTGTCAACTTAAAGACATATTTGGCACTTAAGTTCTTTAGACCAGATAGATACTATTTTACAGGATAAAGCCAAGAGTTTGCAGAGGATACAAGTGGTTTCAGACCTAGGCTTAAGAATTAAGAGGGACAGCCGGAAGAAATAGCAATATTGTTTTACCTGCAACTAGTGTCAGGTTTTATTAATTAAACTAAAACTACACTGTTTAAAATCTACAAATCGAGTCGATCTACGGTTAAAATGTTTGTACTGGCCATACTGATGGCGGAAATGCGTATTGAAATAAAATCGGGAGATTGAATGGATTTTGCACTGACTACACTGGTGGCGACGGTTGCGGTGATTTGGCAGAAATCGGGCACTTTTTGATGGGAGTTGATAGCGAGCAGTTGCAGTTAGAGCAGTAGCAGTTGTTGGACCGTGGTGATTAATTTTAAGAAATAAGTTTTGATAATAATAAGTTGTGAGAACAATAAATAAGTTTTGAAGGTTAACTGTGTTATTTCTGGATTATCCTATACTAGTAACAATATTATGAACGGTCAATGTGCATGCAGCCCTATTACATTCATTGTTTCAATGAGCAGAAATACAGTATATTCCGCCAAGCGATATTACCAGTTGTCAATGCAAAGTACATCATTAACTTGGTACGAGTATTGTAATATTGCAGACTAAAGAGGAAGGTTCGTTAAATACTGCAAATTAAATCAATAACGGTTTTTTCCGTATTTAGATAGGAAAGTATAATTTTGGTAATCATAGTAGTGACTAAATTCAATTAACAAATATTATTAGATTAGATAATCACAATACTGAACATAAAATATTAGCAGAAGAAAAAAATTGCAAAGGAAACAGTAAACCAAACACTAGCAGTGTGGTAAGTGCTGCAATCAACAAAACCTAAGGTCTAATTAATAACCTTGTTTCCAATTGATGTTATTTCCACTTAACCAAACATCATCTTTATACGAGTGTAAATTAAGTTGATTTTAGAATGACTAGTACTGTTGAAAAATTCATAAAAAATATGAAGTTGTAAGGCGGCAAACTAAACCTTTTTTGTAGGAATTACAGTTGTTTTTCCTAAAACTCGTGTTTATTTACATGTTTGGCAAATAAATTCCGAACGCAGATTACATACATGGTGCTAATGTTGCTGGCAAGACTGGTCTAAGCAATGGACATGGACAATACCAGTCTTTTACTGTCCGACTGCAAGGCCTCTTCACATACAGAGAAGGCACGAGCGTTGATCACCACGCTTGCTCACGACGGGTTAGCGACTTCAGACAGCTCATTGGTGATTCGCTTAAATATACTCACAAATCGAATCGACAACTCCAGAAATCGAATCGCCTACAAATAAATTACTTCGTGCGAATCGCTTCAAGAAAAATAATATTAGTTAAAAGTGTAAAAATAATATCATTTAATTCGGGCGAATCACCAATAAGCCCTTCAGATTTGCATATGGACAAGCAAGGGTCAAAATAGCTAAGAAAATAACCTCACATGTAAACCTCCTTCCTCTAAAACGTCATAAATATCATAGAGCAAACGCAAAGCAAAATCTTTGCCGAAATAAAATCCTTAAAATACGGAAGTGTATAACCATTTGCATTAAATTTTAGCTCATGTTTACGACGAAGATAAACCTGTTATTTGTGAGCAGCTGAAATATTTTATGTGAATATTTACTTTTTATTGTGTACACTTACATTATACTAACGCATCTTCTTGAATCATGGCTGAGAAATAAGGACACATTTATGCGACATTTTTGTTTATGAAACGGATTATGATGGGATTATTATGATAGTTGAGCCAGTTAAGAACATTGAAAGAGATGGAGATAGAGATGAAAAATAAATTCATAGAGAAATAAACTCGAATTCGCCTAGACAGTAGGGTGTGTAAAAGGGTAGCTGTAATATAGAAAACCTATCCATATAGACTTATTGTTGACAACATCAAAACCTATGGTTAGATAAGCGATAAAATAGTTAAGTCTGTAGATTTGGAGTATTGATGAATAAGACAAGATATATTACTGCTAACCTTCGTAATGCCAAGGTAGTCCCATTGAATATTTTGCAGCTACAGACCTTGAGACGGTTAACGGCTCATCCATCACAGAAAGGGCCATTTGCTGTCATTGACAGATTTATGAATGAACGAATTTTCCTGCTTATATCTTTAACCCAATCGTGGACTAAAATAACTTGTACAAGTATAAAACTCGAAATATGTACTTGTTACAAATCAGGTTATTGTGAGTTCTCGTGTCATTGAAATAAGATTTAAATAAAACCACTATGTTAACATTAAAATAATATTGAACATTTTGTTACAAATAAACTGTGGTACGAGACATAACTTTTCATGTTTTATTAAAATTGTTTTCGGTTGAAATTTTTAGGGGACAGGCAAATGGAATCCCATGGTCCCTGGTCGAATTTAGCGATGTTATCCCCTGAGTACCAGGATACGCGTGACAAGTGGTCCAATACTTATATACCGTGGATTCCGAAATTTCCCATCTCACTTTAGACTTCCAGTAAAATTTCGTTATGGAAAATTTTCATTCAAATAGAATACGTGAGGGTATTTTGATCTGTTTTATGGAGACGTGCGCCGGTTATAGTAGTTTCGTGATAGGGGAGTTAAGTTTTAGTAAGGTACGGTTCTCGTTTATGGTTCTCTTTAGCTAAATGAGATTTTTTTGATGTATGTCCTCATAACTTGCATTACAACGTCTACTACAGTTTTTTTTAGACTCTTTTTTACTAGGTCACAGAATACTGTCCTGGCGAATAATATAATCTCTGCAGGTGTGTGCGTTGTATAATTTGATGAGTAATAGTTTACCTATATTACATTATGGAGGCATCTATAGCGCCACACAACATCCTGACGTCACAAAAAAATCCTGCATTGCACAAACAGAGTTTACCGCGCGATCAGCATAAACATATATAATTTCTCCAACATCAATCGTTGGGCAGTTGCCCACCAGATACGTCACCCGTCTGGTCAGAGGATCTTCCCTATTCTAAGGATGAGTGAACTTTACACCCTATTCCTACTAGGTAGTAGAAGTCTATAACATAAACTATTCTATTAGGTCAACAGAAACATAAGTTTCACCGAGATCTTGCTTGAATTTGAGCTTCATCTTAACTTCTATTCGACACACACCCGTAACAACATCAAATTCCGTACCAGAACTTCCTAAAATACTATCAATGTTTTTATTTATATCCAGGTACGTAGCATTCTTTCAAAAGTCACCCTTATTTCTATGTTACCAAACAATAAATCCACCAACAGTTGCTCGGGTCCCCGCAGACTATCTACGTTCCACAGACACGACCGTCGACCGTGAAGATTTGAAAGGATTGGTACACGACCCCGGAATTGACAGCTTTGGAGAACTAAAAGACATTTTTCCTGCTATAAATTAAAAGCAACTTTGAACCGATTTGTACCTAAGTGAAAAAGGAAAAAGTCATTATTGTTTTGTTTGTGAAACTATTTAAGTGATATTATTCGGTTTTTTAAACAATTTAAAAAAAAGGAGGTTTCTCAATTCGACCGTATATGTATATATATTTATTTTTTTATGTGTGTTCGTGGATAACTTCGTCGTTTATGAACCGATTTTGATGATTTTTTTTTTTGTTGGAAAGGAGATATTTCAAGGGTGATACCATAATAAGTAAACCAGGATCTGCTGATGGCATCCTAGATAAATCGAGGGAACTCTTCAAATATTAGGCAAACCTACAGCGATTTGGGTATTTTTATAGTAACTCGTGCAGTTGCTCTTGGAAAGCACCATTTGGTTAAGTAACTGATGATGAAGACCACAAATAGCCACTGGAACTACTCAATAATAAGTATTTCACGGGTTGCGATTCGATTACTTTAATATGGTTGGAATGCGATTTATGCTCGTCACAATGCATATGGAGAAGTGGAGCTGATGGTGAAGTACAAGGAGAACTCCTCAACGATGAACATCCCTGCATTGGGAAAAGCAATATTTTGTAAAAGGTGATGAGCAGTTGGCATTAGGCTAATGTAACTTAGATAAATTACAAATTGACCCACTAAAAGCGAGAAATAAAAACTTTAACAACCGACTTCCAAAAAACTACTACAAAGTGAAAAATAACTTAAATTTCGGAAGTCGGTGGCAAATAACGAAAATACAAAACCAAAGACACCGACTTCAGAAATTTAAGTAATTTTTCACTTTGTAGTAGTTTTTTGGAAGTCGGTTGTTTTTTTTTAATGTATTCTTTGAGAGATGCGCTGTATTCGTGTTTAATTTCTATCATTAATTTAGCACCTGGTTTTCACCTCGTATTGACTTCATGTAACAACAACAAAAGTTAACTGCCCAAGATGAAAATCCCGGTCGTGAACTACCGACATCGCTGTTCAATGTTGGTATTAAAGTATAATTTGAGAAAAAGTAGCAAATTTATGGTTTGAATAATTATACAGGGTCAAATTAAATTAGCTAGCAAAACTTCACAGAATAGAAACAAAACAAAAATCCAAACAGAATAAAACAAAAAAAAAACAAATTTGATGTTTTTTTGTGGGGTCGTCAACCGCAATTAGTGTAGTTAGAGTAAGGGCGGTGTCACACGAGCTTTGTCTGTGCTTTGAGTTGACTGTTCGGTGACGCTTCGTCGTTCTACATATAAATCTGAACGACATGCCACACGATGCGTTAAAATCATGGACGGCGACGTAACGTACGCGCAACGCACAAGGATAGTAGGGAGACGAGGTGAGGAAGGGAGCTGCGTTGAAATGACGGAGCGGTAGCGCAGTATTTAAGTATTTATTTTGCAGTAACATAACACGTTTATTCAACTCCATTGTCGTTCAAAGACTGAGACATCCTACACCAATGCTGCGACGTTGGAGATAGCTGCGTTGACCCAGCGCTCGTGTGGCATTGAGAGCCTGTGCACATGATGCATTGCGGCGGCGGCGCGGCGCCGAAGCGGTGTCGCTCCGGCGTCCTACATGCAAATATCCATGGTATGCCACACGATGCGTTCCGGCGTCGCACCGCACATACACCGGAATTGCAGCCCGCGAGACGAGGCGGGGAGGGTTGTCCGTGTTGCAACACCGGAACGGCACCGCTCAGTTGTTTGTGCGTTGTCAAAAACACAGATAATATTTGACAGATGAAAATTTACGCGCTTGTGGCGTGGGCCGCTGCGGCGTGACAACGTTACGGCGCCGCAACGCCCGTGTGACTGCCAATGCGGCGAAATCTTTGCGGTGCGGCACCGCAACACAACGTGTGCACAGGCTCTGACTGCGTTAAAATCAAAGCGTTGCGACGACGCAGCGTAGCCGCAACGCCCCTGTGGCTTCTCTCTGAGGTTTCATTAGTGCGTTGCGTCATCGCAGCGTCAACGCTGCGTCGTTTTACAAATATTTTTTACTGACATGCCACATTATGCGTTGTGTCGTCGCACGCGACGTTTAACGGATCGACGAACGAGAGACGAAGCGAGGCCACTGATGTGGCCTCACTCTTACTTAAAATATCCGTTTTTTTTGTGTAAACTTTACAGACGTGATTGGTATCGATACTTAAATAAGATAAAACAAAAGAAAACAGATTTTCTCAACTCAAAACTTCAAGTAACAAAACTACCAGCGGTCGTTGACCCACTAAAAAAAACTCCATTTTATTTTTATGTTATCGTCTCTAGTTATCGATTCCCATCATGTCTGAAAAGTTTTACTAACTAATTTAATTTAACACTGTAGTGTTTGACACTGATAAAAATATAGAAATAAGTATTGAAATAATCTCGACACCACTGCTTACTTCGCAAATCAAGAATACCTTACCCATTTATTCATAAACACCCACTGAATAAATAATACAAAACCATTACTTACGGAGTAAAATATTCCTAATTATGAATTCTAAAGAATCGCTAAGTTCGCGGATCACCGTCTGGGGCTCTCAGATAAGGCTTGCTTACAGACCCCGAGTTTATTTTAACACTTTTGTGTGTTCAGCTCTCTACGGATTCCATTGTTGACAATTTTATCGCGTTTTCATTTTTCTTCTTCTTTTTTTCGCGAACACCGAGGCCCGACTAGCAACCTGATCCGGAATTTTTCGGCGTTCCTACGAAAATATCCGAATCTGATCCTTTTTTAGGGTAAACTTTGCAATGTGTTTATTCTGATCTTTAAATGAAAAAAGCGAATTGTGTGTGAATATTCTGTAAAGTGATTTTTTTAAGAAACCGGACGAAAAAAGCTCTTTTTGGCAACCTGACCCAGTATTTTGGACAGAATACAGTGCAAATAACATGAATGAAGAAATACTTCATTCGTGTTATTTGCATTGTATTCTAAACTCTTTTCCGTGTCGCTAATCTACAAATAGAACCACTACCAGTAACATAATATGCCATAAACCAGTAATGCCATTTGAAAATAGTAGTGGAAACTATATATCATTGGCCTAAAGTATAATGCTTTCATATTACAATTTAAACAAATCAACAAAAAAAACAGTTGATCAACTTAATTACCATCTAATCATGTTGATAACCAAAAAAATCACAGAGATACCTAAATTATTTATCTGTCAACAATAAAAGCAACAGACCCAGAATCCGTGTAAATCGAATCAAATTATCAAATCCACGTCATTGCAATAATTTGCAAGAGGATTACGATCATAAAAGACTATTAACATCTGACGAGGAAAAAGCCTAATCAATAAAAATAGGGTCACGATTGTCGACATTATCTTCCGAGACCAAATGGCTCTGTTATCGATTCCAATAAATGCCGTTCTTTTATTTCAGAAGCGAAAAAAAAGAAATTAGAGCGAGCAGCTGAAATTCTCATTAAAATTCCATTACGACACCGTCGACTCGAATATGGCTATAGATTTTGATGGCAAAATTATTTTTTATTACAACTTCTGTAACGACAACGGATCGTCTGTAATTTCAGTACGAGTTTCTGTACCAGAACTTTTAGGTAATGATTATAAAGTAAATGTTAGTAAGTGAACTGAAAGAAGTCTCAAGGTTAGAACAAGTACAAGTTAAGTATTTTTACTGTTGCAATTTCAGTACCCGTTCTGTTTCAGAAGACTTATTTACGTAGATAAAAATCGATAGCTAGTCATTGTAAGTTTATAACTGAATACTTTAAAAAATCTGAAGGCTGGAACACAACTCAGAGACTTTAAGGAGGATTCGCAGTGGTAGGCGCGCGAAATTCAAATTTTCTTACGTTGTTGTTGTAATTTGCAGGTCAGTGTCAGGTTTATCTTGATCAAACAATGACTCGTGATTTACAATTAAAAAACTAAGTCTTTGCAGTCTCTGTTCTGTCGATACGATATCAACACGATGCATGTATGTTATTGTTAATACAGATTTTGAATAAATAAATATGTTTGTTGACTGCTTCGTTGGTCTAGTAGTCGCAAGCGCTACTACTGAGCATGAGGTCCTGGGTTCGATTCCTGGGTCGGGCAAAGCGTTATTGGGCTTTTCTATCTGGAATTTCTCAGTACCAGCTCGGAGTCTGGATTAGTGCCCGGTTGCTGGCAATAGGCTCGCCCCCTGTTACATGGGACTTAAAACATAACTGGCGAAATGTGGGTGTACCTGCTACAGGGTCACCTCTGCCCAACCCTTCGGGAAAACAAGGCGTGATGTTATGTTAAGTTATGTAAATATGTTTATGAGAATATTTCAAGACTTAAAAATCAATTTTATAGGTGATTGACCAGGATGTAGATATAAAAGTTAAGTACAATGGAGGCTATTTCAATGCACCCTCGTCTTCGAGTTGATAATAATTATTATGCTTCCACTGATCTCTGTGGGGAACATTAATCATTCAATCGACTTTCCGTGAGGCTCCCTCAAGTTTCACCACAATATGATTTTTCGCATTTTCATTTAAGCCTGATTCTGGTGAAAACAAAAAGATTTTATTTAATAATATACTGTATATCATTTTTTTGTATAAATTTCTTAGAAATGTATAATACCGTTATGGTGTACAATAGTGACAAAATAAAGCTCTTGGTTTTTGTACAATGGATTTGGTACTCAAAGTCAAGCTACTTAACAGAATATAAATACATCTCCCAAAGTTGACATCCACAAAATATGATAAAACCTGGTATCACACAACAAAGAAATACAATCTACTTTATCATCCCAAAAATACAAAAGGAGGATCAAATAGTCAAAGGAAAATGGGAATATAGACCGAAACTAATAAGGCCTTTTCCTTGCATACACTCAGATATATTATTTCAAACAAAACCTATTCAAATACGGGAAACTTGGGATCCTCTCCCGGTAATCACGGATCCGATCGGGTTTTGATTGACCTTTATGCAAATTCCAAATTCGCCCAGGAGTACAGAACCCAGGTTGTTTAATTGAATAATTAACCTGTCCGACGCACTTCGTTATAATTTTAAATTACTTTCCAGATTCGCCAATTGTACCGCCTTCAAAAATTTCGGGAAAATTATTCGTGATTTTTTGCGTAAAAAATACAGTACTTCTATCTGGTATTTCTACTAAGGCGATTGTAATAACAACTTGGTGGCGGTAAACGGAAACACTGATAATTTTAAATTCATTGAAAAAAGTTGTCTCTTTTAGGTATATTTATACATCTTTTGAATTCCTGGTTTAAAATTTTATCTGATAAAAAAATACAAAATTTTTTTTTTTTTCATCTCTCTGAGTAACCGACTCCTTACCAATATGGATAATGATTAAAAATGTATTTTCTATCCGTCTTGTAGATTATTAAAAAATGTAGGACACGTATTTTCTCTTTTTTTACGTTATCAAAAGATTACGGCGATATATTGAGTTAAAATGTGCCATGACGTCACGAGTATGTAGGTTTTATACTTACCTGTGACGTAGCGACCCCCACTCCCCAACTTTAATGCGTTTTATCTAAGTCATTTTTTATTATTATGAAAAAGCAGAAAATACGTGTCTAATATTTTTTTATATCTCAGACTAAATAGAACTTCTTTTTTTTGACCCAAGCATCATCCCTTTTCAAAAGTGCTTATTGGTAAAAATGGTATAATTGAAATAAATGCTTCGAGTTTGAGTTTTACAAAACGACTATGATTCTGACTGCAAATAATTAATTAATCTTCCTGTCGTTGATACACAAAATCAACTTCAATTCAACATCAACTAAACTGGATATTTAATTTTAAGGGTAATTCATAATTATCGATCCAATATCAATAACACTTAACCAGACGTACCAACTTTTTTGACTTTTCCTGCAAAAGTATCAATTACCAGCTCAATATTATTAGCCGAATCATTTGAAATAATCCATTCAAAATTCATCCATTAAAATTCAGCCACTCGATAAATAAAAGTGAAATAATAACAAGTCTCAATTGATCCCCAATCTGTAAAGCTCATGAATCACAAAAGTAAAACCCCATCCCATCCTAATTAGTTCTTTATTGATCCCGAAAATCTCGGGACTAGTGATCTACCCTTTCCATTTTAATGAGACCGTTCTTAGTTACATGGACATGTTTCCCTATAAGCCGAATAAATATTTACGGATGGTCGTGTTTGTTTTAGTGTTGCATGCATTATCAGGAATAGGGTGGCCTTTTCTATTTTACCCGATATTATTTAGGTTAGGTTTGATCCTAGTAAGTAGAGGGTTTTGCATGTAGGGTTTTCTACTACGAGTGGGAAACACCTAAATTCTATTTAAAGTAGTTTTAGAGATTACATTATGTCGAAAATTTATTTGATTTTGTTTTTATCAGTCTATGACTTGACACGAACAAATAATACCAATACTTTTAGAGCCAGAATTCATAAAATTTACGACCCTATTTTCGCCAATCTCCTTCAAAATCACATAGCCTTGACGCGATCAACACTCATTTCCATATTCCGATTATAAGCCAGCTTCATTTGAAAATCAATGCTTCTATCCATATTTTGTTTGTATAAGTTTATATAGGTAGGTTCCTTTGCACAAACAAAAACATTACGTACTAAATCACAACGATCGTTTTCCCGTATTAGCTAGTCAATTAGTTTATCGTTCGGCAAGACGTAGGCTGCAATAAACTCTGTCCACTCAATTTGCCACAAAAGTTATAGCACCAAAGAGATTTTGTTATAAATAATTTAAGGAATCACATTTGATTTACGTTGCCCATAAAACGCTCGAGCCAAACCACTATGTTTGTATTAATTTCTCGCCATAACACGCCTCCCGAAATAGCCGGGAATTTAGCTTTGAAATTTTTGGTCCAGTGAGGGACGGGGTTGGATTTAAGTACGCTTTCTGTTTTTAATTACTCATAGAGATCATCGTGTGTTTTGAACCTTTTTAACTTTGGTGTAGAAAAAAAAAGACTTCACATTTTTTCTCATACTAGAACGATGCGAAATTAAATTAAATTTGGAACTAAATTTGCCTAGCCTTTACCCAACTATCTTGGGATCGGCTTCCAGTATAACCGAATACAGCTGAATACCAGTATTTTACATGAAGCGCCTGCCTATCTAACCTCCACAACCCAGTAACTGGGTAACACGATACTCCTTGGTAAGACTGGTTGTTAGAGTTTCGGATTTCTGTCGACCCGTAACAACTGTCAAAGATCTACAAATGACAGAAAGAAAAGAAAGAAAGAAAAGAAAGAAAAATTGTTTATTCTGCACAAAATAAACGCACATTACACAAAAAAAAATACATAAATCATAAAATTTAATAATCCTACATTCACCAAAAGCCAAAAGCCTCGTATTCAGGTTCGAAAAGTGATAAAAAGTTCAAACAAAAAAAAAAAAAAAAAAATTGTCTATTTCTTACGTCAAGGCCAGATACCAAAGACAATTTACAATTTTGTTTGCATTAAATGAAAACAACAAACATTCAAAACATAAACAAAATGCCGATTGCTGAGTGGAATAGTAGACATTTTCTGTAACAAGTGAACAACAATAACAAGAACAATTAATCTGTGCGTCGTATCTGTGCAAGAATAGGTCATGCTCAGCGAAATGCCGCAACTTCGGACGAACCTAAGGTTACGGCGCTGATTTTCAGCAAAAACCTCGCGAATGACGTAATGACGTCCCCCTATGTGACAATAAATATCAGGTAAGCAAAATTTATTACGGAAATGAGTGTGAATTTATCTGAACATAATATGTACATTAAAGTAACAATAAAAAAAAAAAAAAAAATTATAGTACTTAAATACTTAGGTAAGATCTTTATCTAAACGTAACATAAAAGAAATAAACAAAAGAGAAAACTGAGAGTTATAATAATTTCAATGAAAATAAAAATAAAATAAAGTCATTATGTGGTGTATCTTCCTAAATCCAACATTTTAGTAGGTAAATATAATTGCAAGCACCATGGGAATTTCGATCGATGGCATGGCGGCCATTTGCAAAAAGCATGGCGTTGGCGAGTGACAACCATGCTTTATTCATAATTGAAAAAATGTTATTAGGATTCTTTTATTATTTTAGTGGACTGAATGGGACGTCGAAATCGATGAAAGGAGCAAGATCCACCGACACAAAGAAATGGAAAACCAAACCACCTTCCAAGCCTCCTAATCGTAATGGTAAGTATTACAATAGGTATTTGTATTGCTTTACCAATCAAATTCAAACCGAAACCAAGCCTTACATTAAATAAAATTGGCAATCCTCGCAACACCATCGACTTATACCTACCCATTGTCCCACCTAGACAATGCAGCCTCGGAAAGACACAGCAAATACGCCCCAGATGACTAAGGACTGCCATTCCTCCCGTGACAATAACACAGACCGGACATAAACTGGGAGGAATCAGACAGAGGCCACTCACACTGTTGGAAAGCCATATCCATTGCCCGTAGGCCCTGACCCATAAGGTAAGTCCAATAATAGCAACTATTGTTTCTAGTTCCAGTTCTAAAATCATGTGGATTGTTGTATCTGCATAAACATTTTCTTTAAAATACTCAAAAAATGCCTTTTTGTTCTCAGGACTCTAACTGGTGGAGGAAGGTTATTCCAACAGTGCGTGGCAGCGTATCTGAAACTCCCCCTGAATGCTGCGGTCCTATGTGTTGATGTACAAAGAGGTTCGGTAGAAAAACGTGGTTCATATTTGCTCTGCCTCCAGATCAACTTCTCAAACAGGTAGTGTGGTTTTTGTGTTGTCACTACTCCAAAAAGTAAACTAGCCATATGTAACTTTCTCCTAGCAGCCATTTTCAAAATATTATTTTCGTTTATAAAAGGAGTGACATGACTTCTACGAGGTATCTTTACACAAAACCGTGTACATGCATTTTGAATACGTTGTATCAGCTTCTCTGTTCTTGCTAACAGGCACGGGCCATACACGGTATCACAATAGTTAAGTCTTGATAAAATTAGGCTATCCACTAATTGTTTCCGTAGATCAACACTCAGATAGTCTCTAATTGAATATAGGAGCTTCAATCTATAAAAACAATTCCTCATGGAGTTACTGATGTGTTTCTCGAATCGTAGTTCCGGATCCATGGTTAACCCAAGGTTGCATGCTATCTCTACCCTATCTATTTTTTCCCCCCTGACAACAATTTCTGGCTTGGTTGACAGTATTGCACTGATCATCTTCCTACTTCCTAAAACCATAAATTTAGATTTCAATGGGTTTAATACCAGTGAATTATTGTCTGACCATACCATCACTCTCTCCAGATCGTCATTAATTTTTTCCACTGCCTCTAATGTGTCAACTGGTTTAAAACTTATATATAATTGGATATCATCTGCGTACATGTGATACCTGCAATGCCGAAATGACTTAATAATGTCTGCACTGTAAAGTATATATAAAAGGGGCCCTAAAATTGATCCCTGAGGCACACCACGTGACACCCGACGAGGGGGGGAAGACATCTTTGATCCATCCTCCTTCTGGATTTCAACGAGCTGTGACCTATTTTGCAAGTAGCTAGCAAACCACTGTACTGTTTCTGTTGAAAAACCGTAATAGGCCAACTTGGAAAGTAACAGTGTGGTATTTATTGCATCGAAGGCCCGTGAAAAATCCAGGAGTGCAAGGATTGTTCCCTGCCCCCTATTCCGTGCCTCTAGGATATTCCCCACTACGTCAGAGAGGGCTGTGGCCGTCCCACGGCCCTTCCTAAAACCAGACTGAAGGTCGGGTAGCATCTTGTTTGCTTCTAAATATTCCAACATTTGGTTATAAACCACCCTCTCTAAGACTTTAGATAAACAAGGCAAAATGCTAACAGGACGTAAATCTTTAAAAGTAGTCGGGTTGCCGATTTTGGGTAAAGGACGCACAATAGCGCACTTCCACAAATCAGGGAAAGTGTGGGTATCTATCGACTTATTTACCATTGTAGTGATAGCCTGAAGGGTGGTTGGTAACGTTAACATTATCATATCCAGACTGACTCCATCACTCCCTTTAGCATTTGTCCCCAAGCTCTTAATAATTTTCGAAATTTCTACCTCATTAACATTTCGTAGCTCAAATTGAGTTTCACCAAATCTATTTGTTTCAAAATATGATAGTTGCGATGCGCTCAGTATGCACTGTCCTGGTACATTTAGAAATGCCTTGTTTATCTCGTCTGGGTCATTAAATTGCATGGGAAGCGTACCTTCACTATGTTCTGAAAAAACATCTGATTTAAGATTTTTCCAAAGCTTTTTGGGGTTTTTTATGTGACTATTAATGTGCCTATCAAAGTATACCTTCCTTTCCTGCATTAGTGCAGTAACAGATTGTTTTTTTAAATCTAAATAATATTTCTTTGTAATGTCTAACTTGTCCTTATGATAATTATTTTTTGCTTCGTCCCGCAGCTTAAACATTAATTTAATATTATCCGTTATCCACGGCGTGGGTCGGTCCCTAAATTTCTTACTCTTTATGGGGGCATGTAAATCAAATAATTGCGTGATAAGGTCATTAAAATATTCAATCATGCTGTTAACATCGGGCAGTGAAGCAATTTCAAACCATGGCATTAATTGCAGATCCACTGCAAAGTAATCCATCAATATATCCCTTAGAGGCCGATATTCAACTAGCCTAGGTTTACTTTTTATCTTTTTTATGACAGTATCACATACAATAAAAGAATGATGACCAAGTTCACTGACATGACTGACTAACACATTACGAACCCCCACATCGGTACAGATCACGTCTATGAGAGTACTACTATCCCCTACAAAATGTGTTGGTGACTGTACCACCTGACTTAGATTGGTATAATTAAGGAATTCCATCAAATCTTTGGTTTTTGCATTGTTTGGATCTAATAGATTAACATTGAAATCCCCCAGTAACACCAAATGGTCGTAAGGTGCTAATGCGCTAATACTGTCAGTTATTCCATCCAGAAATTTTGACAATTCAAACCAGGGCGGCCTGTATGCGGTGCCAATCAACAACTTTCTACCATTGATAGTTAGGTTCAACCACATCTGTTCCACATCGGACTGCTCTGAGTGTGGCCGTACACGCGCCCTAACTCCCGTTTTAATGTAAAACGCCACTCCCCCGCCTCGTCCCCCGCGTACAGTCGCAGGGCGCGGCACGTGCTTCAACCTATATCCCGGAACCTTAGGCGCGCGTCCTTCTTCCCCAGGTCTCAGCCACGTTTCGTTGATTGCCATTATATCCACTGAGTGCTGTGACATGGCAATTAGAAACTCGTCCTGGTTGGTTGCCAGAGAGCCCGCATTGAATAAACCAAACTTTAATAGTTTTGACTTGGTCATGTTATGAAAAGATTAATGACTGTATATTTATATTTGTATAGTAATGATAGTATGTTATTCATATATTTATTATAGTAATTTTCTTTATTCCTTTCGTTTAAATAATATTTGTACATAAGTTTTAATTGTGGTATTAAATAAATAACTGTGTTACCTTTAAAATAATGTTCCCAATCATTATGAATTGAAAATATATATAAAATGTTTGTAAATAATGTTGTTGTTAGTGTGTAGATAATAATTTGTGTAAATAATAAAGCTACGTTCCTCATACTATCGCAGTACTCACATTGATATTCCCACCTCCTCAGATCACAACAGATACGACACACAGACACCATGTTTAGTAAGCGATAACAAGAACAACTAAGAAAACCATAATCTACAAAAAACTGTGCGGCATCGAACAACGGTTTATTTATTAGTGTCCATGTATGGTCCAATAATCTGTTCAATGTTGTCTTCAGATGCAATCCTGTGAGTGGATTCTCCAGGCTTTTGCCGGACCAAGATGCGACCGCGCTTCGTCCATACGAATCGCCATCCATGAATCCCTGCTGCGGCCTTTGTTTGACGAAACAACTGCTGATTCGACCTAGTCAGCCTCTCATTAACGAAGAAGCGTACGGGTTTCCCAGAGAGTCCAAGATTCTCTGTCGTGGCGTCGCGTCGCACTCGGGCGCCGTTCAACACGGCGTCACGCTGGTCTCGTCGAGCGAGGCGCACCATGATAGCGCGAGGGCGGGGCTCCGTTGAGGCTGTGGGGCTTGTCGCTTTGATGTGTCTGCCGCCGACTCGCTCTGCGCTCACTATGTCGCGGTCCTCCAAAGCGACCCCAAGCTTTGTGGCAATTAGCTGGAACAGGTGTGCTGGGTTTTCCGCTTGCGTCTCAGGTACGTTCGCTAACATCAGGTCGTTTGCCATCAGCTCCTGATCCCTGTCATTCAGGTCCCTCTTGAGCTGTTGAACCACGTTCTCCACCGCATTTAAATTTGTTGTCGGATCGCATCCGGCATCGTGACGTTTTTCAAGCGTCTCCAGTCTTGACTCAATGCCGTCCATGCGTGTGTGACACGAGTCGTTAGACGCCTTCAGCTCCGCTACGTCTTTCCGAAGCTCTAAGACTTCCAACCGCAAGGTGCGTAGCTCCTCCACTACTAGTCTTAAAGCGGAGCCTACGTCCGGCGGGAACTCTGGGATCAAAGGCGACGGCGGTGCACTGATTGACTGGGGCGTCGGCGATGCGGCAGCTGACAGTCGCGTCGTCGTAGGCGTCGTGGGCTCCTCACTCTGTACTTCTGCTACACAACCTCGTACCGGCGTATCGGCCTTATTGTCCCTACGGACATTTTTCTTGCATTCAGGGCAATGCCAGGCAGAGACTAAGGGGCCCTTCGTAGGGAGGGCGACGCACACTCGGTGATAAGAGACGCTACACTTTGAGCACCTAGCGGTGTCAACCGCTGACACAAATTTACCGCATCCACCGCACTTCACCGCCATTCTTACAGCAGGAATGGAATGAGTTCAATGAACCTCACTAGTGTGATACACAAATTATTATATATATTTAACAGTTTATCGTCGCGAACTTATTTTTTTTTTTTTTTAATTGAGGGTATATATAATTATGGTTTGGAGATTTTGAAATTGTTTTATGTAATAATTATGGACTTTAGAAGCACTCACGAGACTTCTCTACACTGTATATGTTATATTATATCGCTAAAGACTTAATTAAAAACTTTCCAGACACTTTATCGATGTTATTTTATTTAATTTCCGTAAAAAAATCAGACAACGATCCCACCAGTAGAAACGTCAAAACGTCAACAAAACGTCAGCTGAGACCAACTGCTTAACATGCCAGAAAGCACGGAGGATTCTGAATAAACTTTAAAATATTTTTTTTTTTCTAGGAATTGAATGTGATATTGGATTTTTCTATCAGAAAGTTAGTAGCAGCCCGGAGTTTTGATTTTTGCCCGGTTGATGGCAATAGGCTCGCCCCCTATTACATGGGACAACATAACTGGCGGAATGTGGATGCACGATAAGGTACACCTCTGCCTTACGACTGCGATTTAAGGAGTGTTGTTATGATGTTATCGTATGAATTGAGTGATTAAGTACTTCTGGAGGCATCTACAACGCCACATGAGAACTATGCATCAAAGACCATGACGTCACAAAAATCCTGCATCGCGCAAGCAGAGTTTACCGCGAAATCACCATATGTATAAAATTCCGACATGAACTGTTGGGCAGTTGCCAACCAGACATAACACCAGTCTTGTCGGAGGATCCTTCCTTTTCTATAGAGGATGAGTGAACTTTACACCCTGTTCCTCATACCTGTATCTACTCATAAGTTTAAAAAGACGATGTTTTATCAAAAATACACTTGACGCCCCTACATTTAAGGTAAAGGTTGTAGTTGTCTATAATAACCGAGTGAGCAATAGTGCCCTTACACTCACAGTCTAATAAATGCCAGCACTAATTCATCTGCCAAGCGTTGTGACAATGATATTTAGGGCGATAAATTGTATTGCCACAGTATAAAGAGAGGTAGTAAGCTATCTTCATAGAAACGCACCGCGCGTGGCTTGTATGTGTACAAAATCTCGGCTGGTTTCTCACGAGAAACGGGTCGAGATTTTGTTAAATGTGCGTGCGGCGACGCATAGATACAAACGAAGCACACATACAAGCCGCGCGCGGTGCGTTTCTATGAAGATAGCTTACTACCTCTCTTTATACTATGGTATTGCTGTTGGTAGCCTGCTGTGCTACCTACGTATAAATATAAGCAGACCAAGTATTTACTATACTGTAGCACTCTGTGACAGTATTATATCTTGGCAGTGACCTTGAAATAATTACCTACGGCCGCTCGAAAGATAAACCTTCCGCGTCCGTGCGTAACTGCCGCGCACTCAATACTGTTGCGTATGTATACACTAAGATTTCGAAGCGCGTCGTTTCGGTCGTTTTCTATAAAGACATAATACTGTTGACAGATGATTGAAACATACCAAATGTACATATATAGAGACGCACGCACTCGGTCCTTGCTGTCGGCTGAATGGCGGAGGGCGGTCGCTCGTTGTTCCCCGCGCTTCTCCCGCGCTTCTCCCGCGGCCCCTCCGGCTCATCATGCGCGTGTAGAAAACTGTTACTTATTTGTAATTTTAATTTATTTTTTTATTTCAGACACAATGATCCATATTTTTGTTAGTAGATATACTTTAGAGTTATTTTAGTATTCAAATACACACCACAATCATACTATTATTACTAAGATAAACAGAATTTAATTTGCTAAAATTACTAAAATGTTGAAAATTATCAATAATATTACAAATAAAAATAAAAATTAATTGAAATCTTTAAATTAATTAAACCATAAAACAACAAAATAAATACATAAAAATCAAAATAATCTAGTCAATTGATGTTTTTTTTTAAACATGTAACTGTACACAATGCCACAATATTGGACAGTCAATTCTGCCAGCCACAACGCTAAGAACGCTGTTGCCACTGCCCTGAGCACGACTTAGCAACGATGCAGCTCTCTTTCTGAGGATGGCATGGAAACCTTCAATACGAGCGTCGGCAAACATGCCCGACGCGCTGCAGTGCCTCGGCAGCCGCATCAGCATCCTAAAGGCATTGTTGTATTGAACGCGCAGGGCGTTGATTGCCTTTTGCATATATTTGACCTATAGACTGCACGTATAAAAAGATTGGCAAAACGCTCGAAACAAAGTACTTAACTTTTACTGCTTTACTGCAGCGTGCAAATCTACGAGCCAACATATTGCATCGGACAGCCAATGCCCGGCGCTCTCTCTCAATATCCTCGCAGTCTGATAGGTCATCCGAGACCCAGTGGCCCAGGTATTTGAATCGCGAAACTCTGGGTAAAGAAACACCGTCTATGAGGACGGGTAGTACTTGAGTGACCTTATGACCTGGTGATTGGAACACCAAAAGCTTGGTTTTCTTTACATTATACCTGAGCCCATGGGTCCCGGCGTATTCCACACAAATAGCGAGGAGTTTAGAACTCAGTTTCCTGGCATGGAAATAAAGGAAGGCAATTCAATCAAATTAAATTTCAGGAAAACCAGTCTAAGTAAAAGTAAAAAAAAACAAAGAGGCAAATTTAAGGCACTTTCGACAATTTAACGTCAAAATTTACAAAAAATATGTAATTGATTCTAGTCGCCTAGTTGGTATTCGATATCTAAAGTTTCTTGTGAATGAAGTCAAGAGAACAGCAGCTTGTAAGTATTATTAATGTGTAGATAAATGACCTCACACTAAAATAGGGATTTAATCAAGGGTATCATATTTATCACATTAGTTCAAGCTCGTTATAGCCTTAATGGTTGTCATCTAAGTTATTATATCTACGTATGTGTGAGTGTCCGAAACAGTAATTAATTTGAGGCTAAGTAATTATCAGTAAGTATCTAGTTACATATTATACAGCTTTACAACGTGTTCTTTTAAATATCACATAACTCTAGGGTATTAATGAAACTATTTCAAAGAATCAACTGGCATATGAATTATTATTTTTCAATTTTGTATTGGTTGGCTTTGAAATATTCAAAAGTGCCTGTAATACTTTAATTGAAATAACGGCATTGAGTTTGAATTTTTTTAAATCATTGGTAAGATTTAAAATAGTGTAAATAAACACGAAAATGATTAACTTTTATTACTGGGGCAGATTGGGTTAAGTAATCTGCTATTTCGAATAAATCTTTTATTTTAACCCTCTTAAAGATTGCGAATGAAGAAATTTATGTAGGAAAATGATATTTATTAATTCGATTGGATAATAATAAATGGCATGAAAACAGTCAAAGTTTGACCACTTACCACCCATAATATATTTCAAACACAGATCTTTCACACAAGGTGGACCGATGACCTTGTGAAGACCAAGGAGTCCGCTGGATGCGGGAAGCACAGAACCGGTCGAAGTGGTGATGCGTGGGGGAGGCCTACGTCCAGCAGTGGACGTCTTTGGGCTGAAATGATGACAGATCTTTCATCCTATGCGAGTGAAGCTAATGCTCATTTTCATTAGCATTAGGCAACACTTATAATTATGACCGCCTAAATATTATATATGCTCATCTAAGCGCTGAAAGTTGAAAATCCAACGGCACACTTTTACTTAAGCATTTATTTAGTTGTTATCTTTGACAGTCGTTAGGTTTCGTCAGAAGCCCGAAGGTCTGAGAACCGGTCTTACCAAGGGGATTGTATTACCCAGTTACGGGTTGTGGAGGTCAGATAGTCACTCCATGTAAAATACTGGTATTAAGCTGCATCCGGTTAGACTGGAAGCTGACCCCAACATCGTTGAGGAAAAGCTAGGCAGATTGATTGAGTTATTTCGTTGTCCTAAGACCCGTAGCGCAGAGACTCAATTGACATTCATCCAATGCGTCAATCATTTGAACCCGCACATCATCTAATGCACGGAGATAAGTATTATGTGACGTCACACGTTCGCTTCGGTCCTGCACGTAAGTAAAGGGTTTATGACGTCATTGAGTAAATCTCTTCTAGAGGAGTATTGACGATCATCGGTTTTCAACGGCAGTTGCTTATTTAGAAGCAATTTGTCTTTTGATACGGATTTCGGGGATTTAATAGTCTGTCAACTCTGATTAATGTTCGCTATCTTGTCAGAGAATCGGAAAAAGTAAAACATAAGTTAGGGTCACAAATAGTCTAGTAAACTTGCGTAATTTTTTTCCATATTGACACTTGAAAAATTACGAGATGATGTCCGTTGTGTACCTACTTAATTCCTAGTTGGTTATACCCCAGTATATATAAGTACAATATTCTATCTTCATTAGAAAACGGCCGAAACGACGCGCTTCTAAATCTCAGTGTATATCAGTACGCAACAGTATCGAATGCTGCAGTCATGCAGTTACGCATGGACGCGGAAGGATTATCTACCGGGCGGCCGTAGATAATTATTTAAAGGTCACTGCCGAGATATAATACTGCTACTTATATATTCTGTGGTTATACGAACTGTACACTGATTGCAACTTCAGAGAAAACCAAATCTGTACTAAACTCTGAATTAAAAAAAACCGGCCAAGTGCGTGTCGGACTACGCACAATTAAGGGTTCCGTAGTTGGGATGAACTTATCCCAAAAACAAACTTAACTTTGTAGTTGAAAATCATGTCCTTCCATATGATGGAATATATGGGAAAATACTCGTAAACTTGCAGAGGCTACTTAGCTGTGATAGTTTTCCTTTTTAATTTCGTTATGTAAACTACTGTCGTGATTTTTTTCAGACATCTAAAAACAACCATTAAGCTGGCAGGGGGACAATAAAAAAGGGGGGCACTTGACTCTAACAAAAATTAGCAATTTAAAGCTTACTTAATATTTCGCAAACGGATCCCTGAATCTAAAAATGGTTTTTAACATTCATAATGTTTTTGAAGGACGTTTTCAACGATACCCCATAACAATAGAAAAAAAAATGGGATAGAAAAAAAAAATCTTCACCACTTTACGTGTACGGGAGGTAAACTAAAAAAAATTTTTTTCCTAGTTTTATTTTACGACTTTGTCAGCGTGATTAATATGTATACTTTTGCCAAATTACAGCTTTCTAGTACAAAAAGTCTAGGAGCTAGACCGCGGACGGACAGACAGATAGACAGACGGACATGGCGAAACTAAAGGGTTCCTTGTTTACTACGAAACCCTAAAAATGATAAAAATCTCTTAACACAAGAAAATCTGTAGCAAATTAATGAAAAAATAATTAAACAGACAACAATGACACCTAATTAGTCAACGTTATCAAACTCACAAAGCTGACTCCTATCATCGTTACAACACAGCATAATTGAAACAATTTTTAATTAAAGTAACTCACTCGTTAACGACAGAACAAGCGTATCAGATTCTAAAATGTATGTCAGCGTGTAAAAACCAATTTGGCGCCTTTGAAGCCTCACGGGCACAGAGTTCATAGATACAGAAGGTTAGCTCCATACAACGGCAAAAACGCACTTACACATGCCCTATATGCTTATAAGGTGTAAAAACAACAAAGTAACATTGAGCAAAAATGTTTGCCGGGTAACGACTTTTATTCTTGGAGTGAAAAATCACTGTTTACGGCAGCGTGCAATGTAACACACCCAAAACATAGTGCTAACGAGTATGGGTGGGTGAATAAAACAGTACAAGAGTTGTGGAGGTATTTAAAGTTAACATGGTTCCCAGTTATAGTCCAGTACAAAAAAATATATCACCAGTCGCGAGTCGCATAAACTAGCTGTACGTGCAGCGTGTCTCCGTGTGCGTGCGTTTTCGCTCGTTGTATGGAGCCGACCGTCTGTATCTATCTATTCTGTGTCACTGGGGTATATTAGACTCCCCTGCATAGCAATTAATTCATAGTAACGCGAAATTTAATTAATCCTCCGATGTTTGGAATGATAATTGGGGATTGCCGCGGAATTCCACACTTGAAGGGTGATGGAATTGTAGGGTTGTCTTAGGTGCGAATATTCAGACGTTTTCGTTTCTAAAATATGATGTTAATTTTGCGGGCGCATATTTGTAGGTGCCGTTTGAAGTCAATAGAGTAATTCTCGTTATAATAGATAGTAGGTACCGAATTCATTTCTACACTAAACTTGGAGCTTTTTTTAACTACTGAGATCAATTTTGTTTTATCAGTGATAAATAAGGTGATTCTGGGAGTCTGGATTTGTGCCCGGTTAATGGAAATAGGCTCGCTCTCTATTACATGGGACTTAAACATAAATGGCGAAATGTGGGTGATGATGTGGGGACCTGCTACAGGGACACCTCTGCCCAACCCTTCGAGGAAACAAGGCGTGATATTATGTAATGTAATGTAAATAAGGTGAAATTGTACAAAATTAAAATAGGTTTATTTCAAGTAGGACCACTAACCAAGTCAGGGCCAGAATATCAGATGTAGGACGAGGAATAAAATAGAAACTTCTACGGGTGCCTCTTTAAGCATATTTTTAATTTAAATCAGACAACACCTTCAAAAACCCATTATTTCGTAATTTTCTATCCCCAATTAGTCCTGCTACAAAGGATATATAACTATACATTTTTACTGCTCTGCCAACAGGTACACTTTCTTTGAAGTTTTAAAGTACCACTCAGTAAGGTACTTGGGTTCCAAAAAACTCACAGCAAGCCCAAGACGTTTCTTAAGATGGAGGATGAAAACTTTTTGACAAATACAGGCTGTTTGACAGACAGGAAAGCATTTGAAAATGTTTTTATTTTATTTTTTTGAAGTCGATTTCTTATTAATCCTTGACAAGATATCTACCAAGTATTCAGTGATATTCACCTCGCTAACTGCGAGGAAGATATCTTCTCGAGGATTAATAGAATAGAAGATAGCTACCTCACAGCTAAACAGGCCTGCAGGCCGATGTTTTAAGGTATTTTTTGACATTTAATTTTAGGTTCTTGTGTATTTCTTTGCAGGAGCATGTATTATTGACCATTGAATATTTTGTTGACCAAAAATATTGGCGTGTTCGTTCGTATTCAAGCACTTTCTTTTTGTTGTCCATTTTTACACCCAATCAAGTTTTACGTGTCCAGCCGCGGCCATATTTGATTTTCACAATATTTGTCTCCGAGTGAAACTTATTAATTCATCTCGGTGCTCCTTTTCTGGACCCGGCAAATATTCAAAAATTTGTCTTAGTTTTTTTGACTTTTACTTAGAAAGTAAAAGAGCATTGAAAATAGTAACCTAAATTGATTTTTGACATTATTGAAACGTCATTTCACTTAAAATGCGTTGACTAAATAATCTTTATACCTATCTATATCTATATATTTCTATCATATTTTTGTATGTAAGTGTTTCTGTGATAAATAAACTTATTTTTCTTTCTTTCTTTTATAATTATATATCAATAATTAAATGTTGTTCGTTTGTCATCACTTGAGGACAGCTCGACCGATTTGACAATTTTTTGTTTTAAAATGTTCTTAATAGTTCGAATTAGGGTTTTATGGAATGAAAAATCTGGAAAGATTCCCGAAAATTTTAAAATTTTGCATAAATAATAATAATAAATAAATTCATTTATTTCAGACATAATTACAAAATTCTCCATATAGTGTTAGTAACAGAGGTCTTAAAAACTATGTTAGTATACTAGTATTAATTCACATTATAAAAATTCAAAAAGACATTAAAACACCACATAAAAATACAACAACAATTACAGTACGTATATTAATTATGTCACGTGAAGCCGAATAAGCCTCCCCAGCACTGCAGACTCCGGCCTATCTGATATCATCCTCAGCATACCGTTGGGGCTCCCACGGATCCTAAACATCAGAGATGCTGCTTTTCTACGCATTATGGCATAAAAATCGTCGACCCTAGCGTCAGCAAACATGCCTGATACGCTGCAGAAACGTGGGAGCCCCACCAGAACTCTGAAGGCGTTGTTGTATTGTACGCGAAGAGCGTTGTAGGCCCTTTGCGTTTAGCTGGTCCATAGAGCACTGGTGTAAAAGCTTTGGCAGTAGGCCCTGAACAGTGTCACTTTTACACCTACTGTACACCTTGCAAATCTATGCACCAACATATTCGCACGAACCAGTGAACGTCCGTTTTTCAATGGGTTTTGTATTGGTCAAGATATTTGTCACTCAGCTAGTTTAAAATAATTATCATCACCATGGCCATCATAGTGACAGTTCTGAATTTGAAGATCTCAGAAAAAACAGTGGCACTCCGGGAGTGCCGACAGAAGTGAAAACTTGAATAAGATCGTCTTGGTGGTAGAAAAATACTTGTATAGAACATTGGTCCATAACCTTATTTAAATAAAGAGCACAATCGCGTTTACAAAATAAAAAAACAGTGGCACTCCGGAAGTGCCGACAGAAGTGAAAACTCGAACAATTTTACTGTGCAGGAAATAATGTATCGTGCGTTTGTCTTTTGAATGGTCAAAAGCATAACAGTGTCGTGAAATCAATTGTTTAGTCCCATCTCAAAAATGCCCAATGCACCTAAAGAAATTTTCACTTAAAAAAAATACTTCCAAAACCTTCAAAGTATAAATACTTGCATAGAAGATTGATTCGTAACACAATATAAATAAAGAGCACAATCGCGTTTACAAAAATTAAGTGTCGGTAACGGTGTCGCGAGTCCAATTGTTTTTTCTCATCTCAAAAATGCCCAACATGCCTTAAGAAGTTTTTACTGCAACAAAGGAGATGGAAATCTTTCGTGCCTACTCCACAATATCCATAGCTCAACATTTTTATTGTTTCGAACCATACAAACAGGAAAATCCATAGAGCTGTCATAAGGAAATTCCTTTGAACTTATAAGTCAAGATAACACAGTAAACATCTCATTCCACCACAATCAAGTTCACTCAATTGCCCCTTACGTCTAGAAAGGGACAATAAGCAGATAATATTCACCTCCTATTCCACTTACGACCCCTCACTAGAATCCCCTCTGTTGTAAATGCCAGTATAGCACAAGTGACATACACAAACAGGGTTGGAGTAAACATGTGTAGTTTTTTTTATTTTTATTGACTACTTAAACAACGCTGCATTGGAACACTCATAATACTGGTTAGTTATGCTTTATTAGCTGTGCCTCGATCCTGTGGGAATATCGGGATAAAAAGTATCCTATGTCCTAACCCAGTCCTATGTGCCAAATTTTATCCAAATCCGTTCTGTCGTTTTAGCGTGTAAGCTTAGCAGATAAACAAACTCACTTTCACATTTATAATATTAGTTAGGATTAAATTGTGCAGCATATGTCGAGATATCGGTCAGAAAATGATGCCTATAGCTACCCTGTACTTTCCTAGTCTACTGCGGAAAATGTCGGAAAATGTTCCGGCACCACATGAACTTCACTACGTCCTTTAAAGTGTCCATACCATCTTAGGTGGTTTTCGACGATTTTATCAGTGATTGGTGCGACTTTAAATCTGCTCGTCTGTATTGTATCTAGTAGTCTATGATAAGCTATTATCGGACCTCTTTCAGAAACCCTAACCGTTGAGTTCAACACCAATTTATCAGTCCCGTTCAGAGCATTTTGTAGGTCTCATCATAGGCTATGTCGGTTATGCCATATGTAAGGACTATTGTTTGTCGTTTTCGCCAGACACATCTCTCAAACAGAAAATAGCCACTATCCATACAAAGGTCAAAAAGTGTAAAACGCCATCATTACGCGTCACATAAAAAGTGTACCACAGACTATCTTTGCGCGTATGAAATCCTACCTTTGATGTTGTTGAGTGGCCCTTCGCGAGTGCGTCTGGGGCGAGTCAACAACCCTCCCCTTGTGGGACTAAGACTTCAAACGTTCTGATTCGCTTTTACACCTTGGAGTAGGCAGTTATGTCGAGATCCAGACTCAGATTTCAACGGACAATAGGGAGCCGTCTTTGGATTTTTAAAGTCCCTAATTAAAATGCTTTGATTATTTTCTTTTGGGTTCAGTTTTTTTTTTTATAAGGGCCAACCGGTGTTTTGATAAGTTTGTAAAGTTTCTTTTAATTTGTAGGTTTGCTGTAATTGAAAAAAATTTGAAAGATGATGAACGTGGTTTGATTAATATCTGTCTATCTCGCTGTGAATTTATTGAGCTTCTTTTTATTATGTTTCAAAATTATTCTTTGATTAAATCTCAGCAAGCACAACTTAAAAAAAACACATGAGAGTTGTCTCCAGAATTATTTACAAACATATTTATATATTTTTTATGCTGCTTCTGCAATTTCTCCAGCTATGTTCTCCACCATTCTCAAAATAATTAGCCCTTTTTCACGACGTAGAGTCCGCGCAACCACTCAAATCCGATAGACGCGGCGCTAGGGTCTAGGTCATTGCATCAAAATGCATAAAAAAAAACGTAGTTCCATAAATTTTCCGCCTGACTTCAGTGATGCCACAGACTCTATGGCAAATTCTTTGTCGATGTAAATTCTAGGCCTTTTAATCTCACACTATAACGTTCTTCAAATCACTCAAGCAATCACATATTTCAAACCGGTTTTGTCCCATATTCTGTGGAATCCAAAATGGCGTAACAACAGGAATCCCATCCACGTGGTAACACAAAAGTTTTCCAATATTATTTTTTATTCCAGTGATATTTCTCATAGAGGAAAGACACCTTAATTTAGTTGAATTGTTTTGTGTTCTCAGAATTTTGTCTGGGTAGAACAATTTTATTATTAAATAGTTGGTATCTCCGACGTTGTCACTTTTAATGGTAGAACGTGATATTTCAGAGTGTTTTAAGAGGAGCTAAGCGTCTCTGCTGCTAACATTTATGCGTCTCTCTTTTGATACAAAGTGCAAGATTAAGCTGCATTAGGACAACAGTCACATAAAACCGGTTGGAGTGAAGTTCCATTTACTGTATATTATGTATTAAATAACAGGCACAATTAAATAAATTAACAAAGTTTGAGACCAACGAAAAAGGAGGAGGAGCTCGTGGCAAAATAATAACAGCCGCACGGATCGATCAGTCTGGTTAAGCTACACTTGCCGGGGTTGTTCCGTGGATGGGTGGCCATCTTTACATACCGAGACCCCTCCGTGCCTCGGAAAGCACGTAAAGCTTTTTGTCCCGGCTGTCATTCTTGAATCTTTGACAGTCGTTACGGGTCGTCACAAGCCCGAAAGTCTGACAACAAGTCTTACCAAGGGGTATCGTTTTACCCAGTAAGGTACTGGGTTGTGGAGGTCAGATAGGCAGTTGCTCCACGTAAAATACTGGTATTCAGTTGCATCCGCTTAGACTGGAAGCCCATGTCGGACCACGCACAATGTAGGGTTCCGTAGTTGGGATGAATTTATCCCAAGAATAAACTTAGCTTTGTATTTGAAAAACATTTTCTTTCATACGGAATGTTAGGAGAACATGTTTTACAACCGCAAATTTAAGTTGGTCGATTATTACTCATTAAATTGTAAAGTCTACTCAGCTGTGATAGTTTTCCTTTTAAATTCGTTATATAAGCTATTGCCGTGAATTTAATACTAGCCACATATCTAACACTAGCCATTTAGCTGGCAGGAGGGGGAGACACTTGACTATAACAAAAATTTGCACTTCAAAGCTTAATATTTCGCAAACAGATCTCTGTATTAAAAAATGGTTTTAACACGCTCACGTTTGTTGTGTTGAAATTTTTTTGAAAGACCTTTCCAACGATACCCCACACTAAGGGATAGAAAAAAAAAACATCCCCACTTTACGTGTAGGGGACGAACACTAAAAAACATTTTTTTCTTTATTTTATTTTACCACTTTTTCTTTGTTTGTATATCTAGGTATGCTAAATTACAACTTTCTAGTACTAACGGTCTCGGAGCTAGATCGCGGACAGACAGACAGACAGACAGACAGACAGACAGACAGACAGACAGACAGACAGACGGACATGGCGAAACTATAAGGGTACCTTGTTGACTACGAAACCCTAAAAAGTGAAGTGTCGGTCAAAATGTTACACTTTTTTCGGTTTAGCCCTCATTCGCTGAGTGTGCAAGTATTAACTTGCGATGAGAAACTTCGTTCCAAAAACTGGTATCTAATCAGCAACGTTACTTGAAAATAATCAATCTTTAACTTTTATTGACCACAATTGGATCGTACTCAGTCAAAATTGTGACAAATTGAGAACTTTCAATTTTGTTGACACACAGTTAATAAGAGTTAATAATAGATGATATTATTATTAAGTGACATGGTCTTGCTCACGGTCACGGTGGGATGATCTTGTGAAGGCCGCAGGAATCCGCTGGATGCGGGAAGCACAGAACCGGTCGAAGTGGCTGTGTGAGGCCTATGTCCAGTACTGGACGTCTTTCGGCTGAAATTATGAGGTCACACGTGTGTCACTAAGATTGTTTTAGGATATCAGTAACAACAATTTCTATTTGTCAGTGTATCATTAGCACAAAGAGTATCTAGAGGATTTTGATACCTTCTACTTTTTATTAAACCTCAATTTGCTCCAAGTTCTTGCTTTTCATAATTTATGCAGACGCAAAAGACGTTTTAACGCTAATAGCTGACCACAAATTGACTCATATTTTTTTTCTAAAAGATAGAATAACAGAACTAAAAGATTTTATATAGTCTTTGTATAACAGAGTTTCAGAAAATACTGTATGGATTATTATCCCATACCAAGTCCAAACGTAACGTAAAAAGTTTACCTCTAACGTATAAGTTTACGTCTATGTGTTATCGAGCTCAGAGGCGACAATTTGTCATTACTTATTGCGCAGTTTTAGCTTCAAACTCAACACTTATTGCAAACTTTCTATAACGTGTGGCACTATTTATTAGACCTGGAATCATTTACCAAGAAACTTGGAAGTTCGTTTCCTTTTTGAAAGGAGTTAGTGTAGTTACAAATAAATTGCTAAAAACTTTCTGAAATGTTATTTTGTAGTTTTGATCAGCAATAAAAAGATTCGCAATATTTGAAGGCTATCGGCGAGGTAATTGCGTAACACTTATAAAATGGCAATTGATCGCAATGCTTTTTAGGGTTCCGTAGTAAACAAGGAACCCTTATAGTTTCGTTATGTCCGTCTATCTGTCTGTCTGTCCGCGGTCTAGCTCCAAGACCCTTAGTACTAGAATGCTGTAATTTGGCATAGGTATACATATTAATTACGCCAACAAAGTGGTAAAACAAAATTATGAAAAACATTTTTTTAGGGTACCTCTCCTACACGTAAATTGGTGTTTTTTTTTTTAACCCATTTTGTGGGATGTCATTGGAAAGGTTCCTCAAAAACATTATGAGTTTTTGAAAACCATTTTTAGTTTCAAGGATCGGTTTGCGAAATATTAAGCTTTAAAGAGCAAATTTTTGTTAGAGTCCAGTGGGGACACTGCCAGCTAAATTGGTTGGTTTTAGATATGTGAAAAAATTCACGGCAGTAGCTTATTATAACGAATTTAAAAGGAAAACTATCACAACTGAGTGGGCTTTACAAATTAACGCGTAATAATCGACCAACTTAACTTTGCAGTTGTCAAAACATGTTTTCCCATACATGGGAGAACATATTTTTCAACTACAAAGTTAAATTTGTTTTTGAGATAAATTCATCCCAACTAAGGAACCCTTCATTGTGCGTGGTCCGACACGCACTTGGCCGGTTTTTTTTATTTTGACAGTTCAGCCATATTCACTGCATTATTTACACTGTTGAGAAGACGAATTTTTAAAACCTATGAAGCTTGGGGTAAGGATTTTTTTCAAATCCTTCGGCTTGTGACGGATGAATGTGAAAGTGCGTTAGGTATGCAATATTAAGGTAAAGGATTAATATAAGGTTCATGATGTTCAATTTATTTTAACAACACAGCTATTGAAATAACCTCAGTTCTACAAATGAATCCTAATAGTAGTTAATGAAACTGTTGCTTAATGAGGGGTATTAAAACATGAGAGTGTGTTTAAAAACCGAGCCGTAGGCGAGGTTTTTAATAGTATTACACTAATGTTTTAATACCTAGTTATGTGCAGTTTCATACACTACTTTATCTACTCTCATACATTGGGATTTAACCTAATACTAAATAAAAGATCAAAGTTAAAGATCAAGAATAAATTTGAAAAATCCCACGAAATTCAATACAACAAAACAAATGAATGTCGTCTGCACCAGCACATCCCCGCACATGCGCTACAGCGGGTGCTGCTGCCCCCGTTTAAACGTTCCAATGCAAAAGTTGATGGAAACTCCTTGGTGATATTAACTTTTTGGAATAGCCCTGTATCGTAATAGAAAAAAAATGGTTAATAGCATTATTTTGTTAAGAAAAAATGTTTTAATATGATTCAATTTTTAAATTTCGTTATTGTGTTCATAAAGTATGTCAATATGAACTCGTTTTGAATTTTATCATTCGAATATTACGCTATGAGAGTAGATAAAAGTATTTTAGGGTCTTGTAGAAGAATAAATTGTGTTTAGGTTAGTAATTACGTGGTCAAGTTAAAAGTGAGACGACTCGTAGCTAAGTCATAACAGCCGCACAAGTCGATCGAAGGTTAAGCTACGCTTTCCGAAGCCGATCCGTGGATGGGTACATTAAATACCGAGGCTCCTCCGTACCTCCATTCCCCCCGACCCTTGCTCGATAACGAGGTGCCAGCAGTTGTTGCAGCTGAGCACGTAGCTTTAAATTCCTCTGATAATAATAATTATCCTGATTTGATCCAGCCTGTTCCATTTTGCTGTCTCCCCCCAGCGATGCCCTAAGCCGAGGTTCGTACCCCACAGGGGGTGCCCTTAGCGAGCGCTTGCCTAGTTTTAATTTAGAATAGTTTTTGCTCCTAGCTGGAGGCTTTGAGTGTAGAAGCTTAAGGCAGAAAAATCCAGTTAAGCAGCCATGACCTTAGTGTTCAACTACGAGATGCCATAGTTAAAAAAAGTGCCTCCGTGTCCCGCGTGTCATTCGTAGAGCCTCAAATTGACAGTCATTACGGGTAGTCAGAAGCCCAATACTCCGACATTCAGTCCTAGCAGGGTATCGTGTTACTCAGTAAATGGGTTGTGGATGGCAGTCGCTCCATGTGAAATACTGGTATTCAGCTGCATCCAATTAGACTGGAAACTGAACACAACATAGTTGGAAAAAGGCTAGGCAGGTAATGAGATTAGAAGAACCTAGTTATGAAAATACTAGCTTTTGCCAACGACTTCGCCCGCGTGATATCTTTATAAATTATAGCCTATGTTACTCAGTAATAATAAAGCATTATATTGGTGAAAGATTTCTTTAAATCGTTCCTGTAGTTTTTGAGTTTATTTATTACAAAAAAAACAGTGGCACTCCGAGAGTGCCGACAAAAGCGAAAACTTGAAAAAAAATCGGTACCGCTGTTATCAAGGCGTTGATGTCTTTTACTCCACGGTGTCTGTAAATTGCGTTACAGTGTCGCGAAATCAATGGGTTAGTCCCATCTCAAAATGCCCAACGCGCCTAAAGAAGTTTTCACTTCAAAAATACAAATATTTTCTTTTTATAATATTAGTGTAGATAAAAGCAAACAAAAGATAAAAAACAAAAACAAAACTTCCTTAACCACGACATTACAAAAAAATACGTTTCTAAACGGTATAATGATACTTCACAGAACTTTTTTCGCCAACATACCGGCCACTCAAAACTAGAACATAGCCGTCTGTTACTTAATAAGTTTTAAAAGCAGCCGGGTTCCGCTGTGGCGGTAACTTTGGCAATTAGTGTTAAGTGGGTTTTAACCTAAATAAAACAATTGTTACTTTGTTTACCTTAAATGTGTGGAGTATTCGTATTGTGGTTTGGTATATTTTTACTGCCACAATCTATTTTGATTGCTGAAGGTTTTTCTCAGGTCAGTGGTAACTGATGATCAGTCAATAAATTTGCCTAGTCTTTTCCCAACTTTGTTGGGGTTGGTTTCCAGTCTAACCAAAAGCAGCTGAATACCGATGAGCAGTATTGAACAGGAAAGCATCATAGCCAACTGTTGAGCATAGGGTTTTTCCAAATAATGACTATTATCACAAATCAAATACTAGAGTATTTATTATTAACCAATGTATGCCGTCCATTCTCGTGAAATAATGAAAGAGTTCGTCCTGATTTTTTAAAGGTTTACAAAAAACACTAAAAAGTGAAAAATAACTTTAATTTCAGAAGTCTGTGGCCAAAAACGAAAATACAACACCAAAGCAACCGATTTTTTTTGGAAAAAAAATAGGGACCATCCCGCAAACTTCCTCTCCCAAATAAAAAAATAATAATTTACAAAGTCGGTTCACCATTGACGAAAATATTAATGAACACAAAAAGAAAACATACATACAGACGAACATAGAACCTCCTCCTTTTTAGAAGTCGGCTAAAAACTAGAAATCACTTCTAAATCAGTTTATATTAGTTTTAAAAAGTTTAATAACAGCTGGATCATAAATTGCAGATAAGTGAATAGTTATGTGGTATAATCACTATATAATAGTAATAATTATTACCACAACCACAAACTTGTATCTTAACCAACGACTATAAATCTAAATGTCTTTTTCTTTATTTCATTCAAAAGCCACACAGAATCTCCTATTGTTCAATATTTTAAAACGTCTAAAAATCCCGTAAGTAAAACGTCGAAATAAAACACAAAGCATTTTATACCAACGAAACTATCAACCAGCATAAACGACGCTCTATATTACGTGAAAAACCCTATTCTTTTCCAAACAAATTCCACATCCAAACCATAAGAACATTGTAATAACATATTTCATAAACGCGCGACCTATTTTCACACTCAATTGGTAAGAAAAGCCACCATAATTCAGTTCCGCTCTGAACGCACGTAGGGTTTAATATCATCTTAATTAAATGATTAAAATTAAGTACATCTTATGTTCTATTGTCTCGATACTGTGTGAGATACGTGTAATCCTTTCTTTGTGCTTCTGACTGTAAATGCGTGACGTAATTAAACGTATTGGTAGACACTTACACACACTACAGGGCGGCCTGTTCTCATAATATAGAGAAGGCACGAGCATTGATCAACATGCTTGCTCAAGACGTGGCGGGTTGGGGATTTCAGACTTATTATTAACTATAAGTCCAGGTGATTCGGTGTTACGATATTAATTATTGCATTTTATAATCAATATTTTAGTTCATTAGTTAGGCGTATTTTATTGACAAATGCTTGCACTGACTGGACAGGTCCACTCAAATCTGTGTGGTTCTTTCCTCAGAAGATCTTTTCAGACACTAATCTACATGGTCCTCATATGGCCTGACCAAGATTATGTTTGGACTTTAAAAGAGACTGCGACCTCTGAGTTTGTTTCGGCTTTTCTTCTCAGAGTAGTCAGATAGGAAAAGCGGAACTCATCTCTTTAAATATTTTTTTATGTGACGTATAAAAGTGATTCCGATATCCTATTTACAGAATAAACAATTTCATTTAATTTCATTAAACTAACTCCTACCCGCGACTTTATTCGCGTGGAAGTCGATAAAATACAACCCATGTTACTCGCTGATAATGTAACTTTCTATAGGTGAGGTCAGAGGCCCATGGGCGGCTTTAATTAAAACTCTGACACCAGGTTAGTCTCTAACCACTCTAAAAGAAGGAGTATAGGTGAAAGAATATTTAAAATCAGTTAAGAATTTTTTGAGTTTATCCATTACAAACAAATATACAAAAAATCAAAATCTTTTCTCTGTATGATATTAGTTTAGATTATTGCAAAATTAATCAAAACAGCAAAATATTTGACATCTATTTACGACGTTGCCCACTTTCAGAATGCACAGTATAAATGACACAAGACCGTAAATTGGACAATATTATTTGTGTGTCTATAAAGTGAAATGACTATTATGATTGTACCGTAGTTCATTTTTATGCATTCGCTATCCTCATTGCCAAAATACCAAACTACTTGTTCATAATTACAAACACTATATTTACCAAAACACATTAGATTGAAACAAATGTTATTAGCAAACTACAAGAAATTGGCTCCCATTCAAAATAAGATACCAGGCGCTCATAACTATAGTAGCAATTTGTCTTATCCTTGGCTAGAGAAATATAGAGAATTATTGTTTGACCCATAAAAAGTCTAAAGTTGTGGAAACATGTTACTGTGGTATAAATTTCATTCAAGATATCATATTTTGCTACATAATCTTAGCTTTCTTGGTTTAGCTGTTTGTGTGCAAAAACATTTAGCAATATGAGAACGAGTGTTGTATTTACGGAAAGGATTCTCATTTAATAATTCGCAAAAGCGATAGCTGTGCACATGGTTTTAAGCACAGAATAGTTAAAAAAGGTTTTATCTTGTGATATTCAGAGATGAAAAGCATTCTTTGCGTACAATGAGTTCATTGAAATCGCAGGTCTATATGAACATGTATCAAAGGGATATTTTTTTTAAATTTTATGATCAGCCTATAATGTTCCCACTGCTGGGACACAGGTCTCTTCTCTTCGAGAGGGAGTGGGCTGTAATCTGCCATCTAGTAGGTGGACCCAGTGCGGGTTGGTAGATGTCACTTGTCGATTTTTTTAAATAAAGTGAACATAAAAGTTTACGGGAAACAATAGAAAAATTAGTTTCCTTGAAAAGAAAAGTCAATGTGACATCACCACATAAAAGTGTTTTAACACTTTAATTTTGTGGTCATACGATCGAAAATCATCAGTCCACATACTTTCGACCTTAAATGAAACAGAAATAAGTCACAAAATCGTTAAGGCACTTAACACACAAATCAACAGCAAAAAATAAAGACTTGCAACGTTGCAAATTAGAAACAAAATATAAAACACTCCCGCCGAATGTAAATTGAATTGCGCCACCAAATTCAATTTGGATTACCTTCACATTCGCAAAAAAGTATATCTGAAACAAATTCTTGTTTCATCAATACATCACGGGGGCTAAAACCACATTATTAT